>OX387316.1:2500-1274366 GCA_947562085.1 Eudonia lacustrata
CGGTATCTTTGCCATTTTGGCAGTACCTCGCGGAGGCCCTCCACCACGCGCACACGGCACAGCTAAAAACACATGTCCTTTTGGACATGCCTACACCACATCCCTACTTGCATGTACACTTTTGTGTACATGCGGACACAACGAAAACCAGATCTGCATGCTCACACCCTTCCCCCCCTTGTGAGCATGCGGACACAACCAACCGACTGACATGTCCACGTTTGCGTGGACATGCGGACTCAACGACCAGAGAGACGTGCCCACCTTTTGTGGGCACGCGGACTCAACTACCAGAACGCCACAAACCAACCCAGACAAGACATACCCCCTTATGGGTATGCGGACACAACAACACCTATGCGGGACGTCACAAATAGTCGTCTGAAGCAGGGCTCTATCGTGGTCGCTCCGAATCAGCAGATAACGAGCTGTCATCATACCGTTCGTCGCTTCCATGTCAAGTCCCCGCTCCAAACACCACACACAATAACCCTATGAGGTGGAACCCTCCGTGGTCGACCTGAGACAGCCGGGCGTCAGCCAGACTCAGTTGCCTTCCACTTCGGGTTACCACCCCAACCTTCGAGACCAAAGACCAACCACACGACCGAACCAACAACAACAAAAGAACAACGACACCCAACAACACAAAGACACTACAAGACAACACATGAGGACACACGATTCCATTGGGAACCCGGGGACATCTGGGGTGCTATACTTAAATAGCCATACCGATGCCCCCCCTTCCTTTGTTCCTCCCTACTCTAAGACATAAATACATAAATACTTATTTCCTACATCCTATTACTATTCCTACAACTAATTTCTCGGGCCGCCATGACGCATCAGGTCAGAACCTGACTACGCCAGACGGCCCGGCATCACCTTACGGTGGATGGAGGTCGGCAAATCTCCGTCGCCTCCTCCCTGTCCTCCTTCTCCTGGCTGGCGCAGCGTTGGCGGACTCTTCCCGGGTGCGTTCGGCCTCCTCTTTGAGGCCCATGCATTCCGCGGCGAAGTCCGCCACCGCTGCCCAGCTGCTTTCGTCCTCAGCCATGGCCGCAACTACCTCTGGCAGGGCTAGCGTGCCTCTCATCCCCAATGCCATCTCGAGGGTGCGACGCTGAGACAGGAAAGCACTACACGCTTCCAGCGTGTGTTGTGCCGTGTCTAGCTCGTCTCCACAATGGTGGCAGCTCGGCGTCTCTTCTCTACCTATTCGGTGCAGATACCTACCGAAGCAACCATGTCCGGTAAGTATCTGCGTCAAGTGGTAATTCATTCCACCATGTGGCCTTTCCAGCCACTTCCGCAGGACGGGGCGTATGGCCTCGACAGTACGGGCTCCGGCTTCTGGGGTTGCCATCACCTCCTCCCATTGCCATACTGCCATGTCGTAGGCCTCGCGCCTCGCTCCCTCAATCTCGGCCTGTGCGGGATTGTCCCCTCCGGCCCTCCTCTCCGCTCGGAACTCGTAGACCTCGGTTGATACCTTGGCCTCGAGTTCCCATGGGAGCATTCCTGCTACTGCCGTAGCTGCCACAAACGAGACGGTACGGTAACCCCGGATGGCTCGGATAGCCACTGTCCTCTGCGGTCTACGCAGGCAGGCGACGTTCTTCCGAGACAGGGCGTCCGACCAAACCGGGGCTCCGTACAAGGCCATGCTCTTTAGGATGCCGGCATATAGTCTTCGGCAGCCATCTCCCGGTCCACCAATGTTGGGCAAGAGCCTGGCCAATGCCATTGCCGCTCCGACCACCCTCGGAGCGAGTTTGGCAAAGTGTGCCTCAAACTTCAATCGGCTATCCAGGGTGAGCCCCAGATAGTTTATCTGGGACCCAACTCTAACGGGGACACCATCCACCCGAACCTGGGCATTGTTGGGGGGCCTGCCCCGAGGACCGTGGAAGAGGACGGCCTCAGTTTTTGGCAGCGCCACCTCCAGACCCAACAACCGAATACGCGTCACCGTAAGAGTTGCAGCTGCAGACGCTCTTCGTGACACCTCCTGGTAGTCACGGCCCCTTGCCGTGACTAGAGTGTCATCTGCATAGCAGATGACACTCGTCCTAGGGAGAAGAGTTCCCCTTAGGACCCAGTTGTAGCCGACGTTCCATAATAATGGTCCCAGCACCGATCCTTGCGGAACCCCACACACCATTTCGTGCGCACGGATTTGTGCACCGCCTGGTTCCACGTACAACACCGACCTGTCGGTCAGGTAATCATCTAGGACTTTCCTCAGGTATCCTGGGACCCTGTGATATCTCAGTGCCTCTTTTATGGCACTGAAGGGGAGGGTATTAAACGCGTTGGCGATATCTAGTGATATCGCCAGTACCCTCTCCCCTCTGTCAATCGCTTCTTCTGTCTCCTTTTTCAATCTTAAGATGGCGTCTATCGTGGACCTCCCACGGCGGAAACCATATTGGGTCTCCTCCAGGTCCGGTCCTTCTCCAGCCAAATGCTCAATGATTCGAGAGGCAATAACCCTCTCGAACATCTTGCTGACCTCGTCCAGCAAGACTATCGGACGGTATGCTGACGGGGATTCAGCTGGACGTCCTTCTTTCTTGAGGAGGCATAACCTCCCCCTCTTCCATATACCTGGTACTCTTCCTCTTTGGAGGCAGGTATCCATTAGTTCCCTGAGTCTAGGTCCGACGTGTTCCAGGGCAAGGGCCAGAACCTTGCCATGTACACCGTCCGGACCCGGGGCCTTCTTCTTGCTGCGAAGGCGGTCGACAGCCACTTCCAGCTCATCGTCTGTTACGCGCGGGATGGATTGAGTGTCCACCACCGCGTCGTATTCAGGGGCAACAAACGGTGCCACCTCGTGTACCCTATTAGGGAACAGTCCCTCCACAATCCGGGTCAGGAGTTCCGGCTGGAACGACTCGGTGGGGGGCGCCGAACTCCGCATCCGGTTACGAACGGAGCGATACGGGCGCCCCCATGGGTCTCTATCCAAGTCGGCCAGGAACTCCTCCCATGCTGCCGACTTTGCACGCTGAACCATGACCTTTAGGTCAAGCCTTAATTGGCTGAGGCGATCGTACAAAGCCCCTTCCTCCTCCGCCGTGTGCCTTCTCCTCCGGCATCTTTGGTATAGCCGCCTTGCATACATACAGGCGGCTCGGAGGCTGGCTATTTCAGCCGACCACCAATATACTGCACGTTGGTGCGGGCGGTCTTTGACTCGGGGCATAGAGGCATCGCATATTCGCGTAAGAGCCTTACGGAACTCTATTGCCCTTTCATCTACATCCATGTCGGCGGGCGGTGATGGCCGCCAACGCTCAATCATTGCGGCCTCAGCTGCGGCCTCGCGGTTAAGGCACGTTAGTGCCCACCGCTTAAATTTCGCAGCGCGAACACCATGGACTGTTGCTGGAGAGCCGGAGATCCTGAAGGACACATATAAGTGGTCACTTGAGGTCTCCTGCTCCAGTACCCTCCAGTCTGTTATGCGTGAGGCGATGGCAGGGGTCGCAAACGAGACGTCTACGATGGACTCCCCCTGCCATCTCACACATGTGCTGGTATTCCCCCTATTTAGGAGGACCAGTCCAGCCTCCACGCAAAACTCCTCGACCGCCTCTCCCCTTAGGGTGGTCACGGGGCATCCCCAGGATCTCGACTTTGCATTTAAGTCCCCGGCAACTATGATCTGCAGCGGAGCTAGCCTGCGCACTACTCCCAAAACTCTACCGACGAACTCCACGAAATCTCTGCGGGTGCGGTTGGGCGAGAAGTATAGCCCCACGAGGGCAATGTCCCCCCATGTTACCGCTACATAACCATTGCCTCTTTCCCGCAGAGAGATTGGGGCCGTGTTGTTATTGGCCGGAGTTGTTATCACCACTTTTTCGTCGGTAGACCCTATCCAGTTGGATCGCGCAGGAATGGAGTAAGGCTCCGCTGCAATGGCCACATCCACGCCTAACTCCGCCATTTGCTGGATCATGAGATCCTGGGCATTGGCGGCGTTATTTAAATTCGCCTGTAATATAACTTTGGGCCTAACTGGCATTTGGTCCCGGTGCTATTTCCGCCGTATCCATTGGCGCATTGCGCTCTGCCGTCCTTGGAGGGCCCCTCGCCCAGGGGGCCATTTTCGGCTTTGTGATGGGAGGTCTGCATGTCCTCCCTCCCAAATAGTGCTCGTGAGGCAATTTGGCCTCAGCACATACGGCGCAATGGGGCTTCTCCGCAGTGCAGGTTCCCGCCTGATGTCCCGGGGCACTGCACCGGAAGCACAAAGCATTCCTGTCCACTTTTGAGTCACACGTGTATTTCGTGTGACCCGCCCCGTAACAACGGTAACACCTAATCGGGAGGTTCTCCAGCGCCACCACTTGGGCATGGGCCCACCCAATCGCTATGCGACCCTCCTCCACCAATTTTTTGGCTTGTGCCACCGGGAGCCGGACCAATACGGAGTTGGATCCCCAGGGTCCGACGCGAATTTCTCCCAGTGAGATATCTTCTTTGGTGAGCTTCGTATACTCCACTATTGCGGCCATTACCCTTTCTTGACTTATATAGTCAGAAAGGCCGACAAGCCGGAGTTCGGCCTTCTTGACAGGCCTCCCTACGTCGGCCTCTTGCGCAATCACCTCCCTTAATTTCGCCGCCAATGCATCGGCTTTTGGCCCGCTGGTCGCACCTGGTATTTCCAGTTTGCGACCTCCCGCCGCAGTATTCTTCATACGGACCGCCTCCAGGCCCAGATCTTTCAAGTCGATGGCGTCCACCGCCTTCTCCATTATGGAGGCATACGTGGTGCCTTTGGCCACAGCCTCCGGCTTCAGCATTATTGTTACCACCGACGAGCGTGGTGGTACCAGTTTGACTGCATTTACGGGGGCAGAACCCGTACCCTTCTTGTTCGGTGCATTGGCACCGTGGGCATTGGAGGCCGCGGCGGCGGTCCTTCCGGCTCTATTAGCCTTCTGCCTAGCCTTCTTGGATAGGCTTTCCCTCCACTCTACCGCCGGCGTGCTAGAGGCCGCAGCCAAGGCGGGAGAGGCCGAACGGATTGGGCGCATTGGAGGGGGCGCTCCCCTGTCCGCTGCCCTTTGGGGCAGCGGGGGGTTCTCCCACACTTTTACAGGGGCAGGCGCAACCACGGGCGGAGCGCCTCGTGAGACCCTAGAGGGTCCAGCTACCGCGTTGGCGTAGCTGTTGGCCTGAACCTCTACCCTCCTCTTATCATGCGCTAGTGGCGGTCTCGTGGAGGGCTCTTTTGGGAGTCTCTTCTTGAGCTCATCCATCCTATCGTTGAGCATTCCCCCCAGAGACAAGAACATTTCGCGCTTGAAGTCCTCCAGTCTGTCGTCCATCGAGATGGCCACTTCTTTTTGAACTTCCGTTCCCTTGCGGGCCGACCTTCGTTCCTGCTGGTCCTCCTTGATGGCTCGGATTTCAGTCTTCAATATTTCCACTTGGTGGCGGAGACTCTTGTTCTCCGCCTCCATCTTTTTGTATGCCTCCTCTGCAGACATTTCCTTCAGGGCTTCCACACAGGCATATACGGCCCTTAAGCCGTCATTGATCTCCCCTTGGACCTTCCCATTTACATTTCCCGAGTTCTTCACATGCTCGTATATCACCAGTGACGCCCTACGCATCTCTTCCAAGAGCCCCTCTTTGGTTGAACCCCTCACCTTAGCCCTTATTGGCGCCAGCTTTGCTACCTTTAGGAGACCGCTTTTTGGATTACCTTCTTCCGGGGCCTTTTCCTTCAAGTACGCCGTCTTTGATTTCGGCGTCGGTGCGGGAGCAGATGTCTCTTCATCTATCTCATCCTCCTCCGAGTGGTCTCGGGTAGTCCTTTTGGCTACCACCAGGCCGATAGACGTCCCGAGCTTCTGCTTTTGCCCGTCGTCTTTACCGCGCTCTACCGCAGCCCTCTTGGCTCTATTTTTTCCTTTAGAGCCCGTCCTTTCCATATCCGACCCTTCAGAGTCCGTGTTTCCGGAGCTTTCCCCGCTTCCCCCACGGCACCTCTTCAGGTTCTGGTTTACAGTTTCCATTGACTCAGGAATCTGTCGATAGTCCAGATCTCCAAGCGGCTCTACTTCTTCCCGATCCAACTTATCAGAAGTCTCGGGATCGCTCTCAAAAAATGGGACTTTCCTCCCATCCGGTGCTACCCCCTTCCGGGACATGACCGGCGACCAGTTGGGCGAAGAACCGCCCAACTGATCGTTTGGAACCCTTTTGGGTTCCTCACCAATTGTTGGGATGTTCCAGTAATGCCCGGAACAAGAACCCACCTAGCCGAGAAACCAGCCTAACCCCTTCACTAACCGAACCCTACACCTAATTTTTTGGGCGCCCTGCACCCCCTAACACCCCCAAAAAACCCCCAAAGTGTTTATTTAAAAAAATTATTTTTCAAATAAATTTACGAAAAAATTTTAGTATGGAGAAAAGTCCACCTAAGGTGTCCAATCCTCCATACAAAATTTCTCCGATTTCGTCGAAAACTACAACTTTTGACTTTGGGGGGGTTAAAAACCCTGTTCCCGAAACCAAAGACAAAAAACAAAAATATGGTCCGAAGCCCTAGCTAACGACCTATCTAATACCAAAAACCAAAAAAGAAAAAACCCAAAAACCAATTACCTAAAAATTAAAAACTAACAAAAAACGGAGAATTTTTGCCAAAAACGCCCTTTTTGGAAAAAATTATAACTACAAAACTATAAACTAACCAAAACCAAAACCTAGCCTACACTATTTCTAAAGAACCCTTATACCCTAGCGAGACTAAAAACCACAACCCTTACATAAAAAACTTACGAGATAATTAAGACTAAAAAATGTAAACAAACCAAAAAACTAACACTAAGAAACTGCACGAATTGGACGAGTTTAAAAGGTTTTTTCAGCGACTTCCGTGGCTTACAGAAGACACTTCCAGCAACTGGAAAAATCTGAAATAATTCCAGGGGGTGACGGATGGAGTTGTCTCCCTTGTGGCTAAAAGTATCTTCCGCTGTCCACAAACGCCGAGCCAAAAAAACCAATTAAAAATTCCCTCAAAAAATTTGTCTACTTCGACGACTTTCGTGTCGCGAACCAGTACAAATTCTCTAAGTTTCGACAATTTGCAAAAGTGAAAATATTTTTTTTCACCGAAACTACCAAAAAAGATGGCCGTCACCTTCAACATAAAGGTGAAGGCTAACAAAATTAAGGGGGAGTAAAATCCTCAGATCGATACTACCATTCCTACTACCCAAAAAGTTGTTAACCTAACCTAACCTAACCTAACCTAACCTAACCTAACCTAACCTAACCTAACCTAACCTAACCTAACCTAACCTAACCTAACCTAACCTAACCTAACCTAACCTAACCTAACCTAACCTAACCTAACCTAACCTAACCTAACCTAACCTAACCTAACCTAACCTAACCTAACCTAACCTAACCTAACCTAACCTAACCTAACCTAACCTAACCTAACCTAACCTAACCTAACCTAACCTAACCTAACCTAACCTAACCTAACCTAACCTAACCTAACCTAACCTAACCTAACCTAACCTAACCTAACCTAACCTAACCTAACCTAACCTAACCTAACCTAACCTAACCTAACCTAACCTAACCTAACCTAACCTAACCTAACCTAACCTAACCTAACCTAACCTAACCTAACCTAACCTAACCTAACCTAACCTAACCTAACCTAACCTAACCTAACCTAACCTAACCTAACCTAACCTAACCTAACCTAACCTAACCTAACCTAACCTAACCTAACCTAACCTAACCTAACCTAACCTAACCTAACCTAACCTAACCTAACCTAACCTAACCTAACCTAACCTAACCTAACCTAACCTAACCTAACCTAACCTAACCTAACCTAACCAGCCCTACGTCGCCCAGATAACGAGGATCATTGCAAAGATAGGAACGGCAGGACTCGTTATCGGGGGTGACGCGAATGCCAAAAGCGTCTGGTGGGGTAGCGCAAAGACGGACCTTAGAGGGCAGGAGCTGGCGGGGGCACTTCATCAATGGCAGCTAAACATACTTAACATAGGAGATACACCAACCTTTGAAGTGGAGAGGAACGGGAGGACCTGCACCAGCGTAGTCGACGTCACAGCGGCGTCAGTGGACCTTCTAGACAAAATCGTGGACTGGAGGGTGGACAGAGAGATGACGGGGTCGGACCACAATGCTATCCTCTTCGAACTGGATCTCACAGTAGGGAAATGCATTACACTCAACAGAACCACACGCATATATAACACACAGAAAGCAAGCTGGCGTGAGTTTGATGACAAACTCACCCAGCTCCTGCAGGCAGACAACATTAACACACAGAACATAAACAAAGCTACTAACACTACACAAATAGAAGAAATACTACACAAATACACAGATTCAATCACACAAGCATGCACACTACACATTCCAGCGAAGAGGACACAGCAGAAACTTACCATCCCATGGTGGTCCGACGAGCTGCACCGCCTGAAGAAAAGAGTCGCGACAATGAAGAGAAGGATCCGCTGCGCCGCACCGATCCGACGAGCGAGAGTGGTGCAGGAGTACCTAGAACAAAAAGAAGTGTATCATAAGGCTGCCAAAGATGCCCAGACCGCCAGCTGGAAGGACTTCTGTCAAAAGCAGGAAAAAGAAACGGTGTGGGATGGAGTATACCGTATAATAAAAAAGACAGAAAGGAGAAAAGAAGACCTGCCTCTTAGGAAAGACGGAAGAATGCTGGGACCGGAAGAGTCGGTCAGGTGGATCGCAGAGAAGTTTTACCCGGACGATAGAGAGCAAGACGACACCGACGAGCATCGGAAAGTAAGGGAATTGGCGCGGACAGTCAATGTGGGAAGCCGCGAGGAAACATACGACCCTTGCTTTACGCTGCAGGAGCTGATGGGTACATTAAAGACTTTTAATCCCAAGAAGGCTCCGGGTGAGGACGGCCTGACCTCGGACATCTGCAGCAGGGCAATAGCAAGTCATCCCCAGACCTTCTTGGCAATTGCGAACAAGTGTCTTGAGATAGGGCACTTCCCGAAATTATGGAAAAAGGCAGTAGTAGTCATCCTACGAAAACCGGGAAAAAAGGACTATACAGAAGTCAAATCTTACAGACCCATCGGGCTTCTCCCGGTGTTAGGGAAGATTTACGAAAAGCTCCTTATGAGCAGAGTGAGGTTTTACCTGGTCCCACGGTTCAGTCCACGGCAATACGGGTTTGTGCCCCAGAAGAGCACTGAAGACTCCCTCTATGTCCTGATGAATTACATTAAAAGCAACTTAAAAAAGAAAAAGATTATAACCATCGTATCACTGGACATAGAGGGAGCCTTCGATGCAGCTTGGTGGCCTAAAATTAAAACTAGGCTGGCAGAGGAAGGTTGCCCTATCAATCTGAGAAGGGTTATAGACAGTTATTTGGAGAATAGGAGCGTAGAGGTGAGGTACGGAGGAAGAAAGGCGAAAAGAGTCACGAGCAAAGGATGTGTGCAGGGGTCGATCGGAGGACCGATCCTCTGGAACTTGCTGCTGGACCCATTATTGTGGCAATTGGCCAGGAAAGGACACCATGTGCAGGCGTTCGCTGACGATGTGGTGATGGTGTTTGTGGGAGACTCGGGACTGGAAGTCTCAATGAAGGCTAACGGGGCGCTCTCAGATGTTTGGAGTTGGGGTGTAGGAAATAAATTGAGGTTCGCAACCAATAAAACGGTTGCCATGACAGTGACCCGAAAATTAAAGTATGACACACCAATCCTAAACATGGGGGGGCAGGACATCGTTATGCAAAGAGAGATGAAGGTCCTGGGTCTAACCATAGACGAGAAACTCACCTTTAATACACACGTCGCGGATGTCTGCAGAAAGGCCCTTAACATTTATAAACAATTGAGGACAGCAGCAAGGGTCAGTTGGGGATTGAATCCCGAGGTGACGAGGCACATCTACATTATGGCAGTAGAACCAATCGTCACCTACGCAGCAGCGGCGTGGGCCCCCGCGGCCCAAAAGATAGGTACCCGGAAGGAGCTGGCAGCGGTGCAACGCGGGTTCGTCCAGAAGCTCTGCGGCGCATACCGAACAGTCTCCCTCAATTCGGCACTTTTACTGGCCGGGATTCTGCCCCTAGACCTCCGCATTCTTGAGGCTTCGGCCTTGTATGACGCGAGGAGGGGCAGGTCCCGGGCATTGCCGGAGGACAGGGAGATGGAGGCGCCTGTTGGCTTCGCAGAGATCCCGCACCCCGCCAGGAATGTGGGGAGTGAGTTCGTGGCCCTCGGGGACCAAGAGGCCCTCGATAGGTACGCCGTGCAGGAGGTGCAAGTGTACACAGACGGGAGTAAGATCGACGGAGGCGTCGGAGCCTCCCTATCCATTTGGAAGGGGGGAACCGAGGTCAAAGCGATCAAACTCCCTCTTGCCGACTACTGCACGGTGTACCAAGCCGAACTCCTCGCCATATCCAGGGCGACTGCGGAGATCCTGAAGAGGGGTGAAGGGAGCTACGGTATTTACAGCGACTCCAGGTCTGCACTGGAAACTGTAACAAACCGTAGCTCGCTCCACCGCTTAGCGCTCGATTCGCGGGCAAACTTGCAGAAGGCCTCCACGCAAAGCAAACGTGTAGATTTGTTCTGGGTGAAAGCCCACGCAGGATTGCCCGGGAATGAGCGCGCGGACGTGCTCGCGAAGGAGGCTGCGACTTCGTCGCGGAGGAAGCCGGTCTATGATCGATGTCCGATCTCATTCGCCAAGAGATTCATCCGCGATGAGTCGATTGGCGAATGGGCTCGGAGATACGAGGGTGGAACGACGGCCTCCGTGACGAAGATGTTCTTCCCAGACGCGGTAGCCGCGTACAGGTTGGTCCGTAAGATCAAGCCGACTGGGGTACTAACCCAGGTGATGACGGGGCACGGTGGGTTCTCCTCGTACTTGAACCGCTTCAAGTGCAAGGATAACCCATCGTGCATCTGTGACCCTGAGAAGGAGGAGACCATATTGCACATTATCGCAGAATGCCCAGTCCACGAGTATGAAAGAATGAAGTATGAAAGAAAGATCGGTATGAATGTTAATAAAGATAATGTAGCTAAATTTGTAAATAATAAGCACATTAGACCAATATTTTTGGAATTTTGCAAAAATATTGCATCAAAAGTAATTACTAGGAATAAGACTTAGATTAAATACACTGCCTTACAGTACTTATGTTTTCACCCGTATATTCAATATACTAGGATTAACAAAGTAAAAAAGGAATGAGTCTAAAAATAGTCAAAATGGCATAGCGATAAGTTTAATGTGATGTTTATGTGTTTTAATTAAGTTGGAAATTATCTGTGATATTGTGTGTACGATAATGTGTTAATGTAATGTGGACGTCATATTGTAATAGTTGTAAGATAGAAAATAAGTAATATATAATAAGAGTTAGGGCATGTAAAATGCGATAAAAATGGAAAAAGCAAAAAAGAATAGTTTAAAATAGGACAGAGCATAAGAAAGCAATGAAAAATGTATATAAATAAGTAGGAAATAGAATAAGAAAGAATGAATAGGGCACTTAGAGTGCGATAAAAATGGAAAATCTCTAGAAAGTAAAAGGATAGCATAGGATACGGTAACATAGGGCACACAGAGTGCAATAAAAATGTAAGCACTAACCTGCTAGCGTAGGAAGCCGAGAGAGAACGGCATAGAGAAGTAGTACATAAGATCTCCGACATGACCCACGTCGGGGGAAAAGATTAAAAAAAAATAAAAAAAAAAAAAAAAAAAAAAAAAAAAAAAAAAAAAAAAAAAAAAAAAAAAAAACCTAACCTAACCTAACCTAACCTAACCTAACCTAACCTAACCTAACCTAACCTAACCTAACCTAACCTAACCTAACCTAACCTAACCTAACCTAACCTAACCTAACCTAACCTAACCTAACCTAACCTAACCTAACCTAACCTAACCTAACCTAACCTAACCTAACCTAACCTAACCTAACCTAACCTAACCTAACCTAACCTAACCTAACCTAACCTAACCTAACCTAACCTAACCTAACCTAACCTAACCTAACCTAACCTAACCTAACCTAACCTAACCTAACCTAACCTAACCTAACCTAACCTAACCTAACCTAACCTAACCTAACCTAACCTAACCTAACCTAACCTAACCTAACCTAACCTAACCTAACCTTTTTTTTTTTTTTTTTTTTTTTTTTTAACCCAGAGTAACTCATTACGAGTACCCGGGGCCTTGAAGAGGCCCCAGGTTATGTGAGACTCACCCAGGTTATGTGAGACTCACCCGTCCGCCTTTCCACAACCCACCGACTATCATGGAGACGCCATTGTCTCCAGTCGGCTGCCAAGGGAAGGCCCAAGGCTGGGAAGGGCGAGACGGAGGGGGATACTCACTAACCTCTGGGGGACCACACTCCGAAAACAGGTGAAGGCCGCGGGGCCTGTCCTGAGGGAATTGAACCGCGGGATTCACCCTGGCGCCCGTGTGATCACCCGTGTCGGCCCCCTCGCACTTTAGTGCGTTTAGGGCCGACACGCGCGATCACCCGGGCGGTACGCGTTCGCGACGTCATTTACCACACCACATCCCCGAGGGGATGTGTTGTGGTTAAACCTCCTGGGAGGTTACCTCAGTAGGTTACATAATCCTTTGGGACTATTGTAACCTTTACACACACAAATTTTTTGCCACATATACTTATATGTGGCAACACACACACACACACAAACGACAAACAAATAAAATTTACAGACGACACAAAATATAATACAATTACGAACAACACAAGATAAAATAACACATTCAGAATATTTACAAAAGGTAGGTGCGGGACGGGACAGAACCCGACGCCGGCCTTGCCTATGTCAAGTCCGGGTTTAGGGGGGATTGAGGTCTGCACCTCTCCTTCTCCTTCTTCTCCTCCTCCTTCGGGCGGGGGCGGCGTCGACCGCGAGCTCGCGCTGCCTCTCTGCCTCCTCCTTGAGGGACATCACTTCCTGGCAGAAGCGCGCCACTGCGGTCCAGCTGTTCTCGCTCTCCAACATTGCCTCCACAACGTTTGGAAGAGCGAGACTGCCCCTACCGCCCAGCTCCATCTCAAGAGTGCGTCGCTGCGAGGCAAAAGCACAACACACCTGGAGAGTGTGCCGCGCATCGTCCTCAGCAGCTCCGCACTCATGACACACGGGGCTCTCCTCCTTCCCAATGCGACAGAGGTAGCTGCCGAAGCATCCGTGGTTGGACAACACTTGGGTCATGTGGTAGGACATGTGCCCATGGGTCCGCTCCACCCACTCCGAAAGTACCGGCCGTATGGCCTCAATGGTGCGCGAACCGGCAACTGGGGACTCAAGGTCGCGCTCCCATTGCCATATCGCCATTTCCCTCGCCGCTCGCCTCGCCGCCTGGATCTCCTCCAAGGCTAGGCGCTCCCCTCTCGCAGCCGCCTCCGTGCGGAGCTCAAAGACTTCGGTCAGGACCTTAGCCTCGAGCTCCCACGGGATCATCCCGGCTAGAGCCGTCGCCGACGTCCACGACACTGTCCGGTAGGCTCGCACTGCCCTCACCGCAGCCACCCTCTGTGGCCGTCGCAAGAGTGCGACTGTTTTGCGGGAGAGCGAGTCCGACCAGACAGGTGCGCCGTAGAGTGCCATGGAGCGCAGCACTCCGGCGTACAGCCTGCGACAGCTTTCGCCAGGTCCTCCGATGTTCGGGAGGACACGCGATAGCGCCATTGCCGCCTTCACTATCCGAGGCGCCATCTCGGAAAAGTGCGGCAGGAATGTCCAGCGACTATCCAGCGTCAGGCCCAGGTACCTCATCTGGGACCCAACTGCGATCACGACTCCGTCGACCGTGACAGTGAGGTTGCCACGGGGTCTTCCTCTGGGGCCATGAAAAATCATGGCTTCGGTCTTGGGGAGAGCTACCTCCATCCCCAGTTGCCGAATTCTCGATATGGTCCAAGTGGCTGCTATCGACGCGAGACGCGCCGTACGTTGGTAGTCACCGCCCCGTGCGGTGACTAGGGTGTCGTCTGCGTAACAGATGACCCCCGACCTGGGGAGACAGTACCCCCGCAGGACCCAATTGTATCCGATATTCCACAGGAGTGGTCCTAGGACCGACCCCTGCGGAACACCGCACACCATACGGCGAGATGTGATCCGCCTCGCGCCCTTCTCCAGGTACAGGATGAACCTGTCCTGGAGGTAGTCCCGAAGGACCCGTCGCAGATACCAGGGCACCCGATGGTAAGCCAGGGCCTGGTTGATGCAGCTGAAGGGGAGGGTGTTAAATGCGTTGGAGATGTCCAACGAGACTGCTAACACCCTCTCCCCTTTGGCGATTGCCTCTTCGGTAACGTACCTAAGGGCAAGTATCGCATCGACGGTGGACCTGCCCCGACGGAACCCGTACTGAGTTGCCTCAATGTTGGGCCCGTCGGCGTCCAAATGCTCGACGATGCGGGCCGCGAGCACACGCTCAAACAGCTTGCCCGCCTCGTCCAGCAGGACGATGGGCCTATAGGCCGATGGCATGTCCACCGGTCGATCGTCCTTCTTCAGGAGTACCAGCCGGCCCTTCTTCCACACCTTGGGAAACCTCCCTTGGCGCAGACAGCAGTCGAGAAGGCCGACTAGTCTTCCCCGCAGATGTTCGAGGGCAATGTCCAACACCGTGCCATGGACCCCGTCCGGCCCTGGCGCCTTGCGCTTCAGCCGGAGGCGGTCAACGGCGTGGTCAACTTCCTCATCTGCGATCGGGGGAATTGTCAAGTCCGGTGGGGCATCGTCTGTTTCTGGCAGCTCAAACGGGACCGCAGTAAAAACGCGGTCCGGGAACAGGCCGTTGACGATGCGGCTGAGGAGCTCTGGCTCGAATGACTCCGTTGGGGGGGCCGAGTTGCGAAACTTGTTCCGCACGGTGCGATAGGGCCTCCCCCGTCCAAATCGGCCAGAAACTCGTTCCAAGCCGAGGTTTTCGCGTCCAGGATTTTGATCTGTAGCGCCTTTCGGGCCGCTCGGAAGAGGGCGTACAGATCTTCCTCTTCATCTGCGGTATGCCTCCGCCTTCGGCAGTGCTGGTGCTCGAGTCGCGCCGTGATACTGGCGGTACGCAGGTCGGCTATCCCTTGCGACCACCAGTACACCGACCGTTGGTGGGGATGATCCCCGACCTTCGGCATGCTGGCATTGCAGACCCGAGTCAGCGAACGCTGGAACTTCTCCGCCTGGAGGTCAGCGCACATGGAGGCTGGTGGGTCCCGGAACCAGGTCTCTACGAGGGCCGCTTCGTCGGCCGCCTCGCGGTTTAGGCGTGAGAGCGCCCACCTTTGGAACCGGGCCGTGCGCACTCCTGCAGCAGGACGGAGGTTTGTCAAGTCCGGGGATATGGACATCGCTATGTAGAGGTGGTCAGAAAGGGATTCCGTCTCCTCCAAGACTCGCCAGTCCGTAATTCGCGATGCGATGGGGGGGGTTGCGAACGAAACGTCCACGATGGACTCCCCCTGCCATCGGACGCAGGTACTGGCGGCACCTCTATTGAGGAGGACGAGACCACTCTCTACAGCGAAGTCCTCGACTTCGGTCCCTCTGTGGTCCGTTCGAGGGCAGCCCCATGTGGTCGACTTTGCGTTCAAATCGCCCGCTACGATGGTCTGTAGCGGGGACAAACGCCGCACCACGGTCAGGAGCCGCGCCAGGAACGACCGGAACTCGTTCAGGGGTTTGTTAGGGGAGAAGTAAACGGCCACTAGAGCCACGTCGCCCCAGGTCACGGCGACGTAGCCATTTCCCTTCTCCTTCAGTATTAGCGGGGTTGCGGATCGTGAGGGGGTGGTGATGAGCGCAAGCCCCTCCGAATCCCCTAGCCAGTTTGCACCTGTTGGCACGGAATTAGGCTCCGACACCAAGGCTACGTCGACCTCCCACTCCGCCATCTGCTGCACCAGCAGGCTCTGTGCGGCGGCGGAGCGGTTGAGGTTTACTTGGACGAGGTTCCAGTTAGGCCGTACTGGCATTGGGGTCCGTAGGCGCTACATCCATTGGCTCCTGTGGTGGAGCACTAGTCGAGGGGGCCGGGGGGACCGCTCTCCAGAGCGGAGTGGCACTGTTGGTGGGGGGTGGGCGACAGCCTCTACCTCCCATTATATGTTTGGCCGGCAACTTGGCGGCCGCACACACCATGCAATGGGCCTCCTGGGCCGAACACTCTTGGACCTTATGGCCCTCCTTGCCACACTTAAAGCAGTGGGCACTGCGGTCCTCCTTCGATGGGCAGGAGTACCGTGTGTGCCCGATCCCCAGGCACCGGAAGCAACGTGTCGGGGACTGCTCCAGGACGGTCAGGTGCACCTCCGACCACCCAATCTTCACATGGCCCTTATCGGCCAGCACCTTGGCCACTGGAATCGGGCACCTGACCAATGTGTATTTGGGGCCCCAGCCGAGTCCCTGCCGGATGGGGGCCACCGCCACATCGTTGATATCGCAGCCTCCTTGCTGTGCCACAGCTGTCCCTATCATGGCTATCGACATGTAGTCGTCAATGCCCGAGAGCTTGAACTCCGCCCGTTTAGTCGGGCGGCTCACGTGCACCTCGTCACCGACGACCTCGCGGATTTTGGCCGCCAGGGCGTCCGCTTTCGGGCCGCTTGTGGTTCCGCCAACCTCCAGTTTTCGGCCTCCACTGGCCGTGTTTTTGACCCTAAGAGAGGTCAGGCCGATGTCCTCGAGCCGTATGGCTTCCACGACCTTGGTCATGACCGCGGCATAGGTGGCGCCTTTGGCCACGGCCTCTTTGCTCAGTGTCATGGTCACCACCGACGAGCGTGGCACGACCAGTTTCACCGGCCTTTTCGCCGAAGCAGAAGCAGGAGCAGCCGCGCTGGAGTCAGCATTGGCTTGCTTCTTTGCTCTGCGTCTTTTTTTCCTGCTTCCAGCGCTTCTCCACTCATTGGCCGGCGTTGCAGCGGCGGCACCGAGTGCCGGTTCGCCTGCCGGAGCAGGAGCGACTGGGGCAGGAGCAGACCCGGGAGCAGCACCTCTACGCATCGAAGCAGCCTGGTAAGTACGTAGGCCACTACTAACCCTTTCTTTTTCCTTTTCAGGTACTATCACGGCGACAGGGGCCCGGGAGGGCCCTGCGACAGCACCATCTCTAGCAGCGGCGGAGTACGACGGAGCGGCGGCGGCGACACGGGACGTGGCGACGGCAGAAGCAGTAGCGGCGCGTGAGGGATCGACGGCGGCGACGTGAGACGGAGCAGCGACGGCGGCGGCAGCGGCGGCGGCGGCGGCGGTGGCGGCTCTCTTCTTGTCAGCGGCTAGCGGAGGTCTGATCACAGGCTCCGGACCAAGGCGCAGGTCAATTCCGCTTTTGACGGCGTCAAACATGTTGCGCATGATGGCCATCGCCTCGGCCTGTCTGCGCTCCATTTCACCCGTCATTTTCGACATCAGCTCTTCCCCCAGGGTCCTGACCAGGATGTCCACATTTGCCCCCTCCACGACAATGGGGGGCGGTGGTGTCCTGAGTATGTTGTTCTCCCTGTTGGAAGAGTCATATCCTTCTTTGAGGGCCTTAACGCTGTCCTTCAGCTGAGCAATTTCCTTCTCCAAAATTTTATTGCGTATTCGGAGACGGCGCATCTCGTCATCCCTCGACATGCGTTTGAAGGTGCCGACCATCTTTGCAAGGTACACGGAAGCGGCGTTGATACGCCCGTGCACCTCACCCTTCAAATTGCCCGATTTCTTGGCAGCGTTATATATAGCCATGATGGCTTCCTCCCCATGTGCCAAGAGGTCGTCTTTGGTGGCGTCTTCGTCATCCGCAGCAGAATGGAATTGCTTCCCCTTCCTGTTGCGGATCTCGTCAATGCCAACGTTCGAGTCGTCGGACTTCCTCCCATCACTTCCATCCTTTCGGAACTCGCGTCGGCGGTCGTCGCCTTCGTCAGGTTCCTCAGAGCCATTCATTGATGGGGGGGTAGACTCCTCATAGAGCCCGACAGAGTGCACAGTCCTCCTGCTCTCCCTCCTCTCTTCAGGATCCTCCAGCGACATCATCTCCTTCAGCTGGTCACCCTCCAAGTCCTGGAATTCGGTGCTGTCGCCACCCCGCAGCGCTCTCTTTGCCGCAGTGGTGCCCCGGTAGGTCCCCTTGCCCTTGCCCTTGCCTTTGCCCTTTCCCCTATGGGAAGTGGCACATTTGGGTGGATGTCTCCTCTTCACTTCCTCATCATCGGGCTCGCGCGGCCTTTTGGCCCCCTTCGGGACGCTGGTGCTCATGGGCTCCGGTGAGGAGGCGGAGCTCAATTCCGGGTTGTATTGCCCATAAATCCGCTCGAAATCTGGGTCCCCACAGTCCGCATAATCGTCGTCGGACCTGAGACCGCCGCCAGGCAGTTCCACGACTTCCACGCAATCCGAATCGGGATCCGAATCGCCTATTCCACAAACTCCGCCCTTCTCGGGCACTTTGCTCGACCTTCCAGAGGCATTGTCACTCCTAGGGGCCTGGTCGCCTACCCCAAGAAGCGTGTCGGACGAGTCCGATAATGTAGGCACAGTTTTGCCCCCCCCAGAGACGGTGGGGCAGCCTGGGTCCAGAGAACTGGGCCCAGGGAGGGATTCTCCCGCCTCCCGGCGGGTACCCTCCTGGGGTAATGCTGTTTTTGGCTGTGCTTCCATTATAATGACATTGATGGGGTGTCACCCAGACAATTTGGGGATTGTCATATCCCTGGCACTTCGAGGGCTGCCGATCCCTAAAGTGGCACAACGAGTTGCCCATGCGTCGCCAACGCCAAGGGCACCCTATATACACGCGGAGGTCGGGAGGTATCCGTGGGGTTTTATCGACTTTTCCTTGTCTTTACCCGAATGGGCTGCAGGCCTGACCCAGAACACCACGTACCCAGCTCATGCCAGGGCTGGGGTCGTTGTGGCGAACGGGACAGAACCCGCGACGACGACAACACAAAACGAAGGGTGGCATGAAGCCCCCGTTTACACCTATGCGTGCAGAAACGCTTGAAAGGCGCCCAGAAGGGGCGCCAACCTACCCTTTCCCCCCCGTGTAACGACGCCCAGAAGGGGCGCCGTCAAAACTCCTCTCAAAGCCGCTCAGAAGGAGCGGCGAGTGTGCGGCCCAGAGTGGACACACACGTGGAGGTGCAGGGCCCAGAAGGGGCTCCCGCCTGTGTCGGGTTGTTAGCCGGCCAGTCTCACATCAAACTCCTCTCAAGGAGGAGAATGTTGAAGCTGCCCGTTGCCCAGGATGTACCACGAGGAGGTCACCCAACACACACCCCAACCTAACCTAACCTAACCTAACCTAACCTAACCTAACCTAACCTAACCTAACCTAACCTAACCTAACCTAACCTAACCTAACCTAACCTAACCTAACCTAACCTAACCTAACCTAACCTAACCTAACCTAACCTAACCTAACCTAACCTAACCTAACCTAACCTAACCTAACCTAACCTAACCTAACCTAACCTAACCTAACCTAACCTAACCTAACCTAACCTAACCTAACCTAACCTAACCTAACCTAACCTAACCTAACCTAACCTAACCTAACCTAACCTAACCTAACCTAACCTAACCTAACCTAACCTAACCTAACCTAACCTAACCTAACCTAACCTAACCTAACCTAACCTAACCTAACCTAACCTAACCTAACCTAACCTAACCTAACCTAACCTAACCTAACCTAACCTAACCTAACCTAACCTAACCTAACCTAACCTAACCTAACCTAACCTAACCTAACCTAACCTAACCTAACCTAACCTAACCTAACCTAACCTAACCTAACCTAACCTAACCTAACCTAACCTAACCTTTTTTTTTTTTTTTTTTTTTTTTTTTTTTTTTTTTTTTTGGTCACCCAGGGGAAAACCTGCTGACGGGTTTAACCGGGGATGGCCGTAGCCGACCCGGTAAAAACCCCTGGGGGGCAATCCGCCCGGCGCATGGAGAGGACTCTAGCGGGACCTCTACCACGAGGGCAATACCTCGCGGGAGCCTCTTTGCGCGCAACAATGCACAACCAAACAACCCGACTTAGAACGACCTTGCGTATCCACCTTACGGTGGATACGCCGACCCAACAACCAGGACCTGCATGTCCACACCCTTCCCCCCCTTGTGGACATGCGGACACAACAAACCGACTGACACGCCCACACATGTTCGTGGGCATGCGGACTCAACAACCGGAGCAACGTGCCCACCTATTGTGGACACGCGGACTCGAAAACCAGAACACCCAAGCAAAACCAGAACGACATGCCCACCTTAATTGGGCATGCGGACCACAACAACCCTAAAGGACATCACAAATAAACTGACTGGAGCGGGATCCCATCACGCCTGCTTTGAGACAGCTAGACAACTTACTGTTGTCTCGCTGCCCATCGCATGCGATGTTGGGTGCCCACTTCAGTTCGTCCCACAAGACATACAATACAATAAATATATACAACAACACAACACAAAACCCTATGAGGTGAGAACCCTCCGTGGTCGACCTGAGACAGCCGGGCGTCAGCCAGACTCAGTATGTCTCCCACTTCAGGTTCCGACCCCAACCTTCGAGACCAAAGACAACGACCCAACGACACTCGAAACCACAAAACGACAACGACCCCAAGATGAACAACACAAGACGTAACAAGGACACTAGGCAGGAGAAGGACATCACGACGGCTATCCTCCGGATTTAGGGGCATCTGGGGTGCTATAATTAAATAGCCATGCCGATGCCCCCCCTTCTTTCTTTGCCTTCCTAACACTAAACAAAGACTTATACAAACATAGACTTATTAACTACAACTATTCCTAATACTTATTCCTAATCCTACAACTAATTCATCAGGTCGTCATGGCGCATCAGGTCAGAACCTGACTACGCCAGACGGCCTGGCATCACCCTAAGGTGGTATGAGGTCGGCGAACCTCCTTCGCCGCCTCCCCGTCCTCCTTCTCCTTGCTGGCGCAGCGTTGGCGGACTCTTCCCGGGTGCGTTCGGCCTCCTCCTTGAGGCCCATGCATTCCGCGGCGAAGTCCGCCACCGCTGCCCAGCTGCTCTCGTCTTCCGCCATTGCCGCAACGACGTCTGGCAGGGCCAGTGTGCCTCTCGCGCCCAGTGCCATCTCCAGTGTGCGGCGTTGCGACAGAAAGGCGCTGCACACTTGAAGTGTGTGCTGCGCTGTGTCATATTCCTCTCCACAGTGGTGACAGGCCGGTGTCTCCTCTCTTCCAATTCGATGCAGATACTTACCGAAGCATCCATGCCCGGTAAGTATCTGCGTTAAATGGTACGACATTCTCCCATGGGGCCTGTCTATCCACTTCTCCAGAATGGGGCGTATGGCCTCTATAGTGCGGAGCTTCCGGTAGGGCCATTGTTTCCTCCCATGTCCATACTGCCATTTCGTAGGCCTCCCGCCTAACTCCCTCAATTTCTGCCAAAGCGGGGCTCTCTCCTTCAGCCCTCCGCTCCGCTCGGAACTCGTACACCTCAGTTTGCACTTTGGCTTCGAGCTCCCATGGGAGCATTCCCGCGATGGCAGTAGCCGCCCCAAATGACACTGTACGGTAGCCCCTGATGGCTCGGATAGCCGCTGTCCTCTGCGGTCTGCGCAGGAGGGCGACGTTTTTCCGAGACAGGGCGTCCGACCAAACCGGGGCTCCGTACAGGGCCATGCTCCTCAGCATGCCGGCATACAGCCTTCGGCAGCTGTCTCCCGGACCGTTAATGTTGGGCAGGAGCCTGGATAGTGCCATTGCCGCCCCGACAACCCTCGGGGCGAGATTGGCAAAATGCGCCTCAAAATTCATCCGACTGTCCAGGGTGAGTCCTAGGTACTTCATTTTAGACCCAACCCTTATGGGAACTCCATCCACACGAATATGGGCATTGCTGGGGGGCTTGCCCCGAGGACCGTGAAAGAGGATGGCCTCGGTTTTCGGCAGTGCCACCTCCAGCCCCAACAGTCGGATTCGCGTCACCGTCAAGGTCGCGGCCGCGGCCGCTCTCCGCGCCGCCTCCTGGTAGTCACGGCCCTTTGCCGTGACTAGAGTGTCGTCTGCGTAGCATAGGACACTCGTCCTAGGGAGAAGAGTTCCCCTTAGGACCCAGTTATAGCCTATGTTCCAGAGGAGCGGCCCTAACACCGACCCCTGCGGAACTCCGCACACCATTCTATGTGCTCGTATTTGGGCACCACCTGGCTCGGTAAACAGCACCGATCTGTCCTCCAAGTAGTTTGCGAGCACCCTTCTGAGATACCACGGGATTCTGTGGTATCTTAGTGCCTCCTTAATTGCACTAAAGGGGAGGGTATTGAACGCATTAGCGATGTCCAAGGACACCGCTAATACCCTGTCCCCTTTTCTGACGGCCACTTCTATCTCTCTCTTCAGCACCATTATAGCATCCACCGTGGACTTTCCACGTCTGAAGCCGTATTGGGTATCCTCTACATCAGGGCCCTCATTGCCCAGGTGCTCATTTATGCGTGACGCGATGACCCTCTCGAACAACTTACCCGCCTCGTCGAGCAGAACGACGGGGCGGAAGGCTGACGGAGAGTCAGGCGGTCGCCCTTCTTTTTTCAAGAGGCAGAGCCTTCCCTCTTTCCAGATTTTTGGGAATTTACCCTGCTGGAAGCAGGTATCCAGCAGTTCAACTAAATTCGGGCCGATATGGTCGAGGGCAAGGGCTAAAACCTTCCCATGGATACCATCCGGGCCTGGCGCCTTCTTTTTGAGACGGAGGCGATCGATGGCCGCCTCCATTTCTCCATCAGTGACCCGCGGGATGGAATGCGGGTCCACCTCCCCGTCATGCTCAGGGGCGGTGAAGGGCGCTACCTCGAACACCCGGTTTGGGAATAGGGCGTCGACAACCCGGGTCAGGAGCTCCGGCTGGAATGATTCAGTGGGAGGCGCCGAACTTCGCATCCGGTTACGAACGGATCGATACGGACGCCCCCACGGGTCCCTATCCAGGTCGGCCAGGAACTCCTCCCACGCCGACGCCTTTGCCCTTTGTATGACCACTTTTAGGTCATACCTTGCCTGGTTGAGTCTGCCGTATAACGCCTCCTCCTCCTCCGGCGTATGACGTCTCCTACGGCATCTCTGGTATAGCCGTCTCGCGTGTGTACAGGCTACACGGAGATCGGCGATTTCTGTCGACCACCAATAGACCGCTCGTTGTTGAGGGCGGTCTCCGACACGAGGCATAGAGGCGTCACATATCCTCGTCAGGGACTTTCGGAAGAGAACCGCCCTCTCATCGACACTCATTTCGGCCGGTGGTGGTGGCAGCCAGCCCTCTATCATCGCCGCTTCTGCAGCAGCATCCCGGTTGAGTCGCGTTAGCGCCCACCGTTTAAACTGCGCGGTTCGAACACCCTGTTGGGGAGTGAGACCATCTCTTAGGGAGTCAGAGATCCCGAACGACACGTAGAGATGGTCGCTGAGTGTCTCCTTGTCTAGTACTCTCCAATTTACCACGCGGGAGGCGATGGCAGGGGTCGCGAACGAGACGTCCACAATAGACTCCCCCTGCCATCTAACACATGTGCTGACAGCGCCCCTGTTGAGCACAACCAACCCAGCCTCGACGCAAAACTCCTCAACCGCTTCTCCCCTTAAGGTGGTCACAGGGCACCCCCAGGACCTAGATTTGGCGTTAAGGTCTCCCGCCACTACTATCTGCAACGGAGCCAGCCTGCGAACTACGCCCTGAACTCTGCCGATGTATTCCTCAAACTCTCTGCGGGGGCGATTTGGCGAAAAGTAAAGCCCTATGAGGGCAATATCCCCCCACGTTACCGCTACATAACCCACTCCTCTTTCCCGCAGAGAGATTGGGGCCAGAGTAGAACTGGCTGGGGTAGTGATCACCACTTTCTCATCGGCAGACCCTATCCAGTTCGCTCTTGCTGGAATGGAATAGGGCTCCGCTGCGATAGCCACATCTGCGCCGACCTCCGCCATTTGTTGGACCATGAGGTCCTGGGCGTTGGCGGCGTTGTTCAAATTCGCCTGTAAAATTACCCTAGGCTGTACTGGCATTCTGTCCCGTGGGTATCTCCGTCGTATCCATCGGCGCATTATGCGCATCCGTCACTGTGGGGGTCCTCCTCCACGGGGCCATCTTCGGCTTCGTGACGGGGGGCCTACATGTTCTTCCTCCCATGTAGTGTTCATGGGGGAGCTTGGCCTCCTTGCACACTGCACAGTGAGGCTTCTCCGCTACACAAGTATCAGCTTGGTGACCCGGGGCACTACAGCGGAAACACAGCGCATTGCGATCTACTTTTGAGTCGCATGTGTACTTGGTGTGCCCCGCACCATAGCATTTGTAGCACCTCACCGGCAGGTTCTCCAGCGCAATAACCTGCGCATGCGCCCACCCTATCGCTAAGCGACCCTCCTCCACTAACTTTTTGGCCTCCGCAATTGGAAGTCGGACCAGCACCGAGTTTGACCCCCATGGTCCGACACGGATTTCCCCTAGCGATATCACGTCCTGGGTACAGCCCGTCTTCGCTTTGATCGCCGCCACTATCATCTCCTTTTGGACAAAATCGTTGAGGCCGACCAGCTTGAGCTCCGCTTTTTTATACGGCCTTCCAACATCGGCCTCCTCCGCAATTACTTCTCGGAGCTTGGCCGCTAACGCGTCGGCTTTAGGGCCGCTTGTTGCCCCGGAAATCTCGAGTTTGCGCCCTCCTGCTGCAGTTTGTCTCATCCTTACTGCCTCTAGGCCAATATCCTGTAGATTAATGGCGCTTGTCGCCTTCTCCATAATGGAGGCGTACGTGGCGCCCTTGGCCATGGCCTCTGGTTTTAAAGTGATGGTCACCGCCGATGAGCGCGGTGCCACCAGTTTTACTGCACTATTACCGTGCGCAACAGGCGCAGAACCCTGCGCTCCCGTCTTCCTCGGCGCATCGGCGCCCACTCCTGAGGCCTGGGCAGCCTTGGCCGCCTTTTTGGCCTTCTTCATAGCACCTTTGGAGACAAATTGCTTCCATTCCACCGCCGGCGTGCTGGAAGCCGCGGCCAAGGCGGGAGAGGCCGAACGCATTTGAGGGGGCGCTCCCCTGATCACTGCCCGTTGGGGCAGTGGGGGGTTCTCCCACACTTTAACAGGGGCAGGCACAACCACAGGCGGCGCTACCCGTGGTACCCTGGAGGGTCCGGCTACCGCGTTGGCGTAGCCGGTGGCCTGTTCCTCTGCCCTCCTCTTCTCATGCGCTAATGGCGGCCTCATGGGGGGCTCACATGGGAGCCTCTTCTCGAACTCATTCATCCTTTCGGTGAGCATGCCCCCCAGAGATCTGAACAAATCGGCTTTAAATGCCTCCAGCTGGTCGTTCATGGACATTGCCACCTCCCTCTGAACGTCCGTTCCTCTTCGAATCGGCCGTTGCTCAGCAGATTTATGCAAGCTCTCCTTGATGGTTTTCAAATCTGCCCTTAGTTCCTCCACCTGGCTTTTGAGCTTCTCATTTTCCTCTCGGAGTTTGTCGTATCCTTCCGAATTAGACATTCCTCCGAGAGACTCCACACAAGCCAACATGTACCTCAGACTGTTGTTGATTTCACCCCAGATCTGCCCTTTGAGGTGACCCGATTTCTGTGTGCGATCATACACCTCCAGGATATTTTTCTGGACTGTCACCAGTAACTCCTCTTTGGTCTTGTTCACCATTTCTGCCCTGATGGGTGCCATATCTTTCCCCTCCAGGGCCTTCGTTTTGTCATCCTTCCGGAACAACTTTTTTGAGGATGGCGTCGGTTCAGGATCAGGCGACACTACGTCCAGGTCCGAATCCTCCAAGTCCTCCAATTCCTCCGGGGGGTTTCGAAGCATCTCCTTGGCTTCCGCCAAGCCAATATCTGTTCCCTTCCCCCCACGATTCCCTCTTCTGGCTCTGCCTCTGGTCGCCGTATTGACCTTTCGGCTATTCGGCCAATTGGTTTCGTCGTCCGACAAAGATTCTCCGATCCCTCTCTTCCTACGGTGAATTTTCTTTGCCGTCACAGCAGAACCCTTGACAGGCAACCCCAAGTTTTTACGGTAGACCTCCTTTGCCGACTCAAGGGAACCCTCGACAAGAGACCTCACCGTTTCTTCGTCGTCCAATTTGTCGGAGCTCTCTCGATCACTATTGAACAATTGCATCCGATCTACCTCCCCCCCCGGTTCTTTCCTCCTCTGGGACATGACCGGTGGTCAGCTGGGCGAAAGAGCACCCAACTGGGTTTGGAACCCTTTTGGGTTCCGCACCAATTGTTTCTAGCGCCTTCCTAACAACCGACCTAAAAACCCACCTACACGAGACACTAACCTAAAACCTTAACTAACCAAAACCCTAACCTAATTTTTTGGGCGCTTTGCACCCCCTAACACCCCCAAAGGAACCCAAAACCTTTTATTTAAAAAATAATTTTTCGAATTAAATTACGTGAAAAATTTAGTATGGAGAAAAGTTCACCTAAGGTGTCCAATTCTCCATACAAAATTTCTTCGATTTCGACGAAATCTACTATTTTTGGGTTTGCGGGGGTTAAAAACCCTGTTCCCGAAACCAAAAACGAAAACTACAAATACCTTCCGATGCGTCAGCTATCGGCCTACAAACTACAAAAGAAAAGAAAAAGAAAAAAACCAAAACCAATTAATTAAAAAATAAAAACTAACAAAAAATGGAGAAATTTGACCAAAAACAACCTTTTTGGAAATAATAATAACTACAAAACTATAAACTAACCAAAACCAAAACCTAGCCTACACTATTTCTAAAGAACCCTTATACCCTAGCGAGACTAAAAACCACAACCCTTACATAAAAAACTTACGAGATAATTAAGACTAAAAAATGTAAACAAACCAAAAAACTAACACTAAGAAACTGCACGAATTGGGCGAGTTTAAAAGGTTTTTTCAGCGACTTCCGTGGCTTACAGAAGACACTTCCAGCAACTGGAAAAATCTGAAATAATTCCAGGGGGTGACGGATGGAGTTGTCTCCCTTGTGGCTAAAAGTATCTTCCGCTGTCCACAAACGCCGAGCCAAAAAAACCAATTAAAAATTACCTCAAAAAATTTGTCTACTTCGACGACTTTCGTGTCGCGAACCAGTACAAATTTGCTAAGTTTCGACAATTTGCGAAAGTGAAAATAATTTTTTTCACCGAAACTACCAAAAAAGATGGCCGTCACCTTCAACATAAAGGTGAAAGCTAACAAAATTAAGGGGGAGTAAAATCC
Organism: Eudonia lacustrata; assembly: GCA_947562085.1. Classification (NCBI taxonomy): domain Eukaryota; kingdom Metazoa; phylum Arthropoda; class Insecta; order Lepidoptera; family Crambidae; genus Eudonia; species Eudonia lacustrata. The sequence goes on from OX387316.1 coordinate 29,879, forward strand.
TCAGACCGATACTACCATTCCTACTACCCAAAAAGTTGTTAACCTAACCTAACCTAACCTAACCTAACCTAACCTAACCTAACCTAACCTAACCTAACCTAACCTAACCTAACCTAACCTAACCTAACCTAACCTAACCTAACCTAACCTAACCTAACCTAACCTAACCTAACCTAACCTAACCTAACCTAACCTAACCTAACCTAACCTAACCTAACCTAACCTAACCTAACCTAACCTAACCTAACCTAACCTAACCTAACCTAACCTAACCTAACCTAACCTAACCTTTTTTTTTTTTTTTTTTTTTTTTTTTTTTTTTTTGGTCACCCAGGGGAAAACCTGCTGACGGGTTTAACCGGGGATGGCCGTGGCCGACCCGGTAAAAACCCCTGGGGGGCAATCCGCCCGGCGCATGGAGAGGACTCTAGCGGGACCTCTACCACGAGGGCAATACCTCGCGGGAGCCTCTTTGCGCGCAACAATGCACAACCAAACAACCCGACTTTGAACGACCTTGCGTATCCACCTTACGTGGATACGCCGACCCGACAACCAAGACCTGCATGTCCACACCCTTCCCCCCCTTGTGGACATGCGGACACAACAAACCGACTGACACGCCCACACATGTTCGTGGGCATGCGGACTCAACAACCGGAGCAACGTGCCCACCTATTGTGGACACGCGGACTCGAAAACCAGAACACCCAAGCAAAACCAGAACGACATGCCCACCTTAATTGGGCATGCGGACCACAACAACCCTAAAGGACATCACAATAGACTGACTGGGGCGGGATCCCATCACGCTCGCTTTGAGACAGTCAGACAAATCACTGTTGTCTCGCTGCCCATCGCTTGCGATGTTGGGTGCCCACTTCAGTTCGTCCCACAAAACATATAATACAATAAATATATACAACAACACAACACAAAACCCTATGAGGTGAGAACCCTCCGTGGTCGACCTGAGACAGCCGGGCGTCAGCCAGACTCAGTATGTCTCCCACTTCAGGTTCCGACCCCAACCTTCGAGACCAAAGACAACGACCCAACGACACTCGAAACCACAAAACGACAACGACCCCAAGATGAACAACACAAGACGTAACAAGGACACTAGGCAGGAGAAGGACATCACGACGGCTATCCTCCGGATTTAGGGGCATCTGGGGTGCTATAATTAAATAGCCATGCCGATGCCCCCCCTTCTTTTTTTGCCTTCCTAAAACTAAACAAAGACTTATATAAACATAGACTTATTAACTACAACTATTCCTAATACTTATTCCTAATCCTACAACTAATTCATCAGGTCGTCATGGCGCATCAGGTCAGAACCTGACTACGCCAGACGGCCTGGCATCACCCTAAGGTGGTATGAGGTCGGCGAACCTCCTTCGCCGCCTCCCCGTCCTCCTTCTCCTTGCTGGCGCAGCGTTGGCGGACTCTTCCCGGGTGCGTTCGGCCTCCTCCTTGAGGCCCATGCATTCCGCGGCGAAGTCCGCCACCGCTGCCCAGCTGCTCTCGTCTTCCGCCATTGCCGCAACGACGTCTGGCAGGGCCAGTGTGCCTCTCGCGCCCAGTGCCATCTCCAATGTGCGGCGTTGCGGCAGAAAGGCGCCGCACACTTGAAGTGTGTGCTGCGCTGTATCCATTTCCTCTCCACAGTGGTGACAGGCCGGTGTCTCCTCTCTTCCAATTCGATGCAGATACTTACCGAAGCATCCATGCCCGGTAAGTATCTGCGTTAAATGGTACGACATTCTCCCATGGGGCCTGTCTATCCACTTCTCCAGAATGGGGCGTATGGCCTCTATGGTGCGGACTCCAGCTTCCGGGAGTGCCATTGTTTCCTCCCACGTCCACACTGCCATTTCGTAGGCCTCCCGCCTAACTCCCTCAATTTCTGCCACGGCAGGGCTTTCTCCTTCAGCTCTTCGCTCCGCTCGGAACTCATACACCTCAGTTTGCACTTTGGCTTCGAGCTCCCATGGGAGCATTCCCGCGATGGCAGTAGCCGCCCCAAATGACACTGTACGGTAGCCCCTGATGGCTCGGATAGCCGCTGTCCTCTGCGGTCTGCGCAGGAGGGCGACGTTTTTCCGAGACAGGGCGTCCGACCAAACCGGGGCTCCGTACAGGGCCATGCTCCTCAGCATGCCGGCATACAGCCTTCGGCAGCTGTCTCCCGGACCGTTAATGTTGGGCAGGAGTCTGGACAGTGCCATTGCCGCCCCGACAACCCTCGGGGCGAGATTGGCAAAGTGCGCCTCAAAATTCATCCGACTGTCCAGGGTGAGTCCTAGATATTTCATTTTAGACCCAACCCTTATGGGAACTCCATCCACACGAATATGAGCATTGCTGGGGGGCTTGCCCCGAGGACCGTGAAAGAGGATGGCCTCGGTTTTCGGCAGTGCCACCTCCAGCCCCAACAGTCGAATTCGCGTCACCGTCAAGGTCGCGGCCGCGGCCGCTCTCCGCGCCGCCTCCTGGTAGTCACGGCCTTTTGCCGTGACTAGAGTGTCGTCTGCGTAGCATAAGACACTCGTCCTAGGGAGAAGAGTTCCCCTTAGGACCCAGTTATAGCCTATGTTCCAGAGGAGCGGCCCCAACACCGACCCCTGCGGAACTCCGCACACCATTCTGTGTGCCCTGATTTGAGCACCACCTGGCTCAAGGAACAACACTGACCTATCGTTCAGGTAGTCAGTTAACACCCTTCTTAGGTACCACGGCACCCTATGGTACCTCAGGGCCTCCTCTATTGCGCTAAAGGGGAGGGTGTTGAACGCATTGGCGATGTCCAAGGACACCGCCATCACCCTATCCCCTCTTTCGACAGCCTCTTCTGTCTCCCTTTTGAGCGCCATGATGGCGTCGATGGTGGATCTTCCACGTCGAAAGCCATACTGCGTTTCTTCTAGATCAGGGCCCATATTGCCCAGGTGCTCTGTTATACGGGACGCGATGACCCTCTCGAACATTTTTCCCACCTCATCGAGCAGAACGATGGGGCGGAACGCTGACGGAGAGTCATGCGGACGCCCTTCCTTTTTCAAGAGGCAGAGCCTTCCCTCTTTCCATATCTTGGGGAATTTGCCCTGCTGGAGGCAGGTGTCCAGCAGTTCCACCAGTTTCGGACCAATGTATTCGAGGGCAAGGGCTAGAACCTTCCCATGGATTCCATCCGGGCCTGGCGCCTTCTTTTTGAGGCGGAGACGATCAGTGGCTACCTCAATTTCTCCATCGGTGACCCGCGGGATGGATTGCGGGTCCACCTCCCCATCATGCTCAGGGGCGGTGAAGGGCGCCACCTCAAACACCCGATTTGGGAATAGGGCGTCGACGACCCGGGTCAGGAGCTCCGGCTGGAATGATTCAGTGGGAGGCGCCGAACTTCGCATCCGGTTGCGAACGGATCGATACGGACGCCCCCACGGGTCCCTATCCAGGTCGGCCAGGAACTCCTCCCACGCCGACGCCTTTGCCCTTTGTATGACCACTTTTAGGTCATACCTTGCCTGGTTGAGTCTGCCGTATAACGCCTCCTCCTCCTCCGGCGTATGACGTCTCCTACGGCATCTCTGGTATAGCCGTCTCGCGTGTGTACAGGCTACACGGAGATCGGCGATTTCTGTCGACCACCAATAGACAGCTCGTTGTTGAGGGCGGTCTCCGACACGAGGCATAGAGGCGTCACAAATCCTCGTCAGGGACTTTCGGAAGAGAACCGCCCTCTCATCGACACTCATTTCGGCCGGTGGTGGTGGCAGCCAGCCCTCTATCATCGCCGCTTCTGCAGCAGCATCCCGGTTGAGTCGCGTTAGCGCCCACCGTTTAAACTGCGCGGTTCGAACACCCTGTTGGGGAGTGAGACCATCTCTTAGGGAGTCAGAGATCCCGAACGACACGTAGAGATGGTCGCTGAGTGTCTCCTTGTCTAGCACTCTCCAATTTACCACGCGGGAGGCGATGGCAGGGGTCGCGAACGAGACGTCCACAATAGACTCCCCCTGCCATCTAACACATGTGCTGACAGCGCCCCTGTTGAGCACAACCAACCCAGCCTCGACGCAAAACTCCTCAACCGCTTCTCCCCTTAAGGTGGTCACAGGGCACCCCCAGGACCTAGATTTGGCGTTAAGGTCTCCCGCCACTACTATCTGCAACGGAGCCAGCCTGCGAACTACGCCCTGAACTCTGCCGATGTATTCCTCAAACTCTCTGCGGGGGCGATTTGGCGAAAAGTAAAGCCCTATGAGGGCAATATCCCCCCACGTTACCGCTACATAACCCACTCCTCTTTCCCGCAGAGAGATTGGGGCCAGAGTAGAACTGGCTGGGGTAGTGATCACCACTTTCTCATCGGCAGACCCTATCCAGTTCGCTCTTGCTGGAATGGAATAGGGCTCCGCTGCGATAGCCACATCTGCGCCGACCTCCGCCATTTGTTGGACCATGAGGTCCTGGGCGTTGGCGGCGTTGTTCAAATTCGCCTGTAAAATTACCCTAGGCTGTACTGGCATTCTGTCCCGTGGGTATCTCCGTCGTATCCATCGGCGCATTATGCGCATCCGTCACTGTGGGGGTCCTCCTCCACGGGGCCATCTTCGGCTTCGTGACGGGGGGCCTACATGTTCTTCCTCCCATGTAGTGTTCATGGGGGAGCTTGGCCTCCTTGCACACTGCACAGTGAGGCTTCTCCGCTACACAAGTATCAGCTTGGTGACCCGGGGCACTACAGCGGAAACACAGCGCGTTGCGATCTACTTTTGAGTCGCATGTGTACTTGGTGTGCCCCGCACCATAGCATTTGTAGCACCTCACCGGCAGGTTCTCCAGCGCAATAACCTGCGCATGCGCCCACCCTATCGCTAAGCGACCCTCCTCCACTAACTTTTTGGCCTCCGCAATTGGAAGTCGGACCAGCACCGAGTTTGACCCCCATGGTCCGACACGGATTTCCCCTAGCGATATCACGTCCTGGGTACAGCCAGTTTTCGCTTTGATCGCCGCCACTATCATCTCCTTTTGGACAAAATCGTTGAGGCCGACCAGCTTGAGCTCCGCTTTTTTATACGGCCTTCCAACATCGGCCTCCTCCGCAATTACTTCTCGGAGCTTGGCCGCTAACGCGTCGGCTTTAGGGCCGCTTGTTGCCCCGGAAATCTCGAGTTTGCGCCCTCCTGCTGCAGTTTGTCTCATCCTTACTGCCTCTAGGCCAATATCCTGTAGATTAATGGCGCTTGTCGCCTTCTCCATAATGGAGGCGTACGTAGCGCCCTTGGCCATGGCCTCTGGTTTTAAAGTGATGGTCACCGCCGATGAGCGCGGTGCCACCAGTTTTACTGCACTATTACCGTGCGCAACAGGCGCAGAACCCTGCGCTCCCGTCTTCCTCGGCGCATCGGCGCCCACTCCTGAGGCCTGGGCAGCCTTGGCCGCCTTTTTGGCCTTCTTCATAGCACCTTTGGAGACAAATTGCTTCCATTCCACCGCCGGCGTGCTGGAAGCCGCGGCCAAGGCGGGAGAGGCCGAACGCATTTGAGGGGGCGCTCCCCTGATCACTGCCCGTTGGGGCAGTGGGGGGTTCTCCCACACTTTAACAGGGGCAGGCACAACCACAGGCGGCGCTACCCGTGGTACCCTGGAGGGTCCGGCTACCGCGTTGGCGTAGCCGGTGGCCTGTTCCTCTGCCCTCCTCTTCTCATGCGCTAATGGCGGCCTCATGGGGGGCTCACATGGGAGCCTCTTCTCGAACTCATTCATCCTTTCGGTGAGCATGCCCCCCAGAGATCTGAACAAATCGGCTTTAAATGCCTCCAGCTGGTCGTTCATGGACATTGCCACCTCCCTCTGAACGTCCGTTCCTCTTCGAATCGGCCGTTGCTCAGCAGATTTATGCAAGCTCTCCTTAATGGTTTTCAAATCTGCCCTTAGTTCCTCCACCTGGCTTTTGAGCTTCTCATTTTCCTCTCGGAGTTTGTCATATCCTTCCGAATTAGACATTCCTCCGAGAGACTCCACACAAGCTAACATGTACCTCAGACTGTTGTTAATTCCACCCCAGATCTGCCCTTTGAGGTGACCGGATTTCTGTGTACGGTCATACACCGCCAGGATATTTTTCTGGACTGTCACCAGTAACTCCTCTTTGGTCTTGTTCACCAATTCTGCCCTGATGGGTGCCATTTCTTTCCCCTCCAGGGCCTTCGTTTTGTCGTCCTTCAGGAACAACTTTTTTAAGGAAGGCGTCGGTTCAGGATCAGGCGACACTACATCCAGGTCCGAATCCCCCGAGTCCTCCCATTCCTCCGGGGGGTTTCGAAGCATCGCCTTAGTTTCCGCCAAACCAATGGATGTTCCCTTCCCACCACGTTTCCCTTTCCTGGCTCTGCCTCTGGTCGCCGTATTGATCTTTCGGCTATTCGGCCAGCTGGTTTCATCATCCGACAAAGATTCTCCGAGCCCTCTCTTCCTACGGTGATCTCTCTTTGCCGCCACAATAGAACCCTCGACAGGCAACCCCAAGTTTCTACGATGGTCCTCCTTTACCGACTCAAGGGAACCCTCAACAAGAGACCTCACCGTTTCTTCGTCGTCCAATTTGTCGGAGCTCTCTCGATCACTATTGAACAATTGCATCCGATCTACCTCCCCCCCCGGTTCTTTCCTCCTCTGGGACATGACCGGTGGTCAGCTGGGCGAAAGAGCACCCAACTGGGTTTGGAACCCTTTTGGGTTCCGCACCAATTGTTTCTAGCGCCTTCCTAACAACCGACCTAAAAACCCACCTAAACGAGACACTAACCTAAAACCTTAACTAACCAAAACCCTAACCTAATTTTTTGGGCGCTTTGCACCCCCTAACACCCCCAAAGGAACCCAAAACCTTTTATTTAAAAAATAATTTTTCGAATTAAATTACGTGAAAAATTTAGTATGGAGAAAAGTTCACCTAAGGTGTCCAATTCTCCATACAAAATTTCTTCGATTTCGACGAAATCTACTATTTTTGGGTTTGCGGGGGTTAAAAACCCTGTTCCCGAAACCAAAAACGAAAACTACAAATACCTTCCGATGCGTCAGCTATCGGCCTACAAACTACAAAAGAAAAGAAAAAGAAAAAAACCAACACCAATTAATTAAAAAATAAAAACTAACAAAAAATGGAGAAATTTGACCAAAAACAACCTTTTTGGAAATAATAATAACTACAAAACTATAAACTAACCAAAACCAAAACCTAGCCTACACTATTTCTAAAGAACCCTTATACCCTAGCGAGACTAAAAACCACAACCCTTACATAAAAAACTTACGAGATAATTAAGACTAAAAAATGTAAACAAACCAAAAAACTAACACTAAGAAACTGCACGAATTGGGCGAGTTTAAAAGGTTTTTTCAGCGACTTCCGTGGCTTACAGAAGACACTTCCAGCAACTGGAAAAATCTGAAATAATTCCAGGGGGTGACGGATGGAGTTGTCTCCCTTGTGGCTAAAAGTATCTTCCGCTGTCCACAAACGCCGAGCCAAAAAAACCAATTAAAAATTACCTCAAAAAATTTGTCTACTTCGACGACTTTCGTGTCGCGAACCAGTACAAATTTGCTAAGTTTCGACAATTTGCGAAAGTGAAAATAATTTTTTTCACCGAAACTACCAAAAAAGATGGCCGTCACCTTCAACATAAAGGTGAAAGCTAACAAAATTAAGGGGGAGTAAAATCCTCAGACCGATACTACCATTCCTACTACCCAAAAAGTTGTTAACCTAACCTAACCTAACCTAACCTAACCTAACCTAACCTAACCTAACCTAACCTAACCTAACCTAACCTAACCTAACCTAACCTAACCTAACCTAACCTAACCTAACCTAACCTAACCTAACCTAACCTAACCTAACCTAACCTAACCTAACCTAACCTAACCTAACCTTTTTTTTTTTTTTTTTTTTGTTACGAAGTGGAAAACCTGCAAACAGGCGCATCAGCGGGCATGAGGGGTCCCGCTGGCTGTCCGAGGATGGCCTAGACTCTGTTCCAGGGCCGAAGCCCTAGAGAAAGCGAGTCTAGACCGACTCGGTAAAAACCACTCCGATGTCCTCTCGTCACCTTGGCACCAGCAGACCGGCGATCATCGCGTCGTCCTCATCTGAGGAGGACGCATCGAACGCCGGCATGGTGGAGCCTGACGAGGTCATGGGAACCCTTTCGGACACTTCCACGACCCCGTCGGTGACTGCTCGCCCTGTTGATGGGCGAGCCCCTCTTCCGCCCCTGATTGGGGCGGGTGACCGCCCTCGAAAACGATGGGCGGACACGCTTGACCCGTCATTTGGTGAGACGGGTCGCCGACGCGCCGGGACATGCGGGGCGTCGGCCCTCAGTGGGGACCTGTGCAATGCACGGTCGGAGCCCCCCCTAGGGCTCGGACCGCGCTGGTTTCCCACCGGTTGGAGAAGGCGCTGGTATTGCCGCCTCCTCCGCAGGAGGCGTCTGCGGCGGCACGGTTCTGCCAGGGGGTCATCCTCCCTGGCCCGTTCCGCCTCCTCCTTCAGCGTCATGACGTCGACGCAGAAGGAGTTGACCGCCTCCCAGGACCCCTCGCTACCGAGCATGGACAGAACCACGGTCGGCAGGGAGAGGTCCGCGCCAATCACAGTGACCAATGCGGAGCGCTGGACATCGAACGCAGAGCACACCGTTAGGGTGTGTTGCGCCGTGTCCTCCGCTGCCCCGCAATGGTGGCACTGTGGGGTCGGCTCTCTTCCGATCCGGTGCAAATAGCGTCCGAACGAACCATGTCCGGACAGTATTTGCACCAGATGGTATGTGAGCGACCCATGGCGCCGCTCCGCCCATGCTTGGAGGACGGGGCGTAGGGCCTCCAGACTACGCGTTTGCGTAGCCGAGGCCCCTTCGCCCAGGTCCTCGGACCATAGGCGGAACATCTCGTCTCGTGCTCCCTCAAGAGCAGAGCGCCTCTCTTGGGGGGCCAGGCGATTGCCACTGGCCCTCTCCTCCGCTCGCTGCCGGTATGCCGCAGCGAGCACCTCCGCCACCAGCTCCCACGGGGGCGTCCCCGCGAGAGCGCACGCTACTTTCCGGGACACCGTTCGGTAGCCCCGGATCGCCCGCAGCGCCATTGCGCGCTGGGCCCGCTGGAGAGAGGCGATGGCGTGTGGGTTCAAGCAGTCAGCCCACACCGGCGCCCCATACAGCGCCATGGAGCGCACGATGCCGCCGTAGAGTCGGCGGCACGCCACGCTCGGGCCCCCCACGTTGGGCAGAAGTCGCCCGAGGGCATCTGCTGCTCCCAGCAGCCGGGGCTCGAGGAGTCGGAAGTGCTCCTCGAAACCCCACCGCCCATCAATCACCAGCCCCAGATACTTCATCTGGGGCTTTAGACCGACCCTCTCGCCCTCCACAACGATTGACGCACCCGCTGACGGCCGTCTCCGAGGCCCGTGGAACACCATGGCCTCGGTCTTGTGGAGGGCCACCTCCAAGCCCAACGTCCGTATCCGCCGCACGATATGGCTGACGAACACGGACGCCAGGCGCTGGACATCCTCCAGCCGCGTCCCCCGGACGGTAACGAGCGTGTCATCGGCGTAACAAAACGACCGCACCATCGGGGGGAGGCCACACCGAAGGACGTAGTCGTAACCGACGTTCCATAACAAGGGGCCAAGGACCGACCCCTGTGGAACGCCGCGGGACACCCTGTGACGGCCAAGCTCGCCGCCACGTCCCACGTACGCTACGTCCCGGTCCCTCAAATAGTCTCCCACTATTCGGCGCAGATATGGAGGCATTTGGTGGTAACGAAGCGCCTCCATGATGACGCCGAACGGGAGACTATTGAACGCGTTGCGAATGTCCAGCGACACCGCCAACACCACCTCCCGCCTCTCAACAGACTCGTGAACGAGAGTCCGGAGATCGGTTAGGGCGTCGATTGTCGAACGCCCCGTCCGGAAGCCGTACTGGGCCTCAGAGAGGTCGGGGCCCGTTCCCCCTCCCAGCTGCTGGACTATTCGGGAAGCGATGATCTTCTCGAAGACCTTCCCGATTTCGTCCAGCAGCACAATGGGGCGATATGCCGAGGGGTCATCCGCCGGGCGCCCCTCCTTCTCAATAAGGCACAACAGCCCCTCCTTCCATACTTTGGGAAACTGTGCGAACTTGAAGCAAGCGTCGCACAGTTCCCTAGCCCTGGCCCCGAGATGTTTTAGGGCCAGGTCCAACACCCGCTTCGGGACGCCGTCAGGTCCCGGTGCCGTCTTGCGCCCCTTGAGACGGGCGACGGCATCCTTCCACTCCTCCTCGTCAATAAGAGGAGGAGGATCCCTTTCGCCCTCCTCGTCCGGAGCTGGCGGGGCCATCCGAGGGGGAACAAAACCCTCCTCGGCCGGGGGAAACAAACCCCCGATGACTGACCCCAGGAGGTCGGGATCCATCCTCTCCGTGATGGGCGTGCCGCGCGCTTTCAGCTGGTTGCGTGCCAGCTTATACGGCCGCCCCCACGGATCCCGATCCAGACCCTGCAACTGCTCTTCTCTGGATACCTCCTTTGAGGAGGCAATCGCAGTCTGCAGGGTCTTTTTCGACTGCCTGTACAGCTCGTACAGACGGTCCTCCTCCTGAGTGTCCCTCACGCGGCGCCGGCGGGCCCTAGTGTAGGCCCGCCTTTGCACACTGCAGTCCTCCCTCATGACTGCAATGTCCTGGGACCACCAGTGAACTTCACGGCGGTCCCGCGGAGGCTGCGCCCGAGGCATAGAAGCCTGGCACACCTCCGTCAAAGCGCCGCGGAGACGGCGAGCTGATTCATCGACGTCCGGACCGGACATCGGACGCGAGAACCAGTCTTCGAATATCGCCGTCTCGTTCGCCAGCTCCGGCTTAAGCCTGCTGAGCGCCCAGCGGGGAGGCCGGTCGCAGCTTGTGGGCTGTGGGGGCCTTTGGTGCAGGGTGGAGCTCTCGAATCGGATGTATCTGTGGTCCGAGAGAGTCTCTACGTCCTGCACCACCCTCCAGTCACTGATCGTGCATGCGAGGGCTGGGGTGGCGAACGACACGTCCACCACCGAGCCTCCGTTGTGCCGCACGCACGTGTGGACTGCGCCCCTGTTAAGGAGCGACAGCCCAGCAGCGGCTGCCCACTGCTCCACAGCCTGGCCCCTCTGGTCGGTCGCTGGACAACCCCAGACGACCGACTTGGCGTTCAGGTCTCCGAGGACAAGAACCTGACGCGGGGCCGCCCTCCTGATGGCTACGCCGACGACTATTAGGAACGCCTTGAAGTCGGCGAGCGGTCTGTTTGGGGAGAAATAGGTCGAGAAAATGACCGTATCCTCCCAAACGACCGCCGCGTACCCAGCACCCCGCTCATAAATTGAGGGGGGTGTATATCCTGGGGCCGCACGCACCATCACGGCGGCAGAGTCGCATGTGTCCCCGACCCAGTTGGGCTGGTTGGGGACAAAGTACGGCTCTGACACCGCCGCCACGTCCACTGACCACTCTGCCAGGCTCTGGTGTAGCAGATCCTGAGCCCTGGTAGAGTGGTTCAGGTTCACCTGTAGAAAGTTGATATGGGGTCGTCTTAACATTGCTCGACCACCATATCAACCTCCTCTGGCCCCGTTAGGGGCGCCATCTGTGTGGCGGGGGCGGCCTGGCGAGCTGAACGCGCCGGCAATTTGCCCTTGGCCAGGGGAGGCTTACAACTACGCCCCCCCATTACGTGGCCCGCCGGTCGTTTGGCCGTGGCACACACGGCACAGTGGGGCTTCGCGCTACATTCGTAGCCCCTGTGCCCCTCCTTACCGCACCGGTAGCATAGATTGCTCCGGTCAGTTTTTGAAGGGCAACTCGCTCTTGCGTGCCCCACCTGCATACACCGGAAGCACCGGTCGGAACGGGCTTCCAGTGCTCTGACGTTGGCCGCGCTGAACCCTATCAGCAGGCGGCCGGCGTCCACAACCTTCTTGGCAGCGGCGACCGGGCACGACACCACTGTCGAGCCAAAGCCGTCAGTGCCGTAGCGGATGGGGCGCACCTTCACGGCGTCCACGCCACATCCACCCTTGGCCGCGATCTTTGCGGCCAAGTGCGCCTCCATCACCGACTCGTCCAGACCACCCACCCTCACGTCTGCGGTCTTGGTGGGTCGGATGACCGTGGCCATGCCCTCAAGTGCCTCCCTCATTTTGCCGGCCAGCTGGTCAGCCTTCTCAACTGAGGCCACGCCCGAGATCTCTATGATCTTAGACCCGGTCATGGTGTTTCGGCACCGACGGTTTGGGATATCCATCCCGTCGATGTCGACCGAGTCTCGGGCTTTGGCCAGCGCGTCGGCGTAGGTGACCCCCTTCTCAACCGCTTCGGGAGTAAGGGTCACTACGACTGCCGCCGACTTCGGCGCAACCAACTTGGTCTTTCGACCGGTCTTACGGGCCTTCCTAGGAGCAGTAGCGGGCGGGGCTGAGGTATTGTTAGGCCTCCGCCGAGGCGCCTTTTGCTGCTTGGCCGCCGCCGAGTAGGATTGGCGGGGCGGAGCCTGTTCTAGAGGGGCCGATGTTTTCGCCTTCCTCCTCCTCCTTTGGCGCTTTTTGCGCGACTCCTGCGTCGACCATTCTGGCTCAGCCTCAACCGGGGGAGGCGCTTTTGCAGCACCCCGGGAGGTAGATGGAACGACCGCAGGAGGACCGGCTTTCTTCGCCTGCTTTGGCGGGAGATCCGGCTTTTTCGCCGCCACCTTGCCCTTTTTAGCCGGCATGGTTGGATTGGCCGGCTTTGCCTTCCCCTTGGTAATGGGGGGCGTGGGCGCAGCTGCTGCTTTGCGGTCCGCCGCAAGCGGCGGTCGCAGGCTCTTGGCCGGCAGCAGTCGATCCTCCAGACCCTCCAGGCGAGCATTCAGCATGGCCCCGAAAGTTCGGGCCAGCCTTGCTTCAAAAGCCTGAAGGGCGTCCGGCTCCTCGTAAGCGGCCTTCTTTTTGCCGCGACCAGTCGTCTCTCGCACGACGACGGTCGGCGAGAGAGGCCTTGGAGGAGGGCAGTCCGTCTCCATAATATCTATTGAGGGCAGAACCTCAGGGAGAGTGAGGGGAGGGGACACGCTCTTCCTTCCACCCTTGAGCTCCCTCACCTCTGCAGACAAAGCTGCAACACTCTTCGTGAGGTCTGCCAGCTGCTGTTGCAGCCTCACGTTTTCCGCCTTTAAGACGCGGGTGTCCTCTGTGATGTTTTTCGAGGACACCTCGCGGAAACAATCCATTATAGATTGAGCAGCTTTTTTTAAGGCCTTTTGGAAGGGGCCCTGGAGGTGCGAGGACTTCTTAGCCACCTCCACTATAACCGCACAGTCCGCCTTCACCACCTCCTCGATGTCGAGGGCGGTCTTCAGGTCCGGATCTGTGGGCGTAGGGGCCTCACCTTCAGTTCTACTTTTGTAGAACGCAGCCCGGGTCTCGTAGGCGCGGCGCTCCATTTCCGCCACCTCCCGGTCGAGCGCGACCTGCTGCTCCTCGCGGAGTGCAGCGGCATGCTCGCGCTTGGCGTGGGCGAGACCAACGTACTCCCCCGTTGTGGGGGGTCTCCCTCGGCCACGTTGTGCCGGCTTCTTCGGATTGTCCTCAGACGAGTCCGAGAGAGCCTCCGATTGTTTGCCCCCCTTAGATGATTTGGGGGCACGCTTCCTCTTTAGAGAACCAGTGAGCGTGTCGACGCTGATGGAGCTGTCGTCTGACAGATCACTGCACTGTTCGTTTTGCTGTCCTCGCATGGGATAAGGGGAGGTGCGGGCTAGGCCCTTGCTGCGAGTCGACACTGCCGGCGAGCTGGCACGACTCCCCTTTTTCTTCAAAAATGAAGACTTGGGACTTGCGACGGAGTCAACGGCCGATTTCATAGAAACCGCCGATGAATCGGACTCAACGTCGACGTCCCGTTCCCTCCTTGCTGCAGACACGCTGCGCGATCGCGCGGCTGTCGGCGATGAACTGCCAGCAGCCCTGGACGAACTGAAGGTGAGCTTCAGCCCGCCCGTCTCCATCTCAACTCCGCCCTTCTCGGGCCTAGCCAGAAGGCTACCATCCACGTCCTTCCCTTTGGGGTCGGACACTCCACTACTTCCCACGACGGACCTGGAATCAGGCTCCGCCGACTTCACCGAAACGTCAGAAAATTTATTGAAACACTTAGACATTAATCCCACGAGTGGAGAGCAAATAACGGTCACCCCGTGCAGTGGCCTCATACACGGGGAACCCTACATACTGTCAAGGACGGGGAAAATGACAGGTTTTAACGAGGTTTCTCTCGGGTTTTAGAGTGTGTCCTTCACGCGGCCGGCCGGTTAAGGCAAGCCCTCGCTCCACCACGGAACCCGCGTACCCCACAACGCCGCGAGTGGGGGTCGTTGCAGGAACCGCAGTGGTTTACGACGATCGGGGGCTGGCGTAGGCCCCCGTTACACCGCTTTCGCGGTGCTCCCCTTTCCCCCCGTTGCGACCTAAGAACCCTTAAGGGGCGGCCGTCTTTAACTCCTCTCCTCAAAGCTGCTCAGAAGGAGCAGCGAGTTGTGCGGCCCAAAGTAGGCACGCACAGGAGTTGCAGGGCCCAGAAGGGGCTCCCGCCTTGCCAGATGTTAGCCGATTGGGCCCAACTTTCTCCGAACGGAGAATGTTGGAACCACTCGTTGCCCAGGATGCACCACGTGGAGGTCACCTGACTCGCACCCCACCTAACCTAACCTAACCTAACCTAACCTAACCTAACCTAACCTAACCTAACCTAACCTAACCTAACCTAACCTAACCTAACCTAACCTAACCTAACCTAACCTTTTTTTTTTTTTTTTTTTTTGTTACGAAGTGGAAAACCTGCAAACAGGCGCATCAGCGGGCATGAGGGGTCCCGCTGGCTGTCCGAGGATGGCCTAGACTCTGTTCCAGGGCCGAAGCCCTAGAAAAAGCGAGCCGAGGCCGACTCGGTAAAAACCACTCCGATGTCCTCTCGTCACCTTGGCACCAGCAGACCGGCGATCATCGCGTCGTCCTCATCTGAGGAGGACGCATCGAACGCCGGCATGGTGGAGCCTGACGAGGTCATGGGAACCCTTTCGGACACTTCCACAACCCCGTCGGTGACTGCTCGCCCTGTTGATGGGCGAGCCCCTCCTCCGCCCCTGATTGGGGCGGGTGACCGCCCTCGAAAACGATGGGCGGACACGCTTGACCCGTCATTTGGTGAGACGGGTCGCCGACGCGCCGGGACATGCGGGGCGTCGGCCCTCAGTGGGGACCTGTGCAATGCACGGTCGGAGCCCCCCCTAGGGCTCGGACCGCGCTGGTTTCCCACCGGTTGGAGAAGGCGCTGGTATTGCCGCCTTCTCCGCAGGAGGCGTCTGCGGCGGCACGGATCTGCCAGGGGGTCATCCTCCCTGGCCCGTTCCGCCTCCTCCTTCAGCGTCATGACGTCGACGCAGAAGGAGTTGACCGCCTCCCAGGACCCCTCGCTACCGAGCATGGACAGAACCACTGTCGGCAGGGAGAGGTCCGCGCCAATCACAGTGACCAATGCGGAGCGCTGGACATCGAACGCAGAGCACACCGTTAGGGTGTGTTGCGCCGTGTCCTCCGCTGCCCCGCAATGGTGGCACTGTGGGGTCGGCTCTCTTCCGATCCGGTGCAAATAGCGTCCGAACGAACCATGTCCGGACAGTATCTGCACCAGATGGTATGTGAGCGACCCATGGCGCCGCTCCGCCCATGCTTGGAGGACGGGGCGTAGGGCCTCCAGACTACGCGTTTGCGTAGCCGAGGCCCCTTCGCCCAGGTCCTCGGACCATAGGCGGAACATCTCCTCTCGTGCTCCCTCGAGAGCAGAGCGCCTCTCTTGAGGGGCCAGGCGATTGCCACTGGCCCTCTCCTCCGCTCGCTGCCGGTATGCTGCAGCGAGCACCTCTGCCACCAGCTCCCACGGAGGTGTCCCCGCGAGAGCGCACGCCACTTTCCGGGACACCGTTCGGTAGCCCCGGATCGCCCGCAGCGCCATTGCGCGCTGGGCCCGCTGAAGAGAGGCGATGGCGTGTGGGCTCAAACAATCAGCCCACACTGGTGCCCCATACAGCGCCATGGAGCGCACGATGCCGCCGTAGAGTCGGCGGCACGCCACGCTCGGGCCCCCCACATTAGGCAAGAGTCGCCCGAGGGCATCTGCTGCTCCCAGCAGCCGGGGTTCGAGGAGTCGGAAGTGCTTCTCGAAACCCCACCGCCCATCAATCACCAGCCCCAGATACTTCATCTGGGGCTTTAGATCGACCCTCGCGCCTTCCACAACGATTGACGCACCCGATGACGGCCGTCTCCGAGGCCCATGGAACACCATGGCCTCGGTCTTGCGGAGGGCCACCTCTAAGCCCAAAGTCCGTATCCGCCGCACAATATGGCTGACGAACACGGACGCCAGGCGCTGGACATCTTCCAGCTGCGTCCCCCGGACAGTGACAAGCGTGTCGTCAGCGTAGCAAAACGCACGCACCATCGGGGGGAGGCCACACCGCAGGACGTAATCATACCCGAGGTTCCACAGCAAGGGGCCTAAAACTGACCCCTGTGGAACGCCGCGGGACACCCTGTGACGGCAAAGCTCGCCGTCTCGTCCCACGTACGCTACGTCCCGGTCCCTCAGATAGTCTCCCACTATTCGGCGCAGATATGGAGGCATTTGGTGATAACGAAGCGCCTCCATGATGACGCCGAAGGGGAGACTATTAAAAGCATTGGCGATGTCCAGGGACACCGCCAAAACTACCTCCCGCCTCTCAACGGACTCCTCTACTAGAGCCCGGAGATTAGATAGGGCGTCGATCGTCGACCGCCCCGTCCGGAAGCCGTATTGAGCCTCGGAAAGGTCAGGGCCCGTTCCCTCTCCCAGCTGCTGGACTATTCGGGAGGCGATGATTTTTTCAAATACCTTCCCGATTTCGTCCAGCAGCACAATTGGACGGTACGCCGAGGGGTCGTCGGACGGGCGACCCTCTTTGCGTAGCAGGCATAGCGCCCCCTCCTTCCAGACTTTAGGAAACTGTGCGAAACGGAGACTGGCGTCACACAGTTCCCTCGCCCTGACCTCAAGATGTTGGAGGGCCAGGTCCAGCACCCTCTTTGGAACACCGTCTGGTCCCGGAGCCGTCTTACGCCCTTTAAGACGGGCAACGGCGTCAGCCCACTCGTCATCCACAATAGGAGGGGGAACACTCTCATCCTCCTCAGGAGACGGCGGGGCCATCCGAGGGGGAGTAAAACCCTCCTCGGCCGGGGGAAACAGCCCTTCGACGACCGACCCAAGGAGGTCGGGATCCATTGTCTCCGTGAGGGGCGCGCCGCGCGCTCTGAGCTGGTTGCGTGCCAGCTTATACGGCCGCCCCCACGGATCCCGGTCCAGACCCTGCAACTGCTCCTCTCTGGACGCCTCTTTCGAGGAGGCGATCGCAGTGTGCAGGGTCTTCTTCGACTGTCGGTACAGCTCGTACAGTCGGTCCTCCTCCGGTCGGTCCCTCACGCGGCGCCGGCGGGCTCTGGTGTAGGCCCGTCTATGGACGCTACAGTCCTCCCTTTTGGCTGCGATGTCCTGGGACCACCAATGGACTTCGCGGCGGTCCCGTGGAGGCTGCGCCCGAGGCATAGAGGCCTCGCACACCTCCGTCAAAGCGGCGCGGAGACGGCGAGCTGACTCATTGATGTCCGGACCGGACATCGGACTTGAGAGCCAACCCTCGAAAATCGCCGTCTCCTCTGCCAGTTCCGGTTTGAGCCGACTGAGCGCCCAACGAGGAGGCCGGCCTCGGTTCGAGGGCGGTGTAGCCCGCTGGTGCGGGGTGGAACTCTCGAACCGGATGTAGCGATGGTCCGAGAGACTCTCCACATCCTGCACTACCCTCCAGCCGCTAATTGTACGAGCAAGGGCTGGGGTGGCGAACGACACGTCCACCACCGAGCCTCCGTTGTGCCGCACGCACGTGTGGACTGCGCCCCTGTTGAGAAGCGACAGCCCAGCAGCGGCTGCCCACTGCTCCACAGCCTGGCCCCTCTGGTCGGTCGCTGGACAACCCCAGACGACCGACTTGGCGTTCAGGTCTCCAAGGACGAGAACCTGACGCGGGGCCGCCCTCCTGATGGTTACGCCGACAACTACGAGGAACGCCTTGAAGTCGGCGAGCGGTCTGTTTGGGGAGAAATATGTCGAAATAATGACCATATCCTCCCAAACGACCGCCGCGTACCCAGCACCCCGCTCGTAAATTGAGGGGGGTGTATATCCTGGGGCCGCACGCACCATCACGGCGGCAGAGTCGCAAGTGTCTCCGACCCAGTTGGGCTGGTTGGGCACAAAGTACGGCTCTGACACCGCCGCCACGTCCACTGACCACTCCGCCAGGCTCTGGTGTAGCAGATCCTGAGCCCTGGTAGAGTGGTTCAGGTTCACCTGAAGAAAGTTGATATGGGGCCGTCTTAACATTGTTCGACCACCATATCAACCTCCTCTGGCCCCGTCAGGGGCGCCGTCTGTGTGGCGGGGGCGGCCTGGCGAGCTGAACGCGCCGGCAATTTGCCCTTGGCCAGGGGAGGCTTACAACTACGCCCCCCCATTACGTGGCCTGCCGGTCGTTTGGCCGTGGCACACACGGCACAGTGGGGCTTCGCGCTACATTCGTAGCCCCTGTGCCCCTCCTTACCGCACCGGTAGCAGAGATTGCTCCGGTCGGTTTTTGAAGGGCAACTCGCTCTTGCGTGCCCCACCTGCATGCACCGGAAGCACCGGTCGGAACGGGCTTCCAGTGCTCTGACGTTGGCCGCACTGAACCCTATCAGCAGGCGGCCGGCGTCAACAACCTTCTTGGCAGCGGCGACCGGGCACGACACCACTGTCGAGCCAAAGCCGTCAGAGCCGTAGCGGATGGGGCGCACCTTCACGGCGTCCACGCCACATCCACCCTTGGCCGCGATCTTTGCGGCCAAGTGCGCCTCCATCACCGACTCATCTAGACCACCCACCCTCAATTCTGCTGTTTTGGTGGGCCGGATGACCGTTGCCATGCCCTCAAGGGCCTCCCTCATTTTGCCGGCCAGCTGGTCGGCCTTCTCAGCTGAGGCCACGCCCGAGATCTCTATGATCTTAGACCCGGTCATGGTGTTTCGGCACCGACGGTTTGGGATATCCATCCCGTCGATGTCGACCGAGTCTCGGGCTTTGGCCAGCGCGTCGGCGTAGGTGACCCCCTTCTCAACTGCTTCGGGAGTAAGGGTCACTACGACTGCCGCCGACTTCGGCGCAACCAGCTTGGCCTTTCGACCGGTCTTACGAGCCTTCCTAGAAGCAGTAGCGGGCGGAGCTGAAGAATTGTTAGGCCTCCGCCGAGGCGCTTTCTGCTGCTTTACCGCCGCCGAGTAAGATTGGCGGGGCGGGGCCAGCTCTGGAGGGGCCGATGCCTTGGCCTTCCTCCTCCTCCTTTGGCGCTTTTTGCGCGACTCCTGCGTCGTCCATTCCTTTTCAGCCTCAACCGGGGGAGGCGCTTTTGCAGCACCCCGGGAGGTGGACGGGACGGTCGCAGGAGGACCGGCTTTCTTCGCTTGCTTGGGCGGGAGGTCCGGTTTTTTGGCCGCCGCCTTGCCCTTTTTAGCCGGCACAGTTGGTATGGCCGGCTTTGCTTTCCCCTTGGTAATAGGGGGCGTGGGCGCAGCTGCTGCTTTGCGGTCCGCCGCAAGCGGCGGTCGCAGGCTCTTAGCCGGCAGCAGGCGATCCTCCAGACCCTCCAGGCGAGCATTTAGCATGGCCCCGAAAGTTCGGGCCAGCCTTGCTTCAAAAGCCTGTAGGGCGCCCGGCTCCTCGTAAGCGGCCTTGGTTTTGCCGCGGCCAGTCAACTCCTGCACGACGACAGTCGGCGAGAGAGGTCTTGGAGGAGGGCAGTCCGTCTCCATAACATCCACTGAGGGCAGAACCTCAGGGAGAGTGAGGGGAGGGGACATACTCTTCCTTCCACCCTTCAGATCCCTCACCTCTGCAGACAAAGCTGCAACACTCTTCGTGAGGTCTGCCAGCTGCTGTTGCAGCCTCACGTTTTCCGCCTTTAAGACGCGGGTGTCCTCTGTGATGTTTTTCGAGGACACCTCGCGGAAACAATCCATTATGGATTGTGCAGCTTTTTTCAAGGCCTTTTGGAAGGGGCCCTGGAGGTGCGAGGACTTCTTAGCCACCTCCACTATAACCGCACAGTCCGCCTTCACCACCTCCTCGATGTCGAGGGCGGTCTTCAGGTCTGGATCTGTGGGTGTAGGGGCCTCATCTTCCGTTCTACTTGCATAGAACGCAGACCTGGTCTCGTAGGCACGGCGCTCCATTTCCGCCACCTCCCGGTCGAGCGCAACCTGCTGCTCCTCGCGGAGTGCAGCGGTATGCTCGCGCTTCGCCTGGGCGAGACCAACGTATTCCCCTGTGGTGGGGGGTCTCCCTCGACCACGTTGTGCCGGCTTCTTCGGATTGTCCTCAGACGAGTCCGAGAGAGCCTCCGATTGTTTGCCCCCCTTAGATGATTTGGGGGGACGCTTCCTCTTCAGCGACCCAGTGAGCGTGTCGACGCTGATGGAGCTGTCATCTGACATCTCGCTGCACTGGTCCTCTTTTTGCCCTCGCTTAGGATAAGGGGAGGTGCGGACTAGGCCCTTGCTGCGAGCCGACACTGCCGGCGAGCTGGCACGTTTCCCCTTTTTCTTCAAAAATGAAGACTTGGGACTTGCGACGGAGTCAACGGCCGATTTCATAGAAACCGCCGATGAATCAGACTCGACGTCGACATCCCGTTCCATCCTTACTGCAGACACGCTGCGCGATCGCGCGGCGGTTGGCGATGAACTGCCAGCAGCCCTGGACGACCTGAAGGTGAGCTTCAGTCCGCCCGTCTCCACCTCAACTCCGCCCTTCTCGGGCCCAGCCAGAAGGCTGCCGTCCACGTCCTTCCCTTTGGGGTCGGACACTCCACTACTACCCACGACGGACCTGGAATCAGGCTCCGCCGACTTCACCGAAACGTCAGAAAAATTAATTGAACACTTAGACATTAATCCCACGAGTGGAGAGCAAATAACGGTCACCCCGTGCAGTGGCCTCATACACGGGGAACCCTACATACTGTCAAGGACGGGGAAAATGACAGGTTTTAACGAGGTTTCTCTCGGGTTTTAGAGTGTGTCCTTCACGCGGCCGGCCGGTTAAGGCAAGCCCTCGCTCCACCACGGAACCCGCGTACCCCACAACGCCGCGAGTGGGGGTCGTTGCAGGAACCGCAGTGGTTTACGACGATCGGGGGCTGGCGTAGGCCCCCGTTACACCGCTTTCGCGGTGTTCCCCTTTCCCCCCGTTGCGACCTGATAACCCTTAAGGGGCGGCCGTCTTTGTGTAACTCCTCTCCTCAAAGCTGCTCAGAAGGAGCAGCGAGTTGTGCGGCCCAAAGTAGGCACGCACAGGAGTCGCAGGGCCCAGAAGGGGCTCCCGCCTTGCCAGATGTTAGCCGATTGGGCCCAACTTTCTCCGAACGGAGAATGTTGGAACCACTCGTTGCCCAGGATGCACCACGTGGAGGTCATCTGACACGCACCCCACCTAACCTAACCTAACCTAACCTAACCTAACCTAACCTAACCTAACCTAACCTAACCTAACCTAACCTAACCTAACCTAACCTTTTTTTTTTTTTTTTTTTTTTTTTTTTTTTTTGTTCACCCAGGGGAAAACCTGATCTAACGGGTTTAACCGGGGATGGCCGTAGCCGACCCGGTAAAAACCCCTGGGGGGCTATCTCCGAAATGCAGAGGGGCTCTCACGGGACCTATACCACGAGGGCAATACCTCGCGGGAGCCTTGCGCGCATATTGCACATCCAAATAAAACCCGACTTTACGACCTTGCGTGCTCACTTTAAGGTGAGCACGCAGACCCAACGACCAAGACCTGCATGTCCACACCCTTCCCCCCCTTGTGGACATGCGGACACAACAAACCGACTGACATACCCACGTTTTCGTGGGCATGCGGACTCAACAACCAGAACAACGTGCCCACCTTTTGTGGACACGCGGACTCAACAACCAGAACACCACGAAAAACACCAGAACGACGTGCCCACCTTAATTGGACACGCGGACCACAACAACCCTATGGGACAGCACATATATTTGACCGGGGCGGGTTCTTTCGTGGTTGCTTTGAATCAGCAAGATAACTAGCTGTCATCTCACTGTTCATCGCTTCCCATGTCAAGTTCCCGCCTCGGTACCTCCTACAAAGACAAAAACCATACAATAAATATATAAAACAAAACCCTATGGAGTGGGAACCCTCCGTGGTCGACCTGAGACAGCCGGTCGTCAGCCCGACTCAGTATGTCTCCCACTTCAGGTCACCACTCCAACCTTAGAGACAATAAAGAAAAGCGACCCAACGACACTCGACTCGACAACAACCCGACATCGACAACAAACCCAGGACAACACAAGGACTAACAAGACAACACAAGGAGAAGGACAACGCTTTCACGTCTATCGGACCCTGGGGACATCTGGGGTGCTATGGTGAGATAGCCATGCCGATGCCCCCCCTTCTTTGGGTTCCTTCCTACATTAAAACATTAAGACATATACTTCCTAATTCCTAAATCTTATTCCTATCCTACAAACTATTTCCGAGTCGTCATGGCGCATCGGGTCAGAACCCGACTACGCCAGACGGCCCGGCTTCACCTCACGGTGGATTTAGGTCGGCGTGTCTCCTACGCCGCCTACCCGTTCTCCTCCTCCTGGCCGGCGCAGCGTTAGCGGACTCTTCCCGGGTGCGTTCTGCCTCCTCTTTGAGGCCCATGCAACTCGCGGCGAAGTCCGCCACCGCTGCCCAGCTACTCTCCTCCTCAACCATTGCCGCAACTACCTCTGGCAGGGTTGTGCCTCTCAATCCCAATGCCCTCTCGAGGGTGCGGCGTTGGGGGAGGAAGGCGCTACACGCCTCCATTGTGTGCTGCGCAGAATCTACTTCCTCGCCACAGTGGTGGCAGACCGGAGTCTCCTCCCTTCCGATCATGTGCAGATACTTACCGAAGCAACCATGCCCGGTAAGCATCTGCGTCATGTGGTATGTCATCACACCATGGGACCTCTCAAGCCACCTCTGTAAGACTGGGCGGATCGCCTCGATGATACGGGTTCCGGCTTCTGGGGTTCTCAGTGTCTCCTCCCACTGCCATACCGCCATATCGTAGGCTTCTCGCCTAGCCCCTTCTATCTCCGCTTGTGCGGGACTCTCGCCTCTCGCTCTCCACTCCGCGCGGAACTCGTAGACCTCGGTTGACACCTTGGCCTCGAGTTCCCACGGCAGCATGCCCGCGATTAAAGTCGCTGCTCCAAATGATACCGTTCTGTAGCCCCGGATGGCTCGGATCGCCACTGTCCTCTGCGGTCTACGCAGGAGGGCGACGTTCTTCCGAGACAGGGCGTCCGACCAAACCGGGGCTCCATACAGGGCCATGCTTTTCAATATGCCGGCATACAGCTTCCGGCAGCTTTCGCCGGGTCCACCGATATTTGGCAATAGCCGTGACAGTGCCATTGCTGCTCCGACGATTCTAGGAGCGAGTTTCGCGAAGTGCGGCTCGAAACTCCAGCGGCTATCCAATGTTAGTCCCAGGTATTTTACCTGGGATCCGACTCTGACGGGGACTCCGTCTACTCGGATATGGGCATTACTGGGGGGCCTGCCCCGAGGACCGTGAAAGAGGATGGCCTCGGTTTTCGGCAGCGCCACCTCCAACCCCAACAACCGGATCCGAGTGACAGTCAGAGTCGCAGCCGCGGCCGCCCTTCTGGCCGTCTCCTCATAATCTCGACCCCGCGCCGTAACCAGGGTGTCATCAGCGTAACATAGTACGCTGGTCCTGGGGAGCAGGGTTCCTCTCAGCACCCAATTGTAGCCAATGTTCCACAGGAGCGGTCCCAACACCGACCCCTGCGGAACGCCACAGACCATTCTGTGTGCACAGATTCGTGCACCACCTGGCTCCACGTACAGGACGCACCTGTCCTTCAAATAATCCTCGAGGACTCTTCTTAAGTACCACGGTACTTTATGGTACCTAAGGGCTTCTTCTATGGCGCTGAAGGGGAGGGTGTTGAATGCATTGGCAATGTCAAGAGACACTGCCAACACCCTCTCCCCTCTCTCGACGGCCTCTTCAGTTGTCCTTTTTAGCGAGAGGATGGCGTCTATTGTTGACCTTCCCCGTCGGAAACCAAACTGTGTCTCCTCAAGGTCCGGCCCTTCACTTCTCAAGTGCTCGTTAATTCGAGAGGCAATTATTCTCTCGAATAACTTTCCTGCCTCGTCCAGCAAAACGATCGGACGGAACGCGGACGGCGAGTCCGCAGGACGTCCCTCTTTTTTAAGAAGGACCAACCTTCCCTCCTTCCAAGGTCGTGGAAACCTCCCTCTTCGGAGGCAGAGGTCTAACAGATCTACCAACTTCGACCCTACATGGTCGATGGCAAGGGCCAGAACCCTTCCATGGACGCCATCAGGGCCTGGTGCCTTCTTCTTAAGGCGAAGGCGATCAACAGCCATCTCCATTTCTTCGCTTGTCACGCCCGGGATTGTTTGTGGGTCCACTTCAGCGTCATGTGATGGCGCCACAAAAGGCGCTACTTCAAAGACCCTGTCTGGGAACAGTGCATCGACAACCCGGGTCAGGAGCTCCGGCTGGAACGACTCAGTGGGAGGCGCCGAGTTCCGCATCCGATTACGGACAGAGCGGTAGGGGCGCCCCCACGGGTCCCTGTCTAAGTCGGCCAGGAACTCCTCCCATGCCGACGCCTTCGCCTGCTGAATTGCGACTTTTAAGTCCCATCTTGCCTGAGACAGGCGACTGTAGAGCTCGTCTTCTTCCTCCTGAGCATGCCGCCTCCTGCGACACCTTTGGTACAGCCGCCTTGCGTACATACAGGTGGCTCGGAGGTTAGCTATTTCCTCCGACCACCAGTAAATTGGTCGCTGCTGCTGTCGCTCTCCGACTCGAGGCATTGCAGCGTCGCAAATTTTTGTCAGGGACTTTCGAAAGTGTATTGCCCTGACATCAACATCCACATCAGCATGCGGTGGTGGCAGCCAGCCCTCTATCATGGCCGCCTCTGTCGCAGCTTCCCTGTTTAAGCGTGTCAACGCCCAACGCTTAAACTTGGCAGTTCTTATGCCTTGTTGGGGGGTAAGATTTGCCATTGCGTCGACTATCTTGAACGATATATACAGGTGGTCGCTTAGGGTTTCCTGGTCCAACACTTTCCAGTCCTGCACGCGCGCGGCTATGGCGGGGGTTGCGAACGAGACGTCAACGATTGATTCCCCCTGCCATCTTACGCACGTGCTAGTGTTGCCCCTATTCAGCAAGACTAATCCTGCCTCTACGCAGAAGTTTTCCACGGCCACCCCCCTTTGGGTGGTCACGGGGCACCCCCAGGACCTCGACTTGGCGTTTATGTCGCCTGCGACAACCACCTGCAGCGGAGCCAGCCTGCGAACGACCCCCTGGATTCTACCGATGTATTCCACGAATTCTCTGCGGGTACGGTTGGGGGAAAAGTACAGGCCCATTAGGGCGATCTCCCCCCAAACAACCGCGACATACCCAACCCCCCTCTCCCGCAGAGAAATTGGGGCCAAGTTGGAGTTGGCCGGGGTTGTGATGACAACTTTTTCATCGGTAGATCCTATCCAATTCGTTCTAGCAGGAATGGAGTAGGGCTCCGCTGCTATAGCTACATTTGCACCTATAGCCGCCATTTGCTGGACCATAAGGTCCTGAGCGTTGGCGGCGTTATTTAGGTTCGCCTGGAGAATAACCTTATTGTGTACTGGCATTTGGTCCCGTTATTGGCTCTACAATGTCCATAGGCGCTTCTCGCTCTGCCGTCGCTGGAGGGGGCCTTCTCCATGGGGCCATTTTTGGCTTGGTGATAGGGGGCCTGCATGTCCTTCCTCCCATATAATGTTCATATGGGAGTTTAGCCTCCTTGCACACCGCGCAATGAGGTTTTTCCGCCGTGCACGCATCGGCCTGGTGGCCCGGGGCACTGCATCGGAAGCAAGATGCGTTCCGGTCAATTTTCGAGTCACAATTGTATTTTGTGTGCCCCGCACCGTAACAGCGGTAGCACCTTATTGGTAGGGTCTCAAGTGCCACTACCTGTGCGTAGGCCCACCCTATGGCCAGGCGACCCTCTTCCACCAATGATTTCGCCTGTGCAACCGGAAGACGAACCAAAACTGAGTTCGAGCCCCACGGCCCATCGCGGATTTCTCCAAGGGAGACCATTTCCGGGGCACATCCGGTTTTAGCTGTTATGGCTTCTACCACTTTTCCTGGCTTAATGTAGTCAGCCAGGCCCACAATGCGTAATTCGGCTTTTTTACATGGCCTTCCTACGTTCGCTTCCTCCGATATAACTTCCTTCAGTTTGGCCGCGAACGCGTCAGCTTTTGGCCCGCTGGCTACTCCTGGGATCTCCAGTTTGCGCCCACCCGCTGCCGTTTTCCTGATGCGCATCGCTTCCAGGCCAAAATCCTGCAAATTGATGGCACCTACCGCCTTCTCCATTACGGAGGCGTAAGTGGCACCATTAGCCTCTGCTTCCGGCTTCAGAGTGATTGTCACTGCTGACGAGCGTGGAACAACCAATTTAACCACGTTTTCGGGGGCAGAACCCGTTGCCACTTTTTTGGACGCATTGGTGCCTTGGCCGGAAGCTTGGGCAGCCTTGGCAGCCTTCTTTGCGTTCTTCTTGGCGCTCTTCGACACGTGTTGCCTCCAATCTAGTGCTGGCGTGCTAGAAGCCGCTGCCAGGGCTGGAGAAGCCGAACGTGTCGGAGGAGGCGCTCCCCTGTTCACTGCCCGTTGGGGCAGTGGGGGATTATCCCACACTTGTACAGGGGCCGACCCAACCACAGGTGGAGCAACCTGTGGGACCCTACGTGGTCCAGCTGCCGCGTTAGCGTAGCTGTTGGCCTCCGCCCTCCTCTTGTCGTGCGCCAACGGCGGCCTCATGGTGGGCTCGCATGGGAGTTTCTTCTTCAGCTCGTCCATACGATCGTTGAGCATTCCCCCCAGAGACAAGAACATTTCCCGTTTAAACTCCTCCAACTTGTCGTCCATCGAGACTGCCACCTCCCTCTGAACATCTGTCCCCTTGTGAGCCGGTCTGCGCTCATTCCGGTCCTTCTTTAAGGCCTGCAGTTCGGTCCGCGTCACTTCCAGTTTGTGACGGAGCACCTCATTTTCTCTCTGGACCTTCCTACATTCTTCGGTCACAGACATCTCTTTAAGGGACTCTACACACGCATACACGATTCTCAGTTCGTCATTTATGTCGCCTTGGACCTTCCCGTTGACGTTTCCTGAGTTCTTAACGTGCTCGTAGACTTCCAAAATTCTCTTATGGGCTTCTTCCAGCAGCTTCTCTTTAGGTTCGCCTCTCACCCTAGCCCTTATCGGCGCCAACTTGGCTCCCTTCAGGAGACTGCTTTTCGGATTTTCCCTCTCCTTCAGGAATGCCTCCTTGGTAGCTGGCAGCTCTTCAGGAACAGCCGTCTCTATGTCTACGTCCGACTCCTCCGACTCCCCCTCCGGAAAGGTTCGAGAAGTCTTTTTTTTGGCTTCCGCCAGGCCGATGGAGGTCCCCTTTACCTCGGCTCTACCTTTCCTGCCCCTGCCTCTGGTCGCTGTGCTGACCTTCCTAGCATTTGGCCTACTAGTTTCGTCATCCGACAGGGAGTCCCCGTATCCTCTCTTCCTACGATGGTCCTCCCTTACGTTCTCCATGGATTTTTCGACAGCAGCAGCCACTACCATCTCATTCGCGTCCAGTTTATCGGAGCTCTCGGGATCACTCTCGAAAAACGGCACTTTCCTCCCATCCGGTGCTACCCCCTTCCGGGACATGACCGGCGACCAGTTGGGCGAAGAAACGCCCAACTGATCGTTTGGAACCCTTTTGGGTTCCTCGCCAATTGTCCGGACGTTCTAGTAACACCCGGAACAAAAAACCCCCTAACCGAGAAATTAGCCTAACCCCTTGACTAAACGACCCCTACACCTAATTTTTTGGGCGCCCTGCACCCCCTAACACCCCCAAAATACCTCAAAATTGATTATTTAAAAAATAAATTTTTCGATATTTATTACGTAAAATTTTTAGTATGGAGAAAAGTCCACCTAAGGTGTCCAATTCTCCATACAAAATTTTCGCAATTTCCTAAAAATTACTACTTTTTGATTTGGGGGGGGTTAAAAACCCTGTTCCCTAAACCGAAAAAGAAAAACAAAAATATGTGCCGATGCGTTAGCTAACGGCCTATAAACTACAAAAGAAAAGAAAAGAAATAACCCAAAGACCAATTTAATAAAAAATAAAAACTAACAAAAAGCGGAGAATTTTACCCAAAAACGACCTTTTTGGAAAAATTCACAACTCAAAAACTATCCACAACATAAACCCGAAACCTATCCTATACTAAACCTAAAAGACCCTTCTACCCTAAACTAACAAAAACCACAACCTAAACACAATAGAAATAAGAGATAATTTGACTTAAACTATGTGAAAAACCCTAAAATCAATTTGGTCAAGTGTGAGAGGTTTGGTGATTTCTCGCAAATCAGATCCGACGGAAAAAATTCGCGAAAAATCCAAACCTTGACCAAATTGAAAACTAAAAATACCTACACTAACCTACGACTAAGGACAACAAAAAACCTCTCGGGAACCCAGACGGGGCTCCAAAGATGCCTTAACTAAAAAATAATGAAAAAATTTGTATATGTTTGTCAGGATGTTTAAGACTTAAAAACCAAAAACAATTCCAAAACAAATCAAATACCTAACCTACAACAACACAAAAAATACCAAAAAATACCTAACAAAGTTTTCCTATTTTACAAAAAGACAGCCGATTTTTAAAATCAAACCATCTATTTTTAAAAGGCGAAAAACGACAATTGGATTTTTCGGGAGGACGTGCGCGTGGGTGCTCTCGACGACAGCCCGGACGGCACTAACCTAACCTAACCTAACCTAACCTAACCTAACCTAACCTAACCTAACCTAACCTAACCTAACCTAACCTAACCTAACCTAACCTAACCTAACCTAACCTAACCTAACCTAACCTAACCTAACCTAACCTAACCTAACCTAACCTAACCTAACCTAACCTAACCTAACCTAACCTAACCTAACCTAACCTAACCTAACCTAACCTAACCTAACCTAACCTAACCTAACCTAACCTAACCTAACCTAACCTAACCTAACCTAACCTAACCTAACCTAACCTTTTTTTTTTTTTTTTTTTTTTTTGTTTACCCAGGGGAAAACCTGATCTAACGGGTTTAACCGGGGATGGCCGTAGCCGACCCGGTAAAAACCCCTGGGGGACCAGTCTTTTAAGGGCGTGTTATGAAGTGGCAACCGCGGTATCTTTGCCATTTTGGCAGTACCTCGCGGAGGCCCTTCGTCACGCGCACACGGCACTTCTAAAAACACATGTCCTTTTGGACACGCCTACACCACTATCCCTACTTGCATGTACACTTTTGTGTACATGCGGACACAACGAAACCAGACCTGCATGCTCACACCCTTCCCCCCCTTGTGAGCATGCGGACAAAACCAACCGACTGACATGCCCACGTTTGCGTGGACATGCGGACTCAACGACCAGAGAGACGTGCCCACCTTTAGCGGGCACGCGGGCTCAACAACCAGAACGCCACAAACCACCCAAGACAAGACATACCCCCTTATGGGTATGCGGACATAACAACACCTATGCGGGACATCACAAATAGTCATCTGAAGCAGGGCTCTATCGTGGTCGCTCCGAAACAGCAGATAACCAGCTGTCATCATACCGTTCGTCGCTTCCATGTCAAGTCCCCGCTCCAAACACCACAACACAATAACCCTATGAGGTGGAACCCTCCGTGGTCGACCTGAGACAGCCGGGCGTCAGCCAGACTCAGTTGCCTTCCACTTCAGGTTACCACCCCAACCTTCGAGACCAAAGACCAACCACACGACCGAACCAACAACAACAAAAGAACAACGACACCCAACAACACAAAGACACTACAAGACAACACATGAGGACACACGATTCCATTGGGAACCCGGGGACATCTGGGGTGCTATACTTAAATAGCCATACCGATGCCCCCCCTTTCTTTGTTCCTCCCTACTCTAAGACATAAATACATAAATACTTATTTCCTACATCCTATTACTATCCTACAGCTATTTTCTCGGGTCGTCATGACGCATCAGGTCAGAACCTGACTACGCCAGACGGCCCGGCATCACCTTACGGTGGATGGAGGTCGGCAAACCTTCGTCGCCTCCTCCCTGTCCTCCTTCTCCTGGCTGGCGCAGCGTTGGCGGACTCTTCCCGGGTGCGTTCGGCCTCCTCCTTGAGGCCCATGCATTCCGCGGCGAAGTCCGCCACCGCTGCCCAGCTGCTTTCGTCCTCAACCATGGCCGCAACTACCTCTGGCAGGGCTAGCGTGCCTCTCGTCCCCAATGCCATTTCGAGGGTGCGACGTTGAGGCAGGAAAGCGCTACACGCTTCTAGCGTGTGCTGTGCCGTGTCCAGTTCGTCTCCACAATGGTGGCAACTCGGCGTCTCCTCTCTACCAATTCGGTGCAGATACTTACCGAAACAACCATGTCCGGTAAGTATCTGCGTCAAGTGGTAAGTCAAACCACCATAGGGCCTTTCCAGCCACTTCTGCAGGACGGGGCGTATGGCCTCGACGGTGCGGGCTCCGGAACCTAACCTAACCTAACCTAACCTAACCTAACCTAACCTAACCTAACCTAACCTAACCTAACCTAACCTAACCTAACCTAACCTAACCTAACCTAACCTAACCTAACCTAACCTAACCTAACCTAACCTAACCTAACCTAACCTAACCTAACCTAACCTAACCTAACCTAACCTTTTTTTTTTTTTTTTTTTTTTTTTTACGTGTGGAAATCTGCAAACAGACCGTCTCGACCGGGTGTTGCACAACCCGGGAGGTGTGTGGGGATGGGCGATGGTCTGCCCGACCCACTAAAACCACACGGCACCCGTCAACCGCTGGGCGGGACCCCGAGCACTCATGGAGTCATTCACGGCCCGCCGCGGTGGTTCCTTCGAACCCTCCTTGCGTCTCCATCCCCCGAGTGCGAGGGAGGGACGCCTGACACCGTGAGGAGCTTTGCGGGGAGTGTGGGAAGATGGTGTTTCCCACCCCCGCGTGCGGTTACGATGGGTGCAACAGCCCATGTAACCGCCTCCTCCGACCACCCCTCCTGCGCCTTATGGCACTTGATAAGGGGTCGTCTTCCCTCTCACGCTCGGCCTCTTCTTTGCATCCCATAACGGTGTTGCAGAATGAGGCTACCGCGTCCCACGACCTCGTGGAAGAGACCATGGCTTTTGCCACGGCCCCGAGGGAGAGGTCGGCGCC
Source organism: Eudonia lacustrata (assembly GCA_947562085.1). Taxonomy (NCBI): domain Eukaryota; kingdom Metazoa; phylum Arthropoda; class Insecta; order Lepidoptera; family Crambidae; genus Eudonia; species Eudonia lacustrata. Next base: position 61,508 of record OX387316.1, read on the forward strand.
AATCGCAGCCCGCAGATCCCGGCGCGGCTGCTCCCACTCCTGGCATACCTCCAATGTGTGCAGAGCCGTGTCGTTAGCGGCCCCGCACTGGTGGCATGCGGTGGTCTCCTCTCGTCCGATCCTCGACAGGTAACTGCCAAAGCAGCCATGCCCTGTCATAACTTGAGTGACTCGGAACGAGAGAGTCCCCTCCTTGCGGAAGACCCACTCCTGCATAATGGGTCTAACCGCTCCGATGGTCCAGTGGCCAGCATCGGGCTGCTCTAGGCGGTCTCGCCAGCAGAGCATTATCTGCTCCTGGGCATCCTCCCGCCAACGGCTGATTTGTTCAGGCATTGGCCTGCCGCCTCGACTACGGATGTCCGCTCCCTGCCTATAAACGTCCGCCAGGACCTTTGCCTCCAGGTCCCATGGAGGTGTACCCGCCAACAGGCAAGCAGCCTCATACGAGACCGTGCGGTAGCCTCTAATGGCTCTGATGGCCATTGCCCTTTGAGGCCTTCGCAGCAACGTCTTGTTTTTTGAGTCTAGTGCGTCTATCCACACTGGAGCTCCGTAAAGCGCCATTGAGCGCACGACCCCTGTGTATAGCTTCCGAGCACTTATGCTGGGGCCACCAAGATTTGGTAGTAGCCTGCACAGCGCGTTGGCTGTTTTAACCAATTTTGGCGACTGGCGAGCAAAGTGCTCGTGAAACTTCCACTTCGCATCTAAGTACAGCCCGAGGTACTTCATGACTGAAGTAACCTCGATGCGAACCCCATTGAGACATAGATGTGCGTCTTGGGGGGGTCTCCTGCGTGCACCGAAGAAAAAGAGCGCCTCCGTCTTTTCCAAAGCCACGTTTAGGCCCAATGCTTCAATTCGCCGGATGACTTGCCTGACCCCGACAGTGGCCAATGTAGTCGCTCCGGCGAAATCTGCCGCACGAGCGGTCACCAATGTGTCGTCTGCATAGCAGACGACGTTAAGGCCCCTGAGTAGTGCACCTCTGAGCGCCCAGTCGTAGCCGATGTTCCACAAGAGTGGACCCAACACCGACCCCTGCGGAACACCGCATGTCACCGCACGGCTTCGGACATTCCCATCGCGGTCCTGGAAAACCACCGTTCTGCCCCTGAGGTAGTTGTTTAAGATGCGCAGTAAATAGGGGGGCACTCCGTGAAAGCGAAGCGCCTCGCCTATGCTCTCAAAGGGCAGGCTGTTAAACGCGTTGGCGATATCCAGGGACACCGCCAACGCAACATCTCCTTGTGATACCGCCTCTTTGGTGAGGTCTTTCACTTGGAGTATCGCGTCTATGGTCGACCGCGCTACTCTGAAACCATATTGATTGGGCGACAGATCAGGCCCCACATTGCCAAGATGCTCGTTAATACGAGCAGCCAAGATACGCTCGAAAAGCTTACCAGCCTCATCCAAAAGAACGATAGGCCGGTAAGCTGAAGGAGAATCTTCAGGCCGCCCCTCTTTACGGAGTAACACGAGGCGTCCCGTCTTCCATCTAGTGGGAAAATGGCCAGACAAAAGGCAGGCATCCAATAACGCTCGGAAGCGTTCCTCCAATATCTCCTCCACCAGCACCCAGGCTTTGCCAGGTACGCCGTCTGGTCCAGGAGCCGTATTTTTGGCCCTCAGCCGCAGGAAGGCTGCTCCCAGCTCGCCGGTAGTGACCGGTGGCACATGGGTAATAGCACCCTCAGTTGGTGTCTGCGGGGGGGCCATGCGTGGGGGCTCGAATCTAGCTCGCACCGGGAAGAGGGAGTTGATGATCGACTCCAGCAATGATGTTTCTAGAGACTCAGTGACCGGGGGACCCACATTTCGCAATTTACCGCGAACATTGCGGTATGGGCGACCCCACGGATCACGATCCAATAGCTCCAGCATCTCTTCTCGTGCATCATCTTTCGCCTGACATATGGCCACCTTCAGCGCCTCTTTGGCCTCTTTGTACGCCGTTAGCAGTTCGTTATTTGCGATCTGATCTATGGTTCGGCGCCGGCGCTGGTTTGTATAAGCGCGCCGTGCAATAATGCAGTTTTCACGGCAGGCCGCAATGTGTTGGGACCACCAATATACCGCCCGCTTTGGCGGAAGGCGCCTGACCCTAGGCATGGCCGCATCGCACACCTGCGTCATCGCGTCCGAAAACCATTTGGCTCCGTCCTCCACGTTAACCAGCTGTTCGACAGCCTGGGTGAACCATGACTGTACGATGGCCGCTTCAACGAGCAGCTCCCGGTCCATTCTTCCCAAAGCCCAACGAGGGAAAGATGGTCTACCCTCATTGCCCGCTTGACCCGCTCTGTTGCTGCTGTACGAGGGGGAGACCAGATCAAACCTAATGTATAGGTGATCGGAAAGCGTCTCCACATCCTCCAGAACAGCCCAACCGTCTACTCTAGAGGCGAGGGCAGAAGACGCAAAGGACAGGTCAACAATTGACCCGCCTTGCTGCCTGACACAGGTGTTCGTGTTGCCTCTATTGAGTAGACACAAGCCCGTGGACACAGCCCAATCCTCGACCGCGTCGCCGCGCAGATCATTAGCGGGAGAGCCCCAGTTAACCGATTTGGCGTTGAAGTCGCCTATTACTAGGACCGCCGAAGATGTTGCCCGGTTAACTGCGGCACCCACGTTGCAAAGGAATACTTTGTACTCCGCCAAGGTTCTGTTGGGGGAGAAGTACACCCCGATCAGGGTTACCTCACCCCACTTGACCACGACATAGCCGGGACCACGTTCGCGAAACGAGAACGTCGAGCCTATGGTCGTATTTCCACCCACAATAGCAACCGTTTTACTAGAATCCACGGCCCAGTTGGTACGGACCGGGATATAGTACGGTTCAGATGCCACCGCTATGTTAATGGACCACTCCGCCATCGACTGCACAAAAAGATCTTGTGCGCCGGCGGAGTGGTTTAGATTCGCCTGCAGGATATGTAGTGCGGCGTTAGGCATTACAGGTGTCCATTTGCACCGCACTTGGCGCCTGCTGAGCGCTCGCAGAAGTAGGGGCCTTAGCATTTAAGGCCGTCTTTCTCCTCCTAGGGGGATTGCATGATCTGCTCCCAACAATGTGGTCAGCAGGTCTTTTGGCGTCAGCGCACAGCGGACAGTGCGCCTTGGCCGAGCAAAAGGCAGCGATATGGCCAGCCTTACCGCAGCGATAGCAGAGCTCGCTGCGGTCAATCTGGCCCGTGCATCTTGCGCGGGTATGCCCCTTTTCCAAGCACCTGAAGCATTTTAGTGGACGCGGGACGAGAGCACGAACCTGTGCGCCGCCGGCCAATCCCACCAGGAGTAAACCGGCATCCACTAAAACCTTAGCAGCAGCTACAGGGCACTGAACGTAAACGGTGCCCATGCCGCCCGGACCATGGCGAATTTCGCCAACTCTTAATGAGTCTGCTGAGCAGCCTCCCTGCCTTGCGACCGCTGCGCGAACGTCCGCCTGGACGACTGAATCGTCCAAGCCAGATATCCTGAGGTCGGCGCATTTGGTTGGTCGAGTGACCTTGACCGTGTCCCCTATTGCACCCCTGAGTTTATCAGCCAGTTGGTCGGCCTGCTCAGGGGTAGCGGTGCTCGGGAGATGCAAGATCCGAGCACCGGTAGCCGACTGCCGAAAGCGGATGTACTCCACCCCCATCTCAGCAGGGACCACACTCTCTCGGGCCTTGAGGAGCACATTCGCGTACGTGATACCTCTCTCCTGTGCCTCCGGCTGCAGAGTGATCACGACTGCCGAAGTACGAGGGACGCGCATCTTCACCGTCTTGTTCTTCGCCTTCGACTTGGCCTGCTCCTTGGCTTGAGCCTTTCTTCTGGCCTTGCGGCCTCCAACCACAGGAGTCCATTCCTCCTCGGCCGTAAAATTCCTTGTGGAATTTGGCTTCCCCTTAGCCGTCTTAGGGGGGGCAGGTGCCGATGTGGCCTTGGCAGCCTTGACCCCCTTGCTGGGCTTGTTGCCTCCCTGAGGTGCTGCTTTAGCAGCGGGAGGGTTTCCTGAACTTCCCGATAAACGGGGAACGGTAGCCGGCGAGTTCTTGGTCGCCGACGAGTAGGTCTCCTTGGCAGCATTGGCCTTATTTTTAGCGTCCGCCGCAAGCGGCGGGCGCAAACGCGGCGCGGGCGGCAGCCTTGCCTCGATTGACTCCAGCCGTGTCGACAGCATAAAGCCAACCTGCCGCATGACCTCACCCATGAGGGTTTGATCGACTTCAGGAAGGGGTGGGGGCTGTTGTTCTGCCCCAACCTTCGCCTTCGCCTTAGGCTTCACCACCTTTGGCTTTGGTTTCGCCGCTTTTGCGTTCTTGGCCGGATTGGGGACCGAGCTAACAATCGCCGGTGGGTCCGGAACCACCTCCATAACCTCCGTGTCCGAGTAAGGCGTTACTACCGGACGGTAGCACTTACTGTGGAGGTGTTCCACCGTGGCATCCAGAGTTGCCATATGCTCCTTCAGGCTCGACACCTCCGCACTTAGGCGTTGGTTTTCTGCCTTAAGGGCCTCGGTCTCCTCGCTGACCGTGCGGAGACGCAGCAGCTCAACGTTCTGCTTGTAGGAAGCAGCGACATTCTTTAGGGCCTTTTGGTAGGTCCCCTTCAGATGACCAGATGTATTGGCCACGTGGAGCAGTAGGGCCACATCGTCCTCCACCTGCCGCACCACGACCTGTGCCTGTGCCTCCTTATCTTTGTCGAGCCCGCTTACAAGTTCGACGCCGCTGGCCCTGGTCGCATAGGTCTTGCGAGCCATTTCGGCACATTCCTTCTCGGCCTGGAGTTCGAGTTCGTGGCGCTGAGCCTCGACATACTCATTTTTGGCCTTAGCCCACCCAACGTATTGGCCCGTGGTCGGAGGACGGCCACGACCTCTGCGCCCGGACGGACCAGACAAAACCTTGGGCGCCGAGCGAACTGAGTCGTTGTCGGACTCAGAAGACAAGTCCGCTCGGGGCCTCTTTTTCCCTGTCAATGTCGATGTAGAGGAGTCGGACAGTTGTTCTTCCTCTTCCCCCGCCGACAAAAAGACACTGGCGTCCACCTTTGAAGCGCCACCTCGACGGTTGCTGCGACTGCGACTGCGATTGGCAGAACGCATGCGATCTAAATCGAGCCGCGTCAGGGAGACGCTTAGAACCCTACGACTAAGCCTAGCATCCCTTTCATCCTTGCCCATTGTGGGCACGCTATCGTCCTTTTGGGACGAGCCACCTTTGCCCGATCTACTGGGCCTCATCTCAACACCGCCGTCCTTCTCGGACTTTGCGCTTGAAGCGCCACGTACAACTACGTCCCCGACAGACTCATTCCGGGCGTCTGCAGCCCCACCAACCACGACGGACCTGGAATCAGGCTCCGCCGACTTCTCCGAAGCGTCAGAAAATAAATTGTTCATCTTAAGCACTTATCCCACGAGTGGAGAGCAAATAACGGTCACCCCGTGCAGTGGCCTCATACACGGGGAACCCTACATACTGTCAAGGGCGGGGATAATGACAGGTTTTATCGAGGTTTCTCTCGGGTTTTAGAGTGTGTCCTTCACGCGGCCGGCCGGTTAAGGCAAGCCCTCGCTCCACCACGGAACCCGCGTACCCCACAACGCCGCGAGTGGGGGTCGTTGCAGGAACCGCAGTGGTTTACGACGATCGGGGGCTGGCGTAGGCCCCCGTTGCACCGCTTTCGCGGTGTTCCCCTTTCCCCCCGTTGCGACCTGATAACCCTTAAGGGGCGGCCGTCTTTGTGGTACTCCTCCTCAAAGCTGCTCAGAAGGAGCAGCGAGTTGTGCGGCCCAAAGTAGACACGCACAGGAGTTGCAGGGCCCAGAAGGGGCTCCCGCCTTGCCAGATGTTAGCCGATTGGGCCCAACTTTCTCCGAACGGAGAATGTTGGGACCACTCGTTGCCCAGGATGCACCACGTGGAGGTCATCTGACTCGCACCCCTAAGAGGGTCTCCCCCCTGAAAAGGAAGCCCATGCAAGAGCATGAACCCCCCTTTCCCCTCTGCAGTCGGCGGTGTCCCAGATAGGGACGCCACCGAGTGCTGCCGCTACCCTACCTCAAGGGCTTTTACGCGGCGCCAATACCCCTCAGGCTATCCTCTCGGGCTTTTACATGGCCATAGGCTAGTCCAGGTCGTACACCTCTGACTCCACGGACTGCCTGCGCGCTTGAGACGGACGGATCGGACTATCCGACCCCTCGTCCGTCTCTACCTCCGGAGCATCCTCTCCGTCCGACCCCAGTACTCTCCCTGTACCTCTCAACGGAGAGGCATTGGGGTTAGAGCTTGGGGAGGGCTGGTCCGAGAGCGGGGCATCTGCCTCCAGCATCTCGACCTCCTCCGTGGTCCGTCTCGGCGCGTGGATCTGCGCTGTCGTGCGCGCTGGGGAGCTGTCCCGCACCCTCCTTCGAGGGGGGACGCACGCCCGACTCCCCATAATGTGGCCCGCAGGGGCCCCTCCGTCCGCACAGACCGCGCACCTCGGCACTGCGGAACACTCCGCTGCTTTGTGCCCCGGAAGGCCGCAGCGGAAGCAGTCCAGGCTGCGGTCCACATTAAGGGGGGGGCAAAACACCCTGGTGTGACCCACGCCCATGCACTTAAAACAGCGCATAGGGCGTGAGTCGAGGAGCATTACTGGGACCCACAGCCAGCCCACCAGCAATCTCCTCGCCGCCACGATAATCTGGGCCGCCCTGACCGGGCAGCTCACCAGCACCGATGTTGTGCCGCCAGGGCCGGGTCGCCGCGCTCCCACCCTGACCCTATCCGGCGGGCATCCCCCTTTCGTGGCCACCGACTGTGCCACGTCCTCGTCGGTGACGGTATCGTCGAGGCCGGAGATGCGCACGTCCGCGCATCTCTCCGGCCTGGCGATCGTCGCCACATCGGCCACCACCTCTCGCAGCCGAGCGGCCAGGCGGTCGGCGACATCCCCGCTGTTTGCGCCCGCGATTTGGAACAACCGGGCGCCCGACATGGAGATCCGGGTCGTTAGCCCGGACGTGATCCCGACGTCGGCCAAATTAATGGCCGCCTTCGCCCTCTGGATCACGGCGGCGTACGTGACGCCGCTCTCCACCGCCTCCGCCTTCAACTTTACGGAGATCGCCGTCGAGCGGGGGGGCTTCAGTCGCCTCCTCGAGGGCTCCCTCCGAGCCGCCGGGGCCGCCAGGGCCCTCTGGGGCAGGGGTGTTCTTCCGGTGGCAGGTGGTACGCCACCAGAGCTCGCGACCGGGGCCGCTCCCGCTCTCCTCCTCCGACGCCGGGTCACTACCGACCACGGCTCCTCGCCCGCAGGTGCCGGGGCCCGGCCCACGGGCCGTTCGGGTGGGGGCACAGGCGGCGGTGCTCGTCTCGTGCTCGGCGCGGGAAGGGGCGGGAACTCCCTCCCAGGACGCGTCCTCTCGGGCACGGCGGAACCCCTCGCCTCTAGCCCGTCTAGGCGCGCGTTAATCGCGCCGAGGGAGCCGAGGAGCAGAGCTCTCAGCTCCGCGAAACCTCCCGCCTCGGACTGAGGGACAGGTGCGGCCTCCGCACGCGGGGGCGGCCTCCCGCTGAGGCCCTGCTTGAGGGCCGCTAGCTCCGCCCGCAGCTCCCCCACCTCGCCCTGCAGCTTCCTGTTGGCAAGAGCCAGCTGCGCAACCTCCTCCGATTTGCCGCACGCGCACAGCGCCGCCTCCAACTGCGGCACCGGCGCCGTTGGGGCCGTCCTCTCTTCAGCTGTCTCGGCGGCGCGGACCTCAGCCTCGAACTGGGTCAAGGAGAAGCCCGCGGCGGCATCACGCACACGCTGCGCTTCACGGACCCCCCGCATCCTCTCCCGGAGCTCCTTCGCCTTTTTTCGGATGGCCTCTATGGTCGCCGCCGAACCACCGTGCGCCAGGGCCTTCTCTAACGACGCCTGGACGTCGCGAAGGAGCTCCCCATAGGTGGAGAGCTCCTCCGAGAGGTCCGCGTCCAGCTCGCTGCCGAGCTCCTCCCACGCCGGTCTGGGCAAGGTGTCACGCCCAGACCTGCCACGTCCTCTCCGCCCCGTACCCATCTTTGGGCTGGACCTGGACGTCCCCTCGGACCCATCCGAGGAGTCGCCCGCACTCCGCGACCTCTTCCGGGTGTCGCCGCCCCCTCCTCGCAAACGCAGGACTCCCCCTGCCTCCTCCTTCGCCTCGGTAACAAATTTGACACTCACCGACCCGGTAATCGGTGAGCGGCTGGCGCGAGCAGCGTAACATCGCGAACGGTTCTCCATTACAAATTTAACACATGGCCCCTGGATACGGACCATGCGCCGGGCGTCAGCCGGATCGCAGGACAAAAACAATTCTTCGTCCGACATCAAATTTTTGTTGTGGCGGCTATTAAGGGGCCGCCAGCTCCTCTTCCCCCCCCCCCCTGACGACGCCCAGAAGGGACGCCGTCCAATCTCCCCTCAAAGCCGCTCAGAAGGAGCGGCGAGTGTACGTTCCAAAGTGGACACGCACGTGGAGGTGCAGGGCCCAGAAGGGGCTCCCGCCTAGCCAGATGTTAGCCGATTGGACCCAACCTTCTCCGAACGGAGAATGTTGGGACCACTCGTTGCCCAGGGTGCACCAACGTGGAGGTCACCTGACTCGCACCCCAACCTAACCTAACCTAACCTAACCTAACCTAACCTAACCTAACCTAACCTAACCTAACCTAACCTAACCTAACCTAACCTAACCTAACCTAACCTAACCTAACCTAACCTAACCTTTTTTTTTTTTTTTTTTTTTTTTGTTCACCCAGGGGAAAACCTGATCTAACGGGTTTAACCGGGGATGGCCGTAGCCGACCCGGTAAAAACCCCTGGGGGGCAACCTCCGAAATGCAGAGTGGCTCTCACGGGACCTTTACCACGAGGGCAATACCTCGCGGGAGCCTTGCGCGCATATTGCACAACCAGACAAAACCCGACTTTACGACCTTGCGTGCCCACCTTAAGGTGAGCACGCAGACCCAACGACCAAGACCTGCATGTCCACACCCTTCCCCCCCTTGTGGACATGCGGACACAACAAACCGACTGACATACCCACGTTTTCGTGGGCATGCGGACTCAACAACCAGAACAACGTGCCCACCTTTTGTGGACACGCGGACTCAACAACCAGAACACCACGAAGACACCAGAACGACGTGCCCAACTTAATTGGACACGCGGACCACAACAACCCTATGAGACAGCACAAATATTTGACCGGGGCGGGTTCTTTCGTGGTTGCTTTGAATCAGCAAGATAACTAGCTGTCATCTCACTGTTCATCGCTTCCCATGTCAAGTTCCCGCCTCGGTACCTCCTACAAAGACAAAACCATACAATAAATATATAAAACAGAAACCCTATGGAGTGGGAACCCTCCGTGGTCGACCTGAGACAGCCGATCGTCAGCCCGACTCAGTTTGTCTCCCACTTCAGGTCCCCGCTCCAACCTTAGAGACTATAAAGAACAACGACCCAACGACACTCGACACGACAACAACCCGACATCGACAACAAACCCAAACAACACAAGGACTAACAAGACAACACAGAAGAAGGACAACGCTTTCGCGTCTATCGGACCCTGGGGGCATCTGGGGTGCTATGGTGAGATAGCCATGCCGATGCCCCCCCTTCCTTGGGTTCCTTCCTACATTGAAACATTAAGACATATACTTATTGACTACAACCTAATTCCTAAATCTTATTCCTAATCCTACAAACTATTTCCGAGCCGTCATGGCGCATCGGGTCAGAACCCGACTACGTCAGACGACCCGGCATCACCTTATGGTGGATTCAGGTCGGCGTGTCTCCTACGCCGCCTACCCGTTCTCCTCCTTCTGGCCGGCGCAGCGTCGGCGGACTCTTCCCGGGTGCGTTCTGCCTCCTCTTTGAGGCCCATGCAACTCGCGGCGAAGTCCGCCACCGCTGCCCAGCTACTCTCCTCCTCGACCATTGCCGCAACTACCCCTGGCAGGGTTAGCGTGCCTCTTAATCCCAGTGCCATCTCGAGGGTGCGGCGTTGGGGGAGGAAGGCACTACACGCCTCCATTGTGTGCTGCGCGGTATCCACTTCCTCACCACAATGATGACAGACCGGAGTTTCCTCTCTACCGATCATGTGCAGATACTTACCGAAGCACCCATGCCCGGTAAGCATCTGCGTCATATGATAGGTCATCACTCCATGTGACCTCTCCAGCCACCTCTGCAAAATTGGACGGATTGCTTCGATGATGCGGGCTCCGGCTTCTGGGGTTGTCAGTGTCTCCTCCCATTGCCACACCGCCATATCGTAAGCTTCCCGTCTCGCCCCTTCAATTTCCGCATGTGCGGGTCTCTCGCCTCTGGCCCTCCATTCCGCGCAGAACTCGTAGACCTCAGTTGACACTTTGGCCTCGAGTTCCCACGGAAGCAAGCCTGCAATTAGGGTCGCTGCTCCAAACGACACTGTGCGGTAGCCCCGGATGGCTCGGATCGCCACTGTCCTCTGCGGTCCACGCAGGTTGGCGACGTTCTTCCGAGACAGTGCGTCCGACCAAGCCGGGGCTCCGTAAAGGGCCATACTTTTTAGAATGCCGGCGTACAGTTTACGACAGCTGTCGCCGGGTCCGCCAACATTTGGCAGTAGCCTTGATAGGGCCATTGCCGCTCCAACTATCCTGGGAGCAAGCTTCGCGAAGTGCGGCTCGAAGCTCCAGCGGCTATCCAGCGTGAGCCCCAGGTATTTAATCTGGGACCCAACTCCAACAGAGACTCCATCGACTCGGATATGGGCATTACTGGGGGGCCTGCCCCGAGGACCGTGAAAGAGAATGGCCTCGGTTTTCGGCAAGGCCACCTCCAACCCCAACAACCGGATCCGAGTGACGGTTAACGTCGCAGCCGCGGCCGCCCTTCTGGCTACCTCCTGGTAGTCACGGCCCCTTGCCGTGACTAGAGTGTCATCTGCATAGCAAATGACACTCGTCCTGGGGAGAAGAGTTCCCCTCAGGACCCAGTTGAAACCAATGTTCCACAGGAGTGGTCCCAGCACCGACCCCTGCGGAACGCCGCACACCATTCTGTGTGCACATATTTGTGCGCCACCTGGTTCAAGGTACAGCACACACCTGTCCCTTAAATAATCTCCGAGGATCCTTCTCAGGTACCACGGAACTTTGTGGTATTTTAAAGCCTCTGTTATGGCGCTGAAGGGAAGGGTGTTAAATGCGTTGGCAATGTCAAGTGACACTGCCAGCACCCTTTCCCCTCTCTCGACGGCTTCTTCCGCCATCCTTTTCAGCGAGAGTATGGCGTCCACAGTCGATCTTCCTCTTCGGAAGCCAAACTGCGTCTCCTCTAAATTCGGACCTTCACTATTTAGGTGCTCATTTATTCGAGAGGCGATAATCCTCTCGAAGAGCTTACCTACTTCATCTAGTAGGACTATCGGGCGAAACGCTGATGGTGAGTCCGCCGGACGTCCTTCTTTCTTTAGGAGGCATAGTCTCCCCTCCTTCCAAGCCTTTGGAAACCTCCCTTGTTGAAGGCAGGAGTCCAGCAATTCCAACAGTTTTAGTCCGATGTGATCGAGGGCAAGGGCTAGGACCCTGCCGTGGACGCCATCGGGGCCTGGTGCCTTCTTTTTAAGTCTGAGGCGGTCGACGGCCATCCCCATTTCTTCAGTCGTCACTCGCGGGATTGTTCGCGGGTCTATCTCACGGTCGTGCTCTGGGGCCACAAAAGGCGCGACCTCGAACACCCTACTCGGGAACAATGTGTCGACGACCCGGGTCAGGAGCTCCGGTCTAAACGATTCGGTGGGGGGCGCCGAGCTCCGCATTCGGTTCCGAACGGATCGGTAGGGGCGTCCCCACGGGTCCCTATCTAGGTCAGCCAGGAATTCCTCCCAGGCTGACGCTTTTGCACGTTGGACCGCAAGTTTGAGGTTCCACCTTGCTTGGCTGAGGTGGCCATACAGCTCCTCCTCTTCCTCCGACGTGTGTCTTCTTCTACGACACCTTTGATAAAGCCGTCTTTTATACGTGCAGACGGCACGGAGGTTTTCAATTTCCGCCGACCACCAGTAGACTGGTTGTTGCCGTCGTCGATTTCCAACGCGGGGCATCGCAGCGTCACAAATTCTTGTCAGGGATTTCCGAAAGTGGATTGCCCTGACATCAACGTCCACATCATCATGCGGTGGCGGTAACCAGTCTTCGATCATGGCCGCCTCAACCGCATTATCCCTATTTAAGCGCGTCAGTGCCCAGCGTTTAAACTTGGCGGTTCTTACGCCTTGTTGGGGTGTAAGGTTTGCCATTTGTGTGTCCACTATCTCAAACGATATATAAAGGTGGTCACTCAGGGTTTCCTGGTCCAACACCTTCCAGTTCCGCACGCGCGAGGCAAGGGCGGGGGTCGCGAAGGATATATCCACGATAGACTCCCCCTGCCATCTTACGCACGTGCTAGTGTTGCCCCTATTGAGCAGGACTAATCCTGCCTCTACGCAGAAGTTTTCCACAGCCACCCCCCTTTGGGTGGTCACGGGGCACCCCCAGGACCTCGACTTGGCGTTTATATCGCCTGCAACAACCACCTGCAGCGGGGCCAACCTGCGAACGACCCCTTGGATTCTACCGATGTACTCCACGAATTCTCTGCGGGTACGATTGGGGGAGAAGTACAAGCCCATTAGGGCAGTATCCCCCCATGTAACAGCGACATATCCAGCACCCCTCTCCCGCAGAGAAATTGGGGCCAAGTTGAAGTTGGCCGGGGTTGTAATGACAACTTTTTCATCGGTAGATCCTATCCAGTTCGTTCTAGCAGGGATGGAGTAGGGCTCCGCTGCTATGGCCACATTTGCACCTATAGCCGCCATTTGCTGGACCATGAGGTCTTGAGCGTTGGCGGCGTTATTCAGGTTCGCCTGGAGAATTGTTTTATTGCGTACTGACATTTGGTCCCGTTGTTGGCTCTACAATCTCCATTGGCGCTTCGCGCTCTGCCGTCGCTGGAGGGGCCCTTCTCCACGGGGCCATTTTTGGCTTGGTGACAGGCGGCCTACATGTCCTCCCTCCCATATAGTGTTCATATGGGAGTTTGGCCTCTTTGCATACCGCGCAATGAGGCTTTTCCGCAATACACGTATCGGCCTGATGACCCGGGGCACTGCACCGGAAGCATAATGCATTCCGGTCAACTTTCGAGTCACAGTTATATTGTGTGTGCCCCGCACCGTAACAACGATAGCACCTTATTGGCAGAGCCTCGAGTGCCACAACCTGCGCATAGGCCCACCCTATCGCCAGGCGACCTTCCTCCACCAATAATTTTGCCTGTGCGACCGGGAGCCGGACCAAGACGGAGTTCGCGCCCCATGGCCCATCACGTATTTCTCCAAGGGAGACCATTTCCGGGGCACATCCGGTTTTAGCCGTTATGGCCTCCACAACTTTTTCTTGCTTGATGAAGTCGGCCAGGCCTACAATACGTAGTTCGGCCTTTTTACACGGCCTTCCCACGTTCGCTTCCTCCGATATGACTTCTTTCAGTTTAGCCGCGAACGCGTCGGCTTTTGGCCCGCTGGTTGCTCCTGGAATCTCCAGCTTACGCCCACCCGCCGCCGTTTTTCTAATGCGCATCGCTTCCAGGCCAAAGTCCTGCAAGTTGATAGCACCTACTGCTTTCTCCATTACGGAGGCGTAAGTGGCGCCATTAGCCATGGCTTCCGGCTTTAGCGTAATCGTTACTGCTGACGAGCGTGGTACTACCAATTTTACCACGTTTTCGGGGGCAGAACCCGTGACCACTCTCTTTGACGCATTGGTGCTTTGGCCGGAAGTTTGGGCAGCCTTGGCAGCCTTCTTAGCGTTCTTCTTGGCGCCCTTCGACACGTGTTGCCTCCATTCCAATGCTGGCGTGCTAGAAGCCGCCGCCAGGGCTGGAGATGCCGAACGCGTCGGAGGAGGCGCTCCCCTGATCACTGCCCGTTGGGGCAGTGGGGGATTGTCCCACACTTGGACAGGGGCCGGCCCAACCACAGGTGGAGCAGCCTGTGGGACCCTACGTGGTCCAGCTGCCGCGTTAGCGTAGCTGTTGGCCTCCGCCCTCCTCTTATCGTGCGCCAACGGCGGCCTCGTGGGGAGCTCGCACGGGAGTCTCTTCTTTATCTCATCTATGCGATCGTTGAGCATTCCCCCCAGAGACAAGAACAATTCACGCTTAAAATCCTCCAGCTTATCATCCATTGAGATGGCCACCTCCCTCTGAACATCTGTTCCCTTGTGGGCCGGTCTGCGCTCAATCTGGTCCTTCTTTAAGGCTTGTAATTCAGCCTCCATCGCTTCCAATCTGTGACGGAGCACCTCATTTTCTTTTTGGACCCTTTTGCATTCTTCGGTCGCCGACATTTCTTTGAGGGACTCTACGCACGCATACACGGCTCTCAATTCATCGTTTATGTTCCCTTGAACATTCCCCTTAACATTCCCGGAGTTCTTGACATGCTCGTATACTTCTAGTATTGCCTTACTGGCTTCTTCCAACAACTTCTCCTTGGTTTCACCCCTCACCCTAGCTCTTATGGGTGCCAGTTTGGATCCTTTCAGGAGACCACTTTTTGGGTTTGTCTTCTCCTTTAGGAATGCCTCTTTTGAGGCCGGTAACTTTTTGGGAACGGACATTATGTCTATATCCGAGTCCCCAGATTCGTCCGATTCCCCCTCCGGTAAGATTTGGGACGACCTTTTGGCATCCGCCATGCCGATGGAGGTCCCCTTTCTTTCTCCATCGACTCTGCCTTTCCTGCCTCGGCCTCTGGTCGCTGTGCTGACCTTCCTAGCGTTTGGCCTACTGGATTCGTCATCCGACAAGGAGTCCCCGTATCCTCTTTTTCTACGATGGTCCTCCTTTCCATCCTCTTTGGATTTTCCGGTAGCAGTTCCTACCGTTGGCCCCATCTCATTCGCGTCCAGTTTATCGGAGCTCTCGGGATCACTCTCGAAAAACGGCACTTTGCTCCCGACCGGTCCTCTCCCCCTCTGGGACATGACCGGCGACCAGTTGGGCGACGAAACGCCCAACTGATCGTTTGGAACCCTTTTGGGTTCCTCACCAATTGTTTGGGTGTTCTAATAACACCCGGAACAAAAACTCTCCTAGCCAAGAAACTAACCTAACCCCTTGACTAACCGAGCCCTATACCTAATTTTTTGGGCGCCCTGCACCCCCTAACACCCCTAAAAGAACCCAAAACCTTATATTTAAAAAATAATTTTTTCGATTTTTAACTCGTAAAAATTTTAGTATGGAGAAAAGTTCACCTAAGGTGTCCAATTCTCCATACAAAATTTTCCTAATTTCTTAGAAAACTACAATATTTGGGTTCAGGGTGGTTAAAAACCCTATTCCCGACCCTAATCTACCAAAAACTATATACTATCCGATGCGTTAGCTATCGGCCTATAAACTAGCAAAACAAAGAAATGAAAAAACCCAAAAACCAAATTTTTGAGAATTAAAAACTAACACAAACTGGTGAATTTTTGCCAAAAACGACCTTTTTGGAAAAATTCAAAACACAAAAACTATCCACAAAAATAACCCGAAACCTATCCTACACTAAACCTAAAAGACCCTTCTACCCTTAACTACCAAAAACCTCCACCTAAATACAATAGAAATAAGAAATAATTAGACCTAAACTATTGAAAAAACCCTAAAATCAATTTGGTCAAGTGCGAGAGGTTTGGTGAATTTTCGCAAATCAATTCCGACGGAAAAAATTCGCGAAAAATCCAAACCTTGACCAAATTGAAAACTAAAAATACCTACACTAACCTACGGCTAAGGACAACAACAAACGTCTAAGGAACCCAGACGGGGCTCCAAAGGTTCCTAAACTAAAAAATATTGAAAAATTTTGTATGTGTTTTCCAGGATGTTGGAAACTAAAAAACCACAAACAATTCAATAAAAAATCAAATACCTAACCTACAACAACACAAAAAATACCAAAAAATACCTAACAAAGTTTTCCTATTTTACAAAAAGACAGCCGATTTTTAAAATCAAACCATCTATTTTTAAAAGGCGAAAAACGACAATTGGATTTTTCGGGAGGACGTGCGCGTGGGTGCTCTCGACGACAGCCCGGACGGCACTAACCTAACCTAACCTAACCTAACCTAACCTAACCTAACCTAACCTAACCTAACCTAACCTAACCTAACCTAACCTAACCTAACCTAACCTAACCTAACCTAACCTAACCTAACCTAACCTAACCTAACCTAACCTAACCTAACCTAACCTAACCTAACCTAACCTAACCTAACCTTTTTTTTTTTTTTTTTTTTTTTTTTTGTTTACCCAGGGGAAAACCTGATCTAACGGGTTTAACCGGGGATGGCCGTAGCCGACCCGGTAAAAACCCCTGGGGGACCAGACTTTTAGGGCGTGTTATGGAGTGGCAACCGCGGTATCTTTGCCATTTTGGCAGTACCTCGCGGAGGCCCTCCACCACGCGCACACGGCACAGCTAAAAACACATGTCCTTTTGGACATGCCTACACCACATCCCTACTTGCATGTACACTTATGTGTACATGCGGACACAACGAAAACCAGACCTGCATGCTCACACCCTTCCCCCCCTTGTGAGCATGCGGACACAACCAACCGACTGACATGTCCACGTTTGCGTGGACATGCGGACTCAACGACCAGAGAGACGTGCCCACCTTTTGTGGGCACGCGGACTCAACAACCAGAACGCCACAAACCAACCCAGACAAGACATACCCCCTTATGGGTATGCGGACACAACAACACCTATGCGGGACGTCACAAATAGTCGTCTGAAGCAGGGCTCTATCGTGGTCGCTCCGAATCAGCAGATAACCAGCTGTCATCATACCGTTCGTCGCTTCCATGTCAAGTCCCCGCTCCAAACACCACAACACAATAACCCTATGAGGTGGAACCCTCCGTGGTCGACCTGAGACAGCCGGGCGTCAGCCAGACTCAGTTGCCTTCCACTTCGGGTTACCACCCCAACCTTCGAGACCAAAGACCAACCACACGACCGAACCAACAACAACAAAAGAACAACGACACCCAACAACACAAAGACACTACAAGACAACACATGAGGACACACGATTCCATTGGGAACCCGGGGACATCTGGGGTGCTATACTTAAATAGCCATACCGATGCCCCCCCTTCCTTTGTTCCTCCCTACTCTAAGACATAAATACATAAATACTTATTTCCTACATCCTATTACTATTCCTACAACTAATTTCTCGGGCCGCCATGACGCATCAGGTCAGAACCTGACTACGCCAGACGGCCCGGCATCACCTTACGGTGGATGGAGGTCGGCAAACCTTCGTCGCCTCCTCCCTGTCCTCCTTCTCCTGGCTGGCGCAGCGTTGGCGGACTCTTCCCGGGTGCGTTCTGCCTCCTCTTTGAGGCCCATGCATTCCGCGGCGAAGTCCGCCACCGCTGCCCAGCTGCTTTCGTCCTCAACCATGGCCGCAACTACCTCTGGCAGGGTTAGCGTGCCTCTCATCCCCAATGCCCTTTCGAGGGTGCGACGTTGAGGCAGGAAAGCACTACACGCTTCCAGCGTGTGCTGTGCCGTGTCCATCTCGTCTCCACAATGATGGCAGCTCGGCGACTCCTCTCTGCCTATTCGGTGCAGATACTTACCGAAACACCCATGTCCGGTAAGTATCTGCGTCAAGTGGTAAGACATTCCACCATGGGGCCTTTCCAGCCACTTCTGCAGGACGGGGCGTATGGCCTCGACAGTACGGGCTCCGGCTTCTGGGGTTGCCATCACCTCCTCCCACTGCCATACTGCCATGTCGTAGGCCTCACGCCTCGCTCCCTCAATCTCGGCGTGTGCGGGATTGTCCCCTCCAGCTCTCCTCTCCGCTCGGAACTCGTAGACCTCGGTTGACACCTTGGCCTCGAGTTCCCATGGGAGCATTCCTGCTATTGCCGTAGCTGCCACAAAAGAGACGGTACGGTAACCCCGAATGGCTCGGATAGCCACTGTCCTCTGCGGTCTGCGCAGGCAGGCGACGTTCTTCCTAGACAGGGCGTCCGACCAAACCGGGGCTCCGTACAGGGCCATGCTCTTCAGAATGCCGGCATATAGCCTTCGGCAACCATCTCCCGGTCCACCAATGTTAGGCAAGAGCCTGGCCAGTGCCATTGCCGCTCCGACCACCCTCGGAGCGAGTTTGGCAAAGTGTGCCTCGAACTTTAGTCGGCTATCCAGGGTGAGCCCCAGATAATTTATCTGGGACCCAACTCTAACGGGGACACCATCCACCCGAACCTGGGCATTGTTGGGGGGCCTGCCCCGAGGACCGTGGAAGAGGACGGCCTCAGTTTTTGGCAGCGCCACCTCCAATCCCAACAACCGAATACGCGTCACCGTAAGAGTTGCAGCTGCAGACGCTCTTCGTGACACCTCCTGGTAGTCACGGCCCCTTGCCGTGACTAGAGTGTCATCTGCATAGCAGATGACACTCGTCCTAGGGAGAAGAGTTCCCCTCAGGACCCAGTTGTAGCCGACGTTCCATAGTAATGGTCCCAGCACCGATCCTTGCGGAACACCACACACCATTCCGTGAGCACGAATTTGTGCACCACCTGGCTCCACGTACAATACCGATCTATCGGTCAAGTAATCTTCCAGGACTTTCCTTAGGTATCCTGGGACCCTATGGTATCTCAGTGCCTCTTTTATGGCACTGAAGGGGAGGGTATTGAACGCATTGGCGATATCTAGTGATATCGCCAGTACCCTCTCCCCTCTGTCAATCGCCTCCTCTGTCGCCTTTTTTAGCGTCAGTATGGCGTCTATTGTGGACCTCCCACGGCGGAACCCAAACTGGGTCTCCTCCAGGTCCGGTCCCTCTCCGCTCAGGTGCTCAGTGATTCGAGAGGCGATAACCCTCTCGAACATCTTGCTGACCTCATCCAACAAGACTATAGGACGGTATGCTGACGGGGATTCAGCCGGGCGTCCTTCTTTCTTGAGGAGGCATAACCTCCCCTTTTTCCAGATACTTGGTACTCTACCTCTTTGGAGGCAGGTATCCATTAATTCCCTGAGTCTCGGTCCGACGTGTTCCAGGGCAAGGGCCAGAACCTTGCCATGTACACCGTCCGGACCCGGGGCCTTCTTCTTGCTGCGAAGGCGGTCGGCAGCCACTTCCAGCTCCTCATCAGTTACACGCGGGATGGATTGAATGTCCACCACCGCGTCGTATTCGGGGGCAACAAACGGTGCCACCTCGTGTACCCGATTAGGGAACAGTCCCTCCACAATCCGGGTCAGGAGTTCCGGCTGGAACGACTCGGTGGGGGGCGCCGAACTCCGCATCCGGTTACGAACGGAGCGATACGGGCGCCCCCACGGGTCTCTATCCAAGTCGGCCAGGAACTCCTCCCATGCTGCCGATTTTGCACGCTGTATCATGACCCTTAGGTCCAATCTTATTTGACTGAGGCGGTCATATAGGGCCCCCTCTTCTTCCGCTGTGTGCCTTCTTCTGCGGCACCTCTGGTATAGCCGCCTTGCGTACATGCAGGCGGCTCTGAGGCTGGCGATTTCGGCAGACCACCAATATACTGCCCGTTGGTGCGGGCGGTCCTTGACGCGAGGCATGGAGGCGTCACATATTCGCGTTAGGGCTTTGCGAAATTCTATCGCCCTTTCGTCCACATCCATATCGGTGGGCGGTGGTGGCCGCCAACGCTCTATCATTGCAGCCTCAGCTGCGGCCTCACGGTTAAGACACGTTAGTGCCCACCGTTTGAATTTAGCAGCACGAACGACATGGTCTGCTGCTGGGGGGCCAGAGACCTTGAAGGACACATATAAGTGGTCACTTAAGGTCTCCTGCTCCAGCACCCTCCAGTCTGTAATGCGCGAGGCAGTGGCAGGGGTCGCAAACGAAACGTCTACGATGGATTCCCCCTGCCACCTTACGCATGTGCTTGTACTCCCCCTATTTAGGAGGACCAATCCGGCCTCAACACAAAAATCCTCAACCGCCTCTCCCCTTTGGGTGGTCACAGGACATCCCCAGGATCTCGACTTGGCGTTTAAGTCTCCGGCGACTATAATTTGCAGCGGGGCTAGTCTGCGCACTACTCCCAGGACTCTACCGACGAACTCCACGAAATCTCTGCGGGTACGGTTGGGCGAGAAGTATAGCCCCACGAGGGCAATGTCCCCCCATGTTACCGCTACATAGCCATTGCCTCTTTCCCGCAGAGAGATTGGGGCCATGTTATTATTAGCCAGAGTTGTTATCACCACTTTTTCGTCGGTAGACCCTATCCAGTTGGATCGCGCAGGGATGGAGTAGGGCTCCGCTGCAATGACCACATCTACGCCTAACTCCGCCATTTGCTGGATCATGAGATCCTGGGCATTGGCGGCGTTGTTTAGATTCGCCTGTAATATGACTTTGGGCCTAACTGGCATTTGGTCCCGGTGCTATTTCCGCCGTATCCATTGGCGCATTGCGCTCTGCCGTCCTTGGAGGGCCCCTCGCCCAGGGGGCCATTTTCGGTTTTGTAATGGGAGGCCTGCACGTTCTCCCTCCCAGATAGTGCTCGTGAGGCAATTTGGCCTCAGCACATACGGCGCAATGTGGCTTATCTGCTGTGCAAGTTCCCGCCTGATGTCCCGGGGCACTGCAGCGGAAGCATAAGGCGTTTCTATCCACTTTTGAGTCACACGTATACTTCGTGTGACCCGCACCGTAGCAACGGTAGCATCTTATCGGGAGGTTTTCGAGCGCTACCACTTGTGCGTGCGCCCACCCTATCGCTATGCGACCCTCCTCCACCATCTTTTTAGCTTGCGCAACCGGGAGCCGAACCAATACAGAGTTGGATCCCCAGGGGCCGACGCGAATTTCTCCCAATGATATGTCATTTTGGGCCAGTCCTGTAAATGCCACGATTGCGGCCATTACCCTTTCCTGATTGATGTAGTCAGATAGGCCGACAAGTCGGAGTTCGGCCTTCTTGACAGGTCTCCCCACATCAGCCTCTTGCGCAATCACCTCTCTTAGTTTCGCCGCCAATGCGTCGGCTTTTGGCCCACTGGTCGCACCTGGGATTTCCAGCTTGCGACCTCCCGCCGCTGTATTTTTCATACGGACCGCTTCCAGGCCCAGGTCTTTCAAATCAATGGCGTCCACTGCCTTCTCCATTATGGAGGCGTATGTGGTACCATTGGCTTTTGCCTCCGGCTTTAACATTATTGTTACCACCGACGAACGTGGTGGTACCAACTTGACCCCATTTGCGGGAGCAGAACCCGTACCCTTCTTGTTCGGTGCATTCGCACCGGGGGCCTTGGAGGCCGCGGCAGTAGCTTTTTTGGCCGCCTTGTTCCTGGCTTTTCTTGAGAGGCTCTGCCTCCACTCTACCGCCGGCGTGCTAGAGGCCGCAGCCAGGGCGGGAGAGGCCGAACGGACTGGGCGCATTGGAGGGGGCGCTCCCCTGTCCACTGCCCTTTGGGGCAGCGGGGGGTTCTCCCACACTTTCACAGGGGCAGGCGCAACCACGGGCGGAACGCCTCGTGAGACCCTAGAGGGTCCAGCTACCGCGTTGGCGTAGCCGTTGGCCTGAACCTCTACCCTCCTTCTGTCATGCGCTAGTGGCGGTCTCATGGAGGGCTCAGCTGGGAGTCTCTTCGTGAGCTCATCTATCCTATCATTGAGCATTCCCCCCAGAGACAAGAACATTTCGCGTTTAAAGTCTTCCAACTTGTCGTCCATCGAAATAGCCACTTCTCTTTGCACTTCCGTTCCTTTGCGGGCCGACCTTCGTTCCTGCTGGTCCTCTTTGATGGCTCGGACTTCGGCCCGCAATACTTCCAGTTGGTGGCGGAGACTCTTGTTTTCCGCTTCCATCTTTTTGTATGCCTCATCTGCGGACATTTCCTTCAGAGTCTCCACACAGGCATATACGGCTCTTAATTCGTCGTTTATTTCTCCCTGGACCTGTCCTTTGACATTTCCAGAGTTCTTCACATGCTCATATATTGCTAGTGATGCCTTACGCATTTCTTCTAGAAGCCCTTCCTTTGTTGCACCCCTCACTCTGGCCCTTATGGGCGCTAGCTTTCCTCCCTTCAGGAGACCGCTCTTCGTGTTATCTTTCTCCGGGGCTTTTCCCTTCAAATACGCCGTCTTTGAGTTCGGCGTCGGTGCGGGAGCAGATGTCTCTTCATCTATCTCATCCTCCTCCGAGTGGTCTTGGGCATCCCTTATGGCTGCCACCACGCCGATAGACGTCCCGGGCTTCCCCTTTTGCCCGTCGTCTCTACCGCATTCTCCCGCAAACCTCTTGGCTCTACTTTTTTTTCCCGTAGGGCCCGTCTTTTCTACGTCTATGTCTTCAGATTCAGAGCCTTCGGAGTTCTCCTTACTTCCCCCACGAAGCCTCTTCAGACTCTGGTTGACAGTTTCCATCGTCTCAGGAATCTGCCGATAGTCCAAATCTACGGTTTCCGACTCTATTTCTTCCCGATTCAATTTGTCAGAACTCTCGGGATCACTATCAAAAACCGTCAGTTTGCTCCCATCCGGTGCATATCCCTTCTTGGACATTACCGGCGACCAGTTGGGCGAAGCAACGCCCAACTGATCGTTCGGAACCCTTTTGGGTTCCTCTCCAATTGTTAGGATGTTCCAGTAACTCCCGGAACAAGAACCCACCTAACTGAGAAACTAGCCTAACCCCTTCACTAACCGAACCCTACACCTAATTTTTTGGGTGCCCTGCACCCCCTAATACCCCCAAAAAACCCCCAAAGTACTTATTTAAAAAAATTATTTTTTAAATAAATTTACGAAAAAATTTTAGTATGGAGAAAAGTCCACCTAAGGTGTCCAATCCTCCATACAAAATTTCGTCAATTTCACCACAAT
Source organism: Eudonia lacustrata (assembly GCA_947562085.1). Classification (NCBI taxonomy): domain Eukaryota; kingdom Metazoa; phylum Arthropoda; class Insecta; order Lepidoptera; family Crambidae; genus Eudonia; species Eudonia lacustrata. Next base: position 84,499 of record OX387316.1, read on the forward strand.
TTACAATTTTCAACTTTGGGGGGGTTAAAAACCCTATTCCCAAAACTAAAACTAAAAAACAAAAATATGAGCCGATGCGTTAGCAAACGGACTACCTACTACAAAAGAAACGAAAAAGAAAAAACCCAAAACCAATTAAATAAAAATTAAAAACTAACGAAAACTGGAGAATTTTAACCAAAAACACCCTTTTTGGAAAAAATTATAACTAAAAAACTACCCAATAAAAACCCAAAAAACCTAGCCTATACTAATCCTAAAGAACCCTTCTACCCTTAGCAACTAAAAACCACAACCCTAGACCAATATAACTTAGAGATAATAACCCTTAAACTATACGAAAACTACGAAAATCAAATCGGTCAAGTGCGAGAGGTTTTAGGATTTCTCACAAATTAGATCCTATGGAAAAAATTCGCAAAAAATCCAAAACTTGACCGATTGAAAAACTAAAAATACCTATGCTATCCTACGACTAAGAACTACAAAAAACCTCTAAGGAACCCAGACGGGGCTCCAAAGATACAAAAACTAAAAAATATTTAAAAAATTTGTATGTGTTTGTCAGGATGTCTGACACCAAAAAACCAAAAACAAATCAAAATAAAAAGAACTACCTAACCTACGACAACACAAAAAATACCAAAAAATACCTAACAAAAGTTTGCTATTTATCAATAGATGATATGATTTTTTACGTCATACCATCTATTTTTAAAAGCCGAAAAACAACAATTGGATTTTTGGGAGCGACGTGTACGTGGGTGCTCTCGACAGGAGCCGGCGAGGCACTAACCTAACCTAACCTAACCTAACCTAACCTAACCTAACCTAACCTAACCTAACCTAACCTAACCTAACCTAACCTAACCTAACCTAACCTAACCTAACCTAACCTAACCTAACCTAACCTAACCTAACCTAACCTAACCTAACCTAACCTAACCTAACCTAACCTAACCTAACCTAACCTAACCTAACCTAACCTAACCTAACCTAACCTAACCTAACCTAACCTAACCTAACCTAACCTAACCTAACCTAACCTAACCTAACCTAACCTAACCTAACCTAACCTAACCTAACCTAACCTAACCTAACCTAACCTAACCTAACCTAACCTAACCTAACCTAACCTAACCTAACCTAACCTAACCTAACCTAACCTAACCTAACCTAACCTAACCTAACCTAACCTAACCTAACCTAACCTAACCTAACCTAACCTAACCTAACCTAACCTAACCTAACCTAACCTAACCTAACCTAACCTAACCTAACCTAACCTAACCTAACCTAACCTAACCTAACCTAACCTAACCTAACCTAACCTAACCTAACCTAACCTAACCTAACCTAACCTAACCTAACCTAACCTAACCTAACCTAACCTTTTTTTTTTTTTTTTTTTTTTGTTTTCCCAGGGGAAGTCATTACGACTACCGGACCTTGAAGAGGCACCCGATTATGTGGGACTCGCCCGTCCGCCTTTCCACACCCACTGACAAGGAGAGAGGCTCCAAGTCAGCTGCCAGGAAGAAGTCCCGGCTGGGAGGGCGAGACGGAGGGGAATACCCACTAAACCCCTGGAGGCCCACAATCCGAAGCTGAAGGCTGAGGTGGCGGTCACGGGACACTTCCACTAGGGATTAACCATCGCGAAGGCCACCCCGTCGTCCGTGTGCCAACCTATGACCGCAAGCGGTCATGCGCCGACACACGGGCGACTTACACGCACGGCACAACACCTACAGCATACCCACCCTTCTCTGGGCATGCGGACACCACAACAACAACACATACAGCAAACAAGCAAACATACAACAACAAGCAAAACAGCAACACATTGTTAAACTTTGTTAAACTAATCCGGGACCCCTCATGCTCACTCTGTCGTAGACATCGCTCACATGTAGGGTCCCGCATCAGCCACACCAGGACAGATCACAAAAACAGGACGACACAACTTGTCGTCCATCGACGACCCCGGGGGCATCTGGGGTGCTATAACACGATAGCCATACCGATGCCCCCCCTACTTTGGGTTCCTGCCCAACAACTTCATCACAACCAAGAAACTTGCGCCTCATTGCGCTCGCACGCCCCTCACTTGTGCGGCCGGAGGCCGGCACTCCCTACTACCCATGATATGCTCATGGGGCAGCGCCGCCTCGGCACACACTAGGCAGTGGAGCGGTCCAGTGCATGCTCCCGCTTGATGGCCGTCCATGCCACAGCGGAAGCAGCACCCCGCTCTGTCCTTCTCAGAAGGGCACTTTGGCCGCGTGTGGCCCATCCCCATGCACTTGTAACAGCGCATGGGTTTGGGTCCCAACACCTCCACTTTGGCCGAGTGCCACCCTCCCAATTGGAGTTCCTCCATACCGGCAAGTCTCCCCGCCGCCTTCACAGGGCATTGGGCCAACACCGATGCGGAGCCACTCGGGCCCGATCGGATGTTGCCCACCCTCACCTTCTCCTTGGGGCAGCCCCCCTCTGCCGAAACAGCAGCGGCCACCATCTCCGACGTCACTGAGCTGTGAAAGTCGTATAGGCGGATGTCCGCCCGCTTCTCGGGGCGGGCAATCACCGCCACTTCCGACAAAATCTCCGTCATCTTGCACGCTAGCTTGTCGGCGGCCTCCCCACTTTCTGCTCCTGGTACCTCGATCAGTGCGGCCCCGGATTGGGCAGTCCTGATCCTGACCAAGGATACCGAGCTCCTCCAATTTGATGGCCTTCGTTGCCTTGTCCATCACCTCCGCATAAGTCAACCCCCGAGCGACCGCCTCCGGCCTAAGCTGGAGGGAGATCGCCGCCGAACTGGGCTGCCTTGGGGCTCTCCTCTCCCTTGGCACTCCCGGGGGCGTCAGTCCTACTTTGGGCACCATCTGTGCCTCCGTCTTCTTCTGGGTGGGAGGCCTAGCCTCTCTCCTCCTCCGTCCACGAGTTCCGGCTTTCTGCACCTCAGCGGTTGGGACTGGCGTCCCTCGCGCAACCACCGAACTGAATGTCCTCGCTTCGGGCATCGAGATCTTGGCCTCTAATCCATCTAACCGTCTGCCCATCCCTTCCAAAGTGCTCTGCATAGCTGTCAGCACAGCCGCTACACCACCGTCCGACTCCGGTGCAGAAGGAGGGGTAACCCTTGCCTCCGCAAGGCGCCTAGCCTCATCTGCAGCGTCCATACGTCTGTCCATCCCTTCAAGGGTGCGCTGCATTGCTGCCAGCACAGCCACCACATTGGATTCCACTTCCGGTGTAGAAGGAGGGGCAGCTTTTGCCTCCGCAAGGCGCCCGATCTCTTCTTCAAGCTTTTCCTCCGCAAGGCGCTTGGCCTCTTCTGCGGCCTCTTTCTCCTTCTCGGCTTTTGTAAGCTCCATCCCAAGTTCCTTCACATCGCTCTGAAGATACTCAATGTGGTATAGCAAATCTCTGGCACCATCAATGAAATTCCGGTAGTCCCATGCCATTTCCAGCGAGTTCCCGGAGAAACGTTTGTCTATACCGTAACCCCAATCCTTTCTTTCCTCGACCATCGCAATTGCCTCCCCAATTCGACTCTCGTAAGCCCTCATCTGCTCTTCTTCTTCCATTTCCCGCTTCGTTAGCTTCTTCTTTTTTTTTCCCGGCGTTTCCTTGCCCCCCCCAGAAACGGTGGGGCAGCCTGGAACCCGAGCACCAGCCTTGGCCGATGAACTGGTCCCAGGGAGGGATTCTCCCGTCTCCCGACGGGTACCCTCCTGGGGTAGTTGTTTTTTCAGAGACGCTTTCATGACGACAATTGGTTTTTCCGACTTTTCCTTGTCACCACCTGCAACAGAAAACAACAAATACAAAAACAACACAAACAAACTCCCCTCAAAGCCGCTCAGAAGGAGCGGCGAGTGTACGTTCCAAAGTGGAAACGCACGTGGAGGTGCAGGGCCCAGAAGGGGCTCCCGCCTAGCCAGATGTTAGCCGATTGGGCCCAACTTTCTCCGAACGGAGAACGTTGGGACCACTCGTTGCCCAGGATGCACCACGTGGAGGTCATCTGACTCGCACCCCAACCTAACCTAACCTAACCTAACCTAACCTAACCTAACCTAACCTAACCTAACCTAACCTAACCTAACCTAACCTAACCTAACCTAACCTAACCTAACCTAACCTAACCTAACCTAACCTAACCTAACCTAACCTAACCTAACCTAACCTAACCTAACCTAACCTAACCTAACCTAACCTAACCTAACCTAACCTAACCTAACCTAACCTAACCTAACCTAACCTAACCTAACCTAACCTAACCTAACCTAACCTAACCTAACCTAACCTAACCTAACCTAACCTAACCTAACCTAACCTAACCTAACCTAACCTAACCTAACCTAACCTAACCTAACCTAACCTAACCTAACCTAACCTAACCTAACCTAACCTAACCTAACCTAACCTAACCTAACCTAACCTAACCTAACCTAACCTTTTTTTTTTTTTTTTGTTTTTGTTTTCCCAGGGGAAGTCATTACGACTACCGGACCTTGAAGAGGCACCCGATTATGTGGGGCTCGCCCGTCCGCCTTTCCACACCCACTGACAAGGAGAGAGGCTCCAAGTCAGCTGCCAGGAAGAAGTCCCGGCTGGGAGGGCGAGACGGAGGGGAATACCCACTAAACCCCTGGAGGCCCACAATCCGAAGCTGAAGGCTGAGGTGGCGGTCACGGGACCTTCCACTGGGGATTAACCACGCGAACCCGTCACCCCGTCGCCCGTGTGCCAACTCATGACCGCAAGCGGTCATGCGCCGACACACGGGCGACTTTACACACGGCACAACATAAACAGCGTGCCCACCCTCTATGGGCACGCAAACCCACAAAAGACATACTACAAAGGACAAAACAGGACAACACAAGACAAAGACACTCTGGCCCTCCGACCCTGGGCATTTGGGAGGGTACGGTCAGATACCCATGCCAATGCCCTACTACACACGCACTTGCATCTGCAAGCGCCCCACTTTCCGGTCCAGCAGAGACAAGTCTCCGCATCCCCTACAACAGCACAAACACAACAAAAACGCGCGGCCTTCCTCCAGCCCGCCTGCCCTTCTTTAGCGACCCGGACTCCGACCCAGACTCAGACCCAGACCAAATCTGACTCGGGCTCGGTTTCCGACCCCACTCAAACCAAGTCCCCAAACCTCAACTCTAAGGAGTCAAAGCCTCACACTCGGCCCCCGGAAAGACATTCCCGCCGCCCCGCCGGCGCCCCTGCAGCTCTCCCGGGCCCTCCCGTGCCTCTCCCAGAGACTTTCCCGCAGTCCAGCCAGTAATCGTCTTCTGGTAACAGACTCCGGTAACGACTCTCCGGTAACAGCCCGCAGGCCACCTACGCTGACCCGGGTCCGTCCTCCGACACCCGACGCTCGGCATCCGACACCCTAGGTCGTAACCCACAACAAAAACCCACAAAGGACGGCACCCAGAAGGGGCGCCGCCAATTCCTCTCAAAGCTGCCCATATGGGGCAACGAGTTGTGCGGCCCAGAGTAGGCACGCACATAGGAAAGTCAGGGCCCCAAAGGGGGGCTCCTGCCTACAAGATGTTGGCCGAATGGGTCCAACTTTCTCCAAGGAGACCGTTGGAACCATTCGTTCGCTCAACCCACAACAAGTAAACACAACAAAAACGACAAAAACAAGACAATAGACAACAAAGCGCGCGGCCTTCCTCCGGCCCGCCAGTCTTGGTGACCCGGATCCCGAGAGTCCACCTCGGAGTCCGGCCCCCCACAATCCATCAAAAACCTCAAACCTCGACTCACGGAAGTCTATGCCCGATAATCGGCCCCCGGAAAGACATTCCCGCCGCCCCGCCGGTGCCCCTGCAGCTCTCCCGGGCCCTCCCGTGCCTCTCCCAGAGACTTTCCCGCAGTCCAGCCAGTAATCGTCTTCTGGTAACAGACTCCGGTAACGACTCTCCGGTAACAGCCCGCAGGCCACCTACGCTGACCCGGGTCCGTCCTCCGACACCCGACACCTGACAATCGACCCCGAGGTCGTATCCAACCACAAAAATCCTACAAAGGACGACGCTCAGAAGGAGCGCCGCCGACTCCTCTCAAAGCTGCTCAGAAGGAGCAGCGAGTAGTGCGGCCCAGAGTAGGCCGCACATAGGAGAGGCAAAGCCCCAAAAGGGGGCCAAGCCTTGCCAGATGTTAGCCGACTGGGTCCAACTTTCTCCGAAGGAGACTGTTGGAACCACTCGTTGCCCGGGATGCACCACGTGGAGGTCATCTGACAACTCGCACCCCAACCTAACCTAACCTAACCTAACCTAACCTAACCTAACCTAACCTAACCTAACCTAACCTAACCTAACCTAACCTAACCTAACCTAACCTAACCTAACCTAACCTAACCTAACCTAACCTAACCTAACCTAACCTAACCTAACCTAACCTAACCTAACCTAACCTAACCTAACCTAACCTAACCTAACCTAACCTAACCTAACCTAACCTAACCTAACCTAACCTAACCTAACCTAACCTAACCTAACCTAACCTAACCTAACCTAACCTAACCTAACCTAACCTAACCTAACCTAACCTAACCTAACCTAACCTAACCTAACCTAACCTAACCTAACCTAACCTAACCTAACCTAACCTAACCTTTTTTTTTTTTTTTTTTTTTTGACCCAGGGGAAGTCCTTACGACTACCAGGCCCTTGAAGAGGGCCCGATTATGTGGGGCTCGCCCGTCCGCCTTTCCACACCCACTGACAAGGAGAGAAGCCCCAAGTCAGCTGCCAGGAAGAAGTCCCGGCTGGGAGGGCGAGACGAAGGGGGATACCCACTAAACCCCTGGGGGTCACTCAATCCGAACACTAAATAGGGCGACAACCACGGTATACATCCGGTTGGGATTAAAACCGCGGCCGCCGCCCTGCGCCCGTCTACCAACCTACGGCCATCCTCGCGCACTTCCTCCCGCGTTTGCACGGGAGACATGCACTATGACGGCCGCGCGCCAGTATACGGGCGCGTGCTGACAACGCACAGCATAAATGAATTTAATAAATCTTTTGGCACAAAGTGCACCACGCCAAAAAACGCCCTATCTGCCACTGCCAAGGGTTTGGTGTGCGGCAAAAGAGGCGCTTCCTTCCTTCCCGAAGGGACTGCGACCGCAGGGCCAGGACAGAACCCGGCACTAGCGGTCCTCCCTTTCTCTTTCAGGCGGCTGCCCGGACAACCTGGCAGACCGCCTACTCCTTTTGGGCAGAGGGGAAGCACCGCGCCCAATGTTGCCATCGTGCTCAGACTCCCCCTCCTCCCTGTCCTCTCTTAGCCTCTCTCGCTCCCTGACCACCTCCGTCGTCCCCACACCCGGGACCCTCCCGGCACCCTTTCCGGGGGAAGCGGCGCTTGGGGGGGCATCAGGGGCAGGGGGCAACGGTGGGGGAAGCCTCGCAAGCAGGACTGTTGGCACCCTCGGCGGAAGCTCCACGGCTGTCTCCATCTGAACCGGCTCCGTCGTGGCAGGTCTCCTCTCCTGCCTCTCCGGGTCCCTCATTCTAGTGGCAGGGGGACGGCACTCCCTGCTGCCCATCACATGCCCGTGGGGCAGTGCCGCTTCGGCGCACACCAAGCAGTGTGGCGGCTTCGTGCAGGCTCCCGCCTGGTGCCCACATGCGCCACACCGGAAGCAGCAACCCGTCCTGTCCGCAGATGAAGGACACATGGGTCGCGCGTGGCCCAGTCCCATGCACCTAAAACAGCGCATAGGCCTGGGCCCGATGGCCTCCGTCTTAGCCAGACTCCAGCCGATCTGGAGTCTCTCCATGCTCACAAGCTTCCTTGCCTCCCGCACAGGACACTGCACCCTCACCGATGCAGTTCCATCAGGGCCCGGCCGAAAGCCTCCCACCTTTATCCTCCCCTCGGGGCACCCTCCCTGCGCCGATACAGCGGCGACCACCATCTCCGACGTGACGTAGTCGTCGAAGTCGAAGAGGCGGATATCCGCCCGCTTCTCCGGGCGAACGACCAACGCCACGTCTGAAACGACCTCCTGCAACCTTAGTGCCAGTTTGTCAGCGGCCTCCCCACTGTCCGCTCCCGGCACCTCAATCAATCTGGCCCCCGATTGGGCCGTCTTAATCTTCACGCCAGAGATGCCGAGCTCCTCCAAGCGTATGGCATCTCTGGCTCTAGCAATGGTGTCCTTGTAGGACACCCCTAAGGCAACAGCCTCTGGCCTAAGCTGTAAGATTACAGCCGTCGACCTGGGCTGCCTCAGGGTGACCCTCTCCTTTTGCACACCTGGTGCTGTCAGTCTCTCGGTGGGTACCGTCGGCGCCCCCGCTTGTGTAGGGCCTTTGGCCCTCCCCCTCCTCCTCCGCCGGCCGCTGACCTCGGAAGTACGCTCCTCAGCAGGGGCCATCGAAGCCGGCTTAGGCTGGGCTTCCGGTCGCGTAGTCCCTCTAAGTGGCCCAGTGCTAGCGGGAAGGGCGGGAAACACCTCTGCACCCCTGCGCGCAGCCACCGAGCTATATTTTGCGCGCTCAGGCACCAAGAACCCGGCCTCCAGGCCATCTAGTCTTTGGTTGATCCCTCCAATGGAAGCATCAAGGGTCCGCTGCATGGCCTCCAGCGCATGCATAACCTTCTCATTTGCCTCAACGGGGGCAGGAGGGGGAGGAGGAGGAGCGACTTTTGCCTCAGAAAGGCGCCTCTCCCTCATCGCAGCCTCTTTGGCCTCTGCTGTTTCCCTCTTAAGGAGCCTTACCATTTCCTTCAGCTCCGAGACCCGGCCGTTGAGGATCTCGTTGGCCTCAGTCAGGAGCTTTGACTCTTCCTTCTCGGTTTCCAGTGCCATGAACAACCCCCGCCATGCATCGGTGCTTTTATAGTCATAATAGCCTATCACGTCACTAATATAGGACATCGCAGAGGACATGGTCTCCCTAGCGACCGAATGCTCCTTGGGCAAAGCGGAGATGTGCCGATCCATATCCCCGATCAAGCGCTTCACACCTTCAACCATCCGAATCTCTATCCTGCTCGTCCTCCCCGGACGCAACATAGCCAACAACTGTAGGTCCGCCTTATGTTGAGCGCGTTTTAGCTCCGGACTTCGGTGCTTCCGGCCGTCTTGGATTCTAATCACCACCTCCTTGTAGGTCATACCCAGGGCGCCGCTCATATACCGTATGAGGTCGTATTCGTCTCTTTCAATATCCCTTAAGGTATTCCTCACATCTCTCAAAGAGGACGCGGTGACTGGATCCCAGGACATCCATTCCTCCGGATCTGGTCCATCGTAGTACGAGTCGAACTCCTCGCTTTCACTCTCTGACCCATCGCCGATCTCCATCTCCTGAACATCCTTATGTGCACCGTCCTCTCTACCTCCCAGACGTTCTTCACTTAACGTCACCTCTCCATCGACCTTCTCCCTCTTCGATAACGAAGGCGTATTCTTGCCCCCCCCAGAAACGGTGGGGCAGCCTGAAACCCGATCTCCAGCCTTAGCCTTTGACCTGGTCTCAGGGAGGGATTCTCCCGCCTCCCGGCGGGTACCCTCCTGGGGTAATACTCTTTTAGATGACGCGCTCATTATTGACATTTTGTGGGATGTCTCCCAGACAATTTTATGGGGTTGTCATCCCCCTGGCAATTTAAGGGCTGCCGATCCCTGGTAGGCAGTGACAACACCTATGCGACGCCCACTCGCCAAAGGTGCCCTATATACCCACGGAGGGCGGGAGGTATCCGTGGGGTTTTAACGACTTTTCCTTGTCGGCGCCCAGATGGGCTGCGGGACTGAACCCAGACCACCACGTACCCAGCTTATGCCAGGGCTGGGGTCGTTGTGGCGGACGGGACAGAACCCGCGGCACGGCAGAAGACAACGATAAGGGCTGGCATAAACCCTCGTCACGTCACGATGCGTACTAAAACGCTTGAAAGACGCCCAGAAGGGGCGCCAACCTACCCTTTTCCCCCCCGTGTAACGACGTCCAGAAGGGACGCCGTCTAAACTCCTCTCAAAGCCGCTCAGAAGGAGCGGCGAGTGTGCGGCCCAGAGTGGACACGCACGTGGAGGTGCAGGGCCCAGAAGGGGCTCCCGCCTGTGTCGGGTTGTTAGCCGGCCAGTCTCACATCAAACTCCTCTCGAGGAGGAGAATGTTGAAGCTGCCCGTTGCCCAGGATGTACCACGAGGAGGTCACCCAACACACACCCCAACCTAACCTAACCTAACCTAACCTAACCTAACCTAACCTAACCTAACCTAACCTAACCTAACCTAACCTAACCTAACCTTTTTTTTTTTTTTTTTTTTTTTTTTTTTTTTAACCCAGAGGAACTCGTTACGAGTACCCGGGGCCTTGAAGAGGCCCCAAGTTATGTGAGACTCACCCGTCCGTCTTTCCACAACCCACCGACTAATGGGGACGCCATTGTCCCCAGTCGGCTGCCAAGGGAGAAGCCCAAGGCTGGGAAGGGTGAGACGGAGGGGGATACTCACTAACCTCTGGGGGACCAAACTCCGATACGGTGAAGACCGCGGGGCCTATCCCGGAGGGAATTGAACCGCGGGGTTCACCCTGGCGCCCGTGTGATCACCCGTGCCGGCCCATTCGCACTTTAGTGCGTTTAGGGCCGGCACGCGCGGTCACACGGGCGGTACGCGTTCGCGACGTCTACAACAACACCACACCCTCGGATGGGTGTGCTGTTGTCTAACCTCGGGAGAGGTTACTGCAAGAGCACAGAGTGCACCACAACAAAGCGCCCTATTCGCCACCACCAAGGACTTGGCGTGTGGCAAAAGAGGCGCTTCCACCTTTCCTACCCCCCAACATCGACCTGTTTAGGGACTGCGACCAGCAGGGCCAGGACAGAACCCGGCACTAGCGGTCCTCCCTTTCTCTTTCAGGCGGCTGCCCTGACAACCTGGCAGACCGCCTACACCTTTTGGGCAGAGTAGGGGAAGCACCACGCCCGCTGCGCTCAGACTCCCCCTCCTCCTCCCTATCCTCCCTCAAACTCTCCCGCTCCCTCACCACCTCCTCCGTCACCACGCCCGGAACCCTTCCGGCACCCTTTCCAGAGGAAGAGGCGCCCGGGGGGGCTTCAGGGGCAGGGGGCAGCGAGGGGGGGAGTCTTGCGACCAAGACTTTGGCCACTCTTGGTGGCAGCTCCTCAGCCGCCTCCATCGCCACCGGCTCTGTTATGGCAGGTCCCCTATCCTGCCTTTCCGGCTCCCTCATCCTCGTGACCGGAGGACGGCACTCTCTGCTGCCCATGACGTGCCCGTGGGGCAACGCCGCCTCGGCACACACCAGGCAGTGTGGCGGCTTGGAGCAGTGTTCTGCCCGATGGCCATCTGCACCACACCGGAAACAACAACCCGTCCGATCCACGGGCGACAGGCACATTGGCCGCGTATGACCCAGTCCCATGCACCTGAAGCAGCGCATAGGTCTGGGTTCGACAGCCTCCACCTTGGCCAGATTCCAAAGGATCTGGACCCTTTCCATGCTGGCGAGCTTCCTCGCCACCCTCAAGGGGCACTCGACCAGCACCGAGGAAAAGCCGCTGGAAGCCGACCGTATACTTCCGACCCTCACTCTATCCCGCGGGCACTCCCCTTGTGCCGACAAAGCGGCGGCCACATTCTCCGGCTTCACATAATCGTCGAAGTCGGAGAGGCGGATGTGCGCCCGCTTCTCCGGGCGGACGACCGTTGCCACATCCGACACGATGCCCTCTAATCTATGTGCCAGCTTATCGGCGGCCTCCCCGCTGTCGGCACCTGGCACCTCTATAAGTTTGGCCCCGGATTGGGCCGTTTTTACCCGGACGCCAGGGATGCCAAGATCCCCTAGGGAAATGGCCTCCCTGGCTCTGGCCATGGTCTCCTCGTACGTTACCCCTCGGGCAGCAGCCTCCGGCCTGAGCTGGAGGATCACCGCCGTGGATCGGGGCTGCCTCAGGGTAACCTTCTGTTTTGGCACACCCGGTAACGTCGGCCTCGCATTGGGCACCGTCGGTGCCCCCGTCTGGTTGGAGCCCTTTGCCCTCCTACTCCTCCTCTGGCTGCGGGCGCCGGTAGTCCGCTTGTCAGTGGGTACCAATGGGGCCAGAGCAGGGCTAACTCTTGGCTGTACCTTTCCTCCCCGGGGCCCAGCGTTTGCGGAGAGGGCGGGAAACGCCTCCGCACCACTGCGCGCAGCCACCGAACTATACCTCGCGCGCTCGGGCACCGAGAGCCCAGCCTCTAGACCATCCAGTCGTTTGTTAATGCCTCCGATGGAGGCATCTAGGGTCCGCTGCATGGCCGCCAGCACATGCATGACACCATGCTCATTCACCTCGTTGACAGGGGGAGGAGGAGCGACCTCCGCCTCTGCAAGGCGCCTCTCCCTCACCGCAGCCTCTTTCGCCTCCAAGGCTTCCTGCTCAGAGAGCCTCAGTTTCTCCATCAACTCCAAGACCCGACCATTGAGGATCTTGTTGGCCTCAGTAAGAAGATCCGTCTCGTTCCTCAAGGCACCGTGCCCCGCTTGCAGTCCCCGCCACGCACTGATGCCCCTGCGATCGATGCATCTCACCAATTCTGCAAGGTAATCCATGGCAGCGGTCATAGCCTTTTTGGCGACCGCATGCTCCGCAGGCAATTCAGAGATAAGATGTGTTACCGACCCGATTAACCTTCCCGCAATGTCAATGGCCGGACCATCCACATTCTCCGCTTTCGGGGGCAACAACTTCATCATCTGCTCCATCATCTGCTTATCCACAGTTTTTCGGATGTGCTCCACATCCGGGCCTTTCCTCTCATTGTTGCGAAATCTCGTCAGCACCTCCCGAAGTGACATACCCAGAGCCGCGCTCATGTATTGGATACGCATTTCTTCTTCTTTGTTCCACTCTCCCAAACGATATTTCGCAGCCCTCAAGGAACCAACTGTAACCGGCTCCCAGGTTTGCCAGTCTTCCGGGACAGGTTCGGAAGCCTCATCCGAAACCCTCACCGAACTACCTTCACCTCCAGAGTTATAGTCAGTCTCCATGTCCTGCACATCTCCCTTCTTAAACGTCACCTTCCTCCTCTTCCCATCACAAGGCGTTTTGGTGCCCCCCCCAGAAACGGTGGGGCGGCCTGAAACCTGATCTTTCGACCCGGTCTCAGGGAGGGATTCTCCCGCCTCCCGGCGGGTACCCTCCTGGGGTAGTACTTTTTCCAGAAACGCACTCATGATTTGACCTATATGGGGTGTCACCCAAACAATTTTTAGGGTTGTCATCCCCCTGGCAATTTAAGGGCTGCCGGTCCCTAGTAGGCAGTGACAAACACCCATGCGACGCCCACTCGCCAAGGGTGCCCTATATACCCACGGAGGGCGGGAGGTATCCGCGGGGTTTTAACGACTTTTCCTTGTCGGCGCCCAGATGGGCTGCGGGACTGAACCCAGACCACCACGTACCCAGCTCACGCCAGGACTGGGGTCGTTGTGGCGGACGGGACAGAACCCGCGGCACGGCAGAAACTACGATAAGGGCTGGCATGAAGCCCTCGTAACGACATTGTGCGTACTGAAACGCTTTATAGGCGCCCAGAAGGGGCGCCGACCTACCCTGTTCCCCCCCGTGTAACGACGCCCAGAAGGGGCGCCGTCAAAACTCCTCTCAAAGCCGCTCAGAAGGAGCGGCGAGTGTGCGGCCCAGAGTGGACACGCACGTGGAGGTGCAGGGCCCAGAAGGGGCTCCCGCCTGTGTCGGGTTGTTAGCCGGCCAGTCTCACATCAAACTCCTCTCGAGGAGGAGAATGTTGAAGCTGCCCGTTGCCCAGGATGTACCACGAGGAGGTCACCCAACACACACCCCAACCTAACCTAACCTAACCTAACCTAACCTAACCTAACCTAACCTTTTTTTTTTTTTTTTTTTGTTTACGGAGTGGAAAACCTGCAAACAGGCGCATCAGCGGGAATGAGGGGTCCCGCTGGCTGTCCGAGGATGGCCTAGACTCTGTTCCAGGGCCAAAGCCCTAGAGAAAGCGAGTCTAGACCGACTCGGTAAAAACCACTCCGATGTCCTCTCGTCACCTTGGCACCAGCAGACCGGCGATCATCGCGTCGTCCTCATCTGAGGAGGACGCATCGAAGGCCGGCGTGGTGGAGCCTGACGAGGTCATGGGAACCCTTTCGGACACTTCCACAACCCCGTCGGTGACTGCTCGCCCTGTTGCTGGGCGAGCCCCTCTTCCGCCCCTGATTGGGGCGGGTGACCGCCCTCGAAAACGATGGGCGGACACGCTTGACCCGTCATTTGGTAAGACGGGTCGCCGACGCGCCGGGACATGCGGGGCGTCGGCCCTCAGTGGGGACCTGTGCAATGCACGGTCGGAGCCCCCCCTAGGGCTCGGACCGCGCTGGTTTCCCACCGGTTGGAGAAGGCGCTGGTATTGCCGCCTTCTCCGCAGGAGGCGTCTGCGGCGGCACGGATCTGCCAGGGGGTCATCCTCCCTGGCCCGTTCCGCCTCCTCCTTCCGCGTCATGACGTCGACGCAGAAGGAGTTGACCGCCTCCCAGGACCCCTCGCTACCGAGCATGGACAGAACCACGGTCGGCAGGGAGAGGTCCGCGCCAATCACAGTGACCAATGCGGAGCGCTGGACATCGAACGCAGAGCACACCGTTAGGGTGTGTTGCGCCGTGTCCTCCGCTGCCCCGCAATGGTGGCACTGTGGGGTCGGCTCTCTTCCGATCCGGTGCAGATAGCGTCCGAACGAACCATGTCCAGACAGCACCTGCACCAGATGGTATGTGAGCGACCCATGGCGCCGCTCCGCCCATGCTTGGAGGACGGGGCGTAAGGCCTCCAGGCTACGCGTTTGCGTAGCCGAGGCCCCTTCGCCCAGGTCCTCGGACCATAGGCGGAACATTTCCTCTCGTGCTCCCTCAAGAGCAGAGCGCCTCTCTTGGGGGGCCAGGCGATTGCCACTGGCCCTCTCCTCCGCTCGCTGCCGGTATGCCGCAGCGAGCACCTCCGCCACCAGCTCCCACGGGGGCGTCCCCGCGAGAGCGCACGCCACTTTCCGGGACACCGTTCGGTAGCCCCGGATCGCCCGCAGCGCCATTGCGCGCTGGGCCCGCTGGAGAGAGGCGATGGCGTGTGGGCTTAAGCAATCAGCCCACACCGGCGCCCCATACAGCGCCATGGAGCGCACGATGCCGCCGTAGAGTCGGCGGCACGCCACGCTCGGGCCCCCCACATTGGGCAAGAGACGCCCAAGGGCATCTGCTGCTCCCAGCAGCCGGGGCTCGAGGAGTCGGAAATGCTCCTCGAAACCCCACCGCCCATCAATCACCAGCCCCAGATACTTCATCTGGGGCTTCAGACCGACCCTCTCGCCCTCCACAACGATCGACGCACCCGCTGACGGCCGTCTCCGAGGCCCATGGAACACCATGGCCTCGGTCTTGTGGAGGGCCACCTCCAAGCCCAACGTCCGTATCCGCCGCACGATATGGCTGACGAACACGGACGCCAGGCGCTGGACATCCTCCAGCCGCGTCCCCCGGACGGTAACGAGCGTGTCATCGGCGTAACAAAACGACCGCACCATCGGGGGGAGGCCACACCGAAGAACGTAGTCGTAACCGACGTTCCACAATAAGGGGCCAAGGACCGACCCCTGTGGAACGCCGCGGGACACCCTGTGACGGCCAAGCTCGCCGCCACGTCCCACGTACGCTACGTCCCGGTCCCTCAAATAGTCTCCCACTATTCGGCGCAGATATGGAGGCATTTGGTGGTAACGAAGCGCCTCCATGATGACGCCGAACGGGAGACTATTGAAAGCATTGGCGATGTCTAGAGACACCGCCAAAACTACCTCTTGCTTCTCAACGGACTCGTAAATAAGAGTCCGGAGATCAGACAGGGCGTCGATCGTCGACCGCCCCGTCCGGAAGCCATATTGGGCCTCGGAGAGGTCGGGGCCCGTTCCCCTTCCTAGCTGCTGGACTATTCGGGAAGCGATGATCTTCTCAAAGACCTTCCCGATTTCGTCCAGCAGCACAATGGGGCGATATGCCGAGGGGTCGTCCGCCGGACGCCCCTCCTTCGCAATAAGGCAAAGCAACCCCTCCTTCCATACTTTTGGAAACTGTGCGAACTTAAAACTGGCGTCGCACAGCTCCCTGGCCCTGGCCCCTAGATGTTTTAGGGCCAGGTCTAACACCCGCTTCGGGACGCCGTCAGGTCCCGGTGCCGTCTTACGCCCTTTAAGCCGGGCGACGGCGTCCTTCCACTCCTCCTCATCAATAAGAGGAGGAGGATCATTCTCTCCCTCCTCGTCCGGTACTGGTGGGGCCATCCGAGGGGGAACGAAACCCTCCTCGGCCGGGGGAAACAGTCCCCCGATGACCGACCCCAGGAGGTCGGGATCCATCCTCTCCGTGATGGGCGTGCCGCGCGCTTTCAGCTGGTTGCGTGCCAGCTTATACGGCCGCCCCCACGGATCCCGATCCAGACCCTGCAACTGCTCTTCTCTGGATACCTCCTTTGAGGAGGCAATCGCAGTCTGCAGGGTCTTTTTCGACTGCCTGTACAGCTCGTACAGGCGGTCCTCCTCTTGAGTGTCTCTCACGCGGCGCCGGCGGGCCCTAGTGTAGGCCCGCCTTTGGACACTGCAGTCGTCTCTCATGACTGCAATGTCCTGGGACCACCAGTGAACTTCACGGCGGTCCCGCGGAGGCTGCGCCCGAGGCATAGAAGCCTGGCACACCTCTGTCAAAGCGCCGCGGAGACGGCGAGCTGATTCATCGACGTCCGGACCGGACATCGGACGCGAGAACCAGTCTTCGAATATCGCCGTCTCGTTCGCCAGCTCCGGCTTAAGCCTGCTAAGCGCCCAGCGGGGAGGCCGGTCGCAGCTTGTGGGCTGTGGGGGCCTTTGGTGCAGGGTGGAGCTCTCGAATCGGATGTATCTGTGGTCCGAGAGAGTCTCCACGTCCTGCACCACCCTCCAGTCACTGATCGTGCATGCGAGGGCTGGGGTGGCGAATGACACGTCCACCACCGAGCCTCCGTTGTGCCGCACGCACGTGTGGACTGCGCCCCTGTTAAGGAGCGACAGCCCAGCAGCGGCTGCCCACTGCTCCACAGCCTGGCCCCTCTGGTCGGTCGCTGGACAACCCCAGACGACCGACTTGGCGTTCAGGTCTCCGAGGACGAGAACCTGACGCGGGGCCGCCCTCCTGATGGCTACGCCGACGACTATTAGGAACGCCTTGAAGTCGGCGAGCGGTCTGTTTGGGGAGAAATAGGTCGAGAAAATAACCGTATCCTCCCAAACGACCGCCGCGTACCCAGCACCCCGCTCATAAATTGAGGGGGGTGTATATCCTGGGGCCGCACGCACCATCACGGCGGCAGAGTCGCATGTGTCCCCGACCCAGTTGGGCTGGTTGGGGACAAAGTACGGCTCTGACACCGCCGCCACGTCCACTGACCACTCTGCCAGGCTCTGGTGTAGCAGATCCTGAGCCCTGGTAGAGTGGTTCAGGTTCACCTGTAGAAAGTTGATATGGGGCCGTCTTAACATTGCTCGACCACCATATCAACCTCCTCTGGCCCCGTTAGGGGCGCCGTCTGTGTGGCGGGGGCGGCCTGGCGAGCTGAACGCGCCGGCAATTTGCCCTTGGCCAGGGGAGGCTTACAACTACGCCCCCCCATTACGTGGCCCGCCGGTCGTTTGGCCGTGGCACACACGGCACAGTGGGGCTTCGCGCTACATTCGTAGCCCCTGTGCCCCTCCTTACCGCACCGGTAGCATAAGTTGCTCCGGTCGGTTTTTGAAGGGCAGCTCGCTCTGGCGTGCCCCACCTGCATACACCGGAAGCACCGGTCGGAACGGGCTTCCAGTGCTCTGACGTTGGCCGCACTGAACCCTATCAGCAGGCGGCCGGCGTCCACAACCTTCTTGGCAGCGGCGACCGGGCACGACACCACTGTCGAGCCAAAGCCGTCAGTGCCGTAGCGGATGGGGCGCACCTTCACGGCGTCCACGCCACATCCACCCTTGGCCGCGATCTTTGCGGCCAAGTGCGCCTCCATCACCGACTCGTCTAGACCACCTACCCTCACGTCTGCGGTCTTGGTGGGTCGGATGACTATGGCCATGCCCTCAAGTGCCTCCCTCATTTTGCCGGCCAGCTGGTCAGCCTTGTCGGCGGAGGCCTCACCCGAGATCTCAATGATCTTAGACCCGGTCATAGTATTTCGACACCGACGGTTTGGGATATCCATCCCGTCGATGTCCACCGAGTCTCTAGCTTTGGCAAGCGCGTCGGCGTAGGTGACCCCCTTCTCAACCGCTTCGGGAGTAAGGGTCACTACCACTGCCGCCGACTTCGGCGCCACCAGCTTGGTCTTTCGACCGGCCTTACGGGCCTTCCTAGCAGGAGCAGTGGCGGGCGGGGCTGAGGTGTTATTAGGCCTCCGCCGAGGCGCCTTCTGCTGCTTGGCCGCCGCCGAGTAAGATTGGCGGGGCGGGGCCTGTTCTGGAGGGGCCGATGTCTTGGCCTTCCTCCTCCTCCTTTGGCGCTTTTTGCGCGACTCCTGCGTCGTCCATACCTGTTCTGGCTCAACCGGGGGAGGTGCTTTTGCAGCACCCCGGGAGGTGGACGGAACGGCCGCAGGAGGACCGGCTTTCTTCGCCTGCTTTGGCGGGGGATTCGGCTTTTTGGCCTCCACCTTGCCCTTTATAGCCGGCATAGTTGGTTTGGCCGGCTTGGCTTTCCCCTTGGTAGTGGGGTGGGTGGGCGCAGCTGCTGCTTTGCGGTCCGCCGCCAGCGGCGGCCGCAGGCTTTTGGCCGGCAGCAGGCGATCCTCCAGACCCTCCAGGCGAGCATTTAGCATGGCCCCGAAAGTTCTGGCCAGCCTTGCTTCAAAGGCCTGGAGGGCGTCCGGCTCCTCGTAGGCGGTCTTGGTTTTTCCACGGCCAGTCGTCTCCTGCACGACGACGGTCGGCGAGAGAGGCCTCGGAGGAGGGCAGTCCGTCTCCATGATATCAACCGAGGGCAGAACCTCAGGGAGAGTGAGGGGAGGGGAAATACACTTCTTTCTACCCTTGAGGTTCCCTACCTCTGCAGACAGAGCTGCTACAGTCTTCGTGAGATCTGCCAGCTGCTGCTGCAGCCTCACGTTTTCCGCCTTCAAGATGCGGGTGTCCTCTGAGATGTTTTTTGAGGACACCTCGCGGAAACAATCCATTATGGACTGCGCCGCCCTCTTTAAAGCCTTCTGGAAGGGGCCCTGGAGGTGCGAGGACTTCTTTGCCACCTCCACTATGACCGCACAGTCCGCCTTCACCACCTCCTCGATGTCGAGGGCGGTCTTCAGGTCCGGATCTGTGGGCGTAGGGGCCTCACCTTCAGTTCTACTAGCGTAGAACGCAGCCCGGGTCTCGTAGGCACGGCGCTCCATTTGCGCCACCTCCCGGTCGAGCGCGACCTGCTGCTCCTCGCGGATTGCAGCGGCATGCTCGCGCTTGGCGTGGGCGAGACCGACGTACTCCCCCGTTGTGGGGGGTCTCCCTCGGCCACGTTGGGCCTGCTTCTTGGGACCCTCCTCAGACGAGTCAGAGAGAGCCTCCGACTGCTTGCCCCCCTTCGATGTTTTGGGGGGACGTTTTCTCTTCAACGAGCCAGTGAGCGTGTCGACGCTGATGGTGCTGGCGTCTGACAATTCACTGCACTGGTCTTCTTTTTGTCCTCGCTTTGGATAAGGGGAGGTGCGGGCTAGGCCCTTGCTGCGAGCCGACACTGCCGGCGAGCTGGCACGACTCCCCTTTTTCTTCATGAATGAAGCCTTGGGACTTGCGACGGAGTCAACGGCCGATTTCATAGAAACCGCCGATGAATCGGACTCGACGTCGACATCCCGTTCCATCCTAGCTGCAGACACGCTGCGCGATCGCGCGGCGGTTGGCGATGAACTGCCAGCAGCCCTGGACGACCTGAAGGTGAGCTTCAGTCCGCCCGTCTCCACCTCAACTCCGCCCTTCCCGGGCCCAGCCAGAAGGCTGCCATCCACGTCCTTCCCTTTGGGGTCGGACACTCCACTACTACCCACGACGGACCTGGAATCAGGCTCCGCCGACTTCACCGAAACGTCAGAAAAATTATTTGAACAACTAGACATTAATCCCACGAGTGGAGAGCAAATAACGGTCACCCCGTGCAGTGGCCTCATACACGGGGAACCCTACATACTGTCAAGGACGGGGAAAATGACAGGTTTTAACGAGGTTTCTCTCGGGTTTTAGAGTGTGTCCTTCACGCGGCCGGCCGGTTAAGGCAAGCCCTCGCTCCACCACGGAACCCGCGTACCCCACAACGCCGCGAGTGGGGGTCGTTGCAGGAACCGCAGTGGTTTACGACGATCGGGGGCTGGCGTAGGCCCCCGTTACACCGCTTTCGCGGTGCTCCCCTTTCCCCCCGTTGCGACCTGATAACCCTTAAGGGGCGGCCGTCTTTGTGTAACTCCTCTCCTCAAAGCTGCTCAGAAGGAGCAGCGAGTTGTGCGGCCCAAAGTAGGCACGCACAGGAGTCGCAGGGCCCAGAAGGGGCTCCCGCCTTGCCAGATGTTAGCCGATTGGGCCCAACTTTCTCCGAACGGAGAATGTTGGAGCCACTCGTTGCCCAGGATGCACCACGTGGAGGTCATCTGACACGCACCCCAACCTAACCTAACCTAACCTAACCTAACCTAACCTAACCTAACCTAACCTAACCTAACCTAACCTAACCTAACCTAACCTAACCTAACCTAACCTTTTTTTTTTTTTTTTTTTTTTCTCGCTGTGAAAACCTTTATAGTACATCATCGGCCCAAAGTGGACCTCCGATCGTCTGGGACTCTTCTGGCTTTCCGTCTCCCTTTCCCTACGCTAAAGCGCCGGGTGAGAGAGAGGGTCAACCAGACATACCCGAGCAAAAACACAGCGTACACAGTCAGATCTGTTCTAGAGCCTTGCGGTACCTGCCGTTGGCTAATTGCCGCTTGGCCCTCAGACGTGCAAAACGGCACCCGACTTAGGTGTAGCCGCCCTTAAGGGGCTCCCTTCTTGCTGGCGAACTTGCCATCCGCCGACCTTGGAATGGAAGGTCGACCTCGACCGTTCCCCTCTTCTTCACGGAGCGCCTCACGCTCTCTATCCTCTTCTACCGCGCTACGCAGCGTGCTCTTCCGAAGAGAAGATGCGCGTTCGCGCAAACAACGCTCACGCTCAAGCACCACGATCGGAATGCGTTCCGGTGCGGGCTTGGGCTTGGAGACCGCGTCCTGCGTCACAGAGGCGGTTTTATTAGCCACGCTCTGTGGGGTCGGGGGGGGCGCTAGCGGCTCAACGCTCGCCACCTCCTCGACTGTTTCCATCCGCTCGTTGCCGAGCTCCCTCTCAATAGTCTCGGGGCCAGAGGCAGATGTTATGCCTCTGGTGGCCGGGGGGCTACAACCCCGGCCGCCCATCACATGCTTGTGTGGTATACCTGCCGCTGCGCAGACAGCGCAGTGCGGCTCCTTCTTCGAGCATGTCGCTGCTCGGTGACCTAAATGACCACACCGAAAACAATTTCCAGTGCGATCGATGTCCGAGGGGCATCTCGGGCGCGTGTGTCCTACCCCCATGCATCTAAAGCACCGCATAGGGCGGGGCTCTAGGACAGTCACTTGGGCGGCACTCCAACTGAGGAGTAACCTACCCGCAGCAACAATAGCTTTCGCTGCCTTTGTTGGGCAACTCACAATTGTCGTGCCAGTCTTGTTGGGGCCCATACGAATGTTCCCCACTCGTATGAACTCCCGAGAACATCCTCCCTTCGTCGCGATCGCCTCCAAGAGGGCTTCCTTTGTGACGGACTCGCCCAGATCCGAGACGCGCAGACTCACGCATTTCTCGGTCCGGACGACAGTGGCCACATCAGAGATGACCTCTTTGAGACGACCAGCAAGCAGATCAGCCTTGTCGCGGTTCTGTTGCCCGTAGACCTCGACAAGTCTGGCTCCCGTTGCCGTCATCTTCGTCCTGACCCCAGCAGTGATGCCAAGGTCGTCGAGTGGGACGCTCCTTATCGCCTTCTGTAGCGTTTGGGCGTAAGTAACGCCTCCTTCAATGGCCGCAGGTCGCAGCGTGATGATAATCGCTGCGGACCTGGGCGTATTAACGCGCACTGTCTTACCGCGTGTCCGTCCTTGCACATGGCGGCCTGAAGCCGCTTGGGGGCGAGATGGTGTTACCTCCTCAGCAAGCGGCGTTTTACGCCTCCTCTTACCTCGTCGCCTCCCTTTTTTGCCACGAGTCACCGCCTGCGGCGCCTCCGGAGGAGGTGCAGGGGCAACTACTGATGGGCAAACCGTCGGCATAACAGCACGACGGGCGACAGGTGTTGTTGTCGAAGAGAGACGAGAAGTTTTCTTCGCCGGTGGTCGACTAACCGACGGATTGGTCACAATCGGGGCAGGGAGAGGTGGATATTCCACCGATCGCCTGCGATCGGCCGCTAAAAGCGGTCGGGTCCTCTCAGATCCAGGCAGCCTTGACTCGATTCCATCGAGGCGAGAACTCAATTCCCCGATGGAAGCGTTCAAGGAGCGCTGAATCACGCCAAATATGCCGGAGGCATTTTGGTCTGGTCCGGTATTAGAAGGGACCTCACTACGGGAAGGGGATTTCTTCCCCTTGCCGACTTCCTTTCGTAGGAGATCAACCTCCGCTCTAAGCGACTGCAGTTCTAATCGCAGTCTCTTGTTGTCCTCTCTGAGGTCTTTGGTCTCAACGCTGAGCGTCCTAGACGACAGGTTGGACATGACCCGAGTCATGGTGCTAGCGGCGTTATTGAGCGTCTTTTGGAGCGTCGACTTGATGTTACCCGACTTCCTAGACACCTCCCTAACGGCTCTAGCACACAGAACCCCAACTTCGTGGACATCCTGTGCTGATGGTCCACCCGGCTCCGCCTCCCAAGGGATGATTATTTGGGTGGCTAGCTCAACCTCTGCTGCAGTGGGGACACTGATGGTATTGTCCCTGGACTGCAAGCGGCTCTTAGCAGGACCCTTTTTTGGGGCACTCTTCCTTTTCTCTGCTAAGGCTTCCTTCCTCGACTTCTCTCGCTCACCAGCGAGGCTCCTATCCTCTTCCTCTAACCGACTCAGCTGTTGTTGAGCGTCACGCAGGCCAACGGAAGTGCCAAGGTAAGCACCATGACCCCGGCTTGTGGAGGGGACCCCCAACAAAGCCGCTGCCGGATACTCATTCTCGGCCAAAAACTCATCGTCGCCCGAGTCATATTCCACGACTGGGTGAGCCCGTTTCCGGCTCTCACTCTCCAAATCGTGCATCTCGACCGCCTCGTCTGACGAGTAGTTATACTCGTCCTCTCCCAACACTCCGCCATGCAGGTCTATGCCTCCCCCAGACACGAGAGGCTTGCCCGGGGCCGACAGGTCAGACGCTTTGGCGCCCGGCTTGCCGGTCCCGAGGAGGGGTTCTCCCGCCTTGCGGGTACCCTCCTGGGGTAATAATTTTGTAGGTCTGCTTGTCATGAGTATTTGCCAGCAATTTGCGGGTTGCAATACCCCACCAGTCTTTGCGCCCAAACACGCCCGGTGCAGTCTAAAAACCCTTAAGGGGCGACCGTCTTTTGGTACGACGTCCAGAAGGGACGCCGTCAATAACTCCTCTCGCTGCTCAAAAGGAGCAAGCGAGTTATGCGACCCAGAGTGGGCCACGTATAGGAGCTGCAAGGTCCAGAAGGGACCCCGCCTAGTCAGATGTCAGCCGGCTGGGTCCAAGCGTCTACTACACGCCAGAGCGGGAGACTGTTGGAACCAGCCGTTGCCCAGGGTGCACCAACGTGGAGGTCACCTGACTCGCACCCCAACCTAACCTAACCTAACCTAACCTAACCTAACCTAACCTAACCTAACCTTTTTTTTTTTTTTTTTTTTTTTTTTTTTTTTTTTTTTTTTTTTTTTTTTGTTACGAAGTGGAAAACCTGCAAACAGGCGCATCAGCGGGCATGAGGGGTCCCGCTGGCTGTCCGAGGATGGCCTAGACTCTGTTCCAGGGCCGAAGCCCTAGAGAAAGCGAGTCTAGACCGACTCGGTAAAAACCACTCCGATGTCCTCTCGTCACCTTGGCACCAGCAGACCGGCGATCATCGCGTCGTCCTCATCTGAGGAGGACGCATCGAAGGCCGGCGTGGTGGAGCCTGACGAGGTCATGGGAACCCTTTCGGACACTTCCACAACCCCGTCGGTGACTGCTCGCCCTGTTGATGGGCGAGCCCCTCTTCCGCCCCTGATTGGGGCGGGTGACCGCCCTCGAAAACGATGGGCGGACACGCTTGACCCGTCATTTGGTAAGACGGGTCGCCGACGCGCCGGGACATGCGGGGCGTCGGCCCTCAGTGGGGACCTGTGCAATGCACGGTCGGAGCCCCCCCTAGGGCTCGGACCGCGCTGGTTTCCCACCGGTTGGAGAAGGCGCTGGTATTGCCGCCTTCTCCGCAGGAGGCGTCTGCGGCGGCACGGATCTGCCAGGGGGTAATCCTCCCTGGCCCGTTCCGCCTCCTCCTTCCGCGTCATGACGTCGACGCAGAAGGAGTTGACCGCCTCCCAGGACCCCTCGCTACCGAGCATGGACAGAACCACGGTCGGCAGGGAGAGGTCCGCGCCAATCACAGTGACCAATGCGGAGCGCTGGACATCGAACGCAGAGCACACCGTTAGGGTGTGTTGCGCCGTGTCCTCCGCTGCCCCGCAATGGTGGCACTGTGGGGTCGGCTCTCTTCCGATCCGGTGCAGATAGCGTCCGAACGAACCATGTCCGGACAGCACCTGCACCAGATGGTATGTGAGCGACCCATGGCGCCGCTCCGCCCATGCTTGGAGCACGGGGCGTAAGGCCTCCAGGCTACGCGTTTGCGTAGCCGAGGCCCCTTCGCCCAGGTCCTCGGACCATAGGCGGAACATTTCCTCTCGTGCTCCCTCAAGAGCAGAGCGCCTCTCTTGGGGGGCCAGGCGATTGCCACTGGCCCTCTCCTCCGCTCGCTGCCGGTATGCCGCAGCGAGCACCTCCGCCACCAGCTCCCACGGGGGCGTCCCCGCGAGAGCGCACGCCACTTTCCGGGACACCGTTCGGTAGCCCCGGATCGCCCGCAGCGCCATTGCGCGCTGGGCCCGCTGGAGAGAGGCGATGGCGTGTGGGCTTAAGCAATCAGCCCACACCGGCGCCCCATACAGCGCCATGGAGCGCACGATGCCGCCGTAGAGTCGGCGGCACGCCACGCTCGGGCCCCCCACATTGGGCAAGAGACGCCCAAGGGCATCTGCTGCTCCCAGCAGCCGGGGCTCGAGGAGTCGGAAATGCTCCTCGAAACCCCACCGCCCATCAATCACCAGCCCCAGATACTTCATCTGGGGCTTCAGACCGACCCTCTCGCCCTCCACGACAATCGACGCACCCGCTGACGGCCGTCTCCGAGGCCCATGGAACACCATGGCCTCGGTCTTGTGGAGGGCCACCTCCAAGCCCAACGTCCGTATCCGCCGCACGATATGGCTGACGAACACGGACGCCAGGCGCTGGACATCCTCCAGCCGCGTCCCCCGGACGGTAACGAGCGTGTCATCGGCGTAACAAAACGACCGCACCATCGGGGGGAGGCCACACCGA
Organism: Eudonia lacustrata; assembly: GCA_947562085.1. Taxonomy (NCBI): domain Eukaryota; kingdom Metazoa; phylum Arthropoda; class Insecta; order Lepidoptera; family Crambidae; genus Eudonia; species Eudonia lacustrata. The sequence continues at coordinate 110,256 of OX387316.1, forward strand.
AGAACGTAGTCGTAACCGACGTTCCACAATAAGGGGCCAAGGACCGACCCCTGTGGAACGCCGCGGGACACCCTGTGACGGCCAAGCTCGCCGCCACGTCCCACGTACGCTACGTCCCGGTCCCTCAAATAGTCTCCCACTATTCGGCGCAGATATGGAGGCATTTGGTGGTAACGAAGCGCCTCCATGATGACGCCGAACGGGAGACTATTGAAAGCATTGGCGATGTCTAGAGACACCGCCAATACTACCTCTTGCTTCTCAACGGACTCGTAAATAAGAGTCCGGAGATCAGACAGGGCGTCGATCGTCGACCGCCCCGTCCGGAAGCCATATTGGGCCTCGGAGAGGTCGGGGCCCGTTCCCCTTCCTAGCTGCTGGACTATTCGGGAAGCGATGATCTTCTCAAAGACCTTCCCGATTTCGTCCAGCAGCACAATGGGGCGATATGCCGAGGGGTCGTCCGCCGGACGCCCCTCCTTCGCAATAAGGCAAAGCAACCCCTCCTTCCATACTTTTGGAAACTGTGCGAACTTAAAACTGGCGTCGCACAGCTCCCTGGCCCTGGCCCCTAGATGTTTTAGGGCCAGGTCTAACACCCGCTTCGGGACGCCGTCAGGTCCCGGTGCCGTCTTACGCCCTTTAAGCCGGGCGACGGCGTCCTTCCACTCCTCCTCATCAATAAGAGGAGGAGGATCATTCTCTCCCTCCTCGTCCGGTACTGGTGGGGCCATCCGAGGGGGAACGAAACCCTCCTCGGCCGGGGGAAACAGTCCCCCGATGACCGACCCCAGGAGGTCGGGATCCATCCTCTCCGTGATGGGCGTGCCGCGCGCTTTCAGCTGGTTGCGTGCCAGCTTATACGGCCGCCCCCACGGATCCCGATCCAGACCCTGCAACTGCTCTTCTCTGGATACCTCCTTTGAGGAGGCAATCGCAGTCTGCAGGGTCTTTTTCGACTGCCTGTACAGCTCGTACAGGCGGTCCTCCTCTTGAGTGTCTCTCACGCGGCGCCGGCGGGCCCTAGTGTAGGCCCGCCTTTGGACACTGCAGTCCTCTCTCATGACTGCAATGTCCTGGGACCACCAGTGAACTTCACGGCGGTCCCGCGGAGGCTGCGCCCGAGGCATAGAAGCCTGGCACACCTCTGTCAAAGCGCCGCGGAGACGGCGAGCTGATTCATCGACGTCCGGACCGGACATCGGACGCGAGAACCAGTCTTCGAATATCGCCGTCTCGTTCGCCAGCTCCGGCTTAAGCCTGCTAAGCGCCCAGCGGGGAGGCCGGTCGCAGCTTGTGGGCTGTGGGGGCCTTTGGTGCAGGGTGGAGCTCTCGAATCGGATGTATCTGTGGTCCGAGAGAGTCTCCACGTCCTGCACCACCCTCCAGTCACTGATCGTGCATGCGAGGACTGGGGTGGCGAATGACACGTCCACCACCGAGCCTCCGTTGTGCCGCACGCACGTGTGGACTGCGCCCCTGTTAAGGAGCGACAGCCCAGCAGCGGCTGCCCACTGCTCCACAGCCTGGCCCCTCTGGTCGGTCGCTGGACAACCCCAGACGACCGACTTGGCGTTCAGGTCTCCGAGGACGAGAACCTGACGCGGGGCCGCCCTCCTGATGGCTACGCCGACGACTATTAGGAACGCCTTGAAGTCGGCGAGCGGTCTGTTTGGGGAGAAATAGGTCGAGAAAATAACCGTATCCTCCCAAACGACCGCCGCGTACCCAGCACCCCGCTCATAAATTGAGGGGGGTGTATATCCTGGGGCCGCACGCACCATCACGGCGGCAGAGTCGCATGTGTCCCCGACCCAGTTGGGCTGGTTGGGGACAAAGTACGGCTCTGACACCGCCGCCACGTCCACTGACCACTCTGCCAGGCTCTGGTGTAGCAGATCCTGAGCCCTGGTAGAGTGGTTCAGGTTCACCTGTAGAAAGTTGATATGGGGCCGTCTTAACATTGCTCGACCACCATATCAACCTCCTCTGGCCCCGTTAGGGGCGCCGTCTGTGTGGCGGGGGCGGCCTGGCGAGCTGAACGCGCCGGCAATTTGCCCTTGGCCAGGGGAGGCTTACAACTACGCCCCCCCATTACGTGGCCCGCCGGTCGTTTGGCCGTGGCACACACGGCACAGTGGGGCTTCGCGCTACATTCGTAGCCCCTGTGCCCCTCCTTACCGCACCGGTAGCATAAGTTGCTCCGGTCGGTTTTTGAAGGGCAGCTCGCTCTGGCGTGCCCCACCTGCATACACCGGAAGCACCGGTCGGAACGGGCTTCCAGTGCTCTGACGTTGGCCGCACTGAACCCTATCAGCAGGCGGCCGGCGTCCACAACCTTCTTGGCAGCGGCGACCGGGCACGACACCACTGTCGAGCCAAAGCCGTCAGTGCCGTAGCGGATGGGGCGCACCTTCACGGCGTCCACGCCACATCCACCCTTGGCCGCGATCTTTGCGGCCAAGTGCGCCTCCATCACCGACTCGTCTAGACCACCTACCCTCACGTCTGCGGTCTTGGTGGGTCGGATGACTGTGGCCATGCCCTCAAGTGCCTCCCTCATTTTGCCGGCCAGCTGGTCGGCCTTGTCGGCGGAGGCCTCACCCGAGATCTCAATGATCTTAGACCCGGTCATAGTATTTCGACACCGACGGTTTGGGATATCCATCCCGTCGATGTCCACCGAGTCTCTAGCTTTGGCAAGCGCGTCGGCGTAGGTGACCCCCTTCTCAACCGCTTCGGGAGTAAGGGTCACTACCACTGCCGCCGACTTCGGCGCCACCAGCTTGGTCTTTCGACCGGCTTTACGGGCCTTCCTAGCAGGAGCAGTGGCGGGCGGGGCTGAGGTGTTATTAGGCCTCCGCCGAGGCGCCTTCTGCTGCTTGGCCGCCGCCGAGTAAGATTGGCGGGGCGGGGTCTGTTCTGGAGGGGCCGATGTCTTGGCCTTCCTCCTCCTCCTTTGGCGCTTTTTGCGCGACTCCTGCGTCGTCCATACCTGTTCTGCCTCAACCGGGGGAGGTGCTTTTGCAGCACCCCGGGAGGTGGACGGAACGGCCGCAGGAGGACCGGCTTTCTTCGCCTGCTTTGGCGGGGGATTCGGCTTTTTGGCCTCCACCTTGCCCTTTATAGCCGGCATAGTTGGTTTGGCCGGCTTGGCTTTCCCCTTGGTAGTGGGGGGGGTGGGCGCAGCTGCTGCTTTGCGGTCCGCCGCCAGCGGCGGCCGCAGGCTTTTGGCCGGCAGCAGGCGATCCTCCAGACCCTCCAGGCGAGCATTTAGCATGGCCCCGAAAGTTCTGGCCAGCCTTGCTTCAAAGGCCTGGAGGGCGTCCGGCTCCTCGTAGGCGGTCTTGGTTTTTCCACGGCCAGTCGTCTCCTGCACGATGACGGTCGGCGAGAGAGGCCTCGGAGGAGGGCAGTCCGTCTCCATGATATCAACCGAGGGCAGAACCTCAGGGAGAGTGAGGGGAGGGGACATACACTTCTTTCTACCCTTGAGGTTGCCTACCTCTGCAGACAGAGCTGCTACAGTCTTCGTGAGATCTGCCAGCTGCTGCTGCAGCCTCACGTTTTCCGCCTTCAAGATGCGGGTGTCCTCTGAGATGTTTTTTGAGGACACCTCGCGGAAACAATCCATTATGGACTGCGCCGCCCTCTTTAAAGCCTTCTGGAAGGGGCCCTGGAGGTGCGAGGACTTCTTTGCCACCTCCACTATGACCGCACAGTCCGCCTTCACCACCTCCTCGATGTCGAGGGCGGTCTTCAGGTCCGGATCTGTGGGCGTAGGGGCCTCACCTTCAGTTCTACTAGCGTAGAACGCAGCCCGGGTCTCGTAGGCGCGGCGCTCCATTTGCGCCACCTCCCGGTCGAGCGCGACCTGCTGCTCCTCGCGGATTGCAGCGGCATGCTCGCGCTTGGCGTGGGCGAGACCGACGTACTCCCCCGTTGTGGGGGGTCTCCCTCGGCCACGTTGGGCCGGCTTCTTGGGACCCTCCTCAGACGAGTCAGAGAGAGCCTCCGACTGCTTGCCCCCCTTCGATGTTTTGGGGGGACGTTTTCTCTTCAACGAGCCAGTGAGCGTGTCGACGCTGATGGTGCTGGCGTCTGACAATTCACTGCACTGGTCTTCTTTTTGTCCTCGCTTTGGATAAGGGGAGGTGCGGGCTAGGCCCTTGCTGCGAGCCGACACTGCCGGCGAGCTGGCACGACTCCCCTTTTTCTTCATGAATGAAGCCTTGGGACTTGCGACGGAGTCAACGGCCGATTTCATAGAAACCGCCGATGAATCGGACTCGACGTCGACATCCCGTTCCATCCTAACTGCAGACACGCTGCGCGATCGCGCGGCGGTTGGCGATGAACTGCCAGCAGCTCTGGACGACCTGAAGGTGAGCTTCAGTCCGCCCGTCTCCACCTCAACTCCGCCCTTCCCGGGCCCAGCCAGAAGGCTGCCATCCACGTCCTTCCCTTTGGGGTCGGACACTCCACTACTACCCACGACGGACCTGGAATCAGGCTCCGCCGACTTCACCGAAACGTCAGAAAAATTATTTGAACAACTAGACATTAATCCCACGAGTGGAGAGCAAATAACGGTCACCCCGTGCAGTGGCCTCATACACGGGGAACCCTACATACTGTCAAGGACGGGGAAAATGACAGGTTTTAACGAGGTTTCTCTCGGGTTTTAGAGTGTGTCCTTCACGCGGCCGGCCGGTTAAGGCAAGCCCTCGCTCCACCACGGAACCCGCGTACCCCACAACGCCGCGAGTGGGGGTCGTTGCAGGAACCGCAGTGGTTTACGACGATCGGGGGCTGGCGTAGGCCCCCGTTACACCGCTTTCGCGGTGCTCCCCTTTCCCCCCGTTGCGACCTGATAACCCTTAAGGGGCGGCCGTCTTTGTGTAACTCCTCTCCTCAAAGCTGCTCAGAAGGAGCAGCGAGTTGTGCGGCCCAAAGTAGGCACGCACAGGAGTCGCAGGGCCCAGAAGGGGCTCCCGCCTTGCCAGATGTTAGCCGATTGGGCCCAACTTTCTCCGAACGGAGAATGTTGGAACCACTCGTTGCCCAGGATGCACCACGTGGAGGTCATCTGACACGCACCCCAACCTAACCTAACCTAACCTAACCTAACCTAACCTAACCTAACCTAACCTAACCTAACCTAACCTAACCTAACCTAACCTAACCTAACCTTTTTTTTTTTTTTTTTTTTTTTTTTCTCGCTGTGAAAACCTTTATAGTACATAATCGGCCCAAAGTGGACCTCAAATCGTCTGGGACTCTTCTGGCTTTCCGTCTCCCTTTCCCTACGCTAAAGCGCCGGGTGAGAGAGAGGGTCAACCAGACATACCCGAGCAAAAACACAGCGTACACAGTCAGATCTGTTCTAGGGCCTTGCGGTACCTGCCGTTGGCTAATTGCCGCTTGGCCCTCAGACGTGCAAAGCGGCACTCGACTTAGGTGTAGCCGCCCTTAAGGGGCTCCCTTCTTGCTAGCGAACTTGCCATCCGCCGACCTTAGAAAGGAAGGTCGACCTCGACCGTTCCCCTCTTCTTCACGGAGCGCCTCACGCTCTCTCTCCTCTTCTACCTCGCTACGCGGCATGCTCCTCCGGAGAGAAGATGCGCGTTCGCGCAAACAACGCTCACGCTCAAGCACCACGATCGGAATGCGTTCCGGTGCGGGCCTGGGCTTGGAGACCGCGTCCTGCGTCACAGAGGCGGTTTTACTAGCTACGCTCTGTGGGGTCGGGGGGGGCGCTAGCGGCTCAACGCTCGCCACCTCCTCGACTGTTTCCATCCGCTCGTTGCCGAGCTCCCTCTCAATAGTCTCGGGGCCAGAAGCAGATCGTATGCCTCTGGTGGCCGGGGGGCTACAACCCCGGCCGCCCATCACATGCTTGTGTGGTATATTTGCCGCTGCGCAGACAGCGCAGTGCGGCTCCTTCTTCGAGCATGTCGCTGCTCGGTGACCTAATTGACCACACCGGAAGCAATTTCCGGTGCGATCGACGTCCGAGGGGCACCTAGGGCGCGTGTGTCCTACTCCCATGCATCTAAAGCACCGCATAGGGCGGGGCTCTAGGACAGTCACTTGGGCGGCACTCCAACTGAGGTGTAACCTACCCGCAGCAACAATAGATTTCGCAGCCTTTGTTGGGCAGCTCACAATTGTCGCGCCGATCTTGTTGGGGCCCATACGAATGTTCCCCACTCGGATGAACTCCCGTGAACATCCTCCTTTCGTCGCGATCGCCTCCAAGAGGGCTTCCTTTGTGACGGACTCGCCCAGTTCCGAGATGCGCAGACTCACGCATTTCTCGGTCCGGACGACAGTGGCCACATCAGAGATGACCTCTTTGAGACGACCAGCAAGCAGATCAGCCTTGTCGCGGTTCTGTTGCCCGTAGACCTCGACAAGTCTGGCTCCCGTTGCCGTCATTTTCGTTCTGACCCCAGCAGTGATGCCAAGGTCGGCGAGTGGGACGCTCCTTATCGCCTTTTGTAGCGTCTGGGCGTAAGTAACGCCTCCTTCAATGGCCTCAGGTCGCAGCGTGATGATAATCGCTGCAGACCTGGGCGTATTTACGCGTACTGTCTTGCCGCGTGTCCGTCCTTGCACATGGCGGCCTGAAGCCGCTTGGGGGCGAGATGGTGTTGCCTCCTCAGCAAGCGGCGTTTTACGCCTCCTCTTACCTCGTCGCCTCCCTTTTTTGCCACGAGTCACCGCCTGCGGCGCCTCCGAAGGAGGTGCAGGGGCAACTACTGATGGGCAAACCGTCGGCATAACAGCACGACGGGCGACAGGTGTTGTTGTCGAAGAGAGACGAGAGGTTTTTTTCGCCGGTGGTCGACTAACCGACGGATTGGTCACAATCGGGGCAGGGAGAGGTGGATATTCCACTGATCGCCTGCGATCGGCCGCTAAAAGCGGTCGGGTCCTCTCGGATCCAGGCAGCCTTGACTCGATTCCATCGAGGCGAGAACTCAATTCCCCGATGGAAGCGTTCAAGGAGCGCTGAATCACGCCAAATATGCCAGAGGCATTTTGGTCCGGTCCGGTATTAGAAGGGACCTCACTACGGGAAGGGGATTTCTTCCCCTTGCCGACTTCCTTTCGTAGGAGATCAACCTCCGCTCTAAGCGACTGCAGTTCTAACCGCAGTCTCTTATTGTCCTCTCTCAGGTCTTTGGTTTCAACGCTGAGCGTCCTAGACGACAGGTTGGACATGACCCGAGTCATGGTGCTGGCAGCGTTATTGAGAGTCTTTTGGAGTGTCGACTTAATGTTACCCGACTTCCTAGACACCTCCCTAACGGCTCTAGCACACAGAATCCCAACTTCGTGGACATCCTGTGCTGATGGTCCACCCGGCTCCGCCTCCCAAGGGATGATTATTTGGGTGGCTAGCTCAACCTCTGCTGCAGTGGGGACACTGATGGTATTGTCCCTGGACTGCAAGCGGCTCTTAGCAGGACCCTTTTTTGGGGCACTCTTCCTTTTCTCCGCTAAGGCTTCCTTCTTCGACTTCTCTCGCTCACCAGCGAGGCTCCTATCCTCTTCCTCTAGCCGACTCAGCTGTTGTTGAGCTTCACGCAGGCCGACGGAAGTGCCAAGGTAAGCATCACGACCCCGGCTTGTGGAGGGAACCCCCAACAAAGCCGCTGCCGGGTACTCATTCTCGGCCAAAAACTCGTCGTCGTCTGAATCGTATTCTACGACTGGGTGAGCCCGTTTCCGGCTGTCACTCTCCAGATCGCGCATCTCCACCGCCTCGTCCGACGAGTAGTAACACTCGCCTTCTCCTAAAACTCCGCCATGCAGGTCTATGCCTCCCCCAGACACGAGAGGCTTGCTCGGGGCCGACAGGTCGGACGCTTTAGCGCCCGGCTTGCCGATCCCGAGGAGGGGTTCTCCCGCCTTGCGGGTACCCTCCTGGGGTAATAATTTTGTAGGTCTGCTTGTCATGAGTTGTTCCAGCAATTTACGGGTTGCTATACCCCACCAGTCTATGTGGCCAACCATGGCCGGTGCGGTCTAACAACCCTTAAGGGGCGACCGTCTTTGTAAGCGACGTCCAGAAGGGGCGCCGCTCAAAGCTCCTCTCACTGCTCAGAAGGAGCGAGTGAGTTATGCGACCCAAAGTGGGCCACGTATGGGAGTTGCAAGGCCCAGAAGGGACCCCGCCTAGTCAGATGTCAGCCGGCTGGGTCCAAGCGTCTACTACACGCCAGAGCGGGAGACTGTTGGAACCAGCCGTTGCCCAGGGTGCACCAACGTGGAGGTCACCTGACTCGCACCCCAACCTAACCTAACCTTTTTTTTTTTTTTTTTTTTTTTTTTTTTTTTTTTTTTTTTTTTAACCCGGGGGAAACTTGCGACCAAGTCATCCCACGGGGAGCAATGTGCTCAACCCGTTTTCGGGGTATGTGGGGTTGGGCGATGGTCTGCCCGACCCACTAAAACCCCCGGGTGCATATCGACAGGCCGACGTTCAGGCTGAGCGGAACCCATTTTCTGATTTAGCCCGCTACAACCTATCGGCAACGCGATGGCGTTCCACTTGCTTACAGCCCTAGTGGGCTTTATCACGTGGGAGTTGTGGGAGCGCTACGCTCCTTCATCATTGGCGATATGCGCCATGACGACCGGGCATGCCGGCTCGTCCTCGGTCTCCTCCGTCACGGGCGTCCCGGTATCTCTCATAGGAGAGGCATTGGGGAGGTCGGCAACGGGAGATGTGGCAAGAGATGCCGGATCGCGACCTGGACCTAGGTACACCTCTGGCATCTCAAATTCCTCTTCCATGGCCTCTTCAGGCCCCCTCTCTACGGTCGGATTACTATGGGGCGGGTCAACTCGTCCCCGGGTTGCCGGAGGGCCGCAGCTCCTGCTTCCCATCGTGTGCGCTGCCGGTCTCTCGTGAGAGAGACAGATGGCGCACCTTGGCTCTCGGGAGCATTCCTTCTTTTTGTGCCCTTCACGGCCGCAGCGGTAACATAGACTACTGCGGTCCGTTAGGGATGGACACCTTTCCCTCACATGCCCTATGCCCAAGCACCTGAAGCAGCGCATTGGGCGGGGCGCCAATGCCATTACTTTGGCAAAACACCACCCGATTTTAATTTGCCCCGCTCTGGCTAGTACCCTAGCGGCAGCCATTGGACACCGGACCAATGTAGACCCGTCACCACTGAGGGCATTGCGGATCGCCCCAACATTTATACTGCCTTCAGGGCAGCCCCCTTTGGAAGCGATAGCTGCGACCAGATCCTCACTCACAACATGGCTATCGAGACCCGTGATACAGAGTTCTGCACTCTTCTCGGGCCTGTCAATGACAGCGACGTCGGATATCACCCGCACGAGCCTTTCAGCAAGAAGATCCGCCTTGGCCGCTGAGTCGGGTCCTGGCACCTCTAGGAGCTTTGCTCCAGTGGCCGCTACACGGAATCTCAGGCCTTCTGTGATTCCGAGCTCTTCTAGGTTTATGGCCGCCTTAGCCCGCTGTATGGCCTGGGCGTAGGTGGTCCCCCTTTCGGCCGCCTCTGGCCGGATCTTAATGACAATGGCCGCCGTCTTAGGGGGGACCAGTCTAATCATCTTTTTGCCCACTGGTGGTCTTGGAACCGTCCTGTTAGAGGGGCGGGATGCCGGTTGCGATAAACGCTGCACGGCACCAGCTTTTTGGGCCAAACCAGGCGCCGGTTGCTGGACAGGACCCGTAGTCGCAGCGGTCGTTGCCGAGGCCTTACCTCTTCTTCTTTTCTTTTTGCCGACTGCCGGTAACCACTCATTCCCATCAGGAACCCGACTAGGTCCCGGCTGGGGTGGAGGGGCAATGGCGTCAGCAGCACCAGCTGTAGCGGCCGCATATGTGCTAGCCGCCGCTCTCGTTTTAGGGGCAGCGGAGGTCGCCGCCCTGCGTCTATCCGCAGCGAGCGTTGGACGCGTCCTAGCAGGGGGGGCTGGAAGCCGCTCCTCAAGGTTGTTAAGCCTCGAGTTGAGGGCTCCCAGTGATGTAGAGACAGAGCGCCTGATTTCATCAAGCGCCCTCTCCACACCACTATTGTCAGTCGAGGGTTGGGGCAGGTGGCGCCGATCAGGCGACCTCCTTACCTCGGAGACAGACTGCCGAAGAGCATCGAGCTCCTTCTGCATCCGCTCCATGTCCGCCCTGAGTTTTTTATTCTCGGCGCTAATGCGCTCGTTTTCCTCCGTTGCCGTCCTAGCGGAGAGGTTAGAGAGGCACCTCATGAGGACGGTAGAGGCTTTATTTAACCGCCCCTGGTGAGAGCCTTTAAGGTGCCCGGATGTCCGAGAGACCTCCCGCACCGCCTCGACACACAGCAGTCCAATCTCCTTGATTGACTCTGTGGTCTGTCCCCTGTCGTCATCTGACGGGTCCCACTCGATTTTTGAGGCCAGCGCGCGCTCCATGTCCTCTTTGACCTGCTTACGCTGCTCTACTAGCGTAACCCTGGGAGAAAGAGACTCCCTTGCCCTCCTTTCAAGGAACTCTTTTCGAGAGCGCTCAATCGCCTCCTCTCCGACTTCAGCTCTGAACAGCTCTCCGTCTTTCCTCCAGCCCTCACGTATGGCAGCACGGTGAATCTCCTCTTCTTCCGCTTCCTCATGCAGCATGCGGTCCACTTCCTCCTCAAAGGAGTACAGTTCCCTCTGCCTCAACTCATCTTGCGCAGACTTCAGGCCACCAGAGGTGCTGGGTTTGCCCCTTGCACTGCGACCCCGACTAGCCGAGGAAATCTTCTGCGCAGAAGAAACCGCGGGTTCATCTTCATTATCGTCAGAGTCGATAATAGAATCAGTGTGCGGTCTCTTACGACCCACCATAGCCCCATCCAACTCGGCATCCGAGTCACTGAGGGGGTCAAACTCCGAGACCGCCTTCGCGAAAGTAGCCGCCGCAGGTCTCTGTTCCCTCTTCTTACTAGTGGTAGCCTTCGCGGACTGAGCCGCCGCATACCCCAAGTCACAAACTTGCTTGTCCTCTTCGGACATCTCTACCACGAGCTTTCGCTCCGCCCTTTTGCCGAATCCATCCTCAGAATCCGGCACCTCCAACACCCTACTGCGCAGAACTTTGCCCCCCCCAGATACAAGGGGCATGCCCGGGGCCAACGAGACGGACGACTTAGCGCCCGACTTGCTAGTCCCGGGGAGGGGTTCTCCCACCTGTCGGTGGGTACCCTCCTGGGGTAATATGATTTTAGGCCTGCTTTCCATAGTGTGTTTGGCAATTTCCGGGTTGCCATCCCCCCCTCACTATGGCACTTTAGGGGCTGCCCTTCCCCGGACCAAAAAGGTCACCCACGCGTCGTCCACACGCCGAGGGCGCCCTATATACTGTCGGGGGCGGGAGGTACCGACAGGTTTTTACCGGTGTTCTCCGGGGTGTTAGTGAGTTTTCCTTCTCTTGGCCGTTTGGCCTCCGGTCTGCCCAATCGCAGCGTACCCACGGCGCCAACGGTGGGGTCGTTGCCGCAAAAGGGCAGAGAACGACTTCGGGGCTGGCGTAAACCCCGGTTGCACCGCTCTCACCGGTGCCCCCTTTCCCCCCCATGCGACCTGAGAACCTTTAAGAGGCGGCCGTCTTTATGATACGACGCCCAGAAGGGACGCCGTCAATAACTCCTCTCGCTGCTCAGAAGGAGCAAGCGAGTTATGCGACCCAGAGTGGGCCACGTATGGGAGCTGCAAGGTCCAGAAGGGACCCCGCCTAGTCAGATGTCAGCCGGCTGGGTCCAAGCGTCTACTACACGCCGGAGCGGGAGACTGTTGGAACCAACCGTTGCCCAGGGTGCACCAACGTGGAGGTCACCTGACTCGCACCCCAAAGAGGGTCTCCCCCCTGAAAAGGAAGCCCATGCAAGAGCATGAACCCCCCTTTCCCCTCTGCAGTCGGCGGTGTCCCAGATAGGGACGCCACCGAGTGCTGCCGCTACCCTACCTCAAGGGCTTTTACGCGGCGCCAATACCCCTCAGGCTATCCTCTCGGGCTTTTACATGGCCATAGGCTAGTCCAGGTCGTACACCTCTGACTCCACGGACTGCCTGCGCGCTTGAGACAGACGGATCGGACTATCCGACCCCTCGTCCGTCTCTACCTCCGGAGCATCCTCTCTGTCCGACCCCAGTACTCTCCCTGTACCTCTCAACGGAGAGGCATTGGGGTTAGAGGATGGGGAGGGCTGGTCCGAGAGCGGGGCATCTGCCTCCAGCATCTCGACCTCCTCCGTGGTCCGTCTCGGCGCGTGGATCTGCGCTGTCGTGCGCGCTGGGGAGCTGTCCCGCACCCTCCTTCGAGGGGGGACGCACGCCCGACTCCCCATAATGTGGCCCGCAGGGGCCCCTCTGTCCGCACAGACCGCGCACCGCGGCACTGCGGAACACTCCGCTGCTTTGTGCCCCGGGAGGCCGCAGCGGAAGCAATCAAGGCTGCGGTCCACACTAGAGGGGGGGCAAAACGCCCTGGTATGACCCACGCCCATGCACCTAAAACAGCGCATAGGGCGCGAGTCGAGGAGCATTACTGGGACCCACAGCCAGCCCACCAGCAATCTCCTCGCCGCCACGACAATCCGGGCCGCCCTGACCGGGCAGCTCACCAGCACCGATGTTGAGCCAGGCCGGCCGCCAGGGCCGGGTCGCAGCGCTCCCACCCTGACCTTATCCGGCGGGCATCCCCCTTTCGTGGCCACCGACTGCGCCACGTCCTCGGCGGTGACAGTATCGTCAAGGCCGGAGATGCGCACGTCCGCGCATCTCTCCGGCCTGGCGATCGTCGCCACATCGGCCACCACCTCTCTCAGCCGAGCGGCCAGGCGGTCGGCGACGTCCCCCGCTGTCTGCGCCCGCGATTTGCAGCAACCGGGCGCCCGACATGGAGATCCGGGTCGTTAGCCCGGTCGTGATGCCAACGTCGGCCAAATTTATGGCCGCCTTCGCCCGCTGTATCACGGCGGCGTACGTGACGCCGCTCTCCACCGCCTCCGCCGTCAACTTCACAGAGACTGCCGTCGAGCGGGGGGGCTTCAAGCGCCTCCTCGTGGGCTCCCTCCGAGCCGCCGGGGCCGCCGGGGCCCTCTGGGGCAGGGGTGTTCCTCCGGTGGCAGGTGGTGCGCCACCAGAGCTCGCGACCGGGGCCGCTCCCGCTCTCCTCCGCCGACGGCGGGTCACCACCGACCACGGCTCCTCGCCCGCAGGCGCCGGGGCCCGGCTCACGGGCCGTTGGGGTGGGGGCACAAGCGGCGGTGCCCGTCTCGTGCTCGGCGTGGGAAGGGGCGGGAAATCCCTCCCAGGACGCGTCCTTTCAGGCACGGCGGAACCCCTCGCCTCTAGCCCGTCCAGGCGCGCGCCAATCGCACCGAGGGAGCTGAGGAGCAAAGCTCTCAGCTCTGCGAACCCTCCCGCCTCGGACTGAGGGACAGGTGCGGCCTCCGCACGCGGGGGCGGCCTCCCGCTGAGGCCCTGTTTGAGGGCGGCTAGCTCCGCCCGCAGCTCCCCCACCTCGCCCTGCAGCCTCTCGTTGGCGAGGGCCAGCTGCGCGACCTCCTCGGACCTGCCGCACGCGCACGGCGCCGCCTCCTTCCGCGGTACCGGCGCTGTTGGGGTCTCCCTCCCTTCAGCCGTTTCGGCGGCGCGGGCCTCAACCTCGAACTGGGTCAAGGAGAAGTCCGCGGCGGCATCACGCACCCGCTGCTTCTCGCGGACCCCCCGCATCCTCTCCCGGATCTCCTTCCTTTTCTTCCGGACGGCCTCTATTGTCGCCGCCGAAGCGCCGTGCGCCAGGGCCTTCTCTAACGACGCCTGAACGTCGCGAAGGAGCTCCTCATAGGTGGAGAGCTCCTCCGAGAGGTCTGCGTCCAGCTCGCTGCCGAGCTCCTCCCACGCCGGTCTGGGCAAGGTGTCACGCCCAGACCTGCCACGTCCTCTTCGCCCCGTACCCATCTTCGGGCTGGACCTGGGCAACTCCTCGGACCCATCCGACGAGTCGCCCGCACTCCGCGACCTCTTCCGGGTGTCGCCGCCCCCTCCACGCAAACGCAGGACTCCTCCTGCCTCCTCCTCCCTCGCCTCGGTAACAAATTTGACACTCACCGACCCGGTAATCGGTGAGCGGCTGGCGCGAGCAGCGTAACATCGCGAACGGTTCTCCATATCAAATTTCACACATGGCCCCTGGATACGGACCATGCGCCGGGCGTCAGCCGGATCATAGGACAAAAACAACTCCTGTCCCGACATTTCAATTTTGTTGTGGCGGCAATTAAGGGGCCGCCAGCTCCTCTTCCCCCCCCCCTGACGACGCCCAGAAGGGACGCCGTCCAATCTCCCCTCAAAGCCGCTCAGAAGGAGCAGCGAGTTGTGCGGCCCAAAGTAGGCACGCACAGGAGTTGCAGGGCCCAGAAGGGGCTCCCGCCTTGCCAGATGTTAGCCGATTGGGCCCAACTTTCTCCGAACGGAGAATGTTGGAACCACTCGTTGCCCAGGATGCACCACGTGGAGGTCACCTGACTCGCACCCCAAAGAGGGTCTCCCCCCTGAAAAGGAAGCCCATGCAAGAGCATGAACCCCCCTTTCCCCTCTGCAGTCGGCGGTGTCCCAAATAGGGACGCCACCGAGTGCTGCCGCTACCCTACCTCAAGGGCTTTTACGCGGCGCCAATACCCCTCAGGCTATCCTCTCGGGCTTTTACATGGCCATAGGCTAGTCCAGGTCGTACACCTCTGACTCCACGGACTGCCTGCGCGCTTGAGACGGACGGATCGGACTATCCGACCCCTCGTCCGTCTCTACCTCCGGAGCATCCTCTCTGTCCGACCCCAGTACTCTCCCTGTGCCTCTCAACGGAGAGGCATTGGGGTTAGAGGATGGGGAGGGCTGGTCCGAGAGCGGGGCATCTGCCTCCAGCATCTCGACCTCCTCCGTGGTCCGTCTCGGCGCGTGAATCTGCGCTGTCGTGCGCGCTGGGGAGCTGTCCCGCACCCTCCTTCGAGGGGGGACGCACGCCCGACTCCCCATAATGTGGCCCGCAGGGGCCCCTCTTTCCGCACAGACCGCGCACCGCGGCACTGCGGAACACTCCGCTGCTTTGTGCCCCGGGAGGCCGCAGCGGAAGCAGTCAAGGCTGCGGTCCACATTAGAGGGGCAAAACACCCTGGTGTGACCCACGCCCATGCACTTAAAACAGCGCATAGGGCGTGAGTCGAGGAGCATTACTGGGACCCACAGCCAGCCCACCAGCAATCTCCTCGCCGCCACGACAATCCGGGCCGCCCTGACCGGGCAGCTCACCAGCACCGATGATAAGCCGCCAGGGCCGGGTCGCAGCGCTCCCACCCTGACCCTATCCGGCGGGCATCCTCCTTTCGTGGCCACCGACTGCGCCACGTCCTCGGCGGTGACTGTATCGTCAAGGCCGGAGATGCGCACGTCCGCGCATCTCTCCGGCCTGGCGATCGTCGCCACATCGGCCACCACCTCTCGTAGCCGAGCGGCCAGGCGGTCGGCGACGTCTCCGCTGTCTGCGCCCGCAATTTGCAGCAACCGGGCGCCCGACATGGAGATCCGGGTCGTTAGCCCGGACGTAATCCCGACGTCGGCCAAATTAATGGCCGCCTTCGCCCTCTGGATCACGGCGGCGTACGTGACGCCGCTCTCCACCGCCTCCGCCGTCAGCTTCACTGAGACCGCCGTCGAGCGGGGGGGCTTCAAACGCCTCCTCGTAGGCTCCCTCCGAGCCGGGGCCGCCGGGGCCCTCTGGGGCAGGGGTGTTCCTCCGGTGGCAGGTGGTGCGCCACCAGAGCTTGCGACCGGGGCCGCTCTCGCTCTCCTCCGCCGACGGCGGGTCCCCACCGACCACGGCTCCTCGCCCGCAGTCGCCGGGGCCCGACCCACGGGCCGTTGGGGTGGGGGCACAAGCGGCGGTGCCCGTCTCGAGCTCGGCGTGGGAAGGGGCGGAAACTCCCTCCCAGGACGCGTCCTTTCGGGCACGGCGGAACCCCTCGCCTCTATCCCGTCCAGGCGCGCGTTAATCGCGCCGAGGGAGCCGAGGAGCAATGCTCTCAGCTCCGCGAACCCTCTCGCCTCGGACTGAGGGACAGGTGCGGCCTCCGCACGCGGGGGCGGCCTCCCGCTGAGGCCCTGCCTGAGGGCCGCTAGCTCCGCCCGCAGCTCCCCCACCTCGCCCTGCAGCCCTCTCGTTGGCGAGGGCCAGCTGCGCGATCTCTTCCGATCTGCCGCACGCGCACGGCGCCGCCTCCCTCTGCGGTACCGGCGCCGTTGGGGCCTCCCTCCCTTCAGCCGTCTCGGCGGCGCGGGTCTCAACCTCAAATTGTGTCAGCGAGAAGTCCGCGGCGGCATCACGCACACGCTGCTTCTCGCGGACCCCCCGCATCCTCTCCCGGATCTCTTTTCTTTTGGTTCGGACGGCCTCTATGGTCGCCGCCGAACCACCGTGCGCCAGGGCCTTCTCCAACGACGCCTGAACGTCGCGAAGGAGCTCCTCATATGTGGAGAGCTCCTCCGAGAGGTCCGCGTCCAGCTCGCTGCCGAGCTCCTCCCACGCCGGTCTGGGCAAGGTGTCACGCCCAGACCTGCCACGTCCTCTCCGCCCCGTACCCATCTTTGGGCTGGACCTGGACGTCCCCTCGGACCCATCCGAGGAGTCGCCCGCACTCCGCGACCTCTTCCGGGTGTCGCCGCCCCCTCCACGCAAACGCAGGACTCCTCCTGCCTCCTCCTCCCTCGCCTCGGTAACAAATTTGACACTCACCGACCCGGTAATCGGTGAGCGGCTGGCGCGAGCAGCGTAATATCGCGAGCGGTTCTCCATTACAAATTTAACACATGGCCCCTGGATACGGACCATGCGCCGGGCGTCAGCCGGATCACAAGACAAAAACATCTCCTTTTTCGACATCAAATTTTAATGTGGCGGCTATTAAGGGGCCGCCAGCTCCTCTTCCCCCCCCCCCTGACGACGCCCAGAAGGGACGCCGTCCAATCTCCCCTCAAAGCCGCTCAGAAGGAGCGGCGAGTTGTGCGGCCCAAAGTAGGCACGCACAGGAGTTGCAGGGCCCAGAAGGGGCACCCGCCTTGCCAGATGTTAGCCGATTGGACCCAACCTTCTCCGAACGGAGAATGTTGGGACCACTCGTTGCCCAGGGTGCACCAACGTGGAGGTCACCTGACTCGCACCCCAACCTAACCTAACCTGCTTTTGCTCAACCCGTTTTCGGGGTATGTGGGGTTGGGCGATGGTCTGCCCGACCCACTAAAACCCCCGGGTGCATATCGACAGGCCGACGTTCAGGCTGAGCGGAACCCATTTTCTGATTTAGCCCGCTACAACCTATCGGCAACGCGATGGCGTTCCACTTGCTTACAGCCCTAGTGGGCTTTATCACGTGGGAGTTGTGGGAGCGCTACGCTCCTTCATCATTGGCGATATGCGCCATGACGACCGGGCATGCCGGCTCGTCCTCGGTCTCCTCCGTCACGGGCGTCCCGGTATCTCTCATAGGAGAGGCATTGGGGAGGTCGGCAACGGGAGATGTGGCAAGAGATGCCGGATCGCGACCTGGACCTAGGTACACCTCTGGCATCTCAAATTCCTCTTCCATGGCCTCTTCAGGCCCCCTCTCTACGGTCGGATTACTATGGGGCGGGTCAACTCGTCCCCGGGTTGCCGGAGGGCCGCAGCTCCTGCTTCCCATCGTGTGCGCTGCCGGTCTCTCGTGAGAGAGACAGATGGCGCACCTTGGCTCTCGGGAGCATTCCTTCTTTTTGTGCCCTTCACGGCCGCAGCGGTAACATAGACTACTGCGGTCCGTTAGGGATGGACACCTTTCCCTCACATGCCCTATGCCCAAGCACCTGAAGCAGCGCATTGGGCGGGGCGCCAATGCCATTACTTTGGCAAAACACCACCCGATTTTAATTTGCCCCGCTCTGGCTAGTACCCTAGCGGCAGCCATTGGACACCGGACCAATGTAGACCCGTCACCACTGAGGGCATTGCGGATCGCCCCAACATTTATACTGCCTTCAGGGCAGCCCCCTTTGGAAGCGATAGCTGCGACCAGATCCTCACTCACGACATGGCTATCGAGACCCGTGATACAGAGTTCTGCACTCTTCTCGGGCCTGTCAATGACAGCGACGTCGGATATCACCCGCACGAGCCTTTCAGCAAGAAGATCCGCCTTGGCCGCTGATTCGGGTCCTGGCACCTCTAGGAGCTTTGCTCCAGTGGCCGCTACACGGAATCTCAGGCCTTCTGTGATTCCGAGCTCTTCTAGGTTTATGGCCGCCTTAGCCCGCTGTATGGCCTGGGCGTAGGTGGTCCCCCTTTCGGCCGCCTCTGGCCGGATCTTAATGACAATGGCCGCCGTCTTAGGGGGGACCAGTCTAATCATCTTTTTGCCCACTGGTGGTCTTGGAACCGTCCTGTTAGAGGGGCGGGATGCCGGTTGCGATAAACGCTGCACGGCACCAGCTTTTTGGGCCAAACCAGGCGCCGGTTGCTGGACAGGACCCGTAGTCGCAGCGGTCGTTGCCGAGGCCTTACCTCTTCTTCTTTTCTTTTTGCCGACTGCCGGTAACCACTCATTCCCATCAGGAACCCGACTAGGTCCCGGCTGGGGTGGAGGGGCAATGGCGTCAGCAGCACCAGCTGTAGCGGCCGCATATGTGCTAGCCGCCGCTCTCGTTTTAGGGGCAGCGGAGGTCGCCGCCCTGCGTCTATCCGCAGCGAGCGTTGGACGCGTCCTAGCAGGGGGGGCTGGAAGCCGCTCCTCAAGGTTGTTAAGCCTCGAGTTGAGGGCTCCCAGTGATGTAGAGACAGAGCGCCTGATTTCATCAAGCGCCCTCTCCACACCAGTATTGTCAGTCGAGGGTTGGGGCAGGTGGCGCCGATCAGGCGACCTCCTTACCTCGGAGACAGACTGCCGAAGAGCATCGAGCTCCTTCTGCATCCGCTCCATGTCCGCCCTGAGTTTTTTATTCTCGGCGCTAATGCGCTCGTTTTCCTCCGTTGCCGTCCTAGCGGAGAGGTTAGAGAGGCACCTCATGAGGACGGTAGAGGCTTTATTTAACCGCCCCTGGTGAGAGCCTTTAAGGTGCCCGGATGTCCGAGAGACCTCCCGCACCGCCTCGACACACAGCAGTCCAATCTCCTTGATTGACTCTGTGGTCTGTCCCCTGTCGTCATCTGACGGGTCCCACTCGATTTTTGAGGCCAGCGCGCGCTCCATGTCCTCTTTGACCTGCTTACGCTGCTCTACTAGCGTAACCCTGGGAGAAAGAGACTCCCTTGCCCTCCTTTCAAGGAACTCTTTTCGAGAGCGCTCAATCGCCTCCTCTCCGACTTCAGCTCTGAACAGCTCTCCGTCTTTCCTCCAGCCCTCACGTATGGCAGCACGGTGAATCTCCTCTTCTTCCGCTTCCTCATGCAGCATGCGGTCCACTTCCTCCTCAAAGGAGTACAGTTCCCTCTGCCTCAACTCATCTTGCGCAGACTTCAGGCCACCAGAGGTGCTGGGTTTGCCCCTTGCACTGCGACCCCGACTAGCCGAGGAAATCTTCTGCGCAGAAGAAACCGCGGGTTCATCTTCATTATCGTCAGAGTCGATAATAGAATCAGTGTGCGGTCTCTTACGACCCACCATAGCCCCATCCAACTCGGCATCCGAGTCACTGAGGGGGTCAAACTCCGAGACCGCCTTCGCGAAAGTAGCCGCCGCAGGTCTCTGTTCCCTCTTCTTACTAGTGGTAGCCTTCGCGGACTGAGCCGCCGCATACCCCAAGTCACAAACTTGCTTGTCCTCTTCGGACATCTCTACCACGAGCTTTCGCTCCGCCCTTTTGCCGAATCCATCCTCAGAATCCGGCACCTCCAACACCCTACTGCGCAGAACTTTGCCCCCCCCAGATACAAGGGGCATGCCCGGGGCCAACGAGACGGACGACTTAGCGCCCGACTTGCTAGTCCCGGGGAGGGGTTCTCCCACCTGTCGGTGGGTACCCTCCTGGGGTAATATGATTTTAGGCCTGCTTTCCATAGTGTGTTTGGCAATTTCCGGGTTGCCATCCCCCCCTCACTATGACACTTTAGGGGCTGCCCTTCCCCGGACCAAAAAGGTCACCCACGCGTCGTCCACACGCCGAGGGCGCCCTATATACTGTCGGGGGCGGGAGGTACCGACAGGTTTTTACCGGTGTTCTCCGGGGTGTTAGTGAGTTTTCCTTCTCTTGGCCGTTTGGCCTCCGGTCTGCCCAATCGCAGCGTACCCACGGCGCCAACGGTGGGGTCGTTGCCGCAAAAGGGCAGAGAACGACTTCGGGGCTGGCGTAAACCCCGGTTGCACCGCTCTCACCGGTGCCCCCTTTCCCCCCCATGCGACCTGAGAACCTTTAAGAGGCGGCCGTCTTTATGATACGACGCCCAGAAGGGACGCCGTCAATAACTCCTCTCGCTGCTCAGAAGGAGCAAGCGAGTTATGCGACCCAGAGTGGGCCACGTATGGGAGCTGCAAGGTCCAGAAGGGACCCCGCCTAGTCAGATGTCAGCCGGCTGGGTCCAAGCGTCTACTACACGCCGGAGCGGGAGACTGTTGGAACCAACCGTTGCCCAGGGTGCACCAACGTGGAGGTCACCTGACTCGCACCCCAACCTAACCTAACCTAACCTAACCTTTTTTTTTTTTTTTTTTTTTTTTTTTTTTTTTTTGCCCTGGGGAAAATTCCCTACGGAATCATCCCGCGGGTTGGGGCTACCCGCGGGGGTATGTGGGGTTGACCAAAGATGTTATTCGGTCGACCCACTAAAAACCCCAGGGAAAACCAGACACGCCGGTACGTGGCTGACGCGGGATCTGTTTTAATAGTGGACCGCGCCATCCACCAGCCACGCCCTATCGGGCGACCCACTGCTGACTGTTATGGAGCCCCACAATCAGCGTGGCCCTTTAGGGCCCTCCTGCGTCGGTTTTGGGGCGACGAAGCGCCCATCCTTGGACCTGGGTCTGAGCCGGGTTAAGACTCCGGAACTCATTCCCGGGTCCTCTGCCTCCCTTACACCTTCATCCCCGGTACCTCTGGAAGCAGAGGCATTGGGGGGGTCGGGCGCAGGGCTCGCGGTGCGATGCGTAGAGGCCTCCTCTACTGTCTCCATAGCCAGCTCTTCCGCCAATGGCGGGGCGGCTTCCCTCGGGGTAGTCTGTGTATCAGGGCGTGGCTCCGGCGTCTCCGGACGAGCCCTGACGACAGGGGGACTACATCCCCTGCCACCCATCAAATGGCCGAATGGCCTGTTGGCCTCGGCACAAACTGCACAGCGTGGTTGGCGCGTGCAGACCCTCGCCTGGTGTCCGAGCTGACCACACCGGAAGCAAAGTCCGGTGCGGTCTACGGCGGATGGGCACCTCGGCCTTGTATGGCCCACGCCCATGCAGCGGAAACACCGCATTGGGCGGGGCTCAAGGGCAACCACTGTAGCAGTGCTCCACCCCAGGAGCAGCTTGCCTGTCACCACCAGCGCTTTGGCCGCTCGTATGGGGCAGCGCACAATGGTGGACCTCGCATTGTCAGGGCCAGCTCTAATTTGGCCCACCCTCACGCTCTCAACGGAGCACTCAGCTTTCGCAGCAACGGCTGCAGCGACGTCGGAGGCGGCGATTGCGATGTCTAGCCCTGATACGCGGAGATCCGCGCACTTTTCAGGCCGGACAACCGTGGCCACCTCCGACAACACCTGCTCGAGCCGTTGAGCGAGCAAATCGGCCTTTTGGCCGCTTCCGGCACCCGGAACCTCAATGAGCCGCGCTCCCGTGGCGGCGGTTCGGGATCTCACGCCTTCCCCTATACCGAGGTCGGCGAGCGAGATCTCCTGCCTGGCTTTCGCGATGGTCTGGGCATACGTCATCCCCATCGCGATCGCCTCAGGGCGTAGCTGCACCACGATAGCCGCGGTCTTCGGCTGCCTCAACCCGGCCCTCCTGCGCTTCCTCTTTTTCGGCGCTGCTTGCGCTACCGGGTGAACCAGTGGCACAGCTGCGCGGCCCGGCACTGAAGCCGAAGGCGGAGTCGTCGTTGGTGGGCGAGTGGAGGGACTCGCCACAGCTGGAAGTGCCTTTCGGCCTTTCCGCTTCCTCCCGCCACGGGGCACCTCCGTCCAAGCCTCAGACGGGAGTGGCGGCTGCGCTCGACTAGTGCCCGCTTTGGAAAGCTGGGCTCTAGGAGCCGACGTCTGGTCGCTGATGAGCGACACTCGGGGTAGAGGGGTAGACACCCGTTTGCGCCCAGCCACCCTTGCAGGAGTAGGGAGAGAGGGGAAGTCCCCAAATCTCTCGCTCTCAACCACAGAGGGCGGGCGGACACTCTCCGATGCCACCGACCTTGCCTCTAGGCGATCCAGCCGTGCACCCAGTGCAATGGTGGACGCCTCCATCATTTCTCTCATGTTGGCGAGAACTGCCAGCAGAGGGTCGTCTCGTCCGGGTTCGGAAGCGGCGACTTGAGGGCTCTGTGCCCAGCGCGGTGACGCACTGTTCCGGCCGACCTCACTCCTCAATGAGGCGACCTCTGCTCTCAAGCCCTCCACTATCTCCTGGAGGCGCAGGTTTTGCGCCTCAATCCGCTTGGACTCATCGTCCAACGTCCTGGATGCCAAGTTCAACAGGCATCGGCGGATTACAGCCACGGCATTATTCAATGTGCCCTGACACGTGCCTTTCAAGTGTCCAGATGACTGGGCTACTCTCTTCACGGCCAGCGCGCATCTGATGCCGACCTCCTGTATTTCGTCGGCCAACCTAACCTAACCTAACCTAACCTAACCTAACCTAACCTTTTTTTTTTTTTTTTTTTTTTTTTTTTTTTTTTTTTTTTTTTTTTTTTTTTCCCAGGGGAAACTTGCTAAACAAGTTCCCGTAGACTGGGGCGATCTACGGGATATGTGGGGTTGGCCTAAAAACGGCCGACCCACTAAAACCCCTGGGGAAACCTCACACCGCTAATGTGGTTGGCGCGGCGGCTGTCACAGGGATAGTGTTCCGCGCCTTCCACCGGCTACGCTGTTAGCGTCCCTCAACTGACCTATGTGCCCCAGGTCAGCGAGGCCCCCCGGACGTGGGGGGGCCGGTCTTCGGTGTGGGTTTCACTGCGGCTTTTGCAAACCGCCCGTCTGGCTTGCGTGGTCGGTCCCACGCGGGAGTGGTGGACCCGCTCGGGCCTTCGCCCGGGTCCTCCAGCTCTACCACCCTACCGCCTTCCGACCCTGTGTCTCTCTCGAGAGAGACAATGGGGTGGTCGGTCGTAGGGACCTTAGGAGACGTGGGTGGCTCCTCCACCGTCTCCATTTCCTCCGTGCGGTCTAGTGGCAGCTCCACTGAGGGCTCCACTTCAGCCGGCATCCTCTGGGCAGTCGTCCCCGATTGCTCAGGGGGAACAGGGCGGGCCCTGACGGCGGGAGGACTGCAACCCCGGCCTCCCATAATGTGGGCGTGCGGCTTCTTCGCCACAGCGCATACCGCACACCTTGGCTCTTTCGAGCAGCCCCTCGCTTGGTGCCCTGGCAGACCACACCGGAAACAAAGTCCGGTGCGGTCAACGGCACTGGGGCACCTTTGCCTAGTGTGGCCCACGCCCATGCAGCGGTAACACCGCATTGAGCGGGGCTCCAAGGCGACCACCTGAGCAAAGTCCCATCCAAGGAGGAACCTGCCAGCCTCTACGAGCGCTTTTGCCACGCGCATGGGGCAGCGCACGATTGTGCTTCCCGCCTGATTTGGGCCCGCACGGATGCGTCCCACCCTCAGCTCCTCTACTGAGCAACCAGCCCTCGCCGCCAATTCAACGGCGACGTCGTCCGTGGACAACGAGCTGTCTATCCCTGATACGCGGGTCTCCGCGTATTTTTCGGGACGGACGATAGTGGCCACGTCCGACAGCACCAGCTCCAGCCTTTTGGCGAGCTTGTCGGCCTTCGCACCGCTCTCCGTGCCTGAGACTTCAAGGAGCCGCGCCCCAGTGGCAGCCGTCCTCGACCTTACCCCCTCGATACCGAGGTCGGGTAGGGAGATGGCTTGCCTAGCTCTCTTGATGGCGTCAGCATATGTGACACCCATCTCGAGAGCCTCCGGGCGCAGCTTCACTACTACTGCCGCTGTTGTTGGCGGCCTGAGCCGAACCTTCTTCCCTCGCCTGCGCTTGCGCTTCTTTCGTCCAGGCGCTTCGCTGGCCGCACCTTGTGGCGCTGAGCGGACTGGCGTCACAGCAGGGCGGGCCTGCGCTGAAGCCTGGGCGGTGGCAGTCAGTGGGCGACTGGAGGTTGTCGCCGCAATAGGGACTCTCCCTTTGCCCCTCTTTTTCCGTTTCCCACGGGTCTCCGTCGTCCATTCGGACACTGGAGGAGGACCCAATGGGGGCAGGACCTGTCTTACCTCCACCTGAGGGAGGAAGATGGACTCCTCATCAAGGACGGACGAGGATCTCGCGGGCGTGGCCGGCCTCCCACGAAGTGAAAGGGCACGCACAGGCGCCGCTCGACCCATCTCGAGTCCGTCCAGACGAGCGTTGGTGGAGGCATTGGATTCCTCCATTGTACGCCTCATCTCACTAAGGGCCTTCAAGAGGACCTGATCCGCGTTGGTCTTAGTCGGAGGACGCTCCCGGCCGGAGCTCAACCCCGTCCCGACTTGGTCGACCGCGGTCCTCAGGGACGCCACCTCTCGTCTGAGGGCGTGCACCTCTTCGCGGAGTCGGCGATTCGCCTCCTCAACGCGCCGTGACTCGTCCGAAGAGGTCCGCGACGCCAAGTTGGCGAGGCACCTACGGATGGTCATCGAGGCGTTGTTGAGAGTGCGCTGGCAGGTACCTCTGAGGTTCCCGGATTTCCGGGAAACCTCCTTCACCGCAAAAGCGCACTTTAGCCCCACCTCGTGTATCTCGTCAGCCGTCATAGGGTCCGACGAACTGGCGATGAACGGAATGTCCACTCGAGTGGCCATCTCCGAGTCCATCTCGTCAAGGGCCGCGGAATCCACCGTGGATTGGCCAGGAGTCGGGCGTCCTTTGGACGGCCCCGCTGGCTCAATCACGGCTGGCAATACGACGCCCCTGGCTCGACGGTCGGCAGACAGCCTCTTGTCGAGCTCTGCGAGCTGCTCCTCCTCACGATCCAACTGCTCCTCATACTCCCGCATTTGGGTGCGGGCGAGGGCAGTTTTGGCCGTCGCAAAACTCGTCCCGATTGTGGCCGATCTGCCACGTCTCGATGACGAGATCTTCGCAATCGAGGCTGCGGACGCCACAGACTCAACCCCCGAAAGGTCATCGGAGTCCATGTCCGCGTCACGCAACCTCTTCCTCCTGCTGCCTACGGGTCTCAGGAATACGGAACTACCGTCCGAGTCCGACCCCGCAGCCTCCACTTCTCTCTCCTCCGTGCGCATTACGTTGCCCCCCCCAGACACGGTGGGCATGCCTGAAACCAGCGTGCCGGGCGTACCCGATCCGCTGGTCCCAGGGAGGGGTTCTCCCGCCATTTGGCGGGTACC
Organism: Eudonia lacustrata; assembly: GCA_947562085.1. Lineage (NCBI taxonomy): Eukaryota > Metazoa > Arthropoda > Insecta > Lepidoptera > Crambidae > Eudonia > Eudonia lacustrata. Next base: position 135,839 of record OX387316.1, read on the forward strand.
CTCCTGGGGTAAATTTTTCGTTTTGCGACTTTTCATCTTGTTTTTGACAATTTGCGGGTTGTCATCCCCCTCCAAACGATGGCAATTCAGGGGCTGCCCTTCCCCGTTGGACCAAAAAGGTCACCCACGCGCCGTCCACACGCCGAGGGCGCCCTACATACTGTCGGGGGCGGGAGGTACCGACAGGTTTTTACCGGTGTTCTCCGGGGTGTTATTGAGTTTTCCTTCTCTTGGCCGTTTGGCCTCCGGTCTGCCCAATCGCAGCGTACCCACGGCGCCAACGGTGGGGTCGTTGCCGCAAAAGGGCAGATAACGACTTCGGGGCTGGCGTAAGCCCCGGTTGCACCGCTCTCACCGGTGCCCCCTTTCCCCCCGTGCGACCTGAGAACCTTTAAGAGGCGGCCGTCTTTATGGTACGACGCCCAGAAGGGACGCCGTCAGTAACTCCGCTCACTGTTCAGAAGGAAAAGTGAGTTATGTGACCCAAAGTAGGCCACATATGGGAGCTGCAAGGCCCAGAAGGGACCCCGCCTAGTCAGATGTCAGCCGGCTGGGTCCAAGCGTCTACTACACGCCAGAGCGGGAGACTGTTGGAACCAACCGTTGCCCAGGGTGCACCAACGTGGAGGTCACCTGACTCGCACCCCAACCTAACCTAACCTAACCTTTTTTTTTTTTTTTTTTTTTGCCCGGGGGAAACTTGTTATCAAGTCATCCCACGGGGAGCAATGGGCTATAGGCTCAACCCGCGTTCGGGGTATGTGGGGTTGGGCTTACCTGCCCGACCCACTAAAACCCCCGGGGATCTGCAGACAGTCTGATATGTGGTTGACGCGGATTCTGTCATGGATACTGGTCCGCGCCAACCTCAGGAGCGCTTGTCACGCACCGACAACTTGCGGACCTTACCACTGCGCCTTTTCAGGCATCCTCGTCTGTTGTGGGCGGTGCCTGTTTGGCGTACCGCCCATCCTTTGTCCTGTACGGCTTTCGCCATGACGGGCGGACATGACCGGCAGCGAGGTCTTCCTCGTACTCCGCCATCTCTCGCTCACCCTCAAGCCTGTCCCGCTCTTCCATCTCCGCCACATCCTCCGCAGACAGGACCCGCCGCCCGGTACGTCTCCCAGCATGAGACGCATTGGGGTGCGAGGACCCGGGATCGGGGGAAGGTGTTTGGAGGTGGATGACGGATGCTGTTGGAGTTTTCGGTGTCTCCAGCGGCGGTTGCAGCTCGAGCTCCGGCTCCTCCACCGTCTCCATCGCCACTACTGGTGGCTTTGGCGCCATGATTGGCATCGGCTCTATCACCACTATCGGCAGCTTTTGCGCTGGGGTGGGTGCTACCTCCATGGCCGTCTCCGGCGTTGTTTGCGCCAGAGTGGACTCCCTCGCTGTAGTCCTTTGAGGGCCCTTAGATGTGGCTCTCGTAGCAGGGGGACTACAAGCCCTGCTGCCTGACACATGACCGTGTGGCTTTTTAGCCTCGGCGCAGACCATACATTTTGGCTGTTTGGAGCACTCCCTCGCTTGATGGCCTGGCTCGCCGCACCGGAAGCACAGCTCGCTCCGGTCAACGGTGGATGGGCACCTCTGTCGTGCATGGCCCACGCCCATGCATCTATAACATCGCAGCCGGCGGGGGGCAAGCGCAACCACTTTTGCAGGATCCCATGTGAGGAGAAGCCTGCCCGCATTCGCCAACGTCTTGGCCGCCTTGATGGGGCAATTGACGAAAACGGAGCACAATCCAGCGGGAGCATCTCTAATAGCACCCACTTTGACACGCTCGACCGAGCACCCTCCCTTTTGCGCCACAGCAGTGGCCACATCTGTTTGTGTGACAGTGTCACCAAAACCCGAGATGCAGATATCCGCAGACTTCTCGGGCCGGACAATCACTGCCACATCGGCCAAGACCTCCTCCAGCTGTTTAGCGAGTCGGTCAGCAGTCTCCGCGCTGTTGGCTCCCGGCACCTCTAGCAGCCTGGCTCCATTTTGTGCCGTTCGCGATCTAAGACCGGAATGGATGCCTAGCCCCTCCAAAGATATGGCATTCTTTGCCCTCCTAATGGCCTCCGAGTAGGTCACACCGCTAGCTATAGCCTCAGGCTTCAGCTGCACGACCACGGCCGTGGACTTTGGTCTTTGCAGCTGAACCTTCTTCGTCTTTGGCACAGCAAGTGCTGGTGCCTGTACCGCGGGTGCTGCCAGTGCCGCAGCGGGAACCGCCGTCCATGTCGTCTTCTTGCCCTTCCTCCTTCGGCGCGACTCTGTGGTCCGTACCTCAGCAGATGCTGCCGAGGCCTGCCTGATGTTCGGCTGGGGAGGTACTACAGAGGGGGCAATGGTGGCTGCCGACGAACGAATCGGCGGGATGCCTCTAGACGTGGGGAGAGGCGGGAACTCCTCTCTTCTCCTCCGATCAGCTGCCAAGAGGGGACGGGCCCTTTCAGGCGCGGGTAGTCTGGCCTCAATACCATCAAGGCGGATGTTCAATGCCACGATGGCCGAGTTCAGCGAGCGGTGTAAGTCATCGCCCGCTTCGTAGTCCGGTCGGGGAGAGGAGAGAGCAGCAGACTCCCTGCGGGAAGGGGACCTCCTCGTTTTGTCCATCTCCTTTTTTAGGGCCTCTACTTCGTCTCTAAGAGACTGCACCTCGTTCTGCAGTCTCGCATTGGCGTAGACCAGCCTTTCATTCTCGTCGTTGACGCACCTCGAAGTGAGGTTTGCCAACGCGCGACGCAAGTTGTTAGTGGCGTCGTTCAAAGTCCGCTGGCAGGTACTTTTGAGGTGTCCAGATTTTCTGGAAACCTCTCGAATAGCCTGAGCGCACTGAAGACCCAGTTGTTGCACTTCAAAAGCAGACGGTCCGCCAATCTCAGCCTCCCACGGAACCAATGTCCGGGTGGCAGCGTCAATCTCTGCATCAGTGAAGCCGAGATCGCTAAATTCTTTTTGCACGGCACGTGATGCAGCACTAGCCGAACGTCGCAATGCAGTACCAGCGGCACGCGGCACAGCACTGGTTTTTGGTGGACGCATCTTGCGCATCTCTTCTCGGAGGCCCTGTAAATCGGTGCCGAGAGCGGCAGCCGAATCCTCATCCCGTTGGTGGAATCTCCTGAGGAGCTCCATGCGTTCCCTCTCGCCGAGCTCTCGTTCGGCATTTAACTCCGCCTCAAAGTCCTCCAGCTCTTGCTGTCGGAGCATCTTTTGGGCATGTGCAAGTCCAGTGGAATGTCCCGTCCCGACCCTGGCTCCACGGCCTCGGCGCGACGAGGACACCTTCGATGCAGTAGACACCACCGACTCACTGCCTGACAGATCTTCTGAATCATCCTCCTCAATATGTGACCTTTTACGGCTGCCACCAGCCTCACCAACCACGACGGATCTGGCAACAGACTCCGCCGACTTCTCCGAAACGTCAAAAGATTTATTTTTGTTCATCCTGATTGTGATTCCCACGAGCAGAGAACAAAAATCAGTCACCCCGTGCAGTGGCCTCATACACGGGGAACCCTAAATACTGCCAAGTATTATTGTGGTGTATTGACAGGTTTTTACGAGTTTTCTCTCGGGTTTTATAGTGTGTCCTTCACGCGGCCGGCCGGTTAAGGCAAGCCCTCGCTCCACCACGGAACCCGCGTACCCCACAACGCCGCGAGTGGGGGTCGTTGCAGAGACCGCAGTGGTTTACGATGATCGGAGGCTGGCGTAGGCCCCCGTTGCACCGCTTTCGCAGTGCCCCCTTTCCCCCCGTGCGACCTGAGAACCTTTAAGAGGCGGCCGTCTTTTTGGTACGACGCCCGGAAGGGACGCCGTCAAAAACTCCTCTCACTGTTCAGATGGAAAAGTGAGTTATGTGACCCAGAGTAGGCCACATATGGGAGCTGCAAGGCCCAGAAGGGACCCCGCCTAGTCAGATGTCAGCCGGCTGGGTCCAAGCGTCTACTACACGCCAGAGCGGGAGACTGTTGGAACCAACCGTTGCCCAGGGTACACCAACGTGGAGGTCACCTGACTCGCACCCCAACCTAACCTAACCTAACCTAACCTAACCTAATTAGAGTAGAGGTCTTGCAGGTTCTCTTTGCATACCTTTATCCTGTAGACACCATTTCCTCTATGTGTTCCCCGTAGTAACTTCGGGCCTGTTGTAATGTCCATAATAATATGGTATTTAGGGTGGGGAAGGAAATCGAATGATAATGCAAAATTATTATGACATAGAGCTGATCACCATCAGGTGGAAACGGAAGATGGCCATAGGAACTCGATAATTAAACGACACAACCCTATCGAGTTTAAGCTCGTATTATTCGTCTTGACGAGTACTTTGGTGCTAGATGGAAACCAGGGTCTGATGATGGAGCTGCAAGATGGCCATAAGAACTTGTTAATTAAACGACACTATCCCATCGAGTTTGGGCTCGTGTGATTCGTCTTGACGAGTACTTTGGTGCTAGATGGTAACCAGGGTCTAATGATGGAGCTGGAAGATGGCCATAGGAACTCGATGAGTTTCTTGCCGGTTCTTCTCAGTACAAAATCTCCCGCCCAGAGTAGACTTACGAACCGATGGCATAATGACGTTCATAAGAGCTATTTGTAGCCTAAACTGAATAAATGATTTTGAATTGAATTGAATTGAATTGATAATTAAACGACACAACCCCTGTACGGGCTAGCCACACATATTATATTGACCTAGATTTGAATTTGATTAGAATTTTTAGCTAGTCTAAGCATTACTTCGCTAATTACTTTATAATTGTGCAATTTGGTGGAAGCAATAAAGTTAGTGTATATTCGTCACTCGTCGGGTCTGGTTGTTTTAGCTCTCTTCGGAGTCACCACCCTTCAGCATCCCTTAGCGTTTATTAGTGTGTGGCCATCTTGCAGCTCCATCATCAGACCCTGGTTTCCATCTAGCACCAAAGTACTCGTCAAGACGAATAATACGAGCTTAAACTCGATAGGGTTGTGTCGTTTAATTATCGAGTTCCTATGGCCATCTTCCGTTTCCACCTGATGGTGATCAGCTCTATGTCATAATAATTTTGCATTATCATTCGATTTCCTTCCCCACCCTAAATACCATATTATTATGGACATTACAACAGGCCCGAAGTTTCTACGGGGAACACATAGAGGAAATGGTGTCTACAGGATAAAGGTATGCAAAGAGAACCTGCAAGACCTCTACTCTAATATAACTAGACCATGGCTTCTGAGAGGCCGAATCCAGTATTCCAATTCCAAATCATTTATTCAGTTTAGGCCACAAATAGCTCTTATGAACGTCATTATGCCATCGGTTCGTAAGTCTATCTACTCTGGGCGGGAGATCTTGTACTGAGAGGAACCGGCACGGCAAGAAACTCAGCAAGTGTCCAGCTCTTTTCTCCCTTACAGCGTCATAAATATTGGAAAATGCCCTATCATAAAAAGACACTCTATCACAAATAAAAACACATAAATTTTAGCAAAAAAAAAAAAACCGACTTTAAAAAAAACAGGAAACTTAAAAAGTAAAAACAGCTCTAAAAAGCAAGAAATAATATAAATATCCTATCATTAATTACCTAGATACGCATGTCAGTTTTAAAAAATGTCTTTTGAAGTCGGGTGGTTGGTGGTCGGCTGGGGGACAATTTTGTTTAATTTAAACTTTTATAGTTGTTCCATTATCTCCACTTTTTTATTGTAAAAGCCCCACCCGACTTCAGTAGACATTTTTTTAAACTGAAATGCGTATCTAGGTAATTAATAATAGGATTTCAATATTATTTTTTGCTTTTTAGAGCTGTTTTTACTTTTATAAGTTTCCTGTTCTTTGAAGTCGGTATTATTTTTGTTAAAAAATATTTTATTTTAGGATTTTTAGTGATGAGTAGACGTAGACCTAACAAAGATGCTTCTCGGATGAGGAAACGATGGCTTAGTAGGTAGTAGTATTCCTATGTAAAACTTCAATCTTAATTAGGTATTGTTTTTGTACGAACTAAACATTTTGGCATATTGAACCGTATGAAGTAAGCCCAACAAAAGGTAACTGCTGTAAATCGTTGAGAAATTCCCTCGACTGTTTATGGTCTCCATCATCAGACCTGTAATGGCACTTATAACCCATATGGGTGCAAAGTTCTTATTAATAGAAATGAATTAAAGACATTCGACCTCTACTGACGTATTTTAATTACATCTACGTAGAACGTCCCGTGACAATTGACATAATATTCTTGACATCAGTACGGGTTCATTTAACGGGGCACGGGTTCATTTAACCGGGACATTTAAGTCCTAGCAAGTAAAGTTTATTTTTACTTGAGTAATGTAAATCTATTAGTTCCTTTTATCTTATTTATGAAACATTTAAAATTAAATAACATTTAGCCTTAATTCTGTTCTAGATATTTATAATTTTTATTTATTCATTTAGAAAATGTTCTAGTGACGTATGGACCGTTACAGCTATACTACAGCATAGCATTTTCGAGAGATGACATCTTTTCTATTTAAGTACTCGGTGTTGGTTGGTGTTGGTCGGTTCTTGAAATAATGAAACATTGTACCCGAGGAAGTTTTTATAGGATATAAATAAAATACTTGAAATAATGAAACATTGTACCCGAGGAAGTTTTTATAGGATATAAATGAAATACTTGAAATAATGAAACATTGTACCCGAGGAAGTTTTTATAGGATATAAATGAAATACTTGAAATAATTTATAAAACTCTTTATTAGTCGTGTCAAAACTTACACAACAGTTATTCAACATATACGGTAATGATAAATCATTTGCGTAGCTGTGTTTGCTAATCAGTGTCGATGGAAGTTACGTAAATGGAAAGTCAATTCGACATGAACCGAAGGAGGCCGGAGCTGAGCGCAGGCGCTCGCTCCGCAATCATAATGACCCTTTGCTTTATTTCATACATATAAAAATAGATCGCTTAAAGTTAATTCGCTAACCTATAAGGAGGATGTTAATTCTACTATTTAATATAAATGCAGTTTAAAGTTATGATATGAACCTATAGTCAGAGCACCATTATAATTTACAATAACAACATTTTGTAGACAGTCATCGGAGCGCTCGCCTCTCGCTGCACGCGCTCGCGTCCATACTATATACAACGCGCACATTCCTCATACTATTTACACGATCACAATATATAATGTTTATGTACACTACGACTCTGCCTCTCCGTTTATCAATAAAGGATTCGTTCACATTTAAAACCAAGATTCGGTAAAGATCATCGTGCGTCATAATAAACTAAAATTTTAAACAAAAGTAGGCAATATCATGTTACGTCATAAATGCTAGAGTTACGGCGTGGTCCCGCGAAACACGTAAAATTAAACATCTCCCACGTGACACACGACTCCTCGCCGAGGCGCACGTGCGGGTCCGTGCGAAGCGAACGGCCCATCGCGGACTTTGTGTCGATTAAGACGGAGTTCGACCGGAGCCTCGCGCGCAGCGGTTCAGATGCAGGACCGAAAGGCTGCCGGGCGATCATTTCGCACTCGTTCACGAACGCATGGGGATAGGGAGGCTTCGTACACGTACATCACCGCGACACGCGGCGCACGAAGTGTTGATTTGAGTCACGACACTGGGCACACGAAGTCTCGATTTAAGCCACGAAACTTTCGGTAGAAAGAGGTCGTCGCTTCCACTCCTGGGTCCTATCGAGTTGAGCTATTCAGGTACATATTTACAGAGGCAGCACTCATCGTCCGCTAAAACTGTGTAGCTTGCGAGGGCGGGTCGGCGCGGCGAGCGGGCTAGAGACCGCGGGGTCTCGCGGGGGCGGCGGGGGCGGCAGGGGCGGCGGGGGCGGCGGGGCCACCGGGGGTGGAGGGGGTGGCGGGGGCGGCGGGGGCGGCGGGGGCGGGGCGGGGCGGCTCGCGGGCCGCGCGCCGGCGTCACACGTCGGTGTGCAGCGCGCGCGGCCTGGCCCCGGCCCCAACCCCGACCCCGGCTCCGGCCCCGGCTTCGACTTCGGTTTCGTCTTCGGCTTCGGACTCCTCGATCTCGCACAGGTTGGCCGACAGGTCGCTACACGAGCCTGCGTCGGCGCCGCCCAACAGCGAGTTTCGCTCCTCTGCGAACAAACAATATATCGATACATACAAAAGCCGCAGCGGCGAGATATTTTTTTATATTTTTTTATTAGAAGCAAACAGACAACACAAAAATATCCTTACTAATATTATAAACGCGATAGTTTGTAAATATGGATGTTTGTTACTCTTTCACGTAAAAACTACTGAATGGATTTGGATGAAATTCGGCATACAGATAGTTTATAACCGGGAATAACACAAAGGATACTTTTTATCTAGATATTCCCACGGGAACGGGAACCACGCGGGTGAAACCGGGAACCACACGGGTGAAACCGCGAGCGGCCACTAATATTATAAATGCGAAAGTTTGTGTGTTTGTATGTTCGTATATTTGTTGCTTCTTCACGCTGCAACGGATGGATGGATTTGGATGAAATTCGGCATACAGATAGTTTATAACCTGGATTAACACATACGATAGTTTTTATCCCGATATTCCCACGGGAATCACACTATACATATACTAAAAACGACAATTTCATTTTCCAATACAAAATGATGGAATCATGGAAACCAAAGAGAATTTAATCACTTGATGAAAACTATCAAAGCGGTACGATGTCCGCCGGGTCCACTAGTACCTACTTAATAATTTGACAGCCGGTTGCACAAAATTGATGTACATTTACAAATTCATTTTTACGTTTTACAAATTTTTTTTTAACTTTTTTTTTTTACTTTTATAGTATATTTCGGGTTTTGATACACATTAGCGATTGTGTTATGTTTAGCAAATAGCTGTGAAAGTAATAGTGATTGAAAAATGAAATAAATAGCACGTGACTTTCGTGCTACTACAAAAAGTCGCACTAGAACCTGCAATAAAAAATATCTATCTTCAATGAGCATTTGGTCTACTCTAATATTTGTTCTCCGACGACGGCGAGTGATATATTAAATAATTTCAATATCACTGTCAGAACTTGTAGAAGATATTATCGTGATTTATTCTCTCAGAGCACGTTTCCTTAAATAAAGAGAGCGTTTTCTAACCTCCAACACGAATTGTAAACACGGACGAACTGTCAAAATCTTATACTTTTACGTTATGAGCAAGGTTTGAGCTACGTAAAAAGTAACCGTATAATGTAACCGTAAAACGTATCGCAAAGCGTGGTCCAACAACTTTTTACATTATACGTTTAATTTTTACAAATTCGTAAAATGAAAGTTTTTTATTACGTAACAGAGCAATATATTTACGAAAAAGTTATAGTTTATTGACAAGCCAATATTTTGACAGGCAAGACGATCTATTAAGTCCTGAACATACGTTTTAACCTAATAATCAAACACATCTATATCTGATAGTTTATCACTATTATTAAAATCACATGCACGCTACTTGCATACCGGGTTCTGCTATTGGATATACATCTATTATCTATATATAATAATGTCCAAAAAACGAAAGATAATCCTTTAGCTGCGGGTGGGTCACATCATGTCCTACCACATACTGGAATTTCAGTTTAATAAAAGTCTCACGATTTTCGAGATATCGTTTCTTTTTCATTTTTTTTAGAAAAATCTTCCCTAGTTTAGTTTATTTCATGCAATTTCTACAAATGATAACTTTTTTAAGCCCCTTTTTTTCAAATACTCATGATTATTTGTTTTATCTAAAACAATATCCCTAAAGTACTGCGAAAACCACATAAAAAAAATGTTATGCAAAGTTTTCATACAAACTAAATCAAACGGCTGACTTTGATAGCCTGTGGTGTAAAAAAAATGTACGAGGCAGACCGTGCAAATTACTTTAAAACATTGCTTAGTTAATGATAATTTAAAAATGGTATTACTGTTTTACATTTCTTTTTAATTTTATTTGTTATGGTAATTTAAATGCACGAAGGTAGCAATTTCGGATTTTATTAAAATAAAAGTCAATTAAAATTAAGTTACCTTTCAAGTATTATTTCATGATTTGATACATGTGAACAACGAAATCGTAGAAAGGTTCGTTACCTGACATGCTTCCATGAAGTTTTGACCTTGACATGTCATTGTAATTGAAATTGGCAAAGAAAATATTCTTTATTTTAACAGGTATTTTGGGGTTTTGGTATAGTATGGCTACAAGTAAAAGACAATTAATAGAAATGAAATTTTTATTAAATTATATACAGTTAATGCTCAAAATAGCCGCCATTTGCCCTTATGCATGTTCTACATCGTTTAATAAAGGACCTTTTAATTCGGCGAGCATAACCCTCTTGCGTATTTTTTTCGGCGGCGGATTGTATCTTTGCCCGCAGCCGTGTGACTGATATCACCTCCGTCTCGTACACCAGGTCTTTCAGGCAGCCCCAACAAAAAAAATCCAGTGGATTTAGGTCTGGCGACCTTGGTGGCCATAAGATAGGGCCGAGTCGCCCGATCCACCTTCATGGGTATCTGTCGTCTAAGTTAACTTTTTTAAGCCCTTTTTTTTTCAAATACTCATGGTATTTGAAAAAAAAAGGGCTTAAAAAAGTTATCATTTGTAGAAACGGCATGAAATAAACTAAACTAGGGAAGACTTTTCTAAAAAAAATGAATAGAAACGATATCTCGAAAACCGTGAGACTTTCATTAAACTGAAATTTCAGTATGTGGTAGGACATGATGTGACCCACCCGCAGCTAAAGGATTAACTTTCGTTTTATGGACACGCTGTATATACTTACTATATAAATCTGTAGGCTATGTCTGTACCTACAATTTTTCTGACAAATTTTGGGATAAATATTCGTTTTATGACTCACTGATACCAATTCTATGATTTTTGAAATTTTTGTCTGTCTGTCAGTATGTCTTCTTATAACTCAAGAACGGCTTGACCGATTTTGATGAAAATTTGTATGTAGTAAAAACATGAGATTGTGCCAATGATATATTTTTATTAAATTTTATACACAAATTATTCGCACAGCGAAGCGGGCGGGTGACGGCTAGTATAAAATAATCCTTTACGACGTCACTGTCGTGGCACTCTTAGATTTTTTTTACAAAGCACTGAGAGAGCCTCAATATTATAGTTTTTTAAGATTTTATAAAGAGTAACAACATCGACACAGTCCCTACGAATTTCCAGATACTAAATCCAATGACGTCCGGCTGATTGAGAGTAGCCACAATTAAAGTTAACAGTTTTGTATTCAAGTGATTTTACAAACTTCTTTATCCTTTCGATTCGAGTGACATCTGTAAAAAGGTTTCCATACTGAGCACGCAAATTCTAGACGACTCCAGATGAAACCGATAAGTAAAATTTTATATTAGGTTGGGGGAAAAGTATTTTCGCGCATATAGTACCTATGTATGAACTTGTAATAAAATCTCTTTGGCTATACTATTCGTATCTGGCTGGTTTTGTATCACTAAAATTTTAAATTTGAAAGAAGATAATTTCAAATTCAAATTACGAAAATGTGTGATTTTCATTTGTTTTTCTTACTGTCAAGATTAGTGAATCTAATGAAGAAATTCGATACATTTTAAAATTGTGTGGGATTGGAAGGGCATTATTTATTATGAGCTGTTACCACTAGGCAGGACCATCGATTCTGAACTCTACTGCCGAAAGCGGCCGGAATTATTTAACAGAAGGGGTGTGGTTTTTCATCATGATAACGCTAGACCTCTCACATCTTTAGCCACTCAGCAAAAATTAAGAGTTTTTGGCTGGGAGGTGTTAATGCATCCGCCGTATAGTCTTGACCTTGCACCTTCAGATTTCCACCTGTTTCGGTCTCTTCAGAATTCCTTAGGCAGTGTCAGGTTAACATCACGAGAGGACTGCCAAAACCACTTGTCGCGGTATTTTGATCAGAAGCCCCAACCTTTCTATAGCAATGGGATCATGTACTATCTACCCTACCTACAAGGTGGCAAAAAGTTATCGAACAAAATGGCACCTACATACTTTAGTTAAATGTAAATAAACTATATTAAAAAATGTTTTGAATTTTCTTAAAAAATGCAAAGAAACTTTTTCCCTAACCTATTATGTTAAAGAATTCTTAAAAGGTTTACTGGCACGTAAAATAAAACCCAACTGAAGATACGGTTTATCCAATATGTTATTAATGCGGGGCACAAAAGAAAGCTTGCTATCTATTAATACTCCCAAATCACGTTTAACTCTATTTATTTTCTTGTTGTTTAGCGTAAAATCATAGTATATAGGGTTAGATTTTCTGGTAAAAGTTATTACATTACATTCTAAATTTAAAAACAAATTACTGTCAACGCAATGTCTATCAAATCTCAATAAATCCTGTTGTAACAAATCGCAATCTTGTGGTAAACGTATAATTCTATAATTTTTTGTATCGTCAATAAAGCAATGAATTTGAATTTAAAAACGTGTCAGATATGTCATTGACATAGAATTAAATAATAAAGGTCCCAAATGTGACCCCAGAGGCACACCAAAACTGATAGCTTTAAAATGAGATGAGAAACCAGCCAGAAGAACTGCTTGACTTCTGTATTCGACATAAGATTTGATCCATGGAAATACATCTCCGTGGATACCGAGCCGCCAATGTTTACGGTACGGTGTTAATTATGACAAATTTTATCAAACGCTTTAGCGAAATCGGCATACACGGACATCGTCTTTATCGTCCGTTCTGCATTTTGATCGGGTTTCTGAGCACCTAGGATCCGCTGACTTCGTTTAGGATTCGTGAGCGCTGCTTTCTCGATAAAGAAGGTTCCCGTCACAATTTAAATATTCAATGGCGTTTAACGCAATCCGCTCGGGCCAGCATGCAGGAATACTCCGGTTCACCCGAGAGATTCGTTAAGCCCGTTCAACATTTATTTAGGAGCGTGAAAATATAAAGAGTACGAAGGCAGCAGCCGTCGCGGCCCCGGCACTCACCGAGCATGGTGATGAGGCTGGCGGCGTCGGGTTCCCGCAGGCGCGCGCGCGGCGGCTCCGAGTCGGACGCGCCTAGCGACCGGCAGCCGTCCGGCGGCGGCAGGTACTCGTCCGGGTGCAGCAGGTAGGACGATACTGCCGATCGAAAAAAATATATCATTCGTAAGTCGTCGATAAGAAATGTTGCTCGCGATCGATTCGGGTGAAGACAGTGCGGCGAAAGGGTTTCTGCCGCAGGGAGGCGGGTCCAGCGGACGCATACCGTCAGCGAAGCGCTCGGTGTCAGCGTCGCTGCGTTCGAGGTCGGCGGGCGAGTCGTGCGCGCGCGTCGGCTCGGGCGACGTGTCGGGCCGCTCCGAGCCCGGCACCTCGCTGATGCCGGGCAGCGCCGCACCGCACCAGTCCGAGCAGTCCCAGTGGTAGCCACCCACCAGGTGCGGCTCCCCCGCGCCCGCGCCGCCCGCCCCGCCCACACCGCGCCGCGCCAGCCCCGGCGAGCGCACGCGGGACCGCCCTTTGCAGCCCTTCAAATCTGCGAAACGAATGAAATTATAGCATCGATACGAAAACCGCTGTTCTTATAATATTTTTCTACTTCTCCCGATCGGGCGAAGAGCGTGCGGCGCGTCCGGACCGGATCGTCTCACCGTTGTAGATCTTATTGTCGACGAAGGTGTGGAGGTGCATCTGCTCGGACCAGGGCTTGCGGTCGTGCGCGTCGATGTTGAGGTTGCGGCGGTAGTCGGGCGGGATGCCCTCCAGCTCGTCGCCGGCGGATCCGTAGCTGCGCAGCGTGTCGACGTTGTTGAGCGGCGGTGGCTCGGCGCAAGAGGCCGGCCGGTCGCGGCGCGACGCCACCGCCTCCAGGTTGGACAACTTGGTGGGCGGGATCAGCTTCTCGCAGTTGAGGTCTTGGTCGCGGGCGGGGCGGCGCGCGGCGCGGCGGCGGGCGCGGCGGCGCAGCGCCAGCGGCAGCGCCACGGCCAGCAGCAGCAGCGCCAGCAGCAGCGCGCTCGCGGCGGCCAGCGGCCAGCGCGCCTCGCACGCCCAGCGCCACGCGTCCCGCAGCGCGCGCGCACCCGACGCGCCCGCGCCGCCCGACACCACGGCGTCCGAGTACAACGGATTGCCGCAGTTCATTCCTGCCGATATCGTACGAAACGTAAAAGTGGAGACTGACTTGTAACATTTTGGTGTAATTTATTTATTTATCTATTTATGGACGTCCAACAAACCCCAGGACATTCATCACATTTAAAACCCTATAACTATTACACAGGCGCTGCTTTAATTAAAGGCTGCCACGGCATGCTTAATTTCAAACTAGTACCTATACAAAAGTAACTTAAAACTTAATGTATATTCGAGGCGATATTGTTACAATACGGCGACACAGACTGACTTGTAACGTGTGTTTGTAATGTATCATTCGACCTCTTGGCTCAAGTGTGCTCCATTTTTACTCATAATGTCAGACGTAGAGGTTGTGTGTACTTCATTAATTTTACTAAGTTATTGTTATATGAAAAATAAGAAAAGAACAAAACGAGATTGGATATCCAATTTGTACCAAAAAAGAAACGAAATGTGTTTTTTTTTCTGTAAGTATTTGTCAAATAAAAAGGTTTTTTCGTTGTCCCAATGCATTTTTACTTATCGAAAATCGTGAGTGCAGAACGAGATGGATTGCGTTTGCGACTTGCTCTCGCGACGACGTGACCTGCACTGACTGACTTGTAACGTAAAACTCAAAGAGTGAATGAAAGGTACATTACAAACTAACGTTACAAGTCAGTCTTTGGTTTCTGTTACAAAAACTCGATTCATTAAACCAAAATGTTACAAGTCAGTATCCACCTTTAGATTTTACTCTGTCCCGACTCATACGAACGAGGCAGTTCATCAGTTAACTAACTACATCGCACAAGAGCTTGATCAAGGCAATAAAACAATAGGTATATTCCTGGATCTTGCAAAAGCTTTTAATACTGTTTCGATACTCATCCTTTTGAATAAGCTTGAAACAATAGGTATAAGAGATAAACAACGGAAGTTGTTTACAAGTTATTTAAGTGATCGTAGCCAATGCGTTAAAATAGGCAATGTGGTCAGTGCTGACAGGTGGAACACTTCCTTTAGTGTCCCACAAGGAAGTATAATTGGGCCTACATTATTTTTATTTTACATCAATGACCTCTGCAACCTTCAACTAAGCGGCGGTAAAATATTATCGTACGCCGATGACACTGCTCTACTTTTTTCTGCAGCGACGGAGTTCGAGGTTTATGAAAATGCACAAAATGGCTTCAATGTTTGTTGTGTATTAGTCTATGGATTGTGCTACCTACTTGTGTGTCTTGTTGTAATAATAAGAATATCTAAGTGAGGGTACTTTAATACTGATACACACTGTGAATTGCTCCTAAGCACAATACACGCATTGTCATTATATCTTGTTTTATTTAAACATAATAATGTTGTAAATAACTGGCCTAATCAACATTTGTTAACACTGAATGCTGATAAAACTAAATATATTACATTCTCGATGCGCAAATCAACTTTTACAACAAGAACACCTTTGTATGCTTTATGGCTGTAATTTATACACAAACATGTCTTGCATTGTAGTACTTGCAATATAAAGTATCTTGGGGTAATTATTGATGAGAATCTGTCATTCCGTTATCATATTGAAGCTTTATGTATCAGAATGCGTAAGCTTATGTTTGCTTATGCTTAAGCTTATGTTTTGCAGATACCAAACTAATAATGCAAGTTTACATCGCCTTGTGTCAGTCGATACTAACTTACTGCATCACTGCATGGGGTGGTACATATAAGTCCCTGTTACTAACTGTCGAAAGAGCCCAAAGAGCAATACTGAAGGTGTCCACTTTCCGTCCTTATCTATATCCTACTCATCTTTTATATGAATCCTGTAAAGTTTTAACAGTTCGGCAATTATTTATAAAAAACACGATACTAAAACAGTACAAGGCTCTTCCTTACAGCATTGAAATTACTAACAAAAGGAGGAAGGACATGGTTTGCACTTATCTCAAATGTACAAAATGCGCTTTCTCATTGTGGCGGCCTGCGGTCGCCACATAATTTCTTATCTTCACGTATGGTTAAAGACTTTATAAACGCATTCCTAATCGCGTGTAGATCTGATTAAGATAAGACACGGCATCCTCCCTCCAACATCTACACAGTTTATATTGTATAAATAGTATTGTATGGTTTAGTTAGATAATAAGCCAGTCAGTCACAATGTAGTCACTGTAAATATACAACATCACATATAGAGACGCAGTCGTTATTTACCATCGCCATGGACCACTCCATCATCACCAACGTCCCATCATCGACCTACGGAACACTCATCAAGGTTCTATCAACTGCAAAAAGGTTGTACAGGAAGAACTACAAAATTGACCTACGACGATACGGAGGGGTTATTGACCGTCGTTAAGTAATTCTTTGTTTATTTATTTCTGTGTGTATTAACTTATTATTATTTTATTTATGTCTTTATATAAGATTGTAATTTAACGTATAAACTGTTATATATTATTCATTTATGTTTTGATTTATATTAAACTTAGACTAAGCCCACATTCGCCTGAAAAACAGGGTTTACCTAGCTTAGGCAACAGCATTTAATTTATTTTAGATTATTAGTTTAGAGCTCATTGTAAACAATAGATGTAAACGGATTTCAATAAAGATTTTATTTATTTATTTATACACATAACGTAATCTCTGCTCGTGGATTTTTTTTTTAAATTTGTTTTTCAAATTGTTTCTCAGCAAAATTTGCGTAAAATTGCATATTCATATAACGTAATCTTTAATATTTAAATTCCGAGTCCGTTGAGTCAGAAAACAACAAACTTTATTTTTATTTTTTTATAAACTTTGCTTTTGTTCCCACAATTGCTTGTACACTTTTCCATTTTTTATCTGTATTATCTGTAAAGTTAAGGTACATACTAATAGCAGCAAAAAGTTCATAATCATAAGAATAAATCAATCAAAGGAGAGACAAAATCGTCGGAGAAGTTCGAGAGACACGTACCAGTCTTATCAGGCGGGCAGAGGCAGCGGAAAGAGCCGGGCTCGTTGAGGCAGGTGGCGCCGTTGAGGCAGGGCTCGCCCGCGCACTCGTCGGCGTCGTACTGGCAGCGCGGGCCGTAGTACCCGCGACAGCGGCACGACGGGCCCCACTCGCCCTCCTCGCACGCGCCGCCGTGCGCGCACACGCCCGGCGCGCACCAGCGCCCGCGCTCGCACCGCGCGCCCGCTAGCCCCGCCGCGCACGCGCACCGGAACCCGCCCTCCGCGCCCGCCGAGCAGAACCCGCCGTGCAAGCAAGGCTGCGACGCGCACGGGTCCGTGTCCACCTCGCAGCGCGCGCCCAGGAAGCGAGCGTGGCACGTGCACGCGAAGCCCTCCTCCGCCGCGCCCTCCAGCAGGCCGGGGAGCTCGGTGCACGTGCCGCCGTGCAGGCAGGGGTAGGAGCCGCAGGCGCCGGGTGCGCCCAGCGGCGGGCACGCGGCGCCCACGCGCGCCCGCACGCGCCGCACCAGCTGCGCGCGCCCGTCGCTGGACGTGCCGCCCTCCTCCAGCGGCAGCGAGGCGCCGCCCAATTTCAAATCTGCGATGCAGCCGTGGAATCCGCGGGTCACCTGAATCCGAATCGATTGAAATTTTTATTATACCGTGTGTTTATTGAAAAAAAAAACTAGACGGCAGAAATGGTAAAACTACTATCTAGGTAGCCTCTTTGCTTAGCGTTTGTGGACTATGAAAAAGCCTTCGATTCGATTGAAAGATAATGGGCCGTGCTACAGTCTCTCCAGCGGTGCCAAATTGACTACCGGAACAACAAAGTGTTGAGGAGTTTGTAAAATTGTGAATTTTTTTTTATCGGTAAAGAGGATATTTCTGTGCCCTTCACCTGCGTATCGCGACCGAATGCGTTTTGATCGATCCACTCTCTTTAATTGTAAAGATTGATTTAGGGCATGTCCTGTCGGTGCTTATCCACGATAAGCACCGATCTTCAGGTTTTGTTTTATAATACGCGACAGAGTCCTAGCGGGAATCTTCATTTCTCGCGATAAGATTTTTTGCTTCCTAATGGGATTTCGACGAATTCTGGCTTTAACAGCATTAACAGCCTTTGTAGTTCTAACAGCACGCGGCCGCCCCGATCTTTTATGGTTTTCGACAGAGGAAGTGTTGTTGTATCTGTTGATAGTACAATATACGAACATACGGCTGATACCAAGCTTTTGAAGTGTCTGGAATATGACCGACGGCTCCATACCCACTTTGTGCAAGGGCGATCACTGCAATCCTATTTTCTTTATAACCCCATTTCATATTGTAATTTGTTATTGAACACGAAAAAGTATGTGAAATGGCGCGAAATCGAAAGAAGTTTTTAAAATAATAAACGCGTTCCAAATTCAAAATAATTAAGAAGTTGGAAAAAGGAAAATGTTTTCATGTAACAGTATTTATGGCCAGACTAGTCAGATGCCGGTGAGCGTATCGGCACCTGTTCGGGCGCGAGGGCGTGCGCGTGCCGCACGAGCGCGGCGCCGAGCAGCAGGCGGTCGGCGCCGGCGTCCAGCACGGCGGCGGGCGGCGGCGCGGCGGCGGCGGCGCTGCGCCGGTCCACCGTCAGCCGCACGCCGGCGCCGCGCCGCTCCAGCCGCGCCGCGTGCCACGCGCCGTCCGCCACGCCCGCGCCCGCGCCCGCGCGCACAAGCGCCGCGCCCGACCCCAGCTCCATGCGGAACTGCAGGTAGCCCTCCGATATCTGACGGACACAAACGTATCATCGTATAGATCGATTCGATCATATACTCGTATATTCATATAAATAGATCTATTCCATAGCTCTGCCTACGATTAGTCAAATTTGCACAGTGAATCGTGCCGGCTAGCTGTACTAAAAGTTCTAATACTATGATATAATCGACTATTATTATATTATTATGTTATTATTTTATATATAGTACCGAAAAAAGAAAATAAAATAAAACCACGAATAAAAAAATAGATCTGTTTCAAATTGGAGTCGAACGATTGGAAACATCGACGACGCGTAATAACTGATATAGATCGTTTAAAAAAAATCAACTAGTTAATTTAGACACAGCCACAACAGTAGCGGATACGGATACTGAGAGAACGATAGCGACCTCCAGGATGGCGTAGTCGAATTGTCCAGCGGCGTGCAGCAGCGTGCCGCTGGCGCGCCTTGTGCGGAACCGCAGCGACAGCGTCAACTCGTCGTCGAGCAGGCGCGCGCCCGCCACCGCGCCGCGCTCCAGCCGGTACAACCAGGTACCCGTCGCCTCCCAGCGCCGCCACCGCCGCCCTGCCGCCACACACGTACATACATTCATTGGGAATAGTGTTATAGCGTACCATGAAGAATATTCATATGACTCACAACGAATTAACAACAGAGATTGACCGCTTTTCCCGCGTTATTTACAAATACAACGTCAATTGTGAGAAAACGTCCGCTAGTGGTCTCTTATGTTCTAGGAGAATTCAACCGGAACCTAAGAAAATTAAGGCCACCAATCTGCGGCCGGTTTTGACTGCTCGCCCGCATGCGAGCGCATGGTGCCTTCTGTAGACTGCTGTTCAAGGTATCGTTCCTCCCTTTTATCTTTTGAACTGTTTACCTATGTTTCGTCCTTTTCGCGCAGTTCAAAATATGCATTTTATATATAGTGCCAATAAAATACAGTCCACTCCAATTTACACAGTCTGTACACTACCTCTCACAGTCTATACATTACCTTATAAAATAACAAGTATCACGAGTACGAATCGTAAAATGGTTAGTTTTGCTATTTTGTTTTCCATAAGTCAAGTGTTACCTGCAGCCCGCGTCGCCGCATTCGCCGTCCGCGTCGTCGACGGTGTTGGCGATGGTGTCGCAGCGCTCCCCGGCGTACCCGGCTGCGCAAGCGCACCGCCCGCGCAGCCGGTGCGCCGGTGCCACCAGCGCGAACACGTCCGTGCACACCGCGCGCGCGCCGCCGGCCGCCAGCTCCACGCGCTCCGCGCACGCGCCGTGCAGGCAGCCGCCGCACGCCACGCGCACCAGCTCCTCCACCACCAGCCGCGTGCGCTCCTCCAGCCGCTCCAGGTGCGCGTGCAGGCGGCGGCGCAGCGCGTCGGCCGGCAGGAACCCGCCGCCAGCGCGCACCGCGAACGCCACGTCCAGGTCCTGCGCCACCTGCCGCCGCGAGCGCCCGCCCTCCGCCCCCTCGCCCGACGGTTGGACGCTGACGACGACCACGTCGCCGGGGTCGCAGTCGGTGGCCTCGGCGACGGCACGGACGAAGCCCTTGCGGTGGCTGAGCACGAAATCGCGGTCGGTCACCTCCCGGAAGCGCACGACCACCGCTTGCGCGAGCATCTCGTCCGACACGAGCACGACGGCGACGCGCACGATGGCGAAACTGACGAACTTGCCGTCGTCGACGGTGACGTTGAGCCGGTAGTCGCCGACGTCGAGTCGCGGCGCCGCGCGCAGCGAGCCGTCGGCGGCGCCCACCTCGAACAGGTCGGTGGGCGGGTATGGCGCGCCGTCGACGGGCGCCAGCGCGAACGCGAGCGTGTCGTAGGCGTCGCGGTCACTCGCGTACACGCGCCCGATCTCGCCGCCGGGAAACTCGTCCAGGTACGAGTTGACCACGATCTCGAAGCGGCGTTATCACGGGTGGGTACCTGAGACTCTTCGATCACTCTGATGTACACCCACGCGTCCGAAAACAACGGAGGCGTTCCGTTATCGAAGACGCGAATCTGCAGGGCGTATCTGTCCTTGATTGCGGTGGTTGAATCTCGTCGCAGATCGGAGGTACCCGTCCTGCTCGAGGCGAAAGGCGCCCATCTCGTTGCCGGATTGAAAGTCGAAAGTGTAGGGCGCCGCGTTAGGGGGCGCGTCCGCGTCTCGAACTTCGAATTTGACGATCGTGTAGCCGAGCGGCCGGTCCTTCCTGGACGACGGCCGTGTAGTTGGTCTGCGCGAAGAGCGGGGGGTTGTCGTTCGCGTCCCACGACTTCGACGTTGACGAGCGCCGTGGCTTCGAGCGCGGGCAGGCCGCGGTCGCGCGCGCGCACCTCCAGCACGTAGGCGGGCACGGCCTCGCGGTCCAGCGGCGCCGCCACGGACACGTAGCCGGTGTCGGCGTCGATGGCGAAGCGGCCGTCGCGGTCGCCGCGCGCGATGGAGTACGTCACGCGCCCGTTGGCACCCGAGTCAGCGTCGTCGGCGATCACCTGCAGCACTCGCTCGCCGACGACTGAGTCTTCGCGGACGCGGGCGCCGTACGAGGCCTGCGAGAATACCGGCGCATTGTCGTTGCTGTCGGAGATCGTGATGTTGACGGACGCCTGGTCGCTCAGCGGCGGGGAGCCGCCGTCGATCGCCTGCACGGTGAGCGCGTACTCCTTGCGGCGCTCGTAGTCCAGCGGCCGCGCGATCGTGAGCACGCCGGTGGCCCGGTCGAGGGCGAAGTCCTCGCGACCGTCGCCGCCGACGATGGAGTAGTAGACGTCCGCGTTGACGCCGGCGTCCCGCGAGGTGGCGCGCACGCGCAGCAGCTCGGTGCCGGGCGCGTCCAGCTCGGGCGCGGCGGCGCGGTAACTGGCGGAACTCGAACTCGGGCGGGTTGTCGTTGACGTCGGCCACGGTGAGCCGCACGGTGGCGGTGGCGGAGCGCGGCGGGCGGCCGCCGTCGCGCGCGCGCACGACCAGCCGGTGCTCGGCCTGCGTCTCGCGGTCCAGCGGGCGCGCGCAGCGTGATGATGCCGCTGTCGGCCGCCAACTCGAACGCGTCGTTCGTTTCGTCGACGAACGAATAGCGCACGAGTCGATTCTCCCCGAGGTCGACGTCGGTGGCGTGCACCTGCCGATACATGTTTGCGAATTAAACGAAGTTTGACGAAATTATTGATTTCTGCTTGCATCACGCGCGAGAGACGAGAAAATCGGATGTAGGTATTTATGGCAACAGCATGTTTTCTAACAGCTTATGCGGTAAACCGATCGTCTCATATCTAGCGAACGAAAGAACACGATGAGAGTGACAGCTTTATAGAATTAAGTCTGTCCTCAAGAATTCATTTGCGAATTCATTTGCAAAGAGGATTAAAATTAAAGTAGAAATGAAAATAAAAAGCATAGTGCACCTTGGCGACGAGCGTGCCGACGTCGGCGTCCTCGGGTAGCGTGACGGTGTAGGGCGGCGGCGCTGAAGGCGGGCGCGTTGTCGTTGACGTCGTCCAGCGCCAGCCGCAGCTCGGAGCCGCAGCCCCACTCGGGCCGCGCGCGGTCCTGCGCGTGCGCCCATCAGCACGTACTCGCTCAGCGTCTCGCGGTCCAACGGCTGAGCGACGGTCACCTCACCGGTCTCCTGCGGATCCGTTTATGAATATAAATTGTCTATTGAAAATTATATTACTTTAAAATGTTGGTCAAAAATCTTGTTGATGTCGATATCGACAATTCAGTTCTGGTCAAAAATAGGTCCAAAAAAATTCGATTGTTCACTTAAGAAGCCAAACTTAATAATGTTGGGTGCGTGTAGTTGTTTATTATGAAGCGCTACCTTATCGATGGCAAAGTGGTCGGCATGGTCCCCGCTGAGGTAGTAGCGCAGGCCGGCGTCGCCGGGCCCGTCCGCGTCGCCCGTCAGCAGCGTGGCCACGCGCGTGCCCGCCGCAGCGTCCTCCGGCAGCCGCGCGTAGTAGCGGTGCCGCACGCAGTACGGCGGGTTGTCTGCCGGGAGACACATTGTCAGCGGCGTATCTTTTAAAACTCCAATTGAAACTGCAAATGTCTTTAGAGTATTAACTCTTATTAAATGTGTTTATGCCGACTATACTCATATCTAGCTTTATAATTTCTGGTAAAATAAGAAGTGGCGACTGACCGTCGACGTCGAGCACGGTGATGGCGACCTGCGTGTAGGCGGTGAACTTGCCGTCGGTGGCGGCGACGGTGAGCTGATGCGAGGCGTCCAGCTCGCGGTCGAGCGCGCGCGCCACGTACAGCTCGCCGGTGGCGCGCAGTTGGAAGCGCGCGCGCGGGTCGCCGTCCGCCACGAAGTAGGCGAGCGCGCCGCCGCCGCCGCCGCCGCCCGCGTCCGCGTCCGCGCACGCCCAGCCGCGCCACCACCGTGCCGGGCGCCGCGTCTTCGCGCACCTGCACACACACAACAGAACTCACGTCTAATGGAAGTCCACCTGACCTTTTCAAATTAATGCTTAACCTAAGATGCTTTAAAAATAATGAGTGAATTAAAATAGTAAATAGATATATATAAAAAAGTGAGGACCTCTTTGGCGTAGCGGTCCTGCAGGAAGGCGGGCGGGCTGTCGTTGTAGTCGGCGAGGCGCACGACGAGCGTGCCGCGCGCGCTGCGGCGGGCGGTGGGCGGCGCGCCGTCGGCGGCCCGCAGCGCCAGGCGGTGCTCGGCGCGCGCCTCGCGGTCCAGCGCCGCGGCCGTCGTCACCCACCCGCTGTACGGGTCCACCGCGAACAGCGCCGCGCTGCCCTCCGAGCCCTCGCTCACGATCGAGAAACGGACCTCGCCGTTGGACCCGGAGTCGGGGTCGTCCGCCATTACTGCAAGACAATCGAAATCATGAAAATGTGATGACGTCCCCACGCACGCAGAGACTGGAGTGCCACTAGGCTAGATTTTAGGACCGACGCTGTTCATAAAATTATGTAGATATATCCGAATGAGCTTTCGACAATAATTTGCTTTCGTTTTATGATAATGTTTTTTATTTTATTTTTATTTATTTATTATCGGAATCAAAACATACATAACTTTTATAATATGGGGTACTACTAAGCCTCTTGGGTTTGTGTGTAGTAACCGGACCGGACCCGGACCGGACCGGACTAAAAACATAATTATCGACATAAATATAACATAAAAATCGATACTTTATTTACAAAATACAAAACTGCGTAAGGGATAAGACTTAATAAATCGCTGAATCAAATTTTTGATCTTTAAAATAAGAAGAGATCTCACTCACATCGAGAATCTGTGTAGAAAGGTCAGTAGTCAATTTATGCTCTGTATAGACTTTCTATAAATACTCTTATTTTATCAAAATATAATATAGCCTATGTTACCCGCAAGATATGTAGCATTATATAGCTGAAAGAATCTATATACAGACAGCAAAAATAACGGGTCATTTAGAAAAAACAGCGATATCTCCCAAAGTTATTTACATAGATCCCTCGTATAAATAATATGTTATAGGGCAGATTTATGACGCTTATTATACATATCAAAAGAGATTGCATTTGAACAAGTTACAGCTTCAAAAAAAGAAATTCCGATTTTGAAAAAAATTAAAATTCAAATTTTTGGAATAGAAAATTTTCTCGCTTTTGTTTCAA
Organism: Eudonia lacustrata; assembly: GCA_947562085.1. Taxonomy (NCBI): domain Eukaryota; kingdom Metazoa; phylum Arthropoda; class Insecta; order Lepidoptera; family Crambidae; genus Eudonia; species Eudonia lacustrata. Next base: position 160,339 of record OX387316.1, read on the forward strand.
ACCGAGCTGTCATCATAAACAGTTTTTTTGGCTGGTCACAGTATTTTGTGCATCAACCATGCACCAGTTGGTGCAGTGTCGTTATCTACTGAAGAATGTACACGAATTATCACCATGGTACAAGAAGGAAGGAGTCAGCGGAGTACTGCTAGAACAAACCCTCCACCAACCCATGGTCCTGCCTACCTTGCGGCATACGGACCGAATCTCGGGAGAGCGCGAGGGTACTTGCATAGGCTCTTTCCCCCGTCTGCGCTATTCACTTCGCTCCCTACAAATTATCTAATTCCGTTCCTTCTGTTTCCAACTCTCCCCCTTCTGGGGCGTGGACACCACAGTACGTGACTTCGCGTCGGGCTACTCTAAGTGCTGTTACCTTGTCCTCATTCAAATGTACGTCGAATAGTGTGCCAGGAGTGCGTGAACTCGCGCAACACTTCAAAGTTACTTCAGCAACTAGTGAGGTCCTTGTGATACGTCGGGCCAAAATCAAAGTCAAAGTCAAATATTCTTTATTCAAATAAACTTTAGAAAAGTGCTTTTGAATCGTCCATAATTTTTTTACCTACTACCCATTCAGGACGTCTATTTTTAGCTGTGGAGAAGAATGGGCGCAAGAAACTCCACAGCTTTAATTCATTATGTAACGACATTTACAAAATTATATGCCGTTACGTTACCAAGTTATACAAGTTTAAAAAACCTTAACAATATATTGGATTAGAAATAGATTGGAGCATTTTAAACCCATGCTGTTTTGTCTTCAATGTAATCAGACACTTTATAATAAGCTTTTTTATAAAGCTTTTCTTTAATAGCGATTTTAAATTTATTAATATCTAGTTTTTTGGATATTACTTGGAACTTTATTGTAAAAACGTACACACAGGCCTCTAAATGAATTATTTACTTTGTGGAGCCTAGTATTAGGTACTGCTAGTTTGTTTTTATTTCTAGTGTTTACATTGTGAGTATCACTGTTTTTAGAAAAAGTTTCAATATTTTTATATACATACATTAGGTTCTCGTAAATATATTGTGATGCAACTGTCATTATATTAATATCTTTAAATCTCTCCCTAAGAGAATTACCAGCTTTTAGATTATAAATTGCTCGAATAGCCCGCTTCTGCAGCACAAAGATAGTTTGAATATCGGCAGCATTGCCCCACAGTAAAATGCCGTACGACATTACGCTATGGAAATAACTAAAGTAAACAAGTCTAGCTGTTTCAATGTCAGTGATCTGACGAATTTTCATTACTGCATAAGCCGCAGAGCTCAGTCTACTCGACAATTTATCTATATGTGGGCCCCACTGTAGCTTTGCATCCAACGTAATGCCTAGAAACACTGTGGTGTCCACAAGGTCCACATTCTTATCTTTAATTTTTACACCGGGGCCGGGTTAGGTCTTGTGTATTCGGTCCAACATTACGTCTCTGGCTTCCGCATACAGTTCACATTCCAAAGCGCATGATCTCGGCTCTCTTCAACATCCGCTCCACAGGGTCACAATGCGGTCTCGCAAAGCGTAAGTCGATGTAGACGCTGCCTAAAGCAACCCGTGTCTTGTAAGCATCTGGGACACCACTGCTGCCACCACTGCTAGAACAGTAGGTGTATCTTTATCCACGGTCCAAAGAGTACTCCAGCGATTTCAAGAGACCGGCATGAAACATCAGGAGACCAGGGAATGGCAGGCCAAGGTGTACAACTACACGAGAAGACCGATTCACCGTGAGCACTATGTTAAGAAATCGACATCTCACGGCTGTTCAGGTCCGAAATATCCTTCAAGAAATTCACCACAAGGAATTGTAATTGTATCACAACAATGTAAGCTCTGACACGATCCGGCGGTGACTTCGGGAAGCTGATAGGCCAGGTCAGGCCTTATAGGCCAGCAAATGGCCCTAAATTGCTCAGGGGACATCGAGTTGCCAGGTTGCGATTTGCTCGAGAACACGTCCGATGGACAGATGAAGATTGGTCCAGGGTTATGTTTTCCGATGAGTCAAGATTTTGTTTATTCGCACACGATGGGGAGATGAAGAGTATATAGGCGACCAAATGAACGTTATCGTCAAGCGTGTTTTGAGAAAAAGGTGCCATTCGGTGGAGGATCAATAATGGTTTGGGCTGGGATATCTTCAGAGGATCGTACGGAGTTAGTAATTATAGAAAACGGTTCTTTCTGACAGCTCCCACATATGTAGAGGAGATTTTAAATGAGCATGCTGGTCCTTTCTTGGTGAATATGGGAGCAAATTCCATTTTTATGGACGATAATGCGCGACCACATACAGCACATTTGGTCAACGCGTATATTCAAGACGTCGGTATCACCCGCATCGAGTGGCCAGCTCGCAGCCCCAGATTTAAATCCCATAGAGCATTTATGGGACGAGCTCGGGAGATGCGTTAAACAACGCTCTCCAGCTGCAGCTAACTTACATGAGTTAAGAAGTGCGCTAGTAGAAGAATGGTCAAACATAGACCAAAACCGTATTAGTGATTTACAGCATGCCACATCGTCTTAATGAAGCGATTCGGGCTCGTGGACAATACAAGATACTAAATTTACAGAAAAGCTTTCATTTTGCAGATTAACTGTGTTGTATATTTTTTTTATTGTCAAAAGTTAGAAGTGTATTGTATTTTTTTAGTACTTAAATAAAATTATACAGTTTACAAACGTGTTATGTATTTTCTTTTATTTAGTCAGTCATCTATAACATACTACAGTTTCACTAGTTTGTGTTGTGTAGTTAAGAAACTATCACACTTTTTATAAGCGACCCGGAATTTTTGCGGTCCAGTGTATTAATACGTGAAGCAAAAACTTAGTATTTGTTTCGCCTTTTTACGAAAATTGCGCGGACGGAGGAGTATAAAATTTCGCACACTTATAGTTTATATAGAGAAGGAGTACAGAATGATAATTTTTTTTTTAATTATTCATAAAAAATATATTAAATCAATATAACAAACATTACATTTTAGTAAAAGTATGATTAATAAGAGATGAAATGCCATGCCGTTATTTCTTTTATCCGTGTTAGTGTGATTTGTAAATATTTGTAGTAGGTACGCGATTCATCGTCTGACTAACGACTGAGGACGGCGAGAGACTTTGTAGTCCATGGCCCTCGACTCGTGTGCCAACATTATTGTTCGTGCTCTCTTCTAATACGTAGTCATATAGCTCAGTGGTCGTAATAGTGGTAATTAGATAATTTGTAGGGAGCGAAGTGAAAAGCGCAGACGGGGAAAGAGCCAATGCAAGTACCATCGCGCTCTCCCGAGATTCGGTCCGTATGCCGCAAGGTAGGCAGGGCCATGGGTTGGTGGAGGGTTGGTTGTAATAGTCGTAATTTTGGGTATGTTTGCAGGAGTTATACATCTAAATGAAATAGGTAATGTAATGTGGCGCTCACGTTGCACTAGGCTGGTGTGCGGCGGCGCGTTCTCGGCGAGCGTGACGACGTAGGGCTGCGAGTGGAAGGCGGGCGCGTGCGAGTTCACGTCCAGCACCTGCAGCCGCGTCTGCACCATGCGCGCCGCCGCCGGGCTGCCCGGGCCCTCCGCGATCACGCCTGCGCAACCACACCGACACTCACTCATTACATATATTTTATAATTCATTATTATGATTATTGCATAATAGGATGTTACACGAACACATTACGAGAGACAGAGATCGCACGCATATGAATGAAAATGAAGGTTTTGTATTTGTGGTCTATTCAATCTTTTCACATGCTATTAGTAACGATTAGAATTTTATATTTTTAAATAATTCTTTAGTGTAAGTATTTAGATTGAGTCTTTTCAAAAACAAAAAGTAGTAGTCGCTGCGTGTAATACCTACTTTATTTAAGAAGTAGTACTAGCTCCGGAACTATTCAGGTCCGCGGAGTGAAGAAGTTTCAAAAATGGATATATAACTTAACTTTTTATAAAGGACTCTAGTCTAGTCAGATCGGTGAGTGAGTCGTGATCGCATTACCGATAATATGTTCGGATGCGGTCTCCCGGTCCAGCTGGCCGGCGAGCACGAGCCGGCCGTTGGCGTCGACGGCGAACAGGTCGCGCGGCCACAGGCCCGGCGCCAGGCGGAAGCGCGTGTCGGCGGCGGGCTCGTCGGGGTCGCGCAGCTCGGCCAGCAGCGTGCCGGGCGGCGCGTCCTCGGGCAGGAACACGCCCGGCGGCGGCGCGCGCAGCCGCGGCGGCGCCTCGCCCGGCCCCAGCACGAACACCACCACGGGCGCCTCGCCCGCCAGCCCGCCGCCGTCGCGCGCGCGCACCCACACGCGCACCGACCGCGACGCTGCGAACGCCGACATGAGTGTTTCGGTGGGCTCGGCCGCGGATATAATGAGCACAGAAAGAAGTTGCAGGTAAATATCGCAGTGATCGGGAAAAATCGGAAGGGCGACTGTTTATAAAAAATACGTTCGTATTCGACCATAGAGTCGAGTAAAATTTATTTTATCAACGGTCAACTTGTCTTCTCAGATTTATAAATTGACACATTGTAATAAAAAGTTTCGTAATTGTATAAAACTCACCGAAAGCGGAGGCGTCGCGGGCGAAGGAGAGCGCGCCGGTGTGAGGGTCGACGGCGAACAGGCCGCTGGCGTCGCCGTGCACGTCGCCCTCGTACACGGAGTACTGCAGGCGCGCGTTGTCGGCCGCGTCGGCGTCGCGCGCCGCCAGCGTGAGGAAGGGCGCGTGCGGCGCGCGGTCGTGCGGCACGGCGGCGCGGTACTCGCGGTGCGGGAACACGGGCGCGTTGTCGTTCACGTCCAGCACGCGCACGCGCACCGTCGTGTGCCGCAACAGCCCGCCGCCATCGCTCGCCGTCACCGGCACCTCCCACTCGGCACGCCGCTCGCGGTCCAGCGGCACCAGCGTGGTCAGCGCCCCGCTCGACGCGTCGATCGCGAACGTCTCGCGCAGCTTGGCCGACGGGATCGTATAGGTTATCGTGCCGTACTCGCCGGGGTCTTCGTCGTACGCCTTCACCTGAGGACGAATGAAGAAGAGGAAGAATTAAATATAGATAAACTTATATAGAACTCGCATTTGTCACTGTCTTGAAATAATTATACCACACAAAATTAACTAACACTTTTTGTTAGTAAAATCTAGAACGGGCCATAAACTACCACGCAGGCCCAGTGCGGTGCGGTGGTTGTTATTGATTGCTAATGCAGCCGGGACCAACGGCTTTACGTGCCTTTCGAAGCACGGAGGAGCTCGAGATGATACCCATCCGACGACCGGCCAAATTGATTGGATTGCCAAATGCGGGTCGGTGATCACAAACCCGGGCTATGCATCGAAAAATCCGAAACACACTTTGCCCGACCTGGGAATTGAACCTTCGGGACCGGGACCTTCGAGTATCGGGCCGAGCGCTCTGCCACTCGGCCACCGAGGCTTTTAATGAATTGAATTTAAAATATGAGTCGCTCACCGTGGTCAGTAAGAGAGGCGGCGGTTGGTTCTCGAGCGCGCGCGCCTCGTGCACCAGATGAGGGAAGTGTGGCGGCTCGCGGTTGGCGGGTGCCAGCGCGAGCTTGACGCGCGCGAAGGCGGCGTGCGCGCCGTCGGACACGGACACGTTGAGCGAGCGCGGCGCGGCGCCGGCGGCGGCGGCGGCGGCCCAGGCGCGCGCGTTGGCCAGCGTGACGACGCCGGTGCGCGCGTGCACGGCGAACGCGTGCGGCGGCGCGCCCGCCAGCGCGTACCGCAGCCGCGGCGCGTCGGCCGCGTCCGGGTCCCAGGCCGCCACGCGCGCCACCGCCGTGCCGCGCGCCGCCTCCGCCGACACCAGCGCCGTGATCACGCCGCGCTCCATGCGGGGCGGGTTGTCGTTCACGTCCTCCACTGATTCGAACAATGTATCGAGGAATTTAGGTGGACCTTACGATTCAATTGTTTATTCATTTACTATTTTAGGGAGTTTTACAGCTCATTTAACAATATGATCACTTTGTAAACTACTACTATAAAAAAATACATTTTTGAAGAAAAAAGTCGTTGTCGATAGGGAGAACGGGCCATGAACCACCGCGCGGGCCCAGTGCGAATTGGTGGTTGTTAACGACTGCTAATGCAGCCGGCACCAAAGGCTTTACGTACCTTCCGAAGCATGGAGGAGATCGAGATAATAAATTTTTGGTCACCCATCCGATGACCGGCCTTTGCAAAAGTTGCTTAACCTCAGCACTCGCAAACCGGGCGCATTAACCATTGCGCCATCGAGCTCCCCAAGGAGGTTGACATCTATTTATTTACCACTAATTGTTTGTGTGCGAGGCGTAGGTATTTGAGCCAGTTGTTGTTGTTTAATGGTTAAGCTGTTATTTTGTTGTCTTGCTTTTATTGAGTTTGTGTGCTATGCTTGTGATGTATGCTTCCTGAGAAACCCGTGCTGATCATTGTTAAATGAATTGCTAAGACTGGCATAGACTTCCTGATAAACTAGTCTTTCCAGGATCTAGGCAAATAGACATAGCTTAGATGTGGAAAGGTAATTCTCTATATTATTTTTATCCCCCTTCTTAAGCACCGGGATTATTAATGCAAATTTTCACACCCCCTCAGTCAAGGACAGTCTGTACAATATGCACATCGGTACTACAAGACCCGGAGCACGGCTCGGCAATAGCTATGACAACGGCGTCATCCAACGTACCTGCGTTTCAAAATTTACCCCAATTTATATTAGAAATGTATTTTATCGACACTCATTTTGTAAGGCTCTAATTACAAAGAACTCCGCATTTAATTCGATTTACTTTCAATAATTAAACATCACCGAAACGTATGATTACTTTAAAATTCATGAACCGCTCTTTTGAACAATAGTGCAGTGAAGGGCGACTGACCGGTGATGAAGAGGTGCGCAGTGGTGAGCAGCGGCGGGCGCGCGGCGTCGGCGGCGGCCACCAGCAGGTGGTAGGCGGCGCGGCGTTCGCGGTCCAGCGGCGCCGCCACGCGCACCGCGCCCTCCGCGTCGATAGCGAACTCCGCCGCCGCCGGCTCTGACCCGTACCCGCTCAGGGAGTACGAGATTTGCCCGTTCAAGCCTGTGAACATGCGCTCAAATTTGATTCGGTCCTTCGAGTCAAATTTTGTTTCCTGAAATATTTTTTTGTCATTTATTTATTTACATGATATTCTAAAATAAAAAAAAAATATGTCGGTCGTAAGAAAGCACCAAATTAATTAAAATATCATAAAACTGTCTTGAACATATGTAATTGGAAATAGCGTATGAGCCGTAAAGACCGTGCACTGACCGGTGTCGTTGTCGGTGGCGTGCACGGCGACGACCAGGTCGCCGAGCGCGGCGGCCTCGGAGACGGCGGCGCGGTACACGTCTTGCGCCAGCTGCGGCGCGCAGTCGTTGACATCGAGCACCCGCAGCGTGACGGCCACGTCCGCGTACGCGCCGGTCACGCCGTCCGTGGCACGCACCACCACCTCGTGCGCGCGCGCCGACTCGTAGTCCAGCGGCGACCGCGCCACCAACACACCTGCGCACACCAACACTCTACACTCACTACACTCACGACACGCGCGCGCACAGACAGTGGCTCGAGCACGAAGGGCACCACAGTTACGACACAGTGAACGAAAAGCCTCTAAGTGATGTACGGCGACTCTGTATATACCTCTCTTGCAGCCACGAGCACAGTTATGCGAAGACCTCATATTACCATATTTATAAAATGTTTATATAATTTTTAACGCAAATTTTGTTGCGAACAAATTACAAAAACACAAATGTCGAAAAAATTTCCACGAGCAGGATTTGAACCCGCACCCTTCTGACATACCGGGTCAGGTGCTCTTCCAATTGATTCCATTTTTTCGACATTTGTGTTTTTGTAATTTGTTCGCAACAAAATTTGCGTTCAAAATTATATAAACATTTTATAAAAAGCTTGCCTACTTCTTAACTGATCTTTAGTATTTGTAAAAATATTATGATTATACGTTTGATATTTTGGTATAGGTAATTAGTGAATAAATTGATACGATAATTCATTTAATAAAAAAAAAATGAAAGTAAAAAAAATATAGTGCGAATATTCACGAAAATAATAAGTAAATAGATGTAAATACTATTACTAACCACTCGTACTATTTACGGTTTACTATTAAAACAAAGCTGTCAACGTTACGGGGATTGCTTGTAACTATAAAGTTAGACAAATTAAGTAAATGTTTTTTAAATAAATTTTTACTTTTTATTTTCAAGGCTATTTCATCTTTGCAGATGAAATACTACAAATTTGATAACACAACGCTATAGTAAATTTTTACTTTTTATTTATTTATATATTTATTATATATATTTATATTTTATATATTTTTTTATTAAAAAAATAAAATAAATTTACTATAGCGTTGTGTTATCAAATTTGTAGTATTTCATCTGCAAAGATGAATCTGCATAGCCAACGGTTGCAATGGCCGTTGGATAGATGGCGCGCTGTGCCGCTATTAGCACTCTAACAATTACAAAAGCAGTGACAAAATTCAGCGTCTACGTCAGCCTTCCCGGTAGCATAGCGGTCAGTGCAGCCGCCCGGATTGCGGAAGACCCAGGTTCGATTCCTGGCTGGGTCGGGTAGGCGTTTAATTTTTTCACTGTATTTTGAAAATTTTATAAATATTTGTTTTTTAAATATTTATAACTTTGCATCAGATCCTTTCTTATCCGTGATTGTCTTTGCAATGTTTTGCTTAGACCGTGATACTGAAAATCTTTTTTTCTAGCAAGCATAAGAGAATAGGAAAAAAAATAATGCACTGTAACTATAGAAGGTAGGTACACACAGCGGCAGATCAACCTACCCAAAACTGTCAAATTTCTACAATCAATTTTGAACTTTATTGTTTGGATATAAGGATAAATATTCATTAGAGAAATTTGACAGATTTGGGTAGGTTGATCTGCCACCGACTGTACAAATTGGAAATATTTGTTCAGTATGACGGTGTAAACAAAACCGTAGAAAAAGAGTAATTAATAGAAAAGGGTCTTATATTAGCGCGGCTGCGCGGACGCATGAACGTTTTTGATCAGTCCGTGCAATTTGCAATGAACCTGGGAACCGGCACCTGGGCCCCCAGCGCCACATGCCACAACGACATATTTGATAAACGGAAATGAACTGCGGGTGAGGGTGCCATGTTAACGTAGACATGTCGGCGGAGGTGATCCGACGTGGCGTGACCAACGACGGCCCCGCGGGTCAGACTAGATGGAACATTTAGTTTCTGGTGAGCGAGTGAATGAGAAGGATTTGTTTAAATTACAAACTAACAAGTTAATGACGAAAGCTTTTGATTTTGATAGTATAGCGCGGATGGTGTCGCCATGAAAAAAATAAAATTGTTACAAATTACATCGGTCTTCAAGATACTTAACGGGGTCTCGACTGCTGAACGCATGCAAACTAGTGACCCATGCACAGGCGCAACACAACAAAAGCGGAGCGAGCGCTCGCAGCGGCGGCGGCGGCGCGGTACTCACATGGGTTATTGCCTCTGTCGGGTGCTGCGGGACAAAACGGGCGTTAGTGTGGCGTCAACAGCTGCGGCTCGGCCGCGCGCGCCCGCCCCGGCCGGGGAGGGGGTCCCACGCCGCTCGACCCGACATGAGCGAACGCTACTGATTCCAAGTTAGAGCCCACGAATTAAAAGGGCATGATTTAAATTTAAAAAATTCTAAAGGGATCGATACGCAATACTACCGCAAAATATTTTGCAGTTTCCGCTATAAAAAGTCAAAATCGACTTCTATCAAACTACGGAAGGATTCGCCGAAAGATCGTAGACGTTCGCCGACTCTAAGCCGAGAGTACGGAATCACGCACCTGCGTCGAAGTGTATCTCGAAGAGGTCAGAGGCGGGAGACCCGTCGTCGACGAGCGTGTAGATGAGCTGCCGGTTGAGCGGGCTGAGCGCGCGCAGCGGCGGCGCCAGCGGCTGGCCGGGCGGCGTGTCCTCGCGCGCCGCCAGCTCGTAGTGCGCGCGCTCCCACGCCGGCGCCGCGCCGCCCGCCCACACGCGCACCGCCACGCCCGCGTCCGTGCCGCACGCCGGCGTGCCGCCGTCGAACGTCGCGATCACCAGCGAGTACAGCTGGTTGTGCGCGTCCAGCGTCTGCTTCAGGGAGATCTGCCCCGTGCGCCGGTCCACCCGGAACAGCTCGCCGTGCCCGCGCTTCATTTCGTACCGCACCTGGACCGAATCATGTTTACCCATCGAATTCAGTATGAAGTGAAATTTGAAAACGGAAGCCAAATAATCTTTGAAATCAAGTAAATATATTAGGAAACGTCACCTCTCCGTTGTCGTTGGCGTCGATGTCGACGGCCTTGACGCGCAGCACGGGCTCGCCAGGCTCGGCGCCGGCGCGCACGGCCGCCACGTACGGCCGCTCCACGAACACGGGGCAGTTGTCGTTGACGTCCGTGACGGCCACGTGCAGCCGCGCACGCGCCACGCGCTGCCGGCTGCGCGCCTCCACCAGCAGCGAGTACGCGTCCCGCAGCTCGCGGTCCAGCGCCACGCCCACGCTGCGCACGGCACCCGACGTCAGGCCCACCTGCCACGAACGCAATAATGCACCCATTTTGTAACACACGTTAACTGGTATTCGTTTTGGATAAGATTTATTATGGCTGAAGCTAGAAGCCGAATAATTTTTAATCACCTCGAATCCTTCCACTGGGTTCAGAATATGAAATTCTACATGTTCGTTGAGCGCCGCTCCGAGCACGTTCAGCACCGCGATTAGAGTCGGTTTCGTCGAGTTCTCGACGACCGAGCCGTAGTAGTCGGACTTCTGGAAGGCGAGACCCGAGTTTTCGATTTCTTTCACACGTATTTCGACCCTCGCCGTGCTGGAGTACTGGCCGTCGGAGGCGCGCACGCGCAGGCGGTACGCGTCGGCGAGCGCGTCGGGTGCGGCCACGGTGAGCGCGCCGTCGGCGGCCAGCGCGAAGGCGCCGCGCTCGTCGCCCTCGATGACGTCGTACTTGACGCGGCCGCCGGCGGGCGGGTCGGGGTCCGCGGCCGCCAGCCTCGCCACCACCACGCCGCGCGTCGTGGGCAGCAGCACCGTCGCCTCGTACGACGCGTGCTCGAATACGGGCGGGCAGTCGTTCACGTCGACGACTTCGATGATCACGCGCGCTACGCTGTCCGATGGCAGGCGGGGCGAGCCGGCGTCCACCACCTTATAGATATATAGTAGGTATATTGAGTTGCCGATCGTTCGCTATAATAAATTTATAAAAATGTTTCTGTCAAAAAACACCAACCCTGACGGTGAATTCGTGCGTGCGCGCCAGTTCGTAGTCGAGCGGCGCGACGAGCCGCAGCGCGCCGGTGGTGGCGTCGACGCGAAAGAGCGCGGCGGCCGCGGGCTCCAGCACCTCGTAGGCGCGCTGCTGGTGCGCGGGCGAGTCCAGGTCGTCGGCCTCCAGCACCAGCGGCGCGCCGGCCGCGGTCACCACCAGCGCGCCCGCCGCCGCCGCCTCGGACGCGCGCCCGCGGTACAGCGCGCGCCGGAACGAGGGCGCGTGCTCGTTGCGGTCCAGCACGTGCACCGCCACGCGCGCCGACGCCGCGCCGCCGCCCTGCACACGACACACACGTTAGCATTAGACCTTACGCTCTGACACGCTACATGATACACTATTGGCTTATGGTCCGTTCTCCCTATGGTGTTCTCCAATCCTATCTTCCTATCTTCTCCTATGGTGTTTCTATCGATAGGGAAGGTTCGTCCCGCAGCAATAGGAACATAATATGAGTTGGTGATGTGATGATGATAAGACGTTAGTAAAAAGCTATAAGTTCAATACCATATCTTTTCGTTAGCAGTTCAAAGCCGCCTTGTCCAACTTGTGTAAATAGGTAAAAGACTGGCTCTCCAGTGGCCGGAAATCCCAGCTATGCCCGAGCAGCCCGGCCGACGTCAACATCCACATCAACATCAACCTTGTGGATATACTCGAAGTGCACACCGGGAACTTGGTTATAATACACTAGGTCGGCACAGAATGCGGTGCCGCTAACCATGTTGAGCGCGTGCACGGTGAGGTTGTAGAAGGCGCGCGCCTCGAAGTCGAGCGGCGCCTGCGTGGCGAGCAGGCCGGCGGCGGGGTTGAGCTGGAACAGGCCGGCGCCGCCCTCCAGCGCGTACCACACCGTGGTGGCGCTGCGGGCCTCCAGCGTCGCCAGCGGGAAGCCCGCCGGCTCGTTCTCGTACACCTCGCACACCACCTCGCTCGTTGTGAACCTGGATCGAACCATTAACATTTGCTTTAGTAAAAAAGGAAAGACCAAAGAAGAAAAATATAAAGACATAAGGTTATTTTATGTGATAACTTTAATAAATTGAGCAATTTAAGTGTTCTAAAGTTATTTTACATTTTATAATAGTCACGTTCTATTTTTCAGTTAATTTAAAAGTTCACTTTAAATTATATCCTAAATATAATATTACAAATAATTATATTAGGCAATGGGGTATTTGACAGGTTTTAGAAAAATATGTCTAATGGTTCATTATAGCATAATATATTTGCAATTCGATTAATTCGTTATGAATTTCTTTATTTTTTATGAAAATCGCCATTAAAATTCAAATTAATAAAATAGCCGCCAGAACGCTGAAGACGCCATGCATGCAGGTCACGTGATGTCGTGACGTCACATGCTTGTAAACAAACTTTTAGCTGTCAAATCAAACGTACAAAACTTTGATTGTCATTTTACTGTTTACAAGCTGGTGACGTCACTTCTGATTCAGCGGTATCCCGTGCGTTTTTGATCACGTGGTCATTCATAAAAAAATTATTATGTTATTAATGATTTTTTATAAAAATCATACTTATTTTAAAATTATGTGCTGGCTAAATTAGTTTAAAAACATGTTTACTATTAAGTTATCAACAGTTTGATCAATATTTTCATTGTAGTCAAATACCCTATTATCGGAGTTACCGCGTTTGTTAGCATGTGTAATTTGTATCAATATAATCATTTGATTTTAGCATTAATAAATTAGTGACGAATCTACACTCAAACTGAACGGTTTCATTTTATTATTCCCGTCTTGCCAATCAATAATCATAATCATATCATATTTTTAGTGTGACGCGGTGTGATACGGTTTATTTATTTTATTATAAACTTTCGCAATAATTTTGTTATAGTATTTTGTTTCGCGTGCAATATTGCAATTGTAATTACCTCGGTGGAGCGTTGTCCGGTTCCACGATGAGGACGTGCAGCGGCAGCGTGCTGAAGCGCGCGGCGGGCGGCGGGTTGGCGGCGCGCACGTGCAGCGTGTACTCGCGCGGGCCGCGGGCGGGCAGCGCGCGCGCCAGCCGCACGTCGCCGAGCGCGTCCACGGCGAAGGCGCCGTCGTCGCCGCCGCCCAGCGAGTACAGGATCTGCGCGGCGTCGCCCGCGTCGCGGTCGGCCGCCCGCAGCGCCGCCACCAGCGCGCCGGCGGGCGCGTCGCGGGCCAGCCGCGCCTCTGCCAGCCGCCGGCCCCACTCGGGCGCGTGCTCGTCCGCGTCATGAACGCGCACAGTCACGCGCGCAAACGCTCGGGACGCGCGCGGCGCTTGGTCGCGGGCCCAGATCGTCAGCTCGTGAATCGCTGCGCTTTCACTAAGTATAAACATGCAATGAATGAATAAAACGAAATCATCAAGTATATACTATCATAATAATATTGGAGTGCCAGCGAGCGATCGTCGAGATGGCGATGGCGTACCGGTCGAGCGGTTGCGCGAGCTCCAGCACGCCGGTGAGCTCGTGCAGGCGAAACAGCTGCAGCGAGGCGGGCGCGCGCGCGGCGTGCAGCCCGTACAGCAGGCGGCCCGCGCCCGCCGCCGGCGGCGCCGCCAGCGCCTCGCCCGCGCGCCGCGCCTCCGACGTCTCCACCACGTACTCCGCGCGCGAGAACGACACGCCGCCCTCGTTCGCGTCGTTGATCACCGTCACGTTAACCTGACACAGTGACTCGGTTATCTACGTTGTTACGAAGCACTGAATATCTGCCGGTATTGTCGGTTGCCGGATTTTAGGTAATTTATTTACTGACAATAGTTTACTGTCGGCCTTCGAAGGGACGACCATAAGGACGGATGTAACGTTTCCAAAAACTCACGATGGTGTAGACGGTGTGACGGCCGTCGCTGACGGACACGTTGAGCGCGTACCGCGGCGTGCGCTCCCACAGCAGCCGGCGCGCCAGCACCAGGCTGCCGTCCTCGCGGCCCACGTAGAACTCCTGCCGCTCGTCGCCGCCTGCTCACGGGTCCGTTCAAAACAACGCAACACATTTTAAATACGGTTTGCTTACTTTGTTATTAGATCGTTGAGCTCGTATGGGACACGGATGGAGTAAACTAGGTATCTGTCTAATTAATAATAAATGCATTAGAATTATCTGTTTTCAACCTTTATAATCAGAAGGCTGTGTCATCCCCGGTGTTAGTTGGAGCACAAGGTATCTAGAACTTTATGAACGTTAGCGGTACTGACCGACGATGTCGTAGTAGAGCGTGTCCCCGTCGGGGTCGCTAGCCTGCAGCACGGCCAGCAGGAACCCGGGTGGGTCCAGCTCGGCGGCCTGCAGCGGCGGTGGCGCGGCCAGCTCGGGTGCGCGCCCACCCGTCGGCATGCGCACGCCGCGCACGCTCACCCGCGCCACGCTGCAGCGCGCCCGCGCCGCGCCGTCGCACGCGCGCACCTGCGCACCGAAACTACACTCAGACGGCTCTACGGCTTAACGGAGCTGAGCTCGAGGCGTGGAGACGATTTACATTTTTTAATAGGTTTGTGAACACGAGGACCGTAAGTTACAAATTATGAGACTACCACCACCTCTTTCTTTCTGTGAGCGAGGACGTAGCGAGGAGTACGAAAAATCAGGATAATATAATACTTATGTTCAAGTAAACGCGGGTGTTCCGCTAAACTATGTGTTCAAAATGTATAGTATCAAAACAGTAATAAGTGTCGAGCGAATGTAAGTGAGCGGTGCGTGTTACTCGCCGTGAGGTCGTAGGCGGTGGCGGGCGCGAGCGGCAGGCGCGGCGCGGCGTGCAGGCGGCCGGTGGCGGCGTGCACGCGCAGCAGCCCGCGCGCCGCGCCGCGCGCCCGCGACCAGTAGCGCACCGTGCCGTTGGCGCCCTCGTCCGCGTCCAGCGCCACCACCTGCGGCCGCGTCGTGCTTATCATGTGAGACCACATTTTAATTTGCACACGCCTACACATCAGACACCCACACCATTTACTCAATAGACTTTGAACTTTATGTTTACGGTTCATAGTTTATGGTTTAGTTTATTCATCAAAAATATTACAAACATTATGAAAATTTATTGAAGAAAATTATCAGTTTTGGATAAGTTGAAGTGCAGGTGTCTGTATAACTACATATTGAATTGCTATTATCTGCTTAAATTAGTTTTATAAAAGTTGGAATATAGCTGAATATTCTATTTTAGAAAATTAGAACATTATGAAAACTGCGATATTTAATAGCACAAAACGCAACAATTTAAAGGAAACATTATTATCATTTTTTCGTAAATTAAATCATTGGCGTTTACCTTTTAAAGCACAATCAAAAGTTTCGGAAGGTACTCTATAGATAGTATAGGAAGCTACTAACCGTAGCGATGTAGTTGCCGGCGGGCGGCTCGCCCTCCCAGAGGTCCCAGTCGGCCCGCGCGGGACCGCCCCCGCCCTCGCCCTCCTCGTCCTCCTCGCCCTCCTCCCACTCCGCGCTGCCCGGCGCGCCCGCGTCCCCCTGCCACACGCACGCCACGCTACACTACCAATACCACGCACACTCCACTCGCGCACAACAACACACACTCTCACTACCTCCATAGCTTTGTGAGAGTCACATCCAATCCAATATCACTTTAATATATCTTAAATCAAAACAACCGAAAATAAAAAGAGTAAAGTTTTTATAGTTACTAATTTGATCACCTTTAAAGCCATTCTCGATTTATACTGGATATTCTCTTGCATGCGATGAAAAATGAACTCACAAACTGCATACGGATGCTCATTCAGCACATAGACGGCGAACGCTGTCAGTTGAGTATTAAGTTTAACGTTACTTTTACTTCATAAATTCGTATAACCATTGGCACGACAAAAATGGAAGAAAGGAATAGTTTCTGGCCAAGTTAACGCTATATTGTAGCACATATTTTTTTAAACTTTATTGACACAGTCATGCTCTCTTAGAACAAAAGTTGATTTGAAAAAAATTGTCAATCATCAATCTGAACACATAGTAGTTGATCGAACCTGCGGGAGCGCGGGGTCGGCGGGCGCGTGGTCGGGCACGTGGTCGGGCACGGGCACGCGCACGTCGTACAGGTGCTGCGTGAAGGCGGGCGCGTGGTCGTTGAGGTCGCGCACGCGCACGTGCACGCGCGCCGTCGTCCACAACTCGCCGTCCGAGCAGCGCACCTCCAGCGCGTGCGCCGCGCTCGCCTCGCGGTCCAGCGTGCGCCCAGTCGTCACGATCTCGCCTGCCCGTCCACAATACGTTACACACTAATCTATAACGATACTTTACATAGACAATATAAAACAATGCACCGAGCTCTAACACATAGCGATAGCAAGCATTTATATAACATGGGTATATTGAAGGTCAGAATGATATGAATAATATGAATGAATGGTATAATATGTTCGGTAAACTTTAACTTACCAGTATGCTCATCGATGGAGAACAGTCCGTCTGGGTTGCCGGCCACGATGGAGTAGGTGACGTTGGCGGGCACGGGCGCGGCGTCGGCGTCGACGGCGAGCACGCGGGCGACGCGCGTGTGCGGCGGCGCGTGCTCCGGCACCTCCGCCGCGTACGACGCCTGCTCCGGCCACGGCGCCATGTCATTAACGTCCTCCACTTCTATGTACACCTGTAGGGTATAATAAACTTAAGACAATGACGCCCAGTCAGTCCTCCAAACCTTTAATGCCAATACTACTTAATTAAGAGTCAGAAATACAGTCAGCAACACAGAGTTAGTAGTGCAGAGGTAAATGAGTAGTGTACCTGTACGCAGGAGAGGCGCGGCACGAGGCCGTGGTCCTGCGCGCACGCCGTCAGCCAGTAGTGCGGTGTGGTCTCGCGGTCCAGCGGCGTCAGCGTGCGGACCATGCCTGCAAACACATTACATTACATCAGCTAAACTCGCATACTCGTCTCGATGACACAAATATTATTGTACATGATGTGCTTAAGGGCTCAGGTTTTACGCAAAATGAAGAGTTTAGATACAAAGAAAGGCGCTGGTCCCGATAATTTGCCGCCTATTTTTGTTAAGAGGTGTGCATCAACTCTGGCTCTTCCTATATTATTAATTTTTAGTAGATCTTTGGCATCTTCTTGGAAAAAAGCTCGGATAGTACCGATTTTTAAAAAGGATTAAGCTACAGAATATTAGAAGCTACAGACCGGTTTCCATTTTATCAACACTCTCTAAACTCTTTGAATGGCTGATATGCCCAATTTTAACGAATCACTCTTAAACCCAAATTAATAATCAGCAGCACGGTTTTTGCAAGGGAAAATCTGTTAGCACCAATCTAGTAGAGTATGTGAATTTCTTGATGAAGAGAATTGATGCTGGTGGCCAGGTGGATTCTATTTATACCGATTTCAGTAATGCTTTCGATATTGTTGATCACCAGCTTTTATAAATGAAACTTATATATTCATATGGAATATCGGGAGCATTGCTGACATGGTTCAAGTCTTACCTTAGCGAAAGACCACAATCAGTAGTCGTCAAGGGATATGAATCTAAATATTATCGTTCTAAATCGGGCGTTCCTCAGGAATCTTATCTCGGGCTATTTGTTCCATTTGTTAATAATGTTGTCGATTGTGTTAGGCATAGTCACTGCTCTTTATTTGCAGATGATATGAAAATATACAGAGAGATTCGTTGTCACAATGATGTTGGTTTGTTACTATCTATGTTGATCTTCCTAGATCTAAGTAGGGTTCATACGTGTGGTGCATTGCATAAAAAATGGTTTTGAACGTGTCTAAATGTCATCAGATTACTTTCACAAAGAAAAGACTTCCTCTGGTGTCATCGTATGTAACAAATGATGAGCGGTTGGACAAAGTACAGGAAGTCAAGAGACCTGGGCGTCATAATTGACAGCAGATTATTATTTACTCCACATTATCACAACATTATTTCAAAAGCTTACAAAATGTTAGGTTTTTGAAAAGAACTACAAAAAAGTTTAAGGGAATGTAAAATTGTTCGATACCAGGGGAAGTCGATACGCAGGGAATCTATACCGGGGGAACAAATCCTTATATATGTAAATTTACCAATCAGATAGCTTACGAGAAACGCCTTGATTTTTTTAAAGTTGATAAGCTCAGCTCATACTATGCAATCAGGCCATCTTAGAAAAAAATAATTTACGGATTCTGAGGCCGAATGCTCGCTACATTCGCAAGGACCTTTTTCATATGCCTCTTTGTAGAACTAATTGTGGAATTAACTCACCGATCAATAGAATGTGTAGCACTTATAATGATTTGGTTAACGAGCATAGGTTTGCAAACATAATAACCAGACCTTAACACTTTTTATTTTTATTTTATTTTATATATTTTTTTTTATTAAAATTTTATAATTTTATGGTTATTTGCAAAATTCCATTGTATATGTACGATCTGTTGGCCGTACAACTTTAGATGATAGGAATGATTAATATTAATATTTGATTTAAGATGTGAATAGTTTATTTATAGAAATAATATGACAAAATGATAGTAATGAGTACACGCGGTGATTGCTAATTATGCACTGAAAATATTGCTTACGCTGAAACTTAAAGTAATTATAAAATAAATGCATATTTAATGTGAAATGCTGAGACGGCGCAATGTGCGGTCATTCACCGTACAGTATACGAAACTGGTTTCTGTTTTTTTTAGAACGTTATTTGAAATTTGTTTGGTTTTGTTTTAGCTTCATATGTGTTTTTTGCAAATGCTGTGTATGCCTGTCATAAATGTCATACATATCTTATTACTATAATCATCTAATTTTAATCAAAACTGTGTGAAAATTGTTTTTATTTTATTTATTTATTTTATTTATTTATTTCAGAAACAAACAGTCAATATACAATATTGTATTACATGATTCTACCACGTGTCTAGACCTAGACCTAGTTCCTAGACCTTTAGTTTCCTTAATTAACTTATTTATGACTAACACATAAGGCTAATATATATATATATATATATATATATATATATATATATATATATATATATAATAATATTGCATTAACACTAACATTTGCATGGTTACAACAAGGCTTTAAAGTTTTCTTTAAATTTTTCTAATGAATTTTGAAACATGTCCACATCCAAAAATTTGCTATTATAAGTGTCACATGATCGCCGGATAAAACTATTGCCAACGTAACGTTTGTTAGATTTCTTAATGGAGAAAAGAAATTTCTTAACACAAGACCTTTCACGTTTCCGGGGCACTCTGAAATGTATCTGATTAAGCAAAGGTGTACAGTCTATCTTATTATATATTATTTTATACAAATTGACTACATCGATATAATCACGACGATTGCAAAGAAATTCGACTTTGTATCTGCTAGCAGACCGTTTATAATCAATATGGTCGTGACCCATCCTATAATCCAGAGCTCTGATGAATTTCTTTTGCACTCTTTCAATTCTATCAACATGAATGTTGAAGAAAGGATGCCAAACACTGCAGGCAAATTCTAATCGGCTACGCACGAAGCTGTTAAAAAGAATCTTATATGTAAAAGAACATCTGAATGGCTTGCCCATGCGCAGGATAAATCCAAGTTGCTTAAAAGATTTAGCTAGTAAGTTATCAACATGCGGTACAAAAGTAAGTCTAGAATCCATGGTTACACCTAAATCACGGATTTGAGTGACTCTAGACAGAGGCTCACCACAAAGGGTGTAACCGAATTTTATAGGGGTAAATTTTCTAGAAAAAGATATAACATGACACTTATCCGGATTCAAGAAAAGTTTATTTAACTTACAGAATTCCTCAAAGTTAGCAAGATCTGATTGAAGTTGAACGCAATCCTGAATATTACGAATGATCTTAAATATTTGTTATATTATATTATTGTTGGTGTACCTTTCAAAAATAACAATAATAAAAATAATGTGTTTCCTTATTCTTATCACCCTTTTAACAATAATATACATAGGTAAGATGAAAGTGAGTACCTTCATCATCGATGGAGAAGTGCGCCATCCCGGAGCCGGCCACGATGTAGTACGCCAGGCGCGAGTCGCGGCCGGGCGGGTCGGCGTCGGCGGCCGGCGCGGCCAGCGCCCGCTCGCCGCGCGCCGCGTCCTCGCGCACGCGCCCCGCCAGCACCAGCCGCCCCGTGAACTGTGGCGCGTGCTGGTTCTCGTCCACGTCCAGCACCTCCACCACCAGCGACGCCTCCGCCCACAGCGCGGGCCGCCCGCCGTCCGTCGCACGCACCGTCACGCCGTACACCTTCAACATTGACAATAATTTTTAAGCTTTCTCCTACAAACTATACAAAATACATTTATATTTAGCTGGCTGCAATTTTCATACCATCGTCATCATCATCAGCTTATGCTAGTCCACTGCTGGACACAGGCATCTCCAAGTGCACGCCACTGAGCATTAGCATATAATATTCAGCGACGGAGCCAACACGTCACAACGAAACTCACCATTGTTATAAAATTTGACTCAAAAATTACCAATAAAAGACCACCTGCTAAAGGCAAAATAACCATATGCTCACCTGTCGTTCTTCATAGTCCAAGCGTTTGGCTGTTCGTAGTGTACCAGAAGTACCATCGATTGTAAAGACGATGTCTTCCGGTGCCTGGTCGGGCAGCGAGTAGGTGACGAGGCCGCCGTCGCCGAGGTCCGGGTCGAAGGCCTCCAGCACGGCTACCAGCGTGCCCGCCGGCACGTCCTCGCGCACGCGCGCGCCGTACGCCTGCAGGCCGAAGCGCGGCGCGTTGTCGTTGACGTCGTCCACCGCCACGCGCACCAGCGCCTCCGCGTGCAGCCCGCCGCCGTCCGTGGCGCGCACCGTCAGCTCGTACAGCGCGCGCAGCTCGCGGTCCAGCGCCGCACACACCGTCACCACCCCCGACGTCGCGTCCACGCAGAATTCTCCTTCTCCGTCTCCTGATCCGCCCAAGCTGTACGTGATACGGGCGAATTCACCCGCATCGCGGTCTGTCGCGTTGGCACGAAATATCGCTGTCCCATTAATGGCATTCTCCGTAACTCGAAAGCTAGCGAGGGTCTTCTCGAAACGAGGTCGGTTGTCGTTCACGTCTAGTATGGTGACAGGTAATAGACGAGAGGCTGAGCGCTGCGGTGAGCCGAGGTCATAAACGGTCACATTGAGGTAGTACTCGCTTTCACGCTCCCGATCGAGGTAACCGATCACTTGCAGATCTCCAGTATCCGGATCTATACGAAAAGCAGAATCGGCATCACCTCCCGATATTCCGTACACCAAAAGTCCATTATATCCGAGATCACGATCGCGCGCACGCAACTTTACTAGGGAAGTACCGAGTGCGACAGATTCATTTACTTTCACTTCTACTGGAAAATCAACAAAATCAGGTGAATGTAAATTTTCACCATAACGAGAAGGAGCGAGCGGGAACTCGTCAGCTAAATCAATGGGTGCGTTGCTGCGCTCGGCTGCTGCGAGGAGCTCGGTGAGCCGGCGCGCGACGCCCGTGTCCCTGCACTCGAGCGGGCTGGCGTCGCTGCCGCCGGAGCCTCCTCCGACCAGGTGTAAGGTGAGGGAAGTAGAGTCTGCAAAATGGGTCCCGTCCGTGGCTGTTACATTAAGAACTTTTGTGTCTGAACGTATGTCGTTGAGGTCACACGTTAGACTCAAAACTCCTGAGCTCGAATCGAGAGAGAAGCAGTTGTCTTCGTTTCCACTAACGACCCTATATGAGACGACGTCACCAGCATCAAAGTCGATGGCTGAGAGTGTCACGATTTCATAACCGATCGGAAGTCGCCGCGGTAGATAACCCACGCAGTCGACTCGTTCAAACTGTGGCCGATTGTCATTAACATCTTTTACACTAACGGTAAGTCGCATTTCAGCCTGGCGGCGATAGGGAAGACCCCAGTCACTAGCGCGTATGCGCAGTGTGTATTCTCTGCGCATACTTTCGTAGTCAAGCACTCGCGTGGTCCGCACGGCGCCGGAAAAGTGATCAACGTCGAAGGGGACCGGCTGCAGGTTGGCGATGCTGTACGATATGTAGGCGTTCTCCCCGGAGTCTGCGTCGCGGGCAACCACTCGCGCCACCACCACCCCGCTCGCGCCATTCTCAGGTACACTCACTTCCATGTTATCTTGTTCGAATACGGGATTGTTGTCGTTTGAATCTAATATGGCTATTTTCACTTTTGCTGATGATTGTTTCCTGGTTCCAGCGTTTCCTTGATCTATAGCTGATACAGTTAATGTATATAAAGATTTCTCTTCAGCATCTAATGTCATTGCCGTGTACAGAACCCCGGTATCTGGATTTACAACAAACTCACCGCCTTCATTGCCCCCAACAATTTCTATATACACTCGAGCATTGCGCCCTTCATCTCTGTCGCTTACTTTCAGTCTTATGACGGGTGTATTTGGTGGCGCCGTTTCTGGAATGCTCGCTTCGTACACTTCTCTACTAAATACTGGAGCATTGTCGTTGGCATCGACTAACACCACCGGTAGAGTCAAATAGGAAGAACGGGGAGGATGGCCCGCGTCCGTCGCTCGAAGAGTTAGATTGTAGCCGCGGGGAGCGGTCTCGCGATCGAGCAGGGCGTGCACGACCACGTCGTACTCACCTAGCTGTATCGACGGACGTACTCTAAAATGTCCGTCTGGATCTCCATCGACTATTTCGAGGCCAGCAATCCGACCGTGTTCACCGCCATCTCTGTCGCTGACTTCAATGATTGCATAAATTTCGGCGGTAGAGTTTTCAACTAGTTCGGGAAGTTTACGAACACGGAGCTCTGGCGAATGCAAATTGACTCTTTCGACTCGGACGATCACTGTGGCGCGAGCGGCGGGCGCCTCGTCGCCGCGCGTCATCAGCGATGCGCGGTCGCGGGCCAGCACTACGACCTCATGCCGCATGCTGGAGGATGCTGACAAGCCGCGCGTAATAGTGATAACGCCAGATGTCGTATGAACGGCGAATCGGTCCGTCGGGTCAGCTAAGCTGTAGTAAATTTCGCCATTGAGACCGATGTCAGCATCCTCAGCGGTGACGCGGGCTATGCTCGAGTGGACAGGTGTATCTTCAGGAACGACAACCTCGTATTCGGTCGGATAAAACAGAGGGCTGAGATCGTTTTCATCCGCGACTTCGATGGCGAGGACGGTGTCAGCTTCCAGGTGTTGGTCAGAGGAGAGCTGCACGGTGGCACGGACTTCCAGACGAAAGGAGTCCCGGCGCTCGCGGTTGAGAACGTCGGCGTGGCCGGCACGCGTGCGGATGATGAGGAAGCAGAAGTCCCCGACGACCAGTTCGTCGGCCTTGAAGAACTTGTCCTTGTCACCGTGTCGGATGCGGAAGCGGCAGCGCACGTCGGCGCGCGGCAGGCGCACGCCCAGCGGCTCGTCGGCGGGCGGCTGCAGCGCGTGCGTGCGCGGCGCGCTGTTCTCGGGGATGCTCAGGTTGTACAGCGCGTGCTGGAAGCGCAGCGCGGGCGGCCCGGGCCCCGCGCGCGCGCACCACGCCACCGCCGCCAGCACCAGCCACGCTCGCGCGCCCACCATCGCTTCCCCGGCACGCTGCACAAACAATGCAATTTAAACTCAGGAGACAGATTATGGAAAAAAAGTGGTGAAAAAACACTACCTTTAGTAAGTGGAGCCACATTGAGTCATGTTAATTTATAATAGTTAGCACAAATAAAGATTTTAGCTGTTATCAGCTGAAGTATTTATTTTAAGTATTTATTTAACATTGCTTATGAGATCCGGGGCACCCAGCAGGAAGTAAAGGAAAATCAATATTCATTTTAATAACGCATTGGATATAGAGGCCTGATCATGCCAAGTGATTAAAGCCCATGCCTGTGTAGTTAATGTATAAGAGATTTCAATGATCACCCCAGCACACAGTTAATATTGCCCGCTAAAATGGTGTTACACGTTGATAAAATAGACTTCTAGAGAGCGCTGTTAATATGTGCATCTGCATACATTTACTCGCTCGGAGCGTAAGATGGTGACCGTACGGGTGGCCACGTTTTGAGCGGTGGTGGTAACGACGCAGTGGTCTTGTTGTAGTGTACATCTAGATGACTCGCCTCATATATGGCGGGGAGCGGGCGCGAGCGGGGGCGGGGGCGGGGGCGGGCCGGGGGCGCGGGGGCGCGTCGTTACCGCCGGGGCACCATGCCGCGACCTGTCGACAAAGCGCACATTACCTATACAGAACAAAAAAACAAACAGTATTCTTTATCAAGTATCATAATAAATTACAAAATCAATAAGGTAGTCGAAAAAAAGTCCGTTATAATAATACTAGCGGCCCGTCCCAGCTTCGCACGGGTAGACGTTTTTTTTAAATATAGCCTATTGTAGTCAACGCTAATAAAGACTTCTAATGGTGAAAGATTTTTTTAAATCGGTTCTGTAGTTTTTGAGTTTATTTGTTGCAAACATACAGACACAAATACAAAGCTTTCCTCTTTACAATATTAGTATAGATAGGTGCCCGCTATTTGAAAAAATATTTTATTACAAATACTTATTTGACAAACACCTTTTTATGAATGTGTCGATTGACATGAGAGACCCTCATAATGAAACATGTAACATAATCAACACACACTCTGAACGTAGTTTAGTAATACCCGTCTATCTCAATTTCAGACATTTATAAAAAGCATTTTATTAATCCATGCAACAGGTATCTTTTTACAAAAAATCTAATTTTAAGGAAAAGTCACTCTTTCGTTGAATATTTATAAATAATGCGTGTTAAATTATTTCCTCCACATTAGGCTAAGCTGGCCTACGAACCTAAGGATACGTTACCAAAAATACACTTTGATAAGCTATACATGGTGTCTCATTTAAAACGGGCAGTATGGGAAAGTCTGAAACTATAAGACATACGAAGATCTGTTCTAAGCATTCATACATTTAAAAAAAAACTGTACTCAGCTCGGGAATCAAACCCGGTTGTTTTGAAAAAAATAAACTTACACTATTTCTATTCAGATATCGATTGTGTAGGTCTTAAGCAGTAAATGGCAATAAATGAAACATGATGTCTAAAATGAATAAAATGCATAGTTTTCACATACTTTAATTTATTTTAGTAGGTGTTCGAAGTGACCACCGTTGCACCGTTACATTCAACAAGTTCAGGCATGTAAAATTGTCTCCATGGTTGTTTGTACCTCTTTGCTGGTTTGTAATTGTAAAATCGTTACCTAAACGTGTTGAATATTGTATTGAAAAAAAACGGTGGTCACTTCGAACACCCACTAAAATAAATTAAAGTATGTGAAAACAATGCATTTTATTCATTTTAGACATCATGTTTCATAGAGCCATTTACTGCTTAAGACCTACACAATCGATATCTAAATAGAAATAGTGTAAGTTTATTTTTTCAAAACAACCGAGTTCGATTCCCGAGCTGAGTGCAGGTTTTTTTTATAATGTATGAATGCAGTTTTTCTTCTTATTAAAATCGATGACATGATTCTTAAGAACATATCTTCATATGTCTTTTAAAGTTTCAGACTTTCCCATACTGACCGATTTAAATGAGACACCTGTATATACATATAAGCATATATTAATTATAAGCACATAAAATTAACAATTTATTAAAAAAATAACAAATTTATGACTCCTAATAAAATTAGAAAACCACAAAACTAAATCGAAATGCTAAAGAAGTCAGTAAATCTGTTAGTTTGTCCTTGTGCCAAGAGATGGCGCTGCCTGTACACTGAGTCGCCGGTGGGAAGGTTTTGTCACCGTTTCATATAGCGGTACCTAACGTGATGTTTTGAATTTATGTGGGCAGTGACAATTGCTATAGTAATTTTTCGACTTCCATAAGATTAAATCCCTTTACATTTTAAAAGTAAACGTCAAAACTGTTTTTAAGTATATAAAATACCTAGAAGAATCGAAGATTCTGAATCGTTCATGACAGAATGTCATGATTGTCATTGCCAAACATGATAATCAATATCATGCACGAGAAAATACTGATTGGATCTTGCTTTGTATTTAACACGTACCTGGATAACAATATGACTGTTGCCGAAATTCTTGCAGTTTCTTCTTGGTACAAGATTACACTGTAGGGTTTACGAAGCCATTGGCTTAGAAAATGACGTCTTGTTCAAAATACTTGGTCTTACAAATAAACAGACACTAAGCTTCGAATATTATTCCGTGTTTTGTTGCAGTCATGTAAACTTCATTTCAAGATAGAGTAAGAGACAAAACACGGAATAACTATTCGAAGCATATTGTCTGTTTATTTGTAAGGCACTGAAAGTAGCATGCCATTTATTAAAATTGACTTTTTGACATCAAAGTTTTTAACATTTAATTTTATACTCGTAAAATATGTAAGTACAGCTGGGCCTGCAAAAGCCTCAATCATTGTAATTAAGTCATCGCTACAATTGATGGGTGCGGGCGTTTTGGCAAGCGCGGTGATTAACCACGCTTGCCAAATGCGGATTGGTGATCACAAACCCGGGCTATGCAACGTAAAATCAGAAACACGTTTTTTCCAAAATTGAACCAATTTAAGCGCCCGGTAACCGGAGGGTTCTGCTCCGGTTACCGGGCGCTTAACCACTCGGCCGGCGAGGAGGGGTACGAACTAAGTATAATTATTTTAAAAAGGTACGGCACCTCATACATAATATCGAGTACCTGAAAGTTGATTAAATATATTATTGGCAACTAATAATATAATATTTTTTATCAACTTTCATTCGAATGTAAATTCATAATTGCTTCAGAATGCGATAACTACGGGAACTGGAGCCAAGCAAAGCTTGTAAAACGGTGTAAACAGTGTTCGTAGACGGCTACGCGGCTACGGGCTACGGGCTACGGGCTACGGGCTACGGGCTACGGCGCGGCGTAGTCTCGCGCCGTAGCCGTCTCGGGTAGCTCGCCGTTATGTCATAGGTTATTGAGCGACATCGTTTCAAAGACCACTCTGCTTCACATAATGGCTTTGGTGTGTGGAAAGTTAATACGTATTTTAGACTTATAAAGTTTTCCTTTGAAATTAACGGTTTTCAGTTTTCAGATAATAGTAATAAATTTATGACAAAAGACATTTCTGTACCTGTTTTCATGTAAGAAAGCTTATTTCTTAGACCTAATCTATACCTACGTGGCCTAGGTAACATTTTTGAGGTTTTGCATTTTTTTTAAGTTAAATAGTTATAATATTTTATAAAATATATAAAATACAGTGAAAAATTTAAACGCCTACCCGACCCAGCAAGGAATCGAACCTGGGTCTTCCGCAATCCGGGCGGCTGCAATGACCGCTATGCTACCGGGAAGGCTGACGTAAGCGCTGAATTTTGTCACTGCTTTTTTAATTTTTTGAGTGCAAATAGCGGCACAGTGCGCTATCTATCCAACGGTAATTGCAACCGATGGCTGTGCAGATTCATCTTTGCAGATGAAATACCACAAATTTGATAACATAACGCTATAGTAAATTTTTACTTTTTTTTATTTTCAAGTGCTAATTGCTGCACTGAAGCTAAATTAAAATATTTTATAAAATTTATAAAATACAGTGAAAAAATTAAAATATTTTATAAAATTTATTGGGTACGCGACCCGATAAATTTTATAAAATATTTTAATTTAGCTTCACTGCAGCAATTAAAAAAAAGTAAAAATTTAAATAGTTATATTTTATTTGAATAGGTTCACGATACACTTTCAATTAAAGTTTTATAAGGTCCAACTTGTTTTAAAAATATACCTGAATGTCAATAACGTTAGTAATGAAATTGCTGAATAAATGTTATGTTATCTTTCGTAATATTTAGATGTTATTAGAAGCCGAAGTCCAACCGTTTTCATATCTATCGTAAACGGTTGGTTGGAATATAGTTTAAAATCGGACGATAGTATGAAAATAGTTTCAACGACTGACTCGCTACGATATCGTTACAGTTATTGTTCGGACGGAATCGGGGACAGGAGTGCGACACAGTGCAGCGGCGAGCGGCGGCGCTCGGTGTCGCAATGTGGAAGCGCTGGAGGTGCGCGCTCAGCCGGCCTTTGTCCGCCGCAGATAAAGGGCGCCATTAGCCCGCCTCACTGGCCTTTTTAATTGTGCGTGAAACGAGCCCCGACCGCCCCTCCCCGACCCACTCACAACTTTTCGCACTTCTGTCGGGCTTTTGAACTCCTCTCCAACACGAAATTTAGCTTTTCAGTATCTCGCGATTTCTCTCATGAATTTAAATATTTTATTTCTCAAAAATGTCTTATCTTAATTGACACAACCTTAACTACACTAGAGCCATACCCATTAGGTGTTTATGACCCATTTACATTTTAGTTTCTTTTAGAATTCACCAGTAAATATGTTGTATAAGTTAGAAAATCCATTTACAATTTCCTCCATTTAATTTACTCACTAGAAAGGCATAGGACTGGATATTTTGAAGATTATTTTAGTAAGGCTACTTGAGATGTCTCTATGCATCCAATCAAGATGTTAATCTTCAATTGGTTTATGAGTTTTTTTAAATAGTTACTATTATAATAATACAAGTGGGTTACCGCTTGTTATAATAAGTTTTGTTTTTACATAGCAGTAGCATTACACAATGATATAATAGTGCAAATAGGGCGAGCGATATTTTCCAGGCAACCCATCATAGCAGCCGTTTTGACAATACTCTGTTCGCCATTGTATTTTCAAATAATCTTGAGCTAGATTAGATTGATTAGATTAGATAGATAAAGAGATAATCTTATTAGTTTTCTTACACCTCCTTAAAATAAGGGTCAGTTTTAGGAGACCTGGATCTGGATAGTAAAGCCGCATCTAAAGAATCAAAATCAAATGTATAAACGGCAATTATTATTATAGGTACGACAGACAAGAACCCCTGACATAAAAAAGCATTATTAAAAAAAATCCTTTTTTAACCCTTCCTTTACCTTTGAGCCCATAAGCGCTTAAACTGTGATATTTTGTTATCATTTGGCGGTTGGCCTCCGACGCGTTCAACGATAAGGTCCTTTTAATTCGTAATTTTATGTTCAGTTTAATGTTCGCCCTGCGCGGTGGCCGAGCTCTCATTACATCTATATACATATTATAATGACTTGTCCTGACTGACTGATTCATCATCGCTGAGCCGAAACCGCTGGGGCTAATTAGATGAAATTTGGACGGTAGGTTAATTGAGCGACGTAACCAGCCACTAACAAAGGATTTTACGGAAATCACACCCTAAGGGAGTCAATAGGGCGTCAAAGTTTGTATGAAAGTCCGTCAGTTTTGGAGTAAATATAATACATGAAAATTGGTATTAGGCTTTTTGAAAAGAAATAAAGAATGACTTGTTTCAGGAATTTTGTTTATTTTCCTTTAAAGGAGTAAAAACGATAAGAAGGTTCTTTTGGGGAAATTGTAATTTTTAAAGTTCCTATTTTCTAAAATGAATAATTTAATCGATCTACTTATAGATTTTTCAACAAAAATAAAGAATGACGTGTTTTGCAATTTCCGAAAAATCTCCCCTAGAGGGGTGAAATAAGGGTGGGAAGTTTGTATGGAAATCTGTCCTTTATTTAATTTCGGTATTTGGCCTGGTTAGAAATTATGAAGTGTTACAGGATTTTTGGAAAATGATCCCTTAAGTAGGGGATGACAATTTGTACAGGAGGTTTTAAAACGGACCAAAATTATACAGAGTGATCTTTATTACGTTGTTTTGTGTTAGACACTTTTTACTAATTCTAGCTCGCATGGATGGATTTTTGATAAAAAATTAAAATTTTAATGTTGAAATGACGTGACATGTTCAGACATCTAACCCTTATTACATATACCCTTAAGATATTTGCCTTTTATAGGTTTAGCTTTTAATACGAATAAACACAAGTCGTGTAGCCCACGTGAGCAAAGCCGCGAACAACAGCTAGTACTTAAAAAAAAATCAAAAGTTGTTTAATTCTGGAAATTTTTATTCATTTAGACATTTCGTTAGACTCGGTACAGTAAAAACGCGTATCACTGAAAGTATTATATTCAACAATTTCAAGATGTCGTAATATCCCTGACATTATCATTATATTCAACAATTTCAAGATGTTGTAATATCCCTGACATTATCATTGCTCCGTGACTTCAATAAATCAAATGAACAAAGTCTCCTATCGGACATTTTTTGTAAATCATTCCGTATACAGGATGTCCCTACTCTAGCCTTTGAACAATTATTACCACTACACGTTAGTTAACGTACTTAAGACTTAAGACCGAAATAAAAGTATTATGATAATCGGTCTAATATTTACCGAAAAGTCAATGTTTCTTTGATTCATGTTTGATTCTACTCCTGAAGATGCAATTTTGATGTTTAACACATGCAGACACTTGGTTTGGTATTGACATTGTGTGTCACGTAACTTGATGGTTACATGAGAATAATTTTAATCGCCTCTGTGGTCTAGTGGTTATGACCACCGGTTTAGACCCAGAGGTCCCGGGTTCCCAGCGGAGAGTACATGTTTGTGTACTCAGTTTGATTGGTGGTAGGGCTTGTTTGCCCGCCTGGCTAGCTACCACCATCTATTCTAAATATGTCACCGTAAACATCAATGTTTGTAGCATTGTTCCGTCCGGCAGCTAGAGATAAGATAGCCAGTGCCTCAGTAGTTGAGGGTTCCAGGTAAAGTGCGCTTCCACCTTCAGCCTTATCATCACATTACACCAGGTGAGATGACGGCCAGGTGCTTACCCGTAACATATAAACAATGTGCTAACTAACTAACTAATTTTATCGTTTTCAATGATTAATACAGTACGTTGCTATTTGTTATCGTTTAGTTGGTGTTATATCTGTAAGGAAATGTTGATTTTCGTGTTATCTTCTGATTAAAAAAACAATTACTTAACAACATTTCTGAGAAGTAACGTTACACGTGTTTTCAATATTTGTCCAGAGTGTAAGGTCATGTTGTATAACAAATATTGCAGATCGGTCCCTACAGAGCGGACCAATTTGCAGACATTATTAAGGCCGGGACGTCGTCGCGCGCTTCCACCTCAAATGTCAGGGTCGTCTGCGGCGGCTGCCATGGGAATGGTAGAAAGGAAAGAGAGATAGAATATTATTTTTAAAATGCGCGCTCCCCGCGGCGGGCACCACGCGTGGGCCGCGCTCCATTACTAATCTTTACTATGAATGAAGATAGAATGCTGTCTACCTCCTGGGTAACATAGGCTATATTTTATATTGATAAAAAAAAATATTGCTTATTAAAAATTGTTTTAAAATTTTAAATCCACGCGGACGAAGTCGCAGGTTGAATTGTTTTTTAAATAAATATTAGACAACATCATACTCGTATACGCATACGCTCTGATCCCGAGGTAGGCAGGTGAGGCAGATATAGCGCAATTGTCACATATAAAGAAAAATAAATGTTTTCTTTACTTGTAATAGCTAAGTTGGGTCACTGTACGTAGATACACGTAGATACACTGTATTCAAAATATACTAGTATAGATAATGATATAAATTGTATCAAAGATAAGACTATGGATTATTTCATTCTTATTAAAAGATAAGAAAAGTATCTAGTTGATACGTAATCACTAGATACTACTACTACCTACTTTTTTTGCCCTACGAATAAAAATGAACGCTTGCGACTAATTCTCTATGCGTTGTGTAGCTATAAAATGTTAGGGGAAGAAATAAATGTTGCGCATGTAGTTCCGGTGGTCAAAGTAAGGTCAGACAAATCGTAAAACTGACTTGTTCAGGGTAGTGTGACGTCAGATCGTAAGCGTGAACCGACGTAGCCGCGTAAGGCGGCGGCGTGTGGCCGGGTGACCCGCACGTCAATCAGACGCCTGCCGTGCTGCTGGCCCATTGGCTGGTTATGAATACGTAATGGGAAATTTCCCTGCATCGTAAGAATTCGTGGTAAGCCTGTAGTTACACACACTTAGTAGTTTCAATATTTTAGTGATGTTTCATCAAAAGAGCAATTAAACAAAAGCTTTCTCTCTGTTTGTAGTATACCCACTTAAAAATGTATGTGGCAGAAGGAAGCAAGCCCGTACCAGCCCACAGCCCACACTTTCGGCCTAATCGTCACTTACCAAAAAGTGGGAAGTTAGTCCTTAAGTAAGTGGGATGAAAACCAAACGTCGAGAAAAAACAATAATAAATGAACTTTTTAGTCTGGATTACAACCCATTGATATTTGAAAAAATAATTACTGTAACTATTGTTACGTTTTAAATAAGTTTTCAGTTAATCTTTTTATCTATGTTTGTTTGTTTACGAATTGTAGTAACTTTTTTATATTCTATAGTTTTAGTTTAAAATTGATCCCGAGAGCCACACAAAAAATTCAGGCTGCACAAGCGCCCTGCCCACATGGCATGTCGGTGTAAGTTGAATATGATGAAATTAGTAAGCTAGCGACTCTATAGACACAGCAGCGCCCTCCCAATTTATTTAGCGAAAATATACATAAACATAACAAATGTACGCAAACAATCAGCTGTGCAGCGTGCAGCCCCGCGATACAGCGGCTGCGTGGGCATTCAGAGTCAGGAGGTCTGTTTGTGTCTATCACTTAAACACGTAGCACTTGTATTTCTGTTCAGCCTACTGTAAAATACCTAATTATCTGTAGCATGGATCATAGCTCCTCAGAAGCCGTGTTACAGATCTGGCCGCGGCGTACGGTGATGGCTTACGCCCGCGTGGTACGCTTGTTGTAGGCAACGACATCGACATGACGACAATGTTCAGTGTCCTGACGCTGGACATTGTTTATTGTGATAATGGTTTTACTCATACACTTTTAAACTTTCGCGTTCCATAGTTAAACAAATTTAAACGGGGATTAACGCAAACTAATTAGTAAAGGATGTCTTACCATTTCAAACACCAGGCGTATACAAGATAGACTGCAGCTGTGGTAGTTCCTACATAGGCCAAACAAAGCCGATTATACATGAGCAGGTCAAAGAACGTATCGCAGCTGTAAAGAACAGGCAGTTTAATAAATCAGCGATTGCAGAACATCTACTTGAAAGAGGCACAAATCACTGAATTAACCGGATTTTACCGTACGCAAGTCCTCTCCACAGATCGCCACTTTTATTCAAGAGTAGGGGACGGTCGGGTAAGAAGGTAAGGGTAGGTAAAACGGATTCTTTCAATAACTAAGCATAAACGAAAGAGCGAGTCAACATGACTACCGTAGAACGCTATAGCGCATAGCCGTCTCAACGAAATTAGTTCGGTTTAGCGAGCGGCCGAGCGGCGCGAGCCAGACTAATAAACAGGAGCCCGTACAATTTTCCCGCCCAAAATTTAAAAAAATCGAAAGGCACTTACGCTGTGTTTTTACGATTTTTATAAAACTTTACTGTGTATAAATGCACACTGTGATAAAGCATAGCCTGTGTGCAATCTGATACGTGTGCTTCAAACGTTATAAGTATTTAATTTTACAATTATTTTTGTTTTGATTTGAATGAAGGGTGGCGCGCATAACGGGTGCATAACGGGTGCATAACGGGTGCATAACGGGTGCAGGCAAAAGGGGTAGGGCACTCCTATAAAAAATCAGCAAGAAGAAAAATTTAAAAAATCAAAAGCTAAAGTAGCCTTACCAAAAGCATTTACCTCCAGTCAAAAAAAAGTTAAACAATCGATGCCATCCACATCTGGACAGAGAAAAAGAAAATGTGCATTATATGCAGGGGAAAATATATGCAGGGGAAAATATATGCAGGGGAAAATATATGCAGGGGAAAATATATGCAGGGGAAAATATATGCAGGGGAAAATATGTCACTCCTCCTAACGAGGACTGGATTCAATGTTCGCAATGCCATGATTGGTCTCATGTGTCATGCTCTTCTTGTGATTGTGATTTATCATAACTGTTGATTATCACCTAAGTTTATTATGTTGATTATTGTTGCCAAAGAGGTTGTGTTCAGTTTTATTTAATATGTTGATTAAATTTATCATATAATCCATGGTTTTAAATTGATTAACCTTAAGGGGCCCGTCTTGCCCCACCGTCCCTTAGTGCGTGAAGCGATTGAAATAAAGAAGCACCCTAATAATTTCAATCGGGAAGACGGCCATAAACTATCTCTAGAGTGGAATCCAGTATTTATTTTTGTAGTTTTGTAATTTTTGTAAGCAAAAAGACATCCTCGCTTTTCTTCGCAGTCGGTAAACAACCAGAATAAGGCTTGTATACGTAATAGGGACACCGTTAGTGTTGTGTGTAGCGGTAGTTGGCAAAATAATGTGACGGTGGATGAAGACTCTGCCGCGCAAACGGAGGGGCAACATCACGACAGCAGTCCGCCCGTGACCACGGCCGTTGTAACTCGGTCGAAACGTCGGGTATAAAGAAAGTATGATACCTTTTTACTAATTGGTTTTATTCATACTATCCTACGTCATATAATGTGTATTCTTAAAAAGTTATCACAAATAAATTAATATTAATCTCTTTTGCGAAAGGTACGCTACCTAATCGGGGCCGTGAGATCGCGAGCACGGCCGGGCAGCCATCGCCGCGCCATCGCATCCCCGTCATAATTAAGGCGAGAGAGGAGGTCTTTAACGTCTTCTTTGGTCCTTTCCTAAGTAGGTTGTAAGGAAGTCATTACCCCGTCACCATCGCGCCACAATTTGAAAGGCTCTAGACATAATTGGTAACGAATTCTCATTCCGATTCCGATCCGAGGGTTTACGCTAGACAGTTACCTACTGTATATTAAACTCCACGGCAGGCCCTCAGTTATTTATAAAACTAACTTCTTTGTCAGTCAAGTGACGAGCGAGTTTCAAATCTTTTTTTTGAAGCGATTTTCAAGGTTATTTTAGTAAGAACGCGGTGGGCTTGCGTCGAGGCCGGCGGCAAGGCGCGTCTCCGCGGCTGCCGGCGGCGGCGGGTCCGGCGGGCGGCGCCGCTGCTGCGTCTCGTTATCGCCGCGTTATCGCCAGCGCGGCCGTCGACCCGCGCCCAGCACTCACCTTATTAAATAGGGCACTATTAGGTAGGTTCAGCAGGGCACCGGGCTTTTATTATTATTATCATCGCCGTATATCCTTCTCTCCGTAATCGGCCTTTGCGACTGCGTTCAGTCTCTTGTAGATGGGTTTCGCTGGTGTTTCCTAAGGGACTTATGTAATCTATGTATGTAGGCCAGACAAGTGCGTGCGCTCCGAATGCATGAACGTCGAGACATCGTTAATGTTCTATGGCCGCTATTGAACGGTCCTTCGTCTAGTAACACATTGCATCTAGCATAGATATAAGATCGCAGTGGCATACCTTAATAATATACACATCATTAATGTACCATAGATTCTATATATACACAAAAAATCTTCACATCGACGGTATTGATAGTAAACTTTCTAAAGCAACTCAGTGTCTGCTGTTCTTGGTCCCGAGCCACCTCCGCAAGTGGTTCTGCGTTTTTTGTGGGTTGCCCCTCTAAGCCCCTACGAACTTTTCGGAATTCGCAGAGAGCTGGAAGGATGGGAGAACCCCACTTAGCTCGCGGGTTGACCCAAGCCCGCAAACCCGCGAATTAACAAACATAAAAAGACCTTTCCTAATAATAGTAACGCTGCGTGCTTAAAGAATATCATTATAATATGATGTCATTGACCTGCGGCTAAGATTGATAACTACTTATAGGCATGCGCGCTGGTCCGCTCTGTGTCGCACGATTTACGTTTCGTCAGTTGCGGATGAAGTTGTCCGAGCTGTTGGCATGACTTATTTATCTATATATTAATACGTGAAAAAAACTTTGTACCCCTTTTTTACGAAAATTGCGAGGAGTATGTTTCGCATACTTATCATCACTATCATTACATAGTATAAAACAAAGTCGCTTCCCACTGTCCCTATGTATGTATGTATGTATGTATGTATGTATGTATGTATGTATGTATGTATGCTTAGATCTTTAAAACTACGCAACGGATTTGATGCGGTTTTTTTTAAATAGATAAGTAGAGTGATTCAAGAGGAAGGTTTATAATATTTAGAGAAACACTGATAATTTTAGAGGTTTCACATTTTTTTGCGCTTACATTGCAAACGCTGGCTGAACCCTACGAGATAGATCAAAATAATGTACTACAGTATTGTATACCTTAAAAAGGTCTACAAAAAAGTCAGCAATGGTATGTGTCTATCTCTTAGGGATAACCCACAATAATCATTTTTTATCCTTTACTTTTTACGAGAAATAATGGCTTAATTACGAAGTGATTTTAAGCAATACAGCATTAAATCCAATTAAGTACCTTGAATACATTGTGCATTTAATATAGATAAATATGGCCCTTTTTAGCATGTAATTTAAATGAATATTTTCGAAGATGTTACAGATTTATAATGCAGGGACATAGCGGTTGCGTGTATCAGCATTGCACCCGTGCAAAGCCGGGGCAGGTCGCTAGTTTATATAGAGAAGGTTATCCGAATGTTTTTTTTTTTTTAAATTACGCATAAAAATGTATTAAATCAATAAAACAAACACCACACACACTACCATGTATTTGACACACACCATAGGC
The DNA here is from genome assembly GCA_947562085.1 of Eudonia lacustrata. Taxonomy (NCBI): domain Eukaryota; kingdom Metazoa; phylum Arthropoda; class Insecta; order Lepidoptera; family Crambidae; genus Eudonia; species Eudonia lacustrata. The sequence goes on from OX387316.1 coordinate 197,373, forward strand.
GACATAGCGTATTCAACAAGCACTTAATAAAATCGACAGGAAAACTAATGTTTTTTTAGGCCTAGGAGTGCTAGGACTTATCCTACTAATATTATAAACGCGAAAGTTTGTAAGTATGGATGGATGTTTGTTATTGATTTGGATGAAATTCGGCATACAGATAAGTAGTTTATAACCTGGATTAACATATAGGATACTAATAATACTAGCTAGTTATTGGCTAAATATACTCTACTGAGTATATTTTTTATTATTTTCCGTCTATTTTATAGGGGAATCCGTCACTTCATCGCAAATCAATTTAACAATTTTCATTCCCCATAACACTATTCTAAGATCGTTCTACATATTTAATATGTAAACTCTTCGAACTTCGTTTTATCACATTTAAGTAGGTATACTTGAATCGTCAATACCAATGAACTCATTTCATCGAATTACATTTACATGTTTTGTTTATGATTATTTACATATAGGTACCTAATTTTACAAAATTTTTTCATTCATTTTCATTTTTTTTTTAAAGACAAAGTCTTGAAAAATGTCCACAAGCGGGACATCTGACTGGCCCGGAATGTCATGAGGGGCGGGTTCGAATCCCGCTTCTGGAATTTTTAAACACTTTGTCTTCTTTCAAATATTTTGTTTATTTCATCAAAATAGTGGTTAATTGATGTTAAACTTTTCCCACAAGATTGTTTCCACTCTACTTCAGTTCATAAAATTGTTTCTTCATCATCAAATCATCAAACTTTACGTCATTAAAGTACATCGAAAATACGTTTTTTGTTGTAAACATAATTTTTGTTTTTAAATTATCTTGTGAAAAGCAAGTATAATCATATGATAATATTTTTACAAGAGTTACGCTTTTATAACTTAATTAGAGAGTAATTAATCTTAAATTCAGAGACAGCGCCGCAGCGGCTGAGGCGAGGGCCTGCGACAAGGTGCGCGGGTCCGCCCGCACCGCCGGAGCCCTGCAGCACCGAAGCCGTTACGAAAGCCAAAATGTTTGCGTGCATCCTTGTCTGCTCGCCTGCTTGTTTGCTTGCATACTTGCTTGCATGTTTGCGCTTGCTTGCATGTTTGCTTACAAATATTTTTATTGTCATACTAATGCATCGTTCGAAGAAACGTTACTGCGATGAAAGGTGTTCGATGAACTAAGCGAAGATAAACAGTTTAATCGATTTATTAATAAATATTAAATATTTTTATTATTTTAATATTTTCATTATCTATTAAATATTTTTCGATGAAATGAAACAGCGTTGATTAGTTAATATGTAAAAGAAATATGTAATGAAAATCGTGGAATAGTTTTCTGTGAAATGATTTTCGATATTTTAAAATGCTGTGTGCGAATACACACCTATTTTATAGCGGTTTGCCAAAACACCAAAACTTAACAAACGACAGCAGGAGACGACGTTTTTATTTTGAATTAAGCTTTGTAACGAACGGACCTACTACAAAGGATTTTGATTTATTAGTTCCTTTATCAGCAAGGTAGATTCCCTGGATGTCCTAACTTTTGCACTAATTTGTAGTCATTCCATGTCAATGTCCGATGTACAGAAAGCAATCAGTTGACTTTGTTTGTTCTGTGAACGTGGTTTCAGTTCCTGTAAACTGTACCTATCTTATACAAAATTAGGTGTGACTTGTGAGTAACTGAACAACACATAATTTCTCGAAATTATGATAGTTTTTCAAGAAAATCAAAGTATATCTAACAGTTGACAGATAAACCTGAGGATATAATCTTGGATAAATAGTTGCCAGCGTCTTTGTTCATTTCGTCAGCTGCTTAGATGTGCTTCCATTATAGCTGTTTATCATCAGCAGTGACGTTGACGTGAAGAATGTGGACCAAACCAAATAAACATGAATTCAAAATTCAATTTTTTTTAAATGTTTTTATAATTTTTAACGCAAATTTTGTTGCGAACAAATTACAAAAACACAAATGTTGAAAAAATTTCCACGAGCACGATTTGAACCCGCACCCTTCTGACATACCGGGTCAGGTGCTCTTCCAATTGAGCTATCGTGGTTCTAACCAGCCCGCCGAAATTATTCAACACTATTTACTTTTTACTTTGAAAGCCAAAGGCGCCCATTCAATGTCAACAACTACCGTCATTAACATCCGATCATAATATTTTTATAAATACTAAAGATCAGTTAAGAAGTAGGCAAGCTATTTATAAAATGTTTATATAATATTTAACGCAAAAATTGTCGAACAAATTTATTTATTCAAAATGAACTTTTACAATTGTTTTTGAACGTCAAGTGCTTCAGGTTGGGATCTAATGTATTGTTTAAACCACATGAGTGTATTTACTCATGTGGTTTAAACCACCCAACCACAGCAGTAACGAACAAGCACGTAGCTTGTAGCACATAATAACTATATAACATAATCCTACCTACTGCCTACTAACATAATACATAATAACTATCAGTATCAGTGTAGTGGTCCGCTCCCCGGCCACTAAACTACTGTTATTTATTGTGTGCCACTAGCAACTCTGGATTGTAAATATTTTTGTGTATTTGTACCTACTAACAAACACCACGTGTTATTACAAAGAAACAAGGTCCTACTTTGGATGTAATGTAACATCAAACGATAGATACCACGCAATGAAATCTATACGCGGATCAGATACACATGAACAAATAAAATGTCCCTCATCTTACAACAATAGTTAGCTTTTGTGGTAAGATGAGGGACATTTTGTTATTTGAATATTACGTTATAACTTCATTGCGCTGTGCACTGGAGACTCGACAGCTTGTTGTTATTGTGTAATTCTGTTGTAGTTGTTATTCTGTGTTCGCTCAGCCCGTACTTAGCCGCATGTGCGCAGGTTTGCAGAAGCCCTCAACACATGAATGTTTGAGAACAACCTTTGATGATTAATTAATTAATAAATTTACTTATTAGGTACACAAAACAGATAGAAATTAAAAAATAACAATAATGCATGATAAATTGTATAATTCCTATCTAAAACATGTGTACACAACACGATTAATATTAAGCGTACATGTTAAAGTTTACTTAATCTACAACTATATCCAATTAAAAACTAAATAAATACAATACATAGTAATGGTGAAAAAAATAATAATAATTGTAGGTTAATGTTGACTTTACAATTTTACGAAAATAATCTTAATGAAGTTTTTTTTATTAAATGGGAGATGCCGAGCCGAAAATTTCCAGGACATTTTTTTTAAATTTATGTAATTTCATGGAAAATATATCGATGTTGTTATTAAGTGCAACCAGTTCATTGTATAGACGGCACATTCTGACAATGGGATTGTAATATGATGTATTATTTTTATAGACATTTAGTACAAAAGTCTTAGGCGCCCGGGTTCGATACAAAGTATTTATTTGAATTAAAGAAAGCAATTCAGGGGAATCGATTATTGAGTGCAATATTTTAAACAAGTAAATTAAATCATACTGATCTCGACGAACCGCAAGCGAAATCATACCAAACTTAATCATTCGAAGTTCGTAAGAATGAAGAGACCTGCTTAAATGAAAGCGATAACAATAATAAAATAAATAAAATAAATAAAAATAGCTTTATTTCTCAATTACATTTTACATAGTATTGAGACACCCCAGTAAGTAATGTAATACTCGTATTGGGGATGACTCGCTCTTTCCCAGGACAACAGATAACATTGAGAAATATAAAAAGCAAAAAATATAAAGAAAAGGAACGTGCATGTGTGTGTGTGTGTGTGTGTGTGTGTGTGTGTGTGTGTGTGTGTGTGTGTGTGTGTGTGTGTGTGTGTGTGTGTGTGTGTGTGTGTGTGTGTGTGTGTGTGTGTGTGTGTGTGTGTGTGTGTGTGTGTGTGTGTGTGTGTGTGAGTGTGTGGGTGTGTTGGTATGTATTTACTTAAGATCTTATTAGGTTTATTTGTTTAATATTATATAATATTATGTATTTATGTCACTTTTTTTAAAAGGTTTTCAATTTCTTCGTAGGTTTGTTCTTTTAGCCACTCTGTTATTATTTTTTTGCATTCTGATGTTTGTTTAGGGTATATGTTTAATTTCTTATTTACAGCGTTATAGATAACTGACGATCGGGTAGTGTATTGACGTTCAGCAAAAACCGTACGAATGGGTCGATAAGGTTCTACATTGTATTTACGTCTTTTCTTTTGTTTTCCTGGATCAAATGGAAAATTTTTGTGTAAGTCAAGTATGAGTAGAAGAATATACAGTTTTCTCACCGATAACAGCCCACAAAGCTTATACAAATCATTGGTCGAGTACCGGTAAGGCTTAAAGTACATTACTTTTATAAGTGATCTTTGAGTCCTCTCAAGATAAATAAGATAGATAAATTTAGTCTTTGTAGCACCACCCCAAACAGGAATGCAGTATGTTATGACTGATTGCGCCAACGTAATATAGATTTTATTAAGTAAATTACTTGGCATTACATAACGCAGCTTTTTAAAAATCCAAATGAGTTTTCTAATTCTGATCGAAATAAGTTCTAAATGTGAATGCCAAGATAATCTATAATCCATCATTACTCCCAAATATTTTGTACAGTCAACTTTTTGAATAAGAGGACATACGCATTCCCGTTCTGGTCGACCATAACACCCATGAATCCTAAGACAAAAACCTTCATCTGGTTGTGACCTCTGATCAGGGGTGAAACATATAAAGTTAGTTTTTTCTATATTTAGTGTCAGGAGATTTGTGTTCAGCCAATCAGCAATTTTAGCCAAGCCAGTTTCAGCCATGGCCCGTACACCCTGCCAAGATTGACCAGAAAACACAACCGCTGTGTCATCCGCATAACAAAATATCTTCCCCCCACTGTTCTGAAGTTTACACAGTTGGTTTATGTAGACTAAAAACAGCGTCGGGCCCAACACAGATCCCTGCGGAACACCATAACTAACAATTTGTTCGTCGCTGATTACGTTATTAATTTTCACTAATTGTTTCCTTTCATGAAGGTAGTTTTCAAAGATGGCAAGTGAAGTGCCTCTTATTCCTATACTCTCAAGCCTGCACACAAGCACGGGGACAGAAACGGTGTCAAAAGCTTTCTTAAGGTCGAGGAATACAGTACAGTTTATCCACTTGGTCTACAATAAACTCTGTTAAATCCTTTATGGCATTTTGAGTTGATATACCTTTCCGAAAGCCATATTGTGTATCGGACAATATTTTATATTTTGTCAAGAAACTTATTAATCTATTATTTAAGAGCTTTTCTAAAATTTTGGATATACATGGTAATACCGATATGGGCCGATAATTATTGACCTCGCTTTTGTCCCCACCCTTGTGCACAGGAGTAACTATGGAGCGTTTCAAACAGGAGGGAAAGATACCAGTATTGAAACATAGATTTGCTAATTGAGTTATTAAAGGTACAACGAGATCTCTACACATCTTTAAAAAATTTGTCGGAATACCATCCCAACCAGGAGCCGCGTTAGAATCAAGGCTCATGAGTAGCGTTTACGCCGCACACTAGCGCCACTAATGAAAAAAAAAACATATCCAGTAATTAGAGATAGAAAATCAAATTATGCTTAACAAACTATCTGAATGAAGTAATTTAGCATTTTTACGACACCTAATGAACACCTGACATGTTATGGTTTAGTTAAATATGGCGTTATAGTTAAAAGTGGCCGTAACGTCTTATTTAACTAAACCATAACATGTGAGGTGTTCATTAGGTGACGTAAAAATGCTAAATTACTTCATTCAAATAGTTTGTTGAGCATAATTTGATTTTCTATCTGTAATTACTAGATATGTTTTTTTTTATTAGTGGCGCTAGTGTGCGGCGTAAACGCTCTTAATGGATCGGTTAATATGACAGATACACTATCAACAGTAGAACGTCTAGTAAACGATTGTTACTATTGATTATATTATTATATTGGTTTAAATAACACATCGACATAGTTTCTTGCAAGAGAAATGACTCCCGACCAGACAAATCGCTCGGGGTAAGCATGTTTGAACCACGAACAGCTGACCATGACATGTGTGGAGTATTAAAATTACCTATCAGTATAAACTCATTTTTATCTTTACTGTTCAAAATGTTTTTTTTGGCAGTTAATATAAATTTCTTCAAGTTCCGCTACTGACATATCTGGCGGTAAATAACAAACGCATATGTTTATTATAGGCATGCTGTTGTTGACTGGCAATATGCTTACCCAAACGTCCTCAAATCGGTGTTAAATTTGAACTGTGTTAAATTTTTTACTAATAGCTAGCAATACACCACCACCATCGGACTTATTACCACAACTACTATAACGATCCCTACGAAACATATTGTAACGTTCATCTAAAAACTCCCTGTCGTATACACTAGAATTTATATTAGTTTCGGTTAGGCATAATATATCAAAGTTACAGTTTAAGGCATTAAGAAAAAAGTCTTTTAATTTAGAACGTTTGTGAATTGCTCGAATTGCTCGTTTATTTTATTATACGTTGCAACGGGAAATTTTAAAAGAAGAGTAGTAATTTTCTATTAATTAGGTTAAAAAACAGTAAAAAGTTTTAACTATAGTTATTGTTGCAATGTATTGATTAAATTTACATTTAGTATGAAAAAAAGAGATTGTTTAAAAATTTATTTGCTAGTAGCCTTCGGGGCCTCTACCTGGCTGGCAGGTAGCGGGCGGTAATGCTCGAGCTTGCCGGAAGGATTCGCAGGATCCTGCGCCGACTGCTCGCAACGAGCGCGTACAAATGTACCGACATTAAGAGGCTCTGTTCATAATAGGAGCTTGTAAACTTTTTGCCTGTCGTCGTATCGTGGCCTTTTTTGCCATAGTTGGAAGGCGCTGTCTTGTCGAAACATGTCGTTACTGCTTCAAACTAGATAATATAATGTGCCTAACAATATAAACTAGTGGTTGCCCAGAAATTCGAAGTATTTTCTTTGTGTATTATTATTAAAGATAGATATAATTTAATAGTAGCACATTTTCAAGTGATCTTACTTTTAAACTTTTAAACTACAGGCTTGATCTCACTGATCTAAGTTACGAGAGTCACTACAAACGATAGTAAGTGCACTCACGGGTTCATTCCTCTGTACCGCTATATTGCCCGACTGCTCATCGCAAATGCTTAGTAGTTACTCAACCAGTTGGAGGTGCAATACTCGTGTTTCCAATTTATTTCAAATGCCATGGTGATTCGTTGTATGTTACTCTTAGATTGGTTTATTGTAAGACAGGTGACACAATTGGTTGCTCATTTTATTACGACAGTCCTACAATTTAAGCCTAAGAGCAAGGCAACGCTACTTTTTAATTCCTAAGCCAGTAATACTATTTTACGGAGTGAAACTATATTTTTAGAGGGGTAGGTATTGGTATCTTGAAGCAATGTTTTTCATTTCTATAATTTAAGAAAAAAGCAGATTGTGTAGAGGTACAATAAGCCTTTGTGCTGCTGATCAGTTTTGAAACATCTATTTTTTAACAAAAAAAACGGTAGATCTTTTGTTTGATTTTCATTTGTTCCATTGTTGTTGGTATTGCAAAGCAATAGATTTATTTATTAAAATATTTGGATTTGATATTTCCAAGCGGTACTGTTTTGCTATATTGTGTCGTTCCACACTTTTCAACTCCCTATATTTGCATTCTAGTAAAAAAAATTGATGATTATGGTTTTATGGTTCGGTTTATGGATAGTGTCATGGAAGGGACCTGTCGGCAAGAGAAACAGAGGCAGGCCGGCGCGGTGGAGAGATGGCTCGAAGATATTTCAAAAACAGCGAGAAAAGATTGGACAGATAAACGCATCGGGTATGTTTGTGGATGCTGGTGTTAATGACTTCTACGCCATCATGCGCAAAAAGAGTGACTCGATAATGCAAAGGTTGCGGGGGAGCTCCAATGGGATCCTGAAGATAGAAGAAGGACGGTACGGTCGATGCCACCGTCCCGAAGAATCTCTCAGGCATATTATTTCCGGTTGTTCTCGTCTTGCTATCGGCGAGTACTTGCACAGACACAACCTAGTAGTAACCAGGATCATTCACCAGCAACTTGCTCTTCAATACGGCCTTGTTGAGTCTGAAGTGCCGTACTACAAGTACGCACCAGTGCCCGTTCTTGAAAATGGTTGTGCATTACTCTATTGGGACCGGTCAATCATCACGGACAGGACTATTGTCGCCAATAAGCCTGATATCGACCAGTATTGCCCGGCGCTGGGATCGGTCGACTACCAAGTCGACCGATCCCAGCGCCGGGCAATACTGGTTGATATCACCATACCTCATGATGAGAACCTCGTGAAAGCCGAGAAGGACAAGCTCAGTAAGTACCTTGACTTGGCTTTACCGCCATGTGGGATGTGGATTCAACCATTATTGTACTGATAGTCGTTTTGGCAAACGGTCTTTTAGCCTAGAGCCTCGATCAACACCTAGAGAGGCTCTCGCTGGAAGGTTGGGTCAAGGGTCAGATGCAAAAGGCAGTACTCCTTGACACGGCACGTATTGTCAGGAGGTTCCTCACTCTGCAGCCCTGACCACCGGTAGCTTGGGCCCTGCCTCGCTGCTGGCGGTACTCTAGGATTAGGTTTTTATAATGTTTTATTGTTTTTATATTAAAATATTGTAAAAATCTAGTTTTAAGAAAGAAAATAAAAACCAACGACACAATATTATTATACTCTATGTATAATAATATTGTGTCGTTGGTTTTTTCGCGCTTTTTTACATTATCCATCACAATAGCAGCTGATCTATTACTAAACGCTTGTTTAAGCGCGGAGTGGTTCCTTGTTTAGACGCCGTGCGCCATTACGTTATACTTGTGATTTCGCATCTCACCCGCTATCAAAAACCTCAAAGGTACCTCGGAACATTTGCGGTTTGAAGAAAACATTAAAATTAATTATTTGAAGATATCACGTGACCGCGAGTCCTGCAAAAGGTTCAAAAGGTCGGGTTCAAATAAAACGTAAATAAAGTGGGCTAGTGACGTGGGCGATAATGACTCGACTCTCGAAACTCCATGTAATTGGAGAAGACTTTTAATGCGACATTTGCAAGCCGATACAGGATAATTTACTAACGAACAAGTACCTATCTGTTCATTATAATGAGTTAGATGTTCCACTGTTTATCCACATGCTGTGAATGGATTGGCTTTAGATACTGTAAGTGGGGCAGTGTCAATAGCGGTGCGCGTCGGTGCGGGCGCGGCGGCGGCGGTGGCGTCCCGCGGCTGCGCCGGCGCCGCTGACGTCACGCTGACTCACGCGCGCTTTGTGCCCGCGACACGCGCCGATAAGCACTCCGTGAGATATCGGCCGCGACTGTATCGCTTTGTTCACTTATCCGCTAGTTTTCTCACGTCGAACCAGGTGTTGAACTTGGCATCCATTTATTAAGATTTATGTGATTGTAACTAACTTAATCGCAAAGCGTTGCGAATCTAAGTTTTGGTCCATTGCCAACTAATTATTAATCATTAATTCTTTAGCGGACAACAAAGTTGCAATTTTTAATTGCTTTTCAATCTTAGTGTAAGAGCTCGACTGATGAGCATATTTGGTGGTAGCCACAGTTCCTGGTTAACATTGGTTCTAAGAACTTGTTACAATTTTTGTAAATGCGGAAGTGTATGTAAGTAGCCTTTAAAACTGAACAACGGATCGACCGACGTAAGGGTAGGTGGAGGGGATAGGAGAGTTTGAAAGTGCGATGAGCTTATACTGGCCACGCGATAAAATATTTCATAATATACCAGATTCCATAGAATTGTAGGCGGATGCAATGATCTGGTTATTAAATAATGTGCAATCTAGGAGCAATGAATAATTGTAGTCAATGACATCATAACGACCACTGGTGCCAGTGTCGCGTCTCGGGTCGTCGGCCCAGCCTCCGCGAGCGTGATGTCGTCATCCATCGTTTGAAAGCAATAAACGTAGCGCAGGCTCCGACCGCCTTGGCTCTTCAGCTATGTATGAATAGCCGTCGTTTTGGAGGAATAGGGGAATTGTTCATGCTTAACTGATATGGTAGATTTTTGATGAAGTAGGTATTTCGTTCTTATTATAGGCATCATATCATAACCTACTAAAGTTACTTACATTAAAAACTAGCTGGCTGTAGCGATGTAAAAACTGTCTAAAAGTTTAAGATAAATCCCTCGTTTCATGGAGTCCCATGAAACGAGGGATTTATCTTAAATTCATTCATTCATTCATTCATTTTAAATTCATTTTTAAATTAGGCTACAGATTATTCCTTATACATTATGGAGCATCAAATTTTGTAGTTTTTTTATTCACCTAGTTATTGTCCTGTCTCAACGTTTAAAGGATATTCCAGTGTAGACGATCATCATTTTCATCACCTATTAGTATTTTTTTAAATATAAATTCATAAAGACTGCATAACATTAAATTGAATAGGTGTAAGTAGACATTCCGTAAGGTCGGGCGATGGCAACGGGTAAATAAACCTGCCGCGGCGCGGGGTGCGGGGCGGGGCGCGGCAGCCGGGGAGAGGGGCGGCGGCAGCTGCGCGCACGCACAGGCAGGCGCGCCGGCGACGCTGTCGACTGCAGTGTGCGTGCAGGGGACGAGCACACACGCGCCGCCATGTTTGGGAGCCCATGCCACCGCGCCGCCGTATTAGGACTGTGTGACTAAACTGCTTTCGCTTAGATGTTCCTCTCATCCCTATAAGGCCTGATCTTTGGTATAAATCTAAATTCAATTTCTCTAGTCTTCATTCATTTATAATCTACTAGAATAGTCATAGTGAGTTAGCAATTATTAATCATTATTTACTTCGACGAATACGAGTGACAGGTTCGTGTATTCGTAGAGCCGTAGAGCTATTCATGGCGACAGTTATTCGTAGTTTTTCGTATCCACTGGAAATAAACCATGTGTCTTGGTAACCTCGTGTGGAGGTGAAAGAATTCTTAACTCTGAAGTTGTGAAGTTATAAGCGTCACTGAAGTCTGTATACTGATACAGACTTCAGTCAGTCATTAGACTTTCATGGAGGTAATAAAGTAGATATATGTGAATGTGATGCACCTTTTACAACAATTCATTACTCTATTTAATTTTATTAATTACTGCTGGCCTGGCACCCGTTTAACTTTTGAAAACGTCTTACTTGACCGCCACAGGTCAGGCAGTGTCTAGTGTGGGGTCATAGAAAATATCAGCCTCCTTGAAAGGAGGCTGGCGAACTTCTATGTATTTTCAAACCTCGATTTATATGTCCCGTTCATGGATGAAATCAAATGGTACTTTAAGAACTATGCTAGACTAACAAAAAAGTTAATTGTTTCTATGTTTTTAAAGTTGGGACAACAGTGATATGATAAATAACCAAAAAATATAAAAGTTAGGGTAAAAATCATTTATTTTATAACTTTTTAATAAAAACAACGCAAATAATTATTAAATGATAAAATAGATGAATAGGTAGTTAATAAATGAGAAAGACAAATAACGAAAGTAACCATTATTCTATCAGAGGCATAGTCTACCTACCATATCTACCTACTCGGAGACTCAGAGGGTTAACATACGGTACAGAATTTGCAAATCAAAATCCAGGGGGCAATAAGGCAAGAATCTAAAGTCCATAAAACACGCGAAAATCCAATGAAAAAAACCACTTTTAACACAACAAACAACTTATCACAGAAATAAACTGAAAATGTGTCAAGTCAAATGACTCATTGATCAATGTCTGTCTCTAAATAAGAAAAGCAAAAGAATCTATGTTTATACAGTCGGCGGCAGATCAACCTACCCAAATCTGTCAAATTTCTCCAATGAATATTGATCCTTATAACCAAATAATAAAGTTCAAAATTGATTGTAGAAATTTGACAGTTTTGGGTAGGTTGATCTGCCGCCGTGTGTACAGTCAATTCATCAGCAGCTCATGCTTTATACTTCATCTAAAATGCTGACCTACCGTGTTCTATCAAAATACTAATTGGTTTTTAATATTATGATATGTACCTTCTTTGATGTATCTAATAAGTAAATAAAAATGGCCTTGGTTTACATGACTACTGCGTCAAATGAAACGTATTTACGAGTATAAAGAGTTTTAATCGTTTAGTTATTACACTATAGAAAGCGTCTTGTTCAGTCTTTTTATCTCCTTCTTTAATAAATCAGACGTTCGTAAAAGTAAATTGTAGGAATTTAATCTAATTAAATTATCATGTTTCCGAAAGTGTACTATTTCGTAAAATATTAGGGCGACTCTCGCCGGTCTTCTTTATGCTTATATTTAGGTAATACTATTTTCCACTGTATTTTTAAGTTTGTAAGTAAGCATTTATCAAATAAATTTATTTGTATGCACAAGTCAGGTTACGATGTCATAAGCCTTTGCACTATGCCTATGGACACCTGCGCTTGTGACTTCGTAATGCGGGGTTGTGACTGTTTGTATATATACTAGGTTCACCTGCGTCTGTGCTCGCGCCTGGCCACTACCGGAAGTAGGAGCTTCTATCAATATGACCAGTAGGTCAATTCTATTAAAAAACTGCAACTGCACGTTTACGCCTGTCATTTGTCGCGTGTAGGAGCAGTGCCATGGAAATAAACGTACTCTATTAAAATTCTCTGCACCACAACTACACTACAACTCCGTCCCTGCAACACTACGCCAGCAGCGCTGCTTAACAGAATACCGAAATGTCAAAATTTGCTCATTTTGACACACGCGACGCTGCAGTGTAGTTGCAGTTGTTTAGTAGAATCGGCCTACAGGAAGCATTCACAAGTGCAACTGGCCTGCGTAAGTACTCTTACAATGCGTAACTCTTTTTTGACTTTCTGTATCCTTAACAATAAGATTATCTCGAAAATAAAGTATGATTTTTTTATTGTAGAGGATGATCCAATTCGAAGTTCTTATATTGGTAACACTGTAATTTTGACGCGTGTTTCAAACGTCAATGTTAGTCCCGATCCGATCCGAACCATTCGGAGAATCTAGTAAGGCACGGGGACACGCAAGTGCGTGATGCCGTTCCCTCTTGTAAACTTCCAAGGGTGAATGTTTTCACACGGCTTGAGGTACCTTTTAAGTTTCTCGCCGCCCACAAAAACGCCCGGTGAAGCTGAAAATGCTGTTTGAGGCAATCAGCAATCTCTCTTCAAAAAATCAAATGTAAGTTTGTAATAATACATTTACAAAGCGATTCGCTTTACCATTGCTCAACGCGTTAAAATTGTTCAGTTGTTTTACAGAAATAACAATTCTGTAAGAACCGTGTATCGACTTTTGTGGGAAGATTATGGTCAACTTAATCGTCCTATTGAGCGAACATTTAGCAAGATAGTGAGAAAATTTGAGGAAACTGGAAGCATTGGAGATAGGGTAAGCCGTGTGCATTATCGTGGCGTACGTTCAGCTGAGAATATTGCTGCTGCGCACTTGCACTATCACTATAGTGTGGTCGAAGACCCAAAATTATCGATTCGTCGCCGTTCGCAAAGTTTGGGTCTTTCCTATGGCTCCCTTTGGCGCATTTTGCATAAGGACTTGCACCTTCACCCGTATAAAATTCAGTTAACACAAGAACTGAAGCCCAGTGATCATGGACAGAGAAGAATTTACGCAGATTGGGTATTAGAGCAGCAGGAAAGCGATTCTGATTTTTCAAAGAAAATTTTCTTTTCTGGTAAGGCACATTTTACACTCTCTGGTTATAAAATGTTTATATAATTTTTAACGCAAATTTTGTTGCGAACAAATTACAAAAACACAAATGTTGAAAAAATTTCTCTCTGGTTAAGTTAATAAACAAAATGGCCGCATATGGGGTGAGCAGAATCCTCACGTGATACACGAGATTCCATTGCATGCCCAAAAAGTAACTGTGTGGTACGCACTCTGGTCCAGCGACATAATAGGGCCTTACTTTTTTGAAAATGCTGAAGGTCAGACAGTAACAGTCAACGGTGAGTGCTATAGGCGCATGATAACCGATTTTTTTATAACGAAATCGAAGATATTGATGTAGAAGACATGTGGATTCAGCAAGACGGCGTAACTTGGCACACAGCGCGTGCAACGTTAGATGTTTTGCGTGAAACGTTCAGAGGTCGCATTATTTCATGTTACGGTGACGTAAACTGGCCACCAAGATTATGCGATTTAATGGCGTTGGATTTTTTTATGGGGTTTTGTTAAGAGTCGTGTCTGTACCAAGACACCTGCCACGTTGGAGCACCTAAAAATTAACATCCGCCAAGTTATTGCGGAGATAACCCCCGAAACTTGCGAAAAAGTCATCTGAAATGATCTGGAAACAATCAACTGCTGCAGAAGGTACAAAGGCGGCCATTTGCCGGACAAATTTTTCCATAATTAATGAATAACACTAAATATTCGATTAAAGAAAAAAAAAATTACCTACCTAAGATATTGTGTATTTCAAAAAATATATAAGTTAGGAACTTCGAATTGGATCACCCTTTATAAATCATTGCCCAATTCAAAACGATTTTGTCTTTTAGGAAATCATATTTTTTTCTAGTAAAAACTTGTACTGTAATCAAAGGCCGTCGACTGGTATCGTGGGATTCATTCGGGTAATTATTATTCACAAGCCCTTGAACTGATGACAAAGACATACGAGCAATAGCCATTACATACCCGAATAAACATGTCACAGCTCAGGAGCCAGCGGAAGCGGAACCCTGACTTATTATTACTAATGTATCAAAACAGTTGATTGTTTCGCTACTAGTAAATGATGCAACAGTACAGTCCTACAACAAGAAAAAGCTTTATTGCTCTGATGTTACTGTTTGACAAGTTAAATTTATGATTTAAATATTTTACGAAAAACTATTTGAAATTGACAGTTTTGCATTTATAGCTATATCTTTTTTTGGAAATTATTGTGACACTATAAATGACAGTGCCTCAGTGACTTCCTTTTGAGTTCCACCTAAGGCAGTTATTTTTTAGATATTGTAAAGTTTACGTGCAT
The DNA here is from genome assembly GCA_947562085.1 of Eudonia lacustrata. Classification (NCBI taxonomy): domain Eukaryota; kingdom Metazoa; phylum Arthropoda; class Insecta; order Lepidoptera; family Crambidae; genus Eudonia; species Eudonia lacustrata. Next base: position 212,439 of record OX387316.1, read on the forward strand.
GACAGAAATAAGAAAACAAGACAAATTAAGAAACCCTCTAAGCCAGAACGAAAGTTACCGATGACAGAATAGACAGGAAATATGAAGCAAAATAGCATAAAACTGGTATCCAAGAGATGGGAAGAGAAGTAGGGGAAGACAACATAAGCTATGAAAAGATGAGCTTAAAAGGTTGCCTAAGAAAGACAGCATTGAAATTTGATGGAGGAGCAATTTGCAAAAAGTAAAAAAATACAAGAAACCACTAGTAAAGTAGTTAAGGATAGAAGATTATTATTATTATTATAACTCCTGTACCGTACACACGTATAAATCCAACAGTGGTTCCGATGTACGATTTCCAATAACTTTAGGCGTATAATATACGCTAAATATGTTTTTCTTCGATTTAGTAGATAAGACCTTTAAAATGGCAAAGATTCCTGTGTAAAATAAATAGAAATATCATTTATTGACAATACTGTGTACAAATTGCGATGATAATGCATAAAAACATTGGAAACAACAGCATACCCATAACGGAAGGAACACAATGATACCTTTTATGTTATTTTATTTAAAGTAAGTACACTGCACGAAGCATAGGCTGTGGGTTTTTATTCGCTGAAAGCTATTTCAGGACCTATTATATTATTAAAGCTTTCTCATTTGATTAACTCAGAATATTATTTCACTTGAAGTTATTTGTTGAAGAGATTAAAGTTTTTATTTAGGCAGATACAGGTCACTTTACTTAGCTAATAATAAGCGCATAAATACGGCGTTTATTGCTTATAAGTTACGTATAAAGTATTAGAGGAGTGCATCATTGTGCAACATATTATCCTGACTTAATGAAGTATTTGTATGATGTGATGTCCGTTCATTTGCACTGCCACAGCTGTAGAAGATTAAGTAAATGAGTATTTATCTCTAACAAGAAGAACATTCGTTAAAGGAACTGCCAATTAGTGGTTATGAAGAAACATAAAAATACTTAGTGACTTATGTGACTATGGAAAAACTACCCTTGAGGTCTTGCTGCCTTAGGCCAATTCAATAAAAACTGAAACTGCGACTTTTAGTTTATTGTTTTTACCAGAATGTTTCTGGCACTTCTAGTAATAATTTATTTTTGTCAGCTTCAAATCGTAAAAAATTGGTTGACAATATTGACAATTTATTGATGATGTAAGCAGATACAATTTTTAATATAAAACACACGTCATCATGCAGATGGTCAATTGAGGCGCAGATACTAAGTATTTCTTTTAAATGCAATCATTGCGCTCGTTAACGTTTTTAAGTAGCTCTCAAGTTTGCAAGTCGACTTTAGAGGCCTTCTTACCTTACAGTTGTAAATGATGACATTACTGTATGTTTGTGCTTATAAGCCGTCCAGCGGCACCATTTTATCGGCATTGTTTTTACACTTCTAATAATCTTTTTAACATGTAGGACCTTGTCATGGTTAGACGACGAATTTTAAGATTTAATTGTTCGGTACCTACACCTTTCATTTTATCATGAAAAGTGTTGTGAGGTAAGTTAACATGTATTGTGTAAGTTATGCAAACGCTTATACTGTTGCCTAGACTGATATCATTATCACCGATGTTCTTAGGAGCATGTAGACTCAGCTGTACAAGAAAATTAATAGTACCGCTGAGAGACTTTCTCGCAATCACACAGAAAATGCATGTATTTTTGGGGCACATAGTTATATGTAGATTGGTAGAAAGTGAACTTTACAAAATATTTTGTTTAAACGATTGTAATATTTGCTATAATAGAACGCGATCCTTACGCAAACCCAGGCTCCAAGTTCATTAAGCTAAAACTTGCGCCAGACTTGTTCTGTAGAGTTCGGGAAAGGGCAGGGGTGCAATAAACAACAGATGGCGTAATGTAGAGAGGATTAGTTTATTGTGGCGTCGGAAGGTCGCTGGCGCGGCCGGCTTTATGCTCCACAGCTTGATAAGTTCCGTGCCCCCATGCTGGCGCGCCCTTCCGGAGAACTTATAGGGAATCACTTAACGAGTATGGAGATCGATCGAGTTGTTTTGTTTTAAAGTTTATGGATTTCTAAAACTTGAGTCACTTTACGAATCTACTATGTTTACAAAGTAACATATATGCAAGTAAGTTTGTATGGACATCATAAAAAACAACAAGAATTTCGACAGAAGATAGGTAATTTAATAGAAGCACTCAACCTGATGCAATCCCATCTCTTTTACTGATAATACCTACCTAGGTATAGCATTTGCATTTTTATTAAACTTTAATTGTTGCAGTTTATAGAGCAAAGCGGTTTTCGGCGGCGTTAAAATTCATCAACAGGACTGCATTAGCCGGCATCCTAACGGGCTTTAAGAACTAATGAGTCGTAAATACAATATTAAAATGGATACGGGTGATCGGGTTATAATATATGTGAAAAGAAATGCGAAAAAACCTTAAGCCTTCCTAATTACTGTGCTACAATATGTAGGTAGGTAATTATGTCGGTCGTTTCCTTAGTGGAGGAGGTGTGTCAAACTGCTGTTCTAAAGTGCCCAACTGGTGATTAAATGCACATTACTAAACTATTTGGATGTACAGATCTTCAACATTCCTCAAATTTGAATTAGCACAATAATAGGCAATGTTTAACTTTAGGCTGACTGATTCAAATAGTATTAATGAGATACGTGACGCTATGTAAAGACATGTTTTGGAGGATTCATGATAACATCACGTTCAGTTTCTATGTTCTATTTGCAACTTCAGCTAATTCAAGGCTTGGTTCTGCGAATACGATGTTTATTCGGGGGTTCAGATGGTGACGTGCTCATGCCTCGACGGCCCGTCGCGTCGGCGTCGGGTGCTCGCCGTGACAACGCAGCCATCAATGAAAATGTAATCAACGAGCGGCCGTAATGAGACGTAATCTGCCGTGAACTCAATTCTACATTTCTCGTGGACTATTTAATAACGAGGTTAGTGTACAATTCGCATTGTAATTGGTTGTTTGTGCCCTTATAAGCCAATCACTCAAGGCCAGGGGCAAAGGCAAGGCGATGGGCGCTATTGATCTGTTAACCTTAACTTCTAGTTAACATTAGACTTTTTAGGGCTGTATTATGTTAAAGCACATTCTCGGTAGGTATAACTTATCATCACAAAACACGTAAACTTGAGGAAATGGCAGAAGTGTATTGAGAGCATAGGTATGTCTCATTTTCACTAATTCTTAATTATCCGTACAATATACCAAAGTATAGGTTAATTGCTAGAAAAGTGATTTTGTAATTACTAGTATTGCTAAAACATATTACTGGACTTTCAGTTTTCATTAAAATGATATCTATAGTTTCTTCCTTTACAGTCAAATTTTTACTAAAGTTTTCTACTGAGACTCATTGTATCGTGGTAACTAGGTTACGAAAAACTGAGCAACTGAGCAGTTTTTCAAACTTTGTTACTGGCTGTAATGGTGTCAAAATTCCTAATTTTATTTATGATACAGCCATTAGTAAAGCATTTCGAAGTTTTCTTCTTGGTTTGCTGCGTTCTACAGGCTGTGAGCTTCGTTTTCAGCAATCATTATTTTGGTTACTTCTATAATTTAACTGTCATTAGTACACGTTATTTCTTTCTTTATTTTCAGAACATGACTATGTAAAGTGGCATATTCAATTCAACCAATATCTTTGGTGCATTTTGTTTATTTTTCTCATCATCATTCATTCTAATATCTTAATCAGGATATCAACAAAATCAAACATTTCAACAAAATCTGTTTTGTAAAGTGTAGTTTGTTATTTAAAAGTCTCCTAGAGGTATGTAGGTACTCAGACGACGGCTCTGCACTTGACTGTTTCTAACTTGGTATATTGTAACGTGATTTTCTGTATTGCTTGATACTATTTGTCTGATACTCTTTATTATCCAAGGCCCAGCCTCGATATTTACTAAAAGTTAAAATCGGTCTGGCCTATTTTTATAAGGTACACAGCTTGCTTAAGAAGATGTTTTATGTTATACTGATGTTAAGTTTCAAACACGCTGTATTCAAATTGCCTTAATGGTTAGTTTGCTTATGGACCAGACACTGTTGTTCTTAGTAACAATTTTATGTTCTTCAACAACACACACTCACACCATCTCACCTGTTCGTTTGAACAATCCTGATGACTGTGTTTTACAGATCACGTCACTAGGTGCACAGTGATCGCTCGCGCCAGAGATTCGTTTCGAAAGCACAAGTCGAAGGGCCACAGGCACACAGAACCGGCCCGCTCACGAGGTGAACCGGCTTTTACAACAATGCACTATATACACACTTATACTTATATCAGCACTTAATCACTTAAAATCACTAATAATATATTTGAATTATCACTAGTTAGGTATCCGTTCGTCACACGCGACCCGATGTGTATGTTAAGCGTACGTAAGTTGAGGTGTGCGACGAGGCCGTGACGAGCGGCACGTGTGCCTCGTTTCGCTGCCGCCGGCTGACTGGCTGGACTGCACAGCGCGCCGGCCGCGGAGGACCGGTCGGCGAGCGCGCGGCGCGGCGGGGGGCGGGGCGGGCGCCGGCGGGGGGCTCTCTCCGCGACTTGCCCTATAAAGTTGCTTTCTGCCTGCTCTCATATCGTGAGTAGGCTGGCTGACTTCGTGCAGTTTTGTGAAAGGCAAATTATTTGCATTTGCATTACTGTGACTTTACTACCTGTCTGCATGAGACATATTCATAGATATCTGCTTCAATATACCTATATTGATCACCTAATCTTACCTATTTCTCGCACTGTTTACAATTCCACTGATTTCTACGTACCTAACACGAAAAATATTGCACGAGCAGGATTCGAACCCACACACATTATTACCATTTCTTTACTTTTCTACAATTACGAGGACTTACCACATTTGGACGTGAGTAGGTACTTAAACAAATAATTTGGTTGCACATCATCAGTGGGCGAGTACATTTGCGATGGCCGTTGACCAGCTTTCCATTAAAGCTCCGAAAAGCTCAATGCCCTTCGGCGTGGGCCCGCGGGCCGCGGTGCAGTTAGCCGCGGTCTCTGCGTAGGACGGGTGGGAACATAACGAAACACCGTCAGCTGCAAGCTGACGCAACTGATTTTGATCCAAGCCTCTACATTATATCTGAGTCAGTACAAAGATAAAGGTTATTTTTTAAGTAGGTTAAGTTTTTTTACCAAATTAATCAGTACGAGGTCGATTAAATTAAGAAAGTACCTAGCTATTTCTGTGCCATATAAACACTTTAATCTTTTACGGGTCTTTCGTCGATTCATACCATGAGTGGTCCATGCCACGGTATGAATCGCACAAGGACGCTTTTTGAATTGGCTGTTTCATACCATTACGTAACATTCACCCACATAAGTATCTAAAGGGTTTTAACAAAATAGCTTTTTAAGTGACCTTACCGTGGCTGCAGTAAAGGAGACGGAATAAAAATCCCCTAAGAAGCAGCTGGCATAATGAGACTTGTAATCGATAAAGCCTTTAAAACGTAATGTCCTTACGTTATTATTTAAATTCTAAAGCTAGCCCATTTTTAAATATTAAATTTTCAAAAAAATACAAAATTACTCCTAATTGCGTTAAAGAACGCAGCTATTCTTGGTTTGAAGATGAGAACATACCCGATTTTAAAAAAGTATTTGACTGTCAATTATTGTCATTGTCAAATTGACAATGTCAATGCATGATATAACCTTACTTTAGTTTTTTTTTTTTTTTTTTCTTTTATTTGATGGCTTCGTGCGATTAGCACATTTAGCCAGTGTCAAAGTAATTTTTCGTACAAGTAATACATAAATAAACAATATTTCCATAAATGATGATGAATGATAATAGAAATGAGAAGTGAGAATGATATACCCCCCAACCCCTCGAGTATCTTAGTAAAGATGTGGGGCTTTACTAAGTCCTCACGCGGAATTCTTGAGAGAATTTGAAAAGTGCCGTTGCACTATTTTGTTTCATTTGCCAACACTCATGCACACTCACGAACACTTAACGGTTAATAATCCACCATTATTTCACATTAATGTTCGAATTAACACAAATTTTAGAAAATAAAACAAAATTGCAGACATTACTCTTCACTTTCCCGCCAAGACCTCCCCTTACTTTAGTTATTATTCTGAAATATAACCATTTGTTAGAGATGGCCAAATATATCATATTACTGAGTTGAGTATCGATTCATTACCAACCGATATGCGGTGACATTATATTAATTCGCGTAAAAAAACATGCTCTTAACTTAGTTTTAATAACTCAACAAAATCAATAATATTAAGGCATTGTTTTTAATCTCGTAACGAAATATCGAATGAAATACAAAGCTGTTGCAAAATATAAAAAATCGATATAATTGCCCGCGATACATATCGATACTGTATAACAAATCGATACACTGTTACTGATTGACTCTATCTCTTCTCTACGGTTTGTGCTAGGCTAGTGCTGCCATAAAACTTAAACAACATGATGGCCGTGTAAAAAATGAAAAAAAAACATTTAATTTTCAATAATTAATTGTGAAAAAATGGCTAGACTAAGATTTTTTTTTTCAACTCATACGAGTTCTACATATTGCATTCTCCCGATTTTCATTGATTTTGGTCCAGCTGCATTTTAGTGAAGACTTTCTATGGTAATCTAGACCGTCTCCTTTACGTTTACGTTTCAACCCGTTGACAATCTTTATAATGTGCGAGTATGTTATAATTCCGCTCAGGCGGGTGTCAAATGATCGTCAGAGAAGAAAACCGGGTACGCCGTGTGCAGCGTGTGGCTGAGCAGTCGCCGCTCGCCGGGCGCCCGCCGGTCTCCGCTGGCCACCGATGACCGGCGGGTTAATTACAAGCAGCGTCAGTGCCACTGACGTTGCTTTGGAACTTTTGCTTTTGGAGGAACAGGCTGCCTGCGCGAACCAAAGCTTGTGCGTGCCGATAGACAAGCACGTACGTACGCCTTACACCAACCTAATTTAAACGAAACTTATTTGACGTGTCTACAATTAGATTTATATCCGAACTGCCTTTGTCACATTAACTTACGTGTCTCGGGACTAATTAAAGATTTTGTTTTTATCGAGGATCGCAGACGAACCCTCCGCGTGGTGCCGTAATTTCTTAAACGAGAGCACTTCATCACATGATTGTTTAGTGCGGGGGGCGGTGGGGGCGAGGGCGCGGGAGGGGAACACTATTAACGCCGGAGGAGGTCCGCACGCCGCCGCCGCCGCACGCAACGGCCGGTGGCAGCCAAATTGAAATAGTTGGCGGCACCATGAGACACTAGAGCTGGACACAAGCGCGGCGAGGCAGACGGCGCCTCGGCCACAGTACACATAACGTGTACTTATAGTGCATCGGCCGCGGCGACAGCATGCGCGCGGCATTGCTGGAAGTAGAATGGATCTGTTTCTCGGGAACCGTCCCAACATTGAAATAAATCGTTGAAATCGTTGTACCTTGAAAATTTTCGTGCAGTTCGAAAAGTCCGTTGATAATAATTGGATCAGATGCTGAAAGAGATGGCCAGATAAGAATAATGTTAAGAAAAGTTGTGTGTGCTGACTTATAATATGATTTATTTCTAGAAAATAGTTTGAAATCTACAGACTCAATTTATTTCACTGCTGCCTAAGTAATTTGTCTTTTACCGGTTAGTTAGTTTTCATATGTTAGAGTGTAAACATCGTATCGATGCTACGTAAACAGAACGGAGGTAAACGGATAAACACGGGTGGTCTTCCGAGTAATCAGGCGGTAATATGTGCGTAGCGCTGCGCCGGCAACCATCGATTAGATATCAATTTGAGTGAAATGTAAATACATGAGCTACCTAAGTGCTCTGATAACGGGTGTGAGGCGCCGAGCAAGACTCTGTCGTCGGTCGGGTAGCCGGCGCGCGATAACAGCGCGGGCAATGGTTCAGAGCGGAAAAAACTAAAATTACACAGGACTACAAAAAAAAAATTTTTTTTGGTGCAGCTCTGTTTGTGTTTATGGTCGATAAAGAAGGTAATGTACAGTATATTATGCCATACATCATTTAAACACATCAGCTCTAGTTTACTTACTATCCTCATTTTAATTTTTTTGCCGGTCTTGTTCGTAAATAGTCATTATTACAATAATATCGATAAAGTTTATGTTACTATTTCATTATGGCTGTAAGTCCAGATGTTGTGTTAACGATTCTGATATATTTTGTTATGTTTATGGTGAATACATACTGAAAAATCAGCGTAAATCGATTACAAACAGTATGAGTCGTTTGTATTTTGCTTACTTCGGTATTGAAAATCGACACTAATATAAAGTGTGGGTGCCTCATAGTATATGTAAAATATGCGTTGAACATTTGCGACAATGGGAGAAATGGACACGTAAAAGTCTTTGACGTTTGGAGTGCCTATGATATGGCGAGAACAAAAAAAATCATTACGACGACTGTTACTTTTGTATGACTAATATATTGGGCATCAACAAAAACATTCGCCATAAATGGAAATACCCTAATATTTATTCAGCACAAAGTTCTACTCCTCATTCAGAAAATGTTCCAATACCAGCTTTTCACCAGGTAGTGCAACAATCAAAATTACTCATAAACTTAAGTTCTGTGACTGGGCCACGACTGGTATATATAAAAGTAGAAATAAATTGTATGATTTATATAGTCTAAAACAATATAACCAAAATTCTAATTTTACGGAATATGTAAAGAATTATTCGAAAATATTTAAGAAAGTATGTATAGTAGCAAAATCTAATTATATTAAAGAAAAAATTAAAAAGTCCAACAATAAAATTAAAGCCACTTGGGACATTATAAACCGTGAAACAGGTAAATTTAAACCACGGGATAATACTTTCACTTTAAAAGTAAACGACAACTTAGTCAATTCAGATTCACATATTGCTAATATTTTTGATGATTTTTTTGTAAATATACCTGTGCTGACAACCTCAAATTTGGATTCATCACCAGAAGCTGCACAAGCATTACTCCAAAAATATGTGCCGAAATGTAATGTTTCTTTTCAATTTAAATATATTGATTCAATGGATATTATAAAAACATTTAAATCACTGAAAATGAAAAACACAAGTGATTTGTGGGGCATCTCTATAAAAGTAATTAAGAATATTATACATTCTATTGCACCATATCTTGCTGAAATTTTTAATAACTGTGTGAATAAAGGTATCTTTCCCGATCTTATGAAGTTTAGTAAGGTCATACCTTTGTTCAAATCGGGAAACAAAGAAGACCCCAGTAACTATCGACCCATTTCAATACTACCAACTCTAAGCAAAATTTATGAAAAAGTTATATTGGAACAGTTGATGTCGTATTTTAACATAAACAACCTTTTACATAATAAACAATATGGATTTACAAAGGGTCGTTCTACTACTGATGCAGGTGTTGCTCTATCAAAACATATATTTGATGCTTGGGAGAAGTCTCAAAACGCCCTTGGAGTGTTTTGCGACTTGTCCAAGGCTTTCGATTGCGTTGAGTACAAAACTCTGGTGATGAAGCTAAATTACTACGGTCTCAAAGATTTCGCACTAAATTTAATTCAGTCGTATCTTAGCTCTCGAACACAAACTGTCGATATTAATGGAACTAAATCATCTGGTTCTCATGTAAAAATGGGAGTTTCTTCATTCATTCTTGGTCCTTTTCTGTTTTTGATTTATATTAATGACTTGCCATTCTTTGTAGAGAACTTCTGTGAAATCGTATTATTTGCAGATGATACTTCACTCATTTTTAATGTAAGTAGGTGTAAGAATAATTACGACGATGTAAACAAAGCACTCTCTGATGTACTCAGTTGGTTTACTATTAATAATTTGCAGCTTAATGCTAAAAAAACAAAATGTATTAATTTTAAATTACCAAATGTTAATAATGAACCAACCGATATAAGAATAAACGGTGATCGATTAGATTTGGTAGACTCAACAGTTTTCTTAGGTATAACCCTTGACTCAAAACTTCAATGAAATCCTCACATTTCGAAATTGGCCGGCAAACTCAGTTCTGCTGCTTATGCCATTAGAAAAATAAGGCAGTTAACAGACGTTGAAACTGCTAGAACAGTTTGCTTTAGTTATTTTCATAGTGTCATGTCGTATGGCCTCTTACTGTGGGGAACAGCGGCTGATATTGAATCTATTCATTTTACAGAAACGAGCAGTAAGAACAATCTATAGACTAGGTTCACGAACTTCTTTAAGAAATCTTTTTAAAGAAATTGATGTCTTGACAGTGGTGGCGTCTCAATTTATTTATAATTGTATAGTTCTTGTACGTTGTAATATCAATTCATTTTCTAAACACAGTGATGTACACAATTTTAATACTAGAAATAAGTCAAAACTTGTAATGCCACTGTTCAGGTGGTGCACAGAAGGTGCTTGGTTCTTTCTTGGGGCAAGGTATACACTATTACAATAAAATACCAAATACTTTACTAGATTTACCTTTAGATAAGTTTAAAAAACATGTAAAGTCTTCTTTACTTAAAAAAGGTTATTATACAGTCAAAGAATATTTAGAAGATAAAACAGCCTGGCTATAATAAAAAACATATACTATACTACTTATAAATAGTGTCCTGCAGATAACAAAATAGCGTTGCATTGAACATTACAATTAGTTTTATTTTTATTATTATTAACCATAGTTTTTTTGACTTTTACTAGTACTGTATGATATTGTAAAAAATTAAACTGGTAAATTATGTTTTTACAGACTTAAATATTTTATTTAGTTATTTTTTATTTTTTGTGTTTTTTTACATGTTGTGATTGTCCTATACATTTTCTGTTTTTATTTGTGATGGAAAGTGTCCTTTATGATAGGGCATTTTCCAATATTTATGACGCTGTAAGGGAGAAAAGAGCTGGACACTTGCTGAGTTTCTTGCCGGTTCTTTTCAGTACAAGATCTCCCGCCCAGAGTAGATAGACTTACGAACCGATGGCTTAAATGACGTTCATAAGAGCTATTTGTAGCCTAAACTGAATAAATGATTTTGAATTTTGAATTTTGAATTTTGAATCTCAGGAGGATCAAGCTGAAATACATATTCTTCTCAAGTAGATGATGACTTTGAATACTGCGGAAAAATATCAAATCTTAAGCCATTTTCGCAGAATGAGCTTAATGACCTCATCAGAGACTTAGATCTTAATAGTCATCTAGATCAATTCCAACACAATTTAGGAGATCTAAGCGAATAACAAGAAAAACGTTTCCATCAAGACATAAAAACGATGGAGAATAGATACCAAGGAAGGTGAGACACTCATATGATGGCAGACTATTGCTGGGGAATCATGCGAGATTGCCGAAGTCAGTTTCATTCTAAAAAATCACTCAAAAGGCCATTCCTTGATGTTTAATGCCAATAAAATATGATTTTTTCGTGAAAAGAGTATTTTTTTTATCTCGGGAACTAGAGCTGACAGAAAAAAAACCGGTAACATTTTTGATATCGCCATGTAAGACATACTTAAAATCAGGTCTAAAATCCCCGGCACCAAAATGGTTGTAGGCCTGTGTTATTGAAGCTCAACTGTACATGTACATAGTCACATCTCATGTATGGACCGCTTTTATACAATACTAGCGGCCGCTCGCGGTTTCACCCGCGTGGTTCCCGTTCCCGTGGGAATATCGGGATAAAAAGTATCCTATGAACTTTCGCATTTATAATATTAGTGTGATTCCTGCAACTGTATTCTTCAATGATTTTCATTTATATTAGCATATTAACACACCAAAGGCATGAGGAGACTGAACATGTCCAAATTATAACTCTCTAATTAGACCTCTAAAACGAACTATGCTATAGAAATATTTATAATTTTATTTGAAGGAACATGGATTAAGGTATTAAAAAATGTAATAATATTAATGATTTATATCGTAATTTTCATGTGACATAAATTGAAAAAACCGACTCCAAAAAATTTGACTGATAAAATTGCACTAAAAAGTAAAAAATAAGCGTTAGACTTATACAGACAATAACTTTATTAAGAAAAAATATAGGTACAATTATTGTTATTTTTGGGGCCGGTGCCAGCCAAAGAAGTTTTTGAAGCCGGTGCCAGTCCGCGTTTGTAGTTAAAATTTCATGCATAAGATTGAATGTACTATTATGATTATAATATAGTATGTCGTTAAATGTTTATGTTAAAGTTACCTTGGCTGGCACCGACTCCAAAAGTAACAATAACTGTACCTATATTTTTTCTTAATAAAGTTATTGTCTGTATAAGTCTAACGCTTATTTTTTACTTTTTATTGCAATTTTATCAGTCAAATTTTTTGGAGTCGGTTTTTTTTTTTGTTAAAATTTTTGTTTATTTTTTGCTTTTTAGTGATTCGTTTCGATCTATTTATCAAAAGCGAATATGGGTAGACCTACTAAACACGCTGCTCGTATGAGACAGCGCCGTTTAAATGAGACAAGCGAAGAAAACGAGAAACGCCTATCTCAAAGTAGGAAATCAAAAACTGAGTTCCGGTGCCTGTCTTCTTTTGCTTCGTCATAGTCGCTTAACTATCTTAATCGAGATATTTTATCGCCACCCGTGAAATACTTATCATTGAGGAGTTCCGATGGCCATCTGTGGTCTTTTTCATCAGTTACACTTCATCAAATGATACTTTTTGAATGCAAATGCTTGACTTATTTCTGAAAATACCAAAATCGCGATAGGTATGCCTACAATATTCGAGGAGTTCCCTCAATTCCTCAAGGATCCCATCATCAGAACTAGACCAAATTAAAATGGGACCACACGGGAAGCACCAGCTTTCAAATAAAGAAAGAATCATCAAAATCGGTTCACTCAGTCGAAAGTTCTGAGGTAACAAACATAAAAAAAAATAAAAAAAATACGGTCGAATTGATAACCTCCTCCTTTTTTTGAAGTCGGTTAAAAAGTTAGTCTTTTTTGGCAATTTTTTTTAATTCAATTTATTATAACTTTCTAGCTACATCGACTTACGCGTTGGTAATATGACACAAATAATACAGCTCATTACCTAGCGCCATTATCAAATTGATTCCATTGAATTTAATGACATGTTATGATTACAAAGACTGAAGATAATTATTTTTTTACTTTTTTAGTTTGAAAAAGTAATACCGTATTCAAAAGTTTCGTTGTTCAAACATCAGTATTCAATCGACCAAAATGTAAGGAACAGCTGAATTTTTTTTTCGAGTTAGGGAGTTGGTCCAATAGTAAGAGTTGTTCGTTTGTATCACGGGAGTTATCTCAGAAGTTTTGGACGGTGATAAAAATGTCAACCTGTATACAGAGCTTGCTATCAGACCAATATGTGCAGAATCTGTGTCCTCCAATTCTAATCAACTGAATGAATTTCCGAAGCGCAAAATGGAAATGTTTGCATATTCTCGTTCCGACGTAGAATATTCAATATGAAAAATTCAAATCATTCGTCCGAAATTGCAGAATGGAGGCGAGTTCTGCCACACTGCAGGAGTCTTTTTGAAATTGAAGGTCAATTCCGTTTGACTGTCAAATCTGCTGCAGTTCGTCAACCATAAGCGAAATACTTTTATTTTTAACCGACTTCAAAAAAAGGAGGAGGTTATCAATTCGACTGTATTTTTTTTTTTTTTATGTTTGTTACCTCAGAACTTTCGACTGAGTGAACCGATTTTGATGATTCTTTCTTTATTTGAAAGCTGGTGCTTCCCGTGTGGTCCCATTTTAATTTGGTCCAGTTCTGATGATGGGATCCTTGAGGAATTGAGGGAACTCTTCGAATATTGTAGGCATACCTATCGCGATTTTGGTATTTTCAGAAATAAGTCAAGCATTTGCATTCAGAAAGTATCATTTGATGAAGTGTAACTGATGAAAAAGACCACAGATTGCCATCGGAACTCCTCAATGATAAGTATTTCACGGGTGGCGATAAAATTATCTCGATTAAGATAGTTAAGCGACTATGACGAAGCAAAAGAAGACAGGCACCGGAACTCAGTTTTTGATTTCCTACTTTGAGATAGGCGTTTCTCGTTTTCTTCGCTTGTCTCATTTAAACGGCGCTGTCTCATACGAGCAGCGTGTTTAGTAGGTCTACCCATATTCGCTTTTGATAAATAGATCGAAACGAATCACTAAAAAGCAAAAAATAAACAAAAATTTTAACAAAAAAAAAAAACCGACTCCAAAAAATTTGACTGATAAAATTGCACTAAAAAGTAAAAAATAAGCGTTAGACTTATACAGACAATAACTTTATTAAGAAAAAATATAGGTACAGTTATTGTTACTTTTGGAGTCGGTGCCAGCCAAGGTAACTTTAACATAAACATTTAACGACATACTATATTATAATCATAATAGTACATTCAATCTTATGCATGAAATTTTAACTACAAACGCGGAATGGCACCGGCTTCAAAAACTTCTTTGGCTGGCACCGGCCCCAAAAATAACAATAATTGTACCTATATTTTTTCTTAATAAAGTTATTGTCTGTATAAGTCTAACGCTTATTTTTTACTTTTTAGTGCAATTTTATCAGTAAAATTTTTTGGAGTCGGTTTTTTTTTTTGTTAATTTTTTTTATTTTATAGGCATGTATTTTATTTTGACTGCAATCTCACTTGATGGTACGTGATGATGCAGTCTAGGATGCTACTTGCTTAGAAAAATTAAAACTATATTGCTTATCAAATCTTGCTCTTGCTCTTGCTTTCAAAAGGTGTAGGATGTATTACTCGGGAACAGATCCGCCTTTCATTTCTAAATTACCTTCTTTACTTAAATTTTACTTGTTGCACATGGTACGGTCTAACTTTCACATAAGAATATAACCTAAGGTTTTAGTAGACTTTTCACAAACTATACTTGCAATGCAAACTATACACCTACCGACTACACAAAAATCATATTAGGTAGGTTATAAGATTACTTGTAACAATGAGAGGATGCTATGATTGTATTAAGAGTTAACGCATTCAATATTTCCGTATTCCTTAGTGATCTATACCGGCTACATTTTATTAAAAGAGAACGCCAGACCGAGTGGCTCATCAACGCAGAGCTGAAACTCCGAAGTAACTGTAATTGCTGGCAGGAGAACACTAGATTTCTTTTGTGACTTTCGCAACCATTAACCAACTAAAGGTCAAGAGCGTAAAAGGCCTTGTAAATTGTATAAGGATTTGTTTTGTTTGCTATGGGTCCCTGGAAAACGCGAGGTTTCCTAATTCAACCTCTAAGTAGGCAACCTATTTTGTTTATTATGGTTGTTAATCTTATGCACACCCATATTCTTGGAAGTTATTTGATTATTATTTAATTGTTGACTTTTTCGACCAAAAACGGCATATTCGATTGACATAAAACTTCATCATTAACAGCACTTTCTTTACAAACCATTTTTTTACATAATTATTATGTTACAAATATGTACGTAATGAGTTGTATCAGTTTATTAACAAGCCGCTGTATTAAAACGCTCACCTTAGAGTGTACTCGTATGAACTCTACAAAAACTATGGATACCGCTTATCTGCCGAGTGTTCTTTTTCTGTTTTTGTATAATCAAACTTTAATGATTAGGAATAATATTACTGTCATATTTTAATAGAAAGTGCTGTACGCTTCTTTAAATGTGTTGATTTACTAGTTTTAACTTTATCTTACAAACTGAAATGAATTGTGAATTGTTCGTTTGTGCGTCAAAATAAAATAAATAAAATAAATACCAAACGATTAACAATTATTTGCAATGGTTGCTGCTAATGATGCGTAAAGACACAATTAGGCTGAAATTGGGATTGAAACTGACTTGATAATTAGGTTTATATTTGCGTCATCACAGGGTATCGATGCCGCAGCGTTACGGAAGGGACAGAGGCCATCGAAGCCGTTATAGTTGCAAGAATACCCTATAAATTAAAACTCTATTCAGTTGTGAAACAGGGCAATTAAAAACGTCTAATAGTCTAATAACTTTTGGAAAGTTTTGTTACAGAAAAAAGGAAAGTGAACGATTAAGTAAAAGCTTAGCCGGCGCTCGCCGCTGCTCGCGTGTCGTCGTCCGGAACACCTCCGGCACCCACCGGTCCGGCACCGGTCCGGGCGGGCGGCGCGGCGGCGGGCGGCGGCGTGCAGCCACTCTGCAAAAACGACGACACGTTTTATTTGGACGCCATTTCTCACTCACGCCCCTCACACCCTCCGGTGCTCCGGTTTCGACGGAAAATCGAAAAAAGTCTAACGAGCCACCGTCTTCACGCGGAGTAAGCAGCTCTCGACACTCACCTCTTGGATGTTTATTGTAGTCCACATACGGATTTTTCCTCATTCCTCAAGCTTGTGATAATAATGCATTATAAATATTTTTCCTGGCGTTTGAAAATCATATTTATTCTATTTCGTCAGCTTCGAGAATCAAACGTTATCAAAATCAAAATAAGTTTAAATATCTTTTAAATATCTTTTAAATATTAGGTCCTTACCTATGAAATTGACGTTTTGTATGAAGATTTGTTATAAAATTTTATTTTTCATACTAACGTTTTTTTTAATTTTCTTCGCATCTATTTATGTTAACACTATAACAATTGTAGGGTAGTGTGTTTGTTTCACTAGCTAAATATAGCACACATTAAAAAGAAAAAAAATCAAGTCCCTTCAAAGCTACAATGAAACAAAAGAACAATTCCGCGAACAAAAAAAGTAGACAATTTAAAAAAAAAAAATTGGGCGATAGAGACACAAAATGAATAATCATTGTTATTACTGAAGCCTAAGTAACATAGTCCTAATTAAAGGTGTATTATAATATTAACAACCGGTATTGACTTTTAGAAGTAATAAGTGAGAAAAAAACGTCGATTTTCATAGGTAAGGACCTAATATATTATTATAGCTCTCTCATTTGCTCGATATAGGTATTGGTGTGTGTTATTCTTCGGATAATTACACTTTATGCTCCAAATTTCGCTCCAGAAGCTTAAGAAGAGACATTTTGACTTACAAATAAACAAAGTATAAGCTCCGAATAGTTATTCCGTGTTTTGTTCCTGTCGTGTAAACGTCATTTCAAATTAGAGTAAAAGAGACAAAACACGGAATAACTATTCGAAGCTTATTCTTTGTTTATTAGTAAGACCCTTATGATTTCGGCCTTATCAAACAGACCTTTTTATTTAACACTAGCGGCCGCTCACGATTTCACCCGTGGTGGGAACGGGTTCCCGTTCCCGCCACGGGTGAAATCGAATATCGGGATAAGGACTATCCTATGTGTTAATCCAGGTTATAAACTATCTGTTTGCCGAATTTTATGCAAATCCATTCAGTAGTTTTTACGTGAAAGAGTAACAAACATCCATCCATACTTACAAAACTTTCGCGTTTATAATAGTAGGATAAAATGACTTGGCGGCGTCGGTCGTCACAATTCCTTATACGAATTGCATTTGAAATTATTGTGTAAATTATTATTGATGATAAATTATATAGCATAATTATACGACGGACTTCAAATCTAAATGATGCTTACACCAAAACTTTTTATTCCCAAACAACAATATTCTAAAGTGAAGTCGCCGTTAAGAGTTTATCTTTATAATGCTGGCGAAATCGACTAACTGCGTTCACTATTTTGTCACGAAATTAACCAATGGCTTTCTTTATTTACAGGAATGGATCTTCCCAGCTTACATGGACCCTCTTTTCTATAACATGAGGTTTTTGAAACGAAACGTGAAAAAACATCTTGCGGGTCAGCAAGGCGCCCGGCGGCGGCTGTTTACGCACTATCCCCACATTCGGCCTCCGTTTCCGCGGAGTGGAGTGAAAAAGGAAAGCCGACGCAGACGATGTTGAACATATGAAGTTGTCAGCCGACGCGTCGTCCAATCACACGGAGCTGTTGAGCGCGGCCCGCCAACGAACAGGCACTAATTATACGCTCCTGAGAGGATGCTCCTTTTAGATCGCGCGATCAGGCGCGATTAGGATCAGTTTTGAGGGGAAAATGAACATAACACTGTAATTTAAACAAACATCATTTTTAAATGGACGATTTCCTCCAAGTCACAACGAACGTATTCATTATTGATGCTGAGATAACAAACCTTATCAGTAGCAACTATAAATATTATAGAGTGAATGACCTGTACAGGGGTCGTCAACTGATTCCGGCCTAAACGCGGTGTCTACAAACAGCCGCGTGCGCGGCCGGCCGGGCGCGTCGTCGCGTCGCGTGAATTAAGAATAAATCTGTTCCCGAGATGAACTGTACCCTTCTAATTTTACGACTAATCAAATCCGACGACGGCGTGCCTCCGACACGTGTTCTACACATACACGCTACTAAATTGTCTTGATTTTTTATAGTCGTGAGCAGAAACTAATGGAGATTATTATTATTTTAACTATCCATTAAAAAACTCAGTAGCAGATATTTTGCTGCATATGAAATTATAATATTCAATCAAAGGTGCGCTCGCCCTATTATTTGTATAGAACCCTAAAAATTCGAAGTATTATAGAAATGTGGTCAACTATTCAATTGATATTCAGAAGTTAGCGTAGTGAAATGACTCTATTCAAGTGAAATCTTAGTAACTTGACTCTTGTGCACTTTTATTCAGCAATAAAAACAAAACAAGCGATCGCCATTTAAAATCTTTGTGAATAATTATAATACAAGGAATTCACCAAGATTACCTAAATGCTTAATCTTACAACTACAACATTTTCAATTAGATTTATCGTATGTTGCATTGGAATTGCTAGAATTAGAAATTCCGCCATAAGTATTTTAGTCAGACCGAGGATGCATGTACGAAAATAATATTTACAATCACTTATCTTGATTATTCACGCAGCGCGTCAAAAATAATCGGAAGAATCATATACTATTTACGATAAAATAATTTGCGCACTAAGAATTAACCTGACTGTAGTAAACCTATAACTTAATTATTAAGTTTTGATTACCATTTTAATAAATTCACCATGGTGAATGCATATGTCATACATCATATGTCAATAATCACTCACCGACATAAAAATGTCTAACTGATTGTCATCTAATTCCACGATTTGTATGAAAAATATCTGTATTATTGTTAACAAGAAATTAATGCTGAGTAAATTCTGAATACAATAACCAATTCGTCATAACTGAATATTTAAGGAGTAAGAGCTTAATAAAAGCAATATCAGCTGTTATTCAGAAGTTATTAAGATAATTGTACCATTACTAAGCTCCTACTCAGATGTTACTCAGACGTTATTAAGCTTTAAGCATTTTAATTTGGGGCCTATTTTGTTTGAATAAAATCTGAATAGATGGTACTCAGATTTTATTCAGCTTAGTATTCAACTTATATTCTTAATGATTGCTCTTACTCAACTTTTATTCAGCACGTTTGTGTTACTTGGGTATTTATTGCATTTCATGTGGTAAAAAATAGGTGTACATTTAATATTCCTCACGTACCAAAACATGAGCCCTGGTTGGGCACGGCAACATATATATTTTTTTCTACTTAATGTATTAAAATATTAATTAATTTTATAATTTTTATAAGCCAACCAAATTTTAAACCAAATAAAAAAATAAATAAAAACCAAATTAACATATTCACATACACAATAATAATATAATAATAATAATATAATAATAATAACCATCAACAAATTTAAATAAAACAAAAAACAAAAAAAAATACAATTTAAATTAAAATTAAATGCGTGTAATTATTTACATCAGATATCACAAAAAAAAAATCGTAACAAATAAAGCAGAAATCATTACAATAGTTAACCAAAACAAAACAACAACTCAAATGCGAAATAGATGTACAAACTAAAAGTAAGACTAAAACTAATCATCCACATTAATTGCATATTGCTATTACATATTGTTCACGTATTCAATTATTACTATTATTAATAATTAATATTTTTATTTTATTTATTTGGAATGGAGTTATCTGTATTGGATTCCTGATGGCACCTATCTATAACTCTAACACCTATATATAAATGTAACCGTGGTTCTTAATTAAATATTTAGATGATTCATGTAATTATTAAGCTAAGCTATCTTCTTTCTATTAAACAGAAAATGACATGTTATGTTCAGGATGTTTCTTTAAGTATGCAACTTACATTAAAACAGCGATCACCACGGACAACCGCGGTGACGGGGCCAGCATGTTGCGACGTCAACATCATTATAAATAATATGAGTTGTCGTAAATGTGCAGGCGCGGCGTGAGGGGCGCGGGCAGGGTGGGGAGGGGAGGGGGCAGCGTTGTATTTGGGGAGTGCATCGTGGTCGGAAATAGCCGCAGGACAGGAGCGCCATCTGAATCACTCCACGGCCGACAGGCCGCCTCAGACACCTACCTGCGAGAACACTTCTCTTGGACGAGCTGAATCGCTAACATGCATTAATTTATATATTTAATTTGTCTTTATCCTCTGTTACTTTACATTGCCTCTTCCCTACAGAGCCGGCATCGGCAGGCGGAACAGTCCTACACTGTACTGGCTTCACTGGCTGTCTCCGCATTTGTACTCCGCTTCCGCTTGACATGAGATGGAGGGTGGAGCAGAATCTTTGCCTTGTTATAAAACAAGCACACTAGCCACCATTCTGTATGAACCCAGCCGTATCTATAAATATTACTTACATGGCAGACTTAAATGGGTGAGGCATGAGCTTATGCATGTTATTTAAGTTCAAATTATTAAATAATAAAGTTAAATGCTTGGATATTATATTTTACTAACGGCCGCTCGCCTTCGTTTGCGTAAACACCCCTTATCCCGTAATACCAAAAGAAATTTTGGAAAATCCCGTCTTATCTGTTGTCTACGTCATGATACTGACTTGTTTGCAAAATTTCAGCGTTCTAGGTCTTCTAGGTCCAGCGGTTTGAATTGTGCGTTTTGTCGTTCTTCAGTCCGGAGTTATTTTTTACATAATCGATTTTAAGGACTGACAATTCATGTTAATTTTTAAATTATAACAAAGCCAGCCTTTCAGTCTACGTTTCCTATTTCTGGACAAAAAATATACAAAAGTATAAGAAAACTAAAATAAAACGTGTTCGTCAATAATCGATTTCACCAGAGACCTGTGTGGATGTGGAGTGTTCAAGTGGCGGCGTGGGTAGGCATTCACTCACCTATCTACGAGTAGTGCAGCGCGGGAGTCGCGCCTAAGCCAGGGCCGCCGCCCGCCGCGCCGCCGGCGCGCTTTAGCGTTACACTATTTATTTTCCAAATATCCACACATAACATTCCAAAGTAACAAGAAATATTAATCAAAAGATTATAATTGATGGCATACTCGTATCTTTCAACTTATTTCGTCTGATTGTTTGAGTATGAACTTGAAGAAACTTGTTAATTGTTTAAGAAACTTGTCAAGCGGAGAAATTAAAGTTTTAGTACAATTTGTAAATTGAAGAACACCATACTAAGTACCTACACAAAATTTAATAAAATATGAAACGGTCATGTCATGTTAATATCATGTTCGTTGAACCAATAGCAATCCCCGGACACCAAACCATTCCGCCCGCGTCGTGCATCGGACGCTCGCTGGGCACATAACCTCCGAGCCGGCGACGCGAGCAGCATCTAGCGACGGCTGCTCAGTAATGGGGCATCAAACTTTCAATAAGAACATGCCATTGACGCCTTAATTGTCCGCCCGCTGCTGAGCCGTAAACTTTAAGTATAGTTCCAGCGAGAGCATTCATAAACGTCGGCGAGTCGCTGCCTGTCGCGTCGCCGGCGGAATGGCGGCCGTTTAACGTTTCCTCTTTTGTAGGCGTTTGTAAGAAACGTTTCGCGGCATGTCGCATTCATTTTGCTATACAACCCTCGCTTACCTACTTGGTTGAATCATTGTTGTTATTGTGATAATATCTGCCGTTGGAGGTTGTATTTATGACATTTGGAGATACTTACCTTTGAAAGCGTGTAACCTTTCTTATTTGTTTGTCGGGGATTATGTTTTTCAACTAAGGAAAATATCTTAGTTCTGTGTTTTGTTTATCTGTATTGGATGTCAATGTTGGGTTTTTTCCATCCCTTTCACAAGACAACAACATTCACAAGACAATTTTTTATCAGTTCTGTGGTTATATTCCAGTTAAAAGATTGTCAAATAACGTATCATGAACGACTGTAAAGGTATCATAAACCACATGATATCTTTAAAACTGTGCGCCGAGAAAAATGCGGTCGACGAAATATCTTCTCAGTTTTGTTCGTAATGGCGGGCGGGAGTGGACTGCAACGTCCGTGATGTATTTAGGGTGAATTAATTGATTTTTTTTTTAACAAAGACGTAAAACTGACAATTATTTTAAACTTGGTGCTGTCTAACTATGAATATTCTGTCAAAATAGATAATGAAAATGAGGATATTGGAACGAAATTCATTAACAATTTATCGTCTATCAAGAGTTTTTGTCACACATCATAATGAACATTGGAATGTTTTATACTTCCAATTATTTGTGTTACGGATACTAAAATTTAAGGTTCTATAAGGGATAAAATTTAGGCATCTGTTGAGTAATAGCGAGCTTGATTACAATATAGTCGATCATCAGCATGGTCTGATGCTGGCTTTCGCTGATGTGATCAGGAGATCACTATGTATTAACATATTATGTTATTTTCCCAGCAGTATTCGTTGGGAACGGCGTAGCACTTTTAAGCAATTCAGAAATTTAACTTATAGTGTAATTACACATACAAAAAAATCTTCAATATTTTTTTAAATGTGAAGAATTTATTTTAGACATAAAAGTTTCAATAACATTATTTACCGCGCATAATCATCTGTCATAAAAAAATCAGCCACCTCCGTTGAGTTTGACCCTTACGTCCCTCGCGACCACTGACACTGTGAATTAGTTCGAAGTTCTTGAATAGCTTTCAAATGTCAAATTGAAAGGTATTATGATAGGTATTAGAGTTAGACAATAAGCCCCCAGGTTCTAGCAATGTGTACGCACGTTGACTCACTCATAGGCTGTAGTGTAGCACTGCATTATGCAGGGCAATCGATAATTATTGCCATTTGGAATTGGAACTAGTTTGCGTCGGGCCATCGCCACGCGCGCCTGTTGCGGCGAGCGAGACACGCACGGTGCAGTAGGGCGATGCAAGCCGGGTCAGTGTGCGTGCACGCAGCACGAGTATTTCACAACATCGACGCCGCCCGCCGCCGCCGCCCCCGCCCGCCGGTTATTTCCGTGGGCGACTTGCGTGTGACACACACACCGCAATACGTTTTGTCTTATTACGGGCTACGGCCCAAAAGTACATGACCTGTTAATCATATTTGGGCGACCGTTTTCGAACAGTATAAGATTTTACAAAACATAAATACGTAGGTCGGTAGGCAACGTAGTGTTGAGTGATAAATATAAGTACATACAGTACATAAATAAGCCCTACGAGCAGCTATAGTAGACATTTTAATTAATTAACCGACAGAACTCGAATTAAGTTTGCCAAGCACCAATAACATTAAAAAGTTGTGCTCTCGTAACTTACATTACAAATAAAGGAAGTTGCAAAATCTCAAAGACAATTAATCAAGAGCACATAGTTAGTGCCGTGTAGGCTAGACTAGGCTACGCGAGTATCGAATGGAGACAATCAATGTGGACGAACGACGAATTTCGCAGAAGTTGAGCTTAATTTAACGCTGTTGTTCATTAAAGAAAGTCTTTCTAAAAAGACAACTCAGTAATTAAAGTACCTAGTAACTTTCTTTTAAAGTTCGAGCCAAGAAACTTGTGTTGTTAAAGAATGTAGAGTTGAGTTAAGTGTGAAATGGCTTCTACAGGCCGCGGTCACCCCGCGAGACACCTCGTTGTGACGTCTCGCTCGTGTCTTGGTAAAAGTGTAGCGAGCGAGTGCGGCGGCGGCGGCGGCGGCGGCGGCGGCGGCGGGCGGCGGCGGCGGCGGCGGCGGCGGGTGTGCCTGCTGCCGAGTGCGGCGGCGGCGGCGGGTGTGCCTGCTGCCGAGACCGTCGCACCCACGGAATAGATAAAGAAGGTAGGAAAGAAACCTTATTTAACTGTTCTGTGGTCGCACCCGTCGTCGCGGCCGCGCATGTTTAGGTGCCGCGGTATCGCACCCATAATTGAGTGGATGTTCACTTGCCCCCGCGCGACCGACGCCAGCATACTTCAACTCTAATGAATTATTCAGCTTGTAAGCTAGGTCGTTGGCTTGCTACTAAAGGTATTTTGACAAAGTTCGTAATGTGTCCTTTTACGTTCATCGGTATCGAGATTTCATAGCCGTTGTACCATTCGTGTTTCGATAACATTATGTTTTATAGCACGATTATGTTTCAAACAACGCAACCATTGGACGCCGCACGTGCCGCAGTCTTTTACACACCAGGGCGCGGTCACTGGCAGCCTTGGAGCCGACGGCATAAGGCGCGTTTTCCTGCAGCTGATAAGCATCGGCTCGTGTGTTCCACCGCGCAGGGACTTTCACACGCGCCGGAGCGCGCGGCGGCGGCGGCGCCGCGGGCCCGCAGGTAAGCATCGCGTAAACCACTTTCTACTACGATACTCGATTATGAAAAGGCAAGCTCAAGCACGTGTAGTTGATAACATGGCATGTTATACATTTAACGGTAGGATTTCAACTTCGCATTGTACACATTTTAACGGTAAATATTTTAGTGTTATTGTGCCTGCACCTAAAACCTGCATTTTTTTTTTGAATAGATAAACCAGAGTATTAGCACAACTATGTTTTTCAACTGAAGATACCAATTGAGTTTTGTCAACAGGAAGGAATTGGCTTCTGTTTATGTTTACTTTTTTACAGAAGCCAGGGCAAAGTTGTGTTTGTTGCATTAATTATTAAATTATTGATTGTTGCAAATAAAACTTTTTTATTTCATTTTCATTTTCAGTCTATCTAAGTAGTACGTGATAATTGTATTAATTGTATCGGTTGATTTCTAATGCCTTTATTGTTAATCTGTTACGCATTTTATGGACTGATAGGTACAAATAATTGATAAGGAATAACCACCAATTATTTCGCTTCATCATCTTCCGGTGTGGTCACTGTAACAACGAAAATTGTCAATCAATTTCCGGCCGCCGCCGCGCCGAGCATTTTCCTTCCGTAATCGCCGGCGCCCGCCGCGGTCGACTTCATCATGTCAGTGTTGGTTCCCGCCCCATACCAATTAACTGTCTCATGACTTTCTCTGCGTTTATATGAAGAAAGTGATCGCTCGCTCAAGACATCAAGTAAATAAAAAAGCTTCAGAGCGGCTAAATTTACGACAGGTATAGGAAATTGTTTTACCAAAGCTTTGATTTACTTAATTAGTTGCACTTGCAATCTTTTGATTGCAAGTGCAACTACGATAGAAAAACGTAGCAGTTTGATTTGTATCAGGAAACCTTCCAGACGCGTGTTCTGGAAAAGGGCGAAGGTCGCGGCGAACTTGGAAGTAGTTCGCACGAATAATTCAGTGCGGCCGCGCTCCGAATCAATGGGGGAGCAAAAATAGGCTCCGGTCTCGGCGCGGTCACGGCGCGGTCACGGCGCGGTCACGGCGCGGTCACGGCGCGGTCACGGCGCGGTGTCGGCACGGCGGTACCTCGCACAACGCTACGCATTCATTGCAGCCGTCCATTCATTACAAAACATTTTATTTCCAAAGCTCCACGTCATTCTCGCCAAACAAAACCTTTGTTTTCAGTCCGTTCTATTTAGTTTGGAAGCGCTGTTGTGCCGCCTGTTATTCAGCTCTACCAATTTGTAATGGGTCGCTATCGATACAAGGGGCGGCGGCGCAGCGGCTAAATTAATTTTGATGGAATTTGAACGGGGTCGTAAACTAATAACGGAATCCACCGCTACTGCTGTGGCGCGAAATTGACGCGCTACCGCCAACTTAACACATCTAATTTTGCGACATGTAATTCGCGGCGGCGGCGGCGGCGGCGGCGGCGGCGGCGGCGGCGGCGCGCCGTGATAGCGAACATTCAATTAGCCGGCGCGATTGTTTTACCTGCACTGCATTTGGCGTATCGTGTTACGCTTACTCGTGTATAACATACACTTATGAAAGCTTTGACGCGATGTCAAGGTCTCTACTGTAGGGTTTACAAACCCCGCGTGTACTGTTTGAAGAATAAACAATACTTTGTAAAAACTATAATCGTAATAAAATATGTATTTTGATTGAAAGAAGTTTAATGTGTGCCTGCTAAATAAGGTTTACTTTTCCTTGCAAATGTTTATGTTTAACTTGAAATATGAATAGAAAATTAAATCATAAACTACTGACTGGTTCAAATTGAATGAAATTTGAAAAATACCGTGTTTATACAATGCCTGCTTGATTACTGAAAGTTCAGGCTTCTAGTTTTATCCACAACGAAGTCATAGGGGGTCGAAAATGACCTGAACTGCTTCGAGAAAGGAATGGTATGGCGGTGTCGCTATTTTGCTCGACTTGGCGGGGGGGCCTGCCGTGCCCCCAGATAGGTAGTGATTGTAAAGAATCTGCTTGACGTGAGCATGTCATAAACCAGATAAGGTCGTAACGAGGCCCCGGCCAATGGCAGCGCTAACACTCCACGGAATGCGGCGGCGGCGCGGCGCGGCTTCAATTGACACAATCACACAATTATTGCACGCGCCCGTCGTGGCTCTGGCGAGCTCCGTCGGACGCCCCGCACTCGTCACTCGCCTAGTGTAATTGACTTATTGTCCACTATTTGTTGACTTTACGATAAAGTCCGACTTCTTCTGTGCTGACACTGTGTACATTGACTGTTTTGTGTTACGATTGGCTTAGCTTAACTAAATGCCTATTCTACTTATATTTAATGATGAAGTAAACATATAATGTCAATAATGTTAATTTTTTATTGTTTTCTGTGTTACCCACACCCACACATACAAATCGGAGAGTGGTTGGTGAAGTTTTGGACCACACGAGACGATGTAGCGATACGTTTAACGGCGCGCCTGCGTGCTACCACGTGCGCCGACCGCCTCTAACAGATCTATTTTAATCAAGCAATTGGTGTGTTTGTGATGTACTTACTCTCACTGATATCACCCACGCTCTAGGTATATCATGTGGTCTTTTCCGTGCAGCGTCACGGCATAGATGAGGCTTCGATGCTGGATGACGCAATACGCCATAGCCAAGGCTGTGGGTCTGTGGGTCTGTGGGTCTAAAAGAGGAGTAGTCCGTTAAAAAGAGCTAACAAATGACAAACTTCATTGCATAGATTTCATGACATTCAAGGTTACGATTTACGATAAAAGATAGTGCCCATTGTTTACTAGATATAAATTCAGAGAGGTTCTATTTACTTATTAGACGTAGCCGAGGTCGCCCATTTCACAGCCAGAAGATGTTTCAACGAGGTAAACATTATTGTATTGGTATGTTTAATAATTAATATCGAAATGAGTATCAGTTTTCCGGGTCTGTGCTCCATTCCCTTCCACGATCGATGCAATAAATATTAATTCTTGCGACACCTTGTAGGTGTAATTACTAGGCTTTGTTGTATTATTGCAAGATTAATTGAATTATTTTCCTAGAAAGGAAAATAAGGAAATACTTACACATGAACACATTGCCACAGTTTCTCGCAATATGTGTAAAGTTACGTTTAAGGGTATCCCTCTATCTACATACACATACACGGGTAATATCTAAGTTTTTTGGTTTTGTTTTTACATGTTGTCCAGTGTCAGGTTGTCCTTTACATTTTGTGAGCTTATTTGTAATGAAAAGTGCCCTTCTAATATTTTAAAGGGAGAAAACAAATGCCCTTGTTGAGTCTCTTACTGGTTCATCTCAGGACAAGACCTTCCGCCCTGTGGAGATTGAATTGAATAATATATATACATTTTTATGACTTTCAATATTGAATTTTATGTAATTTTTAAGACAAACTATTAATACTAACTCCATTTAGTACTTAGAACAACTCTACTGGAATGTATAACCCACAATGCCCACAATGCAGATGACTACACTGCTGACAGATGGGATTTTTCTAATGTTTCATATAATTGTAGTTTCATAATGTACATAATTATGTGTTCATAACACTATGTATTCATTTATTTTTATTTAAACATCATGGCTCATTTGGGTTTGTTATAATAATTAGGTACCTTAGCCTATGTTAGTAAAATTAACAAATTCAATAGAATTAATAAATTAATTATAAATTAAATTTTAAAATTAACTACATTTCAATAATAATTTAAATTATTAATAATGTGTATCGACTTCGAAGTTTAATCTTTTTAGTCATAATATACTACGCACTATAGCACACACTCTAGTCTCTACATAACATTCTACAAAACATCGCTGAGAACCAGCAGACTAGACAATCGGGCTGCGAGCTGCGACAGATCAGATGCATCGCGTCAATGCACGTGTTGTGTTGTAAACAAAGGCGGCGCAGGCGGCGGCGGCGCGGCGGCGGCGCCTTGGCTGTGCGCCGTATTGGTGGCGTCGTCACTCACGTCACGCTCGCCGCGATTATTAACAGCGCGATCGTCACAGAGTAAGGAGGAGCCAGAAGGTAAACTTCATCTCGACTAACTCACGCATACACCCCTTGCACGGATACGGATCTCGGAGCAACTCGGAGCAGTCCCAGCGCTGCTGTTGCGTGATTCCGTGCTCGTGAGGTTAACTAGGGAGATGTTGTCTATGTGTGCGTAGCTAGAGTGCATTTGTATGAAGCTTGCCTTCTGCAGTGTCCCACGCTGCGGCCACGCCGGCGGCGCCGCGCCGCGCCACGCAGCGCCGCCGCCAGACCCGAGTGGCCGCTGCCTGTTTACAATCAGTTAGCATCGCCTGAGTCGTGCCGACCGCGTGCTGTCGGCTGCGCTAATGTTTTCAATCACTATTTATGAATTAGCTTTATTTTTAACCACAGTTGTAAAATGGAAGGTGGTTTATGTATAAAACGTCCGTATCTGTCGGTGTGGCACCGTAACTCTCAAACAAATGAATTCATTTCAGTCTGTACTTATGTCTTTATGTGAATATTTTATCTGGGGTAATAGTCTAATTCTAAAATAAAATTGCTTTGATGGGAATCAAAGTAGGTAACTAGTCATATCAAGATAATCAACTGTAAATAGTACTTTGTTATCAAGGTATATATTGGAACAGGTATGTCTTTTGGATAGCGTTCGACTGGTCTTAGCTATTTACGTAAAATCATATTTTTCCTTGTTAATTCTAGAAGGTTGACTCGTGCAGATAAGTCCATACTATTAAATTGATACAATGCTTTATCAATATCAAGTACCCGCACCAACTTTGCCACGCATGTTCGAGGAGTTGTACCTTGGTCATAATTTAAAACGTGCTCACTAATAGGTGACGATGCGTTTCAATTATGTCTTTTGCGAATTTCAAGTGACGAATTGTACCCATTAAAATCTATTATTTTATCATTACATCCTATCAAATCACATATTTGAACTAAACTAGTGGTCGCCCAGTGGTCGAAATTCGACCTTAATTTTATTATGGCTGCACGGATTGTATCCTAAGCAATATGAAAAATTAAAAAAGATAGAATGTGAGTTTGGTTGGCATTGACAGATTTCGGCCACTCCTCTTGCATTTTTTAAATTTTTGAAAAAATATAATAAGCGTGTGTGTCAAATACATGGTAGTGTGTGTAATGTTTGTTTTATTGATTTTTTTATGCATAATTAAAAAAAAATAACATTCGGGTAACTTTCTCTATATAAACTAAGTGTGCGAAATTTCATACTCCTCCGTCCGCGCAATTTTCGTAAAAAATGTGTACAAAGTTTTTGCTTCTCGTATCTATACATATAATAAGAACGTAGGGATAAAAAAATCTGTAATTGGAAGATATAAAAATTACACAGGGTGCCTTAAAATCACTTACGGAACACGATAGAATAGTTTAAAAAAAATTGTTTGTTTGAACCCGATAAACTCGAGAACTACTGAACGGATTTTGATCCGGTTTTTACCAAAATGCTAAGAAAAATCCGGAGAATAATATAGGCTACATAAATACTCGAAAAATACAGGGTGTCTCATTTAAATCGGTCAGTATGGGAAAGTCTGAAACTATAAGACATACGAAGATCTGTCCTTAGGAACCATGTCATCGATTTTAATAAGAAGAAAAACTGCATTCATACATTTAAAAAAAACCTGTACTCAGCTCGGGAATCGAACCCGGTTGTTTTGAAAAAATAAACTTATACTATTTCTATTTAGATATCGATTGTGTAGGTCTTAAGCAGTAAATTGCTCTTTGAAACATGATGTCTAAAATGAATAAAATGCATTGTTTTCACGTACTTTCATTTATTTTAGTAGGTGTTCGAAGTGACCACCGTTACATTCAACAAGTTCAGGCATGTAAAATTGTCTCTATGGTTGTTTGTACCTCTTTGCTGGTTTTGTAATTGTAAGATCGTTACCTAAACGTGTTGAATATTGTATTGAAAAAAACGGTGGTCACTTCGAACACCTTCTAAAATAAATAAAAGTATGTGAAAACAATGCATTTTATTCATTTTAGACATCATGTTTCAAACAGCAATTTACTGCTTAAGACCTACACAATCGATATCTAAATAGAAATAGTGTAAGTTTATTTATTCAAAACAACCGGGTTCGATTCCCGAGCTGAGTACAGGTTTTTTTTAAATGTATGAATGCAGTTTTTCTTCTTATTAAAATCGATGACATGGTTCCTAAGAACAGATCTTCGTATGTCTTATAGTTTCAGACTTTCCCATACTGACCGATTTAAATGAGACACCCTGTATAATAAGAACGTAGGGATAAAAAAATCTGTAATTGCAAGATATTAAAAAAATACTTTAAAATCACTTACGGAACACGATAGAATAGTTTAAAAAGAAATTGTTTGTTTGAACACGATAAACTCGAGAACTACTGAACGGATTCTGATCCGGTTTTACCGAAATGCTAAGAAAATTCCGGAGAATAACATAGGCTACATAAATACTCGAAAATTGTTAAATTTTGTTTTGGTCTAAACCGGGTTTTAATCCTTGGTTGCTTGGCAACTGTTGTTTATTATGTAACATAGGGGAATTTTTTTTAATGAGTTTTACGGCTCTGGCATTTGAGGCTCTGGCTCTCTATTGCTATCGTGTTTTACGGCTCTGGGTTCTTTGCCCTTTTGAGCCTGTCATTGATAGTTGTTGCCATGAGATACCGATTTTGATGCGGTTATCACCAAAATGCTTAGAAAATTTCGGAGAATAACATACAAATCGAAAAATGTTAAACAAATTTTGATATACGTATTTACGCGATCAACTGTTAGATACGTTCGTTGAGTTATTATTTTAGAAAAGTTTTGTTACTCTCTAAGGTTACCTACCCTTTATAAATCTGTGAGGCACCTAAGCGAACATTAGCACCGCAGTAGTAAAGCGACGGAAAATAAAAACAAGCTCGAAATCACGCACATCATTAAACTTGGCTGTACATAGGTACACCTTTTGTTTCATTTTCCAAAATAACCAATAATAATATGGCTATTTAGTCGCGCCTGCGCGCGGCGCTTATTGCAGTTTTCTAATACACAGAAATGTTAAAAGTTAAAACATTACCTATATTTGGCGGTATAAACCTCTGTGTCGTTGCCCAAAACAATGTCTCTTTTTTTAGTTATGCATAGAAATGTTACCTACTCATTAAATTTGGCTGTATAAAACTTTGTATCATTGCCCAAAATCATGTCTCTATTTTTTTAAATATTGCACATAGAAGATATCTTGAATTACATAGCTTGGCTGTATAAACCTTTGGGTCGTTGCCCAAAATACTTAATGTAATTTTTTTAAATCTATCTGGTGAAAAAACGCGAGAACAGGAAAATATAAAAAAAAATTGGTGCTCAAATTTTGAAACGAACAGAAGGAAATTTTGATGTTTTGCAATGCATTAAGTACCTATTTTTATTTTGTTAATAATTTTCAAATTATATTAATTATTCATTGTGTAAAAGTTTTTTAAAACATTTAATGCAGGTACGTTAAATATTTCAGTACTTATTCAGTTCTTATTAATTTTCAAATAAGATTTATTCATTGTGTTAAAGTTTTATGAAACATTTGATGCAGGTAAGTTAAACACTTATTTCAGTACTTATTTTACATGTAAGCGGTTTCTTACTTTGGTTTCTTAACATGTTTATAGGATAAATCTGTGTTCAATGATACAATATAAGTAAGTGAGTATCATAACAATTTTAATATGAATATAGAATGAATTTTGTACATACTTCTAGATTACAGAAAAATGGTTTTTCCATTCTTCTATCGCATAAGATAAAGACTACCTCTGGTATCAGAGTTGCAAAAATGTTTAAGTTTGCAGGGTACAACTGTATTAGAGGCACGGACTTCAGTTTTTTTTTTTATTAGAGGTAACTTCTTTCTGTGTCCTGTGATCTACCTCTAAAAAGCTACCTACCTAACAAGATGCCACGAAGAAGTTTAAATTTATCGCAAGTATGTAACATAAAATACTATACTGTATTACCTAATAGACAATAATATAATTTATTACAGTTCTCAATTTATTGATATTTTGTATCTACGAATAATAACATAGTTGGTAAATAGTTTTTTGTGCCTTCTGGCCGACAACCAATAATCCTGGACCGCTACCTGCTACTCGATATCCAGCTTCGGTGGACAAGGCAAGAAATATTTTGAAGTCCGTGGTTGGACAGTATAACAGTAGACACATCTTAGCTAAGATACACCAGTGCCTAGGACGACTCCGGACGAGTATCTGAGCTGTAAAATACCAATTTTATTACATTTTTGGGGGTTAAGGTCACTCGCGTCCGTAGGTTTACCCTCGAGACCCTACACGTGACCCCTGGGTGGTGCTAAATGAGTGACACTGACTGAGTGGTAGAGCCACGCTGCGTTGTAGCACGCATTGGGCCGGCTCGCCCGGCGTAATACCCCCCTCTCACTAAATACCGGCGTGAAATAATGGCACTCGTTGCTGTTGTGTTTCGTCCGGTAAGTGATAGTTCCGGAGGCCCTTCCCCCCCCCCACCCCACACACACAATTGATATGGCAGCGAACTTAAATTTAGATTTACCCCAGGGGGGTACCTACACCTCCAGTGGAGGAGAATCCCCCCCTGAGCGTCCACGCTCTGGCTGCCCTACGTATTCTGGGGAGGGCAAAAGTCCGCTCGTATCAGCACATGCTGCAGGCAGGAGTAAGGCAAGACATTCGGCACCCCCTCCTACGCTTCGCGTGGATTTCTGCAACATCAGGGGAATTCACTCCAACTTAAGCGCCGTCCATTACCACTTTGAGACGGAGAAGCCGGCCTTGCTTTTCCTTACTGAAACGCAGATATCCCCCCCTCCTGACGTCTCCTACTTGCGCTACCCGGGATACAATCTGGAGCATTCGTTTGTGCCACGCGCCGGTGTTTGTGCTTACGTCAGGGAGGATATGTGCGTTCATCGCCTCGGCAATCTTGAAGTTAGGGACCTCTCCATCTTATGGCTGCACGTCGACTGCGGACACCACCCTCGCGTCTACGCGTGCCTGTATAGGTCCCACAGCGGTAACATTGAGACTGACCAACTTGTCGAGAGCGTTCAAACGGCCACAGATTCTCTTCTCCAACGGATCCCCTCTGCCGAGATCGTGGTGCTGGGAGACTTTAATGCCCACCACGTCGAATGGCTTGGTTTACGCACTACTGACCACGCGGGTAGAGCCGTTCATGACTTCGCTTTGGCCTACGGTCTGTCCCAACTGGTTGCCGAGCCTACGCGGGTACCAGATGTGGAGGGCCATACACCTTCCTTACTGGTCCTCTTGTTGAACTTGCACCCAGACGGCTATCAAGTGTCCGTTGATGCACCACTAGGCTCATCAGATCATTGCCTGATTCGGAGCACAGTGCCTCTCACGGAAACTTTAAAATCGCAACGTGCGGTCAGCCGTCGGGTCTGGCATTATAGGTCAGCGGACTGGGATGGGATGCGAAGTTTCTTTGCGTCGTACCCATGGTGGCGAGTTTGCTTCTCGCTGGATGATCCTGATGTCGCCGCCGATTCTGTCGTTGATGTGATACTGCAGGGAATGGAACTCTTTATTCCAAACTCTATGGTTCCCGTTGGCGGCAGATCCCAACCATGGTTTGGTCGATGTTGCAAAATAACATCTCGCCAGAAGCGCGAGCATTACCAAGCCTGGGCTAATGCGGTGTCATCAAAGGATCCAAGTACCAGTGTGCTCAAAAAGAAGTACAACTTTGCTGCCAGGTCTTTTAAGAAGGACATTGCCAAGGCGAAGTCATCATTTATAGGTAGAATTGGGGAGAGGCTAATGCGTCTTTCTTCGGGTACGCGTGCATTCTGGTCTCTCGCCAAGGCTGTCTTGGGGAATTTCTGTCGACCGTCACTTCCACCACTGCACAAGACCGATGATTGCCTTGCCCATACTGCAAAAGAGAAAGCCGATCTCTTGGGTACTCTTTTCGCATCAAACTCGACCTTGGACGATGGGGAAAACTCGCCACCAACAATACCGCATTGCGCTTGTTCTATGCCAAACGTTCGGTTCCTGCAAAGGTCAGTTCGTAAGGCTCTTTTTTCCCTTGACATTCATAAGTCGAGTGGGCCTGATGCAGTCCCTCCCATTGTGCTTCGGACGTGTGCTCCTGAGTTGGCGCCTCTTCCGGCTCTCTTACACGACTGGCGTTGTCCCGAGTTCTTGGAAGACAGCCCTTGTTCACCCGATTCCCAAAAAAGGTGATCGCTCAGATCCGTCCAACTACAGGCCTATAGCCATCACCTCTTTGCTCTCCAAAGTAATGGAGTCCATTACAAACTGCCAGCTCTTGAGGTACCTAGAAGAGAATCAACTACTAAGCGATCGCCAGTACGGTTTTCGCCGCGGTCGTTCGGCTGGTGATCTTTTAGTGTACTTCATTCACCGATGGGCGGAGGCAGTCGAGAGGAAAGGGGAGGCACTGGCAGTTAGCTTGGACATAGCGAAAGCCTTCGACAGGGTATGGCACAGGGCTCTTCTTTCGAAACTTCCATCATACGGGCTCCCTGAGAAATTGTGTGCGTGGGTCGCCAGCTTTCTTTCTGGGCGTAGCATCAAAGTCGTAGTTGACGGATCATGCTCTGACCTGAAGCCCGTGAATGCTGGAGTCCCGCAGGGGTTTGTGCTGTCGCCTACACTGTTTCTTCTGCATATCAATGACATGTTGCATAACAACAGCATTCATTGCTATGCAGACGACAGTACTGGGGATACGCTTTACAATAACTACTAATATTTCTCTGGAAAGCGTCATCGAGAACCGGAATAAACTTGTGACTGACACTGAGAACATGTTAAGTCATGTCTCGAATTGGGCCCGACTTAATCTAGTCCATTTTAACCCTTCCAACAACACAAGTTTGCGTGTTCACCGCTAAAAAACATCCCTTCGTCTTATCTCTAAACTTTGAAGGAGCTCCCCTTGATACCAAACCGGCCATTGGAATCCTTGGCGTCGATATTTCGAGTGACGTTCAATTTCGCGGTCATTTGGAAGGTAAAGCTAAATTAGCTTCGAAAAAGCTGGGTGTGCTCAATAGAGCGGGACAGTATTTCACGCCGACCCATCGCTTACAGCTTTACAAAGCACAGGTCAGGCCTCATATGGAATACTGTTCCCATCTTTGGGCTGGAGCGCCCCAGTACCAACTCCTCCCATTTGACCGCATTCAACGCAGAGCTGCTCGAGTTGTCGGCGACGTGGTAACCTCTGGTCGGCTCGATCCACTGGCCCTTCGGAGAGACGTTGCATCTCTCTGTATATTTTATCGCCTTTATCATGGGGAGTGCTCTGAGGAATTGTTCGGTTTGATCCCTGCCGCTGATTTCCTTTACCGCACTACACGCAATCGACTGTCTTTCCATCCACACCATCTTGATGGATGGCGATCTACTACTGTGCGTTTCTCACGTAATTTTTTACCACGAACTACAGTGCTGTGGAACCAGCTCTCAGCGGCGGTATTTCCGGACCAATATGACTTAGGAATCTTCAAGAAACGAGCCTATTCCTTCCTTAAAGGCCGGCAACGCATCTGTGATTCCTCTGGTTTTGCGGGTGTCCATAGGCGGCGGTGATTGCTTTCCATCAGGTGACCCGCCTCCTCGTTTGCCTCCTTCTAATATAAAAAAAAAAAAAAAAAAAAATGGAGAAGACGAAAGTTATGTCAAACTCACGTGTCGTACCCACTCTTCTGAAGGTTGGGGACTCTGCCCTTGAAGTTGTGCACTGTTGTGTTCCTGTCATTTAATAACTATTTGGACCTTATTCTTTGTTTATTTGTGAGGCACATACTGCCGTACTCAGAGACGTCTCTGAGTATGGCAGTTAGTCACAATTGCTTCGAGATACCATTGAAATGTAAATGTCTTGCTTCCCTGTCCAAAAAATATATACGCTTTCTGTTGCAAGTCTCTTTAATAGCATCAGAGGAATGATGACGGAAATAATAAATATTATACAAGTGACCTTTATCACATATTTATGTGCTTCTGCTGGGCACGAGGTATCCCTTGTGGGGCGTCAGCGTGCGTGTATGTAATGAAAAACGGCGGGTGTCGGCCGACGCGCGGCCCGAGTCGTCGAGAAGTTTTTTCATAAGGAGGTTGTTGTATATACAATCTGCATGGAGCATGGAGCCGCGCGGCTGCGGGGCGGCTGCGAGGCGGACGCGTGGCAGACCCCTCCGCGCCGCTGAGGTCGGCGGCCGGTGTGGGATCTATTCCATTTGCATTTAGAAAACAAGTCTAGTAGGAATATTTGCTCATAGAAAAGCTATTATTCATAAGATTTACAAAGTGGATCGACAAAAATTGCATGAGGTAAACTAATCAGTGACCGAAGATTAAACAAGACTGGTCAGTTTATCAAAGCATGAGTAGATGTCTACCCAAAAGTTGCAGTACGAAAGTTTGACGCAAGCCAATAATGCTTGTTGGTGGGTGTTAACAGTTGCTATCTTGAGACACTATACCCAGGCTTTTATATATTTTAAAATATGTATCTGTAAACAGATAACATTTACGACGATCATCAACGCTTTATATATATAGTTGCCATTGAATTTTTACGATATGTTTACTTTCTTTATAAATTTAAATGGATGTATCACTTGTAGCGGGCCACTTCTCGCTCTCATGCGGTGAGTACTGAGTACCGCGGCGGGCACTGCGCAGGTTCCGCGGCGATGATGAGCAGGAAATGGCCAATTCCCGCGGCCCGCGAGACCACGCCGTTACTCGCCGCAATTTGGAGCTGTCTAGTATGACGACCTACTCGCTAATACAATTGATTATTCAATACACCAACAAACGTCACCAACAACAACCGCGCCAAGCACTCTAACTTTACGTTGGTACTTACGTTGAAAAAAGATAACCCCCACGACCACCAACAAACCGTCTTTTAAGTGCTCATTTCACTCTTCAAAATTGCTAACTTTAAGACTGAGTAGGGATTCTATCTTACGTCGAAAAAGAAATCATCTTTAATACTCATCGCGTAAAGATGTCCGACTCTACATAGCGGCGGGAAACCCTACTAGAAAATCAGTAAGAAACTTAACAAAAACAATCGTTATTAACGATCTTCACGTTTAGCTTCATTTTAAATCAGCACACGAAGCATAGAGCTTAAGATTCGTTTAAGATTGAAGCATCTAGCAAGTGCTTTAAGTTAGATCAAGGGTTATCCCGTTCATCAATAAAGAACTGCGGACATAGCATTGGCGGCGAGGCTCACGACAGCTGCTGCGGCGGCGGAGGGATGGACGCTCGCAAATGGAGATTTAATCTATCCTGTAACCTTGACAGGGGCAATGCTGGTACCGTTCGGCGACTAGGAGAAGAAAATATGCTTTGGTTCGTGGCTAACCTTTGCAAAACTATTTATGTATATGTATAGTTTAGTTCGGCCAAAACTATGCACCACACAACCTGTGGTTTTCGCTTAGTAAAGTAGGAACTAAAATATTTTTTTAGGGAAAGTATATTCAGTTTGTGTTTTTCTATTAAAATCCAAAACTTTTTCTTTATCAATTTGATTTGATTTGGAAGCTGTTGTCCGAGAGATAAGTAAGCTCATCGCTGCATCATCGCGGAGGGAGCTGCGAGTGACGCGGCAACAAAACGAACCGAATTAGATGCGCTGGCGTCGGCGTCGGCGAGTACTAGGAAGGAAGCCGGTGATTAACTCTTGGCCTCCGCGCCGGTACGTGGAAACTATTACGAATTAGGTCATTTATATCACCTATCAGTTTCTAAGTACTGATAACTAGATAACTTCGCCACACTACAGACTATTTTGTTATCAAGTTCATGTCACTTCAGCCGTTGACAGTTTTACAACGCCTTAACGCCCAACGTTTATTCCAGCTTAATGTAGTTTTATGATAATTAACGATCCAATTGGGAAAGATTCGTCAACTGATTCGTTCGAATGGGCGGCCGCGTCGCGGGCGCTCACCAGCCTCACGGCATCTAGCCTCTAGCCACATCACGCTCGCGCGGACATTACAAGGCGTTTCGATAACGAGCCTTTGTTTTACATTTGCTTGTGATATGTTGACGTTTGTATAAAACCCTTTGTGTGTATTTCTCATTTTCAGCATAAAAGCAAACAGCCTACCAATATGTTTTAGTGTCGCATACACTTAATATTCATTATGTTACAAAAACTTGTCGGCTTTCCACACAATAGTTTTTATGGCAGACTTCACCAAACTGTAACGAATTGCGGGTGATTCATCATTGGTGCTGTTGCGGCGACGGCGACGACGCGTGACGCGACGGGGTGCTACAAATGGATTTCATGTATTTTCTGCGAGAATAGGCGAATGTCAGAAACTTTGTTATGGCTATGCAAATATCCCTGTGTGCCTGACGCGGTCGCGGCGCGGTCTGGGTGCGGGTGCGGTGCGGGCGTGGCGCGGGCAGGTGCGGCGGATGCGACAGATTGGCGCGCTGATTTCCCGCGGGATCTGTTTAGTGCCAATACATTGACTTGCGTTGCAGTTTATCCACTCTGCAAACATTACGCAATAATGTATATAATTCTCAAACAAACTAGATTCGCAAGCTCGGTCCCGATCCGTAGACAATGTGATATCAACTCTCAACTAGCAATAAAGTTCGTCCACAGTAATTAGTGAAAATTAAGTGATTGACTTAGGTCGGTTAATCACTTCCGTAAGCCAGATCAAGTTACCCTACTGCGGTAGACCAATGTCGTCATGGTTATGTAAACTATGGACATGATATCGTGATAAGTAGGTATTAAGCACAGCTCAAACAAAGTATAATGCAGATTTGTTTTTGTTCCAGCTTAATGAACCCTCATTTTAAATAAAATTACATAAGAGATATTTTGTTTGTGTGCCTTATGAACTACAACAATACTAAAAT
Source organism: Eudonia lacustrata (assembly GCA_947562085.1). NCBI lineage: Eukaryota > Metazoa > Arthropoda > Insecta > Lepidoptera > Crambidae > Eudonia > Eudonia lacustrata. The sequence continues at coordinate 252,105 of OX387316.1, forward strand.
TATATGAATGTGGCGCTATCTAGGTACCTAATAATAAAAACTTTAAATGATTTACAATTAATGCTGCTTGTTTTGTGAAAACTTCTTATAAAGTTACTTTAGCCATTTTGTCACCAACAAACACGTCATTTTATAAATATCCAAAGATTTTCAGATCTTAAACTTTTATTTAAATTTTCAAGTGCTTATTGCTGCACTGAAGCTAAATTAAATATTTATACAATTAGACCCAGCCAGGAATCGAACCTGGGTCTTTTTTTATTTTTTTTTTATTTTTTATACATAGCTCAGCAAATGACTCCACTCCACCTGATGTTAAGTGGAAATGGAGTCCAGACGTAAGGACAACTGGTGCAGCGAGAAAACAACGCAGCATCAGTCACCCTCACCCTGCCGGCCCACAAGGTGCCTCTTCACGCCTCGTTTGAAGGACACCATGTCATAGGAAGGAGGGAAAACGTGCGCTGGTAGACTATTCCATCTTTTGGAAGTGCGACAGAAAAACGAGTCACCAAATTTCTTTGTGCGCGATGGAATGTTCGAGACAGTACAGCGGTGACTCCGGAGAGCAGCACGCGTACTCCTATGGAGAAAGGGAGAAGGTGGAATGAGGTCAAAAAGCTCTTCAGAGCACTCGCCGTGGTATAAGCGGTAGAAGACGCTGAGTGACGCTATATCTCTACGCAATTGCAGGGGCTCGAGAGCATTAGTGACCTCTGCACTGCCGATAATGCGTATAGCGCGCCGCTGCAATCTGTCCAAGGCATCGAGAAGGTACTTTGCGGAACCGTCCCAGAGGTGCGAGCAATATTCCACGCAAGATCGCACCTGTGTCTTGTACAAAAGGCACAACTGATCCGGCGTGAAGAATCGCCGCACCCTGTTCAGGACACCGAGTTTACGTGACGCAGTTTTTATCACGGTTTCCATATAGTCCCTCTGGTTCAGATCGCAGCGAATCTCCATACCAAGCATGTTATACTGCTCTGCAGGCCGAGTGATGTGCCTTGAAGAGAGGGAAGGGGTAGGAATGGCGACTTTTTTGCCGTGAACGCGCATACCTGTGTTTTCTTGGCATTGAACTCAACAAGGTTATTGGAGCCCCATTTAGATATGAGGTCCAACACCCGATCGAGCTCAATGACAAGATTTACTCGCTTCACTTCAGTCTCGACCTGCCCAGCCGCTGGGTGACCGTTATACCCACTGTGCACCGTACTATCATCTGCATAGCAATGAATATTTCCAAGTGGAAGCATATCATTGATATGCAGAAGGAACAGCGTGGGGGATAGAACGGACCCCTGAGGGACACCAGCGTTCACTGACATGAACCGCGAAGCACATCCGTCTGTGAGTACTCGGATTCTACGCTCATGTAGGAAGCCAGCGACCCAGTTGCAGAACTGAGCAGGCAGACCGTATGCCGGGAGCTTGGACAGAAGGGCTTTGTGCCAGACCCGATCAAAAGCCTTGGCTATGTCAAGGCCAACAGCCACCGACTCGCCACGCTTATCAATAGCCTCACCCCAGAGATGTGTAACGAACGCTAGAAGATCACCCGTTGACCGTTTCGGCCGAAACCCGTATTGGCGATCGTGAATTAAGGGGTGTTCTTCTAGGTAGCGGATAAGCTGTTTATTTAGAATCCGCTCCATGACTTTACACAAAACTGAAGTAACGGCTATTGGGCGGTAATTAGTCGGATCTGATCGATCTCCTTTTTTCGGAACCGGTTGCACATTAGCATCTCTCCAAGATTCCGGCACACAACCTGAAGAAAGCGAGAGACGGTATAGACGAGTTAAAACGGGGGACAACTCCGCTGCACACATTTTTAAAACTATTGCTGGGATGCCATCAGGGCCATTAGCTTTCCGAACATCGATTGACTGTAGCTCCGCACGTACATCACACTGTCTGATTTTAATATCAGGCATTGTGTGGCCACAGTGAGGAATTGTTGGTGGCTGTGCATTGCAGTCATCGATTCGGGAGTTAGCCGCAAAAAGTCCGGCCAGGAGATCGGCCTTCTCCTGCGGCTTGTGAGCTAAAGATCCGTCAGGACATCTCAGAGGTGGCAGCGAGGGTTGGCAGAAGTTAGATTGCACGGCTTTGGCAAGACCGCAATTCCGCCGATGGAAACCGCTCCTGCGCTTCATCTGCTACCCGACTAAGGTGTTCCATTTGTAAAAAGCTTCAAATCGTCTGCATATAACAAAAAGTTGCAATTTAGGAAACACGAGCTAATATCATTTGTATACAAAACGAACATCAAGGGCCCAAGAATAGACCCCTGAGGAACGCCGGATTTTACAGATGTGGCATAAGATGCGAAGCTATTAAAAGCAGCTTTTTGAGTTTAAAAGATTAGTTGACAATACGCACAGCTAACTCTGACTGTTCGGGCGCCTCATTAAATTTGCCGAGTGACGCGCTTTGGAGACAACACTACCGCGGTGCCTGCGCGTAGATGAGCATTCCGTGAATTTCAGACCGCCGTTCATACGGTAAAAACAAAGCTATGAGCTTTCCATTACAACCATGGCCTCTTGTAGTCTTCTGACAATTTTTTCCACAGCAACCTAATCGCCTTTTGCTCATTTAAAAACAGATTTTTTAAACAATGCAATTTTGTCAATGCTCAAAAGTTTAATATTTCGAACATTGGCAAAATTGCATTGTAGTTTCAGGAACCTGCTTTTGCTCATTGCACAGATTTTATTGAACGGTGCAATTTTGCGAATGTTCAATATTTTAAACTTTGAAATTTGTACCGATTGCGCTTGTATTATTTGGTCAGCTGCAAGTTCCCCGCTGGCAGCGCGGCAATTTGCATTTGCAACACAAGTGGTTGCCGGGTCCCGCGCTGGCTGCTGGCAGAGCGGGACTATGTAGACCAAGGCGGTTGAAAAATGATTAAATCCTCATCGGTTCATTTTGATTACAATTTTAGATATTAGGCGTAAGTAATAAGGCTAGCCATTTCGATTACGATTGTTATTCGTCAAACTTGACCGGGCCAATTAAATCCAAATTCATTCACGCAGCACTGCGCCCCATAAACTTCTTAGTTGCCATATTAAATACTCGTGGGTGCGCCGCGTCGCTGACCCCATTTAGACATTCCGCCAGCAGCGTCACGCTAAGGACTGAATTACCAGAAAATTACGACACCCCTGAAAGCGTTATGTCGTCAAACCCTTTATGGAGCTATCAAAATAACTTCCGCGCTAAACGGAAGTAATATTTAGAAATAAAAGATGACTTTTATTATACATGTAAATTACACGGTTTTAGCAAATATTAAAAATATATGTAACTGTATCATATCAATACGTATCACTGATATTTTATTCTTAGTTTAGAGTAGAACTTTAGTGAAACAAATTCGTAAAGTTTAACTATAAGTTCAGCACGAATCATGGGTAACTTACTCCTGCTGGAGTGTCCTCGCTTGTAATTTTAATATCACCCTTGTGTCCCATGACGGGTGCTGTTCATTTATAGTTCATGGGTAGAGCAGGGCATATGTGATTATTTCCTGGTAGAGCGGCATGCGAGATGAAGCTCGCCTTGCGTACGCACTGACGCGACCGCCTGCGAACGAGCAGCGCCGCGGTGCAAGCATTGTGGTGAACGCTAACCGCAACCTGTTATTAATTAATAGGCACGTCTATACAACGCCAGAAAATTAATTACACATCATCGTACGAGACCGAAATAGATTAAACTCGTACACCAATTGTTAGTAATTGGTTATGCATAAATTTATTCCTTTATGCGAGCCGTGATAATTGGATGTTCGCGTCGGGAGGGGGTGAGGGGGGGTCACGTCTTCAACAAGTAGGAATGTCGTGTGCGCCAATAAAACGAATGGGAGCAATTAACGGCGCTGCACGCGCCCGCAGCGCGCCCGCCGCCCTCGGTCGCTTCACTTCACTTATTAATACAGCATCTCGTCCCATACGCGGCCGCGACCAGCAACATAAATTTTCAATTTACACAGTTAATATCAGAAAATCGTTTATGTTCGAAACGAAATTTAATTAGACCGTCCGTTTACTTTGTTATTTAAAATGATTGGCGTCGAGTAATTCTGTAGTTGCCGAGATGCTTCGGCTTCCTTGGACTCATTAAAATTAAACTTCATTATGTAAAGGTATGAAAGCGACGTACAATTTTGCAGTGTGTCGTAAATCCGCAATGAGGCCGGTCGCGGCGCTGGCGGTGGCGGTCAGGGGTTCCAATATCCGGGGTACGGCCACACGTCACCTGCTCATATCCGTTTATTGATATTCTATTTTTTGTAATTTTTAGGACATTTTTAATTTCGTAACGGTTTGGGTATCACTAAACATTACGTTATTGTTACAGAGAGTTACTGAGTCTTACATGTGTAGGCGAAGATCCATATCGAACATTATGGACGATTCAAAAAGCACTTTTAGTAAGTTTATTTAAATAAAAATTTTTTGACTTGACTTGACTTGACTTGACTTGACTTGACTTGACTTGAATGAATTTCAGTAAAATCATAAATGGTTTTTGGAATTTTGCACATTTCATTGATGGAAAAACCATTATTGTAAAGTAACATTTTCTTTGTTTAAAAATGATGATTTGTTAATAAAGGAATATTAAATGATAAACAATATGGGACTTTTCAATATAAGAAATCTACGCGGACTTCTTGATGGACTCTTGTGCCATTTCATTTCATTCACACAATTCAAAAGCAGATTTCTGGAGTTTAAGAATAAAAAAAATTTACTTTGACTTTGACTTTGCCGATACACGTTCACGTACACATTAATAATTTTTTTTTATCCATCAATTAGTTTGTAGTAATATTCGGCAATAAAATAAAAAAAGACAAAACTGCAAAATGAACAAACAGCTTATTAAGTAAGTCATTGTTCCCGAGGTTAATTTTTCTGTCACAAAGGCAGATTTTACAATATCTAAATTTGTACAAAAGCTACTCTCAGACCAGAACCACTCACTAAAAATGGCTCGAAGTGCGAAGTCAGCCAAACCGTGTCGTCACTTGTCTTTATCATTACTTGCGAGAGTGGTTGATATTCCAATGGATATTCCAATTCCTTCTCAAAACATAACACCAGATACCTTTTTATCACGAAAGTAGGTAATTTACAATCAACGTGTAGAGTCGTTACAAAACGACTCTATTCTTTTGTAACAAACTTAATTCTCATTATTCATTCCGATTGAGTAAACACATCGATATTCTTTTTAAAGTGTTCACCAGAAGTGACTGTTCACTTTTTTACCAAACTGTTTCTGTAATGTTGAATTTAAATAATATGAGTAGCCAGCCAGATACTTTTATCACGAAAATTGGTAATTATTAATCAACGTCAAAAATTCTTAAAACCCATCTATTTCAGTGATTTTGGGGGGTATCGATAACCAATGCTTCTAGATCCTTGATTACTATTATTGAACACGTGCAGGAGTTTTCAGTGGGTAATACCATACGTGTCTGCTCGCGGGTGCTGGGCTTTGTTTATATGTTACGGGTAAGCACTTGGCCGTCATCTCACCTGGGGTGGTAACTGATAATAAGATCCGAAGGTGGACGCGCACTTCACCCGGAATGCTCAACTACTGAGGCACTGGCTATCTTATCTCTAGCTGCCGGAACACAACAATGCTACAAACATTGATGTTATGGCCACATATTTAGATAAGATGGTAGTCTAGTCAGATAGGATGGGTAGTCTGCCGTATTTTCTCTTGTATTAAAAAGGGTACGGTTCTTGGTAGTGAAGTATCTCGGGGACGGCAGCCCTGCCGAGGTTGCGTCAGCGGCGGCCGGCGGCGGCGTCGCAGGCCGCGGGCGGGCGCGGCTAATGCGCTTCATTTGGCACCGCGCGGCGGCGGCGGCGGTGGAGGGGGGGCGAGCGCGCTGCCAAATGCGCTGCTCAGCAGATAATGTCGCACGCATTACGGCAACGGGCCACGGACTTTGTAGCTCCGGGCACCTATCTGGACCATATAGGAAGTGGACTATATGTACGTGTCAACGGGGCAACTCTCTCGAAACAGACCTTATGAGTTCCGGCGTGTCCTGATCTGGCGTTATGACACACGACTTTAAAGTTTATACTAACACCCTCCACCAACCTAACGGTTATAAAGTTAAAGGTGTCAGACATCCTTGCGCAAGCACAAGAGACCATCTGCGTCAGGTCATAACGCCAGATCAGGACGCGCCGAAGCGCATCCTTTATCCGGTACTTTAAGACTAGTGTCTTGAGCTAGTTGCCCCGTGGACACGTATAGTCCACTACCTAATATACCAATAGGTTACCGGAGCTGTAAGCTTGCTCACTTCTTGTTGCACTAAGAGTACAACTCGCAGTTTCCACTGCTCGGGTCGTCAACTCTAAAGAGGACTACCAAATGTCGTCTTTGGTGGCGGAGTTGTAAACCCACTCGCTTCTCAGTACCCATCCAGGCACCTAGTCAGTTCCACAACCCTAGGCGGCTGACTCAACCGGAGACATTGTATCTAGCGGGCGCCTCTACTAGTTATCCAGACTAGTGCCGGAGATGTTGAAAGCCTACACAATGAAAACTACCGAGCAGAACAACCAACTATGGACAACTCACGTGCCCCGCACATCCTTTCATCTCGGGCCCCACCAAGACCGCTACTTAGACTTGCTCGCTGCGCACGAGATGGAAGCCGGGCCAGGCCTCAACTAGACAAACGAACATTTCCATCTCTACAGCTAACCACATAGCCACCTTGAGTCCAATCCAGGTTCGGGCCCTGCCAGAGACGCCCGCTAAGGCATAACCGGCAGGGGGCTGAGATTCGAACTCCCGTGGTACCCTTGAAAAGACAGCCGGACCCGTAGTTCCAACTGCCATACCCTACCTATCAGGGTCAGTGATAGACGTTATGACCTGCCGCAGATGGTTCCTTGTGCGAGTTGCTTTACTTGCGGAACGTCATCTGGCGCCTCTCGTATTATCTAATCGGTTGGTAGAAGGTGCCGTTATTAACTTAAAAGTAGCTTATAGAAGGGTCGGGCCAAAGCGCAGATCGGTTCAATTTTATCAAAATGCCAGTAAGCTGAGGTGTCTAAAAATCGCTGGCCTTTCAGCACGTTACTACTTCCCAAAACTGAAATAGCTGCGTTGGTAATTTTGGGGCTCTTTGCTGATGGTTGCGGTTGTTTTGTAACTAAGAACCATGCAACTACTTTCTTTTAAACAAATTAAAGCAAATTGTTTAAACAATGTGCTCAGCTAAGAGGCCACGCGGCGGCTGCTGTGACGCCACGGTCACACAATAAGGAGAGAGGGCCAGAAGGTAATACCTACACTCGAGCAACGCATACATGGACCCGTTGGATACCCGGACACGGATCTTGGAACCATCCGAGCGCATCTGTTGCGAGATTAATAATATTTCTTATCTAGTTTCTACTTATAGAAATATTTATGAAGCTTTATTATTTATTATAATTTTAATGAAATATTTTTTTTTTATAGACTATTGATACTAAAGCTTTGATATAATTTAACAAATCAAATATTCTTATCTTGGAAAAGTTCTAACACATTATAATAACTTTTATTGGTGAGATATTCTTTTAGCTGATTTTAAAAAGTTATTTTTTTTTCTAAATTTTTGATATTGTTGGGAATATGGTTATGTATCAAATCAATATGGTTATGTTGATTACCTTCTGCACTCTCCTTATTTGTGGCATGGCTGCCCACTGCCCACTGCCCACACTGCCCACGACACGAGTACAGTTAGTTTAAGAGTGGTTGCGACAGAGCAGACCGCTCAATTAATTGTAATTCCGCCTGGCTCCGAAACACGAGTCGACGTTCACTAGCCCACGGTACGTTCTAATTGTATAATTGTACTTACGCATGACACCATCGAAATGCCGCTTCAATGGAAACATATTTAATCAGCTTTTACCCAGAAAAATAATTAATAGTTTGTGTGTGGTCTCTCTGTGAGAGTTGATCAATTAACATGAAATTTTTTGGTAACAATGAGCGACCGTATCGCTTGTGATTTACCGCTATCATCCTCGTTGCCCACTGCTCTCGCCTTTGCAATGTGGATTCATTCATAAAAAAGATATCGAGGGATTTTTTTTAAATTATAATGTCAAAGGGGTCAATGATTAAAAGTTTGGCGCCTTATAACAGTCTCAATAATAATATCTTTTCATTACGAGAAAAATAATTCGGAAAGGTTGATAGGCCCTGATTTGGTATTCAAGCATTGCTATCAACATTATTAAAGGCGCGAGAGCCGCTGCCGGGCTAATGCTGTAGGTACTATGAATTTATGGTTTTAATAAGGTAAGTATTATCAACGAAGTTTCATTTATTCAGAAATACATATACTACATTATGTATATTTATTTATTAAAACGATTTATATTTTCACTGGTTTAAATAAAGAGTTATACACTTTAATATCGTTATCGTCAATAACATGCTTGTAATCGTAATTAATAAAGAAATCCTTATCAGAACCCTGCCTGTCTGAACACTGCCTGTTTGGAGCCACCAAACAAATTGTTTCTGTAGTATCCAAGTAATTATCAATGTTAAATGTCAACATTTGCACATCTGCGCGCAGAGTCGCAGACCAATTACAGTGGCTCCAAATTATAACTGCTTAACAAGCTAATATTATGTATTTGATTTGACTTGTTTTGATGGGTTTGCTAACATAACTAACGTTTCCAGGAAAGCTTCGTTAGGTCATAATTGTTATTATGCTAATAAATTTTATTATGGGAATAAATAAAAATAAAAAATTGTGAAATTATTTTCTGCTGACATACAAATTACAAGAAACATCAACAAACTTCATATTTCATGATTGTCGCCGAAAAGCGTTGAGCAAACAGACCAACGTTGTCCAGCTGTGGGCAGATTGTCTCACCCAAAAGCATGAGGTGTTCCACATAGCTCGTGAATTCATTACGCACATAATCGCTGTAATATGATATGGCGGCCACTAAAGGTGCCCACACACCAAAAGCAGGTCAGGAACAGCGCGGGTTGAAATCATGCAAGAAATCATTTGGACATGAACTACGACACGTCACATCACACGCATGCATGCATGTGCTTGCATGAGTCTAACATATTATGTGGCGTGATCTTCGCAGATTCTAGAATAACACGTGTTTGGTCTTTGTACTTTTTGATGTGTAACATCTTTCCGCTCGCCTTTTATATATACAATTTGTGGGAGTGCAGTGATTTCGTGAAATGTGACGGAATTTAGACGTAACAGTGTGACAGGAAGTCGAGGAAGCGCGCAAGTGCTCGCCATTTTGTAAATTTAAAATCGTTAATAGGAACAAGACATCATTACTAGTGGTCGCCCAGTGATCGAAATTCGACTGTAATTCTATTAAGGCTGCACGGAGTGTATCCTAAGCAATGAAAAATTAAAAAAGATAGAATGTGAGTTTGGATTGGTAATGACAGAATTTGGCCGCTCCTTAGCTCCATTTTTGAAATTTTTGAAAAGAGTATAAAAGCGTTTGTGTCAAATACATGGTAGTGTGTGTAATGTTTATTTTATTGACTTAATGTATTTTTTATTATAATTTATAAAAATATTAACATTCGGATAACCTTCTTTATATAAACTAATTTTCGTAAAAAAGAGGTACAAAGTTTTTGCTTCACGTATTAATATATAGATATGTGACATATTGTGTCAATTGTCAAATGTCTTCTAATGAGTATTTACTGCATTCTCTTTATGATTTGTAAAAAAATATTGTTAATTGTTAATTCTATATTCTATTTTCTATTGTAATATTGATTTCAACCATTTCTTATAAACTATATTAATAAATATTTACGGATGAATAAAGTGCAGATCATTGATAAAAAATCCATTAAGTAATAATGAATAATTATTCGAATAAAACATTTCAGTATATAGTTTCTTTTTAATTTTGAGGTTAATTTCTGTCACTGCTTAATGGAAAAGTTTCCGTATTTTATGTTACACATCATATGCGACTATTGTCTTCTTCGTCGTCGAGTCCTCATGCCTGAGGGTCGTGACCACCAATAGCAACATCGCGGACCAGGGCTCCCCAAGAGGTCCTATCTTGAGCTAAACGGATAGCATGGGATAGCATGCATTTCAGGGCTTCCAGAATGGCATCCGTCCACCGAGCAGGCGCTCTTCCTCTGCTTCTTCTTCCCTCCACGTGACCCACCAGTATAAGTTTCTCCAAATTAGTAGATTCCCGACGAGCAACGTGGCCAACTATTATAAGGCTCGCTCGTTTATTTATTATGTTCAAGCCTTTTACAGACACAAAATTTTTCATTGCGTTTGTACTTACGCAATCACATTTCGAAATATTTTTAATTTGCTGCATTCTCCCGCACTTTGCGATATGAACTTCTCTGTGAATAAATGTTATTGTTTGAACGTTATTGTATGCTCGCGCCCCGCTGCGTCCTTTTCCCGCCCTTCTGCAAGTTAATGGCTCTCGAGTTCATTTCCCGCTGGATTAACCGAGTTAAACACAAAATAATAGGCTTCTACCCTATTGGCTCCAATATCTCCTAGCAATTTATTTTCATATTAAACTTCTGGAACACTGTTCTTAATTGCCACTTTTCTTATTTATGTTAAAAAAATAAATTTATTGTGATACTAACAATAAGTTAAGGAAATTGTTACTAACATCTATTAGGTAAAGGCCTCGAAATAAATGATTTTTATTTTATTTTATTTAACAACTTAACGTTAGTTTCCGCGCAAGGGCGCGTGCGGCCGGCTATCGGTCACATGCGGCGCGGCGGTAACACCCGGTAAAACTGTCTGTTTTATTTCTTTCGTATTAAGGGTGCTAATACGAAGTGCGGTCGTTTATGTGAGACTGTGTGATTTTTCTTTCTTATGCATCTTGTACCTAAGCATTTCTCTTTTCTATGAAATTGTCAGATTTAGTTTTCGCATCGAGCGCGTCGCCACTGAGCCACCGAGGTATTAGTTAGTATGTAATCATTCATAATCTGCCAATATTGTAATAAGGTCGTTAGTGGCGGCCGGCATAAGAGCAGTGTCTACGGGCTTGCGATGCTTAATTGCTTTGTTAGCATCTTAATGAATTCCCAAACAGCAGCCGTCTCCCGCAGTCCGCCTTTACATATTTAATCCACGCCGCCCACGCCGCCGCCGCGTTGGCTGCATACTTACCTAACTCTTTTCACGTTGGTTTCTAGCTATTATTAATCCACATTCGCAGCTCTTAATACAAGTGTCACGACGTTTATTTCATCAGAAAATAAATCTCACGAAAGTAAAATGCGGTGCGCAAAGAGAAATTCCTCTCAAGCGTTGTGGCGATCGTTCTAATCCCTTGCGCTAGCGGCTCGACATCCACGCGAACTACTGCAACGAGAACGTAAATATGTTAGAAACACCACAATAAACTTCATAATAACTCTGAAAGCGGCGCGCAACGAGCTCGCGCATTCCCGCGGCATTACACACTCACAATATTTCACAATACTAACAACTAAGATGCACCCGCATCTTAGTATTGTGAAATATTGTGACGAAGGGTGCGACGACGACTCGCCGCTACCGCTACCACCAAACAGGAGACTGCAGAAGGTTACCTTCATACAAACGCACGAGCAAAGCACGCGCACACCCTCACGGACACGGGATCCGGTACAGCCTGGAGCAGTCTGATTGCAGCTATATATATCGAGCGCGGTATGTATGGAGCTAACTTTCTGCAGTGTCCTTATATTGTGCCGCTATGAAGTAGTGCTAGTGCAGCGGAGTTTGGTGCGCTCCACGCCGGCGCCGCGCCGCCGCCGCCGCCGCGTCCACACCTACCCCTCACAATGCGAATATTACGCAAGGGACCGGCCCGTCTCTCTTGTATTATTTGGAATTGATGAACGCTGCCGCGCCGAACAGTTTTTCTTGATGATATTTCTCTTTGTAACCCCCGAGAAACACGATTACGATTCCTTCAAATATTAAAGGGAAAAGACTGAATATAAATTTTGTTTCGCTACGGGAAGATGGTTGTTAAAAAAATTCCGCTTACAATACGGAAAGGAAGGGGCAGTGTTTAATCTGCATAATAAGCGTTAATGATTAGTAGCCACGGAACGTGTCGACCGCTCTCCTTGTTTAATTAAATTAGGTACCTAGACGTCGCTATTCCAAATGCTAAACATTTTAAAGATTCGGACGCACTTTTTTAAACGTTTTTTTTGTAAATAAAAAATAAATTTACAATGATCAAGAGCAATCATCATCCGGATCGATCTTTCTACCGGTGATGGTGAGATATGCTTGTGTAGGGGAGGTTAGACAAACCGATTAGGTATTGTCATAGACAGACACCAGAATTGTAAAAAAAACATTATGCTTGAAGGACCATATAATTTACGATGAGTCAGTCTAGCCACGTATATTTGAATTTACATTTGAAGCTCACTAGAAGTAAATACTTCACCACTAGTAAATACAGGTAAATCACGAGTTGAGGTTTGTTGAAATCTCGATAATCAATTATTATTGTTTTTAAAGTATAAAGACGCACGCAAGACGATAAGTAGGTCAGCGAAATACTTAAATACGGTTGTGAAGATCAAAATAAGGAAATGAATACTTAAATGCGACGTGAAGGAGGTGTGCTTTAAAATAACAGAAGGTGTGGAAATAGATAGTAAGAGCCAAAGTTAGTCCGCGCTCGCCGGCGCTGTGAGCCGTCTCATTAGAGGAACAATGGTGTCTACAACGCGGCGGCAACACGCCGCTAATTACCGCCGACATGGCACTACAGGCCGACCCCTTTGCTCCATTGGGCATTAGTTCCCAATTCAGAACTAAATCGGAAGGGCATGATGGAGATAATAATTACAAACCGAAAATTAATACGCAAAGTCACTAATAATTTTGGACTGTCCATAATTAATAAAAAGAATGTGAAATTGTAAAGACTTTTGTAAATCTACTAATTGTCTGGTAATTAAGCTGGTTTGTGTTACGAGTTACGTATGGGAAACCACGATCGCCAGCGGCAGCGTTAACATGCAAAGCATACTTACTACAAGCACAGAGTAGTAGAGGCTTAGGTAGGTATATGTACTCTGTGCTACAAGTACTAATCGTACAGTCAAACTTATGTATCGATGGTGGGTGTTACCTACAAACCATCCCAGCTTTAGCTTACAAACGTAATCAATAAACTTTTCAATTCGTTATATATTATAATAAAATGATTCAGCTAAGTTATTTTTAAAAATCGCGATGTTTTGTTGTTTCCCCGTTCAAGATGCGATGACAAACGATGCGTATTTCACTTGAAATAAGACTGCAATTTCGCCGAAAAAGCGAGATGAGATGACAAATGTGGGAGTTTTGTGGGTCAGTGTGTCGCCGGCGGCCGGCTCCGGCAAACGGGACCCTCGGGCGCCGCCACACGCTCCAGATCCGCCTGCAGCTGCAGCGGGTCGGCGACTGTGTCTTCCGAAAAACTTTTGCTCTCAGTGAGAAGAGGTTTATTTCCATCCGCAAACTTCGCGGACCGGCTTGCATTCTTAAAGGAAAGCTGAGCTCCACAGTTCTCAATCCCCGCATAACAATGATCGGGTTTTGTAGATGTTCAAAGTTGCTTTGCGCCGGGGCGCGCTCAGTCAGCCGAGTGCAGCGACTTTGAATCTGACGATTAGAGCAAAGGGAACTTTCGGGCGGCGCCGACTCATGCACGACATTCAGCTTCACGCTTTACTGCGGCGCAATTGCGATTCGGCGACTCATATTTTCGAGTGCAAATCTGGAAGGTAGACCTTTTCGACGGCGCACCGTGACCTTATCAACCGCTCGACTTAAACGAGTCGCATTGAAAGCGAAACGAATTATTTAATAGCAGGACGTGAAGCATTGCGTTCGTGGATCGTGAGTGTTATGAAAAGTCCGGTCCGCGGTGTGTGGCGGGCCAGGGCGGGCCAGGGTGGGCCAGGCGGGCGGGGCGCGGCTGGACCATCAATCTGGGCCGGCACGCAATTTTATTAATACGCAGACCGCGGCCGTGCTCGATTCTATTCACATATCTAGCAGTGGTCTTATCTTTTGTAGCGACTAACTTGTGAGGAAAACATATGAATGGTATTTACCTATCACAGAACAGCTATTTCATGGTATCTAAAAGTAGTCGGACTTTTCACTTAACTTTAAGTGCATTTTTCAAATAAGCAAAACTAGCAAGTGGTGTTTTAGCAAATTAAAAAGAAGCGCAGTGTTTTGTTACTGCCCGCGTGTTCTTGGCATCCAACAATCGCCTCATGACAGACATACTAAACAGTCGTTCATTTATTACTTGTTACTAGTGCTAATAGTAGTACAAATCTAATAATTTTCGGATCACACTAAAAAAAACTTTTCAAATCAGTCAATGTTGACGAGCATGTGGACTGTATAACTACGAAATGGAAAACCGATGGTGGTTAATAACGAAGTATTTATTAATAATATTATAACTAAGTAAAAATACAAGAACGTCAGTAGTTGACGGACCCAGAACAGCACACTTTTATAAAAAAAGTATAAAAACAAACCATAAAAGAAATTATCAAAAAAAGGTTTAACCACAATACTCCAGCCAGTCGCCAACATTCCGGGCCCCTAGTGGAATACTAAACCCTGGTGGCAACTGGCTGGGGTTCGGCTACCAGCGGTAGGAGCTTGCGGATGGTTCGGCGCAAGGTGCCTCCTTTAGTGGCCACGTCGGCGACGCGCACCACCCCGTCAGGTCCCCTAAAAGTTTTGACTACCCTGCCAAGAAGCCAAAGACCCCTTGGCAAGGAGTTGTCCGCGATCAGGACTACGTCACCTTCGCTAACTTTAATGTCTCTCCTGCTGCACCCACGTGGAATCAACGTTGGCAGGTATTCTGTGAGCCACCTTTTCCAAAAGTGATCCGCCAGCCTGAGAGCATGCCTCCAGTCACATCTGCGAAGCAGGTCTTGGTCTGAGAGCTTGACTGGCCATGAAGCCACCGATGCGGAGCCAAGGATAAAGTGAAAAGGTGTCAAAGCTTCTGGGGCGTCTGGTGAGTTTGTAACGTACGTGAGAGGTCTGGAATTAACTATGGACTCAGCCTCGATTAGTAACGTGTTAAAAACTTCCTCGCGTGGGGCTCTATCTTTTAAAGTAGCGCGCAGAGCTGTCTTTACTGATCGCACCATACGTTCCCACGCGCCTCCCATAAACGGAGAGGCGGGCGGTATGAACCGCCATGATATTTTGCGGCTGCTCGCAAAGTTCTCAACGTCTTCATTGTAGAGCGATGCAAGCTCGCGATTGGCGCCGACGAAGTTGGTTCCATT
The DNA here is from genome assembly GCA_947562085.1 of Eudonia lacustrata. Taxonomy (NCBI): domain Eukaryota; kingdom Metazoa; phylum Arthropoda; class Insecta; order Lepidoptera; family Crambidae; genus Eudonia; species Eudonia lacustrata. Next base: position 267,513 of record OX387316.1, read on the forward strand.
ATCGGAAAATATCGTTGACGGAGTTCCTCGCCGAGCTATCAAGCGTCTAAGGCTCATGATCGCTGAATCTGACGACAGAGATGCAGCTATCTCCAGGTGTATGGCTCTCGTGACTAGGCAGGTGTATAGAGCCACGTACCTTTTTTCCCGTCGCCGACCTACTGCCACTTCTACGGGGCCGAAGTAATCTAAACCCACATGCGTAAAGGGTCGCTTGTGATGGTCGAGGCGTTCAAGTGGTAAATCCCCTGTGGTTGGTGTCAACAGGCGGCCCTTCTGCCTTCTGCAAGGTAAACATTCCTTGACAACACTGCGAATGGTTGTTCGTGCTCTTAAAATCCAAAAATGTTGTCGCATTTCGTTTAGCACCATCTCATGGTTACCATGGCCAGCTTCGTTGTGTTTGTGCAGAATTATAAAATGTACAATTCGATGACGGCCGTCTTTAGAGTGGTTGAGCAAGAACATAGGCCCAGTGAACCATCTGTGTGATGAAGTGAAGTCCAAACATTTTGGCTTTGTAGCGTCGTCAGCGATATTAAGTTTGCTAGGAAGCCATCTCCAGTTTGATGGATTTGTAAATTCCAAAATTTCGCCTAACCTGTGTGCAACAAACGCTTTGAACGTTCGCGCATCGCTGCGGATCCATTTTAAAACTGTTGTGGAGTCAGTCCAGTAAAAAACGGCGGAAGGTTGTGACCGGTGCCCATTCAAAATACTTTGTGCAAAACGCGTCGCGACGAGAGCACCTTGTAATTCGAGACGTGGGATGGAGAGCGGCTTCAGGGGGGCAACACGTGCTTTGCTGCCAATTAAAGCGAGGTTGACTGAGCCATCAGTGAAAGTGTAGCGCCAATACGCAACGCAAGCATAGGCTTGTTCCCCCCCATCAGCTATGACATGAAGTTGGGTGTCACACTGGTCTGCTCTGCCTACGTACCACCGTGGTATACGTAGACTGGCAGCTGGTGCGAGTTGTTCAAACCAGGATTTGCATTCGGACACGTATTTTGAGGGTATTGGTGAATCCCAGTCAGTACCCTCCCTCCAAAGCTTTTGAATCAAAATCCTGCCTTGAATTACTACCGGCATGAGCAAGCCTAAGGGATCGTAAATACTCATTACGCTAGAGAGTAAACTTCGTTTAGTTAGTTGCGACTGTGCGCCCGTGAATTTGTGGCCTGTTCGAAAACCTAAGGTATCATTCAAAGGATTCCACTTTACACCTAATGCGCCTACGTCATGATCAGGAGGCAAGTCAATATCGGATCCTGAAACGCTATGGAGCTCTTTGGGTACCAGCGCAAGTGCCTCTGGCACATTTGATACCCAGGAACGCATCTCGAAGCCACCCGACTTGTGGACTGCGACTATTTCGGAAGCCAAACGACTGGCATTAACAAGGTTAAACTCGCTTCCGATATAGTCGTCCATATAATGGTCATAAATAATCGCGTGAGTGGCCGCGGGATACTTACCCTCAAACTCTTTGGCGTTCTTATTTTTAATATACACGGCTATGAAAGGGCTAGAAACCGCACCGCACCGCACGCGCAAAATTAAAGATGACATCCTGTACTCTTTTACGACATCTTTAGAATTGCCGTTGCGCCATAAAAACCTAAGTGCATCACGATCACCTTCTTTTATTTTTATTTGAGGAAACATTTCCCTAATGTCGGCATTAAATGCAATAGGCCCCTCTCTAAAACGAAATAAAATATTCAATAAGGATTGTAGTAAGTCAGGGCCCTGCAGCAGCATATTGTTTAAACTGACACCCCTGGTAGTAGCTGCAGCATCATGCACTACCCTCAACTTGCGTTTCTGCGGATGGAATACACCAAAATGTGGTAAGTACCACCTTACAGACTCGCCAATCGAGGATTTTACATAATTTTCGTGATACGAAGATAATTCACATTCTTCAGCGTATCCCTTTTGAACAACACCGTCTATAAAACCTTTATATGCTGACGCAAATGTTTCATCTTTGGCCATCTGCGGCGAGATAAGGCTTGCGGGTAACTGTTAGGCACGTTATTTGTCGCTTCTTTTTTCCAAGGCAAGCCTACCTCGAAACGCCCAGTACTTAATCTCCGAGCTGAAGATTCTACTAAACTTACCGCTCGTGCATCATCACTGTTTTGCCTGGTCACATGCTTATGGATGCCTAAAGAATATATTTCGTATTGTTTCTTTATCAGCGCCTCAAGAGAATTATCAGTTTGTGATGCGTGGTCGGTTTCGGCATAAGTATGAACAAAGTCTACAGGCCTAGAAACTGTAGAAATGGCACCGTGTAGAACCCAACCTAAAAGTGTTCTTGATGCTACAGGTTCGTTCTTCCTACCTACGCGCATCTCACGGCTCAAAGACAAATACCAATCTGCGGCTCCAATAAGCACAGTTGGCACGGCGTTCTGGTATGTCAGCATATGAGACAGGTCTAATAGATGGTCGTATCTCGAAATTTCGTCCATATCTATAGTTTGAGGACTAAGGCGAAGAGGGGTGAGGCTGCGTGCGCTTTGGATTAAGTGATGTTCAGGTAAGTCGCGCCCCCGTATGTGTAAGTTTACGTAGCATACCTCAGTATCCAGGAACATACCACCTACGCCTGTGACAGTAAGTTGTTGTTGGCCGGTGATCTCTGCCCCAATACGTGTAGCTATGTCGCCGTCGATAAGTGTGGCGGTACTGCCCTCATCAAGGAGCGCGAAGGTGTCGATGGTGCCGCGCGGTCCCTCCAAGATGACTGGTAGGATCTTGAGTAATCCTCGGACGTCCGTTGCAGGTACACCGCATGTAGTAGCCTCGACGACGTCGCCAGCTTGATGAGGCTCAACGATATTATGTGTTGCTTCCTGGGATGAATTGGGAATATTAGTGAATGCTTTATTTTTATCGCTTTCCATTGATGTATCGCCATGTAGAAGGGCGTGATGACGCCTGGTACAGTTATTGACGCCGCAACGCTTCGCTCGGCAGTCGTTCCATTTAGGCGGGTTAGATTTCAGGCACCTATAACAAGTTTTGGTTTCTCGCACCCAACGCCATCTGTTTTCGACAGTTAGAAGTAGAAATGTCTTACACATTTTTACTGTGTGTGTGCCTTGTTTGCAATACGTACACTCAGTGGGTTTGTCCTTAGAATCAGTGACGTGGACATTTAGAGAATTCGGGATCTTACTACTTGAAGAGCTTTGGGCCTTACTATGTGATGAAATTGGTGACACGTCAACCAGAAAGTTGTAGTTAAGTTGTCGCTCCGCTTCAATGACCAAAAACCTAGAAAGTAGCTCTAGTTTAGTAATTGTAGGCTCGAAAGGCCTGTGTGTGGCAGCATAGTCAATAAAACGATCTCTGGTGTGCTCGCTAAGCTTTAAAAGCACCGTGCGAAGCAGTTCAATCGAGGACAGATACTCGGTTTGCTTAAGCCATTTTATGGTAGCAACACAGTTCCTAAGTCTGTTTGCCAAAGTGTTTAAATGTTCTGGACTACTTATCTTTAAACTCCGAAGGCCGGCGATCTCTTGTGCGACCAACAGCTCTGGCCGCGCGAAGTTCTGCTCTAAAGCAGACATCACCTCCTCGGGTTCTTGTGCTTCACACAAAACAGACGAAATAGCCACCTGGGCCGCACCGCGGACACTGGTGGTAAGGCGGGCTAAATTCTCTGCGGGGGAAAAGAAGGTTTTAGTTCGCTCGTAAGAACTCTTAAAAGCTAGCCACTCAATAATGTTGCCTGAAAAAGGAACTAGCTGAAGCCTTTTCTGACGGTCGGGCAGTGAAGAAATGGCCTTCGCTAGTTGTAAAATAGAGTCAGGTTGAATGACAGCTGACGTAGAAGTCGGGACGTTCACATTCGGTGCGTGATCGTTGTTTGTCGGTGCCTGAGGATCTGGGTCAAGTTGAGGGTTAGGTATGTTTTGATTACCCACCCATGTTTTGACACGTTCTTTATGAGAACTACGAGAAGAGATACTACACGACTTATCCGAATGTCCCTCTAGGGAGGCAAGTTTCGCACGCAACTCTAACTCGTCTGCTTCTTGTTGTAGAAGCGCAGTCCACGCTCACGTTCGCGCTCACGCTGTTCACGTTCGCGCTCACGCTGTTCACGTTCACGCTCACGCTCTATTAACTCACTTTCACGCTCGACGCGCCGTCGCTGAATTTCGGCTTCAATGGCCAGTTTTTGTGCGAGTACAGAAGAAGTGCGCGAGTGCGTAGTACTGTGTCTGGACTGGCCTTTGTTGAGTGGCCTGGTTTCGACACCGGAGCTCGTAGGGAATACTCTTGTTTTTTGCTGGTGAGCAACGGTTCTGATACTTCCCTCAGGTTGCGAGTCCTCAGTCGCGGTGGTCGCTCGGTTTAGTGCCGCTCCCACACGGCGTTGGCTGATCACAGTCGCGGAAAAGACTGGAGTACTTTCTTCGCGATGCGTTTCTGCAGGGTCTTGTGCCGTAGGGTTCACAACTGACTTAGTTTGGCTTAGTGTAACCACCATCGTAAAATAATTGTGCGCTAGATGGGATGGTAAAATTTAGGCGATGAATGGACCAAAAATGTTGACGAGCATGTGGACTGTATAACTACGAAATGGAAAACCGATGGTGGTTAATAACGAAGTATTTATTAATAATATTATAACTAAGTAAAAATACAAGAACGTCAGTAGTTGACGGACCCAGAACAGCACACTTTTATAAAAAAAAGTATAAAAACAAACCATAAAAGAAATTATCAAAAAAAGGTTTAACCACAATACTCCAGCCAGTCGCCAACAGTCAATGTCAATAGGTAATGAGAAGATTCGTCCAGAAACAAGTGAAACCTTGAAACCCGTGAAACAGCATCTAAGAAATCCATTTTAGATCATATATCTACAAATTTAAAAGAAAACAACTTCCACTTTGATTATCATTAATTCTGCCTTGTCAGACCATAAACAGATTTGTCTTCAGATAGAAAACTATCAGACTACACCCGCTAAAAAAGTTCAGTACACGGCAATAAATTATAACAAGTTTTACGAATCCATTGAGAACTCAATGAACAGTGAAGATAAAAGGAATTTTGATATTCTAGAACAAACAATTTTAAACTGTTTAACAAAAAGTAAAGTAAACAAAACAAAACTATTGTACCCGCCACAGCGAGATTGGATAAAAAAGAAATCATACATGATATAGATAACAGGAACCAATTATGGTACAAATACTTAAATAACAAATCGGACATAATAATAGAAGAAAACTTCAAAGATTCCAGAAAAGAAGTTTACAATAACATACAGAAAAGCAAAAAGTTATATTACTACAAATATTTCCAAACCCATATGAAAAAGCCTAAAAAAATGTGGAAAGCCATAAATACTTTAGCAAGAAATAAAATTAAAGACGAAGTTGGGCCGAACAAAATTATCATGAACTCAAAGACTATAACAGACGACAAGGAAATCTGCGAATGCTTTAATACGTACTTCTCGAGCATTGGTGCAGCGCTAGCAAGTAATATCCCAAAGAAACCTCCAACAAGTCTCAATCCAGCAAAAACATCCAAAACTACTGAAACAACAGATCTGACGGACTTCGAACCAGCAACCACGGATGTGTGAAGTTTCTAAAATAATCGATGAACTGGATCCAAACACGAGTTGTGGTGTTGACGGCATTAGTGCAAAATCTATTAAATGTATCAAACTGCTGATAGCTATTCCACTTACAAACTGTATTAATGATTGCATGGCTCGAGGCGCGTTTCCTGACAGTCTTAAACTTGCAAAAGTAACACCAATTTTCAAATCGGGAAATAGGTTTGACCCGTGTAACTATCGTCCAATTTCGGTGTTGCCAATGATTACAAAAATCTTTGAAAAAGTAATTTATTCTAGAATAGAAAAGTCCCTCACCTCCAATAATATTCTGTATAAAAAACAATATGGCTTCAGACCTAAATCCAATACTCTCTCTGCAACGGTAGATCTAGTGACTAAAATAAAAAATAAGATTGATGAAAAACATTTGGTACTTGGGGTCTTCATTGACCTTAAAAAAGCCTTCGACACCATCTGTCACAAAATGCTCCTTAATAAACTGTCTGAAATTGGTATCAAAGGCCACGCTCACGCTGTCATAGGCTCATATCTTCAAGGCCGTAGTCAAATCGTTAATATAGGTCAAAATCAAAGTTCCGCGAGTGCAATTACTTTTGGTGTCCCCCAGGGCTCAATTTTAGGACCACTCTTATTCCTAATTTACATCAATAACATACAACACATAGGCCTAACTGCTGATATAACACTATATGCTGACGACACCAGCCTATTTTACTTCGGTCACTCTATTAAATTGATTGCAGCAAAAGCACAAACTGATTTGGATCGACTTAATGAGTGGTTTCTATCAAACCTACTCACAATCAACACGACCAAAACAAATTTTGTCATCTTCGCTGCAAAAAATAAGAAAATAAATGATAACGTGCAACTTAAGATCAACAACGAATTACTTCAAGAAAAAGATCATGAGAAGTATTTAGGCCTGATACTCGATCGCCATCTGAACTGGAAAAATCACTTAAATAAAATAAAAAATAAACTAATGTCTTTCACTGGTTCCATACGCAGCATAGCTAAATGTCTTCCTAGTAAAATAAAATATCTAGTTTATAATTCGCTAATTAAACCACACATTGACTATTTAATCGAAGTTTGGGGTACAGCTGCAAAAACCAATTTAGAAGATATACAAATTGCTCAAAATTTGCTCTTATGAAGACACCAAAATAATGAACATTAAACAAACATACGCCTACTACACGAGCATATTGATCTACAAAATAGTTAATAAACAGATCCACACATCATTTTTATGAAATGATTTCATAAAAAATAATTTCCTTTTTTATGAAATGATTTCATAAAAAAGGTCAAATACAAAAAATGAAATTAAGGAATGCAAACCATTTAATGTCACGCCATCCGAGAACGAACTACGGCATTAAAAATATTGAATTTGAATGCGTGAAAATATATAATAAACTACCAAACGAAATAAAAGAGGCCAAATCACTAATCGGTTTTAAAAGACAGCTTAAAATGTATGTGTTGAGTGAAATATAATTATCAAAAAACTACTTACTATATAAAATCGTACATTAATAATAATATATATTAATATTAATAATATTAATAACATTTAAAATAACATACAAACTTTCTAACGGTCACTAATTGACGCCAATATCACAAATACTCGTTCTACCAATATTCGATATGCCGCATCCAGTATTCAACTACGCTCTGTGAGCTTAGCTCCGTGGTCGCTCGGTGATGCATTCACTTTGCCAAAGTTTTGTTTTCTACCCGACACGTTATTGTTATTTCTTTATAATTTGCGTTCTTAACTTTTACCATTCCTTTACTTATATACTTAGTACGCTCATGATAATTTCTGTTATAGTTGAAAATGTTTTTCTCAAGGTAAGTGAATTAAATATAATTCTTTTTGAGAAAATAAAGATCTTAAACCACAACAAATCCTAGCGGTAAGGCCGCACGCGCTCGTCACAGATGAAAATCAACAGAAAGCTTGTTTTTCTTACGACCTATCTGCGTGGGTGGTTTGTTTTGTTGAAAATTTTGCCGCAACAAATATTTGAAAGGCATTATAAAGAAACTTTCGAAAACTTCTTTATTGAATCAAACGTTAGCTCCCCACTCCCTCATGAAGCCGGCTGGGAATTCCTAACGAGATCTTGTCTCGTCGTAATAGGCTTGTGTAAATAAACAATTTAAAATACATTCCATACATCCGGCGGAGTTGGAAGAATGTCGGCGGGATTAATATGAACAAAGGCATTAGCGAAGTTAAGCGCGTGAGTGGAGGGAATGAATGCATATTTTATGAGCACCATCTTCATCCTTCAGGTGTCTAGTAACCACACTGTGAAAGGTATTCGTTGATCAAACTTCTTTGAGATTTTCCAAAAAACTTTTTCCAGTTTTTCAAACAAATTGCATCTCATTGTGAGCAAGGCTCGCTCCTGCACAAGTTTCCGTATCGCGGGGCTGCGCGGGACTCTTGAATCAACTGTAATCTCCAATAAAAACTTTGTGTAGCGCCATTTAGTGTCAAGTGGAATTTAAATAAACCCTCAAACGCCGTCCTCGACCCAAGCACTAAAAAAGGTTTGTAGTCTTGCGAAGCCCTGGTCGACCTTGGATTATTTACTAGGAGCTATCGGGGCATGCGAAATAACTGCTAATTCAGTGCAACTTTGAGCAGGGCTCGGGAACTTAATCTAAAGTTCGCCGATGAGATTTGTCGCTGGTGTCAATAACGGCGCGGCGGCCACGGGCAGCGGCCTCGTGCCAAATGGCCGCCGTTAGTCCGAGCGACGACGCCATTACGCAGCAGAAGCACGGGCACACGGGGCTCCGCCGCCGGCACGGAACACTCTTCTTTTTGTTCTGTTATATAATATGTGTACCTGGACGTGATAGTGGCAGCAACAATCCTCGTTCTCGTACCGCTGACCGGTATCGACAGTCGTTGTGCAATACATTCGAGCTGCAGCAAACCGTCCAGTTCATGTTTTCCTAAGAGATTTTAATTAAGATTGACTACGAGACGTTATTTATAGACAACGCTGAATATAGTGCACCGTGTTTGACGGAACATGCGGATATTGTTTCACGAAAATCGATCGCATCGTATTTCTAAAGCGTTCCTCGTTTGAGTAACTCAATAAGTATGCGGTAGTTACAAAGTTTTAAAGGGTTCTATTTAGTAACTGATAGATTGGTGTTCTGGTGCCTCGGTTTCGGCACGCAATCTTGTTACGTTTTAACACAAGTTTTCGATGATAAATGTAGCAAAATGTTTAATTAGGATTCAAATTATTTTTTTCTAATGTTTTCATATTTAAGTTTTTAATTTGACTTTTAAGGGTACACGTGAACCTATTAATACAAAAGACTGTTTATATACTAGGTACTCACGTTAGTTATTTAATTAATTAATTTATTTAAAGCCAATAACAAATAAAAAGTTTTAAGGATTATTTAACCAGACTGTAATTTACAAAAAGTGTCTACGACCTAAAATATGAAATATAATTAATTATGACTACGGTAAAGAACTTTTATGATTATGAATTGGAATACCTTACCTTACCGATATTGTGATTGAATACTAAACAAATTATTTTGTTTATCCCCAATATCATCGCCGGAATTTCTGAACTCTCATTCATTAAGCTAAAATTTTAATGTGCTTATTGATTGTGCTATTGAATTTCTAACCGACACACGAAAGAAAACCAAAGACTCTCATTCAAAATTACAATAATTAAAAAGCAAAGGTACAGAAATATAATAAAATGCCCCACGATGTACGATCCTAAATACCTAAGCCCGCTCGCAACAGTAGCGCGGGCCTCGGTTTCTTGCAGGAAACTGCAACGAGTTTCAGTCGGTTTCAGTTATTGTACTGGTTGAAAGTTAGTGTATTGAGCGCAGTGGCCCCAGTTGGCCGCACTGACACCTTTGCATTTCGACTAACATCGTGTCACCAGGTCTTTGTACATACGGCAACTTCGGAACAAAGTTCCTGCAATACCGCTTTGTACCCGTTTCCGGAAATCTGGCAATTATAATAGCGTTTGATATCCTAATAGCTATTGACTGCGTTCAATTGGTTGCAAATTAATAAAGCTCTATCAATGGAGTTCAATTACCGAACTGATGAGTATCTAAGTTATTCACATTTAAACTGGCGAATGTACACAATCAAATAATAACACAAACTTTTTTGAGACAACATTACAATCAACAACAACATCCAAAAAGTCAAGTCAAAGTTATTGGCATGGGTAATGTCTATTGTCTAATGCTAAACACCAACATAACTATGTTTTGTTTAAAAATAATCAATCATTATTTCTTTGATAAGCTCTTACATTAGACTAATAAACAGAGTTAAGTAAATAAATGGTTTTCATTATTTATTTATGCAAAAGAGTTATTTAGACGATTGTATACAAGTAGCGGTGCGTACAGTAGTCCTGTTTCGTGGGCAATAGAGGAGGAGAGAGAAGCGATTCATCACTGTAAGGCACACTGTAAGGTACAGTCGCATCTGAGATTACCTTTTAAACTTTGCGTAAAATAGCAAAGCTTGATTTTCCATTGACGATGTTAAATGGTTTATTGTGCTAGTATAGTATCTAAGAACTTCTTTTGTAGGTATAACATCTAAAATAAAACGGTCCAAGCCTCACCATTCAAGTTTGCTAGGTAGGAAGTAGTTAAATGGATAAATAAGGAATTAAAATGACGCCTTAAAAGATTAGAATGTAAAGTGCTTGCCACAGCCGGACCTCCGCGGCGACTGCCAACCGCGACGAAGCCTTATTTGGATAATTATAGTAACCAAGGTATCCAGCTAACAACAGCTACCAGAATGGTAGTCTTGCAAGTGCTACTAAACAGGATATAGAAAAAAACTTGCAAGCACATTGATTATGTTACGGCGCGATAATGAAGGGTATAAATCAAACTTACTGTCAATAATGATAATGGCTATATAGATTTTTACGCAAATTTGTTTCGAGCAAATTACAATTTAAAAAAAGGGTCGAATAAAAATCCAGTTGAACCCGAACCCCATGACATACAGGGTCAGGTGCACACCAACTACCGTGGCTCCGTCCTACACGCCGAATTTAATCGACAACATCTACTCTTATTTTGTAAGCCAAGGAAGCCTTATTCAATGACGACCACTACGTCATCAACATCCAATCTAAATATTTTTACAAATATTAATTTAATTTATTTAACAGGACAACCAACAAGGTTAACATATTTGAAATTTATATGGAATTTGTTGATTGTTTTGGGAAGGGTGTATTTTGACTTTTTTAACAAACTCAATTACTTCATTCCACTTTCAAAATCTATACTTTATTTTAAGCTACTTAAATACAGTTACTTCATTGACTTAGTGAGCGTACGAGCACCGGTTCCGCAATTCGCGTGACCCCGTAACCCTGACGCATGCGGCCGGTGGCGATGCCGGTGCCGGACTCGAGGGGCTAATTTGTCTCACCGAGACAACCTGCGGGCACAACGTAAGGTACACCCAGAAAGTAAGCTCAATACATACCGCGCTCATAGACCCCTTGCACGGACACAGATCTCGGAACAGTCGGCAGGCTTATTACTGAACCTAAGCAACCAGTTGTTAATTGTTATGCCATGTATCAATGTATGTAAACCATTACATACATTTTAATTGCAAATGCACTAAGGTCTACAACGCACTATCCGATCGATCCGTATGTCTGTTTTCATATGTAACCCTATTATTCAAACGCACTGCTTGCGGCCAACCGTCTAACATTTACTATTGCAACTGCGTGCCGGATTGCGGCTGGCCGTATAGTGCATTGTAGGCCTAAGCGAGCAATCATTGAGCGATTTGTGCCCGTAATACCAATTTATCAACCGCAACTAGAGCAGCTAGAGCAGTCGCGTTGCAATTTTACAATTAACAACTGGTTGCGTTTTTCGGAAATAAGCTGGCCGTGCGCAGCCGTCGCGAGGTTCCGTGTCCGTAAGAGGTTGTCTATGTGTGCGTTGGTCGAGTGCGTTTCCACAGTTTATATGAATAACATATATATTTTTTTTTTTTTTTTTTTTTATTTTATTTATGAACATAGAATATGTTAACATATGTTATTTTTAGTTTATACGAAACCTGAAAACTGTTTGTTCAGAATCAGTAATAGAATCGATTTCAACATTTTTTATACCATGTTACATTTTGACCAAATAATATATACAAAATCTCAAATAAAGTATACCCTACTAAAAACACACAACGGGACAGCACAAAAAGCTTAAATTCTTTAAATGAAAATACCCGTGTTTCGGTTTTCGTATAAACTAAAAATAAGGTTGTATATATGTATACGGCGTTTTTATGAAGGTTGCCTTCTGCACTCTCCTTATGTTGCAGTGCGGGCCCGGAGCGGCGCGGCCGACGCAGCCCTTTGATGTTGCTCAATTATGCTTAATGACGTAATGTGCTGCCCTACTACACGGAAGGTTCCGACCCAACTTTGCATACAACACATACAAAGCTGTTAGCAAACAGTTATGATTCGCTGTTGTTGAGTATAGACTGAGGAAAAAGTAGCCATTTTGAAAAAAAAGACAAAGTGTTGAAAAAATGACATGACCCCATGACATGCCGGGTCAGGTGCACTGCCTGCACTGAATCAACACCATCTACTTTTTACTTTATAAGCCAAAGTAGTCCTATTCAATGTCGACAACTACGTCATCAATATCCGATCTTAATATTTTTACAAATATTGAAATTAGGCAAATACTGTTGCGAAAAAATTACAATTTAAAATTATATGTAAATAATCATAAATATAGCTTGCCTTGAATCCCGCTCGTGGAATTTTTTCAACACTTTGTTTTTTTAAATTGTAATTGGTTCGTAACAATGTTTGCGTGAAATAATCATAAAAAGTAGCCACTTGAAATTGGTTTTTACGCACAAACTACAAGCAAGTTTTTATAACAATGAATAACCAATCTTTCCATTTCAATTATTCTATGATTTAATTATTTCAAGAATTTTGCCGCCTCTTTGTCTTCTTTTACGATTTAAATTAAATTCTTACAACTCAAAAGAAAATAAAGAATCATGAGATAAAAATAATAGTGCTGAGTAGACAAAGCTGTTCTACAAGTTTGTGAGTGGCATACTAAATCAGTTCTACGTTGTGTAATATCGGTATTGTAATGTAACAGTAACTGTTGGCGAAGATTTGCCTGCATAAGGAAGAATTTTCAGATTAAATCAGATAATGTAATTCAGAGATGTGAAATAGAAATGGTTTAGAAAATTAGACCTTTTACTAACCTCTTCTTCAGTTTGAGACTCATGCTTTGTTATAGCCGGTTTGTGACGGGTGACAGATTGTGCTAGCGAAACGTTAATAGATTTTTAGTCGAGAATGGATCTTATTCTTGTTTAATTTCGTTCATTCGTTTCATTTAGATTTTTTTAAATAATAGAATAATTTCCGTTTCCTACTATTAATAACTTCAACGTGTTCGCTCCTAGTTAAGATATTGTCAATGAAAATACCAAGCCATTTGGCTGTTGTAATTCCCGCTGGTCGTGCGCAAGTTCGCATTCAGGTAATTGTACGAATTTGGGCCAGTGTCCGTGGAGTGTCTTCGATAACGTTGTTCAGAGCTCGCCAGCTCGCGGCTAATGGACCGTCGCGTCGTCGGCGACCGTCGCGGGCAGCGCCAGCGGTATCACGAAATATGGACACTGCAGAAAGTAACCTTCATACAAACGCGCGCGAGCCACGCACACGTACACAACCTCTCACGGACACGGAATCTCTCTCCGATTCGATCCGAACCCTTCGGAGAATCTAGTGGGGCGCGGGGACACGCACTAGTGCGTGATGCCGTTCCCTCTAAAAAACCTTTGACGGTACTTCATTTTACACGGCTTGAGGAACCCTTTAGGTTTCTCGCCGCCCCCAAACAAGCCCGGTGAAGCTGAAAATGCCGTTCGAGGCAATCAGCAAACAGTCTCAAAAAAAACACTGAATCTCGCAACAGTTGCGCTCGGACTGATCATAGGCTTAGCCAAAGTAACATTTAGAAAACGATAGCGAAGTTTGAAAAGAATAAAATGTATGGAATTGACATAAGCCGCGCTAAATCACGTCGTCAATCTTATGTCAATCCCATACATTTTATTCTTTTCGAACTTCGCTATCGTTTTCTTAATGTTACTTTGGCTACCGCCATCGCCACTGAGCTAAGTGCGTAGTGAGAGTTTTATTCGCCATTCGAACACGTTACCGAATCGAGAATTTGTTCGACAACATTTAAATTTTCCTCCTTTGTAACCAGGAGGCACAGTTTTAATGATATAAAAATGTTCGTTGTCGTTAACATGATCGTATGGTGAATGAACCCTGTAAATAATTTCGTTATCTGATCGTATGGTGAATGAACCCTGTTCCGAGATTCCGAGCCCGTGAGAGGGTCTATGTGCGCGTTGCTCCAACGCGGTATCTATACTACTTGTCATACTCGTGAACGGGTGCCGCCTATGGAGGCTGGTCTGCTCTTGCATACTTATCTTATTGTTAGTATTAATTACTATAGTTTGACTTTGTTTTTCTTTAACAATTTTTGACTTTTTTAGAGTACCTACTGTAGTGGTACTGTATGACATTGTGGAAATTGAAATTTTTACCTGATGTAAATTTGATAACTTAGATTTTATTATTTTTATTTTTTACATGTTGTGGTTGTCTTCTATATTTTTTGTGTTTATTTGTAATGGAATGTGTCCTGCTATAATAGGGCATTCTCCAATATTTTTGTCGCTGTAAGGGAGAAAAGAGCTGGAAACTTGCTGAGTTTCTTGCCGGTTCTTCTCAGTACACGATCTCTCGCCCAGAGTAGACTTACGAACTGATGGCATGACATTCACAAGAGCTACTTAAATTAAATAATTAATTATTGTTACTATTGTTATGCATCCGGGTGTTCCTTAATAAATTGTAATTCTAATGTCAGTGTTATTATCGTTTATGTTAAACTACTAATTGATTTTAGAGTTTATAGTTTATTGATTTTGAATTTATTCAAGTAATAATTTTGTATCTGGACATGTGTAATTTATATTTTATCAATTTTTAACTCATTTATTAGTATTAATTTTATATTTGGACGTGTGTAATTAATATTTTCAATTCAATTTAATTCAATTTCTTTATTGCAAGCTAACATTGTATTGCTATTTTATCAATTTAGAATTTGTTTATTTAAATAATCTTAAATAAATTTTAGATATTTGTATACCTTGACGAAGGGGGAAGTGTAGTGAAACTAAATAATAAGGTTAACACCTATGACATTGTACCTAACCTGCATTTCACAAATAAAAAAATAAAAAAAAAATATTAAAAAAAAATACTTGTAGCCTAAACTTAATAAATTATTTTTGAATTTGAATTTGAATTTGAATTTAATATATAAATCTGTAGGCTCTGTGTGTACTTGCAAATTTTCTAAAACATTTTGGGATAAATATACATTTTATGACTCACTAACACCAATTCTACGATTTTTGGAATTTTTGTCTGTCAGTCTGTCTGTCTGTTTGTCTGTAAGTCCTCTTATAACTGGATGAAAATTTGTATGTAGTAAGAAGATGCGATTGTGCAAATGATAGGCTATATGATGTTGGCAAACCTAATAATTATTTTGATTAGCATTCACTGATCCATTATATTCGCACAGCGAAGCGGCCGGGTGACGGCTAGTATACGTTATAAAGCTTACCTTTTGCAGTCACCTTACGTTGTGGCGGCATTGAGTTGCTGGTAGTTGGTCGGCGGGCGATTGGATTACGATTGGGCCAGTTTGGAGAAAGGCCGCGAGGCGGTCGACGACGCCATCGCCACCGCCGCGCCGCGCGGGGAGTTACTCGTATATCCATTAGGCAATTAAAATGCGTTGGTGTATTGTAAGTGTTATGGGCGTGCGGCGGTTACAGATCGCGATGTGTGTTATTAACAACAATGGGGGCAATCTCAAACGACCATAAAAGATATAGGAATATTATTGAAGCCTATGATGAAATATGAAGATATGAAGAACTATGATGGACGCACGACATTCCTTATTTTGCTCACCATTTGAGATCACAGACTGATTGGGCTAATATTATACCTACTCATGATAGGTATTAGCGTACCTATGTACCCTCACTGTCTGAATACCCTTTTCTTAACCCCTATAGGAAAATGATAATTTATTGCTTCACTTTAAATTAAAATATTCTATTTGATTGTTATTCAAATTTCTTATTTTCAAAGCGATGGCTTCGTTAGCAAGTTTGGCAAAGGGCAGGGAAGTATTGTTGCGGGCTTTGATCGCCAGGAGGGTTCCTTCAACAGTTGATGTCCCCTATTAAGGCTTCAATGCTGATACTGGAGTGCTTAGAAAGTTGGCACGCGGCCGGAACCAGTGGGAGAAGGGGGGGGGGGTTCTGTGACATGGTTGAAGGTTGGATCAAATTTATGGCGGTGCAATTTATTAGGCTCGCGGCACCGCGGCCGGCAGCTCCGCACATCCGACCCTATGTCATATCTCTGCGCGCAGCCACACAAGCGCGTCATATTGATGACACAATACCCTTCACGTAATTTCCCCAACATCTTAAACGTCGCTATCCACCATGAATATGTATATGAATACACCCATATCTTGCTGCAAACTCTCTCACATTTCTCAATGTCAATTAAGAATAGAAACGAAAGATAATCTTTCAAAAATGTTCTGAACCATAAATGACTGCCTAAAGGATGAGCTCGTGAAATTGAATACTTTCGAGTTATTAAGGGATGAACAAAAAAAAAGAAAACGTTAATTACCTTTCCCGTCTTCACTTTATTTTAGATGAGTTCAGACCGCTCTCAATGTCAAGCGATTAAATAGAATCCTCGTCAGGTTTTTGGAAATCAAATGAGTAATAAAGCAATATCAATTTTACAAGTTGTCACAAAAATATATTATGAAGTATCTGTATGTTTAACGTTATTGTCATCGTCGCCGGCAACAAGTCAGGACCACGGCCACGCGGGTCCACAGGCACCGAAAAAGCAACTATAGTTGCTGATTGTACAATTGCAACGCGAGTGCTCGAGCTGCTCTAGTTGCGATTGATAAATTGGTATTACGGACACAAATCGCTCATGGTCGTTCTTAGTGCATTTGCGATTAAAATGTATGTAATGGTTTACATACATTGAGCGACTTGTGTCCGTAATACCAATTTATCAACCGCAACTAGAGCAGTCGCGTTGCAGTTGTACAATGTACAAATAAAATAAAAAGTTGTACAATGAACCAATATAAAAATTAATAAAAATTAACAACTGGTTGCTTTTTTCGGTATTAAGCCACTCCACGGGCGCCAGCAGCCAGCAGCGCGGCCGCGCGTCACTGTTACCGGTTGACCGTTACTAGTTTACCGATATACTTCACTTCTATTTCGCCGGAGGAGGGAGTGTGCGAAGTTGTTATCCGCCAGCTCCCCGCGTTCACGACCCGCATGTGGATGGTTGGACAAACTTTATTCAACATTTTCCAATCGTGCCGTGGAGTAGTGTTCAGTTATCTTTGAACTTAACAAATTGAATTGCCACAAGGATAATGTTTTGGTTTTCGTGTAAAGGTAAATCTTATAAATAAAAAAAAAAAAAAAAATAAATAAACTCGAACTTTATCTTGCGAATCTTAATAATGTTATCTTATCTCTATCTTCTTCTGTTTAAGATATAAATATCTTATCTCAATCTTACAATCTTATTAATTTAAACATATTTCAAGTGAATCTAACAAGTTCGTAGAAAGCTCCCACAACTATTTGTAAATATTTTTTTTTAACAAAATAAAAACCGACAAAAAAAAAATTAGACTGAAAAATTGCACTAAAAAGTAAAAAATAATTGCGTAGTTTAGTTTGTCAAATTTTCTCGCAATTAACCTTTATTATAGGTACTCAATCTTATATTCTTAAAAACTATGCGACTGCCATATATTTAACTTCACATCTAACAGAACACATATTATGACAAACAAGCAAATACCAAATATTATTTACTTGCAATCCACTTAAAGAAAACATAAAAAAATATTTTTAGACTGCTTACATAGACAATAATTTTATTAGGAAAATATATAGATACAATTATTATTATTTTTGGAGCCGGTGCCAGCCAACGAAGTTTTTAGAGCCGGTGCCAGTCCGCGTTTGTAGTCAAAATATTATGATTATAAAATATAATATATAGTATGTCGTTAAATGTTTATGTTAAAGTTACCTAGGCTGGTACCGACTCCAAAAATAACAATAATTGTACCTATATATTTTCCTAATAAAATGATTGTCTATTTAAGCAGCCTAAACATTTATTTGTTTCTTTAAATGGATTGCAAGTAAATACTTATTTGGTATTACAATACAATACAATACAATACAATACAATACAATACAATACAATTCATTTATTCCAAACAATATACATTGTGTTGAGTATTCATTAAAAGAAATTGTAATTTAAATGAACCTATATGTATATATAGGTTCATTTAAATTACAATTTCTTTTAATTATATAGAATTATTAAATTACTCATGTTACAAAAATAAAGAATAAAAAAAGCGACAAATAATTAGATGTCAATAAAACACTAAACAAACACTAACAAAACACAGTCATTATACAATATTTAAATGTCATTTAAGTTAAAACAATACAATGTCACTAATTTTCATTTCGTAATTCATTTCATAATTCATTTTATAAGTACTAGTTATAGCTATTAATAATAAATTCATCTACAGTATAATAACATTGTTCTACTAAAAACATTTTCAATTTTAATTTGAAGCTATTCTTATACAATAAAATTTTCAATTCAATTGGTAACTTATTAAATATTCGAATTGACTGATAATAAGTAAACTGTTTGACTACTTCTAATCGAGGTATAAATTTATTTTTAAAGTCCTTTTTTCTTGTACTTTCCCCAATTTTTCTTTCCTCTGAGGATTCAAATTCACAAACATATTTAGCAAAATTCTTCAAAAGTATAAGTATATACAAGCTCGGAACAGTTAGGATACCAAGCTTTTTGAAATGTTCCCGTCACGAGTCTTGTTGTTTGATGCGAACCATAGTACGGATCGCTATTTTTTTGCTGAACAAATGCTTTGTGTATATTATATTTATAGCTCATTCCCCAAAATAATATGCTATAGCGCAGTCTCGATTCCACCAATGCATAATATACCAGCATGAGATGCTTTATATCTGCTTCGTCACGCAGACTTCTTAGTACATAGCAGGCAGAGCTTATTTTACTTTCTATATCAATCAATTCATCTTTCCAATTTAACAAATTATCGATTTTTACCTCTAAAAATATTGTAACTTATTTGCTTGTTTGTCATAATATGTGTTCTGTTAGATGTGAAGTTAAGTATATGGCAGTCGCATAGTTTTTAAGAATATAAGATGGAGTATAATAAAAGTTAATTACAAGTTAATTGAACAAACTGAACTACGCAATTTAAAAAAAAAATTTAGTCTAATTTTTTGGAGTCGGTTTCTTTTGATAATTTTTTTGTTTATTCATCGCTTTTTAGTGATTCGTTTCGATCTATTTCTCAAAAGCGAATATGAGTAGACCTACTAAACGCGCTGCTCGTATGAGACAGCGCCGTTTAAATGAGACAAGCGAAGAAAACGAGCAACTCCTATCTCAAAGTAGGAAATCAAAAACTGAGTTCCGGTGCCTGCCTTGTTTTGCTTTGTCATAGTCGGTTAACTATCTTGATCGAGATATCTTATCGCCACCCATGAAATACTTATCATTGAGGAGTTCTGAATGCAAATGCTTGACTTATTGCTGAAAATACCAAAATCGCTATAGGTATACCTACAATATTTGAGGAGTTCCCCTTAATTCCTTGAGGGAATCCTCAGAACAATCATCAGAACTGGACCAAATTAAAATGGGACCACACGAGGAGACCAGCTCTCAAATGAAGAAAAAATCATCAAAATCAGTTCACCCAGTCAAAAGTTCTAAGGTAACAAAAATTACAAAAAAATACAGTCGAATTGAGAACCTCCCCCTTTTTTTTAATCGGTTAAAAACAGCACTTCTTCTACGGCGCTGCAGGCGCTGCAGCGGCGCATCCATTCGACGTTTTACTACACATTTAGACATTTAAACTCGAGTGTGATATAACATTAGCTTCAATTGTTTTTATCTAGAGATCAGCATGTCGACAAAATATAAAAAACCGGCCAAGTGCGAGCCGGACTCGCGCACGGAGGGTTCCGTACCATTATCTATAAAAACGGCAAAAAACGTTTGTTGTATGGGAGCTCCCTTAAGTATTTATTTTATTCTGTTTTTTAGTATTTGTTGTTATAGCGGCAACAGAAATACATCATCTGTGAAAATTTCAACTGTCTAACTATCACGGTTCATGAGATCCTGGCGACAGACGGACGGACGGACGGACGGACAGCGGAGTCTTAGTAATAGGGTTCTCGTTTTACCCTTTTGGTACGGAACCCTAAAAAGAGGCCTAATTCTGTGTAAAGGGTGAGCATTTCCACGTCGCGCGTGTGCTGCTCATTTTATTTGTGTTGCGGAAACCCACAACACACACTATGCTATTGCTTAGAAATACACCTTAAAAATAGAAAAATTTCCACTTACAGTTTCATGCCGCTCCCGCCGTCCTGAACGGGATCCATATGATCCGATGGGGCCCGAATCCGGCTCCGGGTCTTCTAGGGTTCCCTAAACACACCCAAACTACCCCAAAGTGCACTTTCCCCCGAGGAATACCTGTTACTTCAACAGCGGTGTGGCCGACATCCCGGCTAATTGTTTTCCCGAAACAATTCGCTTACGACGCACACTCACAAACACAGTTTGCACAATCCACTTAATTAGACTAATACGGCTCCAAATGCCCTTATTACTACATAAAATCTATTTAATTATCAACACACGATAACTATCAACCAGCCATATTTGCTTTCCAGAGACAAGAGTATAAAAAAAGAACAACTAGTGATGGGGCCATTATGCCACCAAACAAAATTGAATCTCGATAATCGATTCGTCCATAATATAAATCAAAGTTTTATTTCTAACAAAAATAAATGCCTGTTTATTTGCAACATCCCGCCACCCAAAGCGGACGTACCGCTTTCTAGCCTGAAATCTTAAACTAGTCAACCGGTAATCGAGCTAAGGTCGCGACCGCGCGATTTAGCACCGATCCATCAACCAACACTTGCGCCACACGCGGAGTCCCGTCCGCGCCCCAGATTAACTTTAAAATGCGACCTCGTCTCCAAAATAACGATGGCAAATTAGCCTCTTTTAATAAAACCAGATCCCCCTCCGAAGGGGGCGACGTCCGGTCTGTCCACTTTACACGCTGCTGCAATAAATGCAGATACTCCAGTGACCAACGACGCCACAAGTCCTGACTCATTTGTTGTATCATTTGAAAACGAGACATCCGGTGTCTGCGTTCATCCTTCCAGGGATACTCAGGCAGGGCAGTGAGTGGCTGACCGACCAAAAAATGACCAGGGGTCAGGACTTCCATGTCATTTGCGTCAGAGGAGAGTGGACAAAGCGGACGCGAGTTGAGAACCGCCTCAACCTTACAAAACACAGTTGTAAGTTCCTCATACGTGAGGGTAGTTTCCCCGACTACCCGGCGCAAGTGGGTTTTTGCCGATTTTACCGCGGCTTCAAATATCCCGCCCCAGTGGGGACAGGCTGGCACACTAAATCGCCATGTGATTCCCCACTGTGCGAGAGCTTGACTTATGCTATTACAATTTTTATCCAGAAAATCGTTCACATCTTTTAAGTAGTTGGCAGTGCCTCTGTAGTTGGTACCGTTGTCGGACCGAATGAGAGAAGGTAAACCCCGTCGCGAAACAAAACGATCCAGCGTGGCGACAAAGGCTTCCGTAGACAGAGCCGAAACCACTTCCAGGTGGACGGCCTTAGTGGCCAGGCAGACAAAAACGCACAGGTATGCTTTCGTGACCCTAGTGTTACGATAGGCTGTGGTTTTCACCAGAAACGGTCCAGCAAAATCCGTACCGACCCCGTCGAACGGCCTAGTAGTCTGACAAACCCGGTCAGAAGGGAGATCCCCCATCTGTGGCTGCATAGTGGAGGCCTTCACCCGATAACAAGCCACGCACTTAAATAACACGCTGCGAACCACTCTCCGAGAGGACAAATTCCAGAACTCCCTCTGTAATATCGCCAGTAACGCATTACACCCCGCGTGAGCGTTTTTCAGGTGTCTATCCGAGACCACCAGTTCTACCAAAGGTCCTCCTTTGGGGAGTAGCAGAGGATGACGGCTACCGAAGGGCAGGTCGGCATTTTTGAGGCGACCTCCAACGCGTAACAGTCCATCCGCATCCAGAAATGGGTTGAGCCGAGAGATCGCTCCCTTGAGCTTTGCGCGACCGACGCGCAAAATCTTCAGTTCGTCCTCGAACCGGTCAGCTTGAACCAGCCGTATCAGGGCTAACAGTGAACTCCTGCGTTCCTCAGCACCCGCCACGGGTGATAACTGCCTCTTGTCTGGATGGCGGCAGTTATGTAGAAATCTCCGGATCCAGCAAGTTACACCTAGCAATTTGTCCAGTTTGCTGTATCGAGCCGTCAACCAATTCGGATCTGGCCTTGACTCGTTTGTTGTCACCAAAACTTTTACTCCAGGGAGCATCCCTAGAGAGCCATCGATCATGGTGACCGGCCATGATGACTCACCCTCCTTTAACCACTCTGGACCCCACCAGAGGGCATGCTGCACCAATTCCGGCGCGGTGCAGCCCCGAGAGGCACAATCGGCAGGATTCCAGGGGCCGGGAACGTGCCTCCAACAAATTTCGATGCCCGAGTTCTGTACCTGAGATACCCGATTGGCCACAAACGTTTCCAATACGTGGGGTGCCCCGCGTAGCCATGCCAGAGCTACCTGACTGTCAGACCAGGCGTAGACATTCCGGATGTCCACCGTAGACGTCAGTTCCTTGTGCAAGTTTGGCCAATAGATGCGCCCCGCAAAGCTCCAGCTTCGGGATTGTCAGCCTAGTTTTGAGGGGAGCCACCTTGCTTTTAGCCAGAAGCAAGGAGACGGCGACTCGACCCTTCGAGTCCACCGTTCGCAGATACACCACTGCGGCATACCCTCGTTCTGACGCATCGCAGAAGCCATGTAGGCTTGCCCTGTATTTGCCCCGCGGCAAGATCCGCCGCGGCAACGCCACCTGATTGATCGCCTCGATCGTAGAGATCAGAGCGAGCCAAGTGTCGAGTGAGAGCCCTACCAGTGGCTCATCCCACGAGACTCCGAGTGTCCACAGTGTTTGCAATAAACACTTCGCCATAAAAATGCACGGGCTGATCCATCCATTTGGATCAAACATCCGAGCGATGGTGGAAAGGACCGTCCTTTTCGACCAAACTCTTGTAGTTTCCAGTTCTACCCGGAATGTGAAAATATCGTGAACCGGCTGATATTTAATTCCCAAAACGGCGATAGAGTTCGGGTCTCCTGCGTCCTCGAATAGCTGAGGATTCTGTTGGTGATCTTCCGGAATCCCAACCAGAAGCTGTGGCTCGTTGGATAACCATTTTCTCAACTCATAACCACCAGCCACGAGGAGTCCGATCAGCTCATTCCTGATGATGAGCGCCTCCTCCAGAGAGGCTGCCCCTGTGCAGATATCATCTACGAACACGTCACGTGTCAGTACAGCGGCTGCCCGGGGAAAGCGAGCCCGTTCCTGCTCCGCCAGTTCCAGCAGTGACCGGATGGCAATGAAGGGACTCGACTTCAGGCCGTACGTGTTGGTGTTGAGCTCGTAGACGGTGATGGGATCCTCCGAACGTTCCCTCCAGAGTATTAACTGAAACCTCCTGTCCGCAGGATGTATTACTGTTTGGCGGAACATCATCCGGATGTCCGCACCGATCACCACCGGGTGTCTTCGGAAATTTAAAATGATGTCGACAATGTCCCGATGTAACTTCGGACCAGAATGGAGACATTGGTTCAATGAAACTCCAGTCGACGACGGTGCCGATCCGTCAAAAACAGTCCGTAGTTTTCCAGATGATGCCTTCAACACCGCATGGTGAGGCAAGAAAAAATGATCTGTCGTTGTCCAGTCGACAGTCGCCCGCGACATATGCCCCAAGGCCTCGTATTCTCGCATGAACTCGATATACTTTTCCCGAAGTACCGGATCGCGAGACATACGACGCTCCATGGACAAGAGTCGTTTCTCTGCCAACGCCCTCGATTTTCCCAAGAGAGGGGGACAGTCGATAAAGGGCAGTCGAGTTTCGATCCTACCCGACGCCATCCGGCGTGTGTGATCCTTATAAAAGGTTTCGCACTCCACATGCTCCGGATCCAGACGGGAGACCATGGGAGGCTCTTCCAGTTCCCAGAATTTTTGCATCGTCCTAGCGATGGAGGTAGTAGCGACGACAGGTGAGACATCCCGCGTCTCCTGGTCGAAAACCGGTCCCATTAAAACGTGTCCAAAGATGGTAGGTATAGCTACCAACGAAGAGCGGCCCATACTCCGCTGAGGCCCTAAAAGGATCCAGCCCAGTACATCCGCTCCCAATATGAGGTCCACCGGAGCCGGCTCCTCGAAATGAGGGTCTGCCAGCATGAGACCTGATGTGTCAGGCATTGCGTCCCGCGGAATGTCTGTCGGTGGATGCCAACCCAGCAGATTGTCGAGTACGATCGCGGCCGCCGCAATCCGTATCGAAGCGGAATGCACAGGAGAGAAGGAAATGTGGGTCTGACCGGACAGACCCCCCACTTCTGTATCTCCGACTCCCCGAATCGGAACTGAGGGAGGCGCGCACTCCAGACGTAGGCGCCTCGCTACCCTCGTAGTAATTAAGCAGCCCTGTGCCCCAGTGTCTAGGAGGGCTCGTATCCGGACGAAGTCCCCCCTAGGTCCCCAAACGCGTACCTGCGCGATGGGCAAAAGAACCGTCCTCGGTTCCGACGTAGCCCGACCACAGGCTAGTCACGCGTCAGAGCCAGCAGCCGACCCTGTCGAACCGTGATGACTCGGCCAGTAAGTCGGACGCGTGCAGGCCACCATCCGGGGTGGTGCGTATCCAGGTGCCCTACCATACCGGTGATAGGGTGGGTGGTATTCTAACCTCGGGTACTCGTGCAGTACCGGTGAGAACTGTTGACGGTTCTCACGTCGTTGTTGTTCCGGTAACGGCGGCGGAGGATAGGCGTACGAGTATCCGGGTGTTGGGTCCGGAGGTGGGGCTCCCTGTACCCAGTGGCCCTTAGAGGCACCAACTCCTGGTGTTGGTCGCGCCGGGTGCCGGGTTGTAGCCAGAACCCGGCTCCGCTCCGGCGGTCCCCAACTCACCTGAGCCGGGGTGTACGAGGGGTTGTAGTGTGGCGGCCGTGGCGGACTCCGTCTTTCCGGAGGCGGAGTTGACCCCGGCCCCAAACCGCCACCCGTGGGAGATCCCCTCTCCCGAACCGGTGCTGAGCCCTCAGCACTACGGGTGCACAGTAAGCGATGGTGCGGTCCGCCGCACACATCGCAAGGCCTCGCCTGGGGACACTCATTGTACCTATGTCCTCCCAGGCAGGCATAACACAATCCTCGTGTCCGAACGAGGTTTCGGCGCTCTTTTGTGGGCAGCCCGAGAATTGCTGGACATAGCTGCTCCAAGTGCTGCTGTCCGCAAATCCGGCATCCAGAGCCAGGGTTGATGGCGGCCGCAGCCACCAGCCTGCCGCGACCCTTCCCTGGGTTGCGTGGCGGCTGGGCGCCGTAGACTCCGGAAGTGCGGGCCGGCGCACTTGTCGGAGCCTCCTGGGAGGCTAGCTGGTTTTCCAGCAGGCCAGCCTCCTCTTCCAGGAACTCCAGAAGTTCCCCTATGGTGGGCAGAACGCTGCCGAGATCCTTGTGGACCAGTCGATTCCGCTCGAACTTGTCCCTCATCTCCTGCGACAACTTGGCCAGAACGATGTGCAGAAGAAGGAAGGACCACTGGTCGACGGGCAGTCCGAGCGTCCTTAACCCGTTTAAGGACACGGTGAGCGGGGTGATCAGCTGCGCCCTCAGCTGAGCCCTATGGTTGACCCTCGGCAATCCCAGCAGATGGGTCACGTGCGCGTCCGCCTGAAGACGCGGCTTTTCGTACCGCTTCTCCAGCAGCTGCATGGCGGTGTCGTAGCTCGCATCCTGCAGCTCCAGATGCTGTACGAGCTGTCTGGGTTCTCCGTCTAGGAAGGAACGGAGATATGCCAGCTTTTCGGCCTTGGTGAAATCCTTCCGAGTATCCACCAAGGCCAAAAACATGTTCCGGAAACCAGCCCAGTCCCGCATACATCCGGTGAAATGCGGGACCTCCAGGGCACCCAATCTTCCCATGGCGCTGGGTCCAGGGGTGTGGAGCGAAGCGGGGCGCGCAACAGGCTTCCCCTCCCGCAGTCGCTCGATGTCCTTCACCCGCTGAAGGACCTCGTCGTAAATGTCTTGGATGTGCTCCAGATCCTTGACATATTGGGCGTGGAGGGCCAGCTCCTTCTCCCCGACCGGGTCGGTTGACAATAGAGCGGTTACCGACCGCTCGGCCAACAAGAAACGAGCCTGCATTTCTTTCGAACGCGTCTCCAAGGCGTCCTCCCGGTTAGGCCGATCTACTAATGCAAGCAGCCCGGTGAACCACCGGAGCTGCTGAGCCAGCTCCTGCCGTGACGCTGTCATTATAAATAATTTAAACTAAATAAACCTAAACACAAAATTAAAACGAGTCAACGAAAACACGGAATCGATTATCCCGAATCGACTCGATGCTTTTAATTGAACGAAATTAAATTAAATTAACGTTCCGAGAAGTGTCCCAGCCCAAATGAATGAACGAACGAAAACAACGGTACTACCAACCTTACAATTTAACCGCACCTGTCCCGGAAGTGCGATTTTACACGAAATGAGCTTAACCTATTACGAACTAACAAAAAATACACAAAATTACACCGATTAACCTAGAGGTCCGGTATTAACCACGCTCTGCTACCAAAATGTTGCGGAAACCCACAACACACACTATGCTATTGCTTAGAAATACACCTTAAAAATAGAAAAATTTCCACTTACAGTTTCATGCCGCTCCCGCCGTCCTGAACGGGATCCATATGATCCGATGGGGCCCGAATCCGGCTCCGGGTCTTCTAGGGTTCCCTAAACACACCCAAACTACCCCAAAGTGCACTTTCCCCCGAGGAATACCTGTTACTTCAACAGCGGTGTGGCCGACATCCCGGCTAATTGTTTTCCCGAAACAATTCGCTTACGACGCACACTCACAAACACAGTTTGCACAATCCACTTAATTAGACTAATACGGCTCCAAATGCCCTTATTACTACATAAAATCTATTTAATTATCAACACACGATAACTATCAACCAGCCATATTTGCTTTCCAGAGACAAGAGTATAAAAAAAGAACAACTAGTGATGGGGCCATTATGCCACCAAACAAAATTGAATCTCGATAATCGATTCGTCCATAATATAAATCAAAGTTTTATTTCTAACAAAAATAAATGCCTGTTTATTTGCAACAATTTGCAAACATGGAATAGTCATGGTCAACTATACGATATTTAATTTTTTATTTTTTATTATTGATTTCTCTAACAAACATGACTTAGATCTAACGCTAAGCTATCTATTATATTGTTAATTTACATGTCTGTGAGAGACTGGTGTTTGAGGTAGGTTTCAGAAGAGAACCTGTAACCACAGGACACCCCCTCCCGCAGTCTGGATACATTAATGTCAGACATGATGGCTATTATACATGACATATAAGTGCAAGTAAAAGAGCGTTGGGTTATAACGAAGTGCAAAAATAGTTTGCTACAGGTCTTAGGGTGTTAATCAGTTAATGAACCTGTGTCGAGGTGGCGATGGCGGCGGGCGGCCTGTTTGCGGTTACACCGGAAGCAGGGGGCGCTTGGATGCACTTTGTATCGTTACGCGGGTGTCCGGCCGCCCGCCCGTCCGGCTGTCCGGGTCACTGCATGTCCGGAGCCCGCCGCGCCGCCGCGATAAAACTATTGCACCTCTACGCGAGCCCGCACGGGACGCGGCTCCGATTACAAACTATTGTGTTACCGGCGACTTCCTGATCAAACTTGATCTATAACATTAGAAAAGAACATAAATATATATGGAGCTTACAAACTACAAAAAACAATTACTTATATAACCTTAAATAATGCCACTAAAATGGTAGCCTGCCACTTAGCATAAGTCATGCCAAGTGCAATGATGTATCAAAGCAAAGTATCATTTTTTTACGATTAGATATATTTTTTACACAAGATACACACACTACACACCAATTTAAAAAAATACAAAAAGTTATCATGACATTACAATGTTTTAGTTTTGTTTAAATAATTTCGGCGGGCCGGTTAGAACCACGATAGCTCAATTGGTACAGCACCTGACCAGGTACGTCAGAAGGGTGCAGGTTTAAATCCTGCTCGAGTAAATTTATTCAACATTTGTGTTTTTGTAATCATGACATTGTTAATATTTTTTTAATTACTTATAGAAATCATAGCAGTCAACTTTTTATAAACTATGAATTACAGTTCACAGTTCAGTATTCCTTGTAAGCATAGGCTTAGAAAACATGTATTGTAACTACGGAATCGAATAAGAATACTTAATGCAACGTGACAACTCTGTTAACGTCTGTCGGCGTCGACGTCAGCGGTCCACTAGTTTACGATTTCTGTCGACCGACTTCAAACATGTTGAATAAGGTAAGATTACTTTGTGCGTGAACACATCCGTGTGCCGATGGAGCCTTTTAAAGTGCGTTCGACACGCACTTGATCACTTCATAATCTGATTGAGGTTGACGTATTCTAATCTGTCCCATTTGCCGGAGTACTTGCGTGAGTGTCCACCAGTCTCTTAATTAAACAGACGATCGTTATTTTAGATGGACAAGTACTCCATTAGAATTCCCAAAGCGGGCACTCTGAGCTAACTACATCAGTTGTGCTAATCTATTCAATACATTCCCGAGAAGCGCGATCTCTACGCCCGCGATCAATCGGAAGCCGCCGTCTGCAGCTGCCATCTCCTCACATCATCAACTAGCCTCGGGCTCCGGCTCATACCGTTGCTTGGCGCGTTATGTGCGCTGCACTTAAATGAATCAGAAAATGGAATCCCTCACCTTGAGACCGCGGCTGTTTAGCTAGAGGGCTGCAAAAATCAAAGTAGCGGTCCATATAACTGCAATCGCCCGTACCTGAGCTCACCTCATTTTAACGCGACATCATTATACAGCTCCTGGAGTTTAATACCTAAACTATCATAATAAACCTCCACTTCAAACGCGATTGCTCGGCGTGGGCGGACCTGCCCTAATTAAAGTACAAATGATGTGCCGATCGCCAGGACAGACTCAGTTATGATTTGATCAGGTAATTGATTGCTTGACACAAATAATAAATCTAAGCACATATTTATCTTGGAAGTTGTCTGAGAGAAAGCTTCTCTAGTTCGTGATTTCAATCAACTATGTCTATAAACAGTAATAATCTTCATTCCTTAGATGTTATCAAAAGCACTAGAAAAGGAAAAGGAAAATGATCAATTATTAATTTAAAACACAAAACAGCTAACTCAAATGTTATTAAGATAACTTGCTAAAACATACACACGATAAAAAACAATAAAAAATCTTTTTTCCCCCTATCTTTGTCGTTTAAACTCCCACGGGTTCACCGGATACAGGTGTTCAGTTGTGGTCTCCAGCGAACTACTATTTGTCTATCACTTGTTTTAATATTCTAAATAATTATCTCTTGAAGCGTAAAACTATTAATATTGAAAATTGATCTTCTCCCGATGTCGGCCATCATCGGCCATTGCTTGCACATAACCACATCTGTAACAGTAGGTACTATAGCAATGCTTGCAGCTGGTCTATAAACAAAGCCCACGTCGGAGATACAAAATGTCTAAAATTTTTATGCAATTTCAGTTACGACAGCATATAAATGGATTATTAAACTCACTTCGCTGTTAATCTTCTTCGTAATAAAATACATTGAATACGTTTTATGTAAATTAAAGTAAATGGATCAGTGATTACAATCTAAATTCTAATTACTGGAGACTAGGCACGTATAAATGAATGTTACAGAAGAGCAAATAGTATTAATTCAGCGTTTAAATTAAGCGTTAAATTTTATTTATCTTCGTAATCCATCTTACGTTACGTGATGTTTGCTTTGAAGTAACGTAACACCGGTGCGGCGGGTTTCATGAATTTCAGCGGTTGTCCGCGGCTGTTTTGTATGTGTTAGAAGCAGAGATTTAAATGAAATGCCTACATAGTTAAAAAGGTATTCCTTGAAAACCTTTGAACAAAGGACTTGCCTTAGGACAATAGTCAAAGATATTATAGTGAATCTTCGATCTCTACGGGTTGAAGAAGATGCTTGATGGTCCTCGCCGCCCGTAAACCCGGTTGTGCGCCGGGGCCATGTCAGTCAACAAATTTTATCCTAAAAAATAAGAAGGACTGTTTCATGGATAAATAAATAAAGACTAATATGGTATATATTGAATTTAAGGCAATGCTTCCGATATAATCGAGAAAGTTATCTAACAATGCATTGTTCTTGCGACATATGACCGGGGAGGCAAAGAGGGTAACGAGCGGCAAACACGTGGCGTTATGAGGGGCGGGGGAGGTTGGGGGGGTAGTGTTGATGTTGCCCTTTGACATGTAAATGGCGGAGTTGCTATTCACCGCGAGCCGCCGAGGCAGGCGCGGCCCTAAACACACACGCTGGCCTGTGACAAGATGCTCAATTGAATCAAAGGCGTTAATACTGAACACACGTTCACATGTTTCCCACTACACTAGGCTTAGAAGCGATACCGTGTCGTAACAAGGTGCCTTTATTGCAAGTGACTTTGCTGGCTAGACGTTGCTTTTGGGTTAGGTACACCAAACTTGGTAACGAACCGATAATTTTGGAAATGTAACTAAGTATTATTTGATATTATGTCTTCACTTACTTTCGAGTATATATAGACAGACAAAACCTGAAGACCCGGCTGTAGGGATAATCATGTGTCCTCTCAATTCTGACCTACGGAGCCGAGACATGGACACTCACTT
The DNA here is from genome assembly GCA_947562085.1 of Eudonia lacustrata. NCBI lineage: Eukaryota > Metazoa > Arthropoda > Insecta > Lepidoptera > Crambidae > Eudonia > Eudonia lacustrata. Next base: position 298,452 of record OX387316.1, read on the forward strand.
AGAAGACTCTACAGATATAGTACAAGTCACACAAACAGCCATGCTCGGAATCAGATGCCAAAATCGAATTCTTAATACTGAAATATGGCATCAGACTACAGTGGTTAAACTGGCACGACGGCACTGGCACGGCTAGACGAGGTGACGGACGTGACTTGGTGGATCAGGACTCTGACCTAATGGTGGTTGAGGCGAGGACCAGCGTGAGAAGTCGTGGTCCTTCGAGGCCGCGGTGTGTCGGCGGCGGTATGAAAGCCGCAAGCTACAGCAGTGGACCGGCTTATGGGCCGTGGTTACCTAGCAGTAGGTTGATGATGATTTCATATTCATATTTAATATCGCAGTCAAATGGCTAGTTAGTCGCTATTCGGATTCAAATAGGAAGCTCATAATTTGAATATCTGTAGCTCGGCTCTTAGAGATAATCAAAACGGCGTTATTAAAGGCATGAAATTGAGACGAAATTGGCAAGAAATAAAGCAAAGTACTCCATTATTCAACCGGAGTACCTACCTGCAGGTAATAAGATCCCGGTTCGCAATTTGCCGGCACAATGTAGCTGATATCTCTGACTGTTATTTAGATTTCGCATGAATTTTTAAGAATTATTACTGTACGGCTTGTTTTATTTTTTATTAGTTCGTACAAAAATTGACAAGTGAAGTCAAATAAGGCTGTGTACATATACCGGTGTAGGCATATGTTTGACCAACACTTCACCGTATGTAAATTATGGTAGTTAAGAGGGCTTCTAGAGGTGAAAGTGGTGAGGTGAAGCGCTTCTCCTGTATCGAACTTTAAAGTGCTCATGTGTGTAAGTCCATTTGCTCTAAAAAAATATACGCGCTTGCGAAATTCAAATACGATATTAAGTCGTACTTTGCCGACTCTAAGGCTTTTATTATGCGTTTTTATGCTTGTAAATCACTGGATGTCGTACTTCTCCAGCCGGAACATGGTTAAGCCGTAGCTGTCGTATATGTGGTAGACCAATTAAACGTAACCGATGTCTCAATGACGTGGCCGCTGTCCGCAAGCTTCCGAGGCAGCGCGCTGCGGCCACGGCCACGGCTAGGGACATGCAGACATCGACATCTGCACGGAAAACATTGTAACTCAATAGTTGGGCATTTCAATTACAGTCCTTGGACCTTATAAATAAACAAAATATAAGCTTGAAATAGTTATTCTGTGCTATTCATCATCATCATCGGCCTATATTAGTCCACTGCTGGACATAGGCCTCCCCTAATGAGCGCCATAGCGCCCTGTCCTGTCTGTTCTGTGCTATTACGTTTCCATTATTCTAATTTGAAATGAAGTTTAAACGACAGGAGCAAAACACGGAATAACTATTAGGAGTTTATTCTCTGTTTATTTGTAACGGGTTTTTGTCTTTTTAAGATTATGTCAGTAGCTCAAAATCACCTAATTTTAAGTTGAAATGTCTTTCCTCGCAGGTGTCGATTAGCACTTATTATAATAAGTGATCAATTATATTATGTAAAGCAGCTGTTGTCGATAGTAGCGGCGCGTCAGGAAGCTGCCATTCAGTTTGTGCTCTTAACTTCACAATCACATCACGATTGTAATTAATTGCTGGTGTTTCGCAAACAACTGAAATAAATTAAAAGTTTTTGTAAATTATAGGTAGTAACTATAACTGTGGTATTACCAAGAAATTGCACGCTTATGAAAATAATGTTTCAATAATAATCCAAATTATGATAATCCAGTTCAAGCTCAAATGTATGTGCTTAATAAACAAACAATTAATTGAGTTCGTCTATGCTGGAAACGATGCAGTGAGATTGATTTAAACTTTTTATTTATTTATTAAAATCAGGCAGCAATGACCCATTAAAATATAAATACCTTACAGACGAACATACTAACATACCTACATACCAACATAACTTATTAATACTCTTATCGTTCATTCACAATACTCTCTGTTACATCGCTTAGATTGTGGATTTTCTGTGGCTTAACCTCACGTCGTCGTATCAAAACAATTTATTCAAAGAAGCTCCTTTGCAACCATCGTGGTTGTTCTTGTTCTGAAACACACAAATCTTTGACCTAAAACTTGGAACGATAGGTATTTAGAAAGTTTCAGTAACTGACGCGAACTGAAGGGGAAACATAGGGAATGTTACTGGAATAGTAAGACATTGTTCACTATAGGCGCTTGGGGAGCTAAAAGCACTCAAGGAGTCCTGCAGTCAACTGCTAAAAGAGAGGGATGACAGTGAAATAGAAATAAAATCTATGATAGACAGAAACTCACAGCTTAAGAATGAGTTAGGCCAATTGCACATGCAACACCAGGATGTGCTTCACCAGCGTGACCAACTGCAAGATGTCATCTCCAATTTTGAGCAGCAGCACAACACCTATGAAAGGGCACTTGACCGCATCACCGAGTTGGAAAGGGATCTCAGTGCGGCCAACCATCAGATTTCCCAATTTGTTGAGTTGCAGCAGCAGCATGAAGAGGAACATACTCAGTCCTTATTTGAAGAGATTATGGCATCACCTGGTGGTATGTCGTTACAGGAATTAAAGAAACAACTGCATGAGGCGAACAACAAAATAATGTTCTTAGAAACATCCAAACACAATACAACTGCCTCGTTAAATCAAAGCCTGTTCGATGAGTCGGTAGTCTGTGCCCCCTCCTTGGTTTCTGCGACAGCTAGCAGTCAGCCCACTGTCACAGTAGATCTGACATGTGATGAAAGTAGAAATAGCAACAACTTTGTAAAGGTTGCTGGCTGTAGCAAAAACAAACTTAAAAAATATATAAAAATTAATAAATATATTACAAAAACACAAAAGTTAGTTAAAAAACATAAATTTTTCATCAAAAATGTAAAATTGAATAGAGAAAGATTATACCTAATAGACAAATTATATACTTATTCATCACAGCTGCATAACAAAAATTTGCAATATAAAAAAGACACACAACTTTTACAAAATAGTATAGAACAATTACAGGACTCTCTTCTTTCCATTACCAAAAAATATGAACTTTCACAAGGACAAATAAAAGAACACATGTTGGCTATGAATGAGCTGGTAGAAACGTGTAATGAAAACAATGATAGATTTAATTCATTTACTTGTAACCACACTTGTAAATGTAAGCAATTACCAGGTCGTTTGTCGGTGACATGTGATTCTTCCTCTCCATTAAAATTAATTAATACTGATTTACCTAAAGGTTCCCTTAGCCAGTGTAAAATTATAAATACACCACACTTAGTAAAAAATATCAATCAAGAGGATTTAAATTTAGATAATAAGAGTGACACTGTTATATTTAGCGATGAATTTGGTTAAAACATGGGCCGCTTGTTATTTGACTTAGGACATTCAATTACCAATTACTGTATGCCTGGTGCTTCTTATCAAGATATTTTAACAAAAGCAATTGATTATAAATATAAACATAATAGTACTGTATTAATTTTTGTTGGAAATAGGGGTAAATTGAACAAATCAAGTTTGATTAAGAGTTTAAATAAGTTAAATAATTCAAATGTAGGGAAAATTATACTGTTTACTTTACCCTATTGTAATAGCTTGCCACAGGAGGAAAATACTACTAGATATAAGCTTAATTTGACATTACATACATTTTGCAACAATGAAAATTTGCATTTAATTGACACTAACAATTATGTTAGTAATTTTTATTTGACAAAAGATAGTCATTATCTGCCATTTTATTGCAAGCGACAAATAGCTTCATCGCTATCATATTTTTTACACATCTCAGCCAAAAACTTGGCTAAACAAGTTGCTCCTAGTGAGCAATGTTTAATAGACATAAATGTCAGTAGTGTTTCTACTGACATTCCAATCAATAATTTAAATTAAATCATAAGACAAAAGAGGAATTCTCTTGCAAAATGTTTGGTAATATTTTAAATAAATGTAAAATTAATTCTAAGAAAAGCCCGTCCCAACCTACAATTATTAAAAATGTTCACTCAATTAATATAGTTCACCAGAACATTCAAGGGATGACAGGCAAAGATCTGGAGATTGAATTGTTCATGAACGATAATAAAGTTGATATTTTATGTATTACTGAACACTGGCTTAAAGATCATCAGTTCATGTTCAATTTTAATAATCATTTGGTAGGTAGTTCGTTCAGTCGAGTAAATTCAATTCATGGTGGCTCCTTAATTATAGTTAATAAGAAATTAAAATTAAAGGAACGAAAAGACATAGTGAGCCTCTCGGTTGAGCGAACAATAGAAATAGCTTGTGTGGAGCTGGAGCGACTTGTTGTATTAAGTGTATACAGGCCTCCGTCAGCATTGTATGATTATTTTGAAAAAGTAATGGATGAAGCATTATATAAAATCCGCAATGTAGGTAAAAAGATAGTAATTTGCGGTGATTTTAATATTAATTTGTTAGAAAAGTCTACAGGTTCTATCAAAATTAAAAATTTATTTCAATCGTATAATTTAAATAATTTATTTATGGAGCCAACTAGAATAACTGCCACTTCGGCCACTTGTATTGATAACATATATACCGATCTAGTACCACTGTCTAAACTCATTATTAATAAACTGGACTCTGATCATTGTGGCCAAATGGTCAGCCTTCCACATCAGTGTAAGCAAGTGAAGAAACAGAATATTACTGTTGTACCAAAAACTGCAGGCCGTCTGGAACGGTTTAAAAACAATCTTTATGATAATATATGTTTTTTAAAGTATAATGATAACCCAAATGAATTTTATAATAATTTCTTTCATAAATATTGTACAGAATTTAATAAAACTTTTATTCCAAAAAGGATCTCGGTTAGTGGTACTGTTACTTTTAGTGAATGGGCTACAATTGGTATCCACAAAAGTAGAAAGCGACTTTATGAGCTATATGATGAACGCAACTATAACACTAGTGAAGATTTTAAATTGTATGTCAAAAATTATTCTAAGTTATTTAAAATAGTATGTCGATTAGCAAAGGCAAAGTTCCTGAGTTCAAAGATTAAGCTAAGTGATAACAAAATAAAAATGACATGGAATATTATAAATAGTGAAACTGGAAATGTCAAAAGTCGTAACAATGAGTACAAATTGAGCTACGAAAATCAAACCTTAACTTCCGATGCTGATGTTGCTGCGGCATTTGAGAAGTTTTTTACTGATAATCCAGTTTCAACTACAAAGGCTTTAGACTCCTCCCCCACTGTAGCTGAAGCGGTTCTAAAGGAAAATGTCAAACCTAGTGAAAACTATTTTAGTTTTCAAAAAATTGATTTTAGATATATAATTAAAACTTTTAATACTCTTAATAAAAAGAAGACTGCTGATCTGTGGGGTAATTCCGTCGACGTCACTAAATCCGTTATTGAGACAATAGCTCCAGTTTTAGCTTGCATATTTAATGAATGCATTGACTGTGGTGTTTTTCCTGACCTAATGAAGCACAGTAAAGTAATCCCATTATTCAAATCAGGTAGCACATGTGACCCCTCTAACTTTAGACCAATTTCTGTGTTACCCACATTTAGTAAAATATTTGAAAAGATAATTCTAGACCAAATTCAAGTTCATTTTTATAGAAATAAACTTTTACATTCTAGACAATATGGTTTCACTAGGGGTCGCTCGACTACTGACGCTGGTGTTGAGCTTATTCTTCAAATATTTAATGCCTGGGAGGATTCTCACGATGCCGTAGGGGTTTTTTGTGATTTATCCAAGGCCTTTGATTGTGTTTTACATGAAACCCTGGTCAGGAAGCTCTACCACTATGGAATTAGAGATGCATCACTGAATCTTCTTATCTCATATTTGAGTGATAGGGTTCAGAGGGTTGATGTTAACGGTAAAAGATCTCCGGGATCGGTGGTTACAATGGGTGTTCCACAGGGTTCAATTCTTGGTCCTTTCTTATTTTTAATTTATATTAACGACTTGCCTTACCTTGTAAAAGACAAACATGAGATAGTATTGTTTGCAGATGATACCTCACTTTTATTCAAAGTGAAACGACGACAGCCGATTGATGACGATGTGAACAATGCTGTCACAAAGATAGTTCATTGGTTTAGTGTTAACAATTTGCTATTAAATGAACAAAAAACCAAATGTATAAGATTTGTATTACCCAACGTTAAGGAGGTAAAAACCAGTGTAAAAATTAAAGATAAGAATGTGGACCTTGTGGACACCACAGTGTTTCTAGGTATTACGTTGGATGCAAAGCTACAGTGGGGCCCACATATAGATAAATTGTCGAGTAGACTGAGCTCTGCGGCTTATGCAGTAATGAAAATTCGTCAGATCACTGACATTGAAACAGCTAGACTTGTTTACTTTAGTTATTTCCATAGCGTAATGTCGTACGGCATTTTACTGTGGGGCAATGCTGCCGATATTCAAACTATCTTTGTGCTGCAGAAGCGGGCTATTCGAGCAATTTATAATCTAAAAGCTGGTAATTCTCTTAGGGAGAGATTTAAAGATATTAATATAATGACAGTTGCATCACAATATATTTACGAGAACCTAATGTATGTATATAAAAATATTGAAACTTTTTCTAAAAACAGTGATACTCACAATGTAAACACTAGAAATAAAAACAAACTAGCAGTACCTAATACTAGGCTCCACAAAGTAAATAATTCATTTAGAGGCCTGTGTGTACGTTTTTACAATAAAGTTCCAAGTAATATCCAAAAACTAGATATTAATAAATTTAAAATCGCTATTAAAGAAAAGCTTTATAAAAAAGCTTATTATAAAGTGTCTGATTACATTGAAGACAAAACAGCATGGGTTTAAAATGCTCCAATCTATTTCTAATCCAATATATTGTTAAGGTTTTTTAAACTTGTATAACTTGGTAACGTAACGGCATATAATTTTGTAAATGTCGTTACATAATGAATTAAAGCTGTGGAGTTTCTTGCGCCCATTCTTCTCCACAGCTAAAAAATAGACGTCCTGAATGGGTAGTAGGTAAAAAAATTATGGACGATTCAAAAGCACTTTTCTAAAGTTTATTTGAATAAAGAATATTTGACTTTGACTTTGACTTTGACTATATTTTTTGGCTATTTCCCCTCTAAAATACTCTAATGCTTTATGATTACAATAGTTTAAAAAGCAAAGTTTCAGACCTTCCACATACTGTTTAGTTCAAAAGCTGACTTACGTATAGGCATTGCGATTCTTATAGCAGATTTCTTATTTTCCCTGGTAAAATTATTCCTACTGAGTTGTTTCAATATCTCGCGCAACACTTTTTACATTCATATTAAATAGTTGAATGAGTTTTACAAATTAAAACTACGATTTTAACATATCAATATTTTAATAAAAAACAAATCTTTAATTTGCTTTAAAATCTTCTAAAAAGACACAGGTATGAACCAGTTTACATCACATATCTGAGGCCACTGCGCGCTGCCTTAGAATCTATACTTAGAACGATACTTTATACACCTAAAGAATATAGAGCACCTATTTATACCTGAGGGCGGGAGCTTCCCCGCGGCCTGCTGTATTCAACCGGTGTTCATTTGAAGGCTAGCGCTTTATAAAACAGATCGTATGCCATCGATTCTTGCTCCCTGAAGCCGCGGCGCGATGTTTACAATGGCGTGGCGGGGCGTTCTTTGTTAATCGCCCGCATCAATGCGGGGCAGGCTGCGCGGCTGTGGTGCGGTTGCGGGTCCGTTGCGGGCGGTTGCGGTGCGGTTGCGGTGCGGTTGCGGGGCGGTTGCGGGGCGGTTGCGGGGCGGTTGCCATGCTGCTGCGGGGCGGCTAGCGGCTGTGGGGCAATTGGTGGGCGGCTGCGGGGCGGGTGCGGCGCGGCGCAGCGGCCTCGATGCCATTCACACATGTGCCGCGTCTGTGTTTTTATTAAACGAATTCCCGATAACTCGAATCAAACACTCGAAGAAAGTAATAATATTTAGATCCGAGTATCTAGTAAAAAAATTGGCTTATAAGAAAAAAAACGACTCTTACCGTGTGGTGACGTTGTTCATGGTAAATAAGGTACGTGCTACATTAATATCATCATCATCATCATCTCAGCCAAAAGACGTCCACTGCTGGACAAAGGCCTCCCCCAAGGATCTCCACAACGACCGGTTTTGTGCTGCTCGCATCCAGCGGCTTCCCGCGACCTTCACCAGATCGTCGGTCCACCTTGTTGGAGGCCTTCCTGCCACACTGCGCTTTCCGGTACGCGGTCGCCACTCAGGGACTATTCCGCCCTAGCGGCCATCAGTCCTGCGAGCAAGGTGCCCTGCCCACTGCCACTTGAGTTTAGCAACTCTTCGGGCTATGTCGGTTACCTTTGTTCTTCTGCGGATCTCCTCATTTCTGATTCGATCACGCAGAGAAACCCCGAGCAAAGCCCTCTTCATTGCTCTTTGAGTGACTTTGAGCTTTCTGATAAGGCCCATAGTGAGCGACCACGTCTCAGTCTCGTATGTCATCACTGGCATCACACACTGGTCAAAGACTTTCGTCTTGAGACACTGCGGTATATCGGACGAAAAGATATTTCGTAGCTTACCGAACGCTGCCCAGCCTAATTGGATTTGACGATTGACCTCTTTGCTGAAGTTGGACCTACCTAGCTGGACCGTAAACATAATCGTCCACAACTTCAAGGGCAGAGTCCCCAACCTTCAGAGGAGTGGGTACGACACGTGAGTTTGACATAACTTTCGTCTTCTCCATGTTCATTTTAAGACCCACTTGTTGAGAGACTCTGTTGAGGTCACCGAGCATTGTGCCGAGGTCTTCCAGGGTCTCAGCCATGACCACTATATCGTCAGCAAATCGAAGCTGAGTGATGTATATGCTGTTGACGTTGATGCCGAGTTCTTTTTTAGTCCAGAAGCTTAAAAACATCTTCCAGTTTCGGAGATATCAAATGTCCCTGTCCCACTCCTTGCTGCAACTGGATAGTTTTCGAGCTCTGGTCCTGAAGACGGACTGACATAGTGGCGCTTTCATACAAACACTTCAACACTTCGATGTACTGGTAGTCAATTTGGCACTGCTGGAGAGACTGTAGCACGGCCCATGTTTCAATCGAATCGAAGGCTTTTTCATAGTCCACAAACGCTAAGCAAAGAGGCTGGTTATACTCTTCGGTCTTCTGTATAACCTGCCGTAGCGTATGTATGTGGTCTATGTTGCTGCAGCCTTTTCGGAAACCGGCTTGTTTGATAGGCATAGGCATAGTCATCAAACCTGCGTGCGAGACGATTCGTTATAACTCTCAAGAACAGCTTGTAGACGTGGCTTAGAAGTGAGATGGGCTTGTAGTTCTTCAGCAGGGTTTTGTCGCCCTTTTTGAAGAACAGTACCACCATACCTTCGTGCCACATCTCTCTATTCCTTACATAAAATAATAATGATTTATTTTATGTAAAAAAAAAAAACAATAAAACATTGATTATAATAATAATATGATGTATTTGAATACAGCAAACATTCTAAATCATTATTCAAGTATGTAGTGCGCATTCGAATATAAATTCCCTCACTTGAGTTTGCGAGGCTTACTCGTATATGGTATTCGAGTCAATACGCGAGTCTAGCTGACTCAGCACTTCACTACACACCTGGAGCGAAGGAGTGTCGGTGGCAACCGTTATTTAAAATCGATGATTGTAGAAAGCTTAAATGGAAACAACATTGCAAGATTGGAAACGAAATATAATTTTTTTTTTAAATTGATATATATTTTTGTTTTGACATTTAATATTTATAACTATTGAACTCATTCTAAAAATTGACAAAGCAGCACGATGCCTAAGAAACAAATCTACTTACTTCTAAATAAAAGTAAATCAAAGTAAGTAATACTTTTTCCTCATAAACATTTATATCCTTCGGAATTCTACAATCGACTGACGGAAGAGTGACATGAAATGATCCAATATTCTGAGCGAAGCCTTTTACCAGCGCCCGTCTCCGATACAGCGATAATTAAAAGTTTACATAAAATAACGTGTTCTTCTCCTGTCGTGTCTTCCCTTTCAAACATTATACAGGTACTTTAAAAGTTTTGCGTTACGTTACTAATAATAAAAGTTTACTGAAACAAAGTTCGGTTGTTATTTAGCTTACTTATCTCTTTATTATTCAGTTAAGTTTTAAAACTGTAATACTGTAATTGTAATTATCACCAGCCTGAATAAATTTACGCACGATTTTAATAACCAATAATATTGAAAAGGTTGATTAGGAAGGCGGCGGCGGCGGTTTGTGTCCTGCAGCTGTTATATGATATTGCATCATTTAGGAATAATGTATACACAAACGATACGATAGAAATAGTTTGCAATAGGAATTCATTTACTTAACAGTCACAGGCTGTCACTAGGGTTGCCAACTAAAAAATAACGTATCCTGCGTTATTTTCCATCCATTACTTTATTCTTTTTAATATAAATAAAGTATGGAAAATACTTTATTTCCGACTAATGGCGTGCGTTTGAAGGGAATATTCCTGTTGACTTAATTTCTGAACTACTGAATGATACTCAGACTCAGGTGAAGTGAAACGAAACGCAACGCTTAAATAAATAAATTTGGAAAATACTTAAATTTTTCTACAAATCCTTTTTTTTATACTAGTTAGTGATGCTAGGTATCACACCAGGTTTGTGATCTCTAAAACATTTACTTTATCTATAAAGATAAAAGATAAAGTCATAAGATATTGACCATTGTCTAAAATGAAATGAAATTAAACTACATTATAGGTTAGAAGTTTGATGCTTACTCTTAAAACTTTAAAATGATGCAATTCATAACTTAAACGAAGCACTCAGCATGCCGCGGCGATTCCGACGAGAGCCATCGTAAACATTTCACCTGTGGGTCGTCTGGACCAAGTGTTTCCACTAAAAGCGTTGTCAATGCCTGCGCGGCGATGGTTTACGAGCGCCGCCGACCAGCCGGGATTTAGTGCTGCTGAAAACGGGAATGGACGGCATCATCGTTCACCACTGACGGACGAATCGGGCGCCGAGTGCCCCGCGGCGCCTGACTCAATGGGTGAGAACACGGGACGATAAACACGTTCAGCAGATAGCATGCTATTTTGGCCACATCAGATGCTATTTTGGAGATGGATATAAGTTTTATGTCAGTGAGTGATGCTTACGCCATTTGTATTGTTTTTGGACTTTAGTAAGCTTGTTATACTAATTACGAGATCTGGCCGTCGGGTAGGGTTTTTAAAAACTGTAGACCAGTTGTGCTAATAAAATATATTTAATTAGATATTAAGTTACAATTGAATATATGATTATAATAAAACTTATATGTCTAACGTCCTCGTGCTACAGCGATTGAGCATCAAAAGGCCCGGATCACACGCGAAAATGTCACACGAGACACTTTATTGTCGAATTGGCACTTTTCGGTGAATCTCATTTTTCACAGGAAATTCGATGTTGCAATCTGTTTGGTACGAGGCATCTGTACTCGTAACACCTCCCCTCCTAGACGAGCAAATATTTGCCAATGTTTAATGCAAATGTTGCGGCTCTTCTATCTTCAGAGGCCGATCCCGGAGAAGTTGGTGATGGTGCATTTACTCCAACCATTTCAATATTAGCATGTGATGGTTCAGGTTTTATATTCCAGCCTCGACGACGACGGATGCAGTATATGATAAAAAGTGCAGCTGCACTTAACAATATGATACCGTAGGTAGGTATCGTCGTATGAAACACACTCGTGAGAACCTCTGTGTGGGGTTTTGTAGGTACTTGCAACATAATTTGCTTTTGAATATTGTGCAACTTATCCAAATCAATTGTTGTAAGATTATAATGATGAGACATTGATGAGTGATTCATTGAATTGAAGAACAATGCATTTGGAATTGTCATTATCTCAACAGCATGCCCGCGTACTTTGTCATCAATATTGATGATGGTAAATGCAGGTGTTTTAATGTTGCAATTTCGAGGAATTGTTGCCAGGTAGCTTCCTTCCAGGATTCGATGATTTTCTTGCTCGTAAGATAACTGGACGCTAGTTCTTTTTGGGAATGAAATTAAATAGTGTTGATTATCTAGTTCTAATAATGCTTCCTTGAATAGTAAGACAGAAGAGGTATGACATGTGTCGCTTATTTCTTGCTTGAATATAAGATGATGGATGCAGTCACGTTGAGTGCGTGTTTGATGACCAATCTTTTCTTCGCAGATATACCAAGTATTAATCTTCGGGCATTCAGCCTCCATGTACACAAACTCCTGGGAGTTGGCTGCTATGTATGGGAAAGAAGGAATTATAATTTGGTGTTCTTTGTTGGGAATGGGACAGAGTCTGAAAAGGTCATATACTGGCGAGGACAAAATAGGGAATCTAAGAACTATTACTATTCTATCTTCAACATAGTATGCCCCTAAATTAATTAAATCATAGTAATACCTAACATCTACGTCTAATACCTGATCGGGTTTATATAAGGATTTCAATTTGCTTATCATTTTAAGTAAGTCACTAACTGATAAAATAGAATGGTGCATCGATTTAGTGCGACTAAAAGCTAATATGTTTTCTAGCCTAGTTATTTCGTAAGACAAATCTTGCACATTTTCATTAAGCATAATGAACAACTGAGATAGCTGTGTATACATAGACAAAAACTTTCTGTCAGAACTAGCAGTGTTGGAAAGAAAAAGTACCAGTTTTTCTAATTTACGCTGATTACTTGTTATATTGTCTAGGGCGTGAGTTTGTTGGAGACTCATTTCTTTATATAAACTTATGTGCTTATTCAAGTTAAGCGATAAGTCTTGGTCATTTTGCTGTTAAATTTTTATAGCGTTTTCAAACCTTAAGGCATCGCCATTATCGAGATTGCCAGATATGCTTTTAATGAAAGTACCTAAAGAATCAATAAGACCACGCCTTAATCGCCTAGGTTCAAATGTTTGTAATTGCGATATAATTTTTTCTAATTTATTAAATAAGTGTAAAGCTTGATATTTAAAGGAAGGGAAATTACGATTTGGTGTCTTATTAACAGCGTCATTAAGTTCGTTTTTCAATAAATCAATCTTTCGCTGTATGTCATTAACATTAACGTCCTGGAGGAAAGAGTGGTAATGGGATATGACCTTGGTCTTGCCAAGCTTATAAGGTAGAATTCCAGGTCCGTCGGATAAGTCGTCAAGTCGGATGTTCCCTACTGGTAGATGGTCTTCCAGTGCTCGTGCTGGGATTATCACGACTGTGAGGGTCCTGTAAGTAACAAATCGACAGTCTTTTTATTTCGTTTTAGTCTAGCTTTTGCAATGGGCCCGCGTTTTTTAGAAGTATAAATGTGAACAGGTAGGTTGGCCATAACCTTATCCTCTGTATATCGTGGAACTAGTTTTTGCCTGCCAGCTGCTGGATTTTTTACAAATACTGTTTGATTTTGTTCGTAATTTGTTTCAGGTTCCCGGTTAGAATTACGTTGCGTCATTATCGTTGCCCGTTGGGAGTATGATGAGTCGTGAATTATTTTATAGACTGTTTCCATTTTGTTACGGTGTTCTAGTAAGTATTGTTGAAGCAATCTTTCAGTCAAATTTAAGTCAGTGGGCTCTCTAGGATCGAAATGACCAGATATAAGATCAAAAGGTCGGCATTTAGTCAGACTATGAATTGAGCTATTATATGCAACTAATGCGTAAGGTATCAAGTTTTGTGTAGGTTCGTTTCTTTGCTATAGTTTTAGTAACCGTAAGTGTTCTAAAAGCGTGCCGTGGAAACGCTCAACCATGCCGTTCTCATTTGGGGCATAAGCCGCTGTAGTGTGGTGTTGAATTTTGTGCAATCTAAGGAATTCTGATAAAACTTGATTAGTGAATTCGGTTCCCTGATCTGTTATTAATGTTAAGGGAAGGCCGTGATGAGTACTAAATGTCATTAATGCTTTTACGATTCTTGGGGCTGTACAGTCTGTAATTTGATATGCTTGCGCATACTTAGAAAACGAGTCAATAATAGTTAAATATTTCTGCTGTTCTATACTAAGAACATCAACATGTATTATTTCAAATGGTTTTGATGGCGGCGGTACAATTTTAAATTGAGGCCTCACTGGGTTACGGTCGTATTTGGCACGACCACATATTACACACTCATTTATATATTTTGTAATGCTTTCTTTTAATTTAGGCCAAAAGTATCTTTGAGATAACGAAGTATATGTTTCATTTATGCCTCTATGATTAGTTTTTCCTATATGGTATTTAGATATTATATCTTGTTGATTTAGATAAATGCGAACATTCTCCAATTCGCGTTTTACTAAAATAAGATTTAATGCTGAGTTTTTAAATGTATTCTGAAGAATGGGAACAATTGAGTACATTTTGTCTAAAGGTTGCACAAGAACAGCAGTGCGTAATTTAGGGTCAATATGGGTTTTTACTAAACTAATTATATCTTGTTCTATGTTATCCTCGAAAACATCAACTATAGCTTTTCTGAATGTTTCAAAGGGTATTGTAGTTCTAGGTTTAGTTTTCATAGTGTTAGTTACTATTTTTATGATAAGTTGTCGTTTAAATTTATTTAAAGGGTCTTCTGAAATGGTTATTTCTAGAGAAGGGTTTTCTGCACTAGTATGTACTGTGGCAGTGCTTATATCAAGTTGCAAGTCATTTTGTGTAAGTATATTGTCATGTTCATCTATGATAGGTGGTGGGCTAAATAAAGGTCTCTGGCTGAGTGCAGTGTCAGTTGATGAAGCGCTTATTAAAGGTCTATCATCCGGTGCAGTTACAGTGGATTCTGAAGATCTACCAGAAGAAGAGCTTGAGCTGATGTTAACTATTACTGAATCTAACTCTTCGTTATGTATTTCTACGCGAGACAAAGCATCTACGTTGGTATTGCTTTTACCTTTTTTATAAATTATAGTGTAGTCATACTCTGCAAGTTTTAGTCTCCATCTCGTGAGGCGAGAATTAGGTTCTTTAAGGTTCATTAACCATTGTAAGGGTTTGTGGTCAGTAATAATTTTGAACTTTCGACCAAAAATATATGGCCTAAAATATTTTGCGGCCCAAACTATAGCGAGAAGCTCTTTTTCAATGGTAGAGTAGTTAATTTCGCTGTCATTCAATGTTCTGGATGCATATGCAATAGGTCGGTCTGAGCCTATTGGTCCTTGTGACAGAACCGCTCCCAGCGCTATGTTGGATGCATCAGTTGTCAAAATAAACTCTTTTGAAAGGTCCGGGTACTGTAAAATGGGGTCATTTATTAGAAGTGTTTTACAATGTTCGAAACATTTGATGTAGTCGGGTGTCAGGTTAATTTTAGCTCCTTTTTTAAGACACAATGTCAAGGGTTTTGTTACTCGAGCGAAATCCGGTATAAAACGTCGATAATAACCCAATAGTCCTAAAAATCCTTTTATCTGTTTAGTAGTTTTTGGTATGGGATATTTCAAGATAGCCGAAATTTTGTCCGGGTTAGGTTTTACTCCTTCTGTTGTTATAATATGGCCTAAGTACAGAGTTTCATGTCTTAAAAATTCCGACTTGTCCATTTGTATTTTAAAGTTTGAGTTTCTGAGCCTATCAAAGATTCTTCTAAGATTTACAATATGCTCTTGTAACGAGGTAGAAAAACAGAGAATATCATCTTGATAGACAATACAGATAGAGTGTTGTAGACCCCTTAAGACATTGTCCATCACTCTTTGGAAGGTTGAAGGACTGTTCTTAAGACCCATTGGCATTCTCAGAAACTCAAAATGACCGTTACCGTCGGCGACACTGAATCCCGTTTTGTGAATATCCCGTGGATCCATCTCCACTTGATAAAATCCACTGGCAAGGTCCAGCGTTGTAAAATACTGGCAGTTGCCAAGCTTGTCTAGTATGTCGGTAATGTTAGGGATGGGGTATTTGTCATCCACGGTCTTTTCATTGAGTTTACGGAAGTCAACGACTAGTCTCCATTTAGCTTTGCCCGACGCATCCGCTTTTTTAGGTACTATCCATATAGGCGCATTCCATGCCGAAGAAGAAGGCCTAATTATGCCCTGATCCAACATTTTTTTAATTTGCGATTCTACTTCCTGTCTATGTATATACGGGTATCTATAAGTTTTGCTATGAACCGGAATTTCGTCAGTAGTAAAAATTCTATGTTTAATTTTATTAGTGAATGTCAGGGACTCGTTTTCAATATAAAAAACATCTGAGTATTCTTTACACAATAACATTAAATTAGTTCGTTCTTCGACATTCAAATGATCAGTACGCAAGCGCGATAAGATTTCTTGGAACCGCCCGTCCTTGTTGAGTGCATTGTTCATCGCGCGCATAGGTACAGTCCGTTCACTAAAAATGTGTGCGCTTATTGGTTTCGTTAACGCAAAAGTAATGTTCTCCTTTGTGGGATTACTTATTTCTACTAATGCATAGTTATCCTTTGCGTTAGTAAAACAGTTTGCAAGGTGACACTTAATAATAGTTTGTTGATCTATGCAAATTTCGCCCGTAGAAATATCAACTGGCACTCTTATTAGTTGACTCGACTCCGCGGGAATCTAGTCTCAAATAGATTTATATTATTTGATTCATACATTTGAATTGGGTTGATTGCATATTGGGTTTTTAAAGTACGTGACTGAAGATCGATTTTCGTTTGCCAATACTCTAAAAGGTCGAAGCCAATTAATCCGTCGAAAAAATCATGAAATCTGTAAATAAATAATTTAATTGGTCTTTTATCATTAAACTCTGGAAAACAAGGTATATTTATAGAGAAGTCATTTTTGGTAGTCGCATGAATATTTGTTACCATGAAAGGGTCATAATTTAAAGGATAATTAGAAAAAAAATTATCAACAGCCTCGGGACTTATGAACGATTGGTTCGCGCCCGTATCAATTAATAGCTTCAAAGGCAGGTAAGAAATTTGAATATACGGCAACTATTTTTTATTTTGCAAATTTAACTCTATTCTGGGTGGTCCACATTGGCTTCCAAACAAAAATTTCCCTCTTGATTTTGTTCTGAACTTTGAACGTCTATTAGCTGATTAGATTCTATTTCAGTCAGTACGTCAACTTGGTCTAAGTTTCGGTCATCATAGTCGTAGTCATAGTAGTATGGTTCACATGTCTCATTTACATTTATTTGTCTGGGACCAGTTTGTGGCACAGGTGGTAGTGGACGTGCTACAGGGTGGCTAATACCAGACATAGGCCTAGGGTAAGCTTGATGTTGAACCGGCGGGAATGGACGTGTTGGAATTTTAAATCCCGTTGTCATATTAGATCGCGGTAGGGCCCTCATTATTTGTTGAGTTCTGGAAGGTCCTTGCCCGGTCATATTATATTTTAAAGTTTGAGGTGTTGTAGGTAAATTATTATTATTATTGGATGCGATATTATAACCGTAATTAGAAGATGAATGCATTCGATTTGAATGTCCCGGTGTATTATTGAACTGGTGCAAAGATGAATTAAATGGCGTAAAATTTAATGGCATATGGAATTGAGCTTGTTTTTGTAAGTATTAGATTGAACATTTTTATTTTGCAAGTACATAACATTTAGTTCGTCTTGTGCGTATTCTAAGGCTTTTTCTAACGTTTCGGGACGCATGCACCTAATGCGTGACCCTAACGGTTCATTGAGACCACGCGTAAAGGTTTGCAATGCCAATTTTTTATATAGGCTGCGTTTAGCCGCGACTGTAGTCTCAATAGACTCATGTAATTCTATATAAGTCATGATGGTGCATAACAAGGTTTGAATACGCTCATAAAAAACGCTTGGTGTATCCGACCTCTGGGTGAGATTGGATAAATCCGTGTAGAGCGCTGTTTCATCACGGTGATCGCTGAAATTGTTAATTAATGCATTTCTTATGCCATTCCAGTCGCTGGGAATGCCATTGTTCATTAGAGTTCTGGCGGCAGGGCCAGTTATTTTATTTAATATTCCATTAATGAGCGCCGAATTATTGAGTTCATTTCCAGGGGCTGGACTGACAAACTTTAATATTAGTTGATCACAGATACCTAGGAATCGAATGAGCACATTTGGGTTTCCATCAAACTCAGGGGCCAACCTCAATGCTTTCCAAATTTGATCGGTTAAATCTACAGCTCCTGAGGCTAAAGTAGCTGAATTACTACTGCCTTCCATGTCTTCAGATTCTATTTCTTCTAGCGCTACTAATAGATCGCGGTGAAATCGCGACTTTTTGTAACTCTCTAGGATATTTCATCTTGTGTTAGGCTTAATATCCCTATCTCTACGTGGATTAAAAATGGTGATAGTTATTTAAAACCTATTAAATTAAAATTTAAAAAAAAATATCAGATTATGGTACTAAATTTTCTACCAGATTGAGGAACCTACTTTTATTCCTACAGGATTGTACTACTATACCTACGGGATTGAGGAATAGCAGCCAATAGGAGTATTATGTAACTATATAATATTGCTCACATTAGCAAGGTAATCTGCATAGTGCGTAGAACGTGACCCATCGATTTCTTGATGCAGCCCTCCTTGAAGAAGATTCTTCCTCCCAAGAATAGCACGGTCTATAGTGTATGGTCCAGCCGACAGCTTACAACCGTAGATTCGTAGGGATAGTCGACACGCCGACGAAACGACTATCAGGCGGACTCAAAGTTGGATATCGCGACCTGAACCGACTATCCTACCGACTGCGCCAATTACAAGATCTGGCCGTCGGGTAGGGTTTTTAAAAACTGTAGACCAGTTGTGCTAATAAAATATATTTAATTAGATATTAAGTTACAATTGAATATATGATTATAATAAAACTTATATGTCTAACGTCCTCGTGCTACAGCGATTGAGCATCAAAAGGCCCGGATCACACCCGAAAATGTCACACGAGACACTTTATTGTCGAATTGGCACTTTTCGGTGAATCTCATTTTTCACAGGAAATTCGATGTTGCAATCTGTTTGGTACGAGGCATCTGTACTCGTAACATACTCGTAGTGTTGTTTGTTTATCATGTCTACATTTTATTGTCAGATTGTTTCGACAAGAAAGGCTGTCACTCAATACGTTAATACTTCAATGTTGTACCTATTCATAACTAGTCTGGCCTACATTACATACCGCTGCAGTTTCGCACACTTGGCTCCGTGTCCTCGCTCGCTGGTGGAGGTGTCATCGCGAAGTGCTCGCTATTTGAAGCGGCGAGAGCGCGCGGCCGGTGGCGGCGGCGGCGAACGACTCAATCTGCAAATAAACGGCGGCTTATCTGCAAACGGAGGCTGTAAACAAGCCTCCATTGTTTATTCTTGAAAATTAAGCCAGACTTTGGTCCCCAGGCAAGTCTATTTATTTAATTCCCTCCGCTAATTCCTCCCTTACTCGAACTGTATTTACAGTACAGTTAAACAATAAATAATGTTTCAGAATAACTTGAAACGTGCTTTTGATTTATTTGCCTATTCCTAGACTTCCTTCCGTCGCTCACGGCTGTTTTTGGAAGCTTGTAAACAGCATTAACATTACGAAACTGTTTATCGTTCGGAGTCACATTCCCCGCGCGGCGGCGTGCAGCGTGTTTACGTTACAGGGTTCTGCTGCGATCACACGTACTGAGGTCGATGCACCGGACTCCCGTACTTACGTCGACAGTTTTATTTGCCATATATTTTTTAAAATATGCTTTTTACATAAGGCCGAACGAAGGTGGAAACGCACTTAACCCGAAATCCACAACTAAAGAGGCACTGGCTGTCTTATCTCTAGCTGCCGGAACACAATAATGCCACAAACATTGATGTTATGGCGACATATTTAGTTAAGACGGTAGTAGCTAGCCAGGCGGGCAAACAAGTTCTACCCCCGATGGGAATCGAACCCGGGACCTCTGGACCCGAGTCTAAACCGATGGTCTTAACCACTAGACCACAGAGTCGGTTTACATTTCCATTCGATCACGTTAATAAAAACGAGAATTTGTGAGGCATTGATTGAGCGCCTCCTGAGTGCCGAGTGTGAGTTTGTTTGCTATGCGTATACATTCGCATACGTTTACGAAAACGAAAATTAGTGTGGCATTGAAGCAGCGCCTCCTGGCGGCATACAAGAAGAGTTAAAATGTTGCCATACAAATTCTCGTTCACGTGATCGAATGGCGAATGAAACTCCCACTAGGCCCTCGGGTGACAAACGAGGATAATACAAATTTTGCTATACAAATTCTTGTAGGTGACTCGTAAGACTTGTGACTTGTGACTCGTGGAGCGCACGCGCAACGCTATCGTTTGACGAGTGGCAATCGCACAATGGCCTGACGGAACTGTTATGGCCGAACAACAAGCTCCTTTCGATTAGATAAGATTGGCCAATTTATTAATATTGTTGTTACAACTGCTGCCGTATGTTTGGAGGTACTTAATGATTCAGTCAGCCCGTGACCACGGCCGTTGTGACTCAGTCAAAACGACGGGTACAAAGAAGGTATGATACCTTTTTACTAATAATTAGTTAGCGTCAATCCCCGTTTAAATTTGTTACTTAATAATGTAATGATTGTTTTGTTCCTCATAAGAGGCTGGTTTTCCTTTGATTTCACCTAAAAGATTTTCTTTTGCTTTACAAAAAGTTTCGTTTATAAACTTTTTCAGAGAGTACCTAATTGGCCGTATCTGCACCCGTTGGAATGTATGCCTAGGTATGCTGCAGGAACCGCTCAAGCGGAGAACTTTGCAAGATTCTTTAGTTCTTTCAGTTATCGTGTAGGTATCTCTCGAGTTTTGGGACTGAGAGGAATGGCGCAGTTATTAAGAGCTGAGACTCGACTGGAGTAATTAGTTTCAATTTGAATGCAGTTCTATTTGTGACTTGAAAGTTCTCAATTCAGTTCAGTTGTTTGAAGCGGATTAATTATTTAGTTCATATAAATTCAAAATTCATGCTATTAAGTTATTACACGCTACAATTTTATTTTCAAATTCAATTCAAATTCAAAAATCATTTATTCAGTTTAGGCTACAAGTAGCTCTTATGACTGTCGCTATGTCATCGGTTCGTAAGTCTACTCTGGGCGGGAGATCTTGCACTGAGAAGAACCGGCAAGAAACTCAGCAAGTGTCCAGCTCTTTTCTCCCTTACAGCGTCAAAAAAAATAAAAATTGAAAAATGCCCTATCATAGCAGGACACTTTCCATTACAAATAAACACAAAAAAATATAGAAGACAACCACAACATGTAAAAAAAAACAAAAAAAATAAACAAATCTAATATATCAAATTTACATCTGGTATAAGTTTCAATTTCCACAATGTCATACAGTACCACTACAGTACTCTAATAAAAGTCAAAAATTGTTTAAGAAAAACAAAGTCAAACTATAGTAATTAATACTAACAATAAGATAAGTATGCAAGAGCAGACCAGCCTCCATAGGCGGCACCCTCAAGAAAGTAAAGCTCAAGAAAGTCACTACGCCCCGCTATGAATACTTGCGATTGTGAAATAAATTTAATTAATAAGGAGCATAACAAAAATAAAGGTAATATTATATTTGTACATATTTTATAGTTATAATTATAAATAGTATACGAAACTGAAATGGCGGCTAATCAGCCTCATACCGTTACAGTGATATGCCATGGTGCTGGTATTCTGTGGAACCAGTAAGTAGTCCGCCTTAATGAATCTAAATATAAAAAATTAAAGAATAAACTTGATCTATATTTAAAATAAATTTTTATAGTATTTGGTTCACACCTTGGAACATACACATATAGGTATTTAAAAAGCTTAGATAAACATTTAAGTGTTAGTTCCTAAGTAATAATATATGTGTGTCTTTTTAAACAAATTTATTATCATCAAACGAATTCATTTCCACAAATGAGCACGACTGAACTTCTATTTACATACGTCCGTAGTACAGTTAATTTCAGAGCCATTGCGGCGCGGTCCGGCAAAAAGTTTGCGTAACCCTTTACGGTGCAAAAACGTCACGTTACGGCCTCTGATGCTTATCCGGGAAGCTGTAGATTACGCAGTGCTCAGCCGGGCTTAGCGGGACGGCGCGGCGCGGCGGCAGCGGCGCGGAGACGGCACGGCGCGGGCACGCCGGGCACGTGCGGGCGGGCGACACTGGCCGCCGCGCCCGGCCTCGCCTGCTACTCGGGGAACAGGGTTTAATCCATTTTATTTTATATTAATATGTAAAAATTGAACAGGTATTATTACTACCTCAATGCAACAAATAAAATTAACATTAATATCGTGCATAGTATTGCAATGCCTAATATTCGAATTCTGGACCCGGTAAAACGGCGGCAACAGCGTCGTTTGAGAAGTTACTACAGCCATCATCGGTCCGGATCCGGCAAACCAACAAACTTTGGCCTACAAAGTAATATTTCTAAACAACACTGAAAAAAGTGATAAACATAAAGTATAAAAAGTATTAAAATGAAACAACTTGTACGGATCTACTCGCGTTTATTTTACACATTACTTATTTAATGTTTATCCTGACGTTCCGACACCATACTGCCAGACCAAAAGATACTGTAAGCTCTTTCTGCGTAAAACGGTACGCACCTGATGTATTGTAATTTAAATGGGGGTATACAAGCTACCAACTATATAATTATGAGACGACCAACACCTCAGTCTCCCTGTGACCACGGACCACGGCAAAGGGTTTTATTTTAATGTGTAGTGTTCGCGTAAACTTTAGAAAACAATATAAAAAGTATTGTGATATTAAAAGATGTACAGACGTACTGGCTGGAAGATTGTATAAAGGGGTTCCCAATAATCGTAACCAAGGGTCACGCTCACGCAGTGTTCAGAGTAATCGAATTATTGGGAGTGTTCGGCTGCTTCGGATGTGCATACTAAGTAGGACTATTTTGTAACAACGGTTGTATAAGTGCTCATTTATTTAACAAAGAAAGACTGCATAATAATTATACACTTTTGACAGTGTAAGGATAGGTGAATAGGAAAAGTGTTAGCTTTTTGTTCCTGATTTTACATTACAGATTTATTATGTACATAAAGGAAAATATAGTTCTCTGCCAACAAATATAGTTACGATAAAATAATACGAGGTATATTTAGTCCCTACCTAGAACCGCATTAAAAAAGTTTGCTTATTATGTAGTGAAAATTGAGCTGAGAGCCGTATCAAATACTTAACACGATTAAATAATATATGTTCGGTAGAGGGTTGTGCTGTAACATTATTAAAATGAAATCAATACGCGCTGGCGTCCGGCGGCCGTCGATGGCCCTCGTCCGCACAAAGGGTTGCTATTAGCATGATCAAAATCCCCCATTTATACTCAAATCCCTAAAATACAATCAAACCTTTTATTGGCACTTTCCAATCTTCTTTAGAGAGGGTTCAAACAAAAATAAACAAGTGGAATTTTTGTTCGCTATGCTTTACTTAAGCTTAAAAAAAATATATTTATTGGTTTGATTAACAAAATATTCAGCTATACCTGGCCAATATTATTTTGACTTTCTTATGGAGCATATGGATTATAGGTTCCATAATTGTTGTTAATTAATGATAAATATTATGACAAGTGACTCTACAAGTACCTCTTAAGGTACCTACTAGTTTGACTAGTACTAATTCAAGGTCGGCGGCAGCGGCGGCGGCAGCGTGTGCTGCGCGGCGACAGCGGCGTGTGCTGCGCGGCGGCGGCGGCGTGTGCTGCGCGGCGGCGGCGGCGTGTGCTGCGCGGGGGCGGCGGCGTGTGCTGCGCAAAGTGTTTAGTTAGTTTGGTCACAAAATAAGGTGACTGCATCCGTACCCGTGCAAGGGGTCTATGCGTGCGTTGGTCGAGCGCGTTTATTCGCGCGTTAGTCCTTACGTTGTGGTTTGGTCGCAAGTGCGAGCGAGGTGCATCGCCGGCTCTGGCTCTTCAGGGCTGCCTGCAGGACTGCGCCGGATCATTCTGAATTGCTGACGGTGTTTGAAAAATAATTAAATTACGTAGTTCATTGTTAAAAGTATTAACATACCCACATTGACGGTGATGTCTCGTTCACTACTCATTTTTAGACTCTACAAACTAAACATCTATATTGTTCGGAACAGAATGTATGGCCGGCCAGTTTCGCGGTGCCGTAAAATAAAAACAAAAATGGCAACCGGAAGATGACAACGGTAGTGTCAGATAGATTTGAGTCAAGATATGGCCGCCGCGCGTACATGTTAACCTCTAGCGGGAGGACGCGCATTGGAATTTAAATAGATAAATACCTTTGAATTTGCAGTAGCATTTGCATCCAAACAATGAAACAATGAAAATAAACCACCGGAGCAAGCTACCATGAAAACCAAACATTGAACTTAATTTATTGCATTGAAATTATGCATAAAAATACATTACACACACTACCATGTATCTGACACACACGCATTATGTATTTAACACACGTATTAAATACTCTTTTTAAAATTTTCAAAAATGGAAAGCGAGCGGCCGAAATCTGTCAATGCCAATCCAAACTCACATTCTATCTTTTTTAATTTTTCATTGCTTAGGATACAATCCGTGCAGCCTTAATAAAATTACGGTCGAATTTTGGCCACTGGGCGACCACTAGTAAATATAAATATTCTATTCAAAATAATTCTATTCGAAATATATTTTTATACACATTGTACTTAGAGCGAGCAGCAAATACAAATGTGCACCCCTACTGCACTACGCGTGGTATTTATTTAGACGCGAGTCGTTGCGCGCTCTGCACACCATCAGCGCCATCAAGATCACTCCGCGCGCAGGTGCGCGTGTGCTTTTGCTTGCGCGTGCGCGGATGCATGTTTGGCTATTTTCGACATCTGCTTCATTTCATTTGGAGAGAAACTATTTGGATATCATTAACAAGTGGGGCTCTTTGAAGGTGAAATTACTACGGCAGTCGTGTTTTGGTTGTGTAGATTAAGATTTTAAAAGATGAAACTGAGATCTTATTGCGGAAAACGAAACGCACGGGGTTTAAATACAATCAACGGTAGCTTGTTACAGATTAATATTGGTACGATGTTCTTAGTATTCCATCCGGTCCTATCGTTTGCAGAGCTCCAAACGCATAAAGTGTTTCATTTTAGTGTGTAGGATTGTAGTGTTCGCTCGAACTTTAGAATATAGGTAATAATTTTATAACCGAGAGAAGTAATCACTTCGAAATCTAAGTATCCGTCCTGAATATCTAGATTCCAAATATTATATTCAAATGTACCTGAACGATGGGCTACTCCCTGCTCATGAATATCTTGATAAGATCTTATAGCCATGCGATTGAATCAGTCGATGGATCGAGCGGCCCGGCACCGGCACGTGGCGCGCTCGTTTCAGGCAATGATCAGACTTGCGTAAAAGTTCTTCGGCGACACAACCCCACTTTTTACGAGTAACTTCTTTTATTATTCCCATGCATGTCAATGTCTAGGCAAATATGAAAATATGTGTTCACTAAAAAGTTTGGCAATAACTGGAAGGATGTGGGCCGCGGGGAGGCGCGTGCAACTTCAAGCATTCTTAACATTCCGATCACGCGGGGGTCGGGTCCGAGTTTCGACGGCGTACGAACGCCGGCGCGCGGACGCCGCCGGCGCGGCCCCGCCGGCGCGCAATCATTTTCCTATCGAAATAACTCGGCGTGTCGAGGACGTTTTACTTAGGCATGAGGAAATTGATACCCTTTTATGTTGCGACGCCAATACACATTTCGCTTATCCTATTTTCCTGAATGAGGAATTTGTTTTGAAGTACAAGATGTGCCTACACACATTTTATTAACGATCACACGATGAAAAGATTAGATACCTAAATTGTGATTGAACTTGGAGAGGACGGTATATTTCAGGGCAACTGGAATTCGGTATTGAGAGATGTAAAGACACTTCTGACATAGCGGTTCTCTCAACAGCGATCGTCTGAAGATGTGAGGCGAAGACGCGGCTTAGCAACAGATTCATAGGCAGCAGTAGTGTGATTTTTTTGGTGTGATCAGTTCTCTATACAGAGATACAGTCTTGACCTAGCTTAGAATGTGTAAACAAAATAATCTCGTGTTCGAAATTATTTAAACACGTTTTAAAATATGTATAAGATTTTACGTACATAATTTTTAACAAAAAAAACCGACTTCAAAAAAGAAAATAAAATAGTAAAAATAAATTTACTTAGCACAAAGTAATTCGTATTTTCATTTAGTCAATCAGGAATGATTAAATAAGTATACAAAAAACAGCTCTAAAAGGCAAAAAATAATATTAAAATCATATTATTAATTACCTAGATACGCATATCAGTTTTAAAGAAGGTCTATAATTGAAGTCGGTTGGTTGGTGGTCGGCTGGGGGACAATTTTGTTTCGTTTAAACTTTTATAGTTGTTCCATTATCTCCACTTTTTTATTGTAAAAGCCTCACCCGACTTCAATAGACCTTCTTTAAAACTGATATATGCGTATCTAGGTACCTAATTAATAATGTTAGAGATATACCACCAGTTCGGAGCAGTGTCCACCGGGCCCATAGAGTGGACAACCAGGCTGGCAATGTGGTATCTCCGTCTAGTCTACCGATCTAGACCTTTTACTTAACAAACTTATAAATTAATTGAAATGAAACAACTTTTATGGATCTACTCGCGTTTATTTTACACATTACTTATTTAATGTTTATCCTGAAGTTTCGAGCCCTTTTCAGGGTCCGTGGTCACAGGGAGACTGAGGTGTTGGTCGTCTCATATTTGGTTGGTAGCTTGTATACCCTCATTTAAATTAAATCAGGTGCGTTCGGTTTTACGCAGAAAGAGCTTACAGTTTCTTTTGGTCTGGCAGTATGGTGTTGGGGCTGCGATTTAATATTTTGTATGATGGGATCCCAGGTTGGTGGTAGATTCCAACCATCTTCTCTATTAAAATTAGGATGTTTTTTAATTTCAATAGCCTCGTGTATCATCCTAGAGATGAATCGTTGTTCTCTAGCGAGTGTTTGTGGTTTATCAAATCTGGTGTAATGGTTGGGCGCACACTCACTCAACGGAGTCGTGTGAAGTTAAATCAAAATCATTTAACGGTAAATTTAATACACGCTTTAAATGCATAGTTTTAAATAATATTACTACTGCAATACCGTCAGTAAGATTAAATTAAAATTCCTTAGAAATTCCGCATTTCGCGCCTATGCTTGACGTCGGCTATGTGTTCTTTAACGCGGGTTCCTACACTTTTCTTTGTTTGCCCGATGTAAGAGAGCCCACAGTCGCAGTCCAGTTTGTACACGCCTGCATCTTGAAGGGGTATGCTGCACTTGACAGGTACTTGTAAAAATTGATTGATCTTCTTTGGCGGCTTGAAGTAAGTGTTGATTGAAGCTCGCTTTAAGATATGTCCGATCTTGTCAGTGACACCTTTCATATATGGAAGTACAGAAGGTTGGCGCTCGACTGTGGTTGGTTTATTCCGTTTTTTGTGACAAAGCCGTGGTACTTTCAGTTAATTATCCTGTAGTACGTGCTTGACATGCTGAAGCTCAGCAGCTAGGTGTTGGGTGTCACAGATGCCGCGTGCTCTCTGAAACGAAGATTTCCCTACAGTAGCCAACTGTCTAGGATGGTGGTGAGAATCACCATTGAGGCTCCTATCTGTATGGGTTACTTTACGATACACTCACTGTAACTCAAACTATGGTCGGGATTCCTGATGATTAAAATATCTAAGAAAGCTAGCTTACTATCTGCTTCTAACTCCATTGAATTGTATTTTTGGATGTATGG
This sequence comes from Eudonia lacustrata, assembly GCA_947562085.1. Taxonomy (NCBI): domain Eukaryota; kingdom Metazoa; phylum Arthropoda; class Insecta; order Lepidoptera; family Crambidae; genus Eudonia; species Eudonia lacustrata. The sequence goes on from OX387316.1 coordinate 326,287, forward strand.
AGTTAAGATGATCTAGAAAAGCAGATACTTCATCAGTTGGTAGGATAGTGAAATTGTCATCTACGTACCGCTTATAGAACTTAGGGGTTACTGGTGCTGTGCTCGGGGCCCTCTCCTCGAAGTCTTCCATAAAGATATCGGCGACGACAGGCGAAACAGGGGAACCCATAGCAACACCGTCTACTTGCAGGTAGTAAATGTCATTCCACAAAAGGTAGCCAGATGTTAGACAATGCTCTAATAGTACTGCATATTCATCAGGCATGTCTTGTTCTGCTAGACGTTTTTTGGTAATTTCAATGCAATCCTATACTGGTAGGCATGTAAATAGACCTGCACATCAAAACTAACCATAGTTAGTTGATGATTGATATTTGATATTTTTTGATTCATTTCGGGGAGTGCGCGAAGGAGTTGCACGACCTAATCCCACCATCCACTTTCCACTATCGGAGCGCGAGGCGCGAGTTCCATCCCTATGTTGTAGATATGCCACCTTGTCACACGAGCCGATTCGGTTCAACTTTCTTAGTGCGTACAGCTAGGGAATGGAACGCGCTGCCTGCGAGTGTGTTCCCTGAAAGGTATAATCTGGACCTCTTCAAGGCCAGAGTGAATAGGCTATTTCTAGGCAGGCATGTTCCATCTTCGACCGCACCGTCAGGTCGCCGTTAACATCAGGTGAGGTGTAGTCAAATGCCTGCCTATAACTAATAAAATAAAAAAAGTTTCATTGTCAGCAAGATGTAGGTCTTTGATATCGTTGACAAATTGGTAGGAATCCTTCACATAAGCTGTTGTGTTACCTTTAAGTGGTGAAAGAATCTTAGCTGCATGCCGGGCCAGTCGGTAAGTTGGTGAATCGATCTGGCTTACAATAGGGCGTAGCGGAGCCTCGGGTTTGTGAATTTTCGGTAACCCATACAGTTTTGGTGGTTTAGGGCAGGAAAGAATTAAATAATTAGCATCTAGATTTACCGTTTCGGAGTTTTGTTTGACAAGATCACTAGTTTAAGAAAACTACTAATATTTAAGAAAGTATTTTGTTAGTTTGGTCGCATTTAACGCGTTTGTACGTCTTGTCATCCGATAAAAGTATTGTTATTTTTTCGTTATAATCAGACGTATCCATTACTACCATAGCATTAGATTAATCAGCACGAAGGATAGTTAATTCAGGCTTAGCTCGCAGGTTCTTTAAAGCGAAATACTGATCACGCGGAAGGTTGGATTTCGGCAACTTGCTCCGGCGCAAGACAGATGATATTATGTCTTGACGTATTGCCTCAGCATCAGCCTTCCTGACGTTATTTTTAACTAAGCAATCCTCGACGTTGCTAATGATGCTTTCATACGGTATCCTGCGTATGGTATTATGAGACGACCGACACCTCAGTATCCCTGTGACCACGGACCCTGCAAAGGGTTCGAAACGTCAGGATAAACATTAAATAAGTAATGTGTAAAATAAACGCGAGTAGATCCGTAAAAGTTGTTTTATTTTAATGTGTAGTGTTCGCGTAAACTTTAGAAAACAATATGTAATAAATTATTTATTCAAAAACTCACCTGGGTGATCCCGAAGAAGCTATACCCTATCAAACGGAACAAAATGGGGCAGTGGCTAGGAAGGCCAGGGAAAGACGGGCTCCGGTCTCCGGCGATCACGGGGCTCGATCAGAGCTTCCTCTCCGCTTGTCACGCCTGTTGGCGCTGCTGAGGCGCTGCTTCAACTCTGGGTACACGGTTGTACAGTTTAGCCGCGTGTATTACCCGGCTCGTGCTACTTCACGCGCAAGCACAATATCCACCACACCAGGTCACCACACACCAATACGAATCACTGTCCCGCAAGAGGTCACAAAACTTGCGTTTCAAAGCTGGGTTTCGATTCAACCACGCAGCCGGATTGGCCCTCGTTAGGACATTACAAAATTAAGGCAAACTACAAAATTCTCTCTCAATAGAGGTTTTATCAAATAATATTAACAACAAACCGCGCCGCCAATATTCAACGTGTTTCAATCTGACATTTTACATTAGTAAAGTGACATCCAAATAGTGATGTCAGTTTAATCAGTATAAATATTTGGAGGCATAGGAACCACGGCCATTCGGCCGTGCAGTCTGTGCCGAACAAATAATATGATTTCAATAATAATTCTTGCTTTTTGAGCTGTTTTTTATATTGTTTATTTTATCATTTCTGATTAACTTAATCAAAATAAGAATTACTTTGTGCTAAGTAAATTTATTTTTTACTTTTTTTATTTTCCTTTTTGAAGTCTTTTTTTTTGTTAAAAATTATTTTGTTTTACGTTTTTAGTGATGGCTAGACCTAACAAGGATGCTTCTCGGATGAGGAAGCGACGGCCCAGTGGTATGCCTAAGTAAAACTTCAATCTCAATTAAGTATTATTTTTGTACGAACTAAATATTTTGGCATATTGAATCGTATGAAGTAAGCCCAACAAAAGGTAACAGCTGTAAATCTGTGAGGAATTCCCTCAACTGTCTTTGGTGTCCATCATCAGACCTGTAATGGCACTTATAACCCATATGGGTGCAAAGTTCTCATCAATAGAAATGAATTAAGTGCAAACGACCGCCAATACGATCGCCAATACGGGTTTCGGCCGAAACGGTCAACGGGTGATCTTCTAGCGTTCGTTACACATCTCTGGGGTGAGGCTATTGATAAGCGTGGCGAGTCGGTGGCTGTTGGCCTTGACATAGCCAAGGCTTTTGATCGGGTCTGGCACAAAGCCCTTCTGTCCAAGCTCCCGGCATACGGTCTGCCTGCTCAGTTCTGCAACTGGGTCGCTGGCTTCCTACATGAGCGTAGAATCCGAGTACTCACAGACGGATGTGCTTCGCGGTTCATGTCAGTGAACGCTGGTGTCCCTCAGGGGTCCGTTCTATCCCCCACGCTGTTCCTTCTGCATATCAATGATATGCTTCCACTTGGAAATATTCATTGCTATGCAGATGATAGTACGGTGCACGGTGGGTATAACGGTCACCCAGCGGCTGGGCAGGTCGAGACTGAAGTGAAGCGAGTAAATCTTGTCATTGAGCTCAATCGGGTATTGGACCTCATATCTAAATGGGGCTCCAATAACCTTGTTGAGTTCAATGCCAAGAAAACACAGGTATGCGCGTTCACGGCAAAAAAGTCGCCATTCCTACCCCTTCCCTCTCTTCAAGGCACATCACACGGCCTGCAGTGCAGTATAAACATGCTTGGTATGGAGATTCGCTGCGATCTGAACCAGAGGGACTATATTGAAACCGTGATAAAAACTGCGTCACGTAAACTTGGTGTCCTGAACAGGGTGCGGCGATTCTTCACGCCGGATCAGTTGTGCCTTTTGTACAAGACACAGGTGCGATCTTGCGTGGAATATTGCTCGCACCTCTGGGACGGTTCCGCAAAGTACCTTCTCGATGCCTTGGACAGATTGCAGCGGCGCGCTATACGCATTATCGGCAGTGCAGAGGTCACTAATGCTCTCGAGCCCCTGCAATTGCGTAGAGATATAGCGTCACTCAGCGTCTTCTACCGCTTATACCACGGCGAGTGCTCTGAAGAGCTTTTTGACCTCATCCCACCTTCTCCCTTTCTCCATAGGAGTACGCGTGCTGCTCTCCGGAGTCACCGCTGTACTGTCTCGAACATTCTATCGCGCACAAAGAAATTTGTGACTCGTTTTTCTGTCGCACTTCCAAAAGATGGAATAGTCTACCAGCGCACGTTTTCCCTCCTTCCTATGACTTGGGCTCCTTCAAACGAGGCGTGAAGAGGCACCTTGTGGGCCGGCAGGGTGAGGGTGACTGATGCTGCGTTGTTTTCTCGCTGCACCAGTTGTCCTTACGTCTGGACTCCATTTCCACTTAACATCAGGTGGAGTGGAGTCATTTGCTGAGCTATGTATAAAAAAAAAAAAAAAAAACACAAGCTAGCTACTGTAAAACGTTGAGGAGTTCCCTTGACTGTCCTTCGTCTTCATCATCAAACCCCTAATTACAGTCACAACCCATAAAGGTGTAAAGTTCACACCAATACAAATTAATCAAGCCCAAACACCAGGTAATTGTTGAGGAGGTCCCTCGACTGTCTTTCGGCTCTATCATCAGATCGACTCCAAACCTTCATTCAATAGCAGTGCTTTAAAATACTTAATGAAAAAATTAACAAACGCACTAGTCGCCACTACGATTTTCGAAGCTTCCCCTTTATTTCTTCAGGGTTCCATAATTAGATCCTGACCTGATGACCCTGGGACCACCTGGGAATTATACCCTTTCAAACGAAAAAAGAATTTTCCAAATCGTATCAGGCGACTTCGAGTAATCGGGTAACATACAAAAAAAAAAATTCCGACGAATTGAAAACCTCCTCCTTTTTTGAAGTCGGTCAAAAAAATACGAATCACAGTCGTTTCCTTTTACTGAAATAAATATACGTACCGTAGTGCTATTAGTTGGCTAATTGATTGCTTACTTCGTTCTGCAACTATATAGAAAAAGAAGTAAAAGTAATTAGTTACTGTTACGTAAACGCAGAGAGAGGAGCTCGTTGGCGCAGTGGTTAACGCGCACGGTCTGCGAGTGCTAATGTTAAACAACTTTCGCAAAGGCCGGTCATCGGACGGGTGACCAAATATGTATCATCTTGAGCTCCTTCGTGCTTCGGAAGGCACGTAAAGCCGTTGGTCCCGGCTGCATTAGTAGTCGTTACCAACCACAAATCCGCATTGGGCTCGCGTGGTAGTTTATGGCCCGTTCTCCCTATCCATCCATAGAGAAGGCTCGTGCCTCAGCAGTGGGGACATAAAATGAGCTGATGATGATGAAATGCAGATGCCTATGTCCAGCAGTGGACTAATATAGGCTGATGATGATGATGATGATGATGATGATGACAGAAACTCAACTATCAAGAAGATTCCATCAGCGTCCGGTGCGGGTTCAGGAGGAGCAGCTTGTGATTTGACGAGTTGAGGGATTATTTTTTACTAAAACTCGCTTGAACTGTCAACTTTAGCATAGTTTGATAATTCTACCGGAAAAACTTCTCGTAAAGAAATGAAATGAAAAGTGCTTTACGTAACTTTAAGTGAATCCTTTGTTCACTCACCTTGTTTAATGTAAGATAAAATGATGGAGTATATTATTACAAGTTAACTAGGCTTTGCTTTTTAATACATTTAAACTTTCTTTACAATTTTCCTTTTGGTCCTCGGCTTCCGATACCAATATGTTGTTATGCAGGCCGTGGCAACCTATAAATAAGGCAACACCTAGTTCAATAAATGTAAATGTAAGTTACTAGCATGTTTGATCTTGTTGATTGTTCAAAAGAAAGTAAGCAATAATACAGCAGACTTTTTAAAGTTAGTTTTTAGGGTTCCGTACCCAAAGGGTAAAACGGGACCCTATTACTAAGACTTCGCTGTCCGTCCGTCTGTCACCAGGCTGTATCTCATGAACCGTGATAGTTAGACAGTTGAAATTTTCACAGATGATGTATTTCTGTTGCCGCAATATAAGCAAATACTAAAAAACAGAATAAAATAAATATTTAAGGGGGCTCCCATACAACTAACGTGATGTTTTTGCTCGTTTTTGCTCGATATTGATAACGGCAACAGGCATTAGACGCTTGAAATAGTCACAGAATTTTGAGTTATATTATTCACTTTAAAAATAAATAATTAAATTAAAATAAAATAAATATTTAAGTGGGGCTCCCATGCAACAGACATGACTTTTTTTGCCGTTTTTTTTATAGATAATGGTACGGAACCCTTCGTGCGCGAGTTCGGCTTGCACTTGGCCGGTTCTTTTTAACATTGCTTTTGCGCCACTTTTGTACATATGCCTCCTAATGTGGAGTAAGATTAAGTTTGAATCTCAAAGGCACAGGCGGCGTGTGCAGAGCTCGGCGTCACGACGGCTTCCCTGCCCTTCCCCCACCGTGTGGAGGGCTCGGGGTTACGGGGCGACGCTGCGGCCTGGTGCAGGCTTACGTGCGCACACCACCGGTTGGGGGACTAAGCTCCTTTGCTTAGGTTAGGTTAGGTTAGATCATGTTGAGGTACCGGCGCCGAATGGCTGACCATTATCCGTGATTATTGTGTATGCTTTAAAATGAAATGAATCACATGGTGATGACGTAGTTGTTGACTTTAAATAAGGCTCCTTTGGCTTACAAAGCAAACGTACATGGTAGTGTTGGTAATTTGCGGCGGGTTGGGAGCGCACCTAACGCGCTTTGTCTGAGGGTGCGAGTTCAAGTCCCGCTCGTGGAAAGTTTTTCAACACTTTTCGTAATTGTAATTTGTTCACAACAAAATTTACGTAAAAATCATATAGGTATATTCATAATTGAAATAATGAAATTCGCAATTAAAAACAATGGAAACAAAACAAAGCCAAATACGTTCAGGAAATTAAATTGGAATTGATTCCACGACAACATGAGACAACCGGAAATGAGATTTATGGTACAGCATAATGTACGGAGACGTCGACATTGGATCTCGGTGCGGCACCAATCTGGTTACATTAAGTGGCGCTATCATGCGGTGACGTCATCAATAATAATGACGTCGGTGACGGGTGGTGGTAATGGAGGCACTCAATCAAACCACGCCGTCGCCGACGCCTAACTTGGCCAATTATGTGCGGCCGTAAACCTACTCCGCCGTACTCCGCCATACTTCGCCGTACTCCGCCGGCTGCGTGACGTTTCCTCCGATGCCTACGCGTGTGCTTCCCAGTGACCGACATGTCGCGGAGTATATTTGTCACCAAAAATAGAGCTACCGCTTGGAACAGAAAAGTTACGGTTCGCGCTGCGCGTCGCGTGCGGCCGTGAAACGACACCACCTAGCGAAGTTATTTCAGTGTACTAATTTATCGTTTGTGGATATAAGTTTGCTTCGGGCTGTTGTAATGTTGCTTGTTTAATTGATTATACGTTCGTTTATTAATTATAAAATCAGTCGCAGTACCTACCCGCAGACCCACGTCACGAAACGTGCGCCACGGCGCGACAGGCTGAAATTGAAGCGTTGAAATTTGAAATTGAATTGAAGCCAACGTATTTTAGTAGTAACACACAAGTCAAAGCTATAACAACGTTTTAGATGTTCATTATAATCAAAGCTTAAGTAATTATTTTTTATAATGCGGTTCATAAAAATTGTTAATACAGGTTTGGTTTTTTCTTACTTTTATGAGTTTTGGAAATATACCTATACTTAGCTTCCATTATTTCTACGCAATCTTGATAATGCTCAAAACTTTGAAAACGCTTTCTATTAATGGTTGAACTCAATTTTTTTCAAGGAATCTGTGTAAATTTGTTTATGTAAGCATCAAATAATACCAATACGTAATCAAAATCATTTTAACATAATGAACCTAATACAAAGGACGTAACGTACAAATCTATGCCATGGCTACGCGTTCGTAAGATGGTTCGAGTAGTTGGCTCGAGTAGTTGTTCGAGAAATTGATCGTCAATGAATCGTCAGAGATTCCCACTTGGTAGTAAAAGTCAGTAAGCTAAAAAAGAAATGCACTTCACCCGGAATACAACAATCCTACTAACATCGCTGTTGCAAACTAGCACTGCGGCGAACTTAGGACGACCGTGCTCTAAGCTCTAGGCGGCTGCGGCGGCGGAGGCCATATTAATGTTCTCATTTATGCCCTCGCTACAGAGATCATTATAAACTCAGGCTAAAATAAATCAAGATTCCGTGTTGAATAAGTGAAATACTCTAATTTAGCTCCGAGGGCGCAGTGACTCGAAAACTCGTATTTCTCAATCAACGCCGCCGCGAACGCAGGCTCGTTATTTAGCATTATGTTTTCTCATAACTTCGGAATGGATGACCTCTTCTAAGTTGTAGCAGTAGGCTTGCGAGCTGGGTCACAAGAAGTAATAAGTTTGTGGTCAAAGAGGCATTTATCCAGTAATGTAGATATTTTACGAATTCGAAGGATTCGGGATTAATGGTTCAATTTCGAATCAATTTATAAAAGTAAAAACGTAAAGGTTGCTAACTTAGGTAATCAGTTTCAAAATTTAATAAGCTAACTGGATGGCAACGCAAATAATATACCACCCGTGTGATTGGCCAGAAGCTGTCGGTTTTCCTTTTAAGTTTATTTACTTACCGTCAAAAAATCTAAATTGTGTAACCGCTTAACATTGTAGATGGGTAGGCCATGATGGGAGTTTATGAAATAATTCACGTCTTGATGCCTGATGCTGTCGCGTATTTGTAACCCGGAGCTGTCTCAAGGCCAGCGCAGGCCCGGTAAGAGCGTGGTGGCGCATGCCGGTTTTTGCGCGCCCCGCACTCGTCGGCGCACTGCTGCCGGTGACAAATGGGGAAAGTTCTTTGCCCACGTAAATTAGCTCACAACTTTTATGAGCGAATGCATGAGTGTGTATGTTATTCTATTTAAATAAAAAAGATTACCTTTTGTCTTTTTAATTTTTTGTTTCTTAGCTTAATTATGAGAATATTTGTTTCCTTTTCTGGTGTGGCCACTTAATTTCTTTCATGTTTTTTATTCTTAAGTTTTAGTCACCTTATTAAAATAAGGTAAATCTTGTTTAAAGATGTTCGTGACTAAGTGGCATAAATACTATAAAAGTGTTAATTTATATTTAAAGACTTCATAGTTTAATGAAACTGGCAAAAAACCACTACTTCTAAAAGAGAAAACTTCTTCTAAAAGGGAAATCTTCTAAAAGAGGTTTATCTAACCATTTCCCAATCTTTGCTAACGTACTGCATTTCATTTTGGGGATGCGCTCATAAAAGCAACATGTTAAACTTAGAAATAGCACAGAGAGCCATTTTGAAAGTTAGCACATTTTGTCCTTTCTGTTTCCCAACAGCAGAACTCCTAGCTGAAACTGATGTCCTTTCTGTTCGTCAGTTGTTTATACTACTAACTGTAACAGAGAAACATTCACTAACGTCCTATAGTCCTGCACTACAAACCTGCAAAAGGCGAGCAGACATTGTTGTTCCACTGAGCTATATCGTACAGCTCACTCTCACAGATTATTTTGTTTTCTTGGAAGTTCTTAGTATAATAAACTTAATTTAACACTAGGTATATATCATATGAATAAAATAAATTGTAAGAAAACCATACAAAAGTGGCTTAAAGGGAAAACCTACAATGACACCGAACATCTACTATTAGTTATTACAGAAGTTGTATACAATGGCAGCAACATGCTGTATAAGCAAAATGTTATTAATAATGTATTGCTATTTAATAAAATGTTCTGTAAGCAAGCGCTAACGCACTCACCGATTGGATGCCTGAGATACGGGTCAACTAGTTTACTTAGATATTGTTTTCTAAAGTTTACGCGAACACTCTACACATTGAAATGAAACAACTTTTACGAATCTACTCGCGTTTATTTTACACATTACTTATTTAATGTTTATCCTGACGTTTCGAACCCTTTGCAGGGTCCGTGGTCAGTGGGAGACCTGTCTCCCTGTGACCAAAATATTAAATAAGTAATGTGTAAAATAAACGCGAGTAGATCCGTAAAAGTTGTTTCATTTCATTAGTTTATTACTTCAGTTATTTTGCACTTAGTAGTGCCTTAATTTTAATACTTTACAATATAAGCGGCACTCTTGTAATGCATTGTATTGTTATGTAGACAAATGTTATTTTATAAGTTTTATGTATTTAGTCTTAAGTTTTAACAGCAAATAAATTTATTCTTATTCTTATTCTTACTTTAAGTTACGTTTAAGTTTTAAAGACAACTAAAAAGGAACTTTTGAAACAACAATATCTAAGATGAACAGCTGTCACAGCCACCGATTGATAGAGATTATTGAAAACTTTGAGATTAATCGAAACACTTCGTTGTGACCGCGAAATGAAAACGTTTACCAAGAGCGCTGTTCGAACCAGCGCGCCTTCTGGCAAGCTGTTTTGACGTTAAATAATAGGAATACTTTTAGTCCAAAGTATGTGCTAGTGTTGACATAACTTGCAGGGATTGGGCGCAGTCACGATAGCCTAATTGGTAGAGTGCCTGTGCCAGCTAGCCAGATTATTTAGGGTCGATAACCGCTCGTGAAAAAAAATATTATAAATAAAGCTATACTCTGTATTTTTTACTTTACACGCAAATGAGAGCAAAAATAATATCTACGAGTATTAACTCAAAACTAATACAAGTCTATAAAAGTTTTACCTAAAAGTGAGTTTGAGTTTTTGAGACTGTCTATGATAGTCTTTGTTTGAGCACATCTTCCAGTAAGGAGTTCCTGAATTTGATTAAGTGTTAAGAATTGACTTGGTAATTGTGTCCGGTGGCGCGGACCGGAATGAAGGTAATGGTCGCGCTCGCCCGGGCCGGGCCCTCGTGAACGGAATTTGAATAAAACTGTTCCGGTCCAAACTCCACTCGAGGGCCGCTATACGGTAAAATGTTAATGACACAGAAAGCTTTCTGTAACTGCATTTAAAAAACATATACACGTCCCACTGCTGGGCTAAACCTTTCAGACATAGCCGATAGCATATTAGGAGATTTACCTACTAAGAAAATCTTAGTAGACAAACATAACACCAGACCCGAAAAAGCACGAGCCATAAAATTTTCTTTTATGGTCGATGTTCAGGCAGACTTTGACGAACTAATTTCGCCTCGGAAAAAACTTTGTCCACGTGACGTCACGGTTCGCGAGGGTTCGTCACTCGAATTGACATTATTCATGAATAAGCTCAGCGATGTCGCTGCGGCTTTGCAACGCTAAAAATAATATTACTATTTCAAAGATGACGCCTGCCAGTATCTATACTTCCAGGAGTCCGTTGCCAACCGAGCCCAACGTTGGGTGCCGGCTGATTGATTTAATAATAGGTATTCGAATCGAAGCAAAACATATAATTTATTTATAGGATATTTAATGTATAGCGATCCTATTGCATCATCATCATCATCATCATCATCATCATCATCATCATCATCATCATCATCAGCATCATCATCATCAGCCTACACACGTCCACTGCTGGACATAGGCCTCTCCAAGTGCACGCCACCGAACACGATCTGCGGCTACGCATAGTATAATATCCTATTGCATAGTTATTGTAAATTTTTTTTTAATTATTATTTTGCTCTGTTTATTCTGTGCTCATTACATATATCAAATTATATCTTTTAATGTTGTGTTTGCCTGTTATTGCTTTTTCATTTTGCTTATAATATACATGATAATAAAAAAGAATCTGTATCTAAATAAAATAAAAACGTAATGCCCAACCTCAACCGCTAAGCAAGTTCTCGTAAAATATCCAGTTGATAATTTTTTTTAGGGTAGAATTTATTATCCCGAATATCCACTAGACAGCTTTTTCTGTAATAGCTGGTCTAAAAATCATCTCCCTTGCCATATAGGCCGCACGTCATGTTCGATTTTGTAAAAATACCCCAATAAAAAGTACTGCAAACACGAATGAAATAACGAACCAGAAAATGTGTCTATGTCAAATGAAAAAAATATTTGATTTGAAAGTTCCATCAAAATCATTCCGCAGGTACGACACCGGCGGCGGCGGCGCGCCGGTTCGCCGGATCGTCGGCCGGCTTCCGGCGACGCCCGCCCCCGGCTTTGTTTGTCGCGTCTGCACTTGACTTCCATTATCTGCACTAATGAAAATAGCATCTAATGCCACAGCCGGGCGCCGCCGTATTTTACCACGAGCGACTGTAAAATCCGCCTAGCTAGAGGAATATTTAATCATTTCGGTGTACATTTTTATTGTTCGCGATTTACGCAAGTTAAATTTGTATAATCACTGAGAAGCGCTTTAAAATAAAACTGGTAAAGTACCCATTAGTTTGTAAGTAACTTTGACTATTCCTTTCCCACTGCTGAGCCTATCATTATTGAAATCAGCCTAAATTCCAAGTTGATGTTTCTCTCACGATGGTAATATAGATGTGGTTTTCATGTCTTTAATTTAATATTCGAGTACAACGTGTACTGTTACAACAGCGTAATATTGACAGAGATGCGTATTTCCTATCATCGTCGTCATCATCATCAGCCTGTACTAGTCCACTGCTACTCTCATCCAGTTCTTGCCAGCGACCTTGCGAAGATCGTCGCTCCACAGTCTGAGGGCGTTCTACACTACGTTTGCCGATACGCGGTCTCCACTCGAGAACTCGTTTACCCCAACGGTTGTCGGTTTTGCGGCTAATATGACCGGCCCACTGCCACTTTTCAGCGTGCTGATCCGATGGGCTATGTCGATTACTTTCGTTATCTGTCGGATCACCTCATTCCGAATTCGATCCTTCAGAGAAACTCCGAGCATAGCCCTTTCCATGGCTCGCGGAGTGAACCAGCCATACCGTGAGTGTCCACGTTTCGGCTCCGTATGTCATGACCGGTAGGACGCCTTGATTGAAGACTTTCGTCTTTAGACTTTGTGGAATAGGCGATGTAAAGACCCGACGCAATTTCCCATATGCTGCCCAGCTTAGCTTCAGTAGTAGCTTAGCAGTATTCTTCTGTTAGCCTCTTTCTCGAAGTTGTTTCTACCCTATTGCAAAATCTGCCCGAGGTAGACATATTCCTTAACAACTTCGAGAGCACCGCTTTGTACTGCAATCGGTCCCGGAATGGCATGTTCGTTGAACATAACCTTGATTTTGTGCAAGTTCATCCGGAGACCAATGCGTTGAGAAGAATCAGCTAGGCCGTTCAGCATGAACCGTAAATCCAACGCAACAATGCAACGTTTCGGCCACAATAACAATGGCGTCCGCGAATCGCAAGTGTGAGATGTGTTCGCCGTTGATGTTAATGCCGCTTCCTTTCTAGTCCAGCGTTTTAAACACATCGTCCAATGCATTTGTGAACAATTTGGGGGATACCACATCTACTTGTCTCACGCCTCGATGCAAGGGAATATGCTTAGTCTGCTGGTTCTGTACTTGGACGGCCATGGTGGCAGCATTGTACAGACATCTCAACACTTGGATGTATCGCCAATTCACACATTCAAGCTTAAAATTGATATTCAGAGAGCCTCGTATAAGTCGGTGATCACTGCCGGTATTAAACCTGTTGATCACTGAGACGTCTCTGAATATTATTTAGTATTTCCTATGTGTGTACACAATATATTGTTGCGTACCTATATATTTAATGTTTATTTAATTTCACGGTGCGCAATCGAGATTTTAAGGTTGGTCGCCCACAGCCAGTGGCGTGGAAAATGTATAGAAGCTTGAGTTCATTACTCGTAAACATATTTTATTGAATATGTCAACATAAATATTTTTGTAAAATCTACTTTCATCATCATCATCATCATCTCAGCCAAAAGACGTCCACTGCTGGACAAAGGCCTCCCCCAAGAATATGAGGGGTATTTGCCGTAATCGCCACGCTTGGCAGGCGGGTTGGCGATCGCAGTAAGTTGAGACTTAACCCCAACCCCAGAGAGATGCTGCTGCCCATCCTCTGGAATGGTCCCTTAGTCGGCTTTTACGACACCCACGGGAAGAGATGGGGTGGTGCAATTCTTTATCCCCAGCACCACACAGGGAGAAAAAAAAAAAAAAAAAAAATCTACTTTGATACCTATCAAATCAGCACAATATAATAATTAAGCCTTCATACCTACTGTTCTACTGTGCTAAAATCAAGTCGAGTATAAATAAATAATAGAAAATAAAGTACCTATTCTGAAACCACCACCGCATCATCAAAGTTTTCCACTATATCAGTCTGATCTGTCGTGTCCGTTACTTCAGTAGCAAGTAGAACCTGGTTGATGATACAGATGGCGAAAGATTTCATTTTGGTCACATGGCATGGTAGTTTTATAGGTGTACGTAAGCCATCGTGCACTGCGCAATCATGAAACGGTGCAAAACTCCGTCCAGCGTTTAAACAGATTAGCGCTTTCAGTTAGACTAATCGCGGGGAATCCTTTCACTCTGAATTTAAATAGCGCAAGTCCTCGCCTCCTAGCCCGTCGCAGGGTCCTTTTAAACCAGTTAATTTTGTGCAGCGATCAATCACCCCGGCGGCGGCACCCATTAAAATGTCATCAACTTCTAATTTGGGATCAATAGACCGTCGTCATCGGCGGGCCGCAAATGAAAAAGTGAACCATCCGAGCGGGCGCAGTGCGAACAGAACTACCGAAAGCTATCAACTGTTTGTCATTTGTTTGTTAATCAAAATGTCGTATCTGTTGGCGTGATCATCATCAAAATAGGATTAGTTGGAGGTAGGGTTTCCGCACAGAAAATGCTTGGATGGCTATGTCATTGATTTTTGTTTTTTAATGGAAATTTGTCACAAAATGACAAATATTTCATATCCAATACTTTCACAACTTTTTAGGCTCTATCGACGTACACTAATGCTAGCGTTTTCAGATAGTTTTCAAAGTATACAACTTTAGAAATATTCAAATCAGGCTCACTGGCCTTACCTGAATCATGGACAAATGTGTATAATTAATAGTATAGCTTTTAATCAGACTCGTCAAATTACAACAACAGTTGCACAACTGCAGCTCACTCTAGTAACAGGAGTAGTTCCATCAAACCCGTGTCGCTTCATTGTCGCTGTTAGTCAACTAGTAGCGGGGTTACCCACTTTATCGCATGTTATAAATCGTATCAGTTTGCTGTCGAGGATGCGACGACGAACAAGCAGCTTTATACTTTGAACTTGTAAGCAGGATACGATATTCAACACTATTGAGTAATAATTACTCGTTATTTATCAAGTTTTGTTGCACGTTCACTTAAGACACGACTAGATATAGTAAAAAAACTTGCTGGAATTGTATTCAGGGAACCGAAATGGGTGTGAAATGGCAAATATGTTTACTATTTATTTATACTTATGTTTCAATTGCATGGAAGCTTTAATGTTGCGATGGAGACAAACGCACCGCAGACGTGACTATGCAGCTCTCCCAGGTTCGTGTTTCAAGTGCCGGAGGCGTCTTCTCAGCAAGTGCTCGGCAAACACGCCGTCTGACCCAAACATCACACGCTCTATTTAGATCTCATCTTGTCATGTTGACAGATGATCAGTTAAACGTGTTCGCTCTACAATTGTATAATTGGGTATTGCTTTCTCTAATTTAGCAGCGTTGTATTCTGAATCTTCCTATAATATAAGGAGTACTTTGATGTTAAACAACCAATGAGCGAAAACCAATAACCGACCTAGATTATGGTTTGTACTGAATTTTCATGTAATAAAAAAATATTTTTTCATGGGCAATTGTATTCATTTACGTCAATATTCTTAATTACTTAAAATAAATAAATAAATAAATCTTTATTCAATAAACATATTTTACAATATATTATCTAAATACTAAAAATATTAATAGAGAACAAATAACACAATGTGCCTGGACTAGGATATTCCTGTTTTCCAGGCATAAATAAAGAAAAAGGTCACAAAACTATCTAAATGGTATAACTTGCAAAAAACAGTTCTATCTCAATTTCCTAAATAAATTACATTACAATATAAACCGATTCCGTGCGGAAGTCCACGTGGCAAAAGAAGAAATGGCGCCGGTGAGGCGTTATCCGCACGGAATCGGTTATGAACCTAAACTAGTAGGTAACTAAATAGACAAAATAACATAATATTCATTTAACAACAATCAATAACTTTCTGTATCTTCGTAGGACATCGAGAAATGCTTCTTTAAGTATATTTTTAGTTAATGATATCTGCTCAAATTTGCTCAAAAAGAAGTGGTCCCAGGAACACATAAAATCTGGAAGAGAAGGCATGTATTGTTAACTGTATTATGAGGGCAAACTATATCTTTGCGTCTTTTATTAGTGGTTTCAGTGCTGTAGGTGAGCGCGGAGTGCTGTTTGAGGACGTACATCAACTTCCTCAATTAATAAAAGAAGATTGTTTGCTGTATACCTATATGTACTCAAATTAAAATGTGCAGCACACTCTGTTGCTCCTGCTGCCCGTTCCACACTTATTAGTAAAGTTGTTTCCAGTTATCCGCTGACATTGTTTGCGGTGTAACCGTATATTGTTTCGGGGATAATTGCAGATGAACTCTCAACAATGTAGAGTGAGCCGGCGGCGGCGGCCCGTACTGGCGCTACGCGATAAACACTGACTAACCGCGCAGAGCTTAGCAGCTCGTGTAAGTAAGAGTTTGCGAGCGAATTCCGACGTAGAAACGTGTAACCACATACAGCAAGGTATAAAATGTCGGATCGGATGACGTCACAACTCACAACCCTTTACCCAGTTCCGTTCCAATTCCAATATCAATTAGGCAAGCTTTAATAACACATAAGTATCTACAAAGGCAGTACTTTGTAAAGGTATTCAATGCGAAAAGTATTATAAAGTGTGTACATTTGGAGATTAAAGCTACACCCATTTGGATTTATAATCGCAATCAAGTACCGCCCCGTTATTAAGGCTATAACTTGCGTGCAGTCGCGGCATTACGCTCGAACATCGGGATACCTACTGCTCGTATATACGTACAGGCGGGTATGTTGTGTGAGCACGTGAGCTATGGAGCTTAGATCTTTAATTAAAGTAGAAAGTGACATTAGATTATTACTATTGGTGTAGGTAGAGATAGTGCAAAGTGCGCTTTGTTAGCTACCAACCATTATATGTAAGTAGTCTGTAGCTCAATCAACAATGTCAGTAGCATGTTGGTTTCGTGTCCGACACATAGAATACCGTAACCTTAACCAGTTCTTCAGTAGTTCAGGATTGCAGGTTGAGTACGTTTTAATCTTTTATCACTGTTGAGGGCCGATGGCTGTTGACTGAGTGCTTTCTGGTCAAGAATAAAGTGATAATATCGATGTCGCTAACACGAAAAGAAGAAAAAGAAGATAGAGAAGTTAGATTACGACAAACCACTTACCCGCTGTGTTAATAACAAATACTTCAAAAAAGTCAGTCTCAAAATAGAATTGAAAACACTAACGTACCAATGCTTACGCTACAAACATTCAGAGAATCAACGAACGATTGTCTACCAACACTATCAATCGTTCAGGGACTAAACGTAGCGCGAGTTGGTGCGGAACGAGGACTAACGCAGTTGAAGCGCGCCGCCGCGCGAACCCAAATAGTAACAACTGTAAAAAAAACTCACTAAAGTTCAATTTGCTTTCTGATATAATAAAAAGTGGTGAACTTATTGTTATTTACATGGATTACACTAAGCTGAAACAGATTTGCAGGAAATCAAATAGAAAAAGAAACGGAATCACCTGAAGGCTGTAATCAAATTGAAAATATGCCTTAGGTACCTACTTTGATGACTTTGACCTGTTGAAATTACCCAGATGGTCAATTCTCAGTAATTTAACCAATCCTGCTAATTTAATCGCAAGGCTATAAGACGGGCTGCTATTTAGTTAAAAATAAAGATAAATAAAACCCCTGATAAGATATATCTAAAATATTAAATTATTGTTGTAAGAATACGATCGCCAAATCAAGACAGTTCCTTCAGAGATTTACAAAGTAACGTCTCCTCCGATACAAATCGCTTATGAGAGTCATAACTATTTTGATATTAGGATATAAAGGCGAGCAAATCAGTTATGTTGAGTACGTGATGGAACTTAATGGACAATGCAGCGGCGTGTGCCACCGCGCCGCGTCTCTGCCGCCGCCACAGCCAGCCGCACAGACGCGCAAGTTTGCGCGACAAATGAACGGATCGTCATTTAAAGCGCTTCTGCTTTACACACAACCTTCTACATGTATTGTGTACTTTTACACCTACACCTACTTAACCAAAATTTTGTTAAAGCAGACGTTTTTTAGCTATGATAAGAATGAAGTGAAGAAATAACATGTTTTCATATAATATGACGTTAACCAGAAATTAGGTTTAAAGAAAATTATTCTCAAATTTAAATTATAGTATAGTCATTAAACTTAAAAAGTAGTTGTGCTAAATAAAATAAAATAAATCAAAAATATAGAATCCTCATACCCATTTATTGCATTGTTGTTGGTATTATGTTTTTAGAACAAACTGTGCAAGTTTCGTTTTGAATGCACTAAATGAGTTTAACACGTTTTATGTTTGAGGGTATTTTATTAAAAAGCTGTGCTCCTTCAAAAGTAAACATTTTTTTTACCGTAGTTGGTTCTTATTTTGGGTAGTACAAGAAAACTAGCCCGACGAGTGTTTCGCTTCGCTACTTGTTTGAATTTGCGTAGTGTTAGATTAGTATGGAGAGAGCTACTTTGTTATCTTTCTGACAAGCACGCATGTATTATAAATATAGAGTTGTTTTATATTCATTAATTTAGTTTCTTTGTATAAATTTTTAGTAGGTGTTAAATAATGATATTGATAAAGCATTTTTATTATTTTGTTTTGTATGACCTGTAGTTCAGCTACATTTTTTTGTTGGCACTGCCCCATATTTCTAGTAAATAAAGTAAATGTGGTTTTACTACGGAGTTATATATATTATAGCGTATTCTTCGTGGAATGCACCGAGCAATATTTCGCAGTGATGTAACGAGTGACAATATTTTAGTTCTGACATGTTCAACCTGTTCAAGTAGCTATCCATTCTTAGACCAAGATACTTTATGCAACTTTTTTCTTTCAAGATTACGTTATTAATTTCTAGTTGTAAGGAGATTATATTGAAACCGCGTAAACAAGGTGTTTAAATCCTCTTAAGCTTTTAAAATAATGTCTTTAATATTAGATACAAAGAAAAAGACATGTGTCGTCCGCGTACAAGGTTATTTGGCCATGCAAACCTATTTCATAAATGTTAATAATATTATCGAGAAGAGCAATGGCCCTAGAATAGATCCTTGCGGAATACCACATGTTATTGGTAACTTTCCACTTTTAATGTTATCGGTTGTAACTACTTGGAACCTATTTGTAAAGTACGATAGTAATATGTTAAATGCTGAGCCCTTAATACCTATTCTGTCTTATTTTTCTAGTATCAACTTATGACTAACTGTATCGAAAGCTTTTTTTAGGTCAATAAATTGTGCAAATAAAACATCTAACTATTCATGTACTTGGGTTCTACTTATACTAAATACGGATAGGTTTCACCGTTTGCTGCCTATGTGTTAATAATAAGTTTTGTCCTTTTCATTTTTGTATCGTCCGGCAAACACAAAACTTAAAAATCAACCTGATCTGACGCATATGTGTCAGATCGTTTCGATCGTTAACAACTTGCCTTAAGGCTTACTTTCATTCTTCTTTATTGAGAATTTTATGACGAAGGCGACCCTAAAAGCGACTATACTAGTGAACTACAGTGTTCTGTTTACAAATATACATGGAACCGCTCAGGCAGGTATACAGTCGCAAGACTGCCCCGGGCGGTCAGCAGCCCGGTGCGTCTCTCTGTATATTTTATCGCCTTTATCATGGGGAGTGCTCTGAGGAATTGTTCGGTTTGATCCCTGCCGCTGATTTCCTTCATCGCACTACACGCAATCGACTGTCTTTCCATCCACACCATCTTGATGGATGGCGATCTACTACTGTGTGTTTCTCAAGTAATTTTTTACCTCGAACTACAGTGCTGTGGAACCAGCTCTCAGCGGCGGTATTTCCGGACTAATACGACTTAGGGATCTTCAAGAAGCGAGACTATTCCTTCCTTAAGGGCCAGCAACGCATCTGTGATTCCTTTGGTTTTGCTATACCGACGCTCAAGCGGGCTAACTGCTCGAGCAGCTCGTGTATGTAGACCCTAACAGGAAATTGTAAACATTAGGTTTAAAGGTCAACGAAACATTGTGTACAATGTTTATACATGTGTGTTGAAGGCAGATGAGAGGCTACGATACACCGGAGCTATAGAGTCCGGCCAGGTGGGTCGGAGCGCGGCGGCGGCGGCGCGGCGGTGCGTCGACATATTGAAAAAGTTGGTTTGTTTACAGCGCCGGTTAACAACCAATTCAACTTTTTCAATTATGCCGCCGATCCGCGGCAGCGGGCTGTGCTGCGGCCTCACTCATATTTAACTTAACCTTTCCTACCTTCCGTAAATAATTTTATCGTTACTACATAATATTGAAAACCCCTTAAACAACTACACCTAATTTTTTTTTTTTATAGCCTATCATTTGCACAAAATCACATGTTCTTACTACATACAACTTTTCATCAAGATCGGTCAAGCCGTTCCTGAGTTATAAGAGGAGAGAGGACATACTTACAGACAGACAGACATACAGACAAAAATTTCAAAAATCGTAGAATTGGTGTCAGTAAGCCATAAAACGAATATTTATCCCAAAATTTGTCATAAAAAATTTGGACAGAGCCTACAGATTTATATAGTAGTATAGATAAGACAACAAAGTGTGTCTGGCTGTATCCGCATTACGCGTAGATAGATGTAGTGTTAACATCCGTAGGGAAGTCGCGTGCCCCAGTATACCGATAGCTCAACAGTGGTCAACGCGGCCGATCTGCGATTACTAAGGTCAAGCAACTTTCGCAAAGGCCACAGTGCGGACATAAGAGCTGATGATGTGATGAATCGGTAGTGGTATCCGTTGAGGCTGCAGCACCAGCTCAAGTCAACCCACGTGGCGTTGACTTTGTGTTTGTGCAGACGTAAACTTTCCTCATTTGACTGTTCGAATTGATTTGTTTGCGCAATTCGCCTACGGATGCGTGACAAAAACAATCATATAAAGAAATGCTAGGCTGGGTTTTTATGTCCACCTAAAATAGCACTAACGTTGTCATGCTGATGTTATGTAAGCACAAATGTTATTTTGTAAATGGCATAATCATACAAATTGGTTTTGGTAGAACATGATATTCTTAAACTACTATTCGAAGAAGTCGTAGTTTTATTCACATGAATGGTACAGTGTTGGGCATTGTTGCGGACATGTGAAATGTAGTTTCTACTGGTACATAGTTTGAGGGAAGGCAACCATAAGCTGAAGTATGGAGGGACTCCACTTCTAGAACTAACTTGTTCAGAAAAAGAAAATAAAAAATTACGGTAGTTTTTAACACAATTACTAACAACAGAATTTGTTTTATAATTTTTTTAAAATAATATTATGTGGCGAGAGTTAATAGGTATCTTCTGGGGCAGCTCGCTCCACCGTAGACCCTATCTATGCTTACCATCAGGCGAGATCGAGGTCAAGAGCTGTCTTATAAGGCATAAAAAAATATGTATTTAAAATTTTGGAAAAAATGGTCACTTACGTATTGGCGTCATTATTAAGCTAAAACGTTTAGTAACCATAATAAAGAAATGAAACAACTTTTACGGATCTACTCGCGTTTATTTTACACATTACTTATTTAATGTTTATCCTGACGTTTCGAACCCTATCATATCATATCTTAAAGCGAGCTTCAATCAACACTTACTTCAAGCCGCCAAAGAAGATCAATCAATTTTTACGACCTGTCAAGTGTAACATACCCCTTCAAGATGCAGGCGTGTACAAACTGAACTGCGACTGTGGGCTCTCTTACATCGGGCAAACAAAGAGAAGTGTAGGAACCCGCATTAAAGAACATTATAGCCAACGTCAAGCATAGGCGCGATAATGAGTCTGCAGTATGCGAGCATTCCCTAGAGGGGCCCAACCTTTACATCAGATTTGATAAACCACAAATACACGTTAGAGAACAACGATTCATCCCTAGAATGAACACCCTAATTTCAATAGAGAAGATGGTTGGAATCTACCACCAGCCTGGGATCCCATCATACAAAATATTAAAACCCAGCCCCAACACCATACTGCCAGACCAAAAGGTACTGTAAGCTCTTTCTGCGTAAAACGGAACGCATCTGATTAAATTTAAATGAGGGTATACAAGCTACCAACTAATTATGAGATGACCTACACCTCAGTCTCCTTGTGACCACGGACCCTGCAAAAGGTTTGAAACGTCAGGATAAACGTTAAATAAGTAATGTGTAAAATAAACGCGAGTAGATCCATAAAAGTTTTTTCATTTCAATGTGTAGTGTTCGCGTAAACTTTAGAAAACAACCATATAAAGATTACTTTACATATTGTATGTTTACTAATTTATTTAAATGAGAATGAGTTCATGAAAATCACGTCGTTATAATAAATAATATGTATTTTACTGTACCCTAATAGCCTTCATGCTCGCAAGACCGTCTACGTGGAAAACACAAAAAATAACATTATAGTCACATTCCAAGGGAATAGAATTAAACAACGTACGCGTTAGCATTCGTATGCACGAAGGTCAGTTACAGTCTGTGGTGTTGCTAAAAATACTGGCCGAGCCAATCAACCAATTCTCTGAAAAATACCAAGGCCAGTGCTTGAGCCCATTCTTTGTCCTCCAACTTTTCTTGTTAACTGTGCTAGTGACAATATTATGATGACTTTTTCTTACTTTTTATATGTATTACTATATGTAATACTTATTAACTAGTTTTTAATTCTTAAATTTTAACTGTCTAGCTTCTATCTTATATTATTTAGCAATAATACCGTTTACCCACCGTACAACACCGTCTAGCCATCTACGCAAAACATCTTAAACAGTGCAATTGATTAGCGCGGCCCGCGCGGACGGCCAGCGCCCAACAGCCGGCTCATTATTCGGCTCATTGTAATACATTCAGCTCGTGTTCGCCGCGCCGGATAGTCGGGCTTTGGCTAATAATCCTCGCTAATCTATTCCGGCCGAAATATGTTCTTGCCGAATGAAATGTGTTTAATTTTGCGAGGATCCCCATTATGTATGAGCACGTAAACTATTACTTATTGCGAGTTATTAGTATTTTAACGTTGCGATGTCTGTTGATATTTAACCTGAATTTGATGATAAATACATATTTTGCACTTGACACATGCAACCCACGGTTTTGGTTATATCGTCGACCCATCTTAACCTTTGTTTGTGATCGCACTTTAAAAATATATCTTAAATTATTTATCATTATTTTCCTAGTAGTTTGGTATTACCTAGAGATGTAGGGATTACAGCCTTAACATTTCCCTTTCAAAATCAACGAGCAACGAGCAAAACATCATAAACTTGCAGGCAGTTGGCAGGGAAGGCATTTCCGTAGCAGAAATAGCAGACATAGTTTCATTAAGTTCCGAAAAAAGTTCAATTCTGGCTTTGTATAACTTAATGTTAATTACGTCATCAACTATCTTATACCTATTGTCGAAAATAAAACCATACATGCCTAATTTACAATCATACTTTAATAAAAGATAAAAAAAATCAAGAAGACGTTATGGCAAAGAAAAACCACCCAAGGAAGTTATAAAAGAAGTGTAAAATATCTTCACACCTGTACAAAGGTTCTCTTATTCTATAGCCGCGCTTAAATGCCTCCTTTCGAGCTCAAATATAAACAATATAAAGCGAGACAAAAGCTTTTTAAAAATCAAGTACAAAGCACTGTAGGAATTGTTTGCGAGCCAACACTTTTAAATGCCGCGTTCGTCGCCTCATTTGGTAACGGAACCGCGTCGGCTGCCTCTCCCCTGCCGTGTCGCATCGTGTTGCATCGTGTTGCATCGTTTCGCATTGTGTTGCATCGTGTTGCATCGAGTTGTATCGTGTTGCATCGTTTCGCATTGTGTTGCATCGTGTCGCATCGTGTTGCATCGCGTTGCATCGTGTTGTATCGTGTTACATCGTTTCGCATTGTGTTGCATCGCGTCGCATCGTGTTGCATCGTGTTGCATCGTGTCGAATTGTGTAGCATCGTGTTACATCGTGGCGCATCGTATGGCAACGTTTTGCATCAGGTTGCATAGTGTCGTATCGTGTCGTGTCGCATCTTGTCGCATCGTGTCGCGCTGTACACAAACCGGCGATGCTCCGTCGTTTGTCTACCAATAACGAAGGACGTGTAACCCGGAGACATCCCAATCGCGATAGGGGCGCGTCACTGCGAGGCATCAAGCGATGTTCACGAAGCATTTTGAATCAAATGTTTGCGAAACGGGAATGGAATACTTACACGGATTTTCTCGCGTTTATTTCACGTATTGTTTGCGTCGTAAATAAGACAATATTGACGATGTTAATATTTAGATTTGTATCTAAGCTTTGATTTTATTTTTTATAACACTTTGTTTCCAAAAAAATATGTAAATTTTTTTACTATTCAACTTGTAAAACATTTTTTTAGAGTACGAACACAAAAAAACGGGGTTTTTTTTCGATGGAAAAATCAGATGGAAAATAAGATGGCTAGTGCCTTACTCGTTGAAGATCCCGGGTGAAGTGCGCTTCCATCATTGGCCTTATCATCACTTAACATCAGGTGAGATCAAGGCAGGTTACCCGTTAATATAAAAAAAATATATAAAAAATCACTTTGCGGTTTGTAAACAAAGTTTCGGTTTATGCTATTACTCTGGCTTCTTGTAGAATCAAGTTTCACTTCCTCATTTGTAAAGGTTAACTTGCGCTAGGGAAGTCGACGCGTCACCAGCCAGTGACGCGTCTCCGAAGTGCCCCGCGGTAAGTGATCTGGAGACGATCGACTCCGGCGCCCCTCGGCACTTCGCCGTAATCGTGTGCCGAGTGCGAGTGACACCAACTTGTGTGCCGGCGCCCGCCGTGCTCTCAGGCCTCCATTCCATTCAGCTATTTTAAAACGTCTAAGCTGAGTGACATGATTTTGATACCTTCTCCATAGTCCAAATGTCTGTAAAATTATAGTGGACGACAGAATAATAAGTGGTAAGCCCTAGTCAAAGAGAAGTCGTTTTCGAGATTACAATAGCTAAATACGAAAACGCTTTAAACGTTACATTCTGGACTTTGTTAGTACCAACAGTATTTCACTTCCTGTACAATTCTAATATTTATGTTTAAAGCAAGTATTATATCGTAGTTGACTCAAGTATTTTAAGTGGTTAGTTGTCTTGGTAATTTAATGGCGTTGATGCCGACAGGGCGTCGAGTACATTCATATGATTTCCAAATCATATATATACGCAAATAATGTCGATGTACCTACAATTTTTACCATAGCTGTATTCATTAGATATAATGATGTAGGTACTTGTAATAGAGACGGTTGGTGATGCGTCGTAATAAAGCTGAGAGCAGCGCGAGTGGCCGCGGCCGCTGAGCGCTGTGCCACGCTGCACGAGTTTACGAGCTGGTCGCTGCGAGCTCAGATACGAGTCTGCGACCGACGACGCGACGCCTAGCTAAATAATTACGTTGGTATCATCATCCACATGATATAAAACCCACTATCTGACGGTGAAGTTCCAAAACAGACGCTAGGATACGGTTGAAATAGTTGTATGTACCTAATAAATCTTGTCTCTTTAGTTTGAGTTACTATGAATAATATTCAATCATTTTAAAAATGTCAATTAAACTGACAAAACAGCAGAAATAATATATATCTTAATTAAAGTCTTTAGGCTAAATAAATGTTTTGAAAACGATACCCAAACTTATTTAAATTCAGTTACCTACTAAAAAAAAATGCGTCAGTTAAATAATGAAACCTCCTGTGTAGGTGCACAGTGAGCCAGGCACACGCTTCCCCGGCCATCGAGCCTCGCGAAACCCCGGACTTTACAGTGCTTCCGGCAAATATTTCCGTTATTAAAGCCCACGCGATCGTGCCGCTATAGAGGTATTTGTTTTCATTGATGCCTTACGACCGAAAGAGATACCCTAAGTGGCCATCAACGGTCAAGTATTAAATTCCGGCTGAAATTGGGGATATTATTTGAATCGCAGCGCGCGCGGGTTTAATAAGTAAGATAAGCTTACAGTTTTTGGTATAATGGTGACTTAAACTCGGACATTCAGTACAGAAAAACAAGTGGAATTAGAACCAGCGACCTAGGGCATTTTCGGCCAGATAAAAGTGCAATCAAATTACTACTACACATTTCAAACAATATTATTGTGCACAAACATAAATAAAATCCCATCTTCTGTATGCACAAACAAGTAATCATTGGGTGTTAATAGCCATCATCATCATCATTAGCTTATTTTATGTCTACAAAATTAAATTCAATTTAAAATTTTATGTATATAAATTTTTGGTCACCCATCCGAGGGCCGGCCTTTGCGAAAGTTGCTTAACGTCAGCAACCGCAGATCGGGCGCGTTATCCACTGCGACATCGAACTCCTCAATAGCCATACTTAGTTAGATTTACCAAAATTGTGTACTAGGTATTTTCTTAAGGTGAATGAACTTACTTCTCAGTCGCCGCTACAGAAATGATTAGTTGATGGGCCCTTTATGTGTGGCCGGGCTGGCCGGGCGCGGCGCGGCGTGATCGATGCCGGCCACTGATTAATCACTCACGGGCATTAGCGGGACGCACCCGGGACACGCCGGGACACGGCTCAAGAAACAAGATTTAGAAGCCTTCAGACATGTCATATTGGAGTAGTTAGCGGTTGATTGCGGATTCAATACACTCTCCAGGGCGCACGATTGTGTGGCAGAGGCCTATTGGTGACAATTTTCGCGTAGTCTGAATAATCTCAATATCAGGCTACCGACAAACTGTTGAGACGTTATTGAATTAGCAGACTTGGGTACGACTTGGCACAGTGGACGCAACATGCATAATACAATACAATAGACACAAGTTCAAGGGAAAAAATGCTTTTCGTTAAAAAATACTGTTTTATGACACAAAAAGTCCTCGAGTATCTCTTATAAAGGAAGTTGAATGAAATTGTAGATGCTGAAAGAAAATTACATTTTACTACCAAATATAAATAACCGTTTCGTTTTTTAATAATGTACGTTGCGCCGCAGCCTCCACGGCCAGATGACACACAAGTTTGATTAAGCTGAGGGAAACACGAAACTCTCCACGAGATTATGTTCAGGCATCCTGTACAGTACACAATGTATATTTCGAATTTAAATATGAAGTAGTTTAGTTTCTCCTCAGCGCTGCGAGTTGTAAAACCACTTCATCACAATAACCTGTCTTATCTTTCACAATACTAAGTTGCCTGAACAGTAATCTGGAAAAATATGCGAACGAAGATAAATGTGAAGCAAACGCACAATGTTTTCTATTTGAATAAATGGTTGTCTGAAGTCTGGCAATTAAGCGTAATGGGGCTAACTTAATGCAGGAGCAATTGCAATTAATAAAGATTTGGAATACCGACAGAGGCCGTTACTTTGAGGCAATTATTGCGATTAACGTCAACGGTCTGTGTTTAAAGCCACTGTGTACTGTACACTGTGCACCGTCCACTGTACACACGCGGGAGTGAGCGCGCTACTCGGAACGTGGAGTGCGGGTTATTGAACGGTCCAAGTTTAAAAAGAACTAGAGCGAATGTAGTTGTCGTGCAGAGGATCCCGTATATTTTTTTAAAGTTAGCAGTGTGCAACCTTTGTATGTATGTACTATATACTGAAACATGTGATTTAAGAAAAGATTTGATTTGATTATCTGTCCTCCGATGAACCAGCAGAGGTGCGAGTGCGCCCCCTTGTGCCCAGGGCCGGGCGTCGAGGCGCGGTGTCACCGCGAGCGAGCGAGCCGTTCGCGGACAAAACGGCGCTAATGAACCCTCCGCGTTGTTTGCGGGCGGCGCCGCTCAATAGCCTCCTTTCAGGTGTCGACGGCTAAGTGTTTCTTTTAAAGAAGTTGCCTTCCCTCCCATTTATCAAAGGGAACTGTCAGGTGTCCGAAATTTACTAGAAAATGTTCCATTTAGTCTACCTTTGGAACTGAACAATAGTTAAAGAGTTGTTTAATGAAGTTGAAGACCTTTGTAGTATTTAATTGTAGTTTTGGATGCTTGAATTGAAACTTTGAAGCGACCGTTGATATGTGTTTAAACTTTCTTGATAGCTGTTTGTCTTAAGTATCTGTAGTTTAACATCGTAAACGGCGAGGACAACCGTTTAAGATTCATATTCCGATTGTCGTAATGGCCCTAGGTAGACTAGAGCGGGCGGCGGCGCGGCGGCACGATCAAAGGCTCGCGTGCTATCGCCGGCCGCTATCGCGCGGTACACGCGGCCTACGCGGCACACCTGGCCTACTTGCTCAGTGCACACTCTTGGAGCCGTACGTTATACGGTTGATCGATTCGTTTAATTTTAGTGTTGCAATTATGCTCGTCGTGACAGCACCACTCCATTCCTGACCAACCAATATTTAACTATCTATCTTTTATGACGTAAAAGTTGATCTGATTAAGTTTAGTCTTACTTTTAAATTCCCATAACATACTCTGAAACTGTTTAATCGTATCAAATCTCCATGAAAATGCACTTGCACGATCATGTTCTATTCATTAGTTGATATTGGCAGAAGTTCTGCTTGTATGGCGTTTCATATCGCGTACGTGGCGGCGGCGCGGCGCCGGCGCCGGCGTGCTGCGAGTTAATTGGAGACGTAAAGAGGCTCGCGGCATGAATAATGCAGCCGCTGCCGCTGGCGGCGCGCCAGCCGCGATTGAAACGTCCCGATGCGCCCGGCCTGCCGCTGCGACGGCCTACGACATCCACTGGTGTTCGGCGTACATGGC
The DNA here is from genome assembly GCA_947562085.1 of Eudonia lacustrata. Lineage (NCBI taxonomy): Eukaryota > Metazoa > Arthropoda > Insecta > Lepidoptera > Crambidae > Eudonia > Eudonia lacustrata. The sequence goes on from OX387316.1 coordinate 354,915, forward strand.
ACCTCACGCTTACTGAGCTCGCACTGGATTACGTGACCTTCACAGCTTTGTAACACTGAATGAAGTTATCCTCGCTTTGATTTTCGGAGAGGTGTTGCTTTTATCAATACTTTATACTAAAAGGTTTAACTCGTTTCGTGTTCAGACACACATCTTACGGAACTCCAATACCACAAATATTATGAATAACTTGGCTTTAAAAGCAAAATACTTTAAAAACTGTTTTAACTTGTAAAAAAGTTAAGAATAATAAAAAACACAAAAGTTAATGTATTTCACATTTGAATCTCTATTTTTTTTTAATAGAAGTAAGGGTTTTTTGTATTTCAATGAAATTTATTATTTAAATTCAGTAATCAATCAACGACTAAGCGACTAAAGACATCTGGAAAATGAATGATTGTTCTTAATTAAAAAACTTTACGAGCCGAGCGCTGGAAAAGGAGTCGAGAGATTCAACTTGACAACTCTTCTTGAAAGTGAGCGTCTCTAGTGTTTAAGTTTTATTTATTGTAATCCACTTAATAAATTGTGATACTTGTATTAGAAGTATTCGCTTACAAAAGTTGAAAATTGATTCAAAGTTTTATATTCTGGACTTACAGATTGAACCAAGTTCTTCTTAGACATAATCTATATAAAAACACATTACAAATAAATCTAGTGACATTTCTACATAATTACGAAATTTGAAAATGGGGAATATTGTAATGGATGTGTAAAAACACTTTGCTTACGAAACTCGTGTAATCAAAAATCTCGATAAAAAAAATCAATCAATCTTGAATGTAATATTGTATGTACCAGCGCTTCTAATTTTTTTAATGTCTTTCCTAATGCAACCGAATAATTATTGCCATGTTAATAATTTAAATTCAGAACAGCATACTCTAACTTTAATCTTGTAACTTTATTATAGCATTGTGAATGCCAAATTTAAAATAATAAAAAAAGAATCATCAAAATCGGTTGATAAACGATGAAGTTATCCGCAAACACATAAAAAAAATTACGAGTCGAATTGAGAAACCTCCTCCTTTTTTGAAGTCGGTTAAAAATAGCTATATACATATATCGAGCAGCAGCAAAACTAATTTTAAGTCGTAAATTAAATACGTATGACACAATAGGATAGAAATCGGATAACATACTAGATGATTACACAATAGATGCACTGAGGTATTCCACGAAGCACACCCAAACGAAGCACACCCAGACGAAGCACAACTATAGTATTCCACGAAGCACACCTACGAATTGTACCCTATGCTGATGCAATGCAATGATCTCGTATTTTATCTCGCTTATTAATAACTTCAGGCGCGGTACAATTAAACACTATTTCTGAGGCAGCTTTAAATATTTTCAATGTAATTTAAATTTGTTAAAAATATAGTTTTAAAAATGTTATTAAATATAATCTAAAGAAGAAAAACTGTTAGCAAATGTCAAGTACATATTTAGAAAACTGTAGGTAGTTGTTAAGTGCTATAATAACTTCTAACCGAGCAAGTGAAGAGCCGTGTGGCGGTTCGGGGTTGACATTAACGATATCTCTGCCCGTCAAATTACACGCCAACGACCACTGGCCGAGTCAGCGACACTTCGTTAATAGCTCTGTCCCGGACACCCGGACGCCCGGACGCCCGGACACATTCCGGCAAGTGGCGTCAACAAGGAATTATAACGACTTTGTCACTCACAGGAATGCGAATAGAGATTCTGGGAAGCTTTTGATGGGTGCGCATGACGTATTTATGTTTAAATCTCTATAAGGAAAATCATATTAAATAACTCGTGGCTTAATTATTTAATCATTATTTTCACGCAGCAGTTAAGCATCATCAAACATTTATGATTGTCTAGCGTACTTATTAAATCTTGCTCGGTTCACATTATTTACGTTAAGTACGCCTTTCTTGTTGACATATGAATTATGAACCAGTTACGGGCCGGACAGTAGACGTACCTGCAATGCTGATAGAATACGACTGATAGAAAATCTTTACTTGAAAGAAGTATTTACTTTTATAGAATGTGCGGATACCTTATTGAAAGAAAAAGTGTGTAGGTACTTCGACTGTTTTCTAGACAACAAACATGTAATTTAATAAAAAAAAAACGTACTTGTTGAAACATTACCTAACAGTTATTACAATCTCAAGGAGGAATGTCGCCGATCATAATTTATTGCGTATTGAATCAATTTCTTTGAAATATATGAAACGTACACCTGTTCCGCATTAACGACGCATGTACTTACAGTCAGTCACTAATAAAAAGTTACCGATATGAATTGAATGGGGGCTTTCGCAAACTCATTTGTAAATGAAATGTGCGAACGGTGACGTACGATCAATCATTGATACGCGAACAAGCAGCGGGAAGCCGTTATTCATGAGGCGAGAGAATTCCGCGAATAATAAGGTCGTCGAAGTAAACGGATTCGCGAGTGCCGTGTGGAGTGCGTTCGAGACGCGCCGGAGACGTGTCGGGGCTCAGAGCGGCGCTCCACTGAACAGAGCTGAGCGGGCAGAGCTGGCCAGAGCGGCTTTATCCGCATCTAAACTCCGTTGAGCGGAGCCGAGCGAGGAGCTGTTAAGATCATCGGATGAGTGTCACCAAAAAATATACATCTCGAACCCCACCGTGCTTCGGAAGGCACGTAAAGCCTTTGGTCCCGGATGCATAAGTAGTTGTTAACTACCACCAATCCGCACTGGGCCCGGGTGGTGGTTTACGGCCCGTTCTCCCTAGCCATCCATAGGGACGGCTAGTCCCCTACAGAGGGGACATGAAATGAGCTGCTATGAATTGAATGGGATGATGATAATGATGGATTGAAGCGGGATGGTGCGGGGCCAAGCGGTACGAAGCCGAGCTGAGCAGAGCTGAGCGTTAAAATAAAGGGACTGTATTGGTTCATTTCCACACAACTGGGTTCCGCTTAGCGCGGCTTCGCTTCATTGGAGTGTCACCCTTACTGGGCGGCGCAAAAACTCGCGGGCTGAAGGACGCGCTAATCGCCTCACCCGGCGGCGCGGCGGCCCCGAGTAGTTGCGAGTGCGTGTTCCGGAATAGCACAATGGGAAACTGCTTAGCAACAAAACTCTAATAAATAACTTAAGTACTCGTATCACGAGAGAACCGAGCCGAGCAAGAAAATGTATTGTCCAGTGTTGGGTTTATAGCACGCAGTAAACAATTAAGTGTACATTGTTACGTTTATTGTTAGAACTTTAACGGTTGAGTGATTATTCCCTTTTCTTAAGTACAATTGTTGAAAAAGACAAATCTTCTATGATAAAGTGCTTTACTGTATTGGTTAACTTTTGATAAAAAATTATATTGCGTACTACGTTTTTATTTGTAATGATATTAATTTATTACTTTTCATTAGTGAGTATTGAAGCCAGTGCTGCAGTTAACATAATTAAGTATCGAATACAACCTAAAAGCAGTCTGACTCGTGTTTGATTAGTGTCAAAAAATAGCGTTCATTAAACTACGAGCTCGAAGCATTTTAATATCACATGACTGTATCTGAAACGATCTTTTTTTATTACTTTTTAGCATTTGCAAATCACAAATAACTTAAATTATAATTATATTTTTGCATAAAACGCTTTATTTATATTGTTTCCTAAAGTTTACGCATACGCTATATATTGATATGGAAACCGTTTTATGATTATACGATGTTTTGAATTTTTATCGAAAATATATTGCAACATTGTTAAAAAAAAAAACAACTACGTAAAGGGTTAAGAACTTCAGAAAGCTGCTCTTAGATTTGACCTACCGGTATCGGGATTTCAGCATCGATATTTTTAAGTGCTTGCTTATAACGCCAGGCACTATAAGCCAGCGATGTTTAGGTGATACACATTTGGAATAATTAATTAATGGATTAATTTTAGTTTTTGTAAATAAATATTTTACAAAAACTAAACATTCGTTGTGGATACAAATGTCAATAGATTCTTTGGTTTTCTTCCTGGAATTTACTATACAGCTTGTAAAATCCTGATATAGGCCCAAAAGATACCTACAGTAATTCAATGATGTATGATATAAATTATTTTGTGGCCACCAACACCTCTCTCTCCGTAACCACGGAAAGGGTTCCAATCGTTAGGCTAAAAAAACTAAGCTCAGGAAATCGTATATGCTACTGCTATACCTACTACGCGGCCGTAAAAATGGAACAATAAAAACAAATACAATGAAATATCGAACAAAGCATCGAACATTTTTTTATGTACATCCATTTAAATGGGCAGCGTGGTTCATAGTCATAGTCCACAACACAAAATTATCAATTTTAGTATCACATGTAAGGCCGCGCCTCGACTCGGGGCGGGAACGGTGGCAGGGCGGAGAGCGGTGACGCTTTACGCATTCATTGACAAGGGACCGTCCTCGACCACAGCAGGAGCAGCAGCAGCAGCCGACTGTCGAATGGCAAGTCGTTATAAGAGCAAACTTCGCTCAACGCTTCGCCACCGCTCCCGCTCCGCTCACCAGTGGTGGTCACCACAGGACACACAAGGACGCAAGTAAACATATGTAATTTCTGCTGTCCTTAATCTGCCACATAGGCATTGTTCAATTCGTTCACTCCCGGGTTCTCACTCAAATGAAACACTTAAATAACACTAACTGGTATATATATTCTTCAGACAACCTTACCATACAATTCGCTCAAGGCCTATAAGGTTAGTTCGGGTGACATCTCAATAGCGCGATTCAAGTGATTGTAAATCAACGCCATCTAGTGACGCAAAGAGGAACTAAACAAAGTTACCTTTAGCATTGTGAAAGCCTCGCAACGCCATCTAGCGTGGTGAAGGGGAATTAAACAAAGCTACTTTAACATTCCGCCCACCAAGAACTCTGTTCTTATATTCTATATAACGATAGTTTTAGCTAAGTAAATAAGTACATAGAAAGTATTTGAGGTTACAATGTATTAGTACAAAACAATTAATAAATTTAAGCTTCACAAAAAAAATCATGCTCCGCCCACCGTGCAAAGAGGGCATTCACAAAAGTACACAACTAATCATTACTTGAACACAAAACAGAAGCAATGAACTAACTATGATGAAGTATGTAATTAAACAAAAAATAAAAACATTCGTAGAAAAGCAGTAGATTCCCTAATCATTGGGGTCATCTTTTGGTAGAAAACACAATTTACTGCAAGGGCGTTTAAACAAACCTCTCTGGGTATCAATAGTTACAGCTCTTACAATATTGTCATGTCCGGGGTGAGTATTTACAATTTTTCCTAACAACCATTTAGCAGGAGGTAAATTGTCTTCTTTCACAATAACTACTTCTCCTATTTTTGGTTCAACGTTATGTGTTGACCATTTGTATCTATTGTTAAGTGTTACCAAATATTCAGCACTCCAGCGAGTCCAAAACTGTTTTACCATCTTAGTACACATTTGCCACCTATCTAAAAGTCTAACAGATGTACAATTATCATTTGTTACGTTTAATAAAGCTTCGCCTACTAAGAAATGGCCTGGTGTCAGAGGGAGTGGATCACTCGGGTCATTACTTAAAACAGTTAACGGTCGTGAATTAACACACGCTTCGACCTCTGCTAACACTGTGGTCAATTCTTCGTACGTCCCTCACTGTCGCCAATTACTTTTCTTAAGTGTGTTTTGACAGAGCGCACTCCAGCCTCCCATAACCCACCAAAGTTCGGTGCTTGAGGGGGGATGAAGTGCCAGTTAGTATTCTTTAGCGTAAGTGCTCGTGCAATATCATGGGTGAATTGTGATTTGGCACTGTTAAACATGTCTCTCAGTAACTTGTCAGCGCCAACCAAATTTGTGCCATTGTCGCTGTAGAGATCTTGACAATGACCTCTTCTTGATGTGAAGCGTTTAAAGGCAGCGACAAATCCTTTTGATGTCAAATCCGAGACTACTTCGATGTGTATGGCTCTTGTAACCATGCAAACGAAGAGACATATGTGTCCCTTAAATGATTTCGAGCCTCTACCAGGTGAAAATCGGATGTTAATGGGACCCGCATAATCAACACCGGATGATTTGAAAGGTTTGCTTGGCGTGAGTCTGACTTCCGGCAGTTGTCCCATTTACTGATTACTCTGAGTTCTCGAATATCTCCTACACGTTGTGCATGTCCTAAAGTATTTTTTAACACGTTCGCGACCACGTAAAATCCAGTATTTTGCTCGAAGATAGTTGAGCATAATTTGTGGTCCGCCATGTAAAGTTTTATCATGTGCGTCCGTTATTAACAACTGTGTAAGATGTGACTTAGCAGGTATAATAATCGGATGACACTCATCGTAGCTCAATTGCGAGTGTTTAATGCGACCACCAACTCTTAATACTCCATTTTGATCTAAAATCGGGTAAAGATTGTGAAGTACGCTTTTCTTGGGGACAAAACCTTTTTTAGTTAGATGCTCAATATCTTTTCCAAACTCAAACTTCTGTAGTTGTTTTATGCACATCTGTAAAGTATTATCAATTTCCTGTAAAGTAATAAATTTAGGTAGTTTGTCACGTTCTTCTTTAGGTTTCTTCCAATGTAAAATTCTTTTGCAGTATGACATGACTCTTAGCATTCGGTTTAGAAAATTTAGTCCATTCAAACTCTTCAGTTTTATTTTGTATTATGTTCATTGACTTAATTCTTTGTTCTTCTTGTGTTTCAGGTATCACTTCGTGGTTTCTTTTCAGGTTTACATCAAACATCCAGCCAGGTCCGTGCCACCACAACATGGAAGTTTGTAGTTCTGCGGGTCGTAATCCGCGTGAGGCACAATCAGCAGGATTTGATTCAGTTGTGACGTGATTCCATTGTTCGTAGTCTAATATAGTTAATATCTCCGATACTCTGTTACTTACAAATGTAGTCCATCTAGAAGCACCTCCTTTTAGCCATGCTAGTACGATTGTCGAATCCGTCCAAGCAAAAAGCCTTGGTTTAGGGATGTTCATTACTTCAGTAATTTCAGATAGTAATTTAGCTGCCAACACTGCACCACATAGCTCTAGCCTGGGTATTGAAAGTTCTTTCTCTATTGGTGCGACGATTTCGTTTTTGCTAATACTATAGATGAGTGTATTTTTCCGTTTTTGTGTACAACCCTAAGATAAACTACTGCAGCGAATCCAGAAATAGAGGCATCAGAAAACGCGTGTAGTTTCGTTTTCGAATCGCTCGTACAGTTCAACCATCTGGGTATAGTTATCGCTTTAGTTTCCATTAAGTCACGTCTATATGTCATCCACTCTTCTAACAACTCGTCAGTTAGTTTGTCGTCCCAATCCAACTGTGCTTTCCAAACCTTTTGTATGATGATCTTAGCGCGAATTACTACTGGAGCGATCCAACCGAGGGGATCGTATAATCTTGCAATGTCGGACAACATTTGCCGCTTCGTGATGGATTCTTTCTCCTGAAGTAAGTTAAGAGTGTATTCGAAACTGTCTGTCTCTCTATTCCAGCAAATTTCTAAGACTTTCAACATATTGTCACTCTTAATGGGTACTGACGTCTCTGCACTGCGTTTGTCTCCTCCTATATACTGTAACAACTTCTTGCTGTTAGAACTCCACTTTTGTAATTGAAAACCTCCACTGTTCATTAGTAAGTTCATTTCGTCGTAAATCCGTATAGCCTCGTTCTCTGTTTCGCAGCCAGTCATCAAATCGTCGACGTAATAATCTTGTTTTGTTATTTCAGCTGCAACTGGGTACGTCGCCTTCTCTTCTTCAGCGAGTCTCTGTAGAGTTTTAACAGCCAGATATGGAGCACAAGCAGTTCCAAAGGTAAGTGTAATCAGTCTGTAATGTTGTATAGGCATGTCTAGATTTGTCCTCCATAAAATCCGTTGATAATTAGCATCATCCCTGTGTACAAGTACCTGTCGGTACATTTTAACGAGATCCGCAACGATACATATTGGATGCGTGCGCCACCTCATTAAAATGTGTCTGAGATCTTGTTGAATTTTAGGTCCGATTTCCAACTCATCGTTCAGCGAGACACCGTTAGTACCTTTTGAAGAGGCATTCATGACTACGCGTACCTTTGTTGTTTCTTTGTCATCTCTAATTACCGCGTGGTGGGGCAGGTAAGAGGCGCGTGGATTCTCAAGATCGTCGTGTGGGACAAGCTCCATGTGGTTTAAGGTAAGGTACTCTTCCATTACTCTTTCGTATTCTTTTCTCAATTTAGTGTCTTTCAGTAATCTTGTCTCCAAAAATAACAGTTTCCTTTCAGCTATTTTTCTTGTTTCACCAAACTGACATTTTGGTTCCTCTTCTTTAAAGGGTAATCGTACTATAAATCTTCCGTTTTCATTTCTAGTAGTGGTTCTATCGTAAAACTTCTCACACCTTTCCTCTTCTGTTGTAAGTCTCTTTTTAATTAAATCCGGTTCAGCTTCAATCTCCCAAAATTTCTTCAGCATGTCATCGTTTCGTATCTGAATGTGCATGTTTATTACTTGTTCTTTGTGTGCTGTATCTCTTGTAATTCTTCCGGATAATACCCATCCGAAATCCGTAAGTTGTGCAATCAGATTGCCCTCTGGATGTTTCACCATACTGTTGTGTAAAACTTCGCTATACACTTCTGCACCTAAAAGGATATCAATTTTTCCTGGGGTGTCGTAGTTTGGATCAGCTAATTGTAACTGTTTCAACTCCATCCACTCAGACACATGTAGTTTTTCTCCTGGAGGTAAAGACGTTAATGTCCCTAAAACGTACGCATTGACACAGAACTTAGCATTAGGATTATTACGTGATTCTAATACTAAAAAAACCGTATATTTGATTTTCGTTTGACCGTCTCCCAAGCCTGACACCACACCATTAACTGGAGTTCGTTTAAGATTAAGTAGTTGTACAGTAGATTCGTTTATGAAAGAAGCTTGCGAGCCTTGGTCCAATAGTGCGCGTATAAAGTATTTGTCTCCGTTTCTTGCGTGTGCGCTAACAATAGCTGTAGCCAATAGTACATTGTGGCTCTGATGTCCTTGTGCGAAGTTAGCCACGATTCTCGTCTCAGCGTTTTTGTTGTCACTCTTGTATTTTATGTTTGGTTCTCCTCCGTTAGTGTTATTGTTTGTGTATGTGGATTCATCTTTCTCGACGTGCAACATTGTGTGATGTCTCTTGCCACACTTTCTGCAGCATGTAGGTTGACGACACTTATGAACTACATGATTTGGACACATGCAGTTAAAGCATAATCCTTTGCTTTGTACAAAATCAGTTCTCTCTTGTGTAGATTTTTGCTCAAACCTTGGACAATGATACACATAATGTTGACCATTGCATAGAGCGCAACTACCGCTCCTCACTTTGCTAACTTCTTGCGTTGTTGAATGAAATGATTTAGTCTTTGTCACTTGATTTGTCTTATTGTGTGTATATGTATGCGACTTCAATGTTTGTTTGCCAGGATCAATCATCTCTATGCTGCGAAATCTGCCTTCGAGGAATTCAGTAAGTTGTGTCCATGTAGGTATATCTACTGTTGAACTTAATTTTTGTTCCCACAACTTATGTGATTCAGTGTCCAGTTTGAATACTACTAGGTAAACAATAAATGCGCTGCATGACTCTGTATGAACTCCAATAGTGTCTAGTGATTGTAAGCATGATGTCGTAGTATCAAGAAGTTGTTTCAGTGCATGTGCTGACTCTGTGGTAATCGGTTTTTGTGTAAATAATGTTTTAAGGATAGCATTAGCGTTATATCTCTTGTTATTGTAACGCTTCACTAGCTGTTTCCACGCTTCTTCGTAATTCTGCTCAGTGATGGCGAAGTTGCGTAACAACGTTTGTGGCTCACCACTGAGATTAGCCTTCAGGTAATGTAGCTTCTGCACATTAGATAATGTGGTATTATCGTGTATAAGCGAAACAAACATGTCGTAGAAACTCTGCCATTCTTCATATTTTCCGTTAAAAGTAGGTAGTTGTATTCGTGGTAGTGGAACTTCTGCCGACTTTACGGTCTCAGTTGTAGAAGTATTTGAGCTCAAAGGGTTAGTGCCTCTAGCACTTAGAGCAGTTTTTAATACGCTTTTGTAAGCAGTGTATTGTTCTTCAAATGCTTCGTACACATCAGATGTGAAGTAATTTAACGTTTCTTTACTACTCTTTGGTACTAAAGGAATTAATTGATTGTGCCCTTCTCTAAACTCATTCCACAGTTCTTCTAAAGTTTGCAATCTTGTTTCGATGTATGCATATTTCAATCTGTCTTTTGGCGTTTTCTTATAATTAATTTCAGCCTTTTGTAATCTCTCATAGAGCTCAGTTTGTACCATAAGAAGTTCGTTAGCCATTTTGTAATCAACGGTTCACAATTTGTTTTGTTAACAAAAATTTCACAACTTCAATTTGCACCAAAAAAACTTTCTAAGTTGTTGTACTAAAAGTTCAAAAACAGTTAAACCGTAAAACTTTACAAGTCCAAACATAGCCACAATTTTTCTAAGTCGATGTAGTATAAACAGAATTTTTTTATACAAGTCCAAGATGTAGCAAATTTTTATAAGTCCTTTATAGTATAAACACGAAATTTTTACAAGTCCACAAGATTTTAGCACTGAATTTTCTGTGTTTTAATTAAATAAAGTTTTATTTTTAACGTAATTTTTCTAAGTCCACAGATCACTAGTTCACTTCTTTTTATTTCACTTTACTCACTGCGCTCAGGACGACTTCGTCATTTTCTTAAACTTGACACTTTCCTAACTTGTCTCTTTTTTAACTCGGCTCTTTCTTAGTTGGTCTCTTTCTTAAACTTGACACTTTCCCAACTCGTCTCATTCTTAACTCGGCTCTTTCTTAGTTGGTCTCTTTTGCAATGTTGACACTTTCATAACTCGTCTCATTTTTAACTCGGCTCTTTCTCAGTCGCTGTTTTTCCTATCTCCTTAGCCGTGGTCCACCGGATCAGTTCACCTAGGTAAACTACGGGCAATTTTTTTTCTCGTGGTTCACCTAGGTTCAACTGTTAAGGTTCAACTAACAAGATCGCCGGTTACGCATTATAAAAATTCGAAAAAATTAATAAATATAATACTTAATACTAAAGAACTTGTTTTTCTTCTTTCCCCTTATGTGATTGTATAATGATAGTATATTAAATAAAAAGAGCCGAGTTAAAAATGAGACCAGTTAGGAAAGTGTCAAGTTTAATAAAATGACGAAGTCGTCCGGAGGGGAGACGAGTTGGGAAAGTGTCAAGTTTAAGAAAGAGACCAACTAAGAAAGAGCCGAGTTAAAAAAGAGACAGGTTAGGAAAGTGTCAAGTTTAAGAAAATGACGAAGTCGTCCTGAGCGACTGTTTTATGTCCATGCCCTTTCCTGGGTTTCGGCACAAATGTTCAATTCGTTCACTCCCGGGTTCTCACTCAAATGAAACACTTAAATAACACTAACTGGTATATATATTCTTCAGACAACCTTACCATACAATTCGCTCAAGGCCTATAAGGTTAGTTCGGGTGACATCTCAATAGCGCGATTCAAGTGATTGTAAATCAACGCCATCTGGTGACGCAAAGAGGAACTAAACAAAGTTACCTTTAGCATTGTGAAAGCCTCGCAACGCCATCTAGCGTGGTGAAGGGGAATTAAACAAAGCTACTTTAACAGGTATAAAACCGTTTTTTTTAAATTAAAAAGGACAGTTTGATTTAATCTATGTTTTGCTGCCACTAGAGCTGTTTTATTTGTAAGGTGTAGTTTTAATCCGAAATATCGTATTACCATAAGTTAGGTAACTACTTAGAACGCGTATGATTGCGGGTTTTCCCATACCCGCAGTGTAAGCAGTAAAGTAAGTTGAAGGTTATATTGTTGATGCACTGTTAACAATTAATAAGTAGTCCTGTTTTTACCCATACGTAGGGTCTAAGGAAGCTATGGGTATTGAACCGCAAATGTTCACTTTCGAAACGAGCGTCTCGGTGGCTATGGCTACCGACACTAATATCCACAGTACAAAAAATGGAAGTGCTAAGAAGCGGCCACGCCGCCCGCCGCCGCCCGCACCGGCCCGGCAGCCATTGGTACAAGCATTCATATTAATTTGCGCGCCGCTGTAACGACGCCGGGATATTCGCTTCAGCAGTATTTACGGGCGGCGCGAACCGGTATTAGATTAAATTTCGGTTATTTTTATTCAGCAGACAGTGTGCACGCGCGCAGGTGCTGCGGAGTGGCGCTCGATTCAATAAGCGGGCGAGTATTGTGGACAGCATAATTTGCGTAAATTAATGTTTGACACGAGACTCTTTTTTGTTTGCGCCAAAAAATTACTTTAACTGCCGAATCTATTTAAAAGGAACATACCTCTCATAAATTATGCAATAATAATTTAACAAGTCTAAAAAACTTTATGAAAAAGTGATACTAAAATGTGAACAGATTAGTACTATCGTGGCAATGCAAAAGCCTGAACTCCAGCGCAGTGTCGGTGGCTTGCAGCTTCCCCGATCAGCTGTGGCCAATCGCTACCGGTGCGGTTAGGCTCGCGTTCGGCAGTCAGCACACGGCTCGCGCCAGTGCGTGGTTTCATTGATCGGGAATATGTTTGAAAGTGATAAGAACCCATCGATCTGATCACACCTGTTCGAGGGCTGAAGCCGGTCGCCGCCGTATTGTGGCCGCACAATGGCGCCCCCACATTGTGCCACCATCGATCGCCGCGGCGCGCGTAATTCAGTCGCGTAAATATTGAAACCTTTTCATTTGACAGCTCATATGTACCGAGGCGTGCGCGCAAATGACTCGTCGCACCGAATGGCGAATTTTTTCCATTTGTTTTTGTGTACGCCGCACGATTGCTAATGTGCGACTTATTTGGCCGCCGCGGCTCGCTCGCGGGTCGCTGCGGTTATAGATTCTTTGACTAATGTTCTACAGAACTAGACATATTTTCTTAGTTATTGGTTCCAGTTGAGGTAACTACACTCTACACGACCTAAGTAGTTAGGTTGCGACTCATGCAGTGGTTAGGATTTAAGACACTTTGTGACATAACTCTATGTATAGACATGACAAAAGACAACATTGAAAAAATTTACAGTATTTGAACCTAAAGAGTGAAAGAGTTAACCTGACGGCTTTCGAAGAGATCTTACGATAGGTACGTGCTAAATTATTATTAAAAATAGCATCAACACTCAAAAAGTCGAGTGTAGTTGAATACTTATCAGTGCTTCAGCTACAAACGCAATTTAGTTGAAGGGCAAATTGTGTCCACCCAATCTCATTAGGCCATCGATATCAAATCAGCCTTGGAAATATGATGTAGTCCAAAAACGGTTGTATCTCGCAGCCGGCAGCGACCAGCCACCACTCATTAGTCAGCCGGCAAGATTGATCGCAGCCTGCACCGCGAATTACGCCAGATTAGGCCGGACCTAGTTCCTAACAATATGGACTAACATTAAATGGCATGATTAATATGCCCTCACAACTTATAATTACAGTCCTGTGTAGTTGGGTCGCGGTCGGCTCGAGGCGTCGATGGATCCGCACTCTGTCTGTTATCATAACATCATACTTTTTTTTGACAAGTAAAAACTAACTTATGTTTAAGTACTTTACAACTTTTCTATTTAACATTTTTCTACTAACATAGTTTTATAAGTATTTTACATTATGGACTGCGTCTGAAATAAATATATGTATATATTTTTATTATTAGTAACTAACACGCTATTTATGTATTACACAACGTTAGACAGAAACGTGGGGGCCAAATGAAAAAGTCCAAAGTGTATCCGATCTAGATCTGGTATGTAGAGTTACTAAGACATAGTTATTAACTTTAATTTGTTATGCAATTTTTTATTAAATATTTGATTTGTGACGTCACAAACAAAATAAGCAAGCCACAGCGCTAGTGGTTTAGTAACCTCTGTGTACTTACATTTATGATCACTGCTGCTTGCTTATGCGCGCCTGACGCGAATGACTTCACTAATATACTCGTAAGTATTTAATTTACAATAACATGACAAACTAAAGTTAATAATTATGTCTTTGTAACAACACGTACAAGATCTAGATCGTATACACTTTGGATCGTTTCATTGTGACCACACCTTTATGTTACACGTTGTATAGTTTTAAGATCGATGACATCAATTTTTTATCATTATGTTGTTTGGGCATTTAATATGTAACTGAGCCCTGTGTACACACATTTACATTTAGATTGTTAACTGTACTTGTCATATAAAAACATACTTACTTACTTACTTAACTAATAATAAATAGTAATATTAGTATCTATAACGTTTTAGAGGAATACAACTAATTATGGTGTACTGTTTTATAGTAAAGTTTTGTCATCCTGTTTTCTTATGTCAAAAGTTTGTCTTATACATTAGGTTATTTTTAGTGGAAACTTTACTGATAATTTTTGATGTGCTTTTTTGTACTTATATAAATTGTTTGTTTCCCAAATAAACTGAAAATAAAAAAAATGTAAAAAGAAAATATTATGACAATAATGCTTTTGTAACAAAACAAAAAATTACATAACATTGCTGTTCTGGCTATGTCCAGCGCTGCGTCGTCGACGCGGCTGCGGCAGCCGGCGGCGCGGGCGGCGGCGCAGCGCACTCGCCTTCACCTTTGATGAAGCACTCATTCGTTCCAGACCAGACGCTCTTTGAGCGAGAAATCGCCTTGACATTTGATCAATCGCCTTGTCAACTAGCGTGACTGCATTATCCATAAAGTCACTACCATAAGACGACTTGCAATGAGAAAAGTTATAACAATTTTAGTGATTGATAGAAAGTCGATAGCATATTTATTTTCACTTTCTCAAGAAGCATTAATCAATGTTATCAGATGAAGAGTGAGCTTTTCAGTAAGCGATCGTAATAATGTAAACTAACTTTGTGAACGATAAATGAGTGAGACGCCCCGCCACGAGCCCACCCCGCCGCCGTTCATGCGCGTCATAATGCTTTGTTGCGGCTTCGTTAGCGTTGCGAGCGACCGCGGATCGCTCCGAAGCTTCGTTAAACGACCACGACAATGTCAATCGTGGTTGAGGTGGAACAAAGCGTTTGACAAACGCGAAATTTTCGTTGATGGTAAGGGCGTCTGCTGCGTCAAGCGAGCGCTAGGCGCGGTGAACGTGCGTTTCATGTGAATTAATTAATAGAGCAGTGCTGCGTGCTGCTGCGGTCGCACGCAGCGCGCGTGACGGAACACGCTCGTCCGCTCGCGGGACGAATCACTGACATGCACTTTGACACTGACAGCTTCAAAACCGCCAGTTTGTTTGCGACGGAGCAAAGCGCGGGTCCTCGCGGCGGGCGTCCGCGACGTGCGCCCGTATGCCGACAGCAGCAGACAAAGCGACGTCGTGTCGCCGCGACACTACTGGTTTTTATGAATTTTAATGAAATACCTTCCGTATCTACCGACACGTTGTCGTCTGCCTAAAAATATGTAAAAACCGTAGTATCGCAGCGAAAAGTCGTCTGCTGCTCGCCAGCAGTCGACTACGGAATCAGTCGTCCGCATGTCTTTACCACCCTTTTATCTAAAGAGAGTAGCATTGTTGTGTTCCGTCAATTAGAGATAAGATAAATGTAGACAGTTCCTCAGTAGTTGAAGAACCTAGGTGGAGTGCCAAAGCGCACAAAAAACCTTTAGCCACAAGAAAAAATAAGAACCCTTAACAAGAGTGCTAACGGGCGTACATCTTATAACATGTACAAATTTCGCGACTTCAATGGAGTTCGCAATTGTTTTATAAATAAACGAAGTTTTGTCTTGGTCGGCCCAACAAGCGCCCCTACACTTAAGCTGAAGTAAGTATACCTACAGCCAGATCAAAACTTCAAATGTTATATTTATGTAAATGTAGGTAAATTATTTCAAACTATGAACCGAATACAGTCCGTACGGCGGCGGGCTGAGACAAAGGCAGTCGCACTAGCGTAATGCCTTAATTAACTTTGAGTTTCAGATCTAGTTGTATTTGCTTTGAACGCTCTTGCACGCGTTAACTTTAACTAATTGAATTAAGTTATTTTATTTGCGTTTTGTAATTTAAATTAGATGACTTCAATATCGAACTTTGCATCTCAGCGGTTTCGGGGTCAGACTAAATATTAAAACTAGCGACCGCCCGCGTTTTCATCTGCGTAAATACGTATTATGTTAACATAAATAATAATTCTATAATATCTAAGTATAATCAATAGCTTTATCGGAAGTGTGTTTTTTTTACTTTCTTAAACTTTAAAGCTTAAAATAACCCTATTGTTAGCATTTGCGACGCCCACCGTCCATCCAGCACTAAGACTAACCCAATTCAGGCCATTTGAGGTGTCTTTTTGCCACAAATCTGGCAAAAAAGGCATTCTCATTTGTAATTATATAATAGAATTACCATCAGAACCAAGGAAAATTCTCATAACGCAGGAGCGACTATATATTAACTGGACATGTTGCCCGGTCAGAGACTTCACACTTGTAAGAAGATGTTACAAGTGTCAATTGTATGGCCATTCCGCGAAATATTGTCGTGAAACAGACTCTACCTGTGGACACTGTGGATGCGTCGGCCACTCGATCAGTAAATTGATTCAGGATTGCAGTAAACCTTAAGAACCGGCCACGTGTGCTTCATCTAAGCGATTTAACAAGCCCAGCCAACACAAAACAGGAGACGACCAATGCCCAGCCAGAACAACTGCTGAGAATAGATACCATAATACAGTAGATTAAGAAGGCGCCCAGAGCGCCGCATAGACATCGTTCAGCATTAAATTTAAAACATATGAATATAGTAAAATGTAAGACAAGGCTAACTTAAAGGAAAACATATTATTGTGACAACATAGTCCTACTATTAATTATTACTTAAGTTAATTTGTGTAACAATCATGCTAGATAAGTAAAAATCCTATGTAAATGTAATCAAAACATTATACTTAGATTATTGTTATTTAATAAAATGTCAAGTAAACAAGCACTAACCATCATTCACCAAATTGATGCCTAAGATACAGGTAAACTAGTTTACATAGTTTAGGTATCACTTCGATTATTTTGCACTACTAACCTTAATTTTAAAACCACAATATAAGCAGTACACTCAAAATGCACTATATTAATATTTAAACAATGTTATTTTATAAGTTTGATGTATTTAGACTAAGTTTTGTACAGAAATAAATTTATTCTATTCTATTCTATTTAAAATTTGTTTGCTCACTACAACGAAACGTCAGATCATTCCGTGTAGGTACGTGTTGTCTAACGTTCTGTCAGTGACGCACGTAAAAAGCCCGTCCAATTTGTCAGCTGGACTGGGCGCCGCGACTCACCTGAATATTTCCGTGAAACTTCATTTCCATTTGTTGCTGTTTTTGTTTGTGAAAAAGTTTTTGTTGTTCCAGTGACCGTAACGAGTTGGGAGTGAGCGAGCACGGAAATTACGAGCGGGGACGTGTGGCGCCGCGCCGATTGTCCCGCGGGCCACTTCACAATCTGTTTGCTTGCTCAGAGCACCGTGCGAGAACTGCTGTTGCGAAAATTACGTGCAATGTAAAATTTGTATTACGGTGCGGTCGGTGGCATTAGAAAGTTATCGGTGTTGTGGGCAAAAGTACAATGACAGATTGTGTCAAAAATAAACCACCAAAAACCAGTTTGATAACCTATAGGTATAAGATGCTACAGACTGTCATGTTTATACATTACATTACTTACTTACTCACTCCGATGGCTCAGCGACCCAAAGTGAGTCTTGGCCTCCGACACAAGGAATGTCATATTTATACATACTAAAGTAAATAGGTAATTTCTGATTATAGTTATATATAATTTTACACAAATTGTTTTGCAAACAAATTAGAATTTTAAAAATGAGTTGAGATTTTTTTTTTGTACGGGCGGGATTCGAACCCTGTTGATAACGTAGCTATCGACATTGAATATACAACGTAAGAGTAGATAGTGTTGATCAATTTCGTCGGGTTGGACAGAGTCAAGATAGCATAAATGTAATGCACCTGATCCGGTATGTGATAGGGTGCGGGTTCAAATCCCGCTAGATGATTTTTTTTCAAAACTTTTTTTAAAATTATACTTTCTGATAACGCTTCAATAAAGTAGTTGTTTTTTTTAAATATTTAAGTAAGCAAATGACTCCGCTCCACCATCCGTGGAGCCGAGGGTTGCTAGTCCTCACCTCACCAACCCGCTAGTAGCTACTTCACATTTTTTCAAAAAGTATCAGACTAACAACAACAAAACAACAACAGCACACAAATCCAAAAATCATCATCATCATCATCATCATCATCATCATCATCATCATCGTCATCATCATCATCATCATCATCGTCACACGGACTCTTTTATAAGGGAGGTTTTTCTCAGGTCGGCAACACAAAAGCAACATCTCTGATGTTGCTGATGTCCATGGGCGGCGGTGAACGCTCACAGGCGGTCCGCCTGCTCGTTTGCAGAATCAAAAATATATACTCATAAAAAAAAATCCACCTTCAGGTTTCGACCGTCTAGCACAGCGTCGTTGCGTAGAAGATATTAAAAAATCAAAATTCAAAAATTTTATTTAAAATGAACTTTAACAAGAGTGTTTTTTAACAGACTTCAAATGAAATTCGACTGAATGTTTTTTATTTTTTTGTATGTTTGTTACGCGATGTCTCCGTAAGTTGTAAACCGATATTGAAAATTCTTGTTTTGTTCGAAAAAGTATGCTTGCTGACTGGTCTCATTATCACCATGACAAAATCGGATGATGGGATCCCAGAAAAATCGAGGGCATTCCTTAAATTGTATAGGCATATATAACGTTTTTAGTATATTCCCCAACGCTACATCAATATTTGCGTCTGGTATCATGTGTGGCTGAGCTGATGATGAAAGGTAAACTCCTTAACGGTTAAGAGTTAAAAGATAATTCTTTCAATTCTGTATACACATTTAGACTTCTAGTTATATTTTTACTAGTTCATCAGGTGAGCTGATGAAGGGAGGAATTAGCCCTCAACAGCCATGAGTTAGAAGATAATTCTTTAATCATCATAATATAGACCATGGCGAGCCTCTCTCCAGGACAAAGAGATAGGTAAAAAAATGTACTTCCCATACGAAATGGAATTTTGATAAGCACGTAAACGGTGTCTTAATTGATAACCGCCCTACCGAGAGTCCCTGCCCTGCAGAGCACCTGCAGATTGTGTACTGTAACGGCCCAACTTAAAATGATCAGCAGCACCAACAATATTATTAATATTTACCACAATCCACAACAAACCTAAAAAATAAAGAAATATACAGCAAGTTTAATTATTGTGACTAAAAACTCAAAAATAATCTAATTATTTACAAAAAATTAAAACCGCCTTCAAAAAAAACCTAACCTAAAGAAAAACCACAAGCGAATTTCCTAAACCAAATTAAAAATACAACAAAAAAAACAATTAATTAAACGATTGAAAAATAAAACACCACCTCGTTCGTGGTGGAGTTTTATATTTCGATCAACTCTCATCAAAAACAAATACAAGTCGCACTGAGCAACGAGCAACTACTACGAGTGAACCGGCTTTAGAGGACTTTTTATTCTGTACGTGTCTAGTCTCTCTCTTTCATGTCGCATACAGAGCAATCTATAAAACTTTGTTTATTACATTCTCAGTCTACAAAGATAATCATTTTCCCAATTTATATATTATTTAATTATGTTAGACTCAAAAAAATAACCCGCTTTGTTTCAGTTTTGACTTGATGGGCGGCAATGATTTGAGCTTTCGTCATTCGAGATTTTGACGCATCGAGATAATGAACTGTTTAGCTCACAAATTGACGATTTTAAGAACTTTCGAGTTGTCGAGCAAGTGTTATTTGACCATTCAGTATTCGATATCAATTAGGGAACACCCTTTTGTGTTTTATATAAACACAATTTTTCCATTAACACAATTTTAAATCTATAACTAATCTTTGGTATCTGAAATAAAGATTGTGATAATAATAATAAAAATCATGCAACTAGGAGATTCTGAAATAACCCCACACCATATACAGACAACGCACCACACCCTGTTACTACTTGGATTGTACCCGTCATTATAGAGAAAACCAGCATCTAGCTGAGAAAAAAAAAACGAGCGAGCCGTACAGGAGTCGCATATGATGTGCAACATTTGAATCTCACCTTGGTAATGAGCAATTTTAACATTATATTCTGAAAAAAATGGATCAGGTAGGTATTACATGATTTTATAAAGAAAAAATAAATAATGATCTAGTCTATTACACACGAAAGGGTTAAAATCAATATTACAATAGAAAATAGAATATAGAATTAAAAATGACGTATTTTTTTCAAATCATAAAGAGAATGCAATAAATACTCATTCCTTCACTTCCCCTATAGAAGATATTTGACATATCAAAATGACCTTTGATAGTCAAATGACACAATATGTCACATATATTGTTACAAAAATGGCGACTTCCTGTTTCACACTTCCGTCCCATTTCACGAAATCACTCCCACAAATTGTAAAAAAGCAAGAGGAAATGACCATGCATGGCAGGCATGTTAAACATCAAAAACACACACACCTATAATAATATTATTTTAAAATGTGATACCAAAATTCTGGTGCCGTTGTCAATTGTACCTGTATGATAAGTAACTTCTTCCAAGCACGTAGCTCCCGGTTACATGGTCGGTTGCCTCATAAGTTGTCATTATCACCTCGAAGTTGGAGCCGGCCGTGAGTCGGCCGCAACTTGTTGAGCGCACCGCCATCGGTCGAGTGGCCGCGATCGCAGCGATCCACATTACCGGCATTAACTCCAACACAACTTCCTCGTGTCTACCTTAATACGATTATAAGGTTAACCTAACCTGGCTTAGGTTTATCTAAATAGTTGCCATAGTTCTTGAGATGAAAGCCGGATGCAATAAAAAATATAGAAATGAAGCTTTATTGAATGTCTACTGCAAGACTGACATATTTGTTTGCAAAATGCAAATCTTTGAAATCGTAGGTATCGATATAGGCACCACACCTACAGAATGCCTGGGCTATTTTGTTATTTTTAAACGTCCATAACTGTGTGTATAGGATGTTGTTAATATTAAACTAAAAATCAATAGTTTTCTCATAGTCCTAATATCAAAATCGGGTTACCGACACGTTTGAGACGTTATTGAATTAGCGTATTTTAAGCACTGGTATTCTGCGAGAAAGATTCATGAATAAACTTTGCCTTTTCAATTTTAAACACGCAGACACATAACAATGTATTCTAATAAAACAATAAACAACCAGTGAATTAATGAGATGTTATTGGTGCGAGCTAGCTTGGCCACAAAGTTCAAACGAGTGATGCATGAAATAACGCTCCAGCTCCAATAAAGGACGGCCAAGTCGATTTGGTGATTTACCCTATGTGGTGCCGGGGATAAAGAATTGCACCACCCCATCTTTTCCCGTTGGTGTCGTAAAAGCCGACTAAGGGACCATTCCAGAGGATGGGCAGCAGCATCTTTCTGAGGTTAAGTCTCAACTTACTGCGATCGCCAACCCGCCTGCCAAGCGTGGCGATTATGGCAAATCCCTTCATGTATCTTTGGGGGAGGCCTTTGTCCATCAGTGGACGTCTTTTAGCTGAGATGATGAAGTCGATTTGAATCAGTACTTGGCTCCCGAGCGGCTCGGCGTCGGCCGGCCCGCTGCCTCTGTGGCCACACTCATTCCGCTCTATTTATAACCAACAACCATGGAAGTATTCTCAAATATAGTAGGTACGTTGAACTTATTCCAACCAGGCCCAAAAATCTTCAAATATCGAGTGTGCCGAAATATAAGATGCTCAGGACATAACATGTTGGTAATTTAATTTTAGTGGATTTTGTGTTACCTAATTTTTTATTTTTTCTATGATTTATCCTTATTTTTAAACAATGTAGCTGTCTAAACATAAATAGGAGAATCGTAAGCCAAACAACATGTGAAATCGTCACTTCATATTAAAAAGGTATCGGCCCTTTGCTTTCTTGTGAATGCTTCCTTGCGGTAATCGCTTCCCCACAATCTTTTTTTTTTGCTTTAGGCGCAAATAGATGCATAACAATCAGCTCCAATGCAATAAAGTCGCCCCCGACCCGCGATATTGACCATGACTGGCACCATCTAGTGTTACAACTCCGTATATCTCAATTAGGAACATTCCGTGATCCGTCTGCAGTGTTATTGAAAATTATGACGACTAAACTAGTTTAGTGTCGAACATTTACAATGATAGAATCTGTTTTAAAAGTTTTACTCTCAATAGTAAAAAGAGCAATTGATTTCGCGAAAAAAATATACTTTCTCACTGCAGAGCAAAGGCCTCGATAATTGAATTTAAGTCAACGTTACAATTATGAATGGGTCAACTGAGGTGTGATTTCTGAATTTAAACTAACAAAGTTTTCATTAAAAATTAGTGCAAGTTTTCTAAAAATAAAGTTTTTAAAGAAACAGCACAACATTTGTAACTTAAAACTACTATAAAACAGTTCTTTAAAATTAACATTTGTATAGTAAAGTTTATTTGCATCAGATGTACAAAACACGGCGAACATAGAGGTTGAAGCTTTGGATGACTTTGGTTTACAAGCTAAGGTCACAAACACGAAGGCATACTAGTTTTTAAGCTGAGAGCAGATGATTCTTGTGTTAAGGTATGATATCAAAAGCGCCTTTTCCTAACATATTTTGTTAATAATTTCTTAAATAACACTGATGGTTCAAGACCATCAATGTTATTACTGTGTTCTGTTTTAGGCTCACTGTGACATCACGCACGATGTGTCATGATATGATGGCAGACATGTGTGCGATTGTGAAGGCATTATAACTTATCTAATTAGTGAACTTTAGGCGTGTACTCGTACCTAAACAGTATATATGTATTTCAAATACAGGCATAGATATAGTGCTGCGTCTGAAGTTCTTAATTAAAATATATAAACTTTTAAAAATAAAGTAATTAGATAGATGAGAAATAATATTATTTTTTATGTTTGTACCTATATTGTTACCTTTAAATATCACATTACACACATTTCAATTGAGATATAAGTCGACTTATATTAATAAACTGTTTGTAAAGGTCTCGTGTAAAATTATATAATTAACACAAACACTACTTTTACAATGTTTGTGCTTATAGCGTTTCTGCCAGTCGAAAAACATAATTGATTTGTTTGACCATTTCGGTTTTGGATCAGTTTCGTTTTAAACTACCTATCAATGCAACAGTATAACCATTCACAATGGCTTCATACAAAGTGTAAAGTGATCAAACCTTTTTTAGAATTATTATACACTAGCATCCATTTCGTGTGGTTTGATACAACAGAGGGTTTTTCTTCAATATTTCCCGCTGTTTTTAACGAAATTAAAAAGGAACTTCATAGATTGTAAAAAAATACGACAATAACACAATTTGTATCACAACTTATATAAAATAATTTATGTAATACTTTTTATAATATTTTAAACACAAAAAGTTCTGTACTGTAAAGTTGACATTTTGAAGATGTATCACTTTTCACAGGAGGCACAGAATTATCTTAGCATCTATTTATGTTAACACTATAAAAATTGTAGGGCAGAGTGTTTGTTTCACTAGCTAAATACCTATAGCAGACATTAAAAAGAAAAAAACCAAGTCCTTCCAAAGCTACAATGAAACGAGCCTATTCCTTCCTTAAAGGCCGGCAACATATCTGTGATTCCTCTGGTTTTGCGGGTGTCCATGGGCGGCGGTGATTGCTTTCCATCAGGTGACCCGCCTGCTCGTTTGCCTCCTTCTAATATAAAAAAAAAACAAAAAAACAAAAGGTCAGTTCCGCTTACAAAAAAAGAAGTCAAATTAAAAAAAGAACTGCGCCATAGTGATACAAAATTGAAAATCATTGTGATTACTGAAGCCTAAGTAACATAGTCTTAGTCAAATTTGTATAATAATATTAACAACCGGTATTGATTGACCTATTATTAAATGTGTGAGAAAAAAACGTAACTTTCATAGGTAAGGACCCAATATGAAAGGGAACAAAAGTTACAGTTAGACTATCAAACATTATATTAGGAAGAGAAGGCAAAAGAACAAAATAACCCATTCCAGCTCACTTGGGCGGTCCCGCTAAATTATTGGCAAAGTTTCTATAATATACACTACACAAATTGGCGGAATTAAGTTTAGTCTCAGGTTGAGCCATTAATATTGGATACACTTGCACACAAGTGTCTCAATAGGGGATGATGTACCGGAGTTTGGGGTAAGTTAACAACAGTTGAGGCCTGCTTTATGGGGAGTGGGCCTACGTGGGCAGGTGCGCCGGCTAATGCCCGCTTAGCGGAGTGATGTCAGCGGCGGGAGATTAATCACACTACATACTTTTGGGACAGAACACTTAGGATCTTGCTGCCACTGCCTTATATTAATCTGGACATCTGAATCAATCAAGCATTCTAAGGGCGGCTCGCATAACGTTTCGTTTAAACACTACTTAGCTAAATGCATTTAAGTTTTTAAATGTGTTTATTTTAAATACAATTAAGATTGACTTGCACATGTCTGTGTATATGCTTGTTTCATCATCATCATCATCTCAGCCAAAAGACGTCCACTGCTGGACAAAGGCCTCCCCCAAATAATCATGAGGGGTATTTGCCGTAATCGCCACGCTTGGCAGGCGGGTTGGCGATCGCAGTAAGTTGAGACTTAATCTCAGAGAGATGCTGCTGCCCATCCTGGTGGTGTATCCATAATGGTCCCTTAGTCGGCTTTTACGACACCCACGGGAAGAGATGGGGTGGTGCAATTCTTTATCCCCGGCACCACACAGGGATGCTTGTTTAACTAATCACAATTAGCGCGTCGGTAAGTAGATTTTGCATTTCGTTTTTACGTGTTTCCGTTGAAGTTCACAAACAAAATTGGGGTGCACGGCCGTTAAAAAACGTAAAAGGCAATGTATTTCTGCTGCCAAACAAATAACATTTATGATTTTCAATAACCAAGCTAATCTATTGTTTTCTAAAGTTTACGCGAACACTACACATTGAAATGAAACAACTTTTACGGATCTACTTGCGTTTATTTTACACATTACTCACTGTCACTGAGTCTACCTGTGACCATGGACCCTGCAAAGGGTTCGAAACGTCAGGATAAACATTAAATAAGTAATAAGTAAAATAAACGCGAGTAGATCCGTAAAAGTTGTTTCATTTCAATAAGCTAACCTAACTTTGTTTTCAAAATAAATAATTTTAAAATTTAAATTGAGTAAGTAGGAACCTATTTATAATTATAATATTTGCAGCAGTATTTGCATACCTGCCATCCTAAGACAAACGTGGTTCTTCTATTTGTTGCAATAACAACCAAATAGCAGCTTTATTAAAAAGAAATCTTCTCACAAATAGTTCTTCTGAAAGAAAACTTCAAACAAATCTATACTTGGAAAAAGTTGTCTTTCCTGTAAAGGTCTATTAAGGCATTCCATAATCTTTTCATCAGCATCCGATTATAATTCCAGTAGATCCATTTATCAAGGGGCAAAATGGAAATATATTCGAAATAATATATAAAAAAATAATTTAATATCATAACCTTTTTTAGTAACGCCTTTAACACTGTTGATTTTGATGTACTCTTGGCAATGCTGAAGGTCGTACTTGGATCGGACGTTGTGGTTGAGTGGTTCCGCAGCTATCTCGTCAACCGTAGGCAGTGTGTCCGAGTTGATGACAAAAATATCAGTTTCTCGTGACGTCACTGCTGGCGTGCCTCAGGGTGGTGTCCTATCCCCTCTCCTTTTCTATATCTTCATCAATTTCCTTACCCCTCTCCTCTCTTGCCAGTTTCACCTGTATGCTGACGACCTGCCGATCTATGCTCGTGCTCCCGTTGAGGAAGTAGACAACATGATTGCAGGCCTTAATGTAAACCTTGCGACTATACACGAATGGAGTCGAACCCATGGCCTTATGGTCAATCCACACAAGTCGCAGGCGATCATTATTGGCGGGTCGAAGCAAATTGCCAGACTAAAGCACGTCCGTGTTCGATCACTTCTTCTTGATTCTGTTCCTCTTCCTTACAGTAGTGTTGTCAAAAACCTCGGTGTCCTCTTCGACTTTTCTCTTTCTTGGTCTCCTCATATCGCGGAGGTCAGTAGGCGTGTGTTTGCTGCCGCCGGTTCATTGCGGAGGTGGAGGAATCTGCTTCCTGTGAAGACTAAGATCGAGCTTGCGCAGTCGCTTCTCTTGCCTATTCTTGATTATGCTGACGTTTCTGCCATTGACCTCAATGAGGATCTTCTGGACAAACTGCAGCGCCTGCAGAACCTGTGCATAAGGTTCATATAATATGGCCTGCGCAAGTTCGATCATGTGAGCTTGAGCTTAGGTCTAGGGTTGACAATCTGCTGAAACATCCTTTGACTCGTTCGGAATATTTCGGAGATTCTTTCACGGTCAAGGCTACAAGCCTTTGGAATAACCTCCCGCCTGATATCCGTCACTCCAAGTCACTTGCCACTTTAAGACTAAACTTCATTCGCATCTCTTGACTAAGTCTTAGTTTGCAACAACTTTTCCGTATGTAGGTATATGTAGTATGTTTTATGTATTAGTATTATTTTTTGTTATATATACGTATATATATATATATATATATATATACATACTTAGGTATATACTTATGTGTATACTTCAATAGGTACTTATATTTTTATATATTTTTATTTTTTGTTGCTTTAAACTAGTGCACTACCTTTGTATTTTCCTTTCAGTTGTCCTATACCTCAAAGGTTGTCTGGAAGAGATCGCTTTAAGCGATAAGACCGCCTTTGCTCACCCCGATATAAGAATGTTGTTGTTTTGTTTCCACTTTTCTGTGTGTGTGTGCAATAAAGAGTTTTATCTATCTATCTATCTTTTTTGACAGATGACATTCACTAAACGCATTTAGCTGCGTTATATAGCCATGATTCCGTATTTAACTTTGACAGATCTTTAAACACAATAAATTACGTAAAGACGCTTGTTTTGTTTAAACGCCTAAATGGATTTAAGTTGTATTTAAGTTACATTTAAAAACGTTACGCAAGCCGCCCTAAGTGTAGCAATACACATTCGATTTTTAAACACCGCTATGCACACTAAGCCAACCTAACCTTTTTTTCCCGGTGGAAAGCTGCTGACAGCCCGTCCCAGCCGGGTGGGCTAGACCCGGGAGGTGTGTGGGGATCCCACTAAAACCACCGGGGGCCACTCTTCGGAGGCGTAGTGCAGAGGGGCACTCACGGTACCTTTACCACGTGGGCAATACCTCGCGGGAGCTCGACTATTGTAGTTTTCAACGTTTTAATTTAAGTTGTATATTTTTATTTAAGTTGTATATTTTTATTGCACCAAAATACAGGAATATTTTTATTTATTTATGGGGTATCCTTCCTACATAGCGGCGTCATGTATACAGGAAGCCTAAAGGCATCATCAACGTAGAGATGTTATATCAAATGCTAAGTTCGTTTGTGTTTGTGCAACTGGATCCCGCCCGCCCGCTCTGCCTGCCTTGCATGTCACTCGCCACATGTACGGCTTCTTGCGGCGAGCCTCGTGATGGAAACGACGCAGTGATTCCTCGGGCATGAGTCCGGATTCTTTTGATACCTACTGAATTTTATATTGAGGAAGTATTGTGTTACAACTGTCGATAAATTTATGAATACCACTAGTTGAGAAATATAACTTATTAAACTATTATGCTTAAAATGTTGCGTCTAATATCCAGTAATAATTGTATAAAAGCCGCAAAAAAATGCCGTTTTCCATTCTGGATCTGATTGTTTGTCGAGAGCACGTTCGAGTGAATAGTGAATTAGCAAATAATGTTACGAGTGCCAGTGCAAAACAAACTTAGGAAGAGGACATCGTTTTGTCCCATATATATTTATCGGATAGGTACTCAAAGACAACAAAACCGTAAAATTGAATTAACACTTATTGAAATATACGACATACGCTGTAATGTTAACAAAAATACGTGTACAATATTCACGTTTTTGACAAATGTGTAACTTGACATTTTTAAAAGAAACAGTGAATATACGAACGCCTGATACAAATAAAATATCTAGAGTAACGTAGAAAATATTATTTGTAACACATGGCTATACTGAAACGTGATTAGGCTTTGTTTGGTCTACATAGTTTTGTATTTGTTTTTCGGTTCCAATGTTTCATTATTCCATTTATCAGTAACTAGCTGGCAGTAATAATACATTAGACACTCACTCGAGTGTGTAATGTATTATTCACAAACAACACGCCTCTGCCGGACGCACGACACCGCGAGCCTGCGCGAAGGGAAAAGTACTCTTTACTTGTTGGCTGAAGATTGAAAAAACTTATTAAGCCCATCCTATTGTACTACCTAATAGGATACCCAGTTAACCATTTTCGAACCTTTTTCGCAATTCCATTTCCATTGAAGGCTATTCTAAGAAACAGTTTCAGGACGTAGAAGCTTTTCCAGCTTTGTACCTTAATTCATAGGGTATGATCTACTCAGTTCAGTTATGTAGGACGGGGCTTGTTTGTCTGGATCAATTACCTGCTACATGGAATTAATTAGACGAGAGGGCAGTTGCCAATCGGTTCTATTGTTTTTTTTTTGGTACCGAGTTATACAAACTGTGACTGCATGGAGAAATAATAGGATTATTGCATATTATGACGTTGTCTGTATGTCGTGAAACCTTAGATATAAAAATAAATGAACATTGTATGACGTGAAAGCTTAGGATACCTTTCTAGGATTTTTCTATCTCAGTAGCTAATCCACTTGTCTTCCGTACCTTGCAAGATCTACGATGTATTTGAGTATTATTGTGAGGGTTTGACTACGAGGGTTCTTTTAAAAGTGATGACCAATTACGAGATCCGAAAGATATATCTAAATTAAAAATATTTACCTTCTTGTCTATCTAGCACGTCACTCTTTCGATTCCTGATTGATCCAAACAATTGTTTCTCAGTGATCCAGGGTCAACTGTGTCCTCTTGTCTCTTTGCCACTAATCGGTCCTAAACTTTGTACATCTGCAAACTCCACTTTATCTGTGCATTACTTTATAAACCGAATAGGTTTACATCGTAATAAACTACATCTGATTTAAAAGGTCTTCAACGAAGATAATTTAGGCAAGAAGAAGAAAGGCTACAGCAGCGTATAGTTGTTTTCTGAAGATAAGAGCAATTCCATTTAGCATTAAGCTGAAAGGCTGCACTTTTGGCTGCAACTAGTTTCAAATGTTTACAGTCATTCTGGAACTGCCGGCAGTTTGAGCGGAGGAGTTTCCAGATCAGCATATTTGCTCAAAGCGAGCTGTTGACATTTAATTAGTAAGAGTTTCCAGATGGGTGCAGCTAGTAGCGCGCTACAAGGGCGACCTTCCTAAATGCTCTGTGACTTTTTGAAGCGGAAATAAAATTGCACAGAGAAGCGATAAAGTTACTCTCAAAAAGTTATATTTTATCAAAGTAGTTTCGAACGTTTTACCACGCCGAAACAAATGTTTTTATTAAACCATATACGGCTTGTTGAGCCTTTAGTGATTAAATGACGCTTCACGTTAGTACTCTGTTGAAATATATTTATATTTTGTTTCTTAACTAGCTCTTTACTGGCAACATCATCCGCGTGGATTTGAGATTATAAAAATAAACTCTTTTTAAAGATAAAATATATATTATGATTATGGTTTTATATAACTTTACGCAAATATTGTTGCAAACAAATTACAATTTAAAAAAGACAAAGTATTGATAAGATAATTAATAATAATAAAATAAAATTTTCTTTATTTTCCACCAGAATATTACATGTTTTGCTAAAACAGCGAAGTAAATGTAAAAAACATTACAGGTAAAAAGAAAATATTGGAGTAAGAAAAACATATAATATTTGGTAAGACTGGAGCCCAAGATAGGATAAACCTGGATTTCAGGTCTCCAGGATCCCCGCTCGAACTATAACTACTTCTGAAAAATACAACTTTGATAATAATGTAAAAGAAAAAGAAAAAACAATAGTAATAATAACAAGAAATAATATATACATAATATGGTGTGAATGCGTGAGCGCGTGTGTGTGCATGTACATGTACGGTGTGTGTGAGTGAGCGTGTGTGTGCGCGTGTACATGATGGTGAGTGTGAGTGAGAAAAACAAATCGAATCCCGCCGTCCGTCTTTTTTCAAGATAAAAAATATATAAATAAATATAGTCTATACCACCCGCAAGGAATGCAGCATTCTATCTGTGAACATTTTTTTTTGGAATTGGTCCAGTAGCTTCTGAGATTACCCTCCGCAAACAAACAAATAAAAAAAACAAACAAACATATTTTACCTTTTTATAGCTATAGATAGATATAGAAAATCCTTTAAACAATGCAGCGCTTATGAACTATCTTACTTCGATAAAGAAGATATAGACGTAAGGTGCCGATATGAATCATGGATAAAATGGGATTTTCCGAGATTCCCTCGGGATCCCGGTATACGGGTGGTAACGCGGATAAAGTCGCGGGCGGCCGCTAGTTTTACTATATATACAAGTGATATGAAGAACGCTTATTAACTCAGGCATATTAGTTCCAGTAGCTACCTTTCAATATCTCTTTGCGGTTTTCAAACTGAAGTTGTTTAAAAAATTTAATTAAAGTGCAGTGTTCTTATGTATGCACATAAGCATTGTTGAGTTTATTTCGTTGTGTTGCCTTCCTTTGTTTACAACAATATCAAACGTTAAAGACACAAAATTCAATTGAATATAATTGGGTCACGACCCAATAAAACTTTTCACGAGCTCTGAAATTTAATTAAGACTATCTATGAAACTCGAAAACTCGACTTGGCTTTGAAGGAATTAGAGGTTTCCAAGGGGTTGGTTGAACAATTGCATAGGGAAAGAGATGACAATGAGATGGAACTATTGGATTCGTTAAATAAATATGATGTTTTGAAAAAACAAATGGTTGAGCTGCACACTGAGCATAGGTTAGTAGTAGATGAGCGGGACAAGTTGCATAGCATACTGGTTGGGTTCAGGGAATGCAGTGACGAGTATGAGCAGGGCCTCAAGCGCATGTCGGTCCTGGAGCAGGAGCTGCAAGAAGCCCACCGCCACATTACCACCCTGGAGGCGGAGAAACATGACACCATGACTTCCCATAGCCACAGCTTGTTTGATGAGTTAGTCGGTAGTGCGCCCAGCCTGGTTTCTACTGCACAAATATCGGAACCCATTGTAACAATTGATCTGACAAGTGATGACACTATAAAAACCTTAAATTTAAATACTGAAGTGGGGATTGTTCAGTGCAGTAGAAACAAATTTAAAAAGTATGTTAAAATTAATAAGTATATAGCCAAAACTAAAAAACTTATTAAGAGGCAAAAATGTATGTACAAAAAAATTATGTATATTAAAGAGAGAAGGCAACTTGGCGATGAACTTGATATGTATTCATTATTATTAGAAAATAATATTACCGAATATGACAGTGACATAAGGAAAATGGAAATTGAGATTTGTAACCTTCACAAATCCTTAGAATTAATGACGAATAAGTATAATAGTGCTAAAAATGAGTGCGAGGAACACATGCTTGCTTTAAAGTGCCTCATTCAGTCTAATTGTGACCAGTCAGACCAAAATAGCTCATCTAGCAGCCCTCAGTCAGTATGTGAGTCCTTGTTCACTCATCATCACCAAAGTCCTTCATCTGTATCAAATAAAAAGCAATGTAAAAATACCAATAGTTCCTCCACTCAGAATAACATTGTAAAATCTGAGACTATCATGTTTAGTGATGAACTTGGGAAATCCATGGGTCAATTATTAAGTACATATTTGGGACAAACTGTTACTAATTATTGTACGCCTGGTTTAACTTATCATGATATTATTAGAAAAATTATGAATTACAAATTCAATGAAAAAACCACACTATTGGTTTTAGTGGGACACAGGGGAAGTATGGACAAGACTGAACTGTTAAAATGTTTTGATTTATTGTATTCATTAAATGTTAAAAATGTTGTTTTTTTCACACTTCCTTATAGCCAAAGCTTGCCACAGACTGAAAACAATATAAGGCATAAAATAAATATGACATTACATACTCTGACTTTTAATAATAAGAATAAATTCCATTTAATTGACCTAAATAAGTATTTAGATAATAAATTATATTTGACAAAAGATAAATTTTATCTTAATAAATATCTTAAGAGACAGATAGCATTATCGCTATCATATTATATTGAATACTCAGCCAAAAATTTGGCTAGCCTATCTGCCCCTATTGGGCAGAATATTGACATTGTAAATTGTACATTGGAATCTGTTCCAAATCAATCCGTTTACAATAATTTAAATTGATCACTCAGACAATAGAGGAAAACTCTTGCGACTTAAATATTAAGACCTTTATAAACATTATACATCAAAACATTCAGGGCTTTTCTGGAAAAGAATTAGAATTAGAATTATATATAAATGAAAAAAATGTACATGTATTATGCTTAACCGAGCACTGGTTAAAACAATGCGAACTGTTAGTAAGCATTGATAATTATAAAGTCATTAGTTCGTTCACAAGAGAGTCTGCTATAAGAGGTGGGTCACTGATATTAATTAACGATACATTACAATCAAAGGAGCGTAAAGACATAGTATCTCTCTCAGTTGAACGAAATATTGAACTATCATGTGCGGAGCTCGAGCAGTATGTTATTGTTTGTGTGTATAGGCATCCCTCTGGTAATTACCACTTATTTGAGTCCATTATGGAAGAAACCTTGCAAAAGGTATGCAATTGTAAAAAGAGGATAGTTGTATGTGGCGACTTTAATATAAATATTTTAGATGACTCACAGAACTCGGTAAGGTTTCTTAATCTTTTCAAATCGTTTAACTTGCAAAATCTTTTTGATGAACCTACAAGAGTTACAGCCACATCAGCTACCTGTTTAGATAATATTTTTTCTAATTGTAATGATATTGAGAAATCAATAATAAATTTTATAAATTCTGATCACAGTGGTCAGATAGTTAGATTTGAGCACCAATATGAATGTCTTTCAATGAATATTTTATACAGGCCAGTGACCACTAATCGATTAGACAGATTTAAGAAGAATGTTAATGATAAAGTGTTACAAATACCATGTAACAATGACAAAGCGAACATCTTATACGACAATCTATTCGAAATAATCAAAAAAGAGTTTAATAACAACTTTACTCAAAAATTAATCAAAGTAGATAAGTCTAAAACTAAATTCAGTGATCGGGCCACAGCTGGCATCTACAGGAGTAGAAATAGATTGTATCAATTATATGATATAAAGGCAAACTCTAAGGATCCAAGTGTAATTGAATATGTTAAAAATTATTCAAAAATGTTCAAAAAAGTTTGTTCCATAGCAAAGGCCAACTACATTCGGGCAAAGATTGTGAATTCAAAAAATAAAATAAAAGCCACTTGGAACGTCATTAATAAAGAAACTTGTAAAGTAAGGTCTCGTGATCGTATACTTGAACTCAAAGTCGATAATGCTTACATCAATGGTGATACGGAAGTGGCAGGCGCGTTTGAAACATTTTTCTCAAAAATTCCACTCATTACATCAAATAAATTAAATTCTTGTAAACATCTTGCCCAGTCTCTTCTTGTGTCTAGTGTAAAAATATGTAATATTCCATTCAATTTTCACTATATTGATTCTGATATAATAATAAAAGCTTTTAGAGAACTTAATATAAAAAAGACTGAGGATCTTTGGGGTATCTCCACTGATATATTAAAATCTATAATATCTTCTATCGCGTCTAATTTAGCAATAATATTTAATAAATGCGTTGATGAATGTGTATTTCCAGATTTACTGAAGTACAGTAAAATTATACCGTTATTTAAAACAGGCGATAAAAGTGACCCATCTAATTTTCGGCCTATATCCATACTACCGGCTCTTAGTAAAATTTTTGAAAAAGTTATTTTTAATCAATTGCTGTCACATTTTACAGATAACCAGTTACTTCATAACAAACAATTCGGTTTCACTAAAGGTAGAAATACAACCGACGCGGGAGTTGCACTCATTAAGCATATTTTCGATGCATGGGAGCAGAAACAGGATGCGATAGGTATCTTCTGTGATTTATCGAAAGCTTTCGACTGTGTCGATCACGATACTTTATTATTAAAAATGGAACATTATGGTGTCTCAGACAACTCACTTACCTTATTGAAATCATACCTAGTGAGGTAGTTGCCAGTGGGCAGAGTTCAAAAAGTTAATATTAACGGTACTGATTCTTCTGGCGCCCCGTTACTTATGGGGGTGCCCCAGGGTTCAATATTAGGACCTCTTTTATTTCTCATTTATGTAAATGATCTACCTTACTACACCGAAGATCTTTGTGAGATAGTATTATTTGCTGATGACACCTCATTGATTTTTAAAGTTGATAGACATAGAGCAATATTTGACGACGTAAGTAATACTCTCTCTCAAATATTACATTGGTTTACCACTAATAACTTGCTGCTTAATGCAAAAAAAACTAAATGTGTGAAATTCACGATACCCAATGTGAAGCAGGTTAATACCAGTATCACTATGAACGATGAAATAGTTGAAATAGTTAACTCGACAGTTTTCCTGGGTATTACCTTAGATCATAAATTACAATGGGGTTCTCATATTGCTGCCCTGGCAAGAAGACTTAGCTCAGCTGCCTATGCGGTTAGAAAAATGAGGTCACTTACTGATGTAGAAACGGCAAGATTGGTTTACTTTAGTTACTTTCACAGCGTCATGTCGTATGGTATTTTATTGTGGGGCTCAGCGGCTGACATTGAAACCATTTTTGTTTTACAGAAAAGAGCCATTCGAGCTATTTATAGCCTTAAGCCCCGTGATACGCTGAGAGAGTTATTTTTATATTTATGAAAATATCATTTATGTTTATAAAAACTTAGATAAATTCGAAAAAAAAAGTAATACCCATAATTTTAACACAAGAAACAAAAACAAACTTGCTGTTCCAAAACTTAGACTCAATAAAGTTGGTAATTCATTTGTTGGAAAATGTATAAAAATATACAATAAAGTGCCTTTCACTCTAACAGAATTGCCATTACACAAGTTTAAGACAGAAATAAAACAAGGTCTAATGAAAAAAGGTTACTATAAAATTGATGATTATTTTAATGATAAGAATGTGTGGTCATCTTAGTCTGCTCGCCTGCACATGTTATTTCACATTGTAAGTAGTTACACTTTTTTATAAAAGGTTATTATTAAAGTCAAAGAATAATTGGATGATAAAACAGCCTGGTTGTAATAAAAAACACATTATACTCTATTTGTATCAATATACATAATAAAATTAATTTATATAATTTTTATACTGATATGATAGTTTTGAACAGTGTCCTACAGATAACAAACAGCGTTAAATAGATCATTAAGTTTTTATTTAAAGTATCTTGAGTGTGTCATGCTCTCTTTATTGTCTCTGCGGTGGTGGCGTGTGCGTCGGGTCGTTACGTTCCCTAAAATATGGTTGAGCGAAGCGATGGCTGATTCATATGTCATACTCGTGAACGGGTGCCGCCTGTGGAGGCTGGTCTGCTCTTGCATACTTATCTCATTGTTAGTATTAATTACTATAGTTTGACTTTGTTTTTCTTAAACAATTTTTGACTTTTACTAGAGTACTGTAGTGGTACTGTATGACATTGTGGAAATTTAACTTATACCAGATGTAAATTTGATATATTAGATTTGTTTATTTGTTTTGTTTTTTTACATGTTGTAGTTGTCTTCTATATTTTTTGTGTTTATTTGTAATGGAAAGTGTCCTGCTATGATAGGGCATTTTCCAATTTTTATTTTTTTTGACGCTGTAAGGGAGAAAAGAGCTGGACACTTGCTGAGTTTGTTGCCGGTTCTTCTCAGTGCAAGATCTCCCGCCCAGAGTAGACTTACGAACCGATGGCATAGCGACATTCATAAGAGCTACTTGTAGCCTAAACTGAATAAATGATTTTTGAATTTGAATTTTGAATTTGATTTTTGAATTTGAATTGAATTTGAATTTATGGTTGTCTCTCAGATTACATGAATAATCGTTGCCATCTTTACTCTTATTTTATATGTTATGTTATGTTTGTACACAGTTTATATATTATTAATGCTGTGTTTGCCTGTTATTGTTTTTGCACTGTAGTTTAAGAAAAAATGTATTTTAGAGAATAAGTAATTGGTGTAAAAATGTTGGCAAACCTTATAAATAAATATAAATAAATAAATAATTGCGTAGAAATAATATATTCAATAGGGGTTGTGCTTTTTCTGCTATTATGGTCACTCGTAATTAAAGACAACCAGGTTGGTAAGTGGTGTTCCCGAAATGGCAAATCGATGGAGCCTTCGTTTTAGGTGTCCCTGTAAACCTGGAACTTTTATAGTCACGCCATTTCCACCCGTCCGTCTGTAAATGTTACAGTCCTATTGATGTTTTCCTAGAGATAGCCTCTTTAAATCTTAACCGCTGTTTTATTACTAAATAGTTTACTTACATAAAAGTGTATATTATACTTAGTAGGGTACGCTACTAATAGAAGAACAACTTTGCGTATGTTTCATAGAAAGTGTATGCAATAGAAACGATTCGAATAATATTTGAATTTAAATAGCTATTTATTTTTATAACTTAGTTGTTCCTGGAGGTGCTCGTAGCTGATGATTAAAGACATCTTAAGATTAACGAAACTTTCACGGTAGAGTGTAGCATTTTTGTTTTGCAGTCGAAGCTCTTAGCATCGTGTTCCATGTAATAGCTCTGCAATATCTTAAGATAACAATTAAAGTACCTAAACAGATAATCCCTTTGTAAAAGCATTTATTTACTTGTAAGTAAGTAGTTTGTTAATAAAAGCAAACGGAAGTCAAGCGAGTGTTTGAGAGTGAACGTATGCCGATTATGTATTGCTCACTGAACCCGCTCGTGACGCTTTACGTAGGTACGTGCGCCGCACCGCACGCGCCGCGTGGCGCTCCGCTCGCTCGCCGCGCTCAGCGATTATTAAATTTTCCGCCCAGTTGCATTGTCCCCTCGCCTTGGAAAGAATAATAATAAAGAATTTGCTGATATCGGAAGGACCTCTCTCTTCCGATATCAGCAAATTCTTTACGATCAAACAGACATTTCAAACTCTGTAATTTGTTTCATTTATGAAAGAAAAAGGGTCTTGTCATGTCATAAATACGAGTATTCATGCGCACTCGATATAACAGGCGATAGTGAATCGTCCATTTCGTGGATATTCGGATCATTTTTCGTAACTACGAAATGGATAGTTTTATAATAGTGAATACGCTTTTCCGTATTTGTCAATTTGAAGTAACGAGATAGAAAATATGTATGATATCAAAGTGATCGAAAACTTTTCGGTTGAGGTCTGACACGTCACGCGAGTCAGCGGCGCGATGCGGCACATCACTTCTGTTCGTCGAAACACCGAAGACTTGTCAAAAAGTGCGATAATAACATAAAAGTTCGTCAACCAATTCAGCCACAGCAAAATCTGTTTTAGGGTGCAGCTGTTAGGTGCGACAGTCGAGTGAACGACGCGACGGACGGGAGCGGTGACAAGGTTAAACAGATTTCAAAGAAGAATGAAGCGCAATGATAGCTCGACAGTTTTATGACGCAAATTGCTTTGAAAACCTGTTGTGCGTCGCGGCGGCGGCGGCGGCGGCGGCTCGTGCGGAGATTGATGGCGGTGGCGAGCCGCACTCCATCCGTTTCCGCGTACAGCGCGCGCCGCTCGTCGCCGGGAAATGAGAGTCAGCGCGAGTGTCGCGCGCGGTACTTCCCAGCCGCTGGCGAAATGGCATTTGAAATTGGATTTTAAATGTTGATGCTATTCGCTGACCTACAGCTAAGGACTACAACGACAAACTTGAGCAGAAACAGCCAGGTAATACGGCATATAAACGGTAGTATTAAACTTCTCACTTCATAACATTGTATACGAATGAAGATATAAAAGGTAAACGATATATTGTAACAGCCCCACACAGTATCAAACTTTTGTTTTACATATAAAATGATAGTTTAACAATTGAACCAAAGCTTTTATGCAAAGTGTGTCGATATTCGGGCGCACGGGCGTCATGGGCCGAGGGTCGACCCGGCTCGCCGCAGTTGGGAGCTACGTGGGTCACTTTCTTTTTTATCTAATTATTGGAAATTATAGTATTATTTGGGTACCCGATCCTTTGTATAATAGGTAATTTATAATGTGCAGTACGTGAAATTAGTAATTTAGTTGTTGCTGGTTTAGTTTATAAAATTAGAGACAAAAACTGTGCTAAATATTCCAGAGAATCTTGTAAGGTATAATAGTATTCCACAGAGGTCCTGCTTCTTAAATCCTTTCAACCCGTTCGGCTGCCAAGACCTGAAGACAATTAAAATCCCTTTTAGAATTCGGATTTCAAAATAAAAATAATCATACATTTTATTAGTTCAAACATGTCGAGGGTTGTAGTGGAAACCATCAGAGAAAAGATACCGAAAGCCTTACAAACATGTCGAGGGTTGTAGTGGAAACCATCAGAGAAAAGATACCGAAAGCCTTACAATCAGAGAAAAGATACCGAAAGCCTTACAAACAGAGGCCAAATTAGCGAATGCGATTTGCTCATTTTAATTTCGCATTGGACAAAGGTTGTTTCGCTCCCCGGCAGCGTTAACGGCGGCCGCGTCGCGTCGCCCCCCATTTTATTTCCCCCATTTAACAAATCGCGGCCCGCCGGGCGCCCGGCCTCTCAATCACAGCCTGTTTCGATCTATTGAATAATATAAAGAGAATCCTATTAGGCAAATTACGCCAGTTGTATCCGAAATGAGCGCAAACTTATTTGAACAAACGAACAGCACTAGCGAATAACATATTCCGTGAATGCTCATGTCGCTTACACCGCGGTGACGTCACCGCGCGCTCGGTGTTACGCTAAATTAAGGAAAAAATATTTTTTAAAAATTAAATTGCTGTTCTCTTATTTCGTACATGTTTCGCGTAATGGGACGAGGAACAGACGCTGTTTCTAAATGGTCTAATAGCTATTGTAAAAACACGAATTTATCTTTGCAAAAGGATCACTGAAATATCAGAATTCTGGCAGCAATGAAAGTCTTGCAATTTACAACAACTTGTAAATGATCTGAGACAGCAACTTTGCCCGAAATTGACAAGCGCCGCCTGTTAGATTATTTAGTTTTTTTGACAAAGTATTCAGCGTCCAGTGACTTTTGTTGCTGATATTCAATTGATACTTGATATTGATACTTGATTGACTGATATTTAATCAAAAGCACACGCAAGAGCGTATAATCCAATGACAAAGAGGATCAGAATCAAGATAGTTATCTTATGACCACAGCTGGGATAAACGACCTCGCAGTAGTTAACGTGAAGGATTTTGCCCCGAACTATCCTGATCTGACCTTAAAGACATTTAAAAAGTTATGATGAAGATCAATCTCTGCTAAATCTATTTCGCTCATGTTATTTACGACCAATAGCGTATCTAACGTAGCGCTTGTATCAGGCTACACTCGAACAATATCGCTAAATTCAATTCCTACATCAATTTATTGAGAGTCGACGCGAGCGGCGAGTGAACTGCAACCTGATCACCCCTTTCATGGAATGAACCTTATTCAGCAAAACTTAAAGTCTCTATTACAAGAGTTTAAGGTCGCGGCAAGCGTGACGAGCGGAGAAGCAGGCGGTATCGTTTTCAGTCACCGGAACCAGCTTAAATAATTGCTTCACATCATCATCATCACACCACCAGCTCATTTTATGTCCCCACTGCTGGGAAAGAGCATTCCCTATGGATGGGTAGGCAGAAAAAAAACTGATTTTTATAACATTTTTTATTGTTAAACTCTTATTTTTGTTATACAGTAGCACTTATTATGTTCTGCTACTTTGTTGTTTTTTAAATAAACACCGAAGACACCGTTTATACTACTAATTTACTTAATTCAGAGACGAACAGGAAACTATGAAACAACGTTTGAAATTTTCATACACCACCACCTATTATGAAAATTATATGAATAAAGGTAGCTAAATTAGTTTACTTTGGATTTAATCATCATTATAAACCAAACAAAGAAATACAACTAAATGCTTACTATTAGGACTAGGTATCTGTCCACACTTATTTCATGGATAAATACATATTTCCAAAACATCTCTGACAAATAAATGATTAAAATAGTCCTATTCCACTGTTGTGTCACATTTTGTATGAGAATTTGAGTTTTTAACACTTAATACAGGTGCAAATGGCATTGTTTATGTCTATTTATGTTAAATAAATCAGAAGAGAAACAACAAAAACAAAAATAATCATGTGAATATATCACTGAAATGTAAGCAGCCGTTTCCAGCCGCTAGTTATCGCTAGAAATGATAATAAGCCAATTAAGCCGTTTCTAGCCGCTGGGCTAGAAATGTTAGTAACCAGATTCACATCTATAGTATCTATTGGTGGAAGCAATCTCCCCCCGGAATCTTCAACTACTACTAACTGGTTATCTTATCTCAAATTATCGGAACATAACATTGTATTGAGTATGTAGAACTATCCCTGGCGTCTGCGGCACCGGTACCCGCTAACCGCCTTCCCCGCGGCACGGCCGGTACACTGGCGATTGAAGTATGACTCCCGAGGGCGCCGACAAAATGGGACACTCAATATCTTTCATACAGTGATCAGTTGAAGTCAAGTGAAGTCGAGGTGACGATGAAGATTGATGCGGGCCTGCCTCGCCGCCGCCGGGGGATCGCCGAACAACTTTTTACTCTTTCTGTTTATCATACTATATCTGCTATGACATTGTTCAACATGTTTCAACAAAAAGTTGCAGGTATCAGGTACACCTGATTTATGAACGCTATGGTCTATTTCTATTTTTGTATAAAATATTAAAGATAAGGAGTTAATCTTCCATTACCATTATTAAAGTTAACTAAAGGATACTCGTTGCAAAATTTACATTTAACAATCTATAAAAGAAGTGTGCATCCTTACATGAATGATTGGTCGACCGCAGCGAGACCAGTCATTCATGTAATTGTTAAACATTGAAATGAAACAACTTTTACGGATCTACTCGCGTTTATTTTACACATTACTTTTAAATAATGTTTATCGTGACGTTTCCAACCCTTTGCAGGGTCCGTGGTCACAGGGAGACTGAGGTGTTGGTAGTCTCATAATTAGTTAGTAGCTTGTATACCCTCATTTAAATTTATTTAGGTGCGTTCCGTTTTACGCAGAAAGAGCTTACAGTATATTTTGGTCTGGCAGTATGGTGTTGGGGTTGGGATTAATTTTTTTGTATGATGGGATTCCAGGCTGGTGGTAGATTCCGACCATCTTCTCTATTAAAATTAGGATGTTTTTTATTTTCAATAGCCTCGCGTATCATCCTGGGGATGAATCGTTGTTCTCTTGCGAGTATTTGTGGTTTATCAAATCTGATGTAATGGTTGGGCCCCTCAAGGGATTGTTCGCATACAACAGACTTATTTTCGCGCCTATGCTTGACGTCGGCTATATGTTCTTTAACGCGGGCTCCTACACTTCTCTTTGTTTGCCCGATGTAAGAGAGCCCACAGTCGCAGTCCAGTTTGTACACGCCTGTATCTTGAAGGGGTATGCTGCACTTGACAGGTCGTAAAAATTGGTTGATCGTCTTCGGCGGTTTGAAGTAAGTGTTGATTGAAGTTCGCTTTAAGATATGTCCAATCTTGTCAGTGATACCTTTCATATATGGAAGTACATCAGGTTGGCGTTCGGCTGTGGTTGGTTCATTGCGTTTTCTGTGACGAAGCCGTGGTACTTTCAGTTTATTATCCTGTAGTACGTGCTTGACATGCTGAAGCTTAGCAACCAGGTGTCACAAATGCCGCGTTCTCTCTGAAACAAAGATTTCTCTACAGTAGCCAACTGTATTACAGAATTGAACATGCCATAGACCTTTTATTACTATATACCATACCACTCAAAGGAATTCATATCAAGCTCCAATAATGACTTGCTACACTTAGGTGTGTCACCAGCATCAGTTGATTCTGTAACGCCACCATTTCACTTTAATTACTACAAGTGTAGCAATTGCTACTATCCTGAGATATTCACTACAACTGAGTATTAAAAGGTTAAGCCCAAAACGGAAATATCGCATATCTGGTAACGGAGCGCTGGGTTTAAGTGGCGGTACAACGCGGTACGCGCACAACGCCGCCGGCGGCGGCGGGGCGCGGGCAGCTCATTACAACAGCATTCGGTTTAAAAATAATAATTATAGAAAGGCATTCGTAGTCACGTCGCTCTGTTTACACCGCAAACGGAAAAGCTGAAAGCAGAGACCATCAGTAGGTACGTAGTACTCATTATTAGACTGCGCCACCAGCGAGTTGCTTGTGTGAAGGCGTTTGTTTTACATACCCCTTAAAATTTATTGAATACAATTTGTTGTAGGTATATTCTCAAAATTCAAAATTCTTTACTTCTTTTTATAGACTTACATAAACTAACTATAATAGTTAACGGAGCCTCCTTTTAGGCTTATATAATAGCCTGTTTTCGGAGGCAACGCTCTGCATAACTATGTGTGTATTATAATAAAAAGTCTAAAAAGTTCTATTCCATAAATTTATAACAATAAGAACAATAAAAGTGGGTATAAGATGTTATGTTTGTTACAAATTTACCTTATCAAGGCACTGTAAAAATATTTCGAGAGTAGGTATGTTAAAAGTTGTCCGTACATTAATAACTTTGGTATAAATTTATTATTTATAATATTGGCATATACGTCCGGAATGGATAAACTATTGATACTTAATATTACAGATTTGATTAATTAATATGAAATGAAACCATTTTTACGGATCTACTCGCGTTTATTTATTAATTATTAATATGAAACTACAATATACACAGCTGTTTGTTATCTCTGGAGAACGTTTGCAACTGGGGGTTGCTAACAGGTACAGCAATGCACGCGAGTGTGGAGCCTGCGCGCAGTCGATACGACATTTACTCACATACGAAGTTCATAGTGTTAGTTAGGAAGTCAACAGTCAAACGTATTTAATTTGTAGTAACGTTGTCACAAACTCATTACATTACGATTAGAACTGATTGCGGAATTGCACAAAAATATTTCTCTCTTGACAAAGAAAGGCCCAAAAAAACCTTGCGCTCTCAATTCAGTTTCCAAA
Source organism: Eudonia lacustrata (assembly GCA_947562085.1). Taxonomy (NCBI): domain Eukaryota; kingdom Metazoa; phylum Arthropoda; class Insecta; order Lepidoptera; family Crambidae; genus Eudonia; species Eudonia lacustrata. Next base: position 398,440 of record OX387316.1, read on the forward strand.
TATAATCCTTGTCAGTATTTCCTTAGTTGATAATAATTGATATTGATATCGTGTTGTCTATCTGGAGATTCCATCTTGATTTGATTGGGCTGAGGCTTTCAATCTTTGGAAGTTTTCGACTTCGCCTGATAGATCTTTTGTGGGCGCGTCACAAAGGTTCGTTTTAAATGTATTTAATCAGACGTCGGTGGCGATAACATCATGCTCCCTAGCTTTAGAACTTGTTGTGTCTGTTCAAAGGAAAGTCGGTCTCACTCATTGAGAAATGAATCAATACTTAAAATAGGATTGACGTGTTTCCATCCCGTCATTCCCGCTTGAGCTCCACACGCCCACGCCGCGTTACGGTTTATTTGCTTTAACTCAACCTGATTTTCAGTAATTGAAGAGTTATTTGAATATAATTATATATTTGGGGGTTAACGTTACTCGTGTCCGTAGGTTTACCCTTGAGACCTTACACGTGACCCCTGGCTGGTGCTAAATGAGTGACTCTGTCTGAGTGGTAGAGCCACGCTGCGTTTGCAGCACGAACTCCGGCCGGCCTCGTCCGGCGTAATGCCACCCTCTCACAGAATATCGGCGTGAAACAATGGCACTCGTTGCTGTTGTGTTTCGTCCGGTGAGTGAAAGTACCGGGGCCCATCTCTCACCCCTCCCCCCTCCCAATTCCTATTCTCTCCTTAAGATCCAACTCCTTCCTCAAGGCCGGCAATGCATCTGCGATTACTTTGGTTTTGCACATACGGTGACCCGCCTGCTCGTTTGCCTCCTTTTAACATTAAAAAAAAATGAAACAACTTTTACGGATCTACTCGCGTTTATTTTACACATTACTTATTTAATGTTTATCCTGTCAAGTGCAACATACCCCTTCAAGATGCAGGCGTGTACAAACTGGACTGCGACTGTGGGCTCTCTTACATCGGGCAAACAAAGAGAAGTGTAGGAACCCGTGTTAAAGAACATATAGCCGACGTCAAGCATCGAATCGTCATCGTCAGGCGCGAAAATAAGTCTGCACTGCCCTGTGAGGCACATTTAGTGTAAGTTGAGTTACACTAATTCGGCTTAACAGGTCATATTGAGATCCTCTGGTCCTATTTTATATGGGGCACTTTGAAAAAAACGCATTTTGTTCCTGAAATTTTTCAAGAATTAGGCCTGGCCATATTCGTGTAACTCTGAATTTTTAGGTTCGTGTAACGCGATCTCCGTGTAACTAAGTTACCGCAGATAGGCATAACTATTGCGAGCGCTGGACGATCACACCTATTTAGTGTATTTATAGATACACGGTTTACAGAAATGTTTCTGAAATAATAAAAGTGGTATTTTAATTGAATATTTTTATTTTTAATACCCATATTATTTTCTCTATTTCGTGTAACTTTAATTACAACTCATAGGTTTGTGTAGGTCGTCATTCTACTTGTCGCGCGGTTCACGTGTAACTTAGATACACGCTCTCGCGTAACACGATTTATATGGAAATCAAAACAAGCTGAAATTTAAAATCGCTATTACTAATTAGGTTATTAAGATATTGTAAAAAATCACGACGGCCTTGTTTAGCTATATACACTCTATTTATTAGCTATTTTTATTATTTTAATTTAACATTTATTTAAGAATGAGAACGAAATTACAATTTTTACGTATAAACGCGTTTTTCTCACGATATGATGCAAAAAGTTACACGAAATGTGCCTCACAGGGCAGTGCTGCAGTATGCGAACATTCCCTTGAGGGGCCCAACCATTACATCAGATTTGATAAACCACAAATACTCGCTAGAGAACAACGTTTCATCCCTAGGATGATACGCGGGGCTATAGAAATTAAAAAACATCCTAATTTTAATAAAGAAGATGGTTGGAATCTACCACCAGCCTGGGATCCCGTCATACAAAATATTAAATCCCAGCCCCAACACCATACTGCCAGACCAAAAGATACTGTAAGCTCTTTCTGCGTAAAACGGAACGCACCTGATTAAATTTAAATGAGGGTATACAAGCTACCAACTAATTATGAGATGACCAACACCTCAGTCTCCCTGTGACCACGGACCCTGCAAAGGGTTCGAAACGTCAGGATAAACATTAAATAAGTAATGTGTAAAATAAACGCGAGTAGATCCGTAAAAGTTGTTTCATTTCAATGTGTAGTGTTCGCTTAAACTTTAGAAGACAATATATTAAAAAAAAATAAAAAAATTGTAAAATGTGTGTGGAGACGCCTAGAATCCCATAAGTTTGCGAATGGAACAAATTAAATTAGATTAAAAAATCTTTGAAAAACCTTTATGCTAGGTGTACTGCGGACTACATGTTTTTTTTTACGAAAATGGGAACTAAAACTAAAACAACAGAATGTAGGTACTTTTTAAATGGACGATGAAAATAGGGCAATGAACTTTGGTAAACTGGACCTAGATAGACGTCCGTTTTTTTTAATACAGACTCGAAATAAAAGCAAAATGTGGTTAAATACCTTTAATATTGTAATCCCATAGGCTATGGTAACAGCTTTCCGTCAGATAGTCCGTTTGCTATTACCGCCTATTTGGAACGTACATTTATTTCTGCAGCATATTAGAACAGGATTACGAGTGTATTCTATTAAAAAAATATTTTAATTAAAACCTATATTGTGTGTTTAACAATGCCAGAAAATTACCAGAATTGGTATAACGTAGTCCCAGACGCGACAAAGGCATAAATTGACGGTGGCGATTTAATCAGTCCGCGGCAAGCACTGAACCGGCATAAATCAGCGCCCGTGTCCGCCTGCCCCGAAATCTAGTGCACATACTGAGCTCGATGTACATGACGTGGCGTGGTGACGACTTAATGAATGCAGTGCCAACAACCGCAGGCATGTATGACGTCCGCGGCTTAATTGTACGTTGTCTGTGAGGTGTAGACTCGCATGGACTGACAGCTGCTCGCGGACTGACAGAGATTGTGTACACACGCTGATGGTCGACGCAGCGTCGTTATTATTATTTTTTGCACATTAGACTGAATAACTATTATAAAAGGGTTATAGATACGTGAATATAGAGAATAGAGAATATAATGACAATCAATTTTTGTCAAGTTTTTTTCATAATTATAGCTCACATTGACTCTTAACAGAGCCAACGCAGCGTTAAAAAACTGCAATGTCTCTAATGTCATTGTAAGTTAAAAAAAACTAATGCATTCAACTGAGCAAAGTGAAAGAGATTGTTTAGGTGAAAGACCCTATCTACTGACCCTGATAGGTAGGGTATGGCAGTTGGAACTATAGGCCCGGCTGTCTTTTCAAGGGTACCACGGGAGTTCCGGATCCTAGGCCCCCTACCGATTATGCCTTCGCGGGCGTCTCCGGCAGGCCCCGGACATGGGTTGGACTCGTGGTGGCATGTGGTTAGCTGTAGAAGTGGGAATTTTCGTCTGCCTGGTTGAGGTCTGGCCAGGCTTCCATTTCGTGCACAGCGAGCGGTTCCGAGTAGCGGTCTGGAGGGGACCTGAAGCGAAAGGATCTGCGGGGCACGTGAGTTGTCCATAGTTGGTTGTTCTACTCGGTGGTTTTATTGAGTAGTTCTCCAACATCTCCGGGACTAGTCTGGAAAACTAGTAGAGGCGCCCGCTAGACGCTAAAGCCTCCGGTTGAATCAGCCGCGTAGGAATTTGGAATTGATCAGGTGCCTGGATGGGTACCGAGAAGTGAGGGGACTTACAACTCCGCCACCAAAGAGGAAATTTGGTAGTCGACTTTGGAGTTGATGACCAAAGCAGTGGTATCTGCGAGTTGTACTCTTATTGTGAGAAGTGAGCGAGCTTACTGCTCCGGTAAACTATCTGGATATTAGGTAGTGGACTATACGTGTCCACGGGGCAACTAGCTCGAAACACTAGTCTTAAAAGTACCGGATGAAGGATGCGTACCGGCGTGCTCTGATCTGGCGTTATGACCGATCGTAGATGGTCCCTTGTGATTGCGTAAGGATGTCTGACATCTAACTTTATAACCGTGAGGTTGGTGGGGGGGTGTCAGTATAAACTTTAAAGTAGTGTGTAGCAGGGTGCTTATGTGAGAGAGATTTTAACTTTTATCCGAGTTATTTAGGAATTAAATTGGTTGAAAATATAACGTTATAGTATAACTTCAGTATCTTTGGCGGTACATTTCGTGTTAACTGAACGACATGAGTTGTTTGGACTACAAAACAAAATATTAAATTCCAAATAAAACCCCCACAACCTTTGTTATCATAAAACAATGGTTTTGGAGTCCGTGCGCTCTGCGAAATATGATTTGAAATGGAATTTGTGTTTGCACGTGCCGAGTCTTTTCTTCTTTATTCCATGAAATGTATTTTTGAGCTCAATGTATATATTTATTTAATATTCTTTGGGCGAGAATGAACTCATTAAATTATGAGATAAAATTTTAGTAAAAAATCAACCAGCCTTTGGGAGTTCGAGTGGGAATCGAACCGACGACCTTTTGATAACCGGTACAATGCCCTTACCGCTGAGCTACAGAGCCTTTTTCTCTAGTGAAAGGAGATTGCCCATTCTCTGTGAGCCTAACATATCACTATAAATATTTTTGTGCTCTAGTAATTTTAATTGAATATAGTAGGTGGGAACCATTGATATATAAGATCCTTAATCAAAACCAGTTATTAGTTTTATTTGCCTTCCGGGGTTTTTTTAAATTACTTTTGATACAGCATTTTTTTTAGGTTATGGTTTTTGTAAACGCTCTGTTTTAAGAATGTTGTAAGTAAAATGGTAATAAGTACTCTACACAAATAATAATGATATTGTTTGTGTAGACTACGGTTTATTGAATATTATGATAAATATATGTTGGTCGTCAAATAATATTTTGTTGGTGGCCTGACTTTCAAAAACTTAGGCAGTTAATCCATAGGTCGCTGGTTCATATCCGGCTCGAAGGACCAATGAGAAATGGTATACCTTTGTACTGAAGGGAATACTAATAGGGTTGAAAATGAATCCGCTAGTAGCTTTTTTGCTCTAAATAGGTAACAACTTTATCGACAAATTACATGCGTTATATGCTATTTACCAAAACACTTCGATAGCGCGATTCAGACAGGATACGACCCGCGCCATCTAGCGAGAACTATTTGAACTATACTTATTATATTTAGATGCGTCTTCAACATAGATTAAGAAGTAGATTACCTTGATTCCGTGGGTCTTACGAAGACACACACACGCACGTATCTATACATCACGTCACGCACGTCTTAATAAATCGGAATTTGAAATAAAACCAATAATACGGACAAACAATATTTATTGCGGACCCTAATGTCGTTGACAGTTTAAAAATAATACAATTTTAATGAACTTTATTTTGTTTGGCACAATAACATGATAGGCGATATTATTCTTGGACATTCTCCTTTTATCTTGTAACTATTAAGAGCGTTTTCGCCGCACACTAGCGCCACTAATGAAAAAAAAAACATATCTAGTAATTAGAGATAGAAAATCAAATTATGCTCAACAAACTATTTGAATGAAGTAATTTAGCATTTTTACGTCACCTAATGAACACCTCACAAGACGTTACGGCCACTTTTAACTATAACGCCATATTTAACTAAACCATAACATGTCAGGTGTTCATTAGGTGACGTAAAAATGCTAAATTACTTCATTCAGATAGTTTGTTGAGCATAATTTGATTTTCTATCTCTAATTACTAGATATGTTTTTTTTTCATTGGCGGCGCTAGTGTGCGGCATAAACGCTCTTAAAGCAATGTGAATGCAAAATTCAAAATTAATAAAAATATCTAATTATTATTTAAGCTTATTAACCGATAGTTTTCATAATATCTGCTTTACTGTGCTGTTTATTTAATTACACAATGAGCTCGGTTAGCTTTAAATAGGTACGTTAGTGAATGTAAAGCGAAGGCATAACAGGTTGAAGCTATAATTAAAAAGTATAAATTATTAAGGCTATTTCATTATTAATAAGTAAGAAGACATCAAGTGCTTCCACTAAAAAAATATAAACTACTAAAACATTTTCTCTTTTTACGAAAGTTCTCGAATAAATGATTATTTACATACAGTTTTATGCAAATATTGTTGCGAACTAATTACAATTTAAAAAAAGACAAAGTGTTGAAAAAAATCCATGCACTGCCAACTATGCTTCCAACTATGCTACCGTGGCTGTGCACCTGACCCGGCATGTCATAGGGTGCGGGTTCGAATCTCGCTCGTGGAATTTTTTCAATACTTTGTCTTTTTTCTCTTATAAAATTAAAATTTTCGTCATATATATGATATCATATATATGGCGCAAATTTTAAAGTTTGAATCTTTAAAATTGTTCACTTAAAAAAAGCATAAAGAACTTAGCGAAGTTTACCTGAAAACTGGTGTTAATGAGACATCCAATCTCTCACCATTAATCTCTCGTAACGGATAACGTTCAGCTTGTTTGCTACAGCGTCGTAGCGCGTAGCATCGTAGCGTCAGCGTTTGTAGCGTAATGGGTCGTTATACACCTACCACCTGATTGTCCGTTCATAATAAGCAAGATGGCGAACTTAGTACCTTCTTATTAATAGATATACCTAACTAAAATAAAGTTGTGTTTGACTATCAGCAAAGAGAAAATATAGGTAACAAATACATTTTCAGTTAAATTGTACACTCTGAAACTAAATTAAATATGTAACGTTCATTAAAGATCAAAACAAATTAATGTATTTTGCGCTGGAGGCGTACATTAATTTGCCTTCATAAATAAATACGCGTGAAATCAGTGAGCGGCAAACAGTACACATTAATAGTATGCAAAGACAAGTAAACAATCAGACGGATTGGAGCTGCTGAATTCGCAACAGTAGCTAATGGTTTCATAATGTTTCTTCACTCTATGAAGATATTATTTGAGCTCGATGGACCTGTGATCGTGTAAGGTAAGCAACTTTCGCAATTGCCAAACGGGGGCCTTATAGAATATCGCGAGCTCGTCTGTGCTTCGGGAGACAATCATTTGTGAGTGCGCGAAACATCAAAACATATTCGAGCATATTCCAAATATTATCCGTATTCACACAACTCGTTTAAAGTTCACTTAAAAATATATCAGCTTAATCTTAGATATATCACCTTTGTAAGGCTACTTTTTAAGTTATCAAAGTATTTATTGGACGAAGTGTTGAAGATGTTCGATAACTCATTATAAAGTTACAACATTATTACCTTTCAAAGGCACTGCAAATATTAATTATAATTCTGCCCGTGGCGCTTGGCCGTTGCCGGTTTAACGAACGCGTTTAACGTGTAACGTCAACGTCAGCAAGTTGCTTTTCTTTTAGTACATTGGATTGAAATGAGGACAAGGTGTAGTAGGAAAGTACGATTCAATTGCGACGTAACGCCTGCACTTCAACACGTCTGCATCTGCGTCGTATCGTGTCCACTGCTGCTGAATTGCTGATATCCATCGGCTAGGAGTCTTCTTCGAACATAACGTTTTCCCTCGTTAGGTGAGTTGTGCATTACGCTATAGTGACTATCAGTTGTTGCAATACTTGTCTTCTGTTTTTGTTTTTTTATTGTGAATTTTTTTTTATATACTTAGCTCGGCAAATGACTCCATCCCACCTGATGTTAAGTGGAAATGAAGTCCAGACGCGAAGACAACTGGTGCAGCGTGGAAACAAACGTAGCATCAGTCAACTTCACTCTGCCGGTCCACGAGGTGCTTCTTCACGCCTCTCTTGAAGGACCCCATATCATAGGAAGGTAGACTATTCCATCTTTTGGAGGTGCGACAAAAAAACGTGTCACCAAATTTCTTTGTGCGCGATGGGGTATTTGAGACAGTGAATCGGTGACTCCGAAGAGCAGCACGTGTACTCCTATGAAGAAAGGGAGAAGGTGGGATGAGGTCAAAGAGTTCTTCAGACCACTCGCCATGGTATAAGCGGTAAAACACGCTGAGTGACGCAACATCTCTACGCAATTGCAGAGATTCAAGAGTATTTGCCATTTCTGCATTGCCGATAATGCGTTCAGCGCGACGCTGCAATCTGTCCAAGGCATCGAGAAGGTACTTTGCGGAACCGTCCCAGATGTGCGAGCAATACTCCACGCAAGACCGTACCTGTGTCTTGTACAAAAGGCACAACTGGTCCGGCGTAAAGAATCGCCGAACTCTGTTCAGAATTCCGAGTTTTCGTGGGGCTGTTTTGATCACGGCTTCAATGTAGTCCCTTTGGTTCAGATCGCAGCGTATCGTCATACCGAGCATGTTGATACTGCTCTGCAGGCGTAGAGATGTACCCCGAAGAGTTGGAAGGGGAAGGAATGGTGACTTTTTTGCCGTGAACATGTGTCTTGGCATTGAACTCAACCATATTATTGGTGCCCCAATTAGATATGAGGTTCAATACCGAATTGAGCTCAATGACAAGATTCACTCGATTCATTTGGTACTTTATGTATTGTTTTCTAAAGTTTACGCGAACACTACACATTGAAATGAAACAACTTTTACGGATCTACTAGCGTTTATTTTAAACATTAGTTTTAATTAATGTTTTGCAAGGTCCGCGGTCACAGTGAGACTGTCTCCCTCTGTGACCATGGACCACGGAACCTGAAAAGGGTTCGAAACGTCAGGATAAACATTAATCAAAACTAATGTATAAAATAATCGCGAAAAGATCCGTAAAAGTTGTTTCATTTAAATTTTTTACATGTAGGTAGGTAAAAAATTTTTGTTGTACTTAGTGTGTGCCAATAAATGTATTTCTTTCTTTTCTTTCTTCAATACAACTGCAACTACTTTTTGTCTTTCCTATTAAAGACAAATAATTTTACTGCCCTTTCTGCCCTATGTGCATTAGCAACATACCTGAAAATATTAAGCAAACCAGCTTTGTAAAAAAAACGAGACAGCCTTACAGTAGACGCATATGATGTGTAACATTTGACACCTCACCTTAGTAATAAGCATTTTAACATTATATTCTGAAAAAAATGGGTCAGGTATTACATCATTTTATAACTATAAAATAAATAATGATAAAGTCTATTACACACGAAAAGGTTGAAATCAATATTACAATAGAAAATAGAATATAGAATTAACAATTACGTATATTTTTTTACAAATCTTACAGATAATGCAGTAATACTCATTAGAAGACATTTGACATATCAAAATGACCTTTGATATTCTAGAAGACATTTGACATATCAAAATGACCTTTGATATTCAAATGACAAAATATGTCACATATAATAATAATATGTCATATTCATAATATCAATTACAGAATTTACAAAAAGGCGCGCGCTTGCGCGCTTCTCCGACTTCCTGTTACACTGTTGGACACTTCCATCCCATTTCACGAAATCACTTCCACAAATTGCTAGAAAGCGAGAGGAAAGATGTTACACATCAAAAGTTCCATTGATTATGATCATTGAAAAATACATATTTTTTTCTATAAATGCCTATTGCTTCGGTGCAAATTTAACAAATCGAACACAACTTACGACAATTTGTAGAAATTAGTTTCAATATGCTTTTTTCATTTTTAATTATGACATAACTGTTAATGTCGCAGTGGATTGCCGCGCTGGCGCTGGCCCGCGTCCACCATCAGATAGGCTTTGGCAGCGCGCGCGCTGTTGCGGAAATGTTTATGGAACAAAATAGGCTGTGAGGAAGCGTGCGGCAACCGCACATGCCTCAGTGTTCCGGTGAAAGGAAGCGAAGGTATTTGCTTTATGTTTTTGAAACGATTCCCCTTTGTACGAGGTTTTTAGGTGAGAATAATGTTTGCTAAAAATACGGCAAAATTTAATTAAGTAACATTGCTATTGCAATATTTTAATCATAGTTTCATAACATTACATTATACTCGTATGTGTGTTAGTTACGCAGTTTCTGCTAAGTCCGTTCACATTCAAGTGAGTTACTTTTAAAATGGTCTAACCATTTGGCCGCCGCGCTGGCGCCGGTTATTATTTTTGTATCGGAACACTAAGTATTGCTATATTGGCTACAGTTAACACAAAATATGAACAGCAAAATGGAGGCTTTTAACAATTGGACAAAACAAAAACGGAACTATCTAAGCAAGAAGAGTGATAGTTCACGTACAAGATTAAACTATAAAAGTCCCAAAAGTCATTTGCGTTGCCACAAAGAGACGTTTGCGTTACGTCCACCCGGAGACCATAAGCTGACATTTCAATTTGTGCCGGTTAAGAAAATGCGAGCGCAAGGCAAGCGCGACTTAGGCTCGATGCCGGTTTCCGCGCGGGCGCGCAGTCGAGCCCGCGCCGGACCCTCGTCAGCCCATCGCGGCCCACTTTCATGGGTGACGGGCTTTTTATTGTTTCCATGGTCGCCGGGCGTTAGGTAAACGCGCCGTTTGAGCGGGGTCGCGTAATGTGGACACCTCGCGGTAAATCTCACAGCGCGAGATCGATGCCGAGTTCGACGCGAACGAAAGGATGTTACACCAGTCGGATTTTATCTCTCCATCTTTGGGGGTTGTTATGGCGCAGGACAAATTCGTGCAGGATTCGTAATCTATATTTTTGCAACTTTGTTTGAGCACAACTTTGAATGTCCTTACCAAGCTGCCAGTGTTTAACAAATGCTAAAAAATAAACGTCTGGAATTTTATTCATTTTGTTGTTTAATATTGATGACTGCATATTATGATAATATTGTTTAATTCAAAATGAACAGTACATAAATACAAAAACAGTATGATATATACAAGTACCTACACAAAAATAAAGCGGTAATTCTTTATGAAAAGCCAGACGTAAAAGCCAGTCATACTACGTCATTTTGCTCTTTACCAACATCATTTTACTAACTTACGTTTCCCCTAGCTAATACAAGGATGTTCTCGTGAACATACATTACGCCGTGAATTAGTACGTGGTCGGTCAGTGGGATCGCGAATGGCTTCCTACATTTCGGCACTAATTAAATCCCACTGTAGGGATGTGTTCAATTACCCGCTCACTGCTGCAGCGTAGCCAGATGTTGCTAATCTCTATGTTGTTACCCAGTTTTTGCGGTTTACTATAAGATAAGAGCGCGGGGCAAGCGGTGGTTCGACCAATGGGGGACAGGCAACGGGGCGTGCAAAGAAGGATGTACAGCGGTGCGGGCAGCAGGGACAGCTATCTAGAGGTGTTTCGACCGCACAGCAAAGTGTATGGGCGAGCGGCAACATGTGACTGGTATTTACACGCCCGAGTTGCTCCTAAACACGACTCCTAGTCTGAATGAAGCACTGCTGCGTCTTGTCCACATACGAAATCTAAACTTTTTACAAAACGTTTGCACCATCTGCTTGCGAGAAAGAGTACAGGAGTTTCTATTTATTTATTGATATGTAACATCTTTCCGCTCGCCTTCTATGTATACAATTTGTGGGAGTGTTTTCGTAGAAATGTGACGGAAGTACCGTAACGTGACGGAAGTGTGTCCGTAACAGCGTGATTCGCTCGCCTTCTATATATACAATATGTGGGAGTGATTTCGTAGAAAAAGTAACAGTAACAGTGTGACTGAAGCTTACCTTCACCAGTCTCCTTATTTTTGAAGTAAACCAGTGCATGAAATATATATTTATAGCTCAGTCAGTAGTTTGTTTGCAAGTTTGCTAGCGAAATAAAAATAAAAAACAAATATAAAAAATAAAATACGTTTAAAGTGAATAAAATTGTAAATTCATTTTAAAGTTCATAATTATGCGACTATAAGGCTCGTTCCTTTTTTTATTTATTTAAGGACAGCTAGCAAGAACATACACCTAAAGAATTGATACACTTCAATGTCTCCCTTAATACTGATCAATGGGACCTCGCTTCTCTTCCCATTCGAACGGTGGTTTGGGCTTACGGCGTGCAAGGGACGTGAGTCTGCCAGCCTTCCTGGCATCAGCAGCTGGGGTCGTTGACCTTGTTACTGAATTCTTTTCTTTAGATGGTTGCAAGGCTACAATACCGTTCGCTTCTGATGCACAGGCCGCTTGGTTGGCACTCAACCCTGGTTCGAGCGTGCCCGAAAAACTAGACCGTCAGCGCTTGTGGGACGATGTAGGGGTGAAGCGGGTTTTTGACTGCCAGTTAGAAAGGGCTGTGGGTGTGGATAGGTCAAGGCTTATTGCTGTATCAAGGCCAGAGTCCGGGGCTTGGCTACACGCGCTTCTCTCTCCACATCTGGGAACTCTCCTTGATGACGACTCTATGCGGGTCGCCGTGGCTCTTCGCCTAGGCTGTGATGTTTGTGAACCTCATATATGCATCTGTGGCACTATGGTAGAGAGCAACGGTCACCACGCCTTGAGCTGTTGCCGTTGTGCAGGGAGATTTCCGCGCCATCATGCCCTCAATGACATCATCCGGAGGGCGCTAGTTTCGGCAAACATTCCCTGTGTGCTGGAGCCACCAGGCCTGAGTCGGTCAGATGGCAAAAGGCCTGATGGCTTAACCCTTGTGCCTTGGCAAAAATGAAAGTGCCTGCTCTGGGACGCCACATGTGTTAGCACTTTTGCCGTTTCACACGTTAGTCGCACCATGAGGATGGCGGCCGCAGCTGCTGAGGTGGCAGCTCAAAGAAAGGACGAGAAGTATTCGGTACTCACAAACTATTTGTTTGTACCCCTTGCAGTAGAAACAACTGGTTGTTGGGGTTCTGAGCAAACTGTTTTTAAGGGAAGTGGGGCGCCGTCTACGAGAGAGGGGTCTTGACCCTCGCTCCGAGTCATTCCTGATGCAAAGGTTGTCTATCGCTGTTCAACGCAGAAACGCGGCAAGTGTGTTGGGCACCTTTGCACCTGGAATGGCGCGGGGAGGGTTATTTGATTGAGCAGTGGTTGTTTTTATTTTTTTTGTTTTATTATTATTATTATATAATATTTAGGCTTTAAGATACTATTTCCCAATTTTCCACTTATACAATAATTTTTTTAGCCAACTCTTCAAGATTACAAGCTATAGTGTTGTCTTATTTATAAGCTGCCACGACATGTATTACTATGCAACTAGAATTCAAATAACTAAGTTCATAGTGGAACAAATTCAACAAGATTATTAATCTTAATTCACAAAATATAAGTTTACAAGCTTTAAAAATGTCAATAACAGGCTGAGAGTGAACCAACTATTATATTAACTTGTACACTTGTACAACGTTTTTGTTTTAAAACATGAAATCTAATATACCTAATTCCTAAGCACCCCTCATGATAATTATGGTTAACAAATCCGCTACGAAAATCCGGTACCTTAAAACAGGGCGGCGCCGGCGGGTTGAAATACTGCCACCTTTTTATAACTATGATCTTACAATCAATGATCTCGAATGTTCCGGTGCTTCTTACAGCAGAATGATCGGCAATCTCGATCACGCACGGTGGGCTTCTTTTATCGGCGCCGTTATCATTTTATGGGCAGATTTCCACTCGAATCTGCTATCCAACTTTCGTAATAGGGTCCTTTTTATTTATACTGGCCATCTTATCAAAAAGATGACACTAAATATGTCGTTTCGTAATTTTTAGAACACCCCATCAATAATTCATAAAGAGTTAGGACAGTGCTCTTAGGGCCAAGATAAGTTTTTAGTAACATGTCCCTTGAGTTTCTTTGAAAAACATTATGTATGATATTTATTATGTCTTCTGAAAACGCTGATAAAAAATTAACATGTAAAAGAGCGTACTCGTCAACTTAATGGGTGTTCTAAGCCCCGACAGGAACGAAGTATAAGAAATACTTTGATACGTCACTTAGAGGCCTCCCGAGCATTCTTGCTAGGGGCGAAGTCGCCGGGTTCCGTACGTTTGCTCGGCGCGTGCGGAATTAATATTGTAATGGATCGTTCGAAGCAGCCCGTATTTGATATTTGCTCTGTGCTGGTACTGACAATAATAGCTTTAGGTGTGTGTTGTGTGTAAGCATGTTACTGTATTAAGTTGCAGTATGTGCTGTGTACATGATTAAACTATATTTACATGCAATAGGCAAGATGCCGGAAGCCTAGGAAGAGTGCCTCACGACTAGAAAAACATTTGTAGCACCGATGTTATTGATCAAAAAATTTGTTAATAAAATTATTATATTATTTAAAAAGTTATCAATTAATATAGCGTTTTTTGTTTTTGTAAATTGAAATATGGTCTGACTATACACGCAACAATCAATGAAGTAACATGAGTAGTCATTCAATTGTGAATAATATTAACAGGTATCAGAGAATCAATCGACATTTCTGAATACATTACAATAGAATTCGGAAGGATGAAAAGATAATTAATGAAAGTTTCGAAAGAGAGTTTTGTGTGTATTTTGCATTCATCCAAAAGCGCGTGGAGTCGTCAGTGCCAGGCCCGTATTTGCGGCGGATCGAACGCCGCCTTGTTTGCAGCCTCAAAATTGCGTTCGAATAATTAAACAGCAGATTATTTGGCACAAGAACACAGAGAAACATCGATTGCATTTGCTTTCACAGTAAATACGTTCCTTGTTTTCATGTAGGTTCACGGATTGAAATAAAACAGTATTTTATTTTGTACAGACATTAAACCCCTTATTCTTAAAAACTATTTAAGCATTTTTTAGTAAAATATTGTTTTGTCAACGTCACAACAAACGTCATTTTCTATTCGAGAAAAAGATACAAAACAATAATTAACTAAATAATGCTTAAATAGTTTTTTATGAATAAGGGGGTAATTTGTTAGCCAGAGGCATTATTTAAAAACATTGTAAATTAAAGAGGATGATATAGAATTATGTAATGATACTGAAGTATCATCTATCATCAGATATGAAAAAGAGCCGGGATAAAGCGCAAAGGTTAACGTTATTCTCGAGAAATGTATTAATTTGCCGCTGAACATCGAAGATCCTAATTCCTAATAATTATGACAAATAGCCTCTATACAGGAGTTATTAATCTTCCTTCCACTAGCCCGGATTCCAGATTACTCCGGTGCTTAACACTAGAGACGTTGACAAACGACTGCCAAACAAATAAATACCTGACTTACCGCGGCTCGATTAATTCCCGCCATTGCCATTGGAGCTTCCATTGCTGGGTATTTGCAATTACTACCAGTTATGTACGATGAAAATGTTACTATAATTTTTCTTGCTTTTCCTGTGGACTTCAAAGTCACAAGTAAATAGAGAGCCGGATCGCTTTGTAACTGACGTTAACGTCCACTATGATTGATGACAAAAAATGGCCATAATTGTGATTGCATTTTAATATAGTCCATAAACAATCAAATCTAAAGCAATATATTGAACAACAAAATCTTTGGATTTCTAACGCAGCGAAGCTGATTAAACTATGTAAAATTCTGATTTGACTCTACGAAATCAAAGATATAACCTAACCTCATCATCATCAGCTCATTTTTATGTCCCCACTGTAGGGGCACGAGCCTTCCCTATGGATGGATAGGGAGAACGGGCCATAAACCACCACGCGGGCCCAGTGCGGATTGGTGGTTGTTACGATTGCCAAAGCAGCCGGGACCAACGGCTTTACGTGTCTTCCGAAGCACGAAGTAGCTCGAGATGATAAATTTTGGGTCACCCATCCGATGACCGGCCTTTGCGAAAGTTGCTTAACCTCAGCACTCGCAGACCCGCCATCGAGCTTCTCCAAACCTAACCAAACTTAATTTATCCTAAAACATTTATCACATTACAATAGTAGGACAAAACCAGTGGTGACGAAAGTTTACTTATTTATTACTTTACACAACATGTCCAACATTTACATTACAAAAGCGGTAGTGACTTAATCAGGTCTTTCATCGATATATCGTATAATAAAGTAAGGTCGGCCGGCCGCCATGATGTATCGGCGCGCGACAGTTATTGCCGCCACAGATTATGTTTCAAGATGGCCGCTTTATTGGCTGCACCGAGCACCATCAACATCGGCTTTGGCTGAGTTATGCCTCGTATTACTACATGTTCGTTGTGAATCCCTGTTTTATGACGACCGGAGGACGTTGCTCGGAATTATATTTTTATTTTTAGAACAAAATATATAGCTTTCGGAAACAACATAGTGTAGTTATAAGATACTTACTGCCAAACGACGAACGACGTTCCGACTCTGAATAGCTCTATAAAGGGAATAGCTTCGGTTGCTTCCCAGCAGATAACATTTTCATTAATTTTGACAGCAAACTTTTACTCTACAACAATAATTTTATAGCATAGGTTGAAATAGTATGAAAAATTGTTGGTAAGTATAATAATTTGAGTAACAATTAATGAAATATTGTTATATGCACGTTACTGTTTGTGCTTGAGTTATGAAAGCTATTAATAACAGTTAAATGTCAAATAATGGCCGTGGAGCTGATGTAGGGCATCACCAAGTGTACAGAGCACAATCTTTATACAAATGTTATTTATCGTCTCAGGCACTCTGAATGTGTCGGCTGAGGTACAGATGTATGTGAACCTCAGCGTAACATTGTCAAACAGGCCCGCCACTATGGGAGAGAAACGGAAACAGTTTGAGGTTAATCATTTATAGTTTGCAATCAATAAAATAAGAGATGTACAATTGTACAGACTTATGAGTCTCCATTTTTGTAGGGACATAAATGCTATCGTGAGATGATAGTCACCATTCCTATATTAAACCTAGTATAATATTTGGTAATAAAAACTTTACGACAGTTATGTTTGTATCTGGGTTGGATTCAATAAATTCTCAAAACAAACTGTGTGCCGGGGACGCCGTAACTTTGTTGGGCCTCGCCAAACTTCTGGCGGGCTGGCCGGCGCACTGCACGAGTTTACGCTGTTTCACCAACCCGTATATAACCAGTTTAAGGATTTAATATCGGGGAGTATCGGGTTATAGTTGAAATTATTGAGATCAGTCTCTCGATAATATAAGACATTTATATTAAGAATATATTCACGTTTTCATCACCCAAGAATTAGTATTAGTAAAACCTATTTCATTACTAGAATTTGGAGCTAAAAAGTGGGTAGGAACATACATTTGTAGCACAGACAAACAAGCAAGCGATGAGATTTTTTACTTCTCTTTTTAAAATACCAACTGTCCAATAATCCGACTTTTCCTCTGCTTGACATAGATTGTGTATTGTCCTTTTCGTTCTATTTAGCCGCAGCGCGTGTAGACCGTTCTCAAAGCTTTGGACGTCGCGCGGCCGCAAAGAGTTCGCGTCCGCAAATATTAGCGCGACTGCGGCCGCGACGAGGGACGCGAGGCGCAGGCGGCGGCGGCGGCGGGCGGGGCTGCCATTTATGCATCCCAACGGTTGATCTTGAAACTAAGTATAGACATAATAGTGCCTAAGTGCTATTTTAGAATCATTTATTTGGTAAATATTTATATAAGCATTATTTGTTATTCCGGGCTTTTGATAGTTTTTAATTGTAGGTAAATGTATTGAATTATAATAACCATAACCATTGTATAATTTGTCAACAACATACCGTATTTTTAAGCTAACACAGCTAAATAATAGACGTCATGAACTGGTAGTAGTTAAAAAAGATTTGGACTTTTCAAAAGCATTTCATAAGTTTATTTGAATATTTTTCCTTTGAGTTTGACTTTGAGATATTTAAAAAAATACTCCATATTCTCTATACTCTATGGAAAATACATTTGTTATATTTAGCTACATATTGTTCGATCATTTTTAATGTCAAAATAATCGCAGATGACTTTGATTACGAGTGAGAGACTGAGAAGGAACACTCTTAATTGATATTTTGTTAAGAGAATGAATATAATATGTCACCGGCTCAAATATCGTATCCCTCGGTACTATCGCGATCGTTACCTCAACACGCTACCTCAGTACGTGACGTTAATTAGCAATTTGGTAATCTTAGATCTATTAATATGTTGATTAATGATGGAATGTGTCCTTCTATGAGGGGGCGTTTTTGCATATTAGAATTGCCCTAGCTAGCTGCGTATCGTTGTTCTTGTTAGTACAAATTCTACCGCTGTAGATTATTGAACCGGGGGCGTAGTGACGTCATTAGAATTTAATTGTAAACTTATACATGGTGTTTAGTAATAGATGTATATTCCCGAAACATAGCCATGCAACCAAGTATAAAGAACGCTGTGATAACATGCAGAATCATATTTACGTCGATTGACTTTTCCCCGGGCCGGGGATAAATAATTGCACCACCCCATCTCTTCCCGTGGGTGTCGTAAAAGCCGACTAAGGGACCATTCCAGAGGATGGGCAGCAGCATCTCTCTGAGGTTATCCTCAACCTACTGCGATTGCCAACCCGCCTGCCAAGCGTGGCGATTACGGCAAATATCCCTCATACCCTTGGGAGAGGCCTTTGTCCAGCTGTGGACGTTTTTTGGCTGAGATAATGACTTTTCCATACAAAAACTCAAATTTATTTTATTAAACATCTTTTGTTGATTTTTGCAACGTTTCAACTTCTGCTTATGTTTGACCATGAAGTTGACGACCAAGAACAACGTATCAGCTTGACCTAGGGATATCACTTTACAGTTTTACTTGGTAACAAAGAACCTCAATATCTCGCTCATGTGGTGCTTTTCAGTTATGTTCATAACTTTTGGGGCTTCAATGGATGGTACCCTATCTGCCATATTTGGTATTATACAGGTATTACCAAACACCCTGTATTAATAAAGAATGTTGAAATTTGAACACGTAAGTTCCTAAACTATGAGCGCTCTGGACAGTACCTACTCTAGTTTCTAAGCTATGAGAGCTACAGACACTATTGTTGTCATTAGTAATTACTAAAAAGTAAACCTATGTAAAACTGTAAATATGTAATATAAATATTTTCATAATTTCCGCGGCGCGGGAAGTTTATAAGATGTATCTGTGGGCCTGTTATTTTGTTACTTTTAATTGTTAATTGAAAATAAATGATTTCATTGTTATTTGCCATTTTAAATAGAGCATTTCTAATTATTTTCTAAAACAAAACATTTCGTCCATCAGCGAGAGCCTATAAAGTGTCCTCTTAACAACAAGTTAGAACAACAAACTCCAGCCTCCAATTAAGTTGACCCGGCGCGGCGGCGCGGCGCGGCGGCGGCGGGCTGACTTTACAATCTATCTACTTTACCTGCCCTAATCCCGCAGAGCAAGCGGCATTAGTGTAGTGACGTGGTAATTGGGTTCCACTCCCGGCGCGCTGCCCAACGGGGACCTACCAAAACCTCACCTACTGAACTATTATTCTTGTCGATCCGTTTTGTTTTCGCCCAGCTATAAATAAAAGCAAGTGTTTAAGGCCTATTGCCAAACTTTTTATACCTCCAGCCTGTGGGTGAAGTACACGCAGCGCGCGTACAGCGTCTTGAGAGTACAGTACAACAACGCGTTTAGGGTGCTGTTTGTGTTTGGGCAGCCTCGCTATTGCAGCGCTTCAGCAATGTTTGCTGAGTGGCAGGTTGATGGTTTCCACGCCATCTTTAGGAAAAATTGCGCCTCTCTCATGGGGCGACTACGGGGCAGCCCGAACCATATCCTGAGCGCGTTGTCTGACCGCTGGGACTCACCTATGCTGAAGCATTGGGTGCGACTACACACCGTCCTCTAACGGGGGGTCGTATCCAGTGCGCCAAGCTCTTTTTTGTTTTGTTTTGTTTTTTGTTCAATGTGCATTTTTATTTTTTATTTTTTTCATGTAACTATTATTAGTGTTTAAGGTCTATTGTAATTACTAACAGTTTATGGAATACTAGGCTCCACAAAGTAAATAATTCATTTAGAGGCCTGTGTGTACGTTTTTACAATAAAGTTCCAAGTAATATCCAAAAACTAGATATTAATAAATTTAAAATCGCTATTAAAGAAAAGCTTTATAAAAAAGCTTATTATAAAGTGTCTGATTACATTGAAGACAAAACAGCATGGGTTTAAAATGCTCCAATCTATTTCTAATCCAAAATATTGTTAAGGTTTTTTTTAAACTTGTATAACTTGGTAACGTAACGGCATATAATTTTGTAAATGTCGTTACATATTGAATTAAAGCTGTGGAGTTTCTTGCGCCCATTCTTCTCCACAGCTAAAATATAGACGTCCTGAATGGGTAGTAGGTAAAAAAATTATGGACGATTCAAAAGCACTTTTCTAAAGTTTATTTGAATAAAGAATATTTGACTTTGATTTTGACTTTGAATTATTCTAAAATAAATACTTATTATTATTATTATTGTATAGGTATTTGAGGAGCTCGATGACGCAGTGGTTAACGCGTTAGGTCTGCGATTGCTAAGCTTAAGCAATTTTCACAATGCCATCGGATGGGTAAACGAGCTCCTGCGTGTTTTGGAAGACAAGTCAAACCGTTGGTCCAGCTAACGCAGCCTCGCTATCCATCCATAGGAAAAGCTCGTGCCCCAGCAGTGGGGATATAATGGCGATATTGTTGACACTACGATTTTGATAACGCACTACTCTGCGTGCCTAGTGCGGAGTTATTTGCCTTCCCATCACGTTTTTTATGAAATTCGGCTACCGACGACTACGCATTCAAATGACGACGCTTGCATGGCATAGTTGCAACTCGCATCAACAAGTGACGCTGTTTCGATTCTATACGAATAGTCGTTTTTATTATCGTGATCCAATGGCAAATAAAACCCGCATTGGGCGCCCTGTTTCCATAGTGTACTCGCTCACCATTAAGGATTTCTGCCGCCTCCGCACCGGACAATCGTTTTTGTTTGAAGACGAACGACCGTAATGGCGGAACGGGGGACAAGTTTGCTTTGCGTTAACACTTGATGTCGACGGAAGCTTTTTTGCACGAGTGTTCCTGTCTGCCGTTTTGTGTTGTCGATGTATGTTAACTGTCTACGTAACAAATACAGAAATAACCAACATTTCAAAAAGTGTTCCTTAATTCTTCACAGATTGATCACAATTGATCCTCGCGTGTCATTCCCACCCAAAGATTTAATTTGACAAGGGGCTTTCATCTTTCATCTCACCTGTTCGTAAGTTAGTGACGATAAAGCTGAAGTTAAAAGCGCACTTCACCCGGGAGTCCTCAACTTGGTACTGAGGACGTCAATATTTAGTATCACCTTAATCTTGCCTCTGTAGTACTTAACCTACTACTATTTGGGCATGCATAACAATTTCTACATACATCCTGAAAGTTCCACTTAACTCACTAGGTAAGTACATCTAGTATTTATTTGTGTTGTAGTGAGGAAGCATTTTAGTCGTGCGGTCGCAAATTCCGTCGACCGGCCAGCAGGTGGGAAAACAAGTGGCGCTGGTCCAAGTTTATGTGGCCAACGAGCTGCGCTATTTATCCCGGCGCCCGGCGCGGGTGCGTTATGAGGGTGTCCGCGCCACACGCCGTAACGTCTTGCTCAGGAGTTGTGTCAATGTCCTGAGGGCGTAGTTTTCGAAAGCTTTATCTTTCACACTGGGTAAAACAAGACATTGTGTAGTGTCGACTGGGTATTCGAAAATGCTTCATTCAAAATTTCAGCTACTTAATATCTGTCGAAGTAACTTTTTATGAGGAGATAACGCATTTATGAATAAATGTTTAAAACCATAAGGCATAACAGGTGAGATGAATTCTGAGCGCTTCCCTGTTGCAGCATAAACGAACAATGAAAGCTTTTCATACTTTACTTAGAATCGTTAAATCCAAGAGTATGATTAAGCTGCAATCGTCATGGCCTGTGCTTATATGCTTACTTATCAGACGTACGCAACAACAGACGCGGGACTTGTCAAGACCATTACAAAATATTGCTGAACACTTTTGAGTAGTAATACGAGTAATTCACTAGCAAAACAAAGAGGGGCAAACCAAATGAAACTGTTTGCGCTACATATCATTTGCAAGCTTACTTACGTGACGTCACCGTGGCGATGGCGCGGCTCATCGGTGGATTGGTGGAACAATATTATCGCTCGGCCTGGCTGACGCGGCGGCAAGCCCGACACCATTACACGACCCTATTTGTAAACACTGCTGGATATGCAGCATTTTGTTATTTCCCAAAATAAAAACTTCATTAGGTACATGTTTTGCCTAACACTTTTCTGTAATAAAGTTTGCCAATGAAGACAAAATAAGATCGCTAGTATGAAAGGGTGTGGAAAGTATAAAAAAAATTTAAATCATAGAAAAGTTGGACAAAATATAAAGATCTACACGCGGGTAGTGTCAGCGGCGGGAGTTCTCGCGCTGATGATGGTGCTGCATGGCTGATGACGCCACAGATGGTCGTAACCACTAGACTCTGTGGTCTAGTGGTTAAGACCACCGGTTTAGACCCAGAGGTCCCGGATTCGATTCCCAGCGGGAGGTACATGTTTGTGTACTCGGTTTGGTTAGTGGGAGGACTTGTTTGCCTGCCTGGATAACTACCACCATCTTCTAATTATGTCGCCATAGCATCATACAGATAAGATAGCCAGTGCCCCACTAGTGAGGATCCCGGGAGAAGTGCGCTTCCACCAATTGGCATTATCGTCACTAACTTAACGTCTGTGCTTACCCGTAAATATTAAAAAAAAGAAGATAAAGTCAAGTTAAAACCACACGAAAGTCGCTTATCAGAGTTTGAATATATTAAATTGTGATTTTTTGATAAACGCCACAATTTAATAGTTGCGATTTAACGTCTACAATTAGCTGAAAAATGTATCGCAAAACGACAGTCAGAACGGACGGAATTGATTAGCGATTTGTTTGAGTCTGTCTATCAACCCTACATTTGTTTGAGAAAGTTATGATAAAATATAGAATTGCTAACGTAATTTATCTAATTCTAGAAAATAAGTTACAGTACCTATTAAAAAGATAATGAAACCTTAAAAATAAAGAAAAAAGATGTAAGTTTTATATTTATGCTCGGAAGAAGAAAAAAAGTACTTAAATGATTACTTACATGTAATTTTACGCAGAATTTGTTGCGAACAAATTACAATTTGAAAAAAGGCAAAGTGTTTAAAAATACCACGAGCGGGATTTGAACCCGCACCACATGATACCTAGTATTTATTCTTACTTGGCTTACAGAGTAAGAGTAGATAGTGTTGATTAATTTCGGCGAGTTAGATTGAGCCATGACAGCATAGTTGGTAGTGCACCTGACCCAGCATGTCATGGGTAAATTGTCAACCCTCATGCGCTTCCTAAATAGCCTTACGCTAAAGCAAACAGTCACGACAACCATAATTTATCTCTTGTTAGAACCTTGAAAGTATTCCTCAGAATGTCGGTACAAGTGGTGCACAGGCTGGATGATGTAATTTCCAGATATTTAGGATATTTCCACGGGGTCGGGCCGCCATTAACCAGATTTACCCGCGCCACGCGCACAAACGACCGCCCTGGGACTTGCCCGGACGGAGCCCTGGCTCCACACTTATATAACGCATAAAGGAGTGCGTTATAGAATTAAAGAAGGGAGAAAGTACAAATAATGGCCTTTTAACAATATTTGGAGCCCTTTTAGCCTGTGGCGCGAACGACGGGACTTGTGGAAGTCAACTAGTGTGTGTGTTTGTTCATGGTATGAATACCTATATCTTGATATGTATTAGGTATAAGTATATTATTTATATTCTAAAGCTTTTGAATGGGTTGAAGAAATCTTAGAGCAACAATCAATTTTTCGTCTCTCCTTCTGTTTGTCTGTCGGCCTATCTGCGCGTCCAGTCCAACTATTTATTATTCTCAGTATCTGTGGCTAACTTACCTAGTACAAAATTCAAAATTCAAAATTCAGCTTACCTAGTACGAGTATACTAGTGGCAGGAAGCTTCAGAATCGAATTCGATAGCCACAGAAGTAATTGTATGTATATTGCTCTAGGATTTCCCAGAGCTACCGACGGAATTGACCGACCGCCCGTCGGTCAATTCCGTCGGTCCTGTATCGCCGTAACGATAATACGATGTAGTATGGACCCTCACGTTTATGTGTTGAGGGATCTGCTTGACGACAACATGCTAAAAGTAAATTACGATGTAAACATTGATGATAAATGCTTCTTCAGTCACGATGTTTCGTACAAAACATATTCAGGTAAGTGAAATAAAAAAAATAAACACATCCTGCTTTTATGAGCAATCAGCCGGCATAGAGCCCTGGCCTCCGTACGCGGCGCAGGGCTGAGCTACTTTATTAAGCCTGCGTAAAATATACGGCCATATGTCTCCGGCGGAGGAGGTGAGTTCGGCACCTCCACTCCATAAATCAGCGTCGCGTAATAAACGTCACGATAAATGTATATTTGTCGCGCGTCAAACGAGGGAAATCGCGGGAAAAATAACGCTCCAATAACAGCCACACACACAAATTGAATCTTACCACTACAAGATAAGGGGCAGTTTGGAACGACCTCCGAACTAGAATGACAGCGAGAACGTTGTAAGTGATTGTCGAAGTAAGTCGCGTCAAAGATTAATATCAGTTCTCGTGGTACACAGAAAGTATAGATTTGGTCGTATTATTATTTCCACCCCGGCGTTTGGACATGAAAAGCGTGATTACGCGTTTCCAGAAGGCTTAGGCACAGTTGCTTCACGGAAGGAGTATGTTATCTATACTCTTTTGATGGACGTCGAAGTTATAATTGATTTTAACTATATTACACCTGAGATTACACCATTTATCACAATGCTGTTTTACAAGACACTAGGCAGCTTTAATTTTGTCAAAGTACATTATTCAAGTACGTTGTTTTGAATTTACAAACTTACTTGGAATTTGGTTTGCAGACAAATTTTCCATGTACCAGTTTTCGGTATTTCCATTGCCATACAGAATTAATTATAAAAGCAACTGGTTTATACTTTCATTTTGTGAACTATGTTTCAGGAAATGGCAGGTGGTATTAAAAAGAATTACATTGACACGAATATTAATATTCTTTTTACATTTTCGAGTAAATCGCGCGGCCACACGCGACCAATCGCAAGCCTGTATAATAGCTGTTTAAAAATTTAACATTTTATATTATTCCTTTATGTTGAGGTGTGTTAACTAGATAAAGTGAGGTACTGTAGAACCCGAGGGATCTCTACTTAAAAAGGGAAACGTAGCAGATTAAAACTCTTGAAGCGATTCAGCTTTATTAATAAGATAATATTAACAAAAATATAATAAGAAAAAGATGTTGTCGTTGCCGCCGCAGCGAGAGAGAGAGCTTCCCTTGTTTTTTCTTCGCGTCTCTTCTTAAATTACGTTCAAAGGCAGAACGCGACGGCTGCCAGTAGGCTCGCCCCACCAAGTAGTCCCGATCACTACAGTACCTACCTATAGGAAATGTTTCAAAGGGCACGCCTAAGCACCAATCAACAACGAGTAAAATTCGACAACTAATGAAGTTTATTTTAAATACAATGAGTTTTTATTGGTATTGCTCGGTTTCCATATTTAACCAATGTTATAGTAAGAAACAACATGTTTCTTTAATATGAGATGAAAATTAGTGATTTTAGAAATGTTTAATGATAAATGATATTTACCATAAACCTTCGAGTTTCAGTAAATATGTGAGACTTTACTGAGATTCATTGCCGTTTCATTTGCCAAAAAAACTCATGTTAACTCATTACGAACACTTAGCAAAGGATGCGGCAACTTCATACAAGCGCTACGAAACGCACGCACACAAGCTCGTAGCTCATCTACATTAGCACACAGAAAAAAGTACGGGAAAGGAGTATGCAATGACGCGGGCTGTCCCCGCAAACGCGGATCGGGCAGCGTATGTTGCTGTAGTAATGGAGAATAACAAGTATGTCACTGAGCGCTGCCGATCAGTATACACGCATTTTTCTTGGTTTGTGTGTCGCGATTGCGGGTTTTTTTGCATATACTCGTATGTGGGTGCCTATTGAAAATGTCTGGAAAAAAAATCTGTTGTGAATGAGGATGTCTCAAAACACACCACCATAATTCCAGTTTGTCCTTTTTTACTTTGCCGACAGATATAACAAGGTAAGTTTACAATACAAATAACACCCAAATTCACACAATAATAAATTAACTATGTGCGACTCAACCCTAGCCGGTAGGTACAGCTCGGTACGTCGAGTCAAGGTCAAGGCACTGTTGCCGCACTCTCGTTCACTCTGCACTTAGCGATTAAAAGTGTTCTATTATTTTACATAATTATTATACAAAACCTACATTTTAGACAATAATACAATACTGCAAACATGCCTCCCTACTTTCCCGCCAAGACGTTAAAAAAATTCAAGTCACGCCATACACCAAATATTTAATAGATTGGTGAGTTATAAATTGAAAATACCTAATTCAGACATGTCATGGACATTACTCGCCAGTGACTTCAGCGGTACATAATGGGCTACTATTACTACTCGAAATGTTTCTGAGTTTTCTAATTTATCAAACTATAAAGGTTCCATTACTTATACAGTCGTTAATCACAAGTATCGAGAGCTGCTGTCATCGTCGTTATTCAATAAAAAGTCCTAAAAAATGGTCTTTCTATGAAATAAAAGTGGCAAAAAGTTTGAACTCCTAACGAGTTGTTACTGTAGCTTATATGCAGTTGTGACTCTAGGTCACCTTTAAACAATCGGCGCCAGGCTTTTTACCCGACTGCGTCAGAAGGAGGGTTATGTTTTTCGAGTGTATGTATGTATGTATGTATGTATGTATGTATGTATGTATGTATGTATGTATGTATATATGTATATATGTATATATATATATATATGTAAGTATGTATGTATGTATGTGTACAACGTAGCGAGCTATTGCATAATTATGGGCAAAAAAATCATGATTTTTAATTAATTAATTAAAAAATGTATTAATTTTTTTTTTTTTAATCTTGACCCCAAAAAACTGTTAAATCGACCACACTATCAAAATTCTTTAGACGAACTACAACATCTACGGAATTTAAATTTTACTGATAAATAATGTGATTTTTTATGAAGGTTTTCAAAATTACAAAACACCTATATTAAAAACAGTTAAGTATATACTTACGCGTAAAAACCAGACTAACCTAAAAAATAACTGCAAAGAGAAAAAACTGAAAAGAAAAAAAACAAGCTCTACGATTCCAGAATTCAATTTGAGCAATGTTGAATGCAACGTGAAATATTTCCTTGTCCGATACTTATACTTAAATAATAAAATGTATAATAAATGAGTATTTATAATAATTTATAATAAATACATTGAATATGTATTGATACTTTGTCGCAGACGGGGACAATCATCAACCAAACGGGCATGGCTAGCTCAATTAAATCCGCACTCTCTTTGGTTGGTTGGTAATTGTCCCCGCCTGCTACAACTATCAATATTCAATGTATTAGGTATCGGACAAGGAAATATTTCACGTTGCATTCAACATTGCTCAAATTGAATTCTAGGATCGTAGAGCTTGTTTTTTTTCTTTTCAGTTTTTTCTCTTTGCAGTTATTTTTTATGTTAGTCTGGTTTTTACGCGTAAGTATATAATTGCTTTTTATATAGTTGTTTTATCTTATCTAATAATAAGGTTGAAGATGGAAACATGCTTTACCTGGACTTCACGAGTGTTTTGAAAATCATAATCTGAGCATAATCGTACACAGTTATATAATAAAATGAGATAGGTGTGTCCATGACTCCGTTCGTCAGCCCAATGCAAGTTCGTGGATTTGACTGCCATCTATGACTACAGCCGCCTTAGAATAAAAAAAATGTTTTATTTTGTATCTAAAAACGATTTTAGTTCCTTAAATTTACCTTTTAGTTTAGGCGTAGCGTCAGCATATAATAAAGCTTGCTCATGTTTAGCCATTAACACCAACTGCCTTTTTGCAAATAATATTTTCTAACCTAAAAGTTTGTTAGTGTCAACGAACAAAATTAATCTTCGAAACCTCACTTACAATAATGTGCTAAAGGGCGCTTGATCCGTAGACATTAATGTATTATAAGTACGTGTATACATAGGACAGCAAAACTTCCAAACAGTCATATTCTTGCTATGTGGTGCTAAGTAAGCAAAACGTAACTAAATGCGTGGGCTAAGGTAACAACCTATTAGCAACATAGTTGAGCAAAGGGCCTAGCCGAGCGGCCTACTTTGGCCGTGTGTGCGAACAATGGCCGCGGTGTCACCGCACGAGTAGCGATCCAGGTCGATATGCTCTAGGGATGGGGTGGCGACGGCCAGACTGCTGCAAGGCAAGCGCACTGCAAGGCACAGGCACAGGCTCGAATGTAAGGGTCCATTGAAGCTGAGCTGAGCTGAGCGAAGCCGAGCTGTATGGAAATGAACCAATACTGGAAAAGAGCTGATAGAGCCGTTAAAATAAAGGAACTCTATTGGTAGACTTCCACACAGCTCGGCTCAGCTCAGTTCAGGTCAGATTCAATACAGTGTCACCCTAAGTATATTACGGATATCTAAACTGTGAGCAGGCACCAGTGTCTTAATTCCTTTGTTTGGCTAAAGCCGTTAATATAAGTATGCTACAGGCACCTAAACCACGAGCTAAGTCTATTTTATTACTTATGTTTTTTATAGCAGTTGGGGGAGTGAATGATCATGTCATGGGCCTCTTCAGCAACGAGTAGCTCGCCCTTCCCAAGCGCGCTGAAAAATTTCACTGTCAAGGCACAGGTTCGCAGGTAAGTATACTACTCATATCTAAACTGCGGATAGACATCAGGGGGCCTAGTTTTGTTTACTATCCGTATTCGTTCGATCACGTTAACGAAAACGAGAATTTGTTTGGCAAAATTTTAGCTTTTCTCGTATATCGTCAGGAGGCACGGCTTCAATGATATACAAATTTTCGAAATCGAATGAATACGGATAGTCTCACACTAGGCACCCTGTTTGATTGATTGAGTGATCTAGTAAAATATTAGCTTATTTAAATCAATATCTACTTACATCAATAACATGGTCACATCACTACCATCCAGATAGTTTGTGTGCGAGCAGGCAGTATCAGCCGGGTTAAGGTTGCACGCCACATCACTTGTGTATTCAGACACAACCTGGAAATTGCCTAGTGCCGCCACTGCCTAATTTAGAACACACTCTCCCTATTCTATGCATTCACGCGATACGTAGATACCAGTTATTTGTCAAGGCTCCGGAAAAGGTAAAGCTGATAAATAAATTGCGAGAGAAGCCTTTCTACGAATACATTATGAAGTGACATTGTATGTAATCAAAATAAAAAAATCCTTCCGCGAATATCAATCCGAAATGGCTTATGAATTCAGTTTTATGTTCGCCCTTAAAAGGAAAGGCTTATATTTCATTTCCATCGCAGTTAAACCTAAACAGGATGACAGGTTTGTAGCACAAAGTAGCTTTTTACATTGTCAAGGATAGCGATGACGCGATCTAGAATTAGATCTGGAACGATTCCGCCCTCACGACAACAACGTGCCGTCCTATACAATCCTCGGCGGTATATTTTTATTTTTTTGCTGCACCGCTGCCTGTCCATGACAACCTGAATGGCTACTTGCATCGGCCCGGCCCTGGCACAAACGAGGAGATGCACAGAAGGTAAGCATAAGAGCCCTCGACCACCTCCGATAATCGGTGTACGATTTTTTTTGCGGTGTAAATGAAAAGATCATCATCATCATCATCATCATTTCAGCTAAAAGACGTCTACTGCTGGACAAAAGCCTCCCCCAAGGATCTCCACAACGACCGGTTTTGTGCTTCTCGCATCCAGCGGCTTCCCGCGACCTTTACCAGATCGTCGGTCCACCTAGTTGGGAGGCCTGGCCACACTGCGCTTTCCGGTACGCGGTCGCCACTGCAGAACTATCCCGCCCCAGCGGCCAATGATATGAATGATATGGCCAATGGAAAATGAAACGATACAACACAGAATTCCATTTCTGTGTTGCAACGCTCACTTTCTACAAAAAGTCGGTCACAAAATTGGTACTAAAACCTCGGCGAAAAAAATCGGTCCGATTACCGGTCCTACAAAAAGTCGGTCGTGAGCGGTCGGAGCCGTTATAGGTACATGTCGCACTCGAGCAAAGCATACCCGCATTTCCACCTGCAAGAAAACTTCCGTGAGAAATGTCCGACGGTCTATCCGACAGCGGCTTGCAAGTGTATACTCAGTAGCAAGTACTGTCAATACACTTGCAAGCTGCTGTCGGATAGATAGACGGACATTTCTCGCGGAAGTTTTCTTGCAGGTGGAAATGCGGCCTAGACCTTCTCACAGACACTAGGAACAGCTCAGAGCAGTCTGAGCGCGGCTGTTGCGAGATTCCGTGTCCGCGGAGGTTGTCAATGTGTGCGTTGCTTGAGCACGTTTGTATGAAGCTTAACTTCTGTGGGTCTCCTCGTGTTGTGTCCCCGACGGCGCGGCGGTGGCGCGGCGGCGGGCGTCGTCTCGGGCCCGTCGCGGCCACGTGACGCCGCGGGACGCGCACGTAATTGTGTGTCACCAGCAGGCCGCTGGAAATAGCATAACCACGCCGATGCTATGGGATTGATTTTGAACTGGAAGAAATATAAACCATTACTGTCGAGTGAAATTATTATTTTCTTTAGATCTTGATCAGAATCGTTATTGATCGAATTTTATGCTTAAATATTATTATTTTTAAACATATATTTCTATTGTTTTACTAAACTAAATTAATAACATTATCATTTTATTCGCATAAGTCTTTAAACTTATTTTTTCTATTAAATATCACTTTATTGTATGGCAAATTCAACAAAACAAAAATCATATTTCAACTTAGTAGAATTAATGTATGATATTGAACCATCTAAATCTATGTATTGAACACTTGCTACTCGTACAGACCTATTAGCGTTTATGTTATAAATTAATATCTGACTTTTCAACCGGGGACCGTGGTCACAAGTAGACAGGTGTTGATTGTCTTAAAATTTGTAGCGAAATTGTATCTGTCACCCTATTAGTGACAGGGGGACAGATGAAACCTTCCCTTCCCGTCTGTCACCCCGTTTTGTCCACCAATATTCCGTCTATTCGGCGTGGTTATTGCATTCTGACTATTTTAAACATTTGACGTTATACTTAAATTTGAAATGACTGGAATTATCTGTTGTTGTTACAAAAGAGTTGAGAAATAATATTTGTATCCTTCCGCTTCCTATCGGCTTCAGCAAATAAAAACGTATTCAACGTCGCGCTCTCGAGTGCCCTCGTGGAAATAATTACGGCTGCTTTGGGATCCAACTTATGGCTCGAGTTTCATTGAAATATGATTATATATTTCTTTAGTTTTGTATAGAGACGTAATTTTACGTTCAAATTAAAACATGTTTTCGCAGTGCAAATAGTTTTGAGAGTTTTAGTCTTTGCAATTACTCCAAAGTTAACTGACGGAAGTAGGTACCTCTTAAACGTAATGTTACTGCCAAAGCAATGTGTTGATGAAACCATGCCTTGAAATAATGAGTAAAATATTAATTTCTTCAAGCGGTCATAATATGTTATATGATTGGAGACCAACATCTTTTTTTGACTAATCTAATAATGGAGAGAAAATAGAAAGAGTAGACAGTTTTAGGAATCTGGGTTTGACATTGGATGAACACCTAACCTTTGAGACTCATGTCGCCGAGTGCTCACGCAATTGTTTTTATAGACTAAAGCTTTTATACAGGATTAGGCCTTATCTGAGCGAGGAACTGAGGGTCACATTGTGCGAAGCACTGATATTGTCACGTTTGAACTATTGCGACACAGTTTACGGGCCGTGTCTGATGTCTAAGACGAGTAAGCTTATCCAGCGTGTGCAGAATGCTTTTGCGCGTTTCTGTTTTCATGTACCACCTCGATCACATGTAACTCCTTTTCTGAATACGGCAAACATGATGAAAATGGAAGCGCGTAGAAGACTTCACCTTGCCGCTCTTCTTTTTGGCGTACTAAAGGCCAAAAGGCCGTGTTATCTGTATGATAAGCTGGCATGGGCTAGTGACAACAGTAAATACCCCAGAAGAATGACCGCTAACATCTTTGTGACTGCGCAGCATAGGACGGTGGCTTTCCGTGGTTCTTTTAGATTCGCTGCTTCGAGGTGCTGGAACGATCTCCCGCCGCCGGTACGTGACCTAAAAACAGTAAATACTTTTAAAAAACACCTCAAGAAATACATTATTGACATGCAGAAAACAGCAATCTAGACTTACTTTCGGTTTTGTCACGATAGGCATTACATGTCGGGAATAGCGTTCCGGCACCCTTAGAACGAATATTATTCGTTTTGCTGTCCTGTTGCTACCGTTAGTTCTATGTTCCAATAAGTCACAAACTTGTTAACTGTTTTATGTAGTCTGTGTTGTCCATGTGCTGCCACGTGCTGTGATGACGTGGAATATTGTGTGTGGGTTAGAGGTGACATTTTTTATATTATTACGTAATTACTGTAAGCAATCGCTGCCATCTTGCCAACCAATCTGAGTGTTAGATGCCGCCGTCAAGTCTCTATTTTTTTTTTTTTTTTGTATTTATTTTTTTTGGACTGAAAAGGCAAACAGCCAAGATAGTGCGGCGTAAGTTATTTTTATAAGTTATTTCTTTTTTTTTTTTAATTTTTATTATTCATTTATACTTGTTGGTTTTCTGTTTTGTTTTTTTGTTGTGACGTCACCGATTAGGCCCTTCCAGAATACCAGCGCTGCAGCGGCCTCATGTCGTTGTAGCATGTGCTGAGGTTGGGCCTAGTTGGCCACACTTTGTCTCCTCTGTTTTATTGTGAAAGTACTTTGTTTTTCAATATGTATATATATTTTTTGTTTTATTTTTTTTTTGTGAATGTAATTAGTTTTTGTTGTGCGCTAATAAAATGTATTTCTTTTTTCTTTCTTGTATTTCTTTAATCGCACAAAGACATCAACTAAAAGAAAAAAAAACCATTTACTTAATACGTGCATGATACAATACAGTCGTCATTTATTTAAATAACTTCAGTGGATTTGTCTCGATGCATCGATTTGAGCCGTTGCCAAAGTTCATGATTCCAAAATTAACGATTTCAAAACCTTTTATTGAATAGGTTCAATAAAAGGTTATTCAAATCTTACGCAGCAGACCGTGTATTCAATTTATAGAGATACATTGAAAATGCTTTGAGGAAATGTACATTAATTAGATTTTAATTAAATAACTCAGACTCAAGCGGAAATATTCAATAGGCTTCTTTAGTTCCTTCAGCTTTTTGTTTATACAGGTCACTATGGATGTAATACCTGTCGTCCAAGACGCCTAGGGAAACTTTACAAAGGCGCCATCTTACCTTCTTATCCTCATTTAGAAAATAGCGCTGTGAAATCTAAACCTAATTCCTTTTACTCCACGGTTCACTTTTGCTCGTAGGGCAGGTATTTTGAGCATTCTTGGTGTTTACACGGTACCTGATGACTGGAGGATGACCTCAATAACCGGCGGATTTGTGCCCGGGCCGTGTCGCGGCGGTTCCGGTCATTTGTACAGTCTCGGGAGAAACATTGCCGCCGCTTCCAAAGAAATGAATCGATTTGATTGGGGTACTACGTTTGAAAGCCTAGCCAATAAATCGAATGTAGCTTTGCGTATCATTTCGGAGGGATGGGGCTTTCAATTATCGGGAATGCTAACAGAAAGTTCTACTATATCTACAACAGTAACAGAGTTAATAAATGTAGTAACACAGATACTATGTAAACAGCTGTTAAGGTATGCATGCATAGCTCCCCGTGTGCTCTTTTCATGTTTTCTTAAAGAATATTCATGCAAAACCTACGCTCAACCTAACAACCTATATTCCATAAAAATATAGCAGCATTATCGGATACATGAACGCAAACAAGAGTTGGTAACTTGTTAACAACTCACGTTATACTGTTTGTGTCCGAAGCTGAAACTTGGCACAAAGGTGCATTACTATCAATAATAGGCCAATAAGGCTGGGAGCAAGAACTTGTATTAGGTTATAGGTTCAGTTTGGCACGGCCCCTGCAGCCCGGCTAATTCCCCGAGGACGCTGGACCTAATGCGCCCGCTTTGCTTAACTGGATCCGCTGCCGTTGGCGGTCTGCCAACGGCGCTATCTTTCCACAGTCACGGTGCTGCTACGTATTGTGACATAAGCATTTTCGAAGCGGATTTAATTATTTTTTATTTTTTATTTTTATCTCTGGCCTGTCTCTTATTATTAATTGGGAGTGGTGGTCACAAAGTGGCATTTTTCCTGCTCGGATGGTTTATGCCCAATGGCTCTTGTCTGCTATGTGAAACGATGCCAATGTGTAGTGACGTGTTCAAATTTTTAGTTTGGGTGGCCGTTATTAAGGATTAAATATTAAGTTATTAAGGATTAAATATTAAGTTATTAAGGATTAAATATTAAGTTAAGTAAGTGTTTCTTTTTTTATTGTTCTTCTGCACAGCTTCTTCAGCTAAAATACGCCCTGAAGACGGGTGGTAGCTAAAATATTTTGAGACGATTCAAAAGCCATTCTTATCTAATAGGTTTACTTGAATAAAGTTTCATTTCATCACATTGAATTTTCCTTAAATACAGGCCGCTACTATTTCCATACGCCTCCGTTACAATACCTTTAATTTTATCTAATCAGAAATATAGGTAAGGTTGACAAATTATAAAATTAAAAAAAAAAACAAAATTCAAAATCATTTATTAAGTTTAGGCTACAAATAGCTCTTATAAACGTCTTTTCTCCCTTACAGTGTCAAAAATATTGGAAAATGCCCTATCATAAAAGGACACTTCCCATCACAAATAAAAACATAAAATACAAAGGACAATCACAACATGTAAAAATAAAACAAAAGAGAAAAAAAAACTAAGTTTGTAAATTTACATCAGTTATCTTTTATAACTACTTCCCCGCACTGCCAGGAGTTCATAAATCGCCCTTCACATTAACCGTTTATGAGATAAAGTAGTATTGATGACATAGTTATATCGCTTTCCTTGAATAATCTTTTTTGGCATCCCGTTCGCTAGTCATAGTAAACGAGTAGATAATTAGACATAACTGTCACTGTACCGGCCCCATCGGTGTGCGTTGGCGCGCGGCCAACTACTCTAGTTCGAGTACCTAACATACACTTTCTACTTTACCAGTTGTGGATACATAAAGGCTTTTGAAAGGACTAGATAAAACAAACAATATAAATACATATAATATGTTTGGTGTTGCCACGAATGCAGGCCACTGCTGCTTCTTGATGATAGCAGGTATGCTATGCAGGTTGACTGGGTACAGTCGTCTGACTGGATATGGTAAATAAGGCATTAGGCAGAGTTCTATCACCACCTAAAAGTGCCGTGCAGTGTTGTTCTTGTGAAAATACTGGCTATAACAAATTATAGTATTTATAGGCCTCAAGTCTAATAATGCGCAATTTATACCTACTACAAATCTCAATAGGTTGCGTTGATCACTTTCCATAAGGCGAAGCGTACGCTTGTTTACCGGCTTTGTCATATAAAAAAATACTACATCAAATAAACAAAATATGTATTTAACTAGCGGCCGCCCGCAGTTTCACCCGCGTGATTCCCGTTCCCGTGGGAATATCGGGATAAAAAGTTAGTAGTGATAAAAACTATCTGTATGCCGAATTTCGTCCAAATCCATCCATCTGTTGCAGCGTGAAAAAGCAACAATTATACACACATACATACACACAAACTTTCGCATTTATAATATATTAGTGTGATAACAAAGTATTAAAATTCTTAGCTTCTTTGTCGGCTGCATTAGGCAAGTTGTAAATTATTCAAAGTTAAATTCGAAAATTCTGAAATTCTGTTTGGATACCATTAAAGTTTTAAAGATTGGACAATAATAATTAGCAATTTCTTAGAAATAAATTACATTATATAACACTAAAAGTAAAGCAATCAGGTACACGGCCCGCGTAAGGGTAAGTGGTTACTCCGTCTATAGACGTCTGTATCACCAGACATAACATCATTTTCAGCAATAATTTTCAGCAGTGTTAAGACTCGGTTGTCAACGTATTATAGACGACTCTAGAATTTAGGGTTTTAACGTAATATTAGATTAGGCGAATCTCAGCGTCCACTCCACGAAAGCGCTGGCGGGGTGCCAAACCCTGAGCTACCACCACACGCCACCCTGGCAAAGACATCGTAAGTTAAAGCTCACCTTGCTCCGTAAACCGCACCAAAGCATTTCGTGCGCGCCAGTCGTCGACGCCGCGCCGTGTACATTATCGTGTTTACTTTGTCGCTTGAGTGTTTATTTTACTTTAAATACACTAAAAGATACACATCGTCGGTCACGACGAACAAACGTGCAAGAGAAAGTTACCAACTTTTCAGGAGCAAATTGAAACGTATACTTAAATCGAAATTTTAACCGCTTCTATGGTCTAGTGTTTAAGCCACCGGTGTAGACCCAGAGGTACCGGGTTCAATTCCCAGCGGGGGGTACATTTGTGTACTCGGTTTGGTTTGTGGTAGGGCTTGTTTGTCCGCCGGGCTAGCTACCACCATGTTATCACAATATGTCGCCATAAGGTTAATGTTTATAGCATAGTTGTGTTCCGGCAGCTAGAGATAAGATAGCCAGTGCCTCACGAGTAGAGGATCCCGGGTGAAGTGCGCTTCCATCATTGGCCTTATCATCACTTAGCATTAGGTGAGATCAAGGTACCGCACTTACCCGTATAATAAAATAAAAATACTTGAGTTTCTTCAAAAAGATTTATACATAATGTAGCACGAAATAAAAGTTAAAAATTACACTCTTTAATTATGTAGTAACCACAAGGTAAATGGTAATGTAACACTTTCGCCGATTCAATCTAAATGAACGGCGGACATTTCGTAAAATCCTTCCGATTGGCATCATAGTTTTTGATAAATCATCATCATCATCATCATCTCAGCCAAAAGACGTCCACTGCTGGACAAAGGCCTCCCCCAAGGATATGAGGGGTATTTGCCGTAATCGCCACGCTTGGCAGGCGGGTTGGCGATCGCAGTAGGTTGAGGGTAACCTCAGAGAGATGCTGCTGCCCATCCTCTGGAATGGTCCCTTAGTCGGCTTTTACGACACCCACGGGAAGAGATGGGTTGGTGCAATTCTTTATCCCCGGCACCACACAGTTTTGTCCACACATTTTGATAAATGACTGGACAAAATAAATATATGTATATAAACAAATACATTAAACAAATACAATAAAAACAAGGCAAAATATGTGTGATAAATGCACTGACAGCTACTAAACAATTAAGTACCCTCAATATTTTTGTAAATTGATATTTGTTACAGGGGTACTGGAATTATTTTCTGAATCTATGGATTCACGAATATTAAACTTATCAATATTAAATAAACTAAATAATCTTTTTATAGTAGGTAGAAGTACATAGTAATTATCACTGTTTTTTTCTACATTAGATAAGGTAAATAGATGTTTTAGTTTGAGTGAAGCCTTAGACTATTTTGTTCATTCTTTTTGCCCATTGCTATAGCAATTCACTCATGACAATCCTTTGATGTATGGTTAGAGTTAACTTTGTAAGCTGAAGACCTAAATATTTATAAAATTTATAAAATACAAGCGCCTACCCGACCCAGCCAGGAATCGAACCTGGGTCTTCCGCAATCCGGGCGGCTGCACTGACCGCTATGCTACCGGGAAGGCTAACATAAGCGCTGAATTTTGTCACTGCTTTTTTATAAAACGCAAAAATTTACTAAAGACCTAAGTTTGTTTGAAAACGTTTCGGTTATATAAGGTTAGCGGCGTGGTGCACGCGTTCTCCTTTATACATCACCGCTCCGGTCAGTTAGTCGCATCATACCGTCGTCGTCTACCACGTAGCTTCGTTGTCATACAAATTATAACCCCAAACTTGGGTAAGTGTCTTGATTTTCGCCATAGCTTTGTTAGACCTAGGTATTTGTGTTTTACTGTTTCAATTTACTATTTGTGCCCTACAATGTTTGAGATAGTAGTTTCTTAATCGTCTAAATCCTTTTGTTTTAAAGATGTATGACGCACCTCTGGGTCGGTTCCGCAAAGTACCTTCTCGATGCCTTGGACAGATTGCAGCGGCGCGCTATACGCATTATCGCCAGTGCAGAGGTCACTAATGCCCTCGAGTCCCAGCAATTGCGTAGAGATATAGCGTCACTCAGCGTCTTCTACCGCTTATACTACGGCGAGTGCTCTGAAGAGCTTTTTGACCTCATCCCACCTTCTCCCTTCCTCCATAGGAGTACGCGTGCTGCTCTCCGGAGTCACCGCTGTACTGTCTCGAACATTCCATCGCGCACAAAGAAATTTGGTGACTCGTTTTTCTGTCGCACTTCCAAAAGATGGAATAGTCTACCAGCACACGTTTTCCCTCCTTCCTATGACATGGGGTCCTTCAAACGAGGCGTGAAGAGGCACCTTGTGGGCCGGCAGGGTGAGGGTG
Organism: Eudonia lacustrata; assembly: GCA_947562085.1. Lineage (NCBI taxonomy): Eukaryota > Metazoa > Arthropoda > Insecta > Lepidoptera > Crambidae > Eudonia > Eudonia lacustrata. The sequence continues at coordinate 436,984 of OX387316.1, forward strand.
ACTGATGCTGCGTTGTTTTCTCGCTGCACCAGTTGTCCTTACGTCTGGACTCCGTTTCCACTTAACATCAGGTGGAGTGGAGTCATTTGCCGAGCTATGTATATAAAAAAAAAGATGTTTTTACACTCATACGAGTTGATTGTTCTACCGATATTTTTCAAAAATAGGTTATTGTATTGAGGTGAAGCGAGATTCCTAATGGATCCCTTGGACGAAATACAATTAACATTTAATTTTATTCTGTAGAAAATCCCTAACAGGTTATTATTTTTTATAGAATTTCATTTGGCCGTTACTAGGGCATAGTTACCTTCATAATAAATAACATTTCTTAATGTTATTTCCTTGGGAGTTTTCATGTAGTTAATTCATTAGTGCTATTTCACTACAAAATGACTTCCAAAAGATTTTTTAGACTTAACGATGAAGTCCTTTTTGTGTTGCAATTAACCTTTTAGACATCATTATTTAGTGAGCCAGGTTCAATTGTAGCAACTTGCATCCTAATCCGGACCGCGTGGCGGCCGCACTTACTGAATATCTGTTCAAATCTTTTATTTGGTGCATTCCAGGGTCCATCTACGGGGCAGTGACGATCACCTGCACGCACCCTACCCGTCTGCATTCCGGAGGCAGCTACCAGCGGCGCATCCACCAACACGGATCAAGATCCCACCGGCGCGGCGCACTTGACGGCACGTGTTTAGGCTGACCTAGACGTCGAACCATAGACTATGTATAATATTGGGTATAGAAGTGCCTCTCATAGAAAAAAAGATGGGAAACTAGGTTCCCTGTACAATAGATGGCGGTAGTAGACGTTTGCATGCGCGTTTACGCTTCTTACCGATAGATGGCGCTAAAAATATATAGGTATAATATTTACCAAAAACTAGTTAATTTTTTTTTTGTGTATAATATTAATTGTAAGATTGATAAACATATTGAAAACTTATAAAAGAACATAAAAATCAAAAAGTTATTAATTCAATTCTTCTTCACGCTGCAACGAATGGATGGATTTGGATGGAATTCGGCATACAGATAGTTTATAACCTGGATTAAAACAAAGGATACTTTTTATCCCGATATTCCCACAGAAACGGGAACCACGCGGGTGAAACCACGAGCGGCCGCTAGTATGTTATAAGAAATTGCATCTATATTCGTATTTTTAAAAATATACAACTGGGTAAATATAATGACACTGTACTGTACTGTCTATTCATTCATGAAAAAATGGCTCTCTTTATTTATTCAATAGCCAGAGCCTACATTTTTTTTATAAATTCTTTAGTAAAATAAATGTGTTTTAACGTACTTATATGAAAATTTATCAAAATAACAAAGTAAAGTTTTTCAATCATTTATCTTAACATAATACACACTTTAAAAGTTGATGTGTGTGAATCTATGTGATTGAAGGTAAGTAAGTTAACTCTGCCCTTAAAGTTGAAGACGATTATGTTTACCTGGGACAAACGGTCCAGCTAGGTAGGTCCAACTTCAGCAAAGAGGTCAATCGTCGAATCCAATTAGGCTGGGCAGCGTTCGGTAAGCTACGAAATATCTTTTCGTCCGTTAAACCGCAGTGTCTCAAGACGAAAGTCTTTGATCAGTGTGTGTTGCCAGTGATGACATACGGAACTGAGACGTGGTCGCTCACTATGGGCCTTATCAGAAGGCTCAAGGTCACTCAAAAAGCAATGAAGAGCTATGCTTGGGGTTTCTCTGCGTGGTCGAATCAGAAATGAGGAGATCCGCAGTAGAACAAATGTAACATAGCCCGAAGAGTTGCTAAGCTCATGTGGCCGCTGGGGCGGAATAGTCCTTGAGTGGCGACCGCGTACCGGAAGGCGTAGTGTGGGCAGGCCTCCAACAAGGTGGACCGACGACACAGGGACCCTTCCATACATAGTGTTGGCCAAAACTCAAATTCTAAAATGAGAGTATTTATCAAAAAAATGAGCACTATTCTAAACTTGAGGGTATGACGCATCTCATTAGCTGATATTTGACTCATTGCGTGCTACCGTTTCTGTTTATTTGTAGTATAAATGTTGATTCATATGCTATACAACTTTGCTGAGCTAGGTCATAGCATGATTGCATTTTTTTTAACTATCAGTAATTTTAATAACGAATATTTCCAAATTTCGAAATGTTCTTTTTTTGTGATTATATTTATTATAAAGAGAGCATCTTGAGCTTCATGTAACAACATCAAATAGTAAAAGAACTTTGCGTTTTTTTTTTTTAATTTTTATATTATAGTTGATATGACTTGTTCTACAAACGTCATCATATTTTTGTCGGGGACATTTATAAACAATTTAGAGTTTAATATGTGAAATAGGTTTAGAAATAGGTTTTTTGTTTTTTTTTTTTGTTTTAGCATTTTTATTATTTTTATGTATGTGGGACTAACATAGTTTTTAAGGTTAATTAATGTGTACTAACAATCTATGGACTATGTGGTCTGATAATAAATGATTTTTATTTATTTTATTTTTAGAATACACAGTGGTACTTTTACTAATGTTTGTGTAGATAAGATAAGATAAGATAAGATAATTTATTGCTGTATAAAAGAGAAGATCTTTATTATTGCTAAGACTTACATTTCCTAAATAATAATTCTTTAAACATTATCATCCGGAAATTGATGTTACTAAATTTAAATCATACTGTTTTGAAACAGCTAAACTCTATGTTGATAATTACCCGTGGCATCCCATGACAACCAGTGTACACAATATTCTATTACATGGTGATAAGATAATATCTAGTGCTTTTATACCTATAGGCCAACTCAGCGAAGAAGCCCAGGAGGCTAGGAATAAAGATTTCAAACAGTACAAAGAGCGTCTCAGCCGGAAAACTTCGCGTAAAGATAACTTGACAGACATTTTTCACAGACTATTAATTTCTTCAGATCCCATCATTACTAGCCTGAGACCACTTCCTAGTTTAAATAGAAAATAATTCAGCCCTGAATTCATCGAGATGCCAGAACCAGACTCAATTTCTAGATTCAATGAATCAGCCAATAGTAACTTGAGCGTATCAGATTCTTCTGAAGATGGATCTTAGTAGTGTAAATCATTGTTATTAAGTATAAAGGTTAAATAATATAGGTTGCGCAGTTGTCATATTTTTTATTTTCCATTACATTTTGAGTTTTGGCGAACACTATGTATGGAAGGGTCCCTGTGTGCGACGATCTGGTGAAAGTCGCGGGAAGCCGCTGGATGCGAGCAGCACAAAACCGGTCGTTGTGGAGATCCTTGGGGGAGGCCTTTGTCTAGCAGTGGACGTCTTTTGGCTGAGATGATGATGATGATGACGATGTTAAGTAGCCGAGTAAATGGGAAACTCATTCCAATCCGCCCGGCAGGCAGACTTATTACCGAAAACAACATCCAGTTGCTCGTTGCACATGGCAACGCGACTGCTATCTACTAGTTGCGGTTGCTACAATCGGTCGGTTTACTGTAGAGCGCCGTCATGCACTTTTAGTTCGTCAATCGCTCGCTCGTGGCGCTAACGTAGCGTTCTACGTTTCGTAACACGATTATGTGTTTTCGTAGCGACAAATTGTGAATTATCGCCATTGCGACTGTCAGTTAAAGATCGATAATAAGATTGCCGGAAGACGCAGATGGTAATGTGGGACTCGCCCCCGACACCCTTAAGGCGAAAGGAGTCTATACTAGTCATACTAATATTAGAAATGCGAAAGTTTATGCGTATGTTCGTATATTTGTTGCTTCTTCACGCTGCAACGGATGGATGGATTTGGATAAAATTCGGCATATAGATAGTTTATAACCTGGATTAACACAGAATAGTTTTTATCCCGATATTCCCACGGGAATCACACTATAAATATACTAAAAACGACAATTTTATTTTCCAATCAAAAATTATTTTTTTGTTTTGTTGTCATGGAAACCAAAGAGAATTTAATCACTTGATGGAAACTGTCAAAGCGGTACGAAGCCCGCCGGGTCCACTAGTGTTGTTATAAATGGCACGAGCCTCTCAAGTCTAAAGCTCATTGAAGGCTCGAGTCTCATTAGAAGGACCGAGCCCTATAGACGGCTCCTTGCAAATAGTTTCTACAGGTCTTGAGGCCAAAGCTCGAGCCTTCTAATGATACTGGAGCCTTTATTAAGTAATAAGCAGTCTGCGCTTATGGCATATTCCTTTTCCTGCTCTGAAAACCGCATTTTCACAAAACTTCTACGGCTTTCTTGGAAGCTATCTTTATAATAAAATAAACAGTTCCCTTAATATCTACCCGCTAACGAAGTACAGTTGTAAACAGTCTACCAGTAAATTTCTTAAGTCCATGGACTATGCAACTACAGAAAAATTTCTCTCTCCCCTCTCTTAGCCATTTATCTGTTTTTAATTATTTATTAGTTTGATTTTTTTATTTTGTTATATCTGTTAACTTTATACTACTTGAAGTAAAATAATATTGCTAATAGAGCTTCTTCACAGTTAACTATTCTCATCCTCCTACGCAACGCTAAACATACATACACTAACTTACACAACCACACATACACCCACACACTTACGCTACTCGTTCACTAACACCTTACACTCTCCTTACTACACTAACACGCACGAATTTCTGGTATCCTATGCCTCAGCTAGTTTAGATTAAATTAGTCTTAAGTATTGTTTATTTCTTGTTAGATTAACTCTGTATCCTTTCTGCGGGTGGGGCCTGGTGACCTGTGCTATAGGTTTGTTATAAACCCATTTCAGGCACCAGTCCTTCACAATTTTAGGTTACTTGTATTTTAACTCCCTTTATAAATTTGTTATGTTTGTGAAGGATTAATAAAGAAATATTTATTTATTTATTATATTGGCTACGTTGTGTCAAATCTGAGATATGGATTTTACTTTGGGGCAATTCCGTGAGCGTTGATCGTAAGTACATATATTTGCTGTGCCTTAGCAATACCTTGTTTATATTTAACACCTCATACTTATTATGTAACGTGACACGCAATAAAAAAATATATTTGAATATGAATTAATAGTACAAAAACAATGTATTCACGCCTTCGACTCGCGCTATTTGTGATGTGTCACGGACAACAAGCTGCAGACCATTTTTCATTGAATTGAAACTATTAACTCTTCCAAGTTTGTATATTTTTAGGTTTCAATCTTTGTTAAAGCACACGTGAGTTTAGTTTTGTCAAAAAAAGAGATGTGATTTTAGTACGAGATTTCCGCATAGACTGGTACTGCCAATTTGCAGAAAATGTATCCGAAAACCGAAATATGTATCCGAAACGCATAAGCTACTTGTGTTAAAAATTTGATCAATAATATTTTGCCTCTGACCAAATTTAAACGTGAATTGCACCGATGGCTTCACCAGAAATGTTATCATAATGTTATAGAACATTTAGATAAGCGACATAAAATATTACCTCTCGATTATGCATTTACCATTTCCCATTAATTATGTATGAATTATATTAATTACAATATATTTTTTTTTATTTATTTGGGTAAACAAACAATGACAATACATAATGGTTAACACAATGACAAATGAATTAGTAGAATTGCCACCAACACCGTTTACCACATATTGACAGACAGATTGAATAATGCTAGGTTGACAATGTAGTGCTACGTTACAAAATAATATATAAATAAATTAGCTTAATTTAGTTGGAAAGTCTTACAAGATTTTCACATGATTTGCACTTATTGCACCACAGTGAGAGGCATCAGTTTAATCGTTTTCCAACTCACTGCGCCGCACCAAATCTTCGAGCAACTTAGTTTTAAATGTACCAGGGCTAGTTTTTACTATTACCATTGTTTGTATTGTTTAGTTAATTTTAATTATTCAATATCACTAACTATGTTTACCTATTAAATTTTGCATGATAGTGATAGCGAAGTGTGCTTGTACCAATTATTTATTAAGATGTTGATTTGATTTGGTTTAATAAGTTTTAGACTCGGGAGGCTCGACCTTTATAACAACACTAGGCTATACCCACTAAATATGGTGCACTTGCCCTCGGTGCTCCCAGAATGATCCGAAAGCGTAAACATACACCGGAGCACCATCAATAAAATAGAATAGAAAGACTTTTTCACTTCTCATGCTCGTAAAGTTGTTCTTTATGTCGGAAGAAGGCAGCATAAAATGAGTTTTTATGCTCTTGTGCATAAAGTAATTTCTTCTTCTAAGTTGATATATTTTTATGAGATTTAGGTTATATCTTAATTTAATTGCGACATAATTATGTATTACTATCTAAATACAAATTTACGATTAATACGTGCGTGCATTTACGTAAAAAAATATAATGCAAATATTTATAATAACTTGGCATTATGGCTCAGACCATAGTCGAACGTCACCTATTTGAAATTTAAAAAAAAATAAGAAAAATTGTGTGGCGGGAAGCTAATTATTCGTCAAACAAAACTAGAAACTAGCTTTTGTTGTGTTGCTATTTGTTTTATTTCCTTGCAATCGAAGTGAAAAGCAGAGTGTAAAACTCGAGTATAAAACCTATTTTACCCTCGACGTGACTATCCACCCTCACCGTACCGGCTCGGGTAAAATGGCTCGTTATGCTCTTGTTGTACAATCTACTATTTTTGTACCTAAGAGATATCACTCACATGAGAAAAATTAAAAACATATTAACAAATATTAATTTTTATACATGGTGTGCTGCAGAAGCACAAAAGGGCCACAGCTCAGTGGCTGATTTTGCTTATACACAGAAAATACTAAAGTGTACCTATAAGCACAGCACTGGTATTCTGCTATTACCCAAAAGAGGGTAGACAAACAAAAAGACATAAATGTAAGCACTAATCGACTTAATATCTTTTTAAATATAAATCTTCTGTGCGTGGGTATGTCACTAAACTCCTTCTAAACGGCTGGACCGATTTGGATGAAATGTCTTGTGTGTGTTCAAGTGGATTCGAGAATGGTTTAGATTTACAATTGGACCCGGTAGGTGGCGCTGCTATAGGAGTCCATCATGGGATACGGGTGTTCTTAAGCAGACGAATGATTTGCTTGTTTTGTTGTCATGGAAACTGTCAAAGCGGTACGAAGTCCGCCGGTCAGCTAGTAAAATATAAATACTGAATATAGAAAATTAATAAAAATCAAAATCAAAATTCATTGATAATGAGGTGTTGTGGTCATAAAGATATAACCAAGATATAATAAAAAACATAAAGCATTGGAGGAATCGGATTGAAGAATAAAAAAGGAATAAAATAATAATACAACTATAGGAGTGGGGTTGGGAAGGGTATGACCGTGACCGCATCCAACGAAGTCCGCTACCGTTACCTGCACCTGCCTGGCGAACGCTGCCGCAGCTCGCGGGTCCGGCTCGGCGTGAGCGAGCCCGCGCCGCTGGCTCCGAGCCAGGCCGCGTGTCCCGCCGGCATCGCCTCGACACGCCAACTATCCCTGGTATATTTTTTGCTACCTTCCGCTGCTTTGAAACTTAATAGCTTCCACGTCGAATGTAAATCGAAGTAAAAATAGACGAACAAACTGTAGTCTAACATTGTCAGTTAAATTCTTTAAAGTAAAATGTAATACCTAAGTATATCTTGAAATTGTTGCAACCCGCGCAATGAACCCACAGTCCGTTGCTATTACTGAGTTATAGTGTCATTGCTTTTTCAGCCAAATTGTTCAGCTTGTTTCTGCTCTAAGTTAATCAAGTTTTAATGAAACAAAGCCATCTAGATAAATTTCTTATCCAGAATAGGTTTAATGTTTGATATAACGTCCAATATAATTAACCTTACACAAAACTTTAGTGGCTGTATATCATGATTAATGGTTTTAATTATAGTAACGACCTATCGCGTCACGGGTTCGTTGTTTATCTTAATAAATGGTTGTGTGAGTCTAGACCACGGCGGCGGAGGTAGGTCTTTATAATTTTCTTCATTGTCTTCATGATACCTGCTCGCGGCTTTTATATCTTCCAAAGTTAGTCAGTGACTGTGCTTTATCGTCGAAACAATAAAAGAACAATTCATATTTCACCAAAGTTTCAGTTTAACTGCCGAATTCACTGAGGTGATTTTCTGTTGTCTTCTCTGAAGAAGCACATCTCGCTTGAAGAAGTTTTCGTTTATGATCGCTTCTCTGCCCCAGCGATTAATGAACCAGAGGTCTCGGGTTTGATTCCCAACGTGTGCATATTATTATACTCGGTTTGGTTGTCGGCAGGGCTTGTTAGAATAGCTGGGTAATGGGTAGCTACCCCATGAAGATCTATCTTCATGGGGTAGCTACCCATGAAGATCTAAACAAGCCCTCGCTATCTTATCTAAGTTGCAATACCAACAATGTAAATAGCATTGCTTTGTTTCTTTTAAAGATAATAATACTAGTGGCTGCTCGCGGTTTCACCCGCGTGGTTCCCGTTCCTGTGGGAATATCGGTATAAAAAGTATCCTATGTGTTATTCCCGGTTATAAACTATCTGTATGCTGATTTTCATCCAAATCCATTCAGTAGTTTTTACGTGAAAGAGTAACAAACATCCATACTTATAAACTTTCGCGTTTATAATATTATAAGATAGCCAGTTCCTCAGGGATAAAGATTCCCGATGAAATGCACTTTCACCTTCGGCATTATGGTTTGTAAAACACCAAGTATTAAATGATTTCACTCTTCGATTCAATCGGCTACTAAGTATCAGTATCATTCGACAAGGTTCTTCAACACCGAGCCGCGGCCGCGCGATGGCGGCGTGCCAATGCGGGCCTGCGCGGGCTCTCGCCAAAGCTTATCTGGTGCATGCTTACATTGAATCGATGCGTACTGTCATCATACATCATTATAATATTAACTACATTTGAAATAAAAAGAGATAAAAACAACTTCATTTGTATTAAAAATATTTTTTTCTGGCCGTTTTAATTGACGCGTCAAATTGAAAATTAACTGAGTTACTATTTTTTTATTCTTATCAAAGCCTGACTCGCCAATTTTGACTATATGACGATAGTTATCATAGTTACATAAACAAAGTACCAATGCGATTCCCTTGGTACGACAACGACAGAGGCATCGTGCATACGTCCAGTCGACAAATAACCAACGGTGCCAACAGTGCTGCCAGTGAGCCAACATCATTATTATACCTACAGCTCAATCATCAACATTGTTATATATTTGATTATGTATTTATTTGCAAACAAAGTATTGTTTATTTGAATTTATTTGAATCAGCGCTGTCCTATGACGCAGACAAATATTAAATCAATCACAATTATAAAAGTTACTGACAATAAACATAGTCCATTGCTTAGATGCATTGTTCCAGCTGCGGACTTCTTTTGGATGATGATTGAGATGATGATGATGATGTGATGATGTTGATGATGACGATGATTGCTTATATTAGAAGAAGTCTTTCAAACAATTTTCTAATGTCATTTTTATCGGCTTCCAAATAGTCTCTTGAACGAAGAATGCATAGAGCTCCGCATAGAGCATACAGGACATTAACGAGGTCAGGCCACACAGGGTCAAGCAGCGCTATAGGATCGCATAACATTTTAATGAAGCCGGCATTATGGAAAGTTATGACATTTTTATTAGCTTGGCCCGGGCGCGCGCACGCCGCCATTCACTGGCCACCGGGCCCGCGCCGGCTCATGGCTGTCGGCCCGGGAAATTTATAACGTGCGTAATTATTACACTCAAGTCAGCCAAAGTTATATAAAAAAAATCATCAAATAAATAAATTTGCACATTGTTTCATAGAGCCGCTATTGTGGCCGAGTGACAAAGCGCTCGGTCTGATGCCCGAAAGCTCCGGGTTCATCCCAGGTAGGGTAAAGTGTGTTTCAGATTTTTCGATGCATAGCCCGGGACCAGGTTTGTGATCACCAACACTCATTTGGCAAGCGTGGTGATTAAGCCATTACCCATCAATTGTAGCGATGACTTGATGTCAATGATGGAGGCCTTTGCCCAGCAGTGGGACAGTTATAAGCTATTTATTTTACTTTAGTTTACTGACATAGAAAAGGATTACAAAAAAAAGGATAAATATATAAGCAGTGAAACAGTGGCAAAAAGGTCTCCGGCTCAGCATGTGTCATGGCATAGCAAAGCCATCGACATGACGCTGATTTTCAGACGGAGGCTTACACCGAGTTGCATTTGTAGGTACCTACCTACTTAATTGTTACATGCATCAAAGGATTCGTGATAATTTGTATTATAAAATTCATAACATTCTAAACATGGAAAGTGAAAACAAATAATTAGTAATTAGATTAAAAAATTAATATGTATACATTTTAAATGTCAAATGACAAAATAAAATATATAAATAAAATGGGCCTATTTAAAAATCATGAGTATCTAACTAGCATCTTAGCATGCGTTACTTTGGGGTTTGTTTTGTTTATGTCAAGACGGTTCTATTTAAATAAAACTGTAGCTGACTGAACTGCTGAAACGTCCGAAATTAATTAAATGAAATTAACAAGTACATAATTGTGATTAAATTACCATTAACTTGAACTCCAAATTTTACAAAATTAATTAGGGTGCTCCCAGGAGCCAAAACCAATTAATGAAGCGGCGAACAAGTTGAAACTAATTGTATTTAAACATGGTAACAGAATGAATAATAATTACATAATTTTCATTTACAAGTGTTTGTCTCAAGTTCGCAATAACAGCACGTGCTAATATCGGCACGCGTTGTTAATATTCTGGTTGTATGTAAGCCTATTTATTATTCCACACCTGATCGGCTCCTACGTAAGATCCACTAATCCCGCACCCTCTCACACTGTCTGTCTGTTGCTGGGATCAAGTGTGTAATCCAGACCAAAGCCGATACGTAATTAAGAAGTTCAATTAAAATCGAGATGTGGCTTATTTAAGATTCAAAGCAGTCCCTATTCAAACGTAACAATAACAAAACTGATATTATTTCTAACGAGCTGTCGTGTTTTAGCTTATTCCGTAAAAAGAAAGATAATAAAATGGGAAGGAATATTTTGGTTGGCATTCCAGCCGGCTCATTATCTGGTTTGTCTCAATTTTTCCCGCCATTAGTCTTCTTTGTCTGACCTTAAATGAAATCTTTGGCCTACTCATTGCCGTCATCCCGCGCTGTTTGTTCTACGGCGCGTTCGCGGCGCGCTGAATTATGTTGCGGCTTCGCGTCTTTAGTGTTATTATCGAGTTCATTTAGAGACCATAATAGTGGTTTCCTCATGCCTTTCGTTTTCAATGTTTCCCGTCCAGCTTTTTCAGTGGCTGTCCCACGCTCGATGTAGAGGGTGGACATTTGAGACGGCTCAGCAAGGACAGTTGCCTCAACCGTTATAGATAAAGGAGAACGGTCTTAAAATATTGTTCACGTCCGAAGATTTTGATTGGCGTTCACAGATATTAAATAAAGCAGTCTGTTTTATTCTTCATTGTAAATGAAGTAGTTTACAACTACATGCTTCATTTAAAATGGTTAAAGTAAAATAAATGCTTATAACGATAATAGAGTACTATTAATTTGATATGTCACATATTTAATTTTTTTACCAGCTTCAGGTAATGTTTCTACTGTTTTCGTTTAGTAGATTATTCCATAGAGCACGAAAAAAAGCTTACAGCAAGTACCGGGAAGGTCCCCGTATTAGTTTCTGCATTGTTATAATTGAACAAGACTTTTTATAATAGGTTATACGCGAATTTGAACAATATATCGTCATTGAGCCTGGAGATCAGGCAGGATTTTATAAATAACCTAACTTTCAGGTTTCACTAAAACTCTTCTTATATTTCAAACGAACTGTGTGGGCGTGGGCAGAGATTTTATGTACACTTTTTTTCAAATACTAGTTATCTAGGTACCTATTTACTGAAGGCAAGGTTTTTATATGTTTAGTTAAAAGAAAACGTTACGACTTTCTAGATTGTTTTCCAAGACGGAATATTTTGTGTGCTATGAATGTAGGTAGTTCAACTTATCAAATGAACGTTTCTATAATTATGTCGACGCAGTAGCGACTAGTGAGGTAACAGGTCGGCTAAATGAAGGAAATATGCTGCGCGAGCGGAATAGTGTCCGCGCGGTCACTACGGCAGCGAGCGACCGACGTGGCGTCGACGTGGCGGTGACGTGGCGGTGACGTGGCGGTGACGTGGCGGTGACGTGGCGGTGACGTGGCGGTGACGTGGCGGTGACGTGGCGGCGACGTGGCGGCGACGTGGTGGCAACGTGACGTGCTTGCGACGACGAGGCTGCGATCTGCCACGTCGTTTAATACTTACTGTAACGTGCAAATGTGAGCATTGGGGTGATTATCACCGCAGTGTAATACGAGCTTGAACACAAAATGTTGTCAGTGTCAGGTACGAGTATTTTGAATTCCAGGTTTGATTTTCACGCAGCACAAAAATAAATAAAGTAAAAAGATAATTAAAATAATACGCTTAATGTCGTTTATTTGTAATATTTCACAAAAAAACTATATTTTATTTTGTTACAAACTTAATGTACATTTGCAGCCAAAGCATCGAACGTGAAGAACATATTACTAAGCAAGAACATCTTTTTCCTATGCAAAGTTAAGTCAACTTCAATCAGACTTATCTAGATATATCTAATACTTGACTATGTGGATGCCACATAATGCTTCATAGTGCAGGTTTTGCAACTGCAAATGACAATCTATTTTTATGACATATAGGTACGAGTATTATGTATAGGCGCCAGCAACGTCGTGCAATGGCCGCCGATGCCGCAGCGATTATCAGTTGGTAGTAATTACTGTGATCAGTAATCACTTCAAGTCAACCCTTAATTTCAATACTAATTGTTATTAAAGTTAAGTGCTAGTTTAATAAACGATTTCATAAGTTTATTGAACTCATTATAAATACACTACGATTCATATTTATTTGCTGAGTATATCCAACAAGTTACTGAATGGTCACACTTTGCAAGACTTTCAAAGTCTCATTTGAACATATAAAACATGAAAAAACTGGTTATATTGAACAAATAAATGTAATACCTACTGATAAACATAATCTATACTAATATTATAAAGAGAAAAGTTTTGTACTTTTGTGTGTATGTTTATAACAAATAAACTCAAAAACTACTGGACCGATTTAAAAAATTTTTTCACCATTAGAATGCTACATTAGCGCTGAGTAATATAGGCTATATAAAAAAAATGTCCACCCGTGGGAAGTAGGGACGGGCCGCTAGTAGGTATATAATAAATGTTACCTTAAAATGTACTAAAAAATTATGATCTTTTAAAATTATGAGTGTTTCTGAATGGATAGAAATGCGCAACCGTGTGCTAGCCCAGCGCGGACTATCAGGGGCAGCTCGCACCTCGAAGCCTGCACCACAACATAAGGACACTACAGAAGGCAATCTTCATAAACGCGCTCGAGCAACGCACACATACACAACCTCTCACGTACACGGAATCTCGCAACAGATGCGCTCGGACTGATCCGAGATCCGTGCAAGCGGTCTATGTGTGCACAAAACTAAAAATATTTATTAAGTCTTTAACCGCCGGCGGCGCCGTGGTTGTCACCGGTGACTGACAAACAATAAATGTTCTATTGTATCTGGTTTTGCGGCAGTCAACGTGTTAAGTACTAACATAGATTAAATCTTCTTTGTTACTAACATTCAAATGGACCTTTAAAAGTTGTCTTTAAAAATAAATATTTTTATTTTTATTGTAGGAGAATCTAGTAGGGCACGGGGACGCACGCACTAGTGCGTGATGCCGTTCCCTCTAAAACCCTCTGACGGTGCTTCATTTAACACGGCTTGAGGAACCCTTTAAGTTTCTCGCCACCCTCAAAAAAGCCCGGTGAAGCTGAAAATGCCCAGTGGCAAGCAGCACAAACAAAAAAACGTTATTTGTTAAGCTTACCTTCTGGATTTTCCTTGTTTAATGCTCTGCCGCGCAATTTATGAACGCAGTAAAGAACATGTGAGCAGTTTCGAGAAAATAGAACGTAATGTTAGCACCTCAAATATCACAATCACAAACACAGTAAGTTGTACTTATTGCGTTCATAAATTGTGCGGCAGTGGTGCGGTCAGCAGACGTGCCGCCGCCGCACCGCCCGCCGGCCGCACAGCCTCCAGCTCGATAGCTACGGTTGTTGCGGGAGTATTGCTAACGATCGGGGAGGTATGCCCATTTGTTTAATAGTCCACCTTGTCCTTTACGTTCACCTAGGTTTGCCACTTCATTTGATTTTGAACTGAAGATGGCCTTATCATATTATAAGGAGTGTATACGTATGTATGTAACTATAGTTTCATCATCATCATCTCAGCTAAAAGACGTCTGGACACAGGTTTCCCCCAAGGTCATGTGGTTTTTGCTGCTTGCGTCCACCGGCTTCCCGCGACCTTCACCAGGGGCCCGACCGCCTAACCGATCGCTTTGACTTCGTGTGTGGTTTATGACGTTATCTTGCCACCTGGCACCGCCTATGAAAGCAATATCAAAAGCTAAAGGCTATAGCTTTCGATGATATTGCTTTCATAGGCGGCACGAAACGACAAGATGACGTCATAAACCACACACGAAGTCAAAGCGATCGGTTAGGCGGTCGGGGGGCAGATCGTCGATCACCTTGTTGGAGGCCTGACCACACTGCGTTATCCGAATTATAAATCATATACGGTTTGGTTACCTTTTTTATGAAAATAATATGTGTGAATATTATTAAAGCACTTTACTTTAATTTCTGTAGGTCGTTGCTCGAGTTACAAAAAGTAATTTCGCTCACTAAGACCATAAATGGTCTCCGTAACAATGATGTCGTTCAAAGTCCGCAGCCCGTCCGCCGGGCACCTAATGGGCGTTGTGTTGAGCACTTTTTCTGAATGTGTCTGACGGCACGTTGCTCGTCGAAGCGAGAACTATCTTTGTTTTGGGATAGTCTGTTGTTGTTTAATGATTGTTGCTGGTGCCTAACTGTAATGGTTTAGTTCAGAAAGCAAAATATATTTCTTTAAAAGGATTCATTGGAATAAACATGACGACTATTTTTTCAAGTACTTTCACATATTGTGTCCTGTCCTATAGGATATAAGTGATTCGAAAATGCTATATTTATAAGAATTCGTATTTAATATTAATTAATATCCCCACCACTCTAACCCGCTTGTTGTGGCGGCCGCCAACTATAATGTTGGAGGCCTTCCACCAACAAGACGACGATCTAGACGTCCTAAACACGTCCTAGATGATCCCGGCGATCCCATAACAGTTGCGAACGCCCCCCCGCTCGATCCTCTAAATGCCACTACACATTTACAGAATACGCGAAACATGCACACTAGTTTAGGCCCAAGACACGAAAAGAACGTACTCGTAGAACAAGGGTCCGACGAGCCGGTTCACACGCGCTCTATAGCAGGTAAAGACATGTACCTGGGCGTTTCTCTCCTCCACCACGGCCCGGTCAACCCAAGCCGAGGTCCGAGCCTTTAGAGGTGCCCTCGGGTTGTTCCGCTCCCCGATCCGATCCGAACCCTTCGGAGAATCTAGTAGGGCACGGGGACACGCACTAGTGCGTGATGCCGTTCCCTCTAGGAAACCTCCGAAGGTGATTCGTTTCACACGGCTTGAGGAAACCTTTAAGTTTCTCGCCGCCCCCTAAAAAGCCCGGTGAAGCTGAAAAGACCGTTTGAGGCAATCAGCAAACTCTCACCAAAATAATAATAATATTTAATAAGTTTATGTCATCGCAAAACAAAAGCAAAACAAAATCTGTTTCTTCATTTTATATCAATACGGAATTAACGAATCTGTTGGAAAATAATTGAGTTAATCAAACTAATTATGTCCAAATCCAGATGATCATACAAAATTTTAATAAATCGCCGAATTAGGAGGGATAAACCTACGTTTATGAGGCAGGGACCGAGGACACAAGCGAGGGAATTATATGAAATTGGCAGTCATTAGGCGGAATAAGGCGCCTCATTAGCGCCCGCCGCCGTCATTCGGCGCGCTAATACTTTTCGCGGACTTCGCGATTTTGTAAGCTTTTGTTTTGATAAGAAGATATTATGGCGATTAAAGTTTTTTGTTCCGCGAAGAGGCTTACCCCTTTTTAAGTAACCCGAACAAAAAACAACAAAGTTACCAAAAAACCCAAGTGTGAAAACAAAACAATTTATCAAGCTTTATTTTTCCCTTAACAAAGTAGTAATAAGAACTTGAAAATTCCATCTTCGAGCGCGGGCGACGGCAAACCGAGATAAATTGAAATAGATTGAGTCACAAACTTATTATTTTAGCAAAAATGAAGCGATGTCGGGCGTAACTTCGAGGGCCTACAAGTTTGCGTCGAAGAACAAAGGCTGAGATTTCGCGCTAATGCGACTATTATCACGTACAACGCCGACAGAAGCGAAAAGGCTAACAGCGGTGTGACTACATCGTAACTTAGGCTGTATGTTATCGGGATATAGTTTGGGGTCGGTTGAGTTGGAGCGTTTATTATTTGTCCGTCGATAATCAGACAGGCGCTCACGTAGGTCTCGGCCGCGGCTCGGCCGGCTCCTGCTGTTTGTCTAATATCTGGAGGTCGCCGGCGCCGGCGGCACCCGGCGGCTGGCGTGTACCCATCCAAATACGGGGAGCAAAAGAAGTTGATTACGGCCAGAGATGATTTCGGTTTGATTGCCGCCGCATTTATTAGATAAATTGCTCAGATATCGTCCTTACGTATCTATTTGTTACAAGTTGCTAACGACTTTTTTTACGGTTCATTCGGTCGTTTGGCTCAACAGGCGCATTGTTCAAATATGAACGTTTTGGTAATGGAGCCAGGTTACCGAGCGTGGGTCAAGGCCGTAAACAAACTTTAACGGAGGGCCGCCGGGGCAGCGTTGGATGATAATGACGAGCACAAATAAAGGAGTGGTAACAAAAATACTAATGTAATTAAAAAAATTGATGATTTACACTTTTAACTTTTTTTAGTACTTAACATCTATACCATCTTTTGTCAAGCCTGGCAGGGGAGAGGTTCCCTACCATTATGATAGGGCATTTTCCAATATTTTTGACGCTGTAAGGGAGAAAAGAGCTGGACACTTGCTGAGTTTCTTGCTGGTTCTTCTCAGTACAAGATTCCGCCCAGAGTAGACTTACGAACCGATGGCATAGTAACATCCACAAGACCTACTTGTAGCCTAAACTGAATAAATGGTTTTGAATTGATTTTTTCTTTTATTTCATTTAGGCTATTGTGCAACACCCTCCGCTTACTTTGCACGTCCAATTGAGCACTATAAAATTCACAATGACGTCATCAACATCCAATCTTCCATTTTTACAAATATCAAGGAATAGTTAAAAATAGTTGGGCTCGTAAGTGCAGTTAATTTATTTAATTTAAGTATTTATTTAAATGTGTCAGATCACAAACCTTCATAAGTATTTATTTAAATGTGTCAGATCACAAACCTTCATAAGTATTAAAGATAAACTTGTGAAAATCAAGGTTCAATAGATCATTTTGCTTCATTCATTTGATCATCTGCTTTTGATTTCAATATAACTTGGCAAAAAAGTCTAATTGTTTTAGGTCTAGATAATTGATTGAACTCCGTCCGACATTGTCCGTGTGGGTTGAGCTAATGCGCTGTGTAGGCAGTTGTGCCTGACGTGTCTATTAAAAGTCGACTTCAAGTTTGGCCTACCCATCAAAATTCAAATGTGAAGTACAATATTTGGACAATAGGTATTAATTGTTCACTTTATTCACATAAGGGCTGTGAAATTGCAAAATTGTTTATAAGTTTGTCTGAGTGTGTATTTGCTATGTTATTTTTGTGTACCTACTTACTGTTAAGATTTCAGTGGTATTAGACCATTCGTAAGTTTCGTTATTTTTTTTAATAAATAATTTTAGTAGTTAGTAATTTTTGAACTTATTTTACAGAAGTGCAAATTATTTGTTTCTTAACTTTTTACTATGAGGAGCTACTATAAACTACGAGGTTAGCGTTCATCTCACCTTATTGTCAAGGTACAAGTGATATCAATAAATGACAGCAAAAACAGGTGGACATTCATCTCAACCAGAACCATCTTGAACACAACAATGCTAACAACACTTACTGCTATGGCACAATTCATAGATTTAGATGATAACTCGCCATGCAGGTGGACTTAAAGCAATCGTAGGGTTTGTAACCAAAACTGTACTCCCCGCTGGAAATCAAACCCGGGTCGTCCCTTTTAAGAAATTAAGGCCACGTAGCAGTTAAATAGGCTAGCTTTCAAACAGATAAATCGCACCAGCCCTACGCACTCCGCCCGTGGCAGGACACGCGCTAGTCTCGACTCGCGTCAAAGGCTTGTTTCACCTGACCACAACCACACCACACCGTCGGTCGCGTCGTCGCGACAAAAGGTGGTAAGCTGTGGTTACGTGTGAATAGTGTCGCTGCGGCTTTTTGCGGTTGCGTTGTGTTACCTACAAAATGTTTGCGATATGGCCGACCGCTTCTTCGCGGTGTCGCTGGTGGTTGCGTTGTGGTTGTGACGTGGCTGCGATGTAGTCGGTATCAAAATGTGGCCCGTGTGAATTCAACTATAAATTTTGCTACAAATTAGCGCCCGCCCACGTGTTGTGGTCATGATGTGGTTGTGGTTGTAGTGTGCGTGTGGTTGTGGTACGTGTGAAACAAGTCAAAAATGCGGAGGCACCGGAAAGAAACAAAACAACATGGCCGCGACCGACGACGACCGTTAATTGCGCGAGCCGCCGCCGCCGCCCGCCGCCGGCCGAGGGCCGTTTGCACTCAACTTAACTCCTGTTCGACTTTTAAGAACCCGCGACTTTGAAAACGTGAGTGTCTTTCACTCTGAATGAGTGCTTTGTACAATCCCGTCCCGTAACACCTAAATAACTTTTAGGTAACGTTTTTGATGAAATGGTTTTCCATTTGTTAATATTTTAAATGCCTGTTGGATTCGTTCGGATGGCAGACTGGATGGCAGCAAAATGAATAAATAGGTTTATATCTTTTTCTGCCACCAAGCAGGTTGGTTTAGCATTACTGTGTTCCAAATAAAATTGCGCTAGGTCAATTAAAATGTAAGGACAAGAGACCCCCTGCTTTACCACAAAACGATGACTAAAGTTAGACACTGGCTTAATACTGATACTGTCACTTTTTAGCTAATACATTTAGACAGTGACACATATTTTAAACACGTTTATGGCCATTTTTGTAGTAAGAAGGCTAGTGCTTAAGCTTCAGGGACGGCAACGCATGCGTGATTCCCTTGAAGCTTCGGTCGAAGGCTGTGTCCGCTTTCTATCGGACGTGACGTTTACTAGTTGACAAACTTAGTAAAATAATTATGTTAACTTTTTTATGCTATTATTCGACTATACTTTGTACGTATGTGCGAGTTGACGACACAAATAATAGGTAAAATCAAAAGGTGCCATCTCGCACATCTCTGCGAGTTTAAAGTGTGCGAGTTGACGAATTACTCAGGCTGTTTTGTCCTTTACAAAAAGCGCGTAATGATGCATGTTGTCAACCAATGTAATCTATCATATTGTTGAAAACGAACAAGCTAAACGTTAGCTTCATACAACAATATTTTATTAAGTTAGTCTATTTATTCCAAGGCTTCGTCAAAAATCGTTCAAAAAAAGTACTTAATTGAAATAATAATTTGTAGTGTTAATTCCGCATCACTCGTTTATCCAGCAAACAGTATGCACATGCAGTAGAAACAATGGATGCAAGCAAACATGCACACCAACACCGATGCCCGACACGTGTTCCGCCCCTCCACGGGCATCCTCAGGAGCTGTTGACTGGTCGAAGGCTGCGCACTGCCTGTAAACGAGTGATAAAGCGGAATTAACAATAAATATTATAAAAACACAAATGTTGAAAAAATATTTACGAGCAGGATTTGAACCTGCACCTTTCTACCCTTCACCCTTCCCTGTAGTTGTTGACATTGAATGGGCGCCTTTGGCTTTCAAAGTAAAAAGTAAATAGTGTTGGATAATTTCGGCGGGCTGGTTAGAACCACGATAGCTCAATAGGAAGAGCGCTTGACCCGGTATGTCAGAAGGGTGCAGGTTCAAATCCTGCTCGTGGAAATTTTTTCAACATTTGTGTTTTTGTAATTTGATCGCAACAAAATTTGCGTTAAAAATTATATAAACAAAACAAAAACATTTTAATAAATATTATTTGAATTACATTTTTTTGTACCAGTAATTGAAATAATATTTATTGCTGGATTTCCGCAAAAGAACGCCTTCAATTATTTTCCTGATCGTTGCCGTATAACTCAGTAGTACCAAGAACCTACAGTTCTAAAATGGAGTACAATATGTTTTTAGAATAAACAACGTGCTAACATGTAACGAATACCTACGTAGGCGTTGGTTACCTACATTACCATTGGACGTGCTTTAAATGTTTATACGGCGAAAGTGTTTGCGGAAATTAATTAAAAAAATGAGGTAGTCTTATAAAAGAGGCCACGCACGCACTCACATCGGATCAGTTATTTAAATCTGGATCAAAGCAGAAACACGGAATGGATTTTAACAATTGAATTTATTCTTACGAGTACAACGCTTTTTACAAAGCGTTAAATTAAATCCTCTTTATACTACATGGCCCGTTGTGTTAAATTTTAAGACCTTTTAACGCCATTTCCGACAGATGGCGTGCTCGTGAAGGTTAAACGATTTACAGTGGACGCGGACAATGAGGAATAAATTAATAAAAATCTCAAAATGGCCTCATTCATTTGCGCAGCGTGCGGGGTGCGCGCTGCTGTCGTTATGCGTGCGCGATGCAGAGTCGCCAACGCAAGTGGAAAGCACGGTGTTCCAAACTGTTTATAGATATCAAACAAATTTTATAAGAAAAAAACAAAGAAAAGACATTTATTGGAATCACAAAACAAACACAATTGAATATACAACAGGTAATTAAAACAAGAGAAAATAATAATTATAATTACATTGCGCCATATTGTGTGATACAATTTTTTTGCACAGCGCAGTACCTATAGCAAGCGGCGCCTGCTGGCTATCTCATTCGACTACGCTTACATAGATTTGACTTTATCTTGAGAGTGCTCGTGAACGGCTATTCTAAAACAATTCGTTAATGACAAGCTTTTATTGCAATCGCTCACAGCCTAGAGACGCTTCTTATAGCTTGGAAACTTGCGCGTTCCGAAATTTCGGCTTAAGATACACTGGTTTTCGGCCATTATGCAAATCGATAAAATTAGTATAAATGAACTTAGAAACAAGACGTGTTTATATTGTGTGGTGATCACAGAATGAAGTTACTTGCAATGGTTTAGGTTTCATCATCATCATCATCTTAATCAGCCGTTGTCAGTCCTAGTTATTACAGCATTCACTACGTTGTAGCTACATACTTTCTCATATACTGTCTCTTCTTTATAACATATTGTTTAATCCCACCTATCCTTCTTCACTTAAGGAACGTTTCAATTATCTTAATTGTTCAGGTTCGCGCACATTACGGTCATCAGAAAACTTAAGCCTTAAAACACCCCCACACACCTTTTATGATTATTCTTTTACCGTCCAAGCTGTTCGTCTCTGGAATTCGCTTCCAGTTGCGATCAGGCGTGCGAAATCCATTTCCTTATTTAAAGAGCTCGTGAAAAAAATCTACCTTTCCGATTAACCCTGTCCTGCTGCAAAACTGCCATATCCGCTACTTTCCTACCTGAGACTACTATGTTTAAGTAGGTTTATTTATATATAAGGTATTTATATATTATGTATGTATGTTTATCATTATCATAACCATTATTATTATTATTTTGCTTCATTTATAAAATACAAATTATTCTAGTATGTTTTCATAGTTTCACCTCTGATCTTAAAGTTTATTAGCTCTCTCCATCCAACTGGTTGTCTGGAAGAAATCGCTTGAAAGGGATAAGACCGCCAGATTGTAACTTTGTATTTTTTTTCATTTGTTCATGTTTATGTTTTATAGTGTTGCAATAAAAGTATTATCTATCTATCTATCTATCTACTTTCTGACCCTGTCAGGACTATTAGAAATACAATCTTCCTACCTTAAGTATGGAGAGAGGTGACCTTGCGCAGCGCACAGGAATTCTCACGTAAAGGAGTGTTCAATCAGTGCTATCTACACTAGACGTGCGGATTAGAAACTGTGTTTGGCTAGCTGGTCGACGCAAGGATAGTTATTTTCATATTTGACTTACACTACAAGGCACCGAGCCTTATATTAGTCCAGTTGTAAATCATAATTATTATATCTATATTGTCGTAAACGAAATAAATCATAACATATCTACAATATCATTGTTTCGATTGCGAAGGTTTAAAACAATACCAAATAACAAAGTAACAATAGATCTTATAGATATAACAATAAGGTTGACATCGGTGCACCTGTAGCGGTGATTAGTCGGGCAGAAGGCGACGTGGGTCATGTATCATACTGATATACGACGTAATGAGAACAGAATTCAATGACAAGAGCTGCGGGTGAGCCGCGCGATTTGTCTCGGGATTGCTCGAGGGTTTCTTCCGAGGTATTTATTATATCGTTAGATGCGCACTTGTTTTACAGGATAATATTATGTTCTGCTTCAGTAGTTTGAAGGTAATCGTCTGTCGTAGGATGTTTGTGCTTGTCGATAACGCAATACTAGATTCGCACATAGTGCGGTTTTCCGGTTTACTGTGTAATATAGATGAATCGAGTAAGCTTTAGCTTAGATATGAAATTATCAAAATTTTGGAAATACCTGTTCTGAATCGTGAAGGTGGAAACTCTAACAGTAGGATATAATATGAAACATTCGTTTCCGATCATTTGAAGTAAAGTTGACTGTAAGAAGAAAAGTTTTTAGTGTATGTGAGTACTGCACATGTATCTAAACTTAATAATTTATTCAAACCGCAGACATTATATGTGAAAACGGACGAGTTACAAATTAGTACGGAATGTTGACAACTCAAACAATGACTCATAAAGCTTCCAGCATGTGAGGGTGCCATCTAAATGTGGCCCGACCCCGTTTAATCCACGAGACATCTCGGTGCGGCGGCTCCGGCCAATCCTTGGAGGCCCAACTATTCCGCACTTGTGAAGTTTGGGTGCGAAATTATGATGAACGCGGAGTTATTATTAGCTGGAAACTTGCTCGTACTCAAGCAGGTAGTCATTCTTGGTGCGGCGAGGACGTGGTACTGTTTTCTGGCACAACGTATCATAGCCTGAAGGTTTTGGAAAGTTAAGATCAGCAACGACCAACAAAGTTTACACGATTGTGATACGGTTTGGAAGTTCTCGTCAACTGTACATGTACTGTAGTCCTGGATGTTTCAGTCACCCAAATATTGTGAATCTAGAGCAATATTATTGTATATACATATACGAGTAGGTATATCTAAAATCGAATTAGCACTTGAAAAGACACAACTTTTCGCACGAACCCACGACCTTTTGCAGCCTTGGACAGCTCTTCCATTTGAGCTACCGACTCACAAACTTGAAACTTTCGACAGAAAATAATAAAAATCTATATTTTTCAGACAACAGCCCCCGCACTTCCAAACCAGAGTGTCTACTTTTAGAATCTGGATTACAGCACTTTCAACTGAGCCACAGAAACATATCATGGAAGTACGGAGGCTGTTATGTGAAAAATAAATCTTTTTGATATTTTATTAACAAAACACACATTTACAGAAAAAGAAAACACGAGTGTGCCGCTGGAATGGCTGTCTTCCAACCGCAAAAGAGAAAAGAGAAACTTCACAACGACATTTTAAATAACTGAACACGGAAAGATAGTGCACAACACACTCCCTGCAACCCAAATGTGGGCGACTGTTTTTAGCGTAATCCGCGGATTGGTCGCACCAGCCCGCCGCGTATTAATAAAGGCGGCCATTCCGTGCGCGCTTTAATCCGCTGTCAGTCGCGCGCGTAGTTATTTGATGTCGCATTAAGTTGGGCTTAATTAACTGTCAGCTGACCTGGACGGAGTTGGCGGCAGTTTGATTAGATGCGTTTTTCAGTTGACGGCTGTTTTAAATCAGAAACGTAATTAAATTTTTCCACTAAAACTCATGTCGTAACATTTTCTATTTCAATCTTGGTATTCACAAAATGTATACCTATATACGAGTATAACGCAAAGTCCTGACTCACTCACCGTCTGATTCATCAACGCCCAGTCCAAACTTGAACCTTGAAATCTAAGAACAACACTAACTAGGGGATTTGACTAGGGTACTGGAGCGGGTGTCTTCTCGAATGACTTAAACATAAAAATATCAACTACTTTAGACAAGTTAAATACAATCTTTCAAGCAGAATGTATTGGTATCACCAAGGCGGCACAGGCGGTTGCAGCCAGAGCTGTCAGAGACCTAAATATAAAAATTGTCTCCGACAGCGCATCCGTTCTTCAAGCTTTAAAAAACAACACCATAACTTCTGTCCTGGTACTGGAATGTCACAACACTCTCCAATCCATAGCAAATGCAAATAGAGTGACTTTGCAATGGATTAAAGGACACAGCAACTCACAAGGTAATGACGCAGCTGATGAACTGGCCAAAAGAGGATCGATGGCAACAGTGTATGGACCGGAACCAATGCTGCCCATACCTCAGGCCCAGATAAAAACATGGCTGCGGGAATTAACCGAAGAAAAGCATCTAATAGAGTGGAGAAACAGTGTAGGTTGCAGGCAAACCAAGAATGCAGTTCCGGTACCATCAAAAAAGCTTGCCCGCAACCTCCTCAGATTAAACAGGGGCAAAATCCGTAAAATCATTGGTATCATTACTGGCCATTGTCCCCTAAACAAGCACTTATTTACAATAGGTGTGACCGACAGCCCTCTATGCAGAGGATGCATGGAGGCGGAAGAAACGCCACAACACGTGCTTATGGAATGCATGAGTGTGGCAGATGAACGGGCACGGTTTCTCCAAGCACCTAGGACGCTCGCGGAAGCCTGCGGTAGCCTGAAAAGGCTGCAAGCCTTCTGGGATAGTCTAGGTTGGCTGGAGTAGGTGGAAGGTATACGTACAATGGCCAAATCGAATGGCTAAGTGCGGACACAGCCCAGTCAAACTAAACTAACTAACTAGGGGATTTTAGCGATTACGGAATTTGCAAGGGGTCACAGAATACGTTGTTTACGTAGACGAAGTCGCGGGCTGTCACTTGTTTAATAACTAATAACTGCCACAAGTCTTTTAAAAATCAGCAAACAATAACTGTATGCTAAAAATAACTGTCAAGAAAAAGTAAGGCCAGTTATATTGTCCTACGTAATTGGTAAGTACGGTAATTTTACTCGAAAATTATCAAAGTAATTTTAAGCTCAGCTAAAAATATCAAGTTACAATAACTCTATCTTTAATGTATCATTATTACACCTGGCCTCTTTCTTTACCTTATTGTCAAAGACATTATCCGTCATAACCAGTTGATGATAAAGCTACTTACGAGCGAAGTGATTTATAGTTCCATCGGAAAGTATGGCCGGTGCACCGTCACCCTCCGACCTCCACAGTATGTTACAGTTGGCAAACACGGGCCGCGATGGACCCATTATGGAAGCATCGGAGCCATCGTTCACTTCCATTATAAAGATGGGTGCCGCCAACCCGCCCGCTCTCTCCTTATTACCTCTGAAGATATACGATAAGTTCAGGCGAACACTACACGTTGAAATGAAACACTTTTTACTCTCGTTTTATTTCATCCTGCCGTTTTGAATCCTTTACCGAGTTCGTGGTGACAGGGAGACTGAGATGGTTAACGTAAATGTTATAAAAAGAGGTCTCAAATGAAAACTCTAAACATAACAATATTTATCCTGAATATGTGACACAACACTTGAGTCTGCGACATAACGATGACGTGACATCTGCGAGAGGGACGCGACAACAGGCTCTTTGCTAAGCTTCCCAATGGAAGGCAAACAACGCCGCGCGATGCTATTTGTTTTCACTAAACATTCTCTGCCAAAGTGGAATTTACGACGAGGTTTTCGTATTGCCTTCTTTACAAACGTTAATTAGTAATTTTACTCGATGTTATCAGTGTTGAACATGTGTACGTATTTGAAAACACTCGTGCACAGAATACAAAATACCGCCAGTAACCACGTGAACGCGGGAAAGTGTGGCTCAATCTCCTGGGCCGCGTTAGACCCGCCGACAAACCGCAAGCATTAGCTTACGTAGAAAGGTTAACAGGCCGTGGTTAAATACAGGACTATTGTTCAACACATGACTATAACAGTACAATTTTCTTCATCTAATCGTTAATAAAACATTTTATTTGTACCTCTAATTCATCACACACATAACAAAAATAAAATAAAATATAAAAAAATAACAAATAGAAATTATGATACATGAATGCTGCAGAAGAACAAAAGGCGATAGCTCAGAAGCTTATTTGGCTTTTACACAAAATACTATAATCGTGTTAATGGTCTTAATGATTTAACATAATTATAATAAATTATTTATTTTCAGATTACAGTAGTATTTTCGTAAGTAGCCTATGAGTAGGTTAGTTTTTTAACTAGTTCTGAAAATTGGAGAGGTGATAATAAAGTGATTGGATGGTGAGTGGATTACAATAACCTAATTAAACAAACCATTTTACAAAGAACTTAGCAAGGAACTTTGAAGCCAAAGCAAGCGTGGGATGAGAGGGTTAGATTATCATTAAGTTTTATTTATTGACTTAAAGTTTTGCTAGTTTCAGTAATTAAACCGGCTTTGTATCGAAATTAGTTATTAGGTATACCAGGCGTTGCCTTTATTAATGAGTTATCTTTGCTTGACTAACGCACTAACAAAAAACTATCAGTCTTAAGTCATAATATGTATAACGTTACGGTAACCGATTCCCATTGATGGGCAATTGAAATGTACGACTGTATGCTACCTAAGTAAACTTTATACAAAATATAACAAAGACTTTCCATGGCAAGCTTCTAAAAGCAACAGATGTCGTCAAACATCTCAACTTTATCCAGTAGAGTGGTTCAAAGTAAAAATTCTGAACGAACATTATTTACAAGATGATATTTGTCGAGATGTAAGCTGTAGGGTACATAATATCTGGAACTGATATTACGGCCAAAGCGGGACAATATTTGCGGAGGACTGCCAGAAAACATTATTCTTTCATCAGCGATGTTTGTTATTGGACGACTTGGTATATATAAAAACTGTCAGAGCGTTGTTGATATGAAATGAGAAACTTTCGATGGGGGCATCAAGGCACCCTTTTGCTCACAACATTTTTAAGGTTGAATAGAACATGCCGTATACCAATAGATTTGATAACTTCAACAGGCTGCGATGACCGATTTCTATCGATACAGTCGAATGAAACCAAAATAATTGACGATAAGAATAGAATTCTATTGAGGGCCGACCGCTGTTTATATCTCATTTATTTAGGATAGCAATTACAGCCGTCACATATACTTAATTAACATCCTTGAATAACATGGATCCCTTTACAGAGTTAAAAACCGTTAACAATTACTTAATAACACAGAGAGGGGAACACGCGAAAGCTACTTACTGAATCAAATGCAAACAAATAATACAGTAATCATTAGGTACGTACATAATAGGGAGTTGTATTTTAAATATATATATATATATATATATATATATATATATATATATATATATTAATACGTGAAGCAAAAACTTTGTACCCCTCTTTACGAAAATTGCGCTGACGGAGGAGTATGAAATTTTGCACACTTATAATTTATATAGAGAAGAAGTACAGAATATTAATATTTTTTTTGAATTATGCATAAAAAATACATTAAATCAATAAAACAAACATTACACACACTACCATGAATTTGACTCACACGCACATCACACGCATATGTATTTGACACACACGCATATACTTATACTCTTTTCAAAAAATTTAAAAATGGAAGAAGAGCGACCGAAATCTGTCAATGCCAATCCAAACTCACATTCTATCTTTTTAAATCTTTCATTGCTTAGGATACAATCCGTGCAGCCTTAATAAAATTACGGTCGAATTTCGACCACTGGGCGAACTCTAGTTATAATGAGTGAGGAAGAAATTTGTAATAAAAATATAGGTATGAACCAAATCCAAAACCCATCTCGGTTCAAATGACCATCGACTCCCCATCGACAAGGCTTTCTAAATGTTAATCTGTTTTCATCAATCAACTTCACCAGCCTGTTTGCGATAAAATTGCGTCAAAACTATGTATTTTTATTAAATACTAGCTGACTGGCAGACTTCGTACCGCTTTGACAGTTTCCATGACAACAAAACAAACAAATCATTCGTCCGCTAAGAACACCCGTATCCCATGATGGACCCCTATAGAAGCGCCACCTACCGGGTCCAATGTAAATCTAAACCAATTTCGAATCCACTTGAACACACTCAAAAAATTTCATCTAAATCGGTCCAGCCGTTTAGAAGGAGTGTATGTTACACACGCGCACAAGATTTATATAATATACCTAACTAGCGGCACGCTCGCGACTTCGTCCGCTTGAGTGAACACCCGTATCCTATAGAACCCTATGGCAGCGCAGCGCCACCTGCCGGCTCCAATATGCATGTTTCATACATATAAACCTTCCTCTTGAATCACATTTAAAAAAACCGCATCGAAATCCGTTGCGCAGTTTTAAAGAACTAAGCATACACACGGATACATACATAGGGACAGACAGACAGACAGACAGACAGCGGGAAGCGACTTTGTTTTATACTATGTAGTGAATTTAAAAAATAACATTTTCAGCTTCAGTCGATATAGCCGTTGGCTTCTCATTATCAATGAAATATGAGAATGTAATGAGATACATCCTAACAATATTAAAATAAAATGATAACAAATATTTGAGAAGGCAACGTCGCTTCAATAAAATATTTACAACAAAACCAAAACCAATTCAAAAGATTACCGATATTTTGAAGCGGAAAATGTTGAGCGAGCGCGGAAGCGATACGTCTCACCGTGCGCCCGGCGGCCGCCGACGCCGACGGCGGGCGCCCGTGTCAAATACTTTATATATTTCGGGCCACAAAATACACGCCTCGGGCAGAACTCCGATTTTAACCGGATCTAATATTCAATAATGGTGTCTAATAACGTTCCTCTTGATCTAAATAAAAACGAAAGAGAAACTGGAAGGCCACAAATGTTTAACTTTCTATGACAGTATAATTTTCACTTACTGCAATTATTTTATTCCGGGATGACTTGATAATACCGCTTTGATTTTGATTGATTTAACTGACTCTGTGGTGTAGTGGTTAAGATGGCCTGTGCTCCAGTAGTTGAGCATTCCGGGGTGAGGTGCACTTCCACCTTCTGCCTTATCACCACATAACATCAAGTGAGATGAAAGCCAAATGCTTATTCCCGTAAGATATTTAAAAAAAAACCCTAGTTAACAGGTATTTGGGGATACTTTCTTTTACTGTAAGAAATTTAGAGATACTTTCTTTTACTGTAACAATTCGTATTTAAATGTTACGGAGCTGGTAAACGAGCAGAGGGATAAATCGTCCGCCGCGGCCCATGGACGCACAACACCAAGCTGCTGATCCGAAAACTTTAAATCTACTACTTCTATGCCCTACAATTTCATTGAACCCTTGAAACAAACCAGAAGATAGCAAAGCAAAACAATGCTGCTAGAGCAAAAATAGGAAGCGATTATCCGGTCGGATTATGTTTCCTACCGCCAGGCTGTTATAGTTGATGGGTCATCAATTGCTTCCGGATGTGGTGTTTTAAACAAAACATCCAGTAAAAGGAATAGCCTATAACTGTCCCACTGCTGGGCAAAGCATTCATCATTAAAATGAAGTCATCAATACAATTGATGGGTAATGGCTTAATCATCACATAAAATGCAGTGTTAAATCCGCGAGGCTATGACCAGCTGCAGTGGACGTCTTTTGGCTAAATAATTATTGCACTATGCGTACTTTTAAATGTTATAAACTGATGTTCCACTTATTTACGTGTTTACTTTATGTATTCATAAAACTTCGTTATGTGCTAAACACTGATGTATAAACATGATATCCTGGAATATTTGAAGCGCCGGCGCCGGGTGATTTGTCATGGTGTGTATCGGCAGCGCTTTGTGCCCTGGTGGAGCGTGAGGCTTAGGGGTGGCGACACGAAATTACTTTTAAACTCGAAACGTAAAATGAGAATACCCATTACATGGAACAGCATAATGTATTAAAGTCTGACTGTGTAAATGCCAAAAGATAAACACATCATCTATACTATAATATTATAAAGCTGAAGAGTTTGTTTGTTTGTTTGGTTGAACGCGCTAATCTCAGGACCTACTGGTTCGAATTGAAAAAATATATTTGTGTTGAATAGTCCATTTATTGAGGAAGGCTATAGGCTATATTACATCACGCTGTGACTAATAGAACAAGGGTGAAACCGCGAGGCACAGCTAGTACACCATAAAGACACCAAAGTGTGCAAGTAAAGTTGTTGTCAATATTTTAGATTATTTTAAATAAATTGTCTAATTCAATGTAATGGCAACAGTTTTCGACAGAGTTTTCGTCATACTAGTCATACTAATAATATAAAGCGGAAAGCTTTGTATTTTTATATGTTTGTAACGAATAAACTCAAAAACTATTAGACCGATTTAAAAAATTCTTTCACTCTTTGAATGCTACATTAGCGCTGAGTAACATAGGCTATATTAAAAAAAAGTTCACCCATGCGAAGCCGGGGCGGGCCGCTAGTCTATACTATTATTATAAAGAGAATACCTTTGTATGTATGTATGTTTGCAACGAATAAACTCAAAAACTACTGGACCGATTTAAAAAATTCTTTCACTATTAGAATGCTACATTAGCGCTGAGTAACAAAGGCTATAATAAAAAAGAAATGTCCACCCGTGCGAAGCCGGGGCGGGCCGCTAGTCTCCAATAAATAATATAGATTTTCACTGAAATATTACGGGATGACAGCAAGGTAGCGAGTGGTAGTTATTTAATTGTTGCTACAAAATATAATAAGTGACCGCTCGTGGAATTTTTTCAACACTTTGTCGTTTTCAAATTGCTCGCAACAATATTTGCGTGAACTTATATGTTTGCCTAATTCTTAACTGATCTTTAAATATTTGTAAAAATATTAAGATCGGATGTTGATGACGTAGTTGTCGACATTAAATAGGGCTCCTATGGCTTTTAAAGTAAAAGTAGATTGTATTGATTAATTTCGGCGAATTGGATTTAGCCACGATAGCATAGTTGGCAGTGTACCTGACCCGGCACGCATGGGGTGCGGGTTCGAATCTCGCTCGTGGAATTTCTTCAACACTTTGTTGTTTTTTCAAATTAGAATTATTTGCAATGATAAAATGTAAATCACTGGTTTCTCTCTACACTGGTGGCACTACCCTCTAAGCGTGTTAATGACGCTACAACAAACCAGTCTTAGGGCAGGGCGGTGATAATAAAATAATCATGCACTAGCTAGATAATGACGTGGCATACAAAGAAGCTGTAGTATTCCCGTTCGATGCCCAGTAAAGCATTACATAGCATTTGACGACCTCCTTGGTCGAGTGGCTTGCACACCTGTTTTCATGGTGTCGCCATCTCTAAGGTCCCGGGTTCGATCCCTGATCGGATCAATTTAGAAATACCTGTTTTTCTAAATTGTTTCGGGGCTGGGTGTTTCCTATGTATAATAAGTAAAAGTATATTAAGTATGTTCATCCGTTGTCTAGTTAACCATTTCTCGAGTTTCTTAAGGAAGCTTTTCTTGGGCCTAGATAATTGGTGTGAGTGTGGGAAGACACACATAGCAACTCACTATACAACGTTCCCACGCTAAATAGTCTATAATAGTAGCGACACGCAAACCGCACTATTCAGGAAGACGAGTAAGCGTGCTAGCGTCCGACGTTTTTAGTAACATGTTACAACGTGGTAACGAGCCTGAACATGAAGACGTATCGCTCTCTGTATGCAGAGCGGGCGCCATTAATCAGCAGCTCATTAGCTCGCCCTTGCTCCGCGGCCATTACTCATTGGCCCAAACAAATTGACTTCGCCTAAATGGGAGCATACGACAACTCGGTACGTTTCGCGTGCACATCGGGCGAATCAATCATAACTAATGTAGGACAGGAACATTATTATCAAATAAGGGGGACTTAATGTTTCCCGATGAGACAGCCTGGTTGAGTCAAGTTAGCGAGTGATTAATAGCAATCAACGTCAAAAGATAGTTTTATAGCGTAAGTTATATATGCTAAGTTATTTGCAAACATGACTTTTGAACCATCTGTAAATAATTTGGGGATTGAATGTTTCTATAGTTAAGACATCTTATACAGTGTAAACAGAAGTAAAACAGAAGTTAATTCTTTATAAAATAGTTTTGCTGGTTATCGTAGCACAAATTGTTATAAGATAGTTGTAGCAGTATATATTGTTCTATTTGTTAGCAATAAAACCTGCATTTTTGTTACGCATTCAAGTACTTACTTATAATTTTCAAACCAGAACTTCAAAATTTAAGAATCCCTAGTCTGTTTTGATAAAGCTTTCCTGTGGCTACGACAAACAAGTAAAGCTCGATTTTTAATAATTGAACTAAAGGGAAGTGTCAGCGACAGCCCTAGCGGCTGAGTGAGCGGCGATCAATCACCGGGCTCAGTGGTAATGCTGCGAGTTTATTTCATAATCATCGTTAGAAATACGCTACACATAGAAGAGGGAAACGATTGTTTCTCCAACGGAAGTTAACAGCTCGGCATATCGTCTCAAACCTACATCACTACAGGAATAACTGTAGTTATAACATTTCACCATGATTCAATACAAGATGTAGTATCAATTAGTTTTAATTTGGAAATTATTATGTAAGAGTATAATTAAGAATCGTCAGATGAAGTCGAACTGGCAGATTCTCGGTTGAATGCGAGATAACGAGGTACAATTCCCTATAGCCACGTTAGACTAATGACGTCAGCCCAGTCCCAAGCGTATTGCCTTCCTTCCTTAACCGGACTATAAAATGATTGTGTTACAAAAAAACAATAAAAAAATACTTGAGTAAATTAACTACAATCTGCCTAGAAATAAAATTTCTATAGCTAAAGTATTCTAGGCACAGTCAAGCCAGAGTATTTCTTGATTCGATCCATATCGTTCCATTCGACTGCTCTCAAAAGTTAGCTCATAAATTCATCTCATTGCGCTTTATGAAGAATTCAAATATCGTCAAAGAGTTTTTAAAGTTCACCAAGGGCCCCCTCTATCTGTTTGCCGATACCTCCCCCCGTTCTTGGTTAAAACTGGGAGGCTACAGAAACTGCTTCAGAAACTTTTGCTTCAGAAACTTTTGCTTCATACTATTAAGTTTTTGAATCAGTTGATGTTTTTCTTTAAACAATGTGGACCAAAGGCTTCATTGATTTTAGAAGCACCTTGAAGGTCGGGGCTTAAACTGACAATTAAAGCATTGGCTCCTACCATGATCATTTTCTAGAATACTGCCAAATTACCGGCAATGGAGTCAGCTTTCTTAACCCTTAATTACTCGCGTGATTAAAGTTACACTAAGACTCGCGTGGGGTATATATAACCCCAATATCAATGGTAAAATAAAAACACTTTTAACCACTTTTCATAAAGTTTATGACAACAATCATACAGAAGCTACTTTAAACTAAATGAAAACAGTATTCATTATCAACATTTATGCTAAACTAATAAAAATATAAATTCATACGTCTAAGCTTTTTTTAATCAGTACATTAATCACATGTCATGATGAAGTGGCCATGACAGACCTGCTGGTGGTATGTAGCACACAGAAACGTTACATTTTTAAAATTCGATATTAGACATATACGGCATCATTTATAAATTGAAGATGGGCTGCCTCTGGACGTGAAGACCGCATTTAGAACTTATTATTATTATGATGAATCGAGTTTGTTGGTGAGTATTTGTTAAATCAACTACAAGAGAATCTCCCTACTAGATATTTCTCGTGGTCGAATTTGTTTTTATAAATAACATATGCATAGATACCAGTAACGTTGAGAATGCAGTAAAATATTTTTTATGGCGTCTTCCGACGTTGTAATTAGCACTAACATATGGTCGTTAATCGAGTTGCCATTTTGAGAGTTTTGACTAAAAATATAATAAACTAATTTTCGATTATGTGTTGTAAAAAAATCCTTTTTTTTTTCATTTACGCAACATAATTTGCGTAAAACTTAATGTACTTACAAATTTAATTGGTGATAACTGTAAAACTCAACATTTTTAACCTAATTACACATTTAAAAAATTAAAAATAACCAAACTAACTTGTCAAAAAAAGTAACACTAACACTCGCGTGGGGCAATATATACCCCAGACGTGACCTCCTGACATAACAAGAGGGTACAGAGTGGAGTTTGCTACTGAATCGGGATGGTAGGAGATATTCAGACAGCTACTGAAAACGCTGTGACGATTGTTTTAAAAATGGCGGAGTTACAACACTTTAAAATCTCTGTGGAGTAATATATACCCCACGCGAGCAATTAAAGGTTAACAATAATAGCTATCATGAAAAAAATCTCAACAGAAATGTGAATATTAAACGTGATTTATCGATTACATTAAACGATTTATAAATGGATCTCCCTCGGCCGTCCAGCTGCCGTTAACTAGAGGCCGAACTTGCGAAGTGCTCGTTAAAACTTCACTTTCTTTAACCCCTAAAAGATTTCAGCTCAGGGCGATTATTTGTTATTTATTATCATCGGTTTATTGAAGACCTGAAAACTTTTTTTTTTAACTTTTTGTTGGATATTGTTCATTAAGTTCATTGGCGTCGTTAAACGGATGATAAAGTTAAAAAAAATAAAGCATTTTCAACGTTGAGGAAACAAGGGTACTTTTAGGGACACACTTCGATAAGATAAAGTAGAATATAAACATTTTAAAATGTTCATTGTTCAAGGTTAGTTTACTCCTCATACTTCATGAAGTATATCTCCCATCGTTACTTCAAGGAGGTTCACGACGGCGTGGTCTGGTCACTCCGAGCCGGGGCCCTTTGTCAGCTCTCAATACCTGACGCGAACGCCCTGTAGAATCTAGTAAGGTATTGGAACACCAATATTCATCAACCATGAACCCTGTTCCAAAAGAGTAAAGGCAGCTAACAACAACTGCTGTCAAACATAAGGTGAACCTATAAAAACAAACAAACAAAAGAATAAAGAAATAAAAAAGTTTGCAGTACAAAAGTACAAAGAGGGTACAACTATCACCGTACACACAAAGTATGTAAGAAACACGGTTGTATTGAAAACACGTACCTTTTAAGTTATTGCTTAGGAAAATGCCACTTGTTTTTTTATGAGTAAATAACCTTTAATGACAAATATAACTTTTTAAATGACCTTTGCAGGAAAGCGATTTGTCTTGGACAATTTGGTTTTATGAATTAGGAGAATACCTACTCATTATTGTTTGTAGTACCATGCTTAGGCATTCTGAAATTTGTGACATTAACCTGCGTAACTTTATGTTTTAATGCAATACAATTCATTCCACCTTTACGAACAATGGCCGTCTTCCGTTTCTACTTTCGTCGTGATATTTGACTTAGCATGTATGCGAAAGTATTTGCCGTTTAATACGTAATTTAATGAATGTTTGAACAAGCCAGATAATTGAATCCCACACGCCGGCGCCGTTCTCAATGTCAAGAAGATGGGTTGTAAGTTTATAAATTGTGGTAGTGAACAATGAAATCGTTTTGTAGTTACTTATAAACGACGTTATGTGTTGCTGACAAGAGACTGACGCTTTGTAGCGTTGCATTTATCGATTGTGTTAGTTGCGTAACTTTTGTTTATGGTCGTATGTCCTATTTTTTCCACTCGCGTGGAGTTGAGCCTTTCACGAAGGTCTTACTTGCAAGCCTCGGGACTTTTTTATTTTACCCGCCGGTTACCTATTGAAACGCATAACGTGAAAAACGCATAAACTGAAAATGCATAACGATCAATAAATTTTTGATAATGTAATTGTAAAAGGTTGCAATTTTCATCGCGGCCAAATTATATATCGACATATTCAAAAGTCAGGTCATCAAAAAAGATATGGGACTGATATTCAGTTTGCCGCCGAAATTAAAAGTTTAATGGTTTTAACATACCTATTAACCGAAGATATTCCTATTTACTTTGAAAAGTGGTTACAACATGTCTCTGAGGAAGCCAAAGTCATTGGAAATTGGTTTAGTGAAAATTATAGGTATATATGGAAACTGCACGTCGGTCGCCACCAAAATATGACCCTACCTTTTGGACTACACAAGAATTGGTTAACAGTAACCTACCACGAACACAAAATGCTGCAGAATCGTGGCATAACAGAATCAATACAATAATCGCCAAACAACATCCTGGGTTCTACTATTTAGCTAATCACTTAATAATTGAAATGAAGCACTCCCTCGCAGAAGCCGAAAAATTGTTAATAAGCGTACCCCCACCCACTAAAAGACGCTGATATGTTGATAAAACAAATAGAATTACAAATATTTTAGAAAAACAATCATGTCACAGTAAATATGATTTATTACAAATGATAGCAGCTAATTTAAAACTCGCTTAAAACTATTAAACTCACATTAAGGTGATAAGATAGGAAAAATTATGTGTGCGCACATAAATAATTATTTTTAATTATTTTCGTTTTTTAATATTAATTATTAATTACCTATATTAATTAAATATATTATTAATTATTAGGAAACATTGTAACGCGCACCCTATTAAAATGCCGTTGTCTATGCACAAAACGTCATCCAAAATCGACACTCCTCGTTCCTCGTCGCTGATTGGTCGCCCGTGCTCCCTCCATATTCAAGGTCAAAGACACTAAACCTTAGTGACAGGAGAAATTTTCCCGCGCATAATAGTGAAGTAGCTGGTATCACGATGATATTTAGCAGTGTTCGTATTTGTAGAAATTTATTTAACACAACAAAAAGCACCTTTGGGCACCTTGCCTCGGACAGGCGAGTTAGTTGAGGTTTTTTATTTATGAATTATACAAAAAGCTAATTCACTGTTTTCACCAGACAGTATTTACGCTACTGATAAAATAGTATAACTAGTAGTAAAACTACTATTATTAGTAGTAAAACTACGCTACTAATAAAATAGTATGCCAAAAAATATAATGCTTTTTGATTTTAATACCATATTATGATGTATGGCAATCGAAATTATGACAATAAACAGTATGCGTTTTAAAGTGTCACCTTCACCGCCACTTCAGCCAAGTTTCTTCCATGTCATGGTCATAAAGCACTTTTTTTATATCCACCTTAATATCATCGTTTCAAGAAATCGTATCGTGATTTTTATCGAGGCGGCATTCTCATTTTTTCTCTTAAACATTACGTTACCTACTTTTTACAAGGTATTTATTTATCCATGAAAACGAAAATGTATGCCAACAATGAAAATTCGAATACAAGTACACACGGCGGCAGATCAACCTACCCAAAACTGTCAAACTTCTACAATCGATTTTGAACTTTATTTTTCGGCTATAAGGATCAATATTCATTGGAGAAATTTGACAGGTTTGGGTAGGTTGATCTGCCGCCGTGTGTACCTACAAACACAGTACAAAATACTACAGATAAAGCTAATGATAATATAATTGTTAAAACATGTGTAAATATTAAGATGTTGGTGTTTATAGAAGAGACTCAATATGTCGTTCTATAGTCGGTGTACAAATACAAATAATAATTAAGTTAGGAATTTAGGCATATCAAAGCTGTCTCAGTGGAGTAA
Organism: Eudonia lacustrata; assembly: GCA_947562085.1. Taxonomy (NCBI): domain Eukaryota; kingdom Metazoa; phylum Arthropoda; class Insecta; order Lepidoptera; family Crambidae; genus Eudonia; species Eudonia lacustrata. The sequence goes on from OX387316.1 coordinate 475,047, forward strand.
AGTAAAGTAAAATTAAGTAGCATTTTTCAGTAACAAAGTATTTATTTTGTGCTTTAAAATGTTTTAATTGAGTTCATTAAGAGATTTAGGTCACTTATTCAATATCTTAGGAGCACAATAGGCTCATACTCATTGTAGCCGTTCGCATAAGACATTTACTATATTATCTAAAAACAGATGTTGATGGTCCGTAGCAGATACTCATAACTGCATTGAGCGAGTCTCTGCTCCCCGCGGGTGCGTGCGGACCGCCACGCGCCGCGTTAGCCTTCGATACGCGGGAAATCCGCCCGCATTTGCTGTATGTACGAAGCGCTGACTCGGCAAATGTTTAGTTTTAATCCCACTGAGACCGCACTTGTATTGTTTGCTGAGGTTGTATTACTGTACTCTTTATCATAACCACGCTATTATGTTGTATAAAAGTTGTTCATAAACACATCCATCAGATGAGGAAAAGCGCCTTCTCGTAGCAGAATAAAGAAACTAGTTTTCTTTATTCTGCTACGAGAAGGCGCTTTTCCTGGAAAGGAATAATTTTAGTTCGATTAAATACATCCTTAGCATGTGTGTCTATTACAGATAATTCATGGAACAATGTGTTGATTGATTTATAATTTAAAAAAAAAAACAAATAACGTTATTTGTTCAATATTCAAACTTTTTAATTTAAAAATGGTTATTTTATTTTCTTTTGACTTTCAAAGGATTTCTTTTTAAAAAAGGCGACCCTCATACAAATTGAAAGACAGATGTCCAATATATTCCATCCCTCTTACTGCGGTGGGTGTCAAATCAAATACTGTAGTAAAACAAGGTTGCGAAGAAAATTACTCGAGTAAAATAAGGCTAATATCCTTTGATCAACAACAGCGACAACACTTTGACTTGTTCTAACATACGCGTATTTTGTTGAACAAATCTGCACCTGACATGACAAATTATACTGCCTGCCGCTCCGAGCACGAAAGCAGACGTTAAAATTGCTAATTGCAGCTCACAATATAGTAGCGGGAACTCGGCGCTAAGCAATCGCTGCGAACAGTTCTGCGGGATCGCGGCTGTTCGAGCGAGCGACTTCGCTACATGCCTGGGAACAGTCTACAACAGAGCCAGTTGTATTAAATTCATCGAAATCACAATTGTTTTAAGTACAGCTGAGATTTCACAATAAACTCTTAACACTTTTATTATACAAACATTATAAAAGTACTTTACATGTTGACTTAATCGTTGATCGTAGAAATTGTTATATGAGCCATTCGTAGAGCAGTAGACGATTTTTGGTCGGTATGATAATAAATTGTCATCTCTTAGGCATCTTTAATTTTATGCGCAATTTGAATGAAAAAAAGTTATTTGATTTTTTTTGACAACAGAAACTTATAATTTTGTGATTATGATTGTAATACCTATCTACAAGGCTAATACAAAGACTATGAGCTTTACTTATAAACAATGTATAAGTTTGGAATAGTTTTTAGATTGTGAAACACGTAATAACTATTCGAATCTTATAGACTACTAGCGGTCACCCGCCCGCTGCGCTGTGCGAATTAAATGCTAATCAAAATAATTATTAGATTTACCAACATCATATATAGCCTATCATTTGCACAATCGCATGTTCTTATCACATACAAACATACAGACAAATAGACAGACAGGCTGACAGAAAAAAAAATCAAAAATCGTAGAATTGGTGTCAGTGTGTAAAACAAATATTTTTCCAAAAATTTATCAGAAAAATTGCATGTACAGACAGAGCCTACAGATTCATATAGGTAGTAGTATAGATAGATATAGATAGATAGATAGATTGTCAGAAAAATTGCAAGTACAGACAGAGCCTACAGATTTATATAGTAGTATAGATCGCGCATGGGCAAGTTTTGATCATATTTTTCACAAATCGGCCATATATACGAACGTATGGAATGAACAAATGACTATTTTACTTACGCAATTAAAAAAAAATGGTTACCGAAAAATTTACCAACATCATAATTAGCCTATCATTTGCACAATCCCATGTTCTCACTACATACAAATTTTAAGCGTAAACATTTATTTTTTATTTTTTTTATAGCCTCTCACTTGCATAATCGCACGTTCTTACTACGTACACATTTTCATCATGATCGGTCAAGCCGTTCTTGAGTTAAAAGTGGACATAAAGACAGACAGACAAAAATTTCAAAAATCGTAGAATTGGTGTCAGTGAGTCATAAAAAGAATATTTATATCCCAAAATTTGTCAGAAAAATTGCAAGTACACGCAGAGCCTACAGATTTTTATAGTAGTATAGATTTATTATCAAGATATTTTGCTTTTTATGTCAAAAGTCATATCATTTTGCAAAGTGACAGCTCGCAGACGTCTGGAGGCACTTGCCCTGCTCTGTGACGAGGTTAATTATTCAGCGCGTTTCCATCGGCCATATTTTATTTAGACAACGCACCCGCGCCGCGACTCGTGCGTCAGCGCTAATCGTTGTTGTGGTTATTGTTTGTGTGTTAGCTTCCGATCGACTCATTAACCAATCGGTATTCTGTATAATTCACAGAATATGCCCCAAATGAACTTTGACCTCGTATACAAGTCAGCGCCACTGGTACCGGTTCTGAACGGCCACCTGCCAGTTGTCAGAGTATACTACGTCCAGTAACGTAAACAAACGTAATAAGTAAACGTGATAATTTGATAAGTCTATGAGCAGATTTTAAAATGGCAAAAAAAAATTGACCTATAGTTTGTAACTTGCTTAAAAACTTTTGGTCTATCAGGTACCTACTAAGTAAGATTGCAAATACAAAATGAGGATACTTTTCACGTCCCACCAGGTTATCTTCTACTGCAAGCTGACAGGAGGCGTGTCGTTACCACATTTTGTGGTAGGGCCAGTAGTATCATCAGTTACAGTTTACATTTTGTAATCTGTAGGTAACATACTGCATACTCGCTACTGAGTGGGTGACCTAGCCTACGGCTTATCTATTTGTTTGTGATCGCACGACGGGCGGCTCGGACACCGTCGGAAATGTTCGTCTAGCTAGATGCGCGTGAGACTTCGGTCATTAAATGCCTAGTTTGTTTACTGATTTTCTGTGCTTACCGCCTTCAAGACAATACTGTACTTACCTACAATAAGTTTTTGCGTACAAAATGTGTAAAGACGATTTTAGTGTACTTATAAACCTTTCTGGTTTCTGTTGCACTAATATTTGTATTATTGTGATAAGTTTTGTTTAATAAATAAATAAAATAAAATAAAAAGTTACTACGTATTTGTCTTTTTAATAATGTCAACACAAAATTGAAGAAAATGATGCTATCCTATATTTAAGTCACGCAGTTAAGGAGTTAAAACTATTTTCAATAAATGCGCTCACATGAAGCCATTATAACTATCCAAATATGCAAATGATTGTGGTGATCCCTGTTAAATCGATAATTCCTCGTCTATTCTTCAAAGGGTCTCAGACGATGTTCTTTGATGAATGTTCGTAGACGTCGTATTTTGATGTGACATTTTAGTTCTAATTTCATTAGCCCTTTGTCTGGAGGCTTAACAGATAAGTGAGTCTTATCGAACTCTACTCATTTCATCGGGTTATCTTAAATTTATGTAGATTGCTGTAAAGCTAAAGGAGGGGTGTCATAGCGACGGATTCAGTAGCACAACTAACCTTGAAAAGGTGAAGGGAATTATATGAGTACTTGCAAGAATCATAAATTTCTAATCACTTTTGTTTTACAACCATTTTTATCAAACAATTCTTAGTATGTACATTTGAACAACTCTGGCCAGTTTGTGCCCGTGGCTAACACAGAAAACTTCGTGACATGTTCGTGTTTGAACATATCGCTCGATTTTGCGATTCAAAAGGCCAGATGTAGCAAAACGAGTATCAGGTGGTTTCTTTGCCATTCGTATAAGATAATGTACAGGATAAACTTAAAGATTGAGCAGCATGTAAGATTTTGGGTGCATTACATATATATTTAGGGCCGGCTTTTTAGTCTGCTTATGTTTCCATGTTTCATTACTATTACGTTGTTTGAAATTATTCTTACTTTTCAATTAGTTAACTCTGTAGAAAGATCTGGGCTTCTGAATAGAAACAAACATAATTCTGAAAAGAGGTTATTTTAAAAGCCAATATTAAACGCTAAAGGCTGGTGTTTGAATCACACACAAAACATCCTGGTTTTTATTAAAACCAGGATGTTTTGTCATTTAAATATTCTTTGACTGTTTAAGAGCGTTTACGCCGCACACTAGCGCCGCCAATGAAAAAAAATACATATCTAGTAATTAAAGATAGAAAATCAAATTATTATTAAATTATGCTATCAATTACGGCGTTATAGTCAAAAGTGGCCGTTTTTAGCTGTAACGTCTTATTTAACTAAACCATAACATGTCAGATGCTCATTAGGTGACTAAAAATGCTAAATTACTTTATTCAAATAGTTTGTTGAGCCTAATTTGATTTTCTATCTCTAATTACTAGATATGTTTTTTTTTCATTAGCGGCGCTAGTGTGCGGCGTAAACGCTCTTAATAACCTTTCTGAAGTAAAGAAGATATTACATGTTTTTTAAACTTATACAAAGGTAAATCTTGTACAGTACTACGTATTTTATTATAGTAGTGTATACCCTGCCCCAAGAAACAGCCAAGAACCTTTTGCAACGTGAACAGTGCCATTACAAGTTTTTATTATTATTTCTAGTACTGAAATTGTGTACGTCACCGTGTTTTATAAATGAGTTGATGTTGCAACGCACAAAAACTATGTAATTATTAATAAACTTAGATGCAACTGTAAGAACACCAATTTCTTTAAAAATATTCTTAAAGTACCTAGTTCGGGATCCTAGTTTAAAGATGGTTCTTATTGCTCGTTTCTGTAAAATAGATATAGATTCAACATCAGCTGCTGTAGCCCACAGTAAGACACTATACGTCATGACACTATAAAAATAGCTAAATTAAACAGTTCTAGCAGTTTCAATGTCTGTTAATTGTCTATTTTTTCTGATAGCATGAGCAGCAGAACTGAGTTTACCGGACAATTTCGATATAATGAGGATTCCATTGAAGTTTTGAGTCAAGTGAACCTAAGAAGACTGTTGAGTGTACCAAATCTAATTTATCACTGTTTATTCTAATATCAGTTGTTTCAGTTTTAACATTAGGTATTGGAAATTTAATATATTTTGTATTTTATTTGCATTAAGTTGTAGATTATTAACAGTAAAACCACTGAGTACTTTTGCGAGTGCTTTGTTTATATCATAATAATTATTCTTACATCTAGTAACATTAAAAATGAGTGAAGTATCGTCTGCAAATAAAACAATTTCACAGAAGTTTTCCACAAAGAATGGCAAGTCGTTAATATAAACTAAAAATAGGAAGGGCCCAATAATTGACCCTTGCGGAACTTCCATTTTTACATGAGATCCAGATGATTTAGTTCCATTTATATCGACAGTTTGTGTTCTAGAACTGAGATACGACTCTATCAATTTAAGAGCAAAATCATTAAGACCATAGTGGTGTAACTTCATCACCAGAGTCCGGTGAAACGCAATCGAAAGCCTTGGATTAATCGCAAAAAACTCCAAGAGCGTTTTGAGACTTCTCCCAGGCATCAAATATATGTTTTATTAAAGCAACACCTGCGTCAGTAGTGGAACGACCCTTTGTAAAACCATATTTTTTCTTATGTAAAAGCTTGTTTGAGTTAAAGTATGCCATTAATTGTTCGAGTATAAGTTTTTTATAAATTTTACTTAGTACTGGTAATATTGAAATTGGCCTATAGTAACTAGGGTCTTCTTTGTTTCCGGATTTAAATAAAGGTATAACCTTATTAAATTTCATAGAATCTGGAAAGATACCTTTATTGATACAGTAATTAAAAATGTCTGCAAGATAGGGCGCAATAGTAAATATAATATTCATAATTAATATAACTTAAATAACTACAAAGTCTTCTTTCGGTATAATTTTGTATAGTATATAAATAATGTTACTTTTGGACTAAATAAAGATTGAGTAACAACCCAACAACCCTGGCTCCAGATCTAACCAGACATCTTTATATAAATAAATCTTCTGTGCGTGTGTTTGTAATTGAACTCCTTTTAAACGGCTGGACCTATTTTGATGTTTTTTTTTGTGTGTGTTCAAGTGGATTCGAGAATGGTTTAGATTTACCATTGGACCCGGTAGGTGACGCTGCAATAGGGGTCCTTCATGGGGTACGCGTGTTCTCAAGCGGACGAAGTCGCGAGCGGGCCACAAGTGATATATAAAAAGCCTCACTCTTAAGCAAACTAATTTATGTAATGATACTGGAAGGTCAACAGAAATTTAACTACTTTGAACTGTCCAGACCAGAATCATAGTTTAATTTCCAGCATTGTATTATTTATTACACCCGGTTTAGTTCGTGTAGGCTTGCTCTGAGATCGCCTGGCTAGCTGCCACTATTGTGTTTACGTACTAGCAGCTAGAGGTAATTAACCTTGGTAGTAACGGAGTCAAGTGCGCTTCAATATTTTGCCTTATGTTTTTACTATACAATGACATCAGCACGGGGTGTAAGGCGTTGCGGAAGCACTCGTGCTTCCCCGTTATGGAACAAAAACAGATTATACAGCTTCGCTTTTCAACTATGCCTAAATAAAACTCATTCTGGCTAACTTCTTGCATGAGCGTCGAATCCGTGTCCTGTCAGATGGATGCGCTTCGCATTTGATATGCTTCCACTTTGAAATATTCATTGCTATGCAGATGATAGCACAGTGCATGGTGGATATAACGGTCACCCAGCATCTGGGCGGGTTGAAACCGAAGTCAATCGAGTGAATCTTGTCATTGAGCTCAATCGGGTATTGGACCTTATATCTAAATGGGGCTCCAATAATCTTGTTGAGTTCAATGCCAAGAAAATTCAATGCCAAGAAAACACAGGTGTGTGCTTTCACGGCAAAGAAGTCACCATTCCTTCCCCCTCCTACTCCTCTGGGTACATATCTAAGCCTGCAGAGCAGTATCAACATGCTCGGTATGACGATTCGCTGCGATCTGAACCAAAAGGACTACATTGAAGGCGTGATTAAAACAGCCTTACTAAAACTCGGTATTCTGAACAGGGTGCGGTGATTCTTTACGCCTGACCAGTTGTGCCTTTTGTACAAGACACAGGTACGGTCATGCGTGGAGTATTTCTCGCACATCTAGGACGGTTCTGAAAAGTACCTTCTCGATGCCTTGGACAGATTGCAGCGTCGCGCTGTACGCATTATCGGCAACGCGAAAGTCGCAAAATTACTCTTGAATCTCTGCAATTGCGTAGAGATGTTGCGTCCTTAGCGTATTTTACCGCTTATACCATGGCGAGTGATCTGAAGAGCTCTTTGACTTCATCCCACCTTCTCCCTTCCTCCATAGAAGTACACGTGCTGCTCTCCAGAGTCACCGCTTCAGTGTCTCAAATATTACATCGCGCACTAAGAAATTTGGTGACTTGTTTCTTTGTCGCACCTTCAAAACATGGAATAGTTTGTCAGCACACGTTTTCCCTCCTTCCTATGGGGATATGGGGTCCTTCAAACGAGGCGTGAAGAGGCACCTTGTGGGCCGGCAAAGTGAGGGTGAAAACAACGCAGCATCAGTTGATGCTGCGTTGTTTTCACGCTGCACCAGTTGTCGTCGCGTCTGGATTCCATATTCACTTAACATCAGGTGAAATAGAGTCATATGCCGTGCTACGTATAAAAAAAATCGCTGTTTAAATCTATGTAGCAGGCTATTATTGGACTTTGATAAGTTTTCGCATTTCATACCCTTTCCCAGATAGAATAGTAATCTGTACGAAAAAAAACTTCAAAGATAGACCGATCCTCACTCTCGTAGCGATTTCAGAATTGATAAGATGTTTCTTTTTTGCGCGGTTTTATAAAGAAGCGTAATGGCGAGCCCATTCCAGAGTTAACTGGCTGATAAATGACGCGACACTCGAACCTTGTTTCTTTTTATCAACGGACAGAGTTATGATATTGTTTTAAGAGTTCTTGGAGATAGTAAATTAGCGTGGCTTAAGATAATTTGCTTCTTTCTTTTTTACTTTTTATACAACTTGGATGCGAGAGGCTTGAGATTGGGAACAGTAACATAAGCGATAGGGTATTCAGCAGTGTATAGGTCGATGCAAATTATTCGACGGCTGTGAACTTAGCAGCGACCGCACACCTCGCTGATGGGCACCTACACGTTGTGGCAAGGACGGTGCTTGTGGCTTACTTCATGACCGCCAAGAAGTTTTTATCGCACCTCCGGGCTGATGGTGATACTTATGTTAATATTATGACTTGAAAAGTTTTATCATCATCATCCGTTGCTCCTTTTAATGTAATGTATGTACTGCTAGAACACGAGACTTTCCTATGGATTTAAACACAACAGTGAGAGCGGTTAGTTTACGCGAAAAAAAATAATAGTAGTTTCATGCATGACTTATCAATCAGCACCTATCTGGCTAGAACCATTTTGTTTATTAGTATACAATTCAGACAACATCACATCTGGGGGCACGGCAGTGCCCCCGCCAAGTCGAGAAAAATAGCGGTACGGCTGTACCATCCTTTTCTCGAAACAATTCAGGCCATTTTCGATTTAAGAAATGAAATGACCATCGCAGTCCGCACATCATTTTATAGAAAATAATATTTATCGCGTGATTACCCCCGCCCTCGCGACGCCCCGCGCGCTTCCCCACCGCGACGATCAACGCTTTCGCAATCCGCGAACTCTTTCTCGCTTGTTAGCTCGTTACTTCGCCCGGCCGTTTTCGAAATGACGTCAACAAAGATAATGCGGGAGATACATTTTTATTAAATTACGTACCCTGTTGTGCAAGTTGCTGTGTTCTCGTGGTCCGCACAAAATGGGTCGGCGGTCAGGATGCGGACCGCGGTCCGCCATTTGGCGACCCCTGCCCTATAACTTCGTTGTGGATAAAACTAGAAGCCTGAATTTTCAGTAAGCAAGCAGGCATTGCATAAACACGGTATGTTTCAAATTTCATACAATTTGAACCAGTAGTTTAAGAATTCTTAATATTTATATTTCTTGTTATAGGGCAGGGGTTGCCAAATGGCGGACCGAAACCGAGACCGAAACTATTCAACACTATTTACTTTTTACTTTGAAAGCCAAAGGCGCATTCAATGTCAACAACTACCGTCATTAACATCGGATCATAATATTTTTACAAATACTAAAGATCAGTTAAGAAGTAGGCAAGCTATTTATAAAATGTTTTTGTTTTGTTTATATTATTTTTAACGCAAATTTTGTTGCGAACAAATTACAAAAGCACAAAATGTAAAGGCATGTCAGAAGGGTGCAGGTTCAAATCCTGGTCGTGGAAATTTTTAACATTTATGTTTTTGTAATTTGTTCGCAACAAAATTTGCGTTAAAAATTATATAAACAAAACAAAAACATTTCATAAATAGTGTTTAGTGTATAAATCAAGGGAAATTTATAATATTTTGCAATATCGGGCCAGTTATTCATGCAGTTTTGTAATCCCATATAAATATATAGCATTACAAAGTGACATTTCCAGTTAATGATTTCCAGTTAATGAATCAGTGTAACTGTATATGTATAATATAATGGAATAATAGGTGTAGATACCATCTAGGTACCTACCTAGATGGTACCGGAAAGGAAAACAGTAGGACTATCTTCAAAAGAAATGAGATGCCATCAAAACAAACTTGTAAAAAAAAACAAGTCTCGCAACTCAGTTCTTCTACCGTAAAAAGTTGTGAGATCCATGTAATACCAAGTCGTTCAGTCCCTACTTAAGAGACCTTCTGTCGAAGTTATTACGTAATTAGTTAACCTAACAACATCATAAAGTGACCATATCAAAATTAAAAATCTTATATGTTTTAAACAAATAGATTGACTTGGCAATCGCACTAAACAATCTAATTTAATATAATATATGTATTACCTGTGAGATACATTGTGCTAGTTGGCACCGCACCTGACTCGGCATGTCATGAGGCGCACCCCAAACCCAACTCCAAACCCGCAGGTTTGAATCCCGCTCGTGGAATTTTTGTATGTGTTTGTGTTTTTTGTGGGCTCAAGAATGGACCCAAAGATGTACAGGCCTATTTCACTATTACCGACCTTGTCAAAGATTTTTGAGGTGTTGAAATCTAGGTTAATGTACCATTTAGGGATAAATAAGATAATAAGTGAATCTCAATTTGGGTATTGTAGAATGGTGGGGACACAGGATGCTATCAACACGCTACTAAGTGATGTGCTTGGCAGGATAAATGAGAGGTTGAAAGTAGCTACACTATTTCTAGATCTTAGCTCTGCTTTTGATACCGTTAGTCATAGGTTACTGTTGAAGAAATTAGATCATTATGGTATTCGCGGAAAGGCTTTGAAACTCTTTGAATCTTATTTGCAGAAAAGGAAAATGTTTGTGGCGATTAAAACAATTGATGATAATATGTCTGAAACTGTAACTAGATCGAAGATGGTAGATATCAAAGTAGGTGTACCACAGGGCTCTATTCTGGGTCCCATATTATTCATTACTTTCATAAATGATCTGAATCATCATATTTCTAATTCCGCTAACTCTGTGAAGTTAATCTTATTTGTAGATGACACGAATGCAGTTATCTCTGCTAGGGAATTGGAGAGTTTAGAGTCTAGTGTAAATCATACTCTGGATACTATGTATAATTGGTTTGCTATTAATGGCCTTTTAATTAACACTAATAAAACAAATGTTATGTTATTTCAAAATAATGTCGGATATAATGTTACGTTGCACGCTAAACTAGGTGGTGAAAAAGTGCATGCAGTATAGGTTACAAAATTTTTAGGGGTAAAAATCGATAATTTGTTAAAATGGAAAGATGAATTGATTGATATAGAAAGTAAAATAAGCTCTGCCTGCTATGTACTAAGAAGTCTGCGTGACGAAGCAGATATAAAAATAAAGCATCTCATGCTGGTATATTATGCATTGGTGGAATCGAGACTGCGCTATAGCATATTATTTTGGGGAATGAGCTATAAATATAATATACACAAAGCATTTGTTCAGCAAAAAATAGCGATCCGTACTATGGTTCGCATCAAACAACAAGACTCGTGTCGGGAACATTTCAAAAAGCTTGGTATCCTAACTGTTCCGAGCTTGTATATACTTATACTTTTGAAGAATTTTGCTAAATATGTTTGTGAATTTGAATGCTCAGAGGAAAGAAAAATTGGGGAAAGTACAAGAAGAAAGGACTTTAAAAATAAATTTATACCTCGATTAGAAGTAGTCAAACAGTTTACTTATTATCAGTCAATTCGAATATTTAATAAGTTACCAATTGAATTGAAAATTTTATTGTATAAGAATAGCTTCAAATTAAAATTGAAAATGTTTTTAGTAGAACAATGTTATTATACTGTAGATGAATTTATTATTAATAGCTATAACTAGTACTTATAAAATGAATTATGAAATGAATTACGAAATGAAAATTAGTGACATTGTATTGTTTTAACTTAAATGACATTTAAATATTGTATAATGACTGTGTTTTGTTAGTGTTTGTTTAGTGTTTTATTGACATCTAATTATTTGTCGCTTTTTTATTCTTTATTTTTGTAACATGAGTAATTTAATAATTCTATATAATTAAAAGAAATTGTAATTTAAATGTACCTATATGTATTCAACACAATGTATATTGTTTGGAATAAAAAAATTGTATTGTATTGTATTGTATTTCAACACTGTCTTTTTTCAAATTGTAATTTGTTCGCAGCAATATTTGCGTAAAACTATATGTAAATAATCATAAAGAAGAGAATGTAGTGTGTTTCACGTCCTTTTGAGAAACAGAATAGCAAAGATACATAAACATTGAGCCCTTTGCGTGCCCTATAAAACCTGGGCTTACCAATTGCGCGGCCCTACCAAAGATCTGTTTAGCCTTTCATTTATTCAAGACTATGCCCGTTTCGCTGGCGTAACAAAATATGAGGACGGCAGGGCGCTCCACACGTCCCCACCTCGGGCCAGGCTTCAATAATCAAGTATCTTTATGTGGCTAGGTGTACCTGGCCGTGGATACCGTTCTGTACAGTAGGGAGTACCAACTGTTCAAATTCTTTTTATTTATTTTATTACACCAACAAAGTAAGCACAAAACATTGCATAAAATATAATTTAATTTAACAAAAGTAATAATAAAAATATTTTAGGATGAGCGATTTTTCCAATTTATTTTACGAAAAATGTGATATTTTTAAATGACATCCTTTATTTAAAAAAAAATTAACTTTATTTAATACCTCATACACCCATTTATGAATATATCATAGCACAACACAAATTAAAATACTTAAATAAAACTAAACTTCAAAACACAATGATGTGTTAAGCGCGCGCCATTGCTTGAGCAAATCAACTGAAAAAAATATTAAATATGTCATTGAATGGTGTTTTTGAGACGCAAGTGATATTATTTTCCATCCTTGTTCTACTAATTACATTCCGTGAAAATTAGAGCGGGATCAATATAGTATTCACGCTTACAATCGATCCATAAAGACGTACGAAAAAAAGCGACCGGTGGCCGGTCGCCGACGCTCAAGGGTATTTTTAAAGCGACCTGTCGCTCGACGCTCAAGAGGTTATAATAAAAATAATTTAATTTAATAATAATAATAATAAAAACAGAATACTTGCAAATTGACTTTCAAATAATACACAATACAAAATACAACATTGATAGTCACTTTTAACATTAAGCTAACAATAGATTTTCACATTTCCGAAAGAACAATTCTTAGACTATTACTAGAATAAGAAATTCATAGTATTTATTTTTCATCATGTCAAAATATTATAATTGTCACTGCTTGCTCTGCAAGCGCAGGCCATATTTATATTGAATGTATATTTTACAAGAAATACTGTTACAAATTTTAACAAACATGTCCACTGTCCAGTGATGAGCACAGTTTTGTTAACAATGTTTACTGGTTGAATGAGAGAAGCGATGGTTCAATCCACACAGCTGCTTTAGTTTTCAAACTGATTCGTCAGCTGGCACTTTTTACAAACGCATTAGTGCTCTCACTGAAAGTTCTTGCCAGCAGCTTGTTAGAAACCATTAAAAGTCTAGATGCGGTCTTGACAGAGCCGCCGTGTGTCAATTACCCTTTTTCCAAGATCTACTGGAAAGAGAATGACGACACGGTTTATACAATACATACACTTGGCCCATACCTTAAAGTTACGGCCTTATCCTTTGTACGTTGCCTACATAATGTATGTAGGTTTAGTAATTATACTAAACCTCCAGTTTTACAGTTTGCTACTAATATTATAAGTGCGAAAATGTGCGTATGATGATAATTATGTTTGTTTGATGCCGCAACAACCGAAAAGAATTTAATGAAGTTAGGTAAACAACTAAAGCACTTTCTGGATTAACTGAAAGGATAATTTTGATTTCGGAGTAATATCTTATTCTCTTGGATGTTCGCACTTTACGACAGACCGAATTTCGGGCAAGCGAGTAATGTGAGCAGTGAGATAGTTCATTGTTCTCTTACCAGATAGGTAAGAGAACAATGAACTATCTTACTTTAAAGTAAGGGATCCGTGTTCGACTTTTTATTTAAATGTGGTATTAAAACGAGAAAATATTTTGTTTTTTAACCTTTCGAGTAAACCAAACCAACAAACAATATTACAATATAATATTACAATTTGAACAGTATTTTCATTAGTTTTAAAACATTATGTCGGTAGAATGTCTTTTGGATTTATAATTTATGAGCACATCAATATTCAAGTTCCACTTGATTAAGGCCTGAATGGATTCCGATAAACACGTCGCGTTGCGCGCCATATCCTCCCGAGGGCGACTTCCTCGCAATTTCCGACACCTCCGATGAGGCTTCAGCGACTACCGCGTCGATAGCGTTTACGTGCAGCCGATAGCAGTTTACATTTGCTCTCCATATATATATCCGTATTTACAGATAGGACAACATCCGGGCTCACACAAACTTTACATTGGTGCACTCCTGCTTCGTATGAACTTGAAGTCCTTTGACGCCCCGCAGGTTCACATGTGAACCTGGTAGCTTGCAGGCGAAATTTTGTGTTATTGTGAAGAAGTTAAGCACTAGATTTGTATGAACTAACCCAGACGGCGCGAATTGAGTACCTAAATTACGCGCGGGGCTTGACAGAGTGTCGCAAAACAAAATGTTGGTGCCTGAGAGGTCAAATCTCACACTGCTTCGTCTGCGCAATGTGCTTAAAAAGGGGTACAAAGGAATATCTCCACGAATTAATACATAGAAAATGAAACATACTCTGATACCTAGCGTGTTCGACTGAAACTCATTGTCCGAGTTGTGCTGAATCTGTAGCTAAAAGTTAATTAAAACTTGGCAAGCGTGCTGCACCGTCGCGAGCTCATTATTGTTAGAATTCTCTTCTTCACCCGAGCTCCTCGGACAAGGTGCCCTGTCTAACTTAGCGCAAACTTGTTTTAGCTGCTAACAAAAAATCTATATCTTTTACCTCTAATATTAATAGGTCCTCATTGTCCTATGGTATTTTTATTGTACGAGGTATTTTAAAGCATTACAAAGTGGTTGAAAACACAGTTAGTTAATTGCATTTTAGAGGTTCTAAAAGTAGTTTAATAATATAGCTTTTGTCTATTGTTTTGATTTCTATTATAGGATTAGCAACTCGTGCGAGTGTCGTTTCTAATTCTGCAACAGTTGAAATCAATAGTTTACCTTAACAACCGCTCGAATCAATCCGGCAGAGACTGGTAATATCAAATTGACACAACAGTTATTGGGAGCTTAATCGAACTAGCGGAATATTTGTAACGTAATTATTACGGGATTGATGGCACACCACGCCGACACAATTTGCCGGCCCACTGGCTCGGTCACACTCGCCGGAATCAAAGCGGGCCGTTTAAACTTATTTAACGACATCACGCAAGCGGGTGCGGCGAGCTATGGGTGGGTTAACGAAGGGAACAGGATCGTTGATGTCATTCAAACATGTGACACAAGGGATTTGTGGCGATGCGGCACTGCTAGTTCTGGCAATCGTGAAGTGATTCCAGCCCAGCTGTTATCTGGTAAGTGCAAAGTAGCACAGAACAGTACGTCCTATAAGATCAGACAGACTGTACTTTGTCGTTTCGATTAGAGAAATACGAGTGAATCAACGATTCCACATTTCAGTTTTACTTGACTATAAAGATTGGAAAAAAACGCTTATCTCTTCAAATATGTTTCCCATAACCCTATAAGTATCTCAATAATATTATCGGCTCATATGCCCCATAAAATTCGTCGCACGTGGCGACAAAGGGCGTATGTTTTCTGATCTGTGGATATCGCTCGAATGAATTTAATAAAGCCTCTTTGAATACGCCACCTCTGCGATCGACAATAGGAATACGTGCACCGCTTCGTAAAGCTTTTTTTTATAATATTTTTCAAGGTCTTATAACGGTTATGCATAATGCCTAGGGAAGTTTTAAACGACGTGTTACCTATCTACAATCGAAGCTTATGTTCTTTTTTTATTACTCACATCCAAGTTTTATACCTCAGTATTTCAACACACGTGTCGTAATCTTTTCCTTTTTTAATATTTATCTTATCGACATTTATTTTTATTCAAGGTAAATGATTAGTTAGAAACCCAAAACCGAAATATGGACAAAGTCTAAAGTAGCAAAGATACTTAGACATTAATAACACTTAGGGCCTGTTTCACCATCTACAATTAAGTTCCCATTAGCGTTTACTTGACAGATAGTGCATACAAAACTTTCAATTTAACTGCCAAGCTCCTAATCAGACATTGTGAAACAGGCCCTTACGAAACAAAACATGAAGTTTTTTTTTAATATCTTACGGTTAAGCACAGTGCCTTGCAATACATAACAATGTTAACATTGATGCTATAGCAACATACTTAGATAAAATGGTGGTAGCACCAGACGGACAACCCCACTATACACTACTTTAAAGTTTATACTGACACCCCCTACCAACCTTCCGGTTACAAAGTAGGTGTCAGACATCTTTACGCAAGCGCAAGGGACCATCTACGTCAGGTCATAACGCCAGATCAGAACACGCCGGTACGCATCCGTCATCCGGTACTTTTAAGACTAGTATCTCAAGCTAGTCGCCCCGCGGACACGTATAGTCCACTACCTAATATCCAGATAGGTCACTGGAGCTGTTAGCTCGCTCACTTCTCGTTGCACTAAGAGCACAACTCGCAGTGTACTACTGCTCGGGCCGTCAACTCTAAAGTCGACTACCAAAAGTCCTCTTTGGTGGCGAAGTTGTAAGCACACTCACTTCTCGGTACCCATCCAGGCACCTGATCAATTCCAAATTCCTATGCGGCTGATTAAATCGGAGGCCTTTGCATCTAGCGGGCACTTCTACTAGTTCTCCAGACTTGTACCGGAGATGTTGGAGTAACTACTCACTGAAAACCACCGAGCAGCACACCAACTAAGGATAACTCACGTACCCCGCAGATCTTTTCGCTTCAGGCACTCACCGGACCCCTTTTTTTAGACCCGCTCGCTATGCACGAAATGGAAGCCTGGTGCAGCACCAGACGGACAAACAAGCCCTACCACCAACCAACCCACGTATACAAACATGTACCCCCGCTGGGAATCAAACCCGGGACCGCTGGGTGGCTGAAGCATGGTAGTATGCGTGAATACTCCCTAGGAAAGAAGGATCACAAATGAACGTACGTCTTCTCTAGTACTCGTGACATATATAAAAAAAACGAGCGAGGTTTACAGTAGTCGCAATGATGTGCAACATTTGACAACTCACCATAAGCAATTTTAACATTATTTTCTGAAAAAAATGGGTCAGGTATTACATCATTTTATAACTGTAAAATAAATAATGATAAAGTCTATTACACACGAAATGGTTGAAATCAATATTACAATAAAAAATAGATTATAGAATTAACAATGACGTATATTTTTTTACAAATCATAAAGAGAATGCAGTAAATACTCATTAGAAGACATTTGACATATCAAAATGACCTTTGATAGTCAAATGACACTTATAATAATAATGTGTCATGTTCATAATATCGATTACAGAATCTACAAAATGGCGCGCGCTTCCCTGACTTCCTGTTACACTGTTGGACACTTCCGTCCCATTTTGCAAAATCACTCCCACAAATTGCTAGAAAGCGAGAGGAAAGATGTTACACATCAAAAAGCGTTACAAACATGTTATTGTAATTGAAAATAAATGACTACGATTCACTGGATCTCTTTCACAAGTCTTTTACCGAACCGTGAAGGCTGCTATTGTCATTTGACATTAACGAAGTAAATAGAAGGTTGAAAGCGACCCTTTTGACAGAGCCGCCGTGTGTCAATTACCCTTTTTCCAAGATCTACTGGAAAGAGAATGACGACACGGTTTATACAATACATACACTTGGCCCATACCTTAAAGTTACGGCCTTATCCTTTGTACGTTGCCTACATAATGTATGTAGGTTTAGTAATTATACTAAACCTCCAGTTTTACAGTTTGCTACTAATATTATAAGTGCGAAAATGTGCGTATGATGATAATTATGTTTGTTTGATGCCGCAACAACCGAAAAGAATTTAATGAAGTTAGGTAAACAACTAAAGCACTTTCTGGATTAACTGAAAGGATAATTTTGATTTCGGAGTAATATCTTATTCTCTTGGATGTTCGCACTTTACGACAGACCGAATTTCGGGCAAGCGAGTAATGTGAGCAGTGAGATAGTTCATTGTTCTCTTACCAGATAGGTAAGAGAACAATGAACTATCTTACTTTAAAGTAAGGGATCCGTGTTCGACTTTTTATTTAAATGTGGTATTAAAACGAGAAAATATTTTGTTTTTTAACCTTTCGAGTAAACCAAACCAACAAACAATATTACAATATAATATTACAATTTGAACAGTATTTTCATTAGTTTTAAAACATTATGTCGGTAGAATGTCTTTTGGATTTATAATTTATGAGCACATCAATATTCAAGTTCCACTTGATTAAGGCCTGAATGGATTCCGATAAACACGTCGCGTTGCGCGCCATATCCTCCCGAGGGCGACTTCCTCGCAATTTCCGACACCTCCGATGAGGCTTCAGCGACTACCGCGTCGATAGCGTTTACGTGCAGCCGATAGCAGTTTACATTTGCTCTCCATATATATATCCGTATTTACAGATAGGACAACATCCGGGCTCACACAAACTTTACATTGGTGCACTCCTGCTTCGTATGAACTTGAAGTCCTTTGACGCCCCGCAGGTTCACATGTGAACCTGGTAGCTTGCAGGCGAAATTTTGTGTTATTGTGAAGAAGTTAAGCACTAGATTTGTATGAACTAACCCAGACGGCGCGAATTGAGTACCTAAATTACGCGCGGGGCTTGACAGAGTGTCGCAAAACAAAATGTTGGTGCCTGAGAGGTCAAATCTCACACTGCTTCGTCTGCGCAATGTGCTTAAAAAGGGGTACAAAGGAATATCTCCACGAATTAATACATAGAAAATGAAACATACTCTGATACCTAGCGTGTTCGACTGAAACTCATTGTCCGAGTTGTGCTGAATCTGTAGCTAAAAGTTAATTAAAACTTGGCAAGCGTGCTGCACCGTCGCGAGCTCATTATTGTTAGAATTCTCTTCTTCACCCGAGCTCCTCGGACAAGGTGCCCTGTCTAACTTAGCGCAAACTTGTTTTAGCTGCTAACAAAAAATCTATATCTTTTACCTCTAATATTAATAGGTCCTCATTGTCCTATGGTATTTTTATTGTACGAGGTATTTTAAAGCATTACAAAGTGGTTGAAAACACAGTTAGTTAATTGCATTTTAGAGGTTCTAAAAGTAGTTTAATAATATAGCTTTTGTCTATTGTTTTGATTTCTATTATAGGATTAGCAACTCGTGCGAGTGTCGTTTCTAATTCTGCAACAGTTGAAATCAATAGTTTACCTTAACAACCGCTCGAATCAATCCGGCAGAGACTGGTAATATCAAATTGACACAACAGTTATTGGGAGCTTAATCGAACTAGCGGAATATTTGTAACGTAATTATTACGGGATTGATGGCACACCACGCCGACACAATTTGCCGGCCCACTGGCTCGGTCACACTCGCCGGAATCAAAGCGGGCCGTTTAAACTTATTTAACGACATCACGCAAGCGGGTGCGGCGAGCTATGGGTGGGTTAACGAAGGGAACAGGATCGTTGATGTCATTCAAACATGTGACACAAGGGATTTGTGGCGATGCGGCACTGCTAGTTCTGGCAATCGTGAAGTGATTCCAGCCCAGCTGTTATCTGGTAAGTGCAAAGTAGCACAGAACAGTACGTCCTATAAGATCAGACAGACTGTACTTTGTCGTTTCGATTAGAGAAATACGAGTGAATCAACGATTCCACATTTCAGTTTTACTTGACTATAAAGATTGGAAAAAAACGCTTATCTCTTCAAATATGTTTCCCATAACCCTATAAGTATCTCAATAATATTATCGGCTCATATGCCCCATAAAATTCGTCGCACGTGGCGACAAAGGGCGTATGTTTTCTGATCTGTGGATATCGCTCGAATGAATTTAATAAAGCCTCTTTGAATACGCCACCTCTGCGATCGACAATAGGAATACGTGCACCGCTTCGTAAAGCTTTTTTTTATAATATTTTTCAAGGTCTTATAACGGTTATGCATAATGCCTAGGGAAGTTTTAAACGACGTGTTACCTATCTACAATCGAAGCTTATGTTCTTTTTTTATTACTCACATCCAAGTTTTATACCTCAGTATTTCAACACACGTGTCGTAATCTTTTCCTTTTTTAATATTTATCTTATCGACATTTATTTTTATTCAAGGTAAATGATTAGTTAGAAACCCAAAACCGAAATATGGACAAAGTCTAAAGTAGCAAAGATACTTAGACATTAATAACACTTAGGGCCTGTTTCACCATCTACAATTAAGTTCCCATTAGCGTTTACTTGACAGATAGTGCATACAAAACTTTCAATTTAACTGCCAAGCTCCTAATCAGACATTGTGAAACAGGCCCTTACGAAACAAAACATGAAGTTTTTTTTTAATATCTTACGGTTAAGCACAGTGCCTTGCAATACATAACAATGTTAACATTGATGCTATAGCAACATACTTAGATAAAATGGTGGTAGCACCAGACGGACAACCCCACTATACACTACTTTAAAGTTTATACTGACACCCCCTACCAACCTTCCGGTTACAAAGTAGGTGTCAGACATCTTTACGCAAGCGCAAGGGACCATCTACGTCAGGTCATAACGCCAGATCAGAACACGCCGGTACGCATCCGTCATCCGGTACTTTTAAGACTAGTATCTCAAGCTAGTCGCCCCGCGGACACGTATAGTCCACTACCTAATATCCAGATAGGTCACTGGAGCTGTTAGCTCGCTCACTTCTCGTTGCACTAAGAGCACAACTCGCAGTGTACTACTGCTCGGGCCGTCAACTCTAAAGTCGACTACCAAAAGTCCTCTTTGGTGGCGAAGTTGTAAGCACACTCACTTCTCGGTACCCATCCAGGCACCTGATCAATTCCAAATTCCTATGCGGCTGATTAAATCGGAGGCCTTTGCATCTAGCGGGCACTTCTACTAGTTCTCCAGACTTGTACCGGAGATGTTGGAGTAACTACTCACTGAAAACCACCGAGCAGCACACCAACTAAGGATAACTCACGTACCCCGCAGATCTTTTCGCTTCAGGCACTCACCGGACCCCTTTTTTTAGACCCGCTCGCTATGCACGAAATGGAAGCCTGGTGCAGCACCAGACGGACAAACAAGCCCTACCACCAACCAACCCACGTATACAAACATGTACCCCCGCTGGGAATCAAACCCGGGACCGCTGGGTGGCTGAAGCATGGTAGTATGCGTGAATACTCCCTAGGAAAGAAGGATCACAAATGAACGTACGTCTTCTCTAGTACTCGTGACATATATAAAAAAAACGAGCGAGGTTTACAGTAGTCGCAATGATGTGCAACATTTGACAACTCACCATAAGCAATTTTAACATTATTTTCTGAAAAAAATGGGTCAGGTATTACATCATTTTATAACTGTAAAATAAATAATGATAAAGTCTATTACACACGAAATGGTTGAAATCAATATTACAATAAAAAATAGATTATAGAATTAACAATGACGTATATTTTTTTACAAATCATAAAGAGAATGCAGTAAATACTCATTAGAAGACATTTGACATATCAAAATGACCTTTGATAGTCAAATGACACTTATAATAATAATGTGTCATGTTCATAATATCGATTACAGAATCTACAAAATGGCGCGCGCTTCCCTGACTTCCTGTTACACTGTTGGACACTTCCGTCCCATTTTGCAAAATCACTCCCACAAATTGCTAGAAAGCGAGAGGAAAGATGTTACACATCAAAAAGCGTTACAAACATGTTATTGTAATTGAAAATAAATGACTACGATTCACTGGATCTCTTTCACAAGTCTTTTACCGAACCGTGAAGGCTGCTATTGTCATTTGACATTAACGAAGTAAATAGAAGGTTGAAAGCGACCCAATTCGCAAGTTTCGTGGCTGCCAACTTTGAAGGGAACGTCGAACAAAACACTACCGCAAAGAAACTGTTGTGATGTGCTTAGCAATTTGGCGGATGGATTCCACGAATTTTTGCTAATTTTATTATACTCATAGAGCTAATTTAGGTTGTATTCGGTTACAAAATTATTAAGAGGCCTGTTTAAAAAGAGCTGAACTGAGAATTGTTCCATTTCTGTTGTCTCCAAATTTTTTTATTCATAATTAAGAACGTGACCCAAAATGTCAGTATTTGCCCCAGACTAATATTCCCATTTCAATACCATTTATAAATTATTTAAACCGAAATTGCAAACCCTATCCTTATTCAGTGCCCAATTACTTGATGTTTTGAAAAGTCCTTTAAAAATTTACCCATGTGACATGCTCAACGGGCGAAATCTTTACAAGCGGCCGGCTCCCAACTCCAAGATGCTTCAATGCAGCATTACTGGCTAGAATGTCTCCCATTTTTTTACGCTTGACAAAACCTTGGTAGAGCGGAATCGGCCTTTTCAATTTATTAATGGTTGCCGGTCAACTCCTGAATTCTTTTCATACTTCGAACCTTTAGATTGCGATGCGAAATTTCCAAATATGCCGAGCCCCACTTTTTCGTGTTCGCTAATAAATGGGCCAATTAACTGTGAAATCCGTGCTTGTAAGAGCACTTATCTGAATCCACTCGGAGCAGCGTAAGCTCGTCCTGGACATATTGCAGATATTAATGGGTTCACTCACTGAATTCAGACAATTTAACATTATGTTGGAGTAATAATTTTTTAAGACTTTTTTGAATTAAGATTTTTTTTTTAAGTCTTCGGTGTTGTTTGCGTTTAAGCGGGAGGTATGACATACTAATTAAATATGGAGGAACAAAGTAAAAACAATATTTTCTTTTGAATGCTTTAATCCTAAACCAGTCTTGTGATCACGACATATACCCATTTTGGAACAAGTATAAAAATATAAGGTTCACACGTAAACGAGCAAAAGTGGTATTTTTATACAGCCATATTTTTCAATATTTCAGGATTTACACGTAGATGCAGCGTCACAACATAATAACAATGTTTGAGAGGAAATTTTCGTTGAAAAGTTGAACGGAGCGACGGCGGTTAACGCGGCTTCCGAACTTAACGGTATAATGTACACAAGGCTCTTCATTAACTTACGGACTTTTCATTATTATTTTTAGTTTCTATAAAAATGTGGGTAGGTATTATATATCACGGCATGAACATTTTTTTAGTACATAAATTGCATTCTCATCGAGATGACTTGCGTTGATTCCCACCTTCAGAATAAACAACGGTTGGTAGCGCAATACTTGGAATGCCTTTTGTTCAGTTTAAAAATGCGAATACCAATTCGAAATGGAATAAATAATAATGACAAAACATAGATATTTTGACCAAACGTCTGGAGATCCATCTAAGTCATTACTGACCCAACCGGAACTCAATCATGGTATAAAATCAACAGTAATAAATTAAAGTTACAGAAAATATCACACAACTAGGACAAGACCCTTCTATTTAATTTCAAACTCCTTTCTTTGACGCCTTCGACTTCCAGACTTTTACTCTAGACTCTAGAATAGAAGTCAAGTCGTTTCGCCATCGGCTGCAAGTTTTGTCCCTGCGCCAGTGACCATCTAACTAGCTTAAAACTACGTAGACTAACAACAGAATGCGTGCGACAAACATGTTTAAAAGAATACATAAAAAACAAAACATAGTTTTTAAAACAAAACACTGAAGACAATGACGTCATAATAACTCATTATCCTCAAGCCGTCCGTCAGCGGCCACCGAATCCCATTTGATTTCAATTTAGATAGCGCCTCGTTCAGCCGCGTCGTTGCCGCCATGAAACATTTGTTTGGACTTTTTGAAGCTCTCTCTCTTTTCTATTCCGTTCTCCATTCGCGGCACGTGAAGCACGTTTTCAAATTAACTTATTCGCCCGTCCCCTAGGAATAGCTGTCATAATTTTAGTTCGTAGATGCATTTTTAACTCGCTTTACATTATACCGAGCACGTGTTGTGTGGAAATAATACTGCAAATTTTAGTATAACGTTAGTTTTATTATGCAAGCTGAAAATGTTAAGTACAGCTAACATATTTTAGTATTTTAGTAACTACGTAATATGAAGAATAGACTGATGCGATTCCTAGTAAGTGTCAATGCTAGTTTTTTTACGTAGGTACAGTAAAATGGGCTTATTACTTACAAAAAGTAATTATGTCATATGAAATATTATTATCTTTTTGTAAAGAACACTTCTCCTAACAATAAATAATACTAGATGTCGCTCATATGTGTTTCTGTATGGTAAATACAATGTAACTTAACACTCATTCTCCACAATTATGAACTTAACTTTGCCAAATGTCACACTCCTTGCGCG
Organism: Eudonia lacustrata; assembly: GCA_947562085.1. Lineage (NCBI taxonomy): Eukaryota > Metazoa > Arthropoda > Insecta > Lepidoptera > Crambidae > Eudonia > Eudonia lacustrata. The sequence continues at coordinate 499,292 of OX387316.1, forward strand.
AAATGTGCTTAAAAAAAGGTACAAAAGCTTTTATTTCACTCATTAATATCCAGATATTACTATTAATGACAGTGCAGCAAGCTTCCTGTCGCAGTCTCAATTTTATAAAATTTGGATTTAGCTCAAAACTTTCGCAATTAATAATGCTAAGAAGTGACACACTGTTCACAGTAAACATTGTTATTTAATCCCTGGATGAGTCGCAGTAAACTCTGCAACCAACAACTAAAAACCCCGAGCACCGCAAGTAAGTTTGGGAGCTCAGGTGGTAAAACACTAAACGTTATTAGTTCCTTCGTGCGGTGCACATAAGAATTATTTTCGATTTTTTTTGACCCGACCCGAATTTCTAGAGTTACGAGCAAAATAAAACGACCTCGGTAAACGTATAGCTTGTTTATTTTACGACGACCGTAAAATATAGCAATAAATAAATATTTTGATGGATGGACGCAAGCCTATAGGTACGCAGGAAAGGTACACAGTAAAAGCATTCCTTATGAAAGGAAAATACTAACATATTTGACACACTCTAAAAGCGACCTGCTGATTTCTGATGGAAACGAAAATAAGTGATGAATTATTTATTGTTTCAATTTTCCTACTTTAATAGTATTTCCTTAAAGTAAAAGGGCCAATTTGTAACATCATTCGAAATTGTTTTGAGGTACTATATGAAAAATTTAAAAAAACAGAATGTGAGTTTGGATTGGCATTGACAGATTTCGGCCGCTCCTCTTCCATTTTTGAAATTAGTATAATATACGTGTGTGTCAAATACATGGTAGTGTGTGTAATGTTTGTAATATTATTTAAAAAAATATTATTAAAAAAAATATTAACATTCGGATAACTTTCTCTATATTATAAACTATAAGTGTGCGAAATTTCATACTCCTCCGTCCGCACAATTTTCGTAAAAAGGGGTACAAAGTTTTTGCTTCACGTATTAATATACAGGGTGTCTCATTTAAAACGGTCAGTATGGGAAAGTCTGAAACTATAAGACGAATATCTGTTCTTAGGAACAATGTCATCGATTTTAATAAAAAGAAAAACTGCATACATACATTTAAAAGAAAATCTGTATTTAGCTCGAGAATCGAACCCAATTGTTTTGAAAAAAATAAACTTACACTATTTATATTTAGATATCGATTGTGTAGATCTTAAGCAGTAAATAGCTCTATGAAACTTGATGTCTAAAATGAATAAAATGCATTGTTTTCACATTAATTTATTTCAGTACCTAGGTGTTCGAAGTGACCACCGTTTTTTTCAATACAATATTCAACACGTTTAGGTCACGATCTTACAATTAAAAAACCAGCAAAGAGTTACAAACAACCATAGAGACAATTTTACATGCCATTTGTCATTTTGAACACTTACTAAAATAAATTAAAGTATGTGAAAACAATGCATTTTATTAATTTTAGACATTATGTTTCATAGAGCTATTTACTGCTTAAGACCTACACAATCGATATTAGATATCGATTGTGTAGGTAAGAAATAGTGTAAGTTTATTTTTTTTAAAACAACCGGGTTTGATTCCCGAGCTGAGTACAGGTTTTTTTAAATGTATGAATGCAGTTTTTTTCTTATTAAAATCGATGACATGGTCCTTAAGAACAGATCTTCGTATGTCTTATAGTTTCAGACTTTCCATACTGACCGATTTAAATGAGACACCCTGTATAGATAATAGGGGTCTGCAATTAATTTTAGTGTTTAGCTGCGATTGAATACCGACAACCTGCTTCCTTGCTGTCATCCCGTAATGTTTGAATAAAAATCTGTTATTTTTTTGCGATGAAACCTCTGTCGAAGACTGGGCTTAAAGTGTCGAACACTGGAGCCATATCCCTACCTAGTATATTACGTCCCCTTATCCCATTAATGATCTATAAACTGTGTATAGTCGAACTTAAAGCATCACCAATTTGTTCTTCATTTGAAAAGGGAACTTCTGTTTCTTCATCAAGCTGCATTGACGCTTTACCGTCAGAGAACCGCTTGAAAACCGGCTCAATGAAATAAATAGCTACAAAGTTAAATAAGTTAACAGAAGTGTGTCAGTGGAGGAGTTACCCTACCGCGCCGCCGCCGCCGCCGCCGCGATGTGCACTTGTAATTGAGTCGACGCTCCGCCGCTCCATCGATTATCAATGAACCACTTACATTTACGGTTCGAGGGGCATTAGGACGCGTTCAACGCATCCTCTGTTTTGAATGACTGTGTGTGTAACATGACTTTCATGTAGTTTTCAAAACATTTTTAAATATATTGTTAATAACTTCTTATTTTTTATATAGATAAAGAATAGACGGAAGACAATGCTCAAATAAAAGTGCATTTACAAATCTTACAAGTTTCAGATGTTAGTCTACATTTCAAGGCTAGTAAATCCAGCATACTCATTTTGAGATATTGAAGTACGAAACTGTGAGAAGTACTTTCAAACAATCTTACCTTATTACTGTTACAACTGTTTTTGAGAGATTTAAAGATATTAATATAATGACAGTTGCATCACAATATATTTACGAGAACCTAATGTATGTTTATAAAAATATTGAAACTTTTTCTAAAAACAGTGATATTCACAATGTAAACACTAGAAATAAAAACAAACTAGCAGTACCTAATACTAGGCTCCATAAAGTAAATAATTCATTTAGAGGCCTGTGTGTACGTTTTTAAAATAAAGTTCCAAGTAATATCCAAAAACTAGACATTAATAAATTTAAAATCGCTATTAAAGAAAAGCTTTATAAAAAGCTTATTATAAAGTGTCTGATTACATTGAAGACAAAACAGCATGGGTTTAACTTGCTCCAATCACTCCAACAGGTATTTCTGATCCAAAATATTGTTAAGGATTTTAAAACTTGTATAACTAGGTAACGTAACGGCATTCAATTTTGTAAATGTCGTTACATATTGAATTAAAGCTGTGGAGTTTCTTGCGCCCATTCTTCTCCACAGCTAAAAAATAGACGTCCTGAATGGGTAGTAGGTAAAAAAATTAAGGACGATTCAAAAGCACTTTTCTAAAGTTTATTTGAATAAAGAATATTTAACTTTGACTTTGACTTTGACAACATAAGTAAACCATATGTGACCACTGAGGGTGGTCACACGCGACGATGGGAATGTAATGGGAACTATGGGGACTTACTTGGTACTATGGGGAAACTCGAGCAGACGTTGATGGCGTAGCCACGATACGTGTGGATGGAACTGAGCTAGTAGAAGTCTCTTCTTCTTCTTCTTCTAGATAATGTCCATTTACAACTATAGCATGTATCAGTTCGCGCACACACGCGCACACGCACTTTATGAAGGGGGTTTCACCCATGCAATTGAATATTTGAGCTGAATGCACTATCAAATCGGTTAAGTACAGGCCGGTAGGCTATCGAACGAGATAATTCAGAAGGTTTGAGCGGAGAGCTTAGCGGATCAGAACTCACGTCCTTACGTATCACGGGTCAAGCAACACACTCGCGCCGCCATCGGCTTGTGTGGCGTACCGTCGCGTTTCTGGCGCGAACACCCTATTAGTTTCTGATTGACATCACCCAAAGATGATCGGACGTGGTCAAAAGCTCATGGGTTAATTAAAATTTCAGATAAGTTTTCGCCACCAAGAGGACACTTTTATTATTGGTAGATGCGTTTGAAGTTCTTAGGACACAGTCCAACATCTTCGAGTTCACTTCGTTAGTGGCAAACTACCCGTTTGCGTTGCGCAGCCGCCGAAGTTGTTGTTTGCTCGCGCTCGGTGTTTGAGTTACGGCTCTGCGCAGCGCACTTGATTGCCGCGACTTCAATGAGGATTGCCGGTGCGATGGGTACGACTATGGGAATACAGAATGCAGATGTAACTGGAGTTACTGCCTTCTAACTAAAGTAGTTAGTCTTTAGTTAGAAGGCAGTAACTCCAGTTACTAAAAAGAAATAAGTTTATAAGCCTTTCGTTAGAGATTATGGCTTTATTTTCCTTGATTTTTCGTTTTACTTATGGTTTGTGTTAACCTTTAAAGACAAGATGAAAAAAGCAAGGAAAGGTTAAAAACGTTTATTTTTTAGGGTTCCGTACCTCAAAAGGAAAAAACGGAACCAAACAAACACAACAAAGTGATCCTATAAAGGATCACTTTGTTGTCCGTCTGTCCGTCTGTCTATCTTGGGAACGCGTAGACGTATCGAGTTGAAAATAAAACCATATGTAGGTCTGCGGTCCCTTGAAGCTGTGAAAAAATCAAACTTCTAAGTTAACGAGAAAAAAGATACGGCCGTTTATGTCGCAAAAAACGTATATTTCGACACTCCACGAAATAAAAAAAAATCATTGGGTACTGGTTGTTGACTTAGAACTATAAAGTTTGGCAAGTAATAACGTCTTATACTACAAGTACAGGGAAAAGTCTGAAAACTATACATATTTAATTAAATCACAAAAAACAGGGTCTTTTAGCAAGAACGGGGGTCCAAATTTTTAAGTAAGTTAACCGTGTCATGTGGGGTATCGTATGAAAGGGCTTGATTTGCACAAGTTTAATCAGATTTTTAATTGTATAGATAAATATATAAGATGTATAGTTTTTGATTTATGACGAAGAATGAAAAAAGAAATACCTTGGAAACTGAATTTCGGAAAAAGTTCGAGACTCGATTCCTGAACTATATGTACCCATAAATTTGTACGGGACCCTCGGTGGCCGAATCCGACTCGCACTGGTCCGGTTTTTTATATACACTGGCCTGCAAAAATAAGTACTACACTTTTAATTTTTTTTTTTCTAAACTATTGAAGTTAGAGATTTTTAAATAAAAAACGTTTTGCAGCAATTTTTATCAGCTTTCTTTGAAACTAAAGTAAATTATACATTAGTAACATTTTTCCTTTTTGTTTCGAAAGTATATCTTGTGTACTTAAAAAGTTATTGCAATTTTAAAAGTATGATACTTAATTTTGCAGGCCAGTGTATTAGAAGGAAGGAGACAAACAAGCAGTCGGGTCACCTGATGGGAAGCGATCACCGCCGCGCCGCACATGGACACCAGACGCAAAACCAGAAGAATCGCAAATGCGTTGCCGGCCTTTAAGGAAGGGATAGGCTAATATAATTATAATAAAATTAGCACTAATGGTACCTAAGTGTTAAATTAATTATAAATGACCTCAAAATATCTCATTCTTTACTAAATCAACAAATGTAAAATATTTAAGAGATTATTCTAAACATACTTCGACGACCTCTGTAGCCGAGTGGCTTGCACGCCGGACTTTGGGCAGCGCTAACTCTGCTGGGGTCCCAATTCCTCTGGTGGGTTCAATTCCCGGCCGGTTCAATGTCGAAAAACTAACTTTTTCGATATTGTGTCGGGTCTGGGTGGTTGTGGTACCGTCGCGCCGTCGTAGTTTATTATTTTTATAAAACGAGTGCTTTATCTAGGTACTTAACTTGGGATCAGAACAATGTATGTGATGTTGTCTAACATTTATTTATTTACTTTTTGTGTGATGTAGTGAAAATAAAACTGTTGTATTATTATGAAAGCCACAAATGCTAATATGCTACTTATCCCGAATTCTGAAGCCTCAGCAAGTATCGTCCTATTACGGCTTTGTCTGTGCGCTGCACACAGAATAATAAATCCATAACGAGTACTGATTGGGAACCGATAGAGATTCGAGATATGAAACGAGCTTAAGGGCCAGTTAGCCTACAAAGGAATTCAGCTAGAAAAAATGAAGATATTATTATTGAAAAGTATAGGCAACTTGCGAAGATGAATAATTCTGAGTAGCAATTTTAACTATAGTTCGAATGTGATAAGTGTGAGTAATATTCTGAGATATATACACAGAGTTATGGAATCTTTTCTCGTCACACATACGAGTACCTACATGTTATTTATTAAACAATAAAGGAAGAAAGAAAGACAGGCTTGGAAGAGCGTTACCTTTACTTGATGCTAAGACATACAAAATGGCAGGTCTATTTCGACATCCATTAGTAAAGTAAGGATTACTAATAAACTTTTTGCGAAAGTGAATGCAATGCTCAATTCAGTGTAATGAAATTCACTCTCACTTATTTATAGGCGCGGCTTAAAGCGGATGTGTCGCGGGCGCCGATAACGCGGCCCCATTTAGGCGCCGTTTCCGAGTAATGTAATTCTTTTTCTTTGAGAGAAATGTTCCCTTTTTCACCTTATATCAGTAACGTGAGTGCTGTTTATTGGAATATAAAGTCTGGCCTTGTTTATTTCATTGGCTGTTTTGTTATAACGTCATAAAAAGTTAAATGTGTTGCTTTTGAACAGAACCATGAACATAAGCTAGTAAATTAAATTCATTCAATCAGCATACAAATTGTTCTAAATTATTCATAAAAACAAACTGTGCGGTGACCTTTCATCAAAGTGTTACATTACCCTGAACACCTGTTTTGGGTGATATGTGGATGTAGTAACAGCAAATTTAGGACTTTAAAATGTGTTTAATAAAATTATAACTAAAGTAACGGTTTTTAAAAACGTCTCTTACTATGGATGATACAGACATGAAGTATAATAGCTATATTAGGAAGGTAGGTTGCTAGGTAGGTTGGTATAAATATGTGATAAAAACAATGTGCTTTTATAAGCATATGAACTTTGTTTCGTTTCGATTTAAATTTAACCATTGTCACACATGGCATAGTATTTTTTACATGAGCCTCTCAGACAGTTTTTGGCATTGGTGACCATAACTTGGTGTACAGTACATATCGTCATCAGAATATAGAACATGCAGACCTAATCTGTACTCCGCAAGCCTTTAAGCATGTTATAAAATTTATGTTAAACAAAATAGAAATATAACAAACGTCACTATTAAGATTATCTTGAAATAGTTAATGTTTAGAAAGGTTTATAAAAAAAAATTATTGCTTGATTATTTTTTGCATTCTAATACACTTGAAGAGAACTGTGGATAAAACTGTTTTTTCCACGGGATATAAGTACGGCATGAGAGATATTGAAGTTGATCGTTATTAACTACTGCTCTTCGGTATTAGACACGCTTTTCAGACATATTAAGGTACCGTGTTTATTCATTCCCATATTTTAATTAAAAGGTTAAAAGGTTAAAGTTAAGATAAGTTAAGTTTAAGGTTCTCGTTCGCATTATTTGCTATAACAAATTAGAAAACATCTCAACTACTCTTTAAAAATGATTTCAAGAAAATGGTTAAGCGATTTATTTTATTTCAACCTATCGTACAGATCTAAATCATCCCTAAGCCGTCATGTGAAAGCCACCCTAACGTCTAGACTGCCTCGCAGTGCCCTACTGAGTACTTTCATAAATACATGAGTTAATTGGAGAGCATGGGCCAATTATCGTTTATCATTAAGTGGAAGCTCTCACTAATAGCTCTTGACATGATATTTCTGATGTCGACGACCATAACATCAAGGTTGGCAAGCCGACGGCCTTCAAGACGATGATTATGATGATTATGCGCTTGGATTACTATCATTAATTCATCTGCGGCTGGTGTCTTATTCTATTTAGTGCTTTCCAAGTCAATACACACATAGCTAAAGGTTCATATTGAAAATAATAGTTCATATTTTTTGTAAGATTTGTTCCTGAAATACGACTTCTTTTCCGTACTTGTTTATGTAACTACGAAACTTCGTAATCGATTGAAGTTTTGGGTCTAAGATAAACTTAACAATTTCAGTGGACCGCCAAATCCTTGAGGGACCGCCTGATACATCATCAAGGAAGCTCGTAAATAATTCTGCCCTTGAAACTTGGCCCAACTCGATGGGGTTTTAGAAAATCGCTAATCGAAGGGATAATATTCGTGAGGCCACACTCAACATAATTGATTACTTAGATCACTTCCTGGCTTTAATAATTCCTATCCATTATCCTTTTCCTTTAGCAGCGATCGCAGGTCGGCGAGGTTTCATATTAAATTAACGCATTACGACAGTCTAAGTTGTATTGTTTCTTGATTCCAAAAGGTTTTCTCATTATTATTAGATTCATTATTTGCAGGACGCAGCTTTGAAACCTTCCACCCTTCGCATCCATTAACGAGAGCGCCTTAATTTCTGAAGTATCATTAATCATTTTAAACGATGTGAATATTTTCTTTTCCAATAAACGTAATGTAAGCTTCCATTAAATATGTGGAGTTTTGCGTCAAAGCATCAAAGCGCTTTTGAACGAAAACATGCTTTGATTAAGTTTGTAAATAGACAAGTCATATTTGATTTTGATAGACTTTTAACAGTCGATTAACACTGGAATGTCGCTAAAGCTTATAAGTGCGATTTAATTGTTGAGTATAATACGATTAATTATAAATAAATAAATAAATAAACTTTCCTACACTCACACCAATTATCTAGCCCAAGAGAAGCTTCCTTATGAAATTCGTTAAATAGTTACTAGACAACGGTTAAACATACTTAAAAAACTTAAATACACACTTATTATACATAGAAAACACCCAGACCCGAGACAATTTAGAAAAACAATAATTTCTAAATTGACCAGACCGGGGATCGAACCTGGGACCTCAGAGGTGGCGACACCATGAACACCGGTGTACAAGCTACTCGACCAAGGAGGTCGTCAAATAAATATTTTAAATGTTAATATATAAATAATTGTGTATATAGCAGCCTCATTCTCATATAGGTTTGAATATTCGGCCTATAAGGTTATAAAACCCACTTTTATATTGCTAATGAGCCGCACCGCAATACACGTCCGTTTCAATGTCGGAGCTATAACTACCGCGCCCGAAGGACTCTTGGGAAACCACAATTCCCGAGGATTAGCCGAGGATGAATGAGAGCGTTATCAGCAGGGATCGACTCCTGATTATGAACGTTGAACCTGAGGGGCGGAGGAGCTGGCTCGTTACGTGCCGCCGCCTTTATTTTTGGGCCGTTTTGTTTCGACAGCAACGTTATTGAAAACGTGTTTATGTTTCCTTAATTGGATTTGTTAACAAAAACACTTTGTCCGTTCTATTAGGGCGGGCTGATTTTTTTTTGTTTTTCTTTCTACCTTACGTAGTTCAGACTGTTTTGATACAAACTTCTAATTACCAAAGCTTTTATTTTGTACGCTTGTACAAACAAAGGTAACTATATTGTATACCCCTCCTTGCGTCGTATTCCTCAATGCTGAGGGTCGTGACCTCCAGGACATAGTTTGTCTCTCACGATGTTCCGCCATTTTTTCCTGTTTGAGGCGACGTGGAGGGCATCGTAAAATTTGGTGTCAAGGGTGGTGCGGATCTGATCAGACCAACGCATTGGGCTGCGACCTCTTGGTCTCTTGCCGTTTAATTTGCCAGTGATGACCATTCTTTCGAGATTGTCCCCGTTTTTCCTGGCTATTATATATATATTATATTATTGTATATATTATATTATTATATATATTATATTATATTGTATAAGACAGCAAAAAATCTGAAGAAAGATAAACAGTTCGAATTAGCTAAGTATCGGGAACAACATAATACATTATTGTAACCATAACTGGTGATATATTTCCGGCTCGTAATATGAGAATGTCTGCCATTATGGCTTCTGTAAGTTTTCTTGTCCACCTAAGTGGTCTGCCTGCCTATCGCACGCTATCCGTCTCCGCCTGGCGACCCGCCAGTGGGACTGTCTCGCTCCACAGAGCTATCAGTGATATCTGAAAGCCCATTAACGATATAATGATAACTTTTGCCGTAAATTTCGATCTAGACTTCTAGTAGAAGCCTCATTCTCCCCTTTATTGAAGTTGGTTTAAATTATACGAGTATTTACAATTGCAACATTGAGAGCATGTTTCCTTAGGTTCTCTTTAAAGAATTATTGGTATAACAATTTTGGGACAAACACAGGTCTGTAATACGTATTTCCTTTCACATTACATTTATTTATATCAAAGGTATGAGTTACGCACATCAAAATACTGAAATAATATTAATAGACAATTTCTTTGATGTTTGTGGAGTTTTATCGTGGAACCGTCATGCTTATTTATTTTCTTATCTTTTTATTTTTACTAACCGTATTTTTTATAATTTAAGAATAAGAATAAAAAAAATATTTATTCAAGATCACACATTACAGAAAAATATACAACAAATAAGGAAACATCATCGTCATCATCATCTCAGCCAAAAGACGTCCACTGCTGGACGTCTGCCTCCCCCAAGGATCTCCACAACGACTGGTTTGTGCTGCTCGCATCCAGCGGCTAAGGAAACATGATAAAGGAAAATATTAATAATAACAAAACAACAGTAAGGAAACATGAAAGTGTGTGAAGGCAGCAAAAGAAGGTACCCTGCCTACCTGAGGTTGTGCCGTTCCGGTGCTGTAAACATGAAAGTGTGTGAAGGCAGCAAAAGAAGGTACCCTGCCTACCTCAGCTTGTGCCGTTCCGGTGCTGTAAACATGAAAGTGTGTGAAGGCAGCAAAAGAAGGTACCCTGCCTACCTTAGCTTGTGCCGTTCCGGTGCTGTAAATATGAAAGTGTGTGAAGGCAGCAAAAGAAGGTACCCTGCCTACCTCAGCTTGTGCCGTTCCGGTGCTGTAAACATGAAAGTGTGTGAAGGCAGCAAAAGAAGGTACCCTGCCTACCTCAGCTTGTGCCGTTCCGGTGCTGTAAACATGAAAGTGTGTGAAGGCAGCAAAAGAAGGTACCCTGCCTACCTCAGCTTATGCCGTTCCGGTGCTGTAAACAAACACCACCACAATGACGCTGGTACTCTGACAGGGCCTATGTGTGTGACTGTAGAGTTGTGTGCGTGCGTGCACATTTATATAAAGATGATTATAATAAACAATCAAACATGATTAGTTAAATACATGTACATGTTTAAAATCGTTTTATATAGTATATTTACATAGATATGATGTGAAAAAACTGGTATCTGATGTAAATTTGCAAACTTAGATATATATATTTTTTTTCTTTTGTTTTTTTACATGTTGTGATTGTCCTTTATATTTTGTGTTTTTATTTGTGATGGAAAGTGTCCTTTTATGATAGGGCATTTTCCTATGTATTGACGATGTAAGGGAGAAAAGAGCTTGACACTTGCTGAGTTTCTTGCCGGTTCTTCGCAGTACAAGATCTCCCGCCCAGAGTAGACTTACGAACCGATGACATAATGACGTACATAAGAGCTATTTGTAGCCTAAACTAAATATTGATTTTGAATTTTTTGAATTTTGCCCTTTGGTACCTAATGCTTATCAGTCTAAAGTTTCGGATCTGATCTTCTAAAGAGCGGACACAAACACCTTTATTAAAATAATACTGATAATATCCGGAAATATTTGATACATAGACCGATATTTCAGTTATGATTTACTCATAGGGTTACACTATGTATACATATGTAGACCCTATGAGGATTCGCGCGGGAGCGTTGCGGCAGAGCGGGTAATACGTGGGTAATACAGTGTCTCCTCGGAGACGGCCGTCGACCAGCGACCCCTAATTCAATATCGGCTGCCAGCGGATTCCCATGCGGATCATCTCAATGCAGAAAATGCTTGTCCCCGGAATAGTATAAGACTTATTAATACAATTTTACAGTTTTCTCACTCTTATTTAAAATGAGAATATCATTTGTTTCATGTATATAAAAGAGCTGGTTGGGTTTGAACTACGATCAAGAAACCTAAGCTACTTGCTCAATGATGGGTTCGAGAATGGATGACCGTATTTCGAGTTATGTCGATTTTATGAAACATATAATTTTTTTCTTGGTTACTAGTTGTAACTCCTACCACAAGTGACACTAGAATATACACTAGGTTGCGGGTTATGGCCCAATATTCTTTATTATACTATACATGCGATATATTGGAGTACAGCAATGGAATTGTGATGAGTATTTAATGATGGCATAATAACGTTACCTTTCATATTAATTAACGTCACGTCGTCGGTGAGTTAGTAATTATAGAGTACCTAATTTTATTTTATTATATTTTACTAGCGGCCGCTCGTGGTTTCACTCGCGTGGTTCCCGTTCCCGTGAGAATATCGGAATAAAAACTATCCTATGTGTTAATCCAGGTTATAAACTATCTGTATGCCGAATTTCATCCAAATCCATTCAGTCGTTTTTACATAAAAGATCAAACATCCATCCATACTTACAAACTTTCGCGTTTATAATATTAGTAGGATTTTATTTAATTAATGTCTATGGATATTCCACTATTATGAGTATGTTACGTAAACATATATATTTTTTTCAAGATTTGTCTTTAATTGGCACTGAAGCTCTAAAGAATCGTCTTGATAGCATCTCTCCAATCTAAAAGCGCCTTTATGTTATAGCCATACATTACAAATAACGCCCTTACTTTAAATGCAAATTGGACTCATTACGTTTCATATATAAGCACTGTTTAATTTGCTCTGTTTAGTAACAGGCGCGGCGGCGCCGCCATTTTTCACTCCACAACCTCCTCGAAGCCTTTGAAAGCCCCCTCCTCTCTGTTATCGCCTCGCTTCCGACAACAATGGAGTTTCAAGCCTTTTGCGTTAATCAGCAGTTTCGATCTCTAGTTCTCTTTGACCCGTGTTTGCGGTCCTGTTTTGATTACACTATCTGTTTGGGACTCGAAGCTGGAACAAAGGCTTTTGTGTTTATTTTAATATTTCGGCTGTATCGGCCGCGGCTGGCGGCGACTCGATTATTTTTCAGTATATTTAAATGTTATTATTAATTTGAAAAAAAGTTAAAGTGTTGAAAAAAATCCACAAGCGGGATTCGAACCCGCACCCCATGACCCGGGCCAGGTGCACTGGCAACTATGCTATCGTGGCTCAATCCAACTCGCCGAAATTAATCAACACTATCTACTTTTACTTTATAATAAGCCAAAGGAGCCCTATTCAATGTCGACAACTACGTCATCAACGTTATTATTAATTTGAACGAATCTTTATTTCAACGTTGCGTTTGACGAACGAGCTACTTGTAATTGAGCTCCAATAAATACGTTTTCCAATAGTTTTGTTGTTGAAAAAACTGTGCTTTTTTTTACATTTTATTGTTTTGTTTTTGAGAGCTATTTCGTGGGCTTACGAAAATAGCGATATAAATAAACGCTGATAAATAATACAGCGTTAGGAATTGTGAGGCTTTGGAGTCTGCGATTTCATTTGTTCAAAGATATCTGTTTCGATGTTATTTCGATAATTGAAAACTTCAATATAAAAAAATAATAAAAATATATTATTACCATTTTAAATTCGTGATGTAAAGTGAGTAAAATAGTATAATTATTTCTTTGTGTGGCAATAAATTTCTATTTCAATTGATTTCTATAATGTAATATTGTATAATTTTAACAATTAAATTATTTCTTTGATATGCTTAAAGCAATAAAGTAGGTATTATAATATTAATAAAATCATAGTTAATTCATATATTCGTAAAATATATTATGAACATATAGGTAACTTAACTTATTTCAAATTGTGTTATCTACTCGTCCATATGATAGAAGTAACCTTACTCTGTATTAGCTCACATAACATTCCAGCCCTTCCCACGGCCCTTCCCCACGCACAGCGGGTGCGAAGCTTTATTTAAAAACAGTAAGTTTACGATCGAACCCCGTGGTGGCTATAAAACCCTAATTGCACCTTTTGTAGAGCATGCTACGGAACCGTTCGTCGTAAAAAAGTGTGGGCCCTTTGTACTATTATGGAGTTATAATGGAATACATTCTGACCATAATTCTATGAGGCGTCAATAAAGTTACAGACAATGCTGCTGCGTTTGAGGGCTATATTTGTTTCAGGTTTACGATACCGGCTGCAGGAAACGAGCTAAATGCGGTCGGCGATGAGGAGATTCAACTAAGCGGTGTGATAAAATGAAATGTTACACTTTTGTTTGAGTGCCCTAGCTATAAATTAAGCTGATTTGTTTGTGTCTACATGTATTTCGACCCGTTACTGTGTGGGCTTTGAGAGACTAATAATAATAATCCAATTTAGAAGTTTATTGACAATATTCCTCACATCATGCGACGGATTAGAGTTAACTCTTTGCCTTTGTTTGGGGAGAAATTAATATTTGTTGTTGAATTTCATTATTATTAAAAAAATATATACGATTATGGGGTTTATCAATTGTAAAAGTATACCGTCTTAATTTCAGCGCAGATTGTTTAAATTCAAAAATTCAAAATTCAAAATCATTTATTCAGTTTAGGCTACAAATAGCTCTTATGAACGTCATTTTATGCCATCGGTTCGTAAGTCTATCTACTCTGGGCGGGAGATCTTGTACTGAGAAGAACCGGCAAGAAACTCAGCAAGTGTCCAGCTCTTTTCTCCCTTACAGCGTCATAAATATTGGAAAATGCCCTATCATAAAAGGACACTTTCCATCACAAATAAAAACACAAAATGTAAAGGACAATCACAACATGTAAAAAAAAACACAAAAAATAATAAATAACTAAATAAAATATTTAAGTCTGCAAAAACATATATTACTAGTTTAATTTTTTACAATATCATACAGTACTAGTAAAAGTCAAAACCTGTCTAAGAACTATAGTTCATAATAATAAAAATAAAACTAATTGTAATGTTCAATGCAACGCTATTTTGTTATCTGCAGGACACTGTTTATAAGTAGTTCTTTAACTTACCGTATAATAACCTTTTTTAAGTAAAGAAGACTTTACATGTTTTTTAAACTTATCTAAAGGTAAATCTAGTACAGTATTTGGTATTTTATTGTAATAGTGTATACCTTGCCCCAAGAAAGAACCAAGCACCTTCTGTAACCTAAACAGTGGCATTACAAGTTTTGACTTACTTCTAGTATTAAAAATGTGTACATCACTGTGTTTAGTAAATGAATTGATATTACAACGTACAAGAACTATACAATTATAAATAAATTGAGACGCCGCTGTCAAGACACCAATTTCTTTAAAAAGATTTCTTAAAGACGTTCATGAACCTAGTCTATAGATTGTTCTTACTGCTCGTTTCTGTAAAATGAATATAGTTTCAATATCAGCCGCTGTTCCCCACAGTAAGAGGCCATACGACATGACACTATGAAAATAACTAAAGTAAACTGTTCTAGCAGTTTCAACGTCTGTTAACTGCTTTATTTTTCTAATGGCATAAGCAGCAGAACTGAGTTTGCCGGCCAATTTCGAAATATGAGGATTCCATTGAAGTTTTGAGTCATGTTTAGTAGGTATCTATTGAACACATATCTACATTTTATTGTGTTACCACTAAAACAAACTTACAATAACTATTTACAACAAGACAGTGAAAAATAAAATGCAATACTTATATTAAAACTGTAATTTTTTACAAGATAAAATTTTACTTACCGAGACCCCAGCGGTAAGAGCATTGGATTGGTTGTCCATAGGTCGTGGGCTCGCTTCCCACTCGAGGTTCCTGACACTGGTTGGTTTTATCTAGTAAAATTTTATCTTAATTTTATCTTGACACAGCATCAGTAATTTTTTTAATAAGAAACAAACTGTATCACAGAAAAACGTGAACCAAATTATAGCTCCAATGAATACCGGGACTATTAGAAATTCAATCAAAGGTGACGTGAACCTGGTTTATTCCCCGGGGCGATTTACAAGGGAATCTCATTTGGATGTAATAGGATTAGATAGCAGGCTCTGCGCTCGCGAGTGCTCTGTTTCATTCGGTGATTCTTGCGGCCATTAACGTACGTCGAGAGTGGAGGAGAATGCTCTCGTGAGGGGATACAATTTAGAAAAACGGCAATAGCTTTAACTCGAAACATACTTACCTAACTGATCTGGGGGCACGGCAGTGCCCCCGCCAAGTCGAGCAAAAAAACGACATGGCCGTACCATCCTTTTCTCGAAACAGTTCAGGCCATTTTCGACTCCTTATAACTTCGTTGTGGATAAAACTAGAAGACTGAATTACCATAATATAGAATAAGAACAAGAAGCCTGATAAGCATATCAATATTAAAATTCTTTTATGTTTTAATTAAATAGATTGATTTGGCCATCGCATTAAAACACAATGTGTCTCACAAGTAATATATTAATTATATTCAATTAGATTGTTTAGTGTGATTGCCAAGCCAATCTATTTATTTAAAACATAAAAGATTTTTAATATTGATATGGTCACTATAATATGTTGTTAGGTTAGCTAATTACGTAATAAATAACTTAAGACAGAAGGTCCCTTAAGTAGGGATTGAATAAATTAACCGACTTGGTATTATATGGATCTCAGAACTTTTTACGGTAGGAGAACTGAGTAGCGAGACTTGGTTTTTTTTACAAGTTTGTTTTAGATGGCATCATTATTTACAGTCTTAGTAAATCTTATTTTGTTATTAATGGTTAAAAGTCTATTCAATGTGCTAAAGACAACTTTGAAAGCGGTTTCTGATATGGCAAGAAAAATTTAAGCGATTATGATATGACTTGTATTTATACTTGATTAGTATAAATACACGTTCTTACATTTATTGTAACATTTTATTTCAATTAGGACGGGTTTACTAAGTGGGATTTATTTCAGTCACTCATCCGTCAGATAATACTTGATGATCGTCGTCGTCACCTGTTATTTAAATGATTTATCTTTTACTTCTGAGCATTGGATCTTTGAATAGGAAACTGGGTACATTATATTTTTAACAGTATTATTTAAAAAATTACATTATAATTTATCAAAAGTTATAGGTACAGTCACGAGCATTGACGTGTATGCACTTTTGATTAGTTTTGACTCTTATTCCATTCTATTAAGGCACCATGTCGGGCAAAGTGTGTTTCGGATTATTTGGTGCATAGCCCGGGTTTGTGATCACCAACCCGCGTTTGGCAAGCATGGTGATTAAGCCATTAAGTATCCATCAATGGTAGTGATAACCTGATTTCAACGATGGAGGCCTTTGCCCAGCTGTGGGACATATAGGCTATTTCCTTTGCTTTACTACTAATACCTTAATGCATAATGAGCTAAATATAGACTTTAAAATCTTCCTAACGACGCTTCTTAGCATAAAACAGTGCCAGCGCATAATAAACAGAAACTTTGCATACCTGCTCTCCGTTTCAATTTGCAATGCAAGTGTTCTTCCTAAATATGGCTTTCATCAAGAGTCGCAATTATACATGCAGCCGAAACAGGACGTCAAGAAAGCAAACAACAACAAAAAAGCATCTGAATAGCGGCACAGAGAGAGAGAATTACTATTGTCTCTTTCCTCCACGTTTCAAATTGTATTCTTCCTACAGTGTCATCCATTTAAATTAGAATAAAAAAATATGAAAGTAA
This sequence comes from Eudonia lacustrata, assembly GCA_947562085.1. Lineage (NCBI taxonomy): Eukaryota > Metazoa > Arthropoda > Insecta > Lepidoptera > Crambidae > Eudonia > Eudonia lacustrata. The sequence continues at coordinate 516,685 of OX387316.1, forward strand.
TTTGTTAAGAATCGGCTGTTGAATCGTTTTCAGCTATTGCCTGAACAAGGCTTTTAAAATAACATAAACCTACGTCTGGTTTTCAAAAGATTCGGTTAGATCAACATAGTTATAATTATATAAGTTATTATAAATTATTAGTTATATAAGTTATTATAAATAATGATAATAATTATATTAAAAAGCCTGAAGTCACGCCTTACCTAAGTATCAGTACCCTCGTTATCTTTCTAATACGAGCGAGTGATAATGGTCGTTATGCTCGATCCTCGCCACGCCACCATTACGACCGTGGAGAGCCCTCTATGAGTCGAATCTGAATGGTGAGGCACTACAGCCGCGCGGCGAAAACATTCTACTCGCGTTGAGGTACCAACTGGTGTATTTCGTAGCGAGCACATTCAGTCTCGTAACGTATCGCTTGGCTTACCTTTCACTTTAGATTTGACGTCGAGGTCAATGTAAAACATGTTGCTTATAATAAACGCACAACACAACCTGAAAGTGGTTGTAAAGATTCGGCTGCTGATTTGATTTCAACCTTACTTGACAAACTTTTGGTTTTCTAGTAGAATAAAAATGAAGTAATTTAAAGTTACTCTTTTGTTTAATAAAACTTTACACACATTTTTTGTTGCGAACAAATTACAATTTGGATTCAAACCCACACCCTCCAACAATCCGGGTCAAGTGCGTTTCCAATTACGCTATCATGGCGGGTTTGAATCACTCTCATGGAATTTTTTCAACACATGTATATCTCCTCTATGTACTTTTCAGCTAAAGGGGTACCTATATTTTGAAAGAGATAAATAAAAAGCTGTATCACATTGATTGTAGCTTACTTAATAAGTAGAACTACTAATAAAGGTAAAGTAAGTCAAACAAGAGATTTAGTCAAAGTTCTAATTTGCATCCTGCAATGGGTAAAGTTAGTGAATTATAATAATGAGCGAAGTGGAGCGCTGTTGTGAGAGGTGTCTGTTTGTCACGGCGTAACAACGGCAGGCTGCGAGGTCTTCGTTAGCCTCGTGTGAGGTGGACTGATGACGGAGGGAGCTGGTGTACAATGCAGGTTCGATATGCGATGGGAATAAGTGAAGACTTAAACTTTCACGCGCTTGCCTGCGCATACTAAATTAAAGCCCAGATTTTCTAGTTGTTTTTCTTAGACAATCTTCCAAGTTTTGTGTCCTTTTAATAAAATATCTAATAAAACTATTCATCTCTATTATTTCACAATTGCTGTAAGTCAAAAGAGTTTTGTCATAATATTTTATGTTTTAAATGAGAAACTTATTAAATATTTGTAACATGCTTGCTGTTTTAGAAGTGTCGTATAAACATTGTTACCTACTTAAAACCTGTACAATTTCCAATTCCAAATGAGACGTCGTCGTATAAGTTGCAGTGTAGCATAAGACTATACCTCATAAGGAATTTCAACCTCAGTGGCTTTATTAACCGTGTTCATACAGTAAGCAAATGTAAATCTAGCGAGGTGACAGCGGAACCGTGTTGGCTTAATGAAATGGCGGCCCCAGCCGTGACGTCACGGCTTGATTCACGGCGACAAAACTAGCACACTTCTGCTGAGGAGGGCGGGCAGGATTTCACGGAATTAAATACTTTAAAAAGGTCTAACCGTGGACTATCACAGACGTTTGTAGAAGAGATTTATTTGGTGCGTTTGTATGAGTAAAATTTAAGCAACTGTTGTAGAGGTTGCGGTCATAAACACGGATGTAATACATGCTTATGTCATGTTGATTTAATGCATAATTCAAGACGTTATTACTCGTACCTATATCATGATTTATATATGAAGCAAATAGTTAGTCTGTATTACCTACTATTACTTTTAATTTTAAGATGCAGTCAAACCATGTATAAATGTAAGGTTATGGCAGAATGACAGGGTCTGTGGGTCTCCTGCAATCACTGAGCCATAGACCCTTTTAACTCTAATGTGTACTCTGCTTGGTTGTTACCCCTTCTGTGTACTGTGTTTTTGTTAGAGGCAAATAAAGTTATTTATTATTAAATATTTATGAAATACAGTGTAAAAATTAAATGCCTACCAGACCCAGCCAGGAATCGAACTTGGGTCTTCCGCAATCCGGGCGGCTGCACTGACCATTGTGCTACCGGAAAACTGACGTAAGCACTGAACTTTAAAAAATACAGTGAAATTTACCATAGGGTTGTGTTATCATCAAATTTGTGGTATTTCATCTGTAAAGATGAATCTGCATAGCCATCGGTTGCAATAACCGTTGGATAGATGGCACTCTGCCGCTAAAAAGCAGTGAAAAAATTCAGTGCTTACGTCAGCCTTCACAGTAGCATAATGCAGCCGCCCGGATTGCGGAAGACCCAGGTTCGATTCTTGGCTGGGTCGGGTAGGCATTAATTTTTTCATGGTTTTTTTACCCTGTATTTTATAAATATTTAATTTAGCTTCAATGCAGCAATTAAGTAGTACTTGAAAATAAAAAGTAAAATTTAAATAACAATACGATAAAACTTGAGAAATCCGTCATATTTTTTCATCTCTCTCTTGATTTTAGATTCCGTTGTTGCCAAATGAGAAAGGGATGTTCAGTTGAACAACGGAGCACACAGCACTCCAGCTCAAGGGCCACTCGAAGGGCTATCAGCAAACTATTTCGTCGAAGGCCGGCCACACAATGCGCGTCCAGTCCGCCGCCGCTCCACACATGTTCCTGCGAGCATTATCTAGCGGTGGCCTCGCTACCCCTTTTAGTCCTCGAGGGCACTCCACTGGGCACAGCGCAAACAAACTGAAATTGTCTAGAAGTTGCTTCGTCCCCTGAATATTAAAAGCGACGTCAGCGCTTGAAGGAGGCCAGTCTTTGTCCCTATAGTTATGCGGCAGTTTTATTGATTTGAGCCGCCGGTCGTTCTGAATCGGCAATAATGCGCCTTTAGCTTTCGTGTTTACCTGTGGTGTAGAAATTTTAATGTGTTTATGATTTTACTTTGCAGTAATTATAAATGCTATCTCAATATGCGAATATAAAAAACAAAATATAGGACATTGAAATCGTTTCAGCTTTAATGGCTGTGCAGCGTGTGTGGTACTTGATACAGATACTGATATAGGTAGGTATATTCTTGACAGTTATTCCTAGTATTTCTACTTCAAACATGACAATAACTGTTTTTCCTGATAAGTGTGTCATGATATTTGTTATTTATTTCTGTCTAGTTAAACCACATGTACAAGCGTCATCTATCTATCTATATAAATAATAAAATTAAAAAATATACACGGTCGAATTGAGAAACCTCCTCCTTTTTTGAAGTCGGTTAAAAATGAATCACTGTGTTGCTAATCGCAAAACTCGAGAACGGCTGAACCGATTTGGCTGATTTCTTTTTTGTTATGTTTGATGAAGTCTGAGGAAGGTCCTTATGGAGAGAAAAAACGTAAAAATACGAGGAAAATTGTAAAAACAACAATTTTCTTTTCCCATACAAACCACTCTTTCCCCAGCTGTCAAACATTTGACGTCAATCAAAACAAAACAAAGGCGCGTTAGGATTATTATCTTTGGCATCCCTTCAAGTTGATTAGAGGTCAGATTTATTTATTTACGCGCCAAGTAATCAAACAAAAAATATCGTGTACCATAAGGTATTACAATAAAAATATCATCACATTAGATATTACTTAAGTCTTTCAATGTTATTTTATTTATATTAGACTGCGACAGGCCAATAACTTTTGACAGAACGAAATCTGTCGGGGCATCTATTAACAAAGAATCAATGTAACTTTGTTTTAGAGAAATAGGGCAGATCAAGGTCTACCGGGACATCTAGTTGTTAATATAACTTAAAAGTACTGAATTAGACATTTTATTTTAGGAAAGGAACCGAGAACAAATGGCTGCGTATTTTGTACCGATTCCCTCTCAATAAATATTTCACGGCGGCGTGGCGGCCCCCGGTGCATTGTTTACGAGCTGCTAAACGCTCCCAACGCAAATTGGGTCCTCCGAGGATTAATGACAATCAGCGGCATCAGACGAGTTACAATCACCGTGCTTCAGCCGGCTCCAAAAGGAATGACGACTATCTATTTTTAAAATTGGATTTATTATCTTCGTTAGCCTATAAATATTCCACTAATGTAATTCTTACGTGGGCAGTGTAGGGTGGTTCACGTTGTCCCAGTACCTACAGATTTATTCTATTCTCTTTGCACCACAGCTACGGTTGGCTGGAAGAGATCTCTTCTAGAGATAAGCTCACCCTTGTATATGTCCTGTGTAACGTGTGTTTAAATGTAATTTATTTGTACAATAAAGGATTAATTATTAAGTTATAGTAACTGTTGGCTCGCTGTGTAATCCTTTGAAAGAAGCTCCAAAAAAACGGTTATAAACAAATTATATAGAGGAGGAGTGACTCTAGAGTGAGAATCTAACCGCCTCTGTGGTCTAGTGGTTAAGCCCACCGGTTTAGACCCAGAGGTCCCGGTTTCGATTCCCAGCGGGGGGCAAATGTTTGTGTACTCGGTTTGGTTGGTGGTAGGACTTGTTTGTCCGCCTGGCTAGCTACCACCATCTATATATGTCGCCATAATGAAATATGAAATATATTTAATTTGCGCTTGAGAAAGGTACATTTTTGGTCTTATTCTAGTTTTCTTCTCTTTCTCAGCTGACAATGTAGCATGCAAATAACTTTAAATGACAATGACTAAATATTCCAATTAATTACATACACATAAAAATACAAAATTAATACTCCAAAATGTCAAATACCAATTAAATTACATTATAATAAAAATACAAAATTAATTACTAAAAATTGTTGTACTAAATATTCAAAAATATGTCAAAAATATGTCAAAACAGTATTATAACCACAGCGCAGCGGCCTAACTACAGTAATACTACATAACATCAATGTTTGTAGCATTGTTGTGTTCCGGCAGCTAGATATAAGATAGCCAGTGCCTCACTAGTCGAGGATCCCGGTTGAAGTGCGCTTCCATCATTGGCCTTATTATTACTTAACATCAGGTGAGATCAAGGCACTGTGCTTACCCGTTAATATAAAAAATAAAATTAATAAAAAGAGTGAGTGAGGGTTTGTCACTTTGCGGGTGATCAAAGAGGAAAAATACATTTTAAAAGGGTTTGTATTAAAAACGTACCTCTGCCTATCTGTTATGTTATGTTACGCCTGTATTAATCGATTCATCAAAGTTATTCATCGTTAATTTACAAAGGTTGCATATTCAACTCTAATCTCATTCTCTCATTCAGGTTCATTCATAGAGACTGGTTGATAATTTTTGCTGAATAGCGCAGCTAATGAGGCGCTGCACCGCACCGTGGGCCGTCATTGTGCCGACTGATCAGCGCCGGTGATTAGGCCATTACCGATCGCCCTGCTGTTGAAAGGGTTTTGTTCGGGGGCGGACAAGTGGCAGAAATTGAAATTCTTTAAGTGTTAATGCCATTCAAGGGAGATAAAACATTCTGCAGGAGTAGATTTTTTAATTTCTTACCTCAGAACGCCTCGGTGGCCGAGTGGCAGAGCGCTCGGCCCGATACCCGAAGGTCCCGGGTTCAATCCCCAGGTCGGGCAAAGAGTGTTTCGAATTTATTCGATGCATAGCCCGGGTTTGTGATCACCAACCCGCATTTGGTAAACGTGGTGATAAAGCCATTACCCATCAATTGTAATGATGACTTGATTTCAATGACGGAGGCCCTTGCCCATCAGTGGGACAGTTTATAGGCTATTTACTTTTTTTACCTTCAGAAGCTATTGGACTTTATCTTACTTGAATGGGGATAAAGCTGAAGTAGAAATAGTGCGCTTCGTTATTTATTTATTTATTTCATTTTACATGCTGGTTTACAGATTATGCGTCCAAAACACCGACATGTCATACATCAAATAAAAATGTAAAATCTTAAGAACTAGAGTCACAGATAGGTATACAATAAAATTATGTCACAAAAACTGCACATTAAAATAACAAAATCAAAATTACTACAAAATATATCTACAAAATATATCTAACATAATATGAATATATCAAACTTATTTAGGACTGCCTAAGAAAACACTCCTAATGTAAATAAGCTAGCCAAACAGTTCAGCAAAAACTGTAGTTTTCTTAAACGTGATTGCTTAAATCTGTTCATGTTCAGAGAAAAATAATGCAGTAACAGCAGCAGAGACCGTCTCAGCCTTTATGCGACGAACAATGCGTAATGCATTGTGCGGAGAGCTCTTGTCTCGCATTGACTCAGGGAGCTGCGACAAATGTCTGAGCTTTAGTAAATACTACTCGTACAAGACGCTGCGTTAGGGCTTAGAAACGCAAGGTGTTTGTTAAAACAATGCAGTTGTAGGCGTAGCCCGTCCTGTAGGGGAAGTAGACGATTCGTCACAGTGAGCATGTTGTGTAATAATAATTGCGATTGACATATCATAACAAATAACAATACGATAAAACTTGAGAAAGTCGTCATATTTTCTTATCTCTCTTAATTTTAGATTCCGTTGTTACCAAATGAGAAAGTGATGTCCAGTTGAACAACGACAACTCACACAATACAGTAAATTTAGTCTACAACTACACGAACTACATAGTTCGATCATCAAAACGTTTACAAATTGCTTCCTGCATTCTGTGACTTGTAATCGGTATCAATTATTTAAATTAAACCACCGATAATGTACAGTGCAAAGCTAGTATAGTTTGTTGAAATCCTCTATTATTAGATAATTGCTGCATTAGAAGTGGCTTAATACCAGCATTGAGCGCAAACGCGCTGCGCACTGAATGTATTAATGCTGTTAATGAATTTGAATAATTAATGTTATTTCTAAAGGTTTAGTTAATGGTAGCTTCTTGTATTTTGGTAACTTCTGGCGTAAATGTTAGAACTAACAATTTTTTTACCTTTGTGATTGGAAACATAATTGCATTTCTATATGACCGTAAGACCGTAGGGTTTACGAAGTCACGACTTTGAATTGAAGTTCAACAAACACTTGTTAAAGTTCATTTTGAGTAAAAAAATTAAATTTTGTATTATGTTATGGCACAGAAAAAATGCTCGGTAGCGTGCACTTGGAGAGGCTTATGTCCAGCAGTGAACTAGTGTAGGCTGATGATGATGATGATGATGATGATGATGATGATGATGATGATGATGATGATGATGATGATGATGATGATGATGATGATGATGATGATGAAGATAATGATGATGATGATGATAATGATGATGATGATGATGATGATGATGATGATAATGATGATGATGATGATAATGATGATGATGATGATGGCACAGAAGAGAGTTATGGTAAGTAAAAGACAAAAACATATTTCAAAGTAGAAAACATTTAAAGTGTCCTTCATTACGCGTGTAAGAGTGACTACTTTTTTTATCTACATAGACATAGACATTTATTGATTTACTACATAAGCGTGTGCTTGCTTGTGTTTGTGTATACATACATACACACATTTACAAAGGGCAATAAAATTTACAATGGTAATTACAACAAAATAAAAGACAAAAAAAGAAACAAACAACATTTACAATTTACATATAAAATCTACCATATAATTTTGCTCTGGTAATCTGCTCACCTTAATATTTTTGTAACCCTTTTCTGTGTAGCGATTGTAAATCCAACCGAGTAATGACGATGTGCACACGTCCTTACCTCTAGACGAGCCACGTGGGCCAATTTTTGGTCTCTTTATAAGGACAAAGCGCGCGATACGGCAGCAAGATGAAAAACATTCTTCGCGCCATTGTGACCAGGACGCAGGATAATTGTTTGTCCGGCGGCGCTGGGGGCTCCGCTGATGAAATACCTGAATTCCTTATCTGCGCCCTGCCTCACTTCTCAATTTTTATCCTAAAGATGAAAGACAGAAAGCACATATTACTATACAAGCGTTGAGAAGTCTTCAAACATCCCGTTAAGGTAGACCCATGTAATGACGGTTGAATGATTCCATTTATCTTTTACGTTTTATTATTTTAGTGACGCCTATACGAATGTGATACTTCTATACTCTACTGTAAAGGTTGATTTTCAAAGTACGACTTGTTTGAACTGGCAAAGTATTTTCAGTTTAATATGAGCTTTGAGCCAAAGCTGTAGCAACAATAATGAATGAATTAATTGCTCCGAATCATGGACTAACGTAACTCAAAACTCACGTCCAGTACAATTGCAGCTAAGTCAGTAATTTTAGTCGAACAACAGACCCTTTATGGCCGGAAGATGAAAATCAAATGGAGGTATTCGTATGTTGTTTCATAATCATATTGGATGGAAAACTACGTCACAATCTGTTTTTAAATTTGTGACTTTTTCATACTTAAATTGAAGTCAATAAATAGTTTTTTTTGAGGAGCTCTATGGCACAGTGGTCAACGCGCCCGGTCTGCGAGTGCTGAGGTTAAGCAACTTTTGCAAAGGCCGGTCGGCCGGTGATGGTTATTATGGCCCGTTCTCCCTATCCATCCATAAGGAAGGCTCATGCCCCAGCAGTAGAGACATAAAAGGAGCTGATGATGAAATAAATTTTAATCAATTACAGACTTACAAGTAGGAAACCTAACACGGTGTAATTAAATGCGTTTTTACTTGACTGTACCCAATCCCTAATAAACTTGTTTTGGTATTCGTTTTCATAGTGGTATTCGTTTGGAATACAAAATAAATATGACAGTAAACTAATACCATGGTATTAGTTCCGTGGTATTGGATTGGAATAGATCCAATAAACCAGCTAACACTTCACAACTTCGTTTAAAATAGTCTTGAAGCAGTCTCCAACCTGTTTACTAACCACTTACTATTTCAGGAACGATAAACAGTGTGTTCCAAAAACATTTGTCTAGTCAGAAAGATGATTCAGCTGGTTCCCGAAACAAAAATTGGTGGTATGGTGCAGTAAAAGCCAATCTTTAAAAAAACACAGCCACCGCCGCCGAATTCGTTTTATTTGCCGTTTAAGCTTTGTTTATGACTCGGCCGCGTAATATAAATTAATTATGCGCGACGGTGCGGCCCAGTTACGCGTTTTTTATGGAATCACCCAAATTTGCCAAAGTTATTCCCCGGCTGCATTGTCACAGTGTTGCGTAAGCAGTATGTTTACTGCTTATTCATTTTAACGTGTTTTTGGATGTAGCTATAGTCCGATAGTAATGTGGGTGGGTGGTTAGCAGTAAATAGTAATGTGAATCTGATCTACCTAGCTCCGACATTTAGGTCAGAAAATAAGACTGTTTTACATTTTCATGTATTTTTGTCCAAATATTTCAATTTGATAGTACATTAATTGTTTGAAATCTCAAAATAAAAGTTTTTTTTTGTAGTTAGCTCGGCAAATGACTCCATCCCACCTGATGTTAAGTGGAAATGGAGTCCAGACGCGAAGACAACTGGTGCAGCGTGGAAACAAAAGTAGTATCAGTTAACTTCACTCTGCCGGCCCACAAGGTGCTTCTTCACGCCTCTCTTGAAGGACCCCATATCATAGGAAGGAGGGAAAACGTATGCTGGTAGACTATTCCATATTTTGGAGGTGCGACAAAGAAACGAGTCACCAAATTTCTTTGTACGCGATGGGATATTTGAGACAGTGAAGCGGTGACTCCCAAGAGCAGCACGTGTACTCCTATGAAGACAGGGAGAAGGTGGGATGAGGTCAAAGAGCTCTTCAGACCACTCGCCGTGGTATAAGCGGTAAAAAACGCTGAGCGACGCAACATCTCTACGCAATTGCAGAGATTCAAGAGTTGCCACTTCTGCATTGCCGACAATGCGTTATTTTTTATAGTTATTATTTCTAGTCAATCATTAAATGGTTTAAGAACTTTATTTTCTCATAAAGAATTACAATATTCACTTACTGAGAAACATAAACATTTTAACTTAACATAACAAAGCAAGACATAATGAGCGTACACTTTAAAACACAAAATTAAATAAAAAATTATGTCGGGTAAATTACAAAAATGTCAGCGACGTCGGTCGGTTGTATGCACCGACAACCACGGATCTAAAGCGCGCAGAGCGTACTTGCATTATGGATGTGGCAGATCAATACTGATTTATTATTTTATTTATTTTATTTAATAGGACAACCAACAAAATTAACACTAAATTAAATTAAAGTTGTTTTTGTACAAAAAAGGACTTAAGCTAAGTGTCATCTTACTTATAGGCTGCCACGGCATGCAATGTGGACTAAAATATACTATTTAAATACTATAATTATTCAAAACAAGTATTCAATTAAAGAAAAAATAAAGTTTAAATAAGTCGTCGAAGTTCTTTTAAATGTTTGGAGAGTATTATTCGAGTACCTACATTGTAGTTAGTAGTATAGTTGGCGGCGCGGTGGGAACCCTCGCACGTTCATTCCCCAGCACCTTTTGTGCTAGTACTTTGTTGTTAGTGGCCGTTTGAATCGTTCTAAGCTCAGTATTATGTTACACAAAGAAATCTCTCTTTTTTTTGTGCTATAACAACAAATCTCGTTTACAATGTTCTTTGTTACTAGGTTTTTACTGGCACAAGCGAATGTGAGAGTGGAGTCTACAGTTGATGTAACAACATGCACTATGGACCATTTGGTAGAGGCCAACCAAAGCGCTGCAGCTGACTGCTGGCATCTTTCTGTTCTGGAAGAAGATGCCACTTGCAATAAAAACGAAATAAACAGTCTTTCAAATCTAAACCAATCACTTTAATCTCTTTAATAGTATTATTTTTGTGAATATTTTACTTGTTCTTTTTGTATTATTTCAAAAATAGTCAGATTTTTTTCATGAGTTTTACTGTAGTGTAGTTTGTGTAGTAAAATTATTAGTATTTTATAGGAATGCTGTTGTGCTCCAATCTTAGGCAATAATGCATTTAAGTAAGTTAAACCAATAATTTAAAAATAATAATCTTAAGTACTTGCTTCGTGAAATATTATTGAGTCATAAATAAATAAGTAAATTGCACCCGATATCACACTTTGTATGTCAGAATATCCAAGCAGTTCGACCTAAAACGGTGGCCCGGTTCACCTCACGTATTAGTACAGCACATGAATAAAGGAAGCCTTCCCTCATTGAACCTTTAATTTCAGGACGGATCACGGGCACCGGCGGAAGCGTAAGTTAAAAGCAGCGTATGTGACCGTAATTTGCCCCGACTTTTCATTGTACGCAATATATTTAGGAGACATTTTGCTGACACGTGAAATAGGAAACTAGCAGTGTGTTACAGGACAGGTAATATTTGATTGCCAATTCGGAAAAACTAGCTACTATCTCGATTCTCTTCTTCTCGAAAACAGTAAATTGTAGGAAGGTCATCCCTTTGCCAATATGGTTTGACAGTCTCCTGCTGCTCCTTTCTTTTCTAACAAGATTCACTCATCAATGGAATGAAAATTTTTAATAATATTAATGTTAGTTTTATATCTGTTCCCATCGCTAAATGACTTTGTGATATTCTGTTGAGTTTTATTAATATTGTAAAATACGTTACATAATCTGATTTCAATAATATTCACTAACCAACTGAGGCTATGTTGTTAATTTGGAATAACTGAGATGAAATACGATGGATTTGATATATTAAGTTCCTTTAAAAAAAATTGTTTCATAACGAAAAAGAGAAGAAGTAAATAAAATTACACTAAAGTTATCGAAAGAACTAGAAGTGTGTACTAAAAGATAAATCGCCACTTACAATAAAGTTTTTCGGAAAGTATCATCAGAGCCCATCAGAATCCTCATTAGTCAGATGAAAGAAAATAAAACCGAAACGTTTCACTTTAACATCTCGGGAATTCTTCACAATGGAAGTAATTTCAAAAGGGTTTTCTTTTCAGCGGCGTAATCGTTCCACGGCTTTGTGCCCATATTGGGTCCGATCGGTGTACACATGTTGGCTGAACTAACAAAAAATGGCTTCTTACGAGCCCATCCTCGGGCCCACAGTTTTATCTGTTTGTCCTCTCTTTATTTCGAATTCTTGTGATGATAGACCGGAATGCGGGGGAATATGTTTGTCGATATTCTTGACTGAGTGTGAATAAAATTGTTCTATTCCCTTCTTTTTTGTTTTCGCTTATATACGAAAATATTTTATTCTGAATATATTAAACGTCTAAACGGTACTGTTTAACTTGACTACCTGGTTACAAGATATAATTATACTAAAAAAAATCAACCAGTCTCAGGAAACTCGAGTGGGAATCGAACCTACGACCTTTGGATTATATATTATACTAGTTGTCGCCCGCGACTTCGTTCGCGAAGACTACACTATCCCACAGGAACCTGTTACCGGGATAAAAGTATCCTATATCCTAGTCCGGGTCATGATCTGTCTATGTGCAAAGTTTCATCCCAATCCGTTCAGCCATTTTCTTGTGATGCGCGGTCAAAAAAACAGACAAGCAGATAAACAGACAAACAGACAAAAATTCTAAAAACTGTTGGAACGTGTTTTGTTATCGATTCTTAGTACCCCCAGCCAATTTTTTTTCGAATATCTTCCATGCACAGATCTTCGACCCTCTTTAGCTTTATTATATAGATAGATATCTTTTGAAAATTTATCTTGTAGGTAACTATTTTAGCTCCTTTTATGGGAGATGAATCAAACAGCCAGTTTGTTGTCTATAGCTACGTGAACTGCGAGCTAAGAGATTGTTTATTTGTATTTACATCTTATATATGTACTAATTATTCTATCAGCTGGTAACAGCGAGTGTGTGTGTTCTAGATACAAAGTCCGAGCTGACGCTACACTATATATATATATAGAATTTTGAAGAAGAAGAACTAGGTATATATATAGGATATTGAATGCAAAATTAAAAATAATAAAAATATTGACTACCTACCTGGTTTATTCTATTGCGTAATTTCAACAATGATTATGTTAAAAATGTATTCATCCTAATCCGCTGAAATAATTTGCAGTTCATTCACGTCCAACACTCTGTATTTACTCGAGAAATGACGAAAAAGAAGGAGCTCGTTGCGCACACAATGCGTGTCAACTGAAAGTTTTCTCATCTTTGCAATGTAGAGGCGGCGCTGACGAAGGCGTCGGGTAGGGCTGGCCCTCACACACGCCTACCACCTTTATTTTATATTTTTTTACACTTTAAGTACACACACACTCACATCACGGGCTCCTCTGAAAATCAGCGTTTCAGTTTCTTGTAACTGCAACTTATGCTGAGAGGAGTCCAGTGCGTCGTTGCATTTTAATTCTGACATCATGTATTAGTTTTATTGTTAGAACTGAAGAATTAAATGCTACTGTGAAATCTTGTGAAAGAAAAGAAACTGTAAAATGCAATCAGATAAAAAAAAATCGTTGAATAAGTTTGATATTTATCCTAACAATCCCTAACTATTTTTAAAAACAGAAACTTGTGTTTGTTTAATGAGATTTTTCAGCGCACGATAATGTCCAAGCCAAGTTTTTATCCCGGTCAAATATAATGTACAAAAGTCAAATGGTATTCAAAGGGGCAACGCCGCGGGTGGAAGCTTGTCTTTTATTTATCAGAAAGGCATGCATGATAATTGTGGTAAAGATTGAAAGATATTGGCCTGGTACTCGTAGAATATCAACGTCAAATAGACCCTGGAGTTTCAGCGAGTTACACCTATTAACTATAATATATAAAGCTGGCTTTGGATTTAAAGCTGGCCTGCTTCGCACAGCCCTAGCCACACCTACCTATTACTTACCCCTAAGCATTGTGTGACTCTACTTCATTTAGTTTATTGCGTCTTGCGTCTTGGCGTACAACACAGCGCGACGCGACCACAGACTTACAGGTAATCACAACTGAACCATTCCAATTTATTTCAGCAGCAATCCCAATATTATTTTGTCCTGAGATTTTGCTTACTTTACTAACATTTTGAAATGCCGGCTATAGAATCCTAATAGTTTGAACCGTTTCTGTGGTCTAACTTTAAAAATCGCTGGTCTTAAACCCCACGCTCCCACTTCAGATTTCCAAGTTTGTCAAGTTACCTACCATCATCTTATCTAAGTTGCAATAATGTCATGCTTGCAGCTTTGTTGTTTACCGGCAATTAGAGAGATGAAGGATACATCTTTACGCCGGACCAGTTGTGCCTTTTGTACAAGACACAGGTACGGTCTTGCGTGGAGTATTGCTCGCACATCTGGGACGGTTCCGCTAAGTACCTTCTCGATGCCTTGGACAGATTGCAGCGTCGCGCTGAACGCATTATCGGCAATGCAGAAGTGTTAAATACTCTCGAATCTCTGCAATTGCGTATAGATGTTGCGTCACTCAGCGTGTTTTACCGCTTATACCATGGCGAGTGCTCTGAAGAGCTCTTTGACCTCATCCCACCTTCTCCCTTTCTTCATAGGAGTACACGTGCTGCTCTTCGGAGTCACCGATTCACTAAGAACACGAAGAAATTTGGTGACTCGTTTCTTTGTCGCACCTCCAAAAGATGGAATAGTCTACCAGCACACGTTTTCCCTCCATCCTATGATATGGGGTCCTTCAAGAGAGGCGTGAAGAAGCACCTTGTGGGCCGGCAGAGTGAAGTTGACTGATGCTACGTTTGTTTCCACGTTGCACCAGTTGTCTTCGCGTCTGGACTTCATTTCCACTTAACATCAGGTAGGATGGAGTCATTTGCCGAGCTAAGTATAAAAAAATAATAATAATAATAAAAAAAACATTAAGCCGCATTAATTAAAATAGTGTATTCTGCTTAGATGATATTATGTGCAGTCTTGACCATACTCATTATGCACACGATCATTGCCAGTAAAATTGTATAGTACCATGCCACAGAATTATCGTAATGAAAGTAGTTACTGAAATAACTTGCCTTGTGACTAATGTTATGGTAGTAATAGGTGATAGTAATGGTTTATCAATGTTTTTATCGCTGCTTTTTAGCTCTGAACTTTTTCCTAAGTCTATGGTGGCACGGCAAGACTGCGTTTGCGGTCCCTCAGCACACTAATAATGTAGGCAGCTCAGATGTACAGCCTCCGTTGTTACAAACAAACTTCAGCCGAAAGCGGAAGTTGAACGAACAGGTTTTAATGTAGCTGTTTATTTTACTTCAAAGGTACCTAGTGGATGTAGTCACCTTCAACATTCCCAGCACTAATCAAGGTGGGTGTAAATCCATTCATTGAACAGGTTAAAAGGTAAAGTAATGTAACTGTCTAGCCCTGTCTGCCCAGCAGTGAAGGCAGAGGCTTCCATCATTGAATTCATGTTATCACTACAATTGATGGGTAATGGCTTAATCACCAAGCTTGCCAAATGTGGGTTGTTGATCACAAACCCGGGCTATGCATCGAAAAATCCGAAACACACTTTGCCTGACCTGGGAATTGAACCCGGGACCCTCGGGTATCGGGCCGAGCGCTCTGCCACTCGGCCACCGAGGAGTTCTCTAAACAGGCTAATATCAATTGATATCACTCGTAGAAATCTAAAAAGATTATAATACACTAGCTGACCGGCGGACTTCGTACCGCTTTGACAGTTTCCATGACAACAAAACAAACAATCGTCCGCTTAAGAACACCCGTATCCCATGATGGACCCCTATAGCAGCGCCACCTACCGGGTCCAATTGTAAATCTTAACCATTCTCCAATCCACTTGAACACACACAGAAAATTTCATCCAAATCGGTCCAGCCGTTTAGAAGGCGTTCAGAGTCATGATAATTTGGTAAAGATTGAGAGATATTTGCCTGATACTCGTAGAATATCAATGTCAAATAGACCCTGTGGTTTCAGCGAGTTACACCTATTAACTATAATATATAAAGCTGGCTTTGGATTTAAAGCTAGCATGCTTCGCACAGCCCTAGCCACACCTACCTATTCTACCCGAAGGCAATTTGATAGCTAATGATCTTTACTATCACCCCTTAAAGGGATCGCTACGAATTTCCAGTTACCCTGTATAAAGATAGAAAAAGCATTATTCAACTAATACTATTGGATTTATGAGTCAGCCCTTGTGAATAACCAAAACTCATTTATTATTAAAACCATAATTACTGTAACAGTGTGGCTTTATGTGTTGTATCATTGGCAAGGTTTTGTTATACCAAAGAAAACAACTAACCATACCGTGTGGCATAACAATAATAATTGTTAAACATTCGAAAGTATTAAGCATGCAATTTTTAAAACCCTTTAAAAAACCTAACTTTGTCATACGAAATCATAATGAACCATTTATAATTCAGCACAATAGCCAGTAGTGAGAGCAAGACGCGGCTTAGCGCCAAGTTCCCTATTAGTTGTTCCTGCTCCTGCCGGATCCTCACACATTAGTTTTAATCTTCGCCTCGCTAATTAGCCGGCTTTGCCTGCGACTTGGCCCGCGTGGAATTGGAGTTGTGCCTCGCTAGTCCACTATGCGATTGCACAGATTAAAAAGGCACTCTCTGAAATCTTAAGAATACGCGTAGTATTCAAGTTTGCTGTTTCGTTTTCTTTTATTTTACTTAATTCGAAATTAAAAATCTAGAAAGAGAATAAGCATTGAACAGGTTGTGTTAAAATCTTTAAAGGAATCAAGCTTATTTATGTTCTCTCTATTCTTACTCATCTTATGTTCTCACTATTTAATCAGAAAATGGATTTAAGACCCATAGGCAAAAGCAACTTATACACTTTTAACGTTGTATAAGACGACATTTCTACTATGAGTTATTTTATCAGTTTATGGTTTGCTTAAAAATTTATTTGTAAGTACTCAATCCTTTTGTTTTTTGTTTGAATTCAACATTTCGATGGCAGAATTTGAAGTTCGGCTATATTTCTCTAAGAAAATATTCAGATAAGAAATTTCTATCTATCCGAGTTCTTCGTCGTCTTTGTTACACTTTGCTTCTACTCGTAAACTTGACAAAAGTTTGACAATATTAAGCAATTTTTTTTCTTTCATTACTATTGGTGGCAACGTTTCACATTGAAACAATGAATGCAGTATTCTCGAATTAGGCAACAATTCAATCGTTCAATTCTTTAATAGACAATAAAACGAGCGTTTATTTGCACGTGTACAAAATCGGGAAGTTCCGAGAGAAAATCGTTTCCGGCAGCTGCTCTCCGGTCCGGTCCGGCGGTACGTGACAAAACCGGCGAATGGGATGTTTTATTGCCGGCGCTCAGTTGTAGCTCCAAGTTGCCAATGGATTTGATGCGCTATAATCCTCTCCGGTGACTCCGGTGATTATCGTGACGCAGTCCAGCTCTCCAATATAGCAAAACGAATTGTTTTTTATGTTACCTAAAATTCAGTTTAAATAAAAATAATTTGTGGACCGGTTACAAAGACTAGGATTCATAAAGTGGCTTGCGTTAAACTGTTAAAAGGTCCTTTCGGCTTATGTTGCAATTTTGATTGGCTCTGTAAATCTGATGCTTCACCCTGTGTAGAGCTTAGTGTGTGGGAACGAGGGTGAGTGTGCGTGTGCGCGTGTTAGCGTTAGCTTGTGACTATGTGAGTGTGAATGTGTGTTAGGGTGTGGAAGGGTGTGTGGATGCGTGTGTGTGTGTGTGTGAGGGTGCGTGCGCGAGTATGTGTTAGGGTGTGTGTGTGCGTGTATATGTGTATGTTTTTAAAATAACCGCTGCAGACCTATCAATAAATTTCACTGTCCATGACGTGAACTGAAAATAAAATGTATCCGAATTGAATTCCTCTCCGACATAACAGCGACTCACGTCCACTAGATTATCCCGGCCAAATTAAAACATAAAACTGTTTAGGCCAAAAAAATACAAAAACAGACAAACACGAAGCATAACGTAGGTGTATGAGAAGGGAAATTTTCCGCAAACTCAAATACTTCATTGCGCAAACCGAATTACAGATAGGTTGTTTCAAATGTGTTCGGCGAACAGCGTGAGTTATGTGCGGTGCCCTGAACGGCAAAATAAGGAAACCAGAAGGTAAACTTAATCCATTCGCGCTCAGACCCTCTCACGGACACGGAGTTTTGGAACAGCTCGCAATATTCCGAGCGTAGCTATCGCGAGATTCCTTGTCTATGACGGGGGGGTGTCACTCCGCAGTTTAGGTACTTTCAGCCGGCGGCGCGCATTCGGGCAGGCGTATGGCAGGAGTAACTTATATATAGGGTAGTAGGTTGCCGCTCGGTTCGCACGCTCCACGTCGCGTGTCATCGCGCGTAAAACGAACGATCGTTTCTGTGATTTTTGTGCACCTAACAATGACTACTAAACGATCTTATAATCCGTACAAAAGATACTGTTGTGTTTACGGGTGTCTAAATAAAAGAAAGAACAATTAATCGAAATTTAACTTAAATATATCCATGAGTGGGAATCCTGCGCTTCAGACGTCAAATCGATATCGAGTCAGCGTTGCCTAACGGAATATGAACGCTCGAGTCACACGATAAGTTTCAATTTCGCGTGAAAGTCGTAAGGAGTAGGTAGGCAATTTTGTATACCTAAACTTGACTTTTGTTAGAGAGTTAGTCTTCTGTACGGTAGTACTATCAGTTATTCTGTGTCCATGAGAGGTTGTCTATGCGTGCGTTGTTCGAGCGCGTTTGTGTGAAGCTTGCCTTCTGCACTCTCCTCACTCTATGTCTGCGCGGTGGTGGCCCTCGCCGCGGCTCCGTGTATTTGCCTGTTCTAATTGGATAAGTGTTCTTTGTTGTGTTACGGAAATATTACGAATGTTTCCACTTGCGCAAAGGTAATAGGGGTTGCAATCTTCTCGGAGGCCCTTTAAAATTTCTCCTTATTCCTGTATTTGTGTTAGAAGAAGTTTGGTTTGATCAATAAATTAATCTGCCTTAATAATAGGTAAATATAACCCTTAGTTCTAAGGAGTCCAAGTTCTAGTAAGAAACCAGTGGGAGTAACATTTTGTCTCTCTCGGTTTGAGTGGTGTATCTAAAGCATGATTTAAGTCAACTTGGCTAGTTACCACCATCATATTTATAGTTTTTCTTTTTCTTTTTTTACAGCACAGCTAGGGTTGGCTGGAAGAGATTAAGCTAAATGGGACTTAAGTATAAGCAGCATACTTTTTCTAAAAACTCATTTTTAATAAATCACAATGCTCTAGTTAAAAACATCCATACCAGCGTTAGAAGTTACATTCGTAGACTTCACCATAACGCCTTAGCCACGAACACTTCTCACGTCTTGTATTGCAGTGAGCTGGATATCCTGATGAGCCTTAATTTCTGATGTATATTATGACTTACCTAGTGTAACGGTACCTGTTACAAGGTTAATAAAGAAATTTGATTTTGATTTTTTTGATTATCTAGTTCATTGCGTGTTGAACTACGTCATGCATAGTCAATGGTGATAGAAATAACGCAATGAACTAAATATCCAGTCACCGCATTGATTGCTAGACGCCAGTGGTCGTGACCGAACTATAACCCTCCTTGAAGGGATTCCAACTATCAAAAGTATGACCATCAAATTGTGTGAACATGTCCTCTGAAGACTTCGTATGAACACATCATATCGGCGATCGTCCCGCCGGGCTCATCTGACAAACGCGCGGGACGCACCGCGCATGCGCCGCGATGATCTTTATTTTTGGAGAGAGATTGCTGATTGCCTCAAACGGCATTTTCAGCTTCACCGGGCTTTTTGGGGGCGGCGAGAAAATTAAAGGGTTCCTCAAGCCGTGTGAAACGAATCACCTTTGGAGGTTTTCTAGAGTGAACGGCATCACGCACATAAGTGCGTGTCCCCGTGCCCTACTAGATTCTCCGAAAGGTTCGGATCGGATCGGGGCGCCGCACCGCAGTAACCGATTTATAACGATGACATTTTTCCCTCCTCCTTATAATAGATTGTTCAAGTATAGGTATCTCAATTTAAAGACATTTCCGTTTCCCTAAGGTTTTGCTATATTAAGTAAAAGTATGTTAAGATATATGATGAATATTCCCTTTCCTTTCGACTTAGGACCTTCAAGAAACGAGTAAGCTCGTTTATTGAAGGTCCTAAGTCGAAAGACTGACGAAAGACTGGCAAAGCAATTGCGTTTCCTCTGGTGGTGTCAACCACCAACTAGCTTATTTGTCGCCTTAGTTATCTTGTCAGTTATTGCTGAAATATATTCGCTAGTATCATCATCATCATCATCATCATCATCATCATCATCATCATTATCATCATCATCATCATCTCAGCTAAAATACGTTCATTGATGGGCAAATAGTTGCCTTAAAAATCTCCACTGCGACCGGTTTTGTGCTGCCATTCGTTTGTAAGTACAGTTAATTATTTGATAACTATGAAAACTTTTAGGTAGGCATCTAAATTTACCTTTGTTATCACTAAATTTCCCTAAGGAAAAACATTTACCATCCCCTATTCGATTGATGGGTTCAATTCAGTTTCAACTTCAAACTGAAGTATATAATAATAAATCAATTGAATAAGAAATAAATATGAATAGCTCTGAATTAAAATAAAAAGAAAGAGGCATAATCCAATTCATCGGCGATCTGCCCGTGAAACGTCGGCATAAAGCGATGAGAGAACGCGGAGTGCCCTCGATGCGGGCCCGAGACGATTTACTGCATCCTCCCTTTATAAAGACTCTCATTTCCTTCTTTTTGAATAATCGTATATAGTCGCATATGTTTTTTATTTCAATAAAGAGATATCGGGACGGTGTGCTACTCTTCCGACCCAAGGGAAATCATATCTCCATTTATGCTAAAGGAAATGGAAGCATCCAATTAAATTAATTTCTATTAGCTATCGGATTCATGTAATGATTTTTGTTATATTAGTTTAGAAAATTTGTATCAAAGTATATAGTTTCACTAAAGACAGCCCAATTGGTAGGGCACCTGCGTTATATCGCCAGAAGTTGCCATGGTAACCAGTATTCAAAAATTTGGCTGAAAACGAAACAAAATAATTCTCAAAGAAGAATAAAGCGAACAAACAAGATACCAGTTATCTTCCCCATAAGTTGTAGCCAGGTTTTTCATTAATACTCTCTTGGTTTCGAGATACGGGTGTCAATAGCGTGTAAGTTTAAAAAAATACATATTATTTACATCTTTTTTTAACTACGGTAAATCCTTGTTTAGTGCAGCAGTCCAGATGTTAACGAAAAATAACAATAACTTAAAGTAAAGTCAATTAAAGACGCCAATACAAATTTAACAATTATCTATCTACACATAAGTGTGGCAGCAATACAGATTAACAAACACTATTTTCATTAAGGACCTTTTACGAATATTTATGTACAATTTTACGCAAATATTGTTGTGAACACATTACAATTTGAAAAAAGACCTAGTGCTGAAAAAAAAAATCCATGAGCGGGGTTCGAACCGGCACCTCATAGCATGCCGGGTCAGGTGCACTGCCAACTATGCTATCGTGGCTCAAATCCCGCTCATTAAACTTTTTCAGTAATTTATCTTTTTTCAGACCTTTACGAAGTTAAATATATCTTTCTTTAACTCCGCTGTTTCTAATGCTATTTCCCCTTTAAAATGTTCTTTCTCCTTTCAACGACTGAACTTAGCAATCAACGGCAGATTTGCAATTGTTAAATTTGTTAGTCAATTCGATGCAAACATTCCGGCCCAGTGTACGCACGCATGTTTGCAGTTTGCTATAGCTCGTTATTTTAAGTGATGCAATCAAAGTTGTACAATGTCAAAGGTGGCTACCCACCTTTGACATTGTACAACTTTGATAAATGGATTACGGGCTGATAGCATGATAATACCATCGAACCACTAGTTGGGTTAAGTTAATACCAGAGAGCCTTGTTAGACGTAAGTTTGTGTGTTATACGAGCTCTCTGTAAGATGTTATGAAACTTGATCGTTAACCGAGATGAACATATTTCATATTATAAGATAAACTTTCATTATAAATACAAGTACATACCAAATGAAATTGTTTTAGAACGGCAATTAATGAATCGCATCGGTGATCTCGAAGTCACAAGTGACATGAAATACACTATGAGATATCATATTATTTGCATTATTTACAATTTGATTATTGAGACGCATAACTTTCTAGAATTTTCGGTCTCAAAAATAATTTATTGTGGCTTAATATGAGTAAGAAAGAGAATCATAATATATTTCATAGCGTGAGAATTAACCACCGGTCCAAAAATTGCCCCCCCAAGATGTTTATTCTTAGGCAACAATGGAACCTTATTTGGGTTATATCTGCAAAAAAACGTATAAAAATAGTATTTTTTTTGCAAATACGAACTGGGAACGCCATTTTTAGAATACATTCACGTTCTCCTCGCAGGGGATTGGGATATAAAGCAGGTAGGAAAATTAATATTTTCCTCAAAATAATGTGTGTTCGAATCTTCCAGAACTAAAAGTTCTTTTCTGGAACATTTTATAAGATTACATAAAAAATACAATAATCATCGACACAATAGTAGCAATGAATGTACAAAATTTGCGAATGAACGTATGAATAATTCCACGACAATATTCCAATTTTTTGATTACTGTGATTCTTGCTTTCCTAATAAACATCGTAGGATGAAACTTGGATTTATTTTAAGCATAATTGACGTGGGCGTCTCGTCAAACTTTGTATCAATGCGCGAAATTTGTTGATATTCTTGTATTAGAAGCGTCCTAGTTTATGTTCGAACTTAATTTGCATATTTCTAGATAGCAGGCAGCAGTAGCTAGTGAAGTATGATAGAAATTGATAAGTATTATATAAACTTGTAAAAACTTTAGAACAGAAATAAGGCATTTTTTTTGTTTTTGTTGAAACAGTGAACTTAAAATGGCATTTTACTCGTTGATTTTACTTATAAAAAGTCAATGAAAAATATCAAAAGGTTTTAAACGTTACCCTTGAACATTATTGTACTAATCGTCATAGACTCACCACAATCATGTAGGCAATTAGAGTAATTAAACTCTCAAACCACGCTAAAGCTGAAATTTTAAAGTTTCAATTACACTGCGTGGGTTGCAGAGCTTGTTTCTCTCCGTCAAAACATTTCAGTTCTCAAAATGAAAGTCTCAACCTGCCGTTAACAAAACGCAGACATAGAGTAACGCGGGCGCAGAGCGGGCACGGAGCGGGCGCGGCGCGGCGGCGCACACTGTTCTGCAATTTAGTGGAAGCTTGGCCTAATTCGAAATTTAAATTGTAATTTTTATTTATTGATTTATTACATTTTTTTTAATAAATGTACAGAACATAGACTAAAATGCTGATCTTAAAAAAAAACATTACAAATTCCACCTCATTTTGCAAACTGAAAATCTTTTCATTACTAATTGATATTTGGAATTTTATATCTCATAATTA
Organism: Eudonia lacustrata; assembly: GCA_947562085.1. Taxonomy (NCBI): domain Eukaryota; kingdom Metazoa; phylum Arthropoda; class Insecta; order Lepidoptera; family Crambidae; genus Eudonia; species Eudonia lacustrata. The sequence continues at coordinate 540,115 of OX387316.1, forward strand.
AGAACACATACCTGATTATAATAGTTTAAGTTTAGTAATAGCGATAATTTTTGTTTCGTTGTTTATATTATATATCCTCAGGATCTTACAAAAATGTTAAAGAAGTACCTGAAGCTCCAGATTTCAGCTCTTTTGATAGTGATAGTAATAACTTATTTATTTTTGAATAAAGTTTTTGATTAAAATAATTTTAATAATATTTAAAATTATTTAAATTTTAATGTCGAATGTAAATATCACAATCATTCATTAAATAACAAGATTTTTTTCATATCTATCGATAAATAATTTTGTCCAACTTACCATACATTGTAAAACAGTGGGCGGGCGGGGCACTCGCAACTCGTAGCTCTACGGTTTGTAAGACGAAACGAGAACAAAACTGTTGTAAGTGTGTGTAGTAAGACGAAACGAGAACAAAACTGTTGTAAGTGTGTGTAGTAAGCCTCTAACGACTGTGTTCTGCCCCTACTCATCGGTCTCAAATATGGTGGATTAAAACTTGTTATGTTAATTAGTTAGTGGTTGATGTAAACAAGTTGTTTAAAAGACATTAAACATTTTCATGATCATTGGAGTCTTTAATGAGATGACTGCTGACCACAAAAATAAAAGAAATAGAAACAATATAAAAAGTAGAATGCAGAAACGTAGTAATGATAGTTTTTTATTTCTTCCTTTAAAAATTGTTTTTTGAACGTTATGTACGATAAAAGCTTTAAAACTTACATTGAAATCTCTGTAAAATATATTGTGTTTTTAGTTGCTGCTTCTGTATCTTAAAGTAAATAAATAAATAAACAAATAAGTAAATAATATAAAGTTAATGAACAAAATTATGTATCACACCAAAAAGAACTTTTATGTTAGAAAGGAATTGAAGGAAAATTTTAATCTGAGAATTAAAATGTTCGTTATTACCATTTTACCGCGCCACAATGAAATTCCTTTTCTAGCTATGAACGAGGAAAAATGAGAAATATTTGGATTTTGCAGCTAAGCGTACTTTAGTACTTTAAGTTTACTTATCAAGATAACTATAACTATTTAGATCTGGTCGACATTATTTTGTTGATTAAGTTGTCATAACCTAGACAAGACACAACATAAGTTTTATAATAAATGTTACTGTTATTAAAATTACTGTTATTTTTTAAAGTTTACTAAAACGTATTTTAGGTACATTTCGCCTATATTATACTTAAGCTAAGATTTTCCGGTTACCAGATTTCTTGGACAAAATACTTGGCTAACTACGAAAGCTGGGGCATTCCTTGCGCCTCCGGAATGCCTCTCGGTGCCGACGCAGTTGAAACCCCAGTCTGAAACATGCTACACTCGCTTGTGCAAAGAAAAAGAAGTTCGTTTTTCTTAAACAAAACAACAAAGTTGATAAATAAATTATTCAAAGACTTTGTTACAAAGGTTTTGTTGTTTTTCTAAAGTTTTAACATTAGCATCTTCAGTAGCAACAACGGATTTTTTTGCCTAAATATTTCATTATTGTTCCGATAATAATATGACAGTCTGAATATCTTTTTCATTTTGGTTTGTCAATGTTCTTTAAGTATGATTGAATCCTCTGAGTGATCTAAAGTAGCCCGCCCATGTGCATGCAAACGTGGACATGACGTCAACAAAAGAGTATGTAATTAATAAGAGTCCGCTTCAATCGTGGGATATGTCGGGAATTTTTCATAAGCGCCGATTAGCTGCGGCATTAGCATCAGCGACGAGCGGTGCAGTGGAACGTGACCGTCATACGAATTAAATTTAAAATGGTTTTCCTTATTAAATTCAGTAGGTAACCAGGCACCAGCTCCAGCTACTCATCATGAGTGCCTATCGTAATATTTGTTAACAGTTCATCTATGGAACTCGATGCTCGAGCTCTATGGTGCAGTGGCTTGCGCGTTCATGATGTGACTTTCGTAATGCCGGGTGAGAGTTGTTAAAAGCCACCGACTCACATTAGGCTATCTTGGTAAATCTGAGTGTCACTGATATTGCTCAGATGAGAAGACCAAGCGCAGCAGTAGGTTATCAATGGATGTAGATGAAGATTCCAAATTCCATGATTCCAAATTATAAAATGTTAATGTTCCTAAATAACACATAAAGATTCCATTGAAGTTTTGAGGTCAAGTGTTTATACCGAAGAAGACTGTTGAGTCTACTAAATCTAATTTATCAAAGCCTGAAGAAGGGTTCGAAACGTCAGGATAAACATTAAATAAGTAACGTGTAAAATAAACGCGAGTAGATCCGTAAAAGTTTTTTCATTTTAATTTATCACCGTTTATTCTAACAACAATTTTCATATTATATTCCAGTAAAACATTTAGAGCTATCTTTATTCATTCGCATCTCTTGAATAAAAAGACCACGTACCCAATATATTTATATTTTAGAAACAAAATCTGCAAGTATGATGTCCATCCCGAATTACGATGCAATGAAAAATTTCGCAGAATCTTTTTTGAACATCTTTTTACAAACTAAATTTTCATAAAGCTCCGTATCTTTTTGCCACTGACGCGTTCCTGTGGAGAAAATATGGAATACATAATGAATCAGCCGGTGACGTCGCACTGATTTACTACCTTTACACGTGACACACCATCTCAGCTTATTAGGTTTTTAAAGTTTTCCATCGTGTAAAGTAAATAGCTTATATGACTTACAGCTTAGTAAAGGTCTCCATTATTGAAATTAAGTCATCGCTATCATTGAATGGCATTAGCTAAATCACTACGCTTGCCAAATGCGGGTTAGTTATCACAAATTCGAGCTATACATCGAAAAACCCGAAACACACTTGCCCGACCTGGGAATTAACCCAGGAACTAAGGGTATCAGGCCGATTGCATTGTCTCTCGTGGCATATTAAATAATTAAGGTTATGTAACGTTAAACAGGTTCGTTTGTTTAGAATTGGTTATGCTTACAGCTGATAACAATGTGGGTGTTGCCGACGCGTGTGAGACTTGTTTGTACCGCGATAATTTCAAACATCAAACCTGTAGATCCAGGCACCGAATAAAAGGATCAACTCCACAGGGAAGTGTTCCGGATGTACTATGGTCGTTATCTATGTTAAAGACCTCCGAGAAATGATATACGAGTATAAGACTTGAGGCTGCCGACGATTTCTCTCTTGTGCTTTTATTGTTACAATGTAATAATTGTAGAATGCTTGAATTCAAGTATATTAAATATGTTTATCTGTTGTCTAGTTAACCATTTCTTGAGTTTCTGAGGGAAGCTTTTCTTGGGGCTAGATAATTGGTGTGAGTGTGGGAAACATTTTTTTAAAATTTATTTTATATATCACGGGCGAGCACTTGCTCTTCATCTCACCTGTTGTTAAGTGATGATATGGCCGAAGGTGGAAGCGCACTTCGCCCGGAATCCTCAACTAGTGAGGCACTGACTAACTTATCTCTAGCTGCCGGAACTTAATATTTAAATAAGATGGTGGTTGCTAGCCTAGCGGACAAACAAGCCCTACCAGTAACCAAACCCAGTACACAAACATGTCACCTCCACAGGAAATCGAACCCGGGACCTCTCGTTCTGAGACCTACGGTATTAAATAGACCAAAAAGGCGGAGAATTATCAATAAATAAATAAATAAACTTTCCTACACTCACACCAATTATCTAGCCCAAGAGAAGCTTCGTTAAGAAACTCGTTAAATGGTTACTAGACAACGGATAAACATACTTAAATACTTAAATTTAGAAAAACAATAATTTCTTAATTGACCCGACCGGGCGAACCCGGGACCTCAGAGATGGCGACACAATGAAAACCGGTGTGCAAGCCACTCGACGAAGGAGGTCGTCAAGTTTGCAATAACAAGCAAGATCTGAAACAAAAAAGACTTTAAATATTTTCGTAGCCTGTACAGGTAAATTCGGGCGCCACCGGGGATGACCGTGGAAATTAAATAATTAGGATATGAACGCGAGCTGCGTCGGGGGATGATTAACGCGGCTTATAAATTGATATAAATCGACGCCGCGGCGCCGGCGGCGCTCCTTCGCAGCCGCCACCGCCGCGCGGGTTCAAAAGATTAGCGCGAGCTGCGTTATTCTGTATGTGTACCTTTGTTTACCTCGTAACCACAATGGAAAATAAAAGAAACCATTACATGACATTTACTGTTTAAACACTTCTCGTTGAGTCTATTGTGGGAATGGCAACCGTTCTCCTATGCTAAGTAACTTTCACAATGATGTGGCAACAGATGGCTGATTAATCTCGATGACTTCCGTGCCTGGAAAGGCTTGAATAATAATCTGCAGTTTGTGGTTGTCATCTTTGTCATCTGGCAGTTTGTAGCGCCCATCAGTCTACATTGGGCCTGCTAGTGTATATAATGGCCTAATCTCTCATCTGCTCTCCAACATCTCTGTAAAAAGTTTTCTTTACTTGATCGTTACAATAGACTTGTCTTGAACCCTAATTAGTTAAGATTGCAACGACAACCCAGAGCTTAGTGTCTCTGCAGCATAATTGAACCGCATATTACTAACAATAAATTTTATGTAAACACCGCTGCGCCAGTTGTGTTGGTCATTTGCATTTTAAAAGGGCTTCTTCCAACTTATTTGCGTCAGATATTTTCTGTAAAGACTCATCTGTAATTGGGGTGCTGTTCGCGGTAATTAACGCCTTTTGTAACACTTAATATTGCGTAAAGACAATGAAGAATGACATTGTGAACGAAACCTCACTGCGGACGTAATAAAATAATAAATGTGTACTTGTATAACTGTAGGTTTAGTGTGTGAATAACAAAGTCACACAATTTAAACATCCCTTCGTCGTATCTCTAAACTTTGAAGGAGCTCCCCTTGATACCAAACCGACCATTGGAATCCTTGGCGTCGATATTTCGAGTGACGTTCAGTTTCGCGGTCATTTGGAAGGTAAAGCTAAATTAGCTTCGAAAAAGCTGGGTGTGCTCAATAGAGCAGGACAGTATTTCACGCCGACCTATCACTTACAGCTTTACAAAGCACAGGTCAGGCCTCATATGGAATACTGTTCCCATCTTTGGGCTGGAGCGCCCCAGTACCAACTCCTCCCATTTGACCGCATTCAACGCAGAGCTGCTCGAGTTGCCGGCGATGTGGTAACCTCTGGTCGGCTCGATCCACTGGCCCTTCGGAGAGACGTTGCGTCTCTCTGTATATTTTATCGCATTTATCATGGGGAGTGCTCTGAGGAATTGTTCGGTTTGATCCCTGCCGCTGATTTCCTTCACCGCACTACACGCAATCGACTGTCTTTCCATCCACACCATCTTGATGGATGGCGATCTACTACTGTGCGTTTCTCACGTAATTTTTTACCACGAACTACAGTGCTGTGGAACCAGCTCTCAGCGGCGGTATTTCCGGACCAATATGACTTAGGAATCTTCAAGAAACGAGCCTATTCCTTCCTTAAAGGCCGGCAACGCATCTGTGATTCCTTTGTTTTTGCGGGTGTCCATGGGCGGCGGTGATTGCTTTCCATCAGGTGACCCGCCTGCTCGTTTGCCTCCTTCTAATATAAAAAAAAAAAACTTTACCTTTTTCTTATTCATAATAGTAGTAAGTAGTAGGTAGTAATAGCGGGAAAACCTGCGTCACATACACAGCTATTTCAATTGGAAAGACAGTCGCCCGGTTTGTAAAAGCTCCGCTTCAAGTATCGACTGAAGCGACCTCTCTTAAAAGTTATAACTAATTCGAAAAATAACTAACAATTAAAATAAAACCCTTAAGTTATGTCTTAAGGCACAGATATTGTTTCAAGTTTAAGTGCAGCTAATTAAATAGCATTTGTTTTACAGAGCACAATATGAAACCAGACGACGCTGCTTTCTTAAGACTTCCTAATTTCAAACTAGCTACATTCTTTGCTCGAAACAATAGGAATGGGGGGTCTTGTATTCTAGTGCGAAATGGTCTGAACTTTAAAGTGATCGATAAAATATTAAAATATAATATACCTAATGTTCTAGAAACTTGTGCGATAGAATTAGTAAATCATAAAATTACAATTGTCTCAATGTATAGAGTCCCTAAAAATTGTGAACATTACTATAACCTATTTTTTAGTCACTTCGAAGACATATTATATTGGTTGACTGGAAATAATAAAAGTAAACTTGTTGTCTGTGGGGACTTCAATATAGATATTTTAGGAAAATCTAAGTACTCTACAAAGTTCCAGGAAATAATATTGAGCCATAACCTAAAACTATCTGTAATGGAACCTACACGACCTAGCAGTGGAACGTGTTTAGATAATATTATTCATAATATATGCGGAGCAAAAACAGATGTACATGAACTTGCTGTATCTGACCATAAAGCACAATTAATGACATGCCCAATAAAGAAAACTATTTTACACAATTACTGGTTCACTATGAGGCGCGATTACTCTAAAGAAAATATAATAAAATTTAGAAATTGCATCGAACGACTATCGTTTAGTGAAATATTTGAGACACATGATGGCAATGAGGCATTTACCACATTCTACAACACTTTCAAATTGTTTTATGATCTGTGTTTCCCGATCATACGTAAAAAGATATGGACAAAACAAAAACCAAAATGGCTATCAAATGGTATAAAGAAGTGCAGTAAGCATAGGAGGTTCCTTCTTTGGAAATATAGGATATCTAAGAGTGCTGAAGATCAAATAAAGTTTAAAGACTATTCAAGTAAATATAGTAAAATCATTAAATTGACACAGAAATCACAAAACGATAATTTTATCATCAAATCGGCGAATAAGTCTAAAGCAACATGGAACATTATAAACGTGAACAAGCAAAATATACCTAAGGAAGGCATAGTGCAACTACGTATTGATAATCTAAATATAAAAAACCCTAGATTAATTGCACAAACATTTAATGACTATTATGTAAGTCTGGAACAGCCACAACTCCCGAATAGTAACACAAAAGTTCAAATTGGATACAACTGTTGTAAGTCGATGTTTATCAAACCGACAGACCCCCAGGAGATATGCAACATAATAAACAATTTAAAAAACACAAACAGCACTGGCTATGATGACATATCTACTAAGGTTATAAAATATGTTTCTCGGCTAATTTCTAACATTTTATGTCATATTATTAATATTTGCTTGGAACAAGGGATCTTCCCAGTAAAATTAAAAACAACAGTCATAAAACCGATTCACAAAAAAGAAAGTAAATTAGATATCCAAAACTATAGACCAGTGGCTTTAATTCCAATTTTTGCAAAAATTTTTGAAAAGGTTATACATAGAAATTTAGACCATTTTTTTGAAACAAAAGGATTATTTAATAGGGTACAAAAAGGATTTCGTAAAAATGGCTCTATTGACTCAGCTATTTATGAATTTTTGGAAGTGATTTATAATAGAATGGACAAAAGACAACCAGTTCATGCTATTTATTTAGATATGACTAAAGCATTCGACTATGTGAACCATAATATCCTTTTGAGTAAGTTAGAATCGTATGGTATTAGGGGAATTCCGTTGAAATTACTTAGATCTTACCTTACTGACAGAACACAGGTTACTTTTATTACTAAAATATGTACCAAGACAAAGCTTGAAAAAAAATTCTCGTCCTCTCAAAGAACTGTGACTCAGGGAGTTCCTCAGGGCAGTGTCCTTGGTCCCCTCCTTTTTCTCATATATATTAATGATTTACCAGCGGCAACAAAAAACGAGATGATACTTTTTGCAGATGACTGTACTGTGATATGTCATAACGAGAATGAAATAAAAGCCTGTCTAGCGTCAATTATTCAATGGTTGAAAGGCAATAATTTGCTAATTAATTTAAAAAAAACTAATGTGATGAACTTTGGCCAGAGATCTATACAATCGTTAAGTAAGATAAACTACGAGGGTAATGAGGTGTCCCAGACGACCAAAACAAAGTTTCTGGGGGTGTACATTGATAGTGATATGAAATGGCAATCGCATCTTGACTTTGTACGTACCAAGGTATTACAATTCTCTTATGCATTACGCATGCTAAGAAAGGTTGTAAATCAGAAGGCTGTTATTGCTGCATACCATGGTTTTGTGGTTTCAAGGTTACGATATGGAATCATATTTTGGGGCAACGCAATCAATATTGAACGATTATTTATAGCACAAAAATGTTGTATACGAGCAATTTGCAATTTAAAAAAGAGAGATAGCTGTAGACCTTTTTTTAAGCAACTTAAGTTAATGACGTTGCCTTCATTATATATATTTCAAGTCGCGCTGTACATAAGACGTAACCCAAGTCTCTTTTCTAAAGTTGTGAGTTCACGACGTTGCGATTGTCTACATAATAGGCCAAACATTAAAACTGCGCTCTTCAGTAAGAGTGTATTCGGAATGTCATCTAAAATTTATAACAGATTACCAACTGACATTAGAAAATGTAATGAGTTTGCGATATTTAAGAATAGATTATTTAACTACCTTATAGAGGAGACATTTTACTCAATGAATGATTTTTTCAACCATTCAAAATACTAGTATAATATATTATTTTTCAATGTATTTTGAGTACGGACATGACGTTATTTAATTTAATTTTAATTATAGGATTATAAGAACATTTTAATTATTTTATTCAAATTTGACTACTTACTTATCAATTTGCTATTTTATACATTCGATTGTGATATTTTAATTTTAATTTCATGCCTAATGGACTGACCACGGATAACATTATTATTTTTAAAACCCTTAAATCATTTTATTACATTATATTAATTTCTAATGTATTTGAGTATGGACATGTCATTATTTGTTTTAATTTTTTTAGAACTTTATTCATTTTAATTATAATTCTATCGAGTGGATATTATACAAATTCAACTGCAGTATTTTAATTATATTTTATTTAATTTGTATGCCTAATAGGCTGGTCACAGATGTACTTATCATTATAATGACTTGTAAGACCTTGTAAAACCTGTGATGTACAAATAAACATTTCATTCATTTCATTTCATTTCATTTCATTTCATTTCATTTCATTTCATTTCATTTCATTTAAAATTGTTCCGCATCACTTAGTTTAGTCGACAAGTTGCAGATGGCAAGTCGTCGAGACCAGAATAACTTTCAACGGGACGAGGTAGAAAATATTATAATTCTACTTTGAAACACTGAATAAATGTTCTCAGTGTTTAAGTTTTCAATATCATTCGTCGGCAAAAACTAAGTATGCTAATAAGTTAGCTCATAACTTCGCGCAAAGGTGCAATCTGGCTGAACTCTGGAATAGTTGCCCGTGCTCGGTTCAGTTGGTTCTCGGATTCGCAGATGTAACTGTTTTGTCATAATTAATATTCATCTGAAAAGTTGCAACGCCGCGCCGCCGTTTACTTTGGCAGGTAAGAGATTTTCTTTGAAATGAAATGAATTGAAATGAAATGAAAATTCTTTATTCAATTTAGGCATATAAATTGCACTTATGAACGTCAAGTAGTTACATAAAAAAAAACAAATGTATTAAAAAATAATATAAGTACACACAATAATACTTAAAGTATATTATTATTATTTAATAAACAATACTTAATTATAACGTGCTACATTTAAATTCTTTTGTATTATAATTTTTATTACTTACATATTCATAAAGAGCGTCATAAGCTAAATTCTTTACAATATAAAATATTTTAGCAGTCTTTAATTAGAAGCAGCAAAATTAACATAAACTGCTATGTACACAGGCCTCATTAAAACTTGCGAGACATACAAACAAACTAGTCATAATATAAAACTTATTATTAACCACTTATCATTCATAAAAGTTTCATCTACACTCCAAGTGAAATAGAAAATAGCTTACAACATTGAACAACACTATAATCAAATAGTCTAAAAGGCTTGAATGTATAATATTTCAGTTCACGTAATTTGGCATCAGTATCTCTTTGGCAATGAAGTACTTTTGAACTAAATCAATTCAAACTTTTGGTTTTTACACACTGTTAAGATGAAGTGAATAGCGAACGCTAGCTCTAGCCCGTAGAACATGAGCATCACTTCACTGCACTCCAAATGTATTCCAAGCGTAGAATAAATGTTTGGTAAATGAGAAAATAGCACACTCCCACCGCTGAGGGTATGGTAAGGACGATGGAGAAGAATAGAGGAATTCGACCTTGTGAATCAAAAAAAAAAACAATTCCATAGAATCTTAATCCAATTCACCAAAAAACTCCAAGCAAAAAGCCAAACGTCCAAATCATAATCTGACAAATTCAAAAGACTAATCCATAGGCTAAATGTCAGTGAAAAAATGAAAAAGAACTCGTTATGCCAAAATAAAAAAGGTCGAATGTGGCGAACGCTAACATATGTAATGCGATATTGTTTTCTTACGCGAACTCTATAAGAGAATTTAATCTGCCATACTATTATATATCCTGACTGTTTCGTAAGTCTCCCAGTTTAAACTATATCGTTGGTAGCATCATCGTTGCAGAACAATCCCACTAGGTTAGGTGGGTGGGTACCTAGAGCATGAAGTTGCAGTATAGCCAAGATTAGCAATGACGTTATAAAACTGTGAGATTTTTCAACTCAATTATTTAAAAACAAAAATAAGACTTAAACTTTGCGACAAAGCGGCATTTTAGTAACGAGTAATTTTGTAACTTGGGAGTACTACGGAAATTATAATTCTGTAACTGGGGAGTACTACGAAAATAAATTATTATGTTAGCTGTTCCTAATAATAATATATATTCGCAATTCGTGCTATAAATATCAACATTTGTGCTATAACTTATATGGAAATATTCACAACCTTACTTTAGCTTTGAAGACGTCGCGTTGTCGTCGGGGACAAACTGTCCATATATCCCCGACACGTTCAAAGGTAATGTTTCGTTGGCATGGTTAAAAGAGAAACAGTTTTATTTTTATTTTTGTTATCTATTTTTATTGTACCATTCCAACATAAACCATCTCTATAGAGCACGCAACTCCAAGCTACGTTCAAAAACGGCCACAATTGATTTGAAGCCTGTCTGTCACCGAGTCAAGCGACTAAAAGCAAGGTGAAATGATGATTAAGTAAAATAGTAAAATCTGAACTGGTGGTAGATTCAGTAGTTTAGTCTTTTTTTTTTCTTTTAATTGATGGCTTTGTGCGATTAGCACATTTAGCCAGTGTCAAAGTAATTTATCTTACAAGTATTACATAAGTAAACAATATTTCCATATATGATGATGATGAATGATATTAGAAATGGGAAGTAAGAAATGATATACCCCCCAACCCCTCGAGTATCTCAGTAAAGATGTGGGGCTTTACTAAGTCCTCACGCGAGCTTCTTGAGAGAATTTTAAAAGTGACGTTGCACTGTTTTGTTTCATTTGCTAACACTTATGCACACTCACGAACACTTAACGGTTAACAATCTACCATTATTTCACATTAATATTCGACATAACACAAATATTGGAAAATAAAGCAAAACCGCAGACATGACGCTTCACTTTCCCGCCAAGAAGTCTAGTTTTGTCTTAGAGCATAGTTTAGTCTAAACACTTTTTTTTAGTTTTTTATTACCTGTTATTTGGATTTTATTGTTTTGACGTCAATAAGTGCCTGTGAAGGCTTATGTTGAATAAATGATTTGACTTTGAACTTAATCTTTCCTATAACACGGGGTCCTTCAAACGAGGCGTGAAGATTTTTTTTTTGGAGAGAGATTGCTGATTGCCTCAAACGGCATTTTCAGCTTCACCGGGCTTTTTTGGGAGCGGCGAGAAACTTAAAGGGTTCCTCAAGCCGTGTGAAACGAATCACCTTTGGAGGTTTTCTAGAGGGAACACGCACTTAAGTGCGTGTCCCCGTGCCCTACAAGATTCTCCGAAGGGTTCGGATCGGATGGAGAGCGAAACAACCCGAGGGCGCCTCTAAAGGCTCGGACCTCGGCTCGGGTTGACCGGGCCGTTGTGGAGAAGAGAAGCGCCCAGGTACATGTCTGTACCTGGTATAGAGCGCGTGTGAACCGGTTCTTCGTACCCTTGTTCTACGAATACGGTGACTTGGGCCTAAACTAGTGTGCATGTTTAGTGTATTCTTTAAATGTGTAGTGGCATTTAAAGGATCGGGCGGGGTATTTAGAGCGAGGCGTGAAGAGGGACCTTGTGGGCAGGCAGGGTTTGAGGGTGAGTGAAAATGGCGCTAAGGACTTGAGTGAAGCCTTTGCCCAGTAAGTAGATGGTATAGGGTAAAAACGGCCTAGTGCGAGTCAGACTCGCGAACGAAGGGTTTCGTACCATTATCTTTAAAAACGAGCAAAAAAATCACGTTTGTTGTATGGGAGCCCCCTTTTATTCTGTTTTTTAGTATTTGTTATAGCGGCAACCAATGTAATATCATTGGCGGCGACACATCATCTGTGAAAACTTCAACTGTCTAACTATCACGGTTCATGAGATACAGCCTGGTGACAGACGGACGGATGGACAGCGGAGTCTTTGTAATAGGGTCCCGTTTTACCCTTTGGGTACGGAACCCTAAAACCGAGTTTTATTGTTCCTATACCAGCTGTTACTAATTTGTTTTGCCGAGCTGATGATTATAACTAATATAAACAAACTTAACCAGACCAACACATTTTATTTTAAATGAAATATACCTCTTCAATGTTAAACACATTTAACAGAACTTGAATAAACGCTGCTCAATGACTCGCCATTTCTCTAAGCTTTGATGTTTAAATGTAAAACTTTATGATGTTTACTTTCAATTAGAAAGGCGAGGCAAGTTTATTTTATTATTCTTAATGGTTTGCCTTATTTTACAATTATCGATCAACGCAGCCCTATTTCAATTTCTATTCTGGTTGTAACCATACCGTTACCAAATCCCCACTATAACTATCGTTAAGTAATGTTATTTATAACAGTTAAATTGATAACGGTAATGCGGGTAACGTTCTCTAGAAAATATCGTTACTTTTCTCGTTACCTAATACGCTTTGCCCAATCTGCATAGAGCGGTTGATTAATTCACTAGTAAAAATGTTAACGAAAGCATGCTTAACGTTACATTTGTTATTACCGTTACCTTCATACGATAGAGATAGCGTTACAGATTTTAACGGTTTACAAAGCCCTGCAACCAGCTCTATAGCTCACCCGGATCGAATGCCAATAATTAATGTGGGGAAGTCACGCGCGTCCACTAAAGCTTACCACCTCATTGTCTACGGCTGCGGACGACTTTTACAAACCTACATATATGCTTTTAATTGAAGCGAAGTCGTGCGGAAAATAGCTCACAACCGCTTTTGCTGTGACCCAAAACTTTGAGTAGTTAAAAGCAATGTTGCCGATGATCAGCTTATCGGATTATCTAGGATGGAATGCGTCCTGCTTATGCAAGGCAGGGCACAAGCTCGTGATTGGGTTAGCTGAAAGCCTTCGCTAAACCATTGAGGTTGGTTGTGTTAATGCGCTATATTAAATCTAGATGTATGATTTGGTTTAGTGGTGAAATCACCGGTCTTAAACACAGAGATCCGGATAAGATTCCTAGCAACGTTAATATTACATCATCATCATCATCATCATCATCAGCAGCTCATTTTATGTCCCCACAGCTGGGGCACGAGCCTTCCCTATGGATGGATAGGGAGAACGGGCCATAAACTACCACGCGGGCCCAGTGCGGATTGGTTGTTAACGATTGCTAATGCAGCCGGTACCAACAGCTTTACGTGCCTTCCGAAGCACGGAGGAGCTTGTGATGATAATTTTTTGATCACTCATCCGATGACCGCCCTTTGCGAAAGTTACTTAACCTCAGCGTTCGCAGACCGGGCGCGTTCGAGCTCCTCCTTATCATGCATAGTTATATTATTGTACGTCATAGTTTTTGGTATTGTGGTGCAACTTTTTAAAGTCTGCCTGACTAGCTATAACAATCTAGTTCAAGTCTGTCGCCCTTACAATAATTAATAAGTAGGTTGCTTGTTGTGTTCCTATCTCTGTCGGAACTCAACAAGGTAATCGCGTAACCTTTATCCCACCTTTTTCATTTGAGATAAAGAAACCAAGCCCTTATCCGTTAGGGAATAAAGTAAACTATTAGAACCTATACCTGAATGACTCTTTGCAATCAAGATTCTCATCAGTCAAATTATTAAAAAAAAAAACGTCAAACAGAGATTTTATAACGTATAACGGTTGAGACTAAAAAGAAATAGTTATTCAATTGTTAATTCGTTGTAAGATGTAAAGCATTTTTGTGAAAAATCTTTAGTTTCACTGTTGATTTGTTGAATCATGTATGTTGCTAAGTTGTGTATTAACTTGCTCAGAATCGTGCCGGCTCGCCCCGAAGCCTGCATGACTGCATATTGAATATTTGACCGGGTCGCGGAGGGTTAGCTCCGAATGAATAAATTACCACGCTATACATGTTTCGTAGGCGTTTCTCTCGCGATAGACATGATCTAGCTTTTGTATGCGTTCCTCGAAATCATTTGGCTTTGAATTCGTCGAATAATTTGGAAAAGTTCAGTTTGATATATTCAAATAAACTCATGTGTTTTTTTAACGTACATGCAGCTTAATTGGAAAACGAGTACTGATACTGCCTGTCATGTAGGTACATTAACGGTCACTGAGTTTTACCGAATTTCAGCTTGTTATTGAAACGCTAACATTTATCTTACTTTGAAATATAAATTCACAAATTAACTATTTCGTCAAACTCAAATTCAAATAGTTTGATTTTTAAGTAATTGTTAGTTGTTTGAAAGTATAATTCTTATTCTAAGATTGCAAGCTAATGTTATCATGAGCTATGTCTAATGAACGTGTCCCTCGTGAATAGGTAATTAAATAGAAGGATTTGCTAAGTATATTGAATAATATATTAGATTCAAAACTCTTTGATTTGTAAAGACAAGAATGATTTGAGTTAAATTTTACTACACGCAGCTCTAAAGCCTACTGAAGCTTTGGCGCAGCCTAATATTTGTTCTTATACGTTTATCTTATACATGTACCGTTTAAACCAAGATAGAGTAAAGCAAATCTTTAATGTGTGGCTGTAGTAATAGGTATGGCGCCGTGAAGGTATGATAAGTAGATACTTCAACAAAACTTCAGTGTCGGTCTTCAACAAAAGCCTTCACGCCAGTTGGATCGAGTTGGAACCGCGGTGCGCCCGACATCCCAGACGCGACGACTCCTAACATATCTCCAGCAGTGGTACGACAGAAGGTTTTGCATTCATATGAAATATTTCTCAATATTTCGTTGACGTTACATATTTCGCCTGTTATAATACTAAGCGGTACATGTCTAGGCACAAGTATAATTTATATTGCACTTAACGTAAAATTCCTAGAACGGTTGATGGACACATTAAAACTTTCTAGAAATTTTAAGTAGCTGGTGCCTCGGTATAGTATAAGTCTGTATAACTGGTGATAAGGTCCCCCTGTATAGCGCGTTTACGCCGTACAGATGATGAGTTTAAGTTAGTTAAGTTGAAGTAAGTAGTTGTAGTTGTCGTGGAGTGCAAGAGACGAAAAGTCTAATGAATATTCACTGTTTATTTACGTACACAATAGTAGGTATAAGTGGTTCTCACGCGACGTCAGTAACGCACGGTTGATAAGTTTGCACTCAGTTAATTTCGGTATTTAATAAATAAAATACATGGAGTAGGCATGATTCATTGACCTAAAAAGACAATATAAACAAAGTATGTACGCGTAATCGTACACCCCCATTCCATTTTACTTAATCAATTTTACATTCCCAATTTCACCAGCAATAGAACAACACAGTTACACTTTTACATCTAAAAGAAACATGTTATAACCACTTATTATAACGCCAATGCTGTTGTTATTCACAACGACAATACATGATAATATTCTGTTGTTAACACGGCACTGCCAGGACATTCCTCCAACAATAAAGAAAGTATTGACGAAGTAGTTAATAAAATAGATTAGCTGGCCCACTACCCGGCGCCCATCGACAACGCATTAGCCGCCCACGCAGGTTACACGCGCCGCGGCCCGCATCACCCAAACTTGCCACTCAACCACTCGGTGATTCGGCCTTGTGAATAATTCGGGGCGTATCGACGACCCGCGAGCCCAGGCTTTGCTACACAACTACGATAAACTCTCGCATCCTACTTTGTTTCTTTCACTTTACTTTGAGGGAATAAATAAATGAAAACTCGTTTTCAAATGAATAAAGGCGTGCCTATCTGATCGAATAAAAACGAGGACGACAATTTTATTTCAAAGTAAATCGTATTTACATGTGCATAAAATAAATACTATCGCTAACTATGCAATGCACGACGATTCTACATTCGTTTAGCTCTCATTCAGAGTATTAATTTAATATAAATTGTTATTCAATAGAACACAATTTGTAGACATGGCAATGATGAGTAAAGTTAAACAACTTGAAACGTGACTTTTGCCTAAGACTAAGGACTTCGCACCCATCATGAAATATTTGAGGCTAATAGCAATTAACTCGCTTCCCATTATTAAATTATGACTTGGCTGGTTTGTGTAAATGCAGCTAGTGTTTTAGTTGCAAAATTTTAAGTAGCCCACGCAGCCTACGCAGCCCACGCACACAACCCTTCGCACTAGGATCTCATGCAGTCAATTCTATTCTACTCGACAGAGAAAGGGTTTGATCGTTGGGAATTCCAGAGATGGCCAACAATTTGAGCGGAACATTTTTTCGCAATATCATCCAACAAATGTGCGGCCAGCTGCCGGCGTTATTCCCGTGTCACGCACATTAGTGACCTTTCCGGGAAACTCCATTTTTCATTTTATATTTGACGTTATTGCTCTGGCTTTGAGTTCACAACTTTTAATCTTTGACAGTCATTGCTTGAGTTGCGGTTTTTCTGATATTTCGATAAATTCATAATTATAATTTCAAACTGTTACGTTCACAATGCAATCGATATAAATATTTATATCGAAACAAATAAGTAGTGAGTTCGAGTTCAAGATCTCTTATAAATACTGCATTTTCAATTGTCATAAACTTTGAATTTAACTCCCAAACCTTTAACTTTCCACCGCTTACCGTAAAACACCGATTCCTTTTCCCCTATCTCCCAAGCGATCCTATTCAAAATAGACTTCAAGCCGCTGTCCCCGGTCTTATTCTTGAAAAGTCGCCAAAACTCAGTCAACAGCCGAGTAATAAAACCCTGGAGGCGAGGAGGCATTCGATTGCCAACAACTCAACCCGGAGTTATGAATAGATTATTGTCAACATTCCTTGTTCTTTGCTCGCATTTTAATTCACCCTTGGCAGTATTGTATAAAATTATATATCTGGAAACGCTTTTAGTGGACGCTTCTAATATCCTTTTTATATCGCCGCCGAATTCTTGGAAAGGTTGTCTGCCGCTGGTTATTCACTGTTAGTTTATTTGGCTGCTTCGAACTTTTTCATTATGTGCCCATCCTGAAATTCTAAGAAGTTACAATTTCGTCAAATTTAGGAAATGGAAGCAAATTTAATATTTGACACAGTTCAATTCACAGTAGGTTACTCGTTAAAGTTTTCCAAGAAGCATTATTATTGTTACAACAACAGGCTAACGTTACGTTTTGAATCCATTCGTCATATTTCTAACTGAAAGTCGAATATAATATTTAAGTAATTTTCGAGAGAACAACCTGCGGAGGCAAACACATCTTAATTGAAAGGTAAATGATACTTTTAATAATTTACCTTATCAATATAGTGATACATATTCGTGGTATTCTTTTAAACTTGTTTTTACAATTAATGGTTGAAAACTGCTTGTACTATCATCAGCTCATTTTATATCCCCACCGCTGGGGCACGAGCCTTCCCTATGGATATGGAGAACGGGCCAACAACCACCACGTGGGCCCAGTACGGATTAGTGGTTGTTAACTACTGCTCATGCAGCAACCGCTCATGCCCTCCGAAGCATGGAGGAGCTCGAGATAATAAATTGTTGGTTACCCATCTGATGAATGGCTTTTGCGAAAGTTGCTTAACCTCAGCATTGGTAATAGTCCGGGTTTGAGAACTGATCTCAGAACTGCTTTAGATATTGAATATCATAGATGATAATTTTTTTTTTGGCAGTGACAAAATTCAGCGCTTACGTCAGCCATCCCAGTAGCATAGCGGTCAGTGCAGCCGCCCGGATTGCGGAAGACCCAGGTCCGATTTCGGGCTGGGTCGGGTAGGCGTTTCATTTTTTCACTGTATTTTATATTCATTTTTATAAAATTTATAAATATTTAATTTATCATAGATGATAATTTGATTTTATTGCAATGAAGATAAAAAAAACTAACCAAGATTGCAAATGCCTGAAATCAAAATGGTGAGTCAGCAAGCAGCAACGTGATTTTAAATTCAAGCTTATTTAATTTTACTCAATGTTCCATGTTCATAACGCATTGAAATAGTTTTATCTTTCCATGTTTTAAAATAGCTTGCGTCTTTGAGAAAAATCCAACATTATTACATTATAAGTGTATTTCCATGTTTCTCTTTTGTTGTAGAATTTTGTTAGTGGACGTGATTTTATTTGATCGTGAGGTTGCACAGATCTTCTACCCATTTATGCCGTCAAGCAACGATGTCATGAATAGGGTATCAGGTCCAACGAAAATACTGGGTATGGACGCTTTACAGTTATTATAGTAACTACTGCCCTTGAGTCAGCAAAACGCAACACATCAAACGTCTTAAACAATTATTCAATGTTCAGTTTTTGAGCAATCGTCTATTGTAATTAATAAAGCATACCTGCCGTTAGTGTCACAAACTAAAGAATTAACCAAATGAATAAAGGCGCATGACTTATGAGTCAGCGTGTCAACTGACCAGATCAAAGTTTGGTTCCATGCTAATAATAATGAATAATTTCCGACGTGCCTACAGTGAAACAGTCCGATTTTGTTGAACGACACAGATTGATTTTCACAAGTGCTGTCAAAATAGCATAAGCTTTATATGATTTGATTTATAGCCTAATAAATTATGTTTGCAATGCCTGCAAAAGCCAAATTTATATTCCACGTGTATGCGGCACAATTAAATGATTTGGATTATGCACATGATATGACGATTCATTAACGGGTATCAAGTTTATAACTGAGCTGTTTAATTTGGTTTGGCAAACTTATTATCGGCACTCGGCACTCGTATTATCAAACGAGTATTCAGTAAGAATATTTGTTTTAATGATTGGTACTTGGTTTTGCTTGAGTTGAATTAGTACTGATATTAAGCTCCCTTATGGTAATATCTAAAGCTAAGCTGAGGCTTCAAATGTTTTTGTTTTGTTTATATAAATTTTAACGCAAATTTTGTTGCAAACAAATTACAAAAACACAAATGTTGAAAAAATTTCCACGAGCAGGATTTAAACCTGCACCCTTCTGACAATCTGGGTCAGGTGCTCTCCCAATTGAACTATCGTGGTTCTAACTAGCCCGCCGAAATTATTTAACACTATTTACTATTTACTTTAAGAATTGGACAGACCTGGGCAGCGTTTGGTGCAAATGGCAACATCATGCGTCCCAAAACTATACCGCAACAACTGAAAAGCAGAGTCTTCGAGCAGTGTGTCTCGCCCGTTTTCACCTACGGAATGGAAACTACAACACTAACTAAGAGGTCAACTGAAAAACTTCGAACTTGAAAAAAGAGTCGCGCAGAGAGCAATGGAAAGAGCGATGCTGGGTGTAACTCTGCTAGATCGAAGACGAAACGAGTGGATCAGAGGAAAGACAAAATTGAGAGACGTTGTAGACCTGATAGAGTCCCGAAATTGGAGACGGGCGGGACATATTGCGAGGATGGATTACCACCGATGGCCCAGAAGCACACTGGAGTGGAGACCGTGGCAAAACACACGAGGCCGGGGCCGCCCACCACTTAGGTAGGTGGACGATATTAAACATCTAGCCGGCCACAACTGGATGAGGGTGGCTGGTGACAGAAGGAAGTGGAAGCGTTTGGAGGACGCCTATGTCCGAAGGCGGATATCATCCTGAGGATGATAATATATAATATACCTAGTATACAATATACCTAGTAAACTGTATTTTATGAAAAAAAGTATATACTCACCTAAATAGTTGGGTAGGTGACTGGTTAGTCAATAGAGAAACTTATTACCAACTGTCAAAACGATTTTTTTTAGAAATTGTACGGGAATGATGAATTCAGTGTTTAACAATAACTTTTAGGTTACTGAAATTCATGCTTAGGTCAAATAAGAAATAGGTCAATGGTTTAATGTACTGTTACGTGATTTTTTTTTTTATTTTTTTTTTATACTTATCTCGGCAAATGACTCCATCCCACCTGATGTTAAGTGGAAATGAAGTCCAGACGCGAAGACAACTGGTGCAGCGTGGAAACAAACGTAGCATCAGTTAACTTCACTCTGCCGGCCCACAAGGTGCCTCTTCACGCCTCTCTTGAAGGACCCCACATCATTTACTTTATTTGTTTTATGTTCTGGAATTATTAGTTGTCATTGTGAACATCTCTATTATTTTAACTGGGTATATGTTTCCGGAACGCAGCATTTTTTTCTTAATTTAAAAAACCTCAGTCGAGTCTGCCGCTCCCGCTGCGTAAACATTTAACTACAAATATCATAGATACCTGCAAAATGACGGGTGTGCCGTGATTCCACATTCAATAAATCATCGTTATTTATGTATTTATGTATACGTGAGCCCGGGGGAATCCGGAAACAGAGTCGGGCACATGCGTTCTCTACTCGTTGCATAAGTTGTGACGTCCGGACGAGCAGACACGCACCTATGACAGTTTCAACATAATTTAATATAAGTCAGCGCACACTTTTTTTTGTTTATTAATGTGTCAATGTGCTTTTCACATATAGCCAGTGTTAAACTTTAATAGTAGACAAAGGTTATAGATTTGTTATTTCATTATGGTTTGAAGAGTATATAACCCAATAAAATAAGGTTTGTAAAGCCTGCAACGCGCAAGTTACATTATGATGTTGTAAGCTTTCATAGAGTGCGGTGAACGATATCCATATTATAAGACCAGTTTTATTACATCTTATTTGGTACTTAGGACTTTACAATTCTTTATTTAAAATTTAATAAGATTGAAAAAAGACAAAGTGCTAAAAAAATCCACGAGCGAGAATCGAACCCGCACCCCATGACACGCCTTCTTACTCTTCTTCTTTTCTTACTCTTACAGAGTAAGAGTAGATAGTGTTGATTAATTTCGGCGAGTTGGATTGAGCCACGATAGCATAGTTGGTAGTGCACCTGACCCGGCATCTCATGGGGTGCGGGTTCGAATCCCGCTGGCGTGGAATTTTTTCAACACTTTGTCTTTTTTCAATTTGTTATTTGTCCGCAAAAATATTTGCGTAAAATTATAAGTAAATAATCATTTAATAAGATGTTGCGAAACTTGTGGACAATAGTAGTTTATGCAACTGTCATATAATGAAGGGTATTAAAACACGAATGTGATCATAATAGTAACGAGTGTTTTAATACCCGTGTTATATGCAGTTGCATACACTACTTTATCTTCACTAATGCAATCAGTCAAACAACAAGAGTAAAAGCTGACAATAGTTTATTTATAATAATTGTTAAAATTTTGGATGGTACAATTTTGAAAGTTAATGTTAATTATTGATCCAGCAGCTGTAGCGGTCGCGGGGCAAGCAGTAGAGCTCGTAGACGGAGTTGGAATATTTATAATTACTTCATTCGTCTTGTTTTCTATACTGTTCAAGATCGTATTTGAGACTTGAATTTTATTCATTAAAGACTCATCAATGTAGCTTTCAGCCACAGTAGAAGACTTCCACCCCCGTGTCGTTTCAGTGCGGTCAAATCACCACCGCTATCTATGAGAAGGGTCGCCGAGGTGCGCCGGAAGCAATGCCCCGTGTACAACGCTGGGTTAGGCAGATTCAAAAAACTTGCGATAGTTTTTCCCAGAGCACCAAATTTATTAATACCAGTTCTTTGATCGACGCACTTCCCCGATCTATAGCTCAAGAAAAAGGCAGGGTTTCGACAGGGGGTGGGTCGAAGTTCCATGTATTTTTTACATACGGCATAGCAGTTGCCCGTCACAACGAAAGAACGATCTATTTTCGTTTTTGTTTTCGAAACTTTCACCATGATTGTACTGTCGTCTATTTTAGAGACTTCATCGAACTGGATGTTGTATAGCTCTTGCCTTCGGCATGCCCCCATTATGCCGAAGATTAGTGCAACCTGTAACAATAAACGATATAATAAGCTTGAGGTACATAGCCAAGGCAAAAACTATGATTTATGAAGTAGTAAAGTGTAGGTACCTACTACCTAATTTATACACAAAGCGCTTAAACGGAGTGTCTAGATAACTTGCGTGTGTAGTACGTAAGTACTAGGTAGATTAAATAACAGAACTAAAATACACTTACCTTTTCAAAAAGATACAAAATATCTGGTGAATCTTTCAGGAACATCTTTATTTGACCTGATGTAAACGTCAAGGACTTTTTTTCCTTGTGTCCTTCTGAACTGCGTTTCAGGAACGCTATGACTTTTGAATACTTCGTGATATCAATATTGTTGTAGATACTCAGTGTGGACTTGAGCAGAATATTAGAATATTTAGCCCACATAGAAGATGGCTTGAATTTGTCGGAGAGGTCTTTGAGATACACAAGAATGACATTTTCAGAAAATGATGTAGTTTTCTTTTCGATCTTCCATGCCAAAAAGTTATTATATTCTTTTTCATATAATTTTCTAGATTTTTCTGGCAAAAGACTGTGAGTTACTTTTGTTGCCAATTCTAGAATATCCGGAGGCGTACAAATATCATCGTCGCTGTCCATTTTTAACTTTTAATTTGTATTTTAAAAACAAAACACATTGCGAAACATTAAATTCACGCGTACGTGTATTGTCACAGTGAACTTGCCGCCATTAAAATCTAACCAACATAAGGCTCGCCAGGTTAATTGGTCGCGTTTTATTGATGTTATAATGAGATTTTACGATATCGATGTGGATATTATACCATCATGTGAAATTGCTTAAATTGAATGTTTTGTTGTCTGCGCTATAACAGTAGTAATTATAAGTCAAGTATTGGAAACATAAGTAGAACAACATTAGTGTAGATAAACACTGTTATTAAACCCTTCTATACTGCTGTGAAACTTGAATCGCATAAACAAGAAACAAAACAATGTTGAATATAAGCGTAAGTATATAAAAGTCTCCATTACTTACTAACTAACCGACGCAGGTCCTTGGAGGAAGGGAGCCTCAAAGGAGTGTTACAGCTAGGTATATAACGCCACGTCGTTTGTTTAGATTGGATCACTAGGGATCAACTTGTAAGCAAATTGCTTGCCTTAGAGTCGGAAGTTCCCTTTGCAAAGTTTAAATTTCGTTACACCCTTTTATGTGAAGGAATGGTTCGGAGTAACTAAGACAACTGACTCCTTTTTGAGTTTTGATAAAATTAGTATAAGGTAATGAAATAGAGATTTGAATACAAACAATTTTTAGTTCGTTATTAAATACAATTAGTTGCCTTGATGTCTAGCGTGGGCTAAGTCCGCCTGACTGGCTACCTACCACCATTTTACTTGAGGCTTTAGTCATAATAACTGTGTAAGCATAGTTGTATCTAATAGGTAGATTTCAGGCAGCAGGTACCTTAAATGGTTGAGGATAACGAGTGAACTACGCTTTTTAACTTTGACCTTATTATCATTTACCATCAAGTGTGATCAAAGGCAAGAGTTTTCCCGCTTAGAATAAATATAACTTATACAATACTATGTACCTTTTATCCAATGCCATTTTATCAATGATAATCTTTAAAGATAACAGAATAACATTACAAACAAAGAAAATCTTTCAGATAAAATCTGTATAACAAGGCACCATATCAAAGTTTCACGTGGACTTACATTTGTACGATAAAATCATTTCCTCTTTTCGGGACGATAGGATTAGGCGAGATTGTGAAAGTGAATTAGAGATTCGCACAGACATTTCCTTTTATATAAAACAACGGCGAGGCAAAAATGTTTGGCAACTTTTCAGTTTGCAAATGTTCGAATCGAAAAATGTTAATGTAATGAAATCAACGAATTAATTTCATTACATTACCATAATTACATTGGAGAGCATTGTTCGCTTTCACGCTATTTCGAAACACGGCGCTACTTTAATAGTAGATAGAATAACCGTTTATGGAGTCCTAACCCATTTATTACGTCGCGAAACAATAACCGCATTATGCATAATTAATTCAGCATTGCAAATAAGATTTAATTCGACTTTTACGCGAGGGGATTGCGGCCGAACAATTTATGGGAAAATATTTGGTAAACCTTTAGAAAAATGGGTGAGCTTGATTAATTTTGTAACGAATGGAGTCCTCCAATTTAACGAAGCCTTTTTGCTCGTCCTCGGTGAATGAACGACTGCCATTCAGCCCTCAATTACATCGGGTGCTTTTGTTAATATGTTTTGAAAAGGGCTAATGCGGCACCGCGCCGTTTTGTTTGCCGCGGGAAGTTGGAACTCTTTCATAGTCTAGCTTTAAACCACGCACTTCGGATGTTTCAGCAGAAAAAGCTAATGTATTTTAACGAACAAAAAAAAATTCCTTGATGAAAAGTCAAGTTGTTTCAGCATTTGTGCAAGTGTTTTAGAAATCAGGGGGCTTATTGTCTAACTCTAATACCTATCGTAATACCTTTCAATTTGTCATTTGACGCGTTTTTGAATGATTTTGAATAAACGACATCGTCAATTTGACATTTATTTGGAATTTTTGTCTAAAATGGCTAGCATAAATACCTTTGAAAGGTATCGTGATAGAGGTTGAAGTTAGACAATAAGCCCCCAGAAATGATCAACACATGTCTCGACATCGACAGTATCAAAAATGTTCCTTATTCACGGCTCACGGATTTCACGGCTCTCAAAACCGTAAACACGTTAACTTAGACCCTTTTAACACAATAACACTATTCACAATTCTTACAGCAAATATCACTACTTCAGAAAACTAAACTTGAAATAGTAAAAATGTTTTCGCTACAAGCGTTGTAAAGTAATTCGGTACATCTTAGTCCGCTCACAAAGGCTGCCGACAAGACGAATCCCCACTTTCCTTCAGAAGGGATGAGCTAGCGGTAATACAGCCTCCTTGTTGTATGTCTTCATAGGAGACGTTACTCGCTTTTTACTGCGCTATGAGTGGCGCGCGTACACGCCGTTAAATGTTTTACAAGAAGTTTCACTATAAAAACCGCACTGCCTCCACTTATCTTGCATCTGTCACCTTAATAACGCGCTCCGAGGTTTGAGATTTTGTTACATCTTCATATTAGTACATATATATATAATAAGGTATAACGTATATGTTTGCTTGTGACAGGGGGTGAGACATGTTTAAAATAAGGGTTTACAAGTTTATTTAAAGTTTTTGAAGCAGGCAGTACATAAATAATTGTGTTTATTGATTGTTGTGATTGTGGGGATACCTAAACTCTGTAGTGGGACGTTATAGGCTCATGATGTTAATTTAGATTTTGATATTAATAATACTGATAAAATTATCAAAGTAGTGTTTATTCTTTATAACAATAATATAATTTATTTCGGACATAAGTCACAATGCCACTTACAGCCTATGTTAGCATTACATTATGTTCGTTAAATTTCTATATTTTAATGGATAAATAGGCTATTACATCGCTCAATCAAATGTAATTTCATATTGTAGTAAAGAAACCGAAAAGGCAAACAGTCTGGCCCAGATTAGCTGTGATCTCAATCCCGGCGATTTGTTTAAAGTCTTTACACCGAATGTCTATATTTTGTCAGTCGTTGCGTCTCCATTACGGGGCATTAAGGCAATGACTCGACTTGATTAACCCCCCGCCCCCCTCGGCCCCCTCAGCCCCCCCGCTAACACCAAGCTTCATTAAACCACTTGTTTTTGTAGACGGCCACGCTATTTAAAATAATAATCAGTTTGTTATTCTGTTAGGGACTGACGATAAGCGTTTAAATTTTAATAAAGTCTTTGCACGGATTTGATTGCTTTTAATTTAATTATATTAGACTGATGTTTTGATTAGGATTTAGGTTGGGCTCCGAAGTTACATTAAGATTATTTTACATTCTACCGTCTCTGTTCACATTTTTATATTTAATAATTAAATAGGACAACCAACAAGACATACATTAAAACAAGAAAGAAGCTATATTTTTATATGCTGTCCCAATTATAGGTCGCCACGACATGCACTGGTGGGACGTATCAGAAAAAAAACAATAATGATATAACTGAAAAAAAAGAAACAATATCAAATATCTATAGACGTAGAACTTAATAAACTTATACTGAAATTAATATATAAAACTTAATATAAAAAAAATAGAATTTATTAATTATAAAACGAAAGAGTCCAAAATCAGGCTTTTGTATTTTTCAAACTATTTTCAAAAATTTCAACTTTATTTTGCTCTGCATTCTGTCTGTCCCTGTATTACACAATCGGGTTGTACAGGACGAGGTAGTTTAAATGGAGGAGGATTTTATTGGTATACGGAGTGAGTGTAAACGATAAACAAAGACTAATATTAGCAATATCAGCATTTTTGTTATACTGGGCTGATGTTTGGAATAACGTCAATATAAGGGAAAGTACTTCCTAAAATATTTAAAAAACAAAATACTTTACATTTATTAATGCTTGCTCAACGCTAAAATAAATGTCAAATTGTTTAACATTAGGCGACACTACGCTATCATCGGACTACGTTATCTAGTTAAAATAATATTGTCATTCGTTTCGAGCCTCGGGCTTTCAAAACAACGGATCGTTACCACCGAACGGTCAGGTATTTGTTGCGGTCCACATTCATATTATAGTTAGAAATAGTTATAAAAGAATAATAAAACTTATTAACTTGAAAACGGGCAATTTTTCCATTAGCGATATTTGAACCCGCTCCCACACACCGCATCAGCTTTGACTGGTTTTCAAATCGTAATTTGTTTGCAACCAGATTTGCGTAAAATTTTAAATATAAATAGTGTTAAATCATCAAGATGACAAGTGAGCAGATTCATACTACCACAATTAATTACTAAACGACATCAATTACAAAACTACTGTTCTTTTAAGCAATTTAAAATAACTTTTGTCATTTTATGAGTTTTCGCAGATCTTTGTACCTATCTTGCCGCAGACTTACGAGCCTGTTGCTTGGAAGAGCTTTCTGAAGTATTCGTAACTTTTACTTTTACTTTTTTTACTTTTTACTTTTACTTTTTATAAATTTATAAATTTAAATTTAAAATTAAATTAAAATCTATAAATTTTTAACTAAACAATGATGAGGTTTGTGTTACTTTTTTCCTAATCAAGTAAAAATAATAATAAATCGATTTATTTGTCTTTCACAAAAACACAGTTTACGGGTAACATCCAAACAGAGTACAGGTAAGAGACAAAACGATCTAAGGCTCAGTGATAGCAAAAGATCCATACCCTGTTATTCTGCTATAGCCTTACATTTATGCATGACTGCATCTTAAACTTAAAAGTATTAGTAGATAAACCAATAGACAATTACAAACAATAAAGACGTAAATTACTCAGGTAAAGTAATGTAACATAATAAATACTGACAAACTG
The DNA here is from genome assembly GCA_947562085.1 of Eudonia lacustrata. Lineage (NCBI taxonomy): Eukaryota > Metazoa > Arthropoda > Insecta > Lepidoptera > Crambidae > Eudonia > Eudonia lacustrata. The sequence continues at coordinate 567,918 of OX387316.1, forward strand.
TCTATATGCATGTGACCTACAGCGCATATAGAAGAAGAATAAGAAGAAGATTAAACAGCGCTACCATTGTTGCATAGGTATTTGCATACGCTTTCCAAATGCGGGTTGATGGTCTTCTTCGGACCTGGAAATAGAACCCCGGGCGTCCAGATAACAGCGACCGACGGCCTCCGAGGCGTTTCTTCATTTGGTATTTGAGTACCTAATAAAGTTAGTGTTACTAATTTTATACTGGATTTATATTGAAAGGGCCCGCGTACGCACCGCGGCGCGTTACCACAGTTGCGTCGGTATTCGAATAGTTTATTATGCTAATGGTACTTTTTCAATTTGAATGTAAATCCGGCGCAGACACCTCGGCCGACGGATGCGGCGGAACGACGAAACTTTCCTCGTGAATTCGGTGCCGAAAGCTCCGGTGATTTAGGGCGCCTCCTCCTCTAGACTGAGCACCGGATTTTATGGAAGTTTAATGATCATAAATTTCGCTCTCTTCACAAGTATTTGAAGTGCTTTGCATGAAGATCGGTGGCCGAGGTGGAGTACCTGCGTTGCAAACGATCGTTTTAAAGATAAAGTGGAGGTAGGTTCTTCAGAAAATATACTTCTTGAATTATTTTCTTGGTCTATTGAGGCCTACTTCATAATGTTTGAAGTGTTTGGATTACTAGTATGATTGGTAAGTTTATCACAAGCAAAATAGCAAAATAACTTAATTCGAGTAACAGTTTTGACTGGAAGTGGCAAATACTATAACTATTCTTTCAATGCGTTAGTTTACATTTAAATAGTTTTCGTTAGGGAAAAGACGACTTTTTTGATTAAAGATACCAGTGAAACCCCCCCCCTCTCCCCCCACATTATTAACGGTTATAATTTATGATTTTTACCAATTAGCTAAAAATCATAAATTTTAGCTCTTTGCTAACGCGGACTCTTTGGTGATTTCTATTCTTGGAATTAACAAATATTACGTACAATCTTTTATTCCATAATTGATAGACAAATGATTAAAACATATGTAAGATACATTTCACTCATATTAAAATTAAACCATAAATTGAAGTAGGTCACGTAATGCAGTTTAATATTGAAGCCAACACTGCACAGTGCGGCGCTGCGGTGGTGCTCCGTTACTACACAATATAAAGAGACCTCAGAAGTTAAGGAGAGCGTTTCGGACTGTGAGATTTCCAAGGCGTTCCGCTCGTGACTGAATGACGGCGCGAGCGTCGAATTAGACAATAATGTGGATTTTATTGAACGTTAACTTATTATTAAAACGAGCTAGCTAGACGGACAAACAAGCCCTACCACCAACCAAACCAAGTACATGTACCCCCCGCTGGGATCGAACCCGGGACCTCTAGGTCTAAACCGGTGGTCTTAGCCACTAGAACACAGAGGCGGTTTAGATTCCGTGTACGTGAAAGGTTGTCTATGTTTATATGTATTTGACGACCTCCTTGGTCGAGTGGTTTGTACACCGGTTTTTCTGAGGTCCCAGGTTCGATCTCCGGTCGGGTCAATTTCGAAATTATTGTTTTTCTAAATTGTTTCGGGTCTGGGTGTTTTCTATGTATAATAAGTATGTTTTTAAGTATTTTAAGTATGTTTATCCGTTGTCTAGTAACCATTTAACGAAATTCATAACGAAGCTTCTCTTGGAAGATAATTGGTATTAGTGTAGGAAAGTTTATTATTTTATTTGTTTGCGTGGCTTGCGCGCGCTTTTATGAAGTTTGTCTTCTGCAGTCTCCTTATCTTCTGGTTACTAACTCCTCGCGGCCGGTGGTCTGCTAATTTGTTTCGGCGCAGTAGAGCGTGATAGCCGAAAGTATTTCAACATCGATTTATCTAGACAACTCCAGGTTAATCGCTAATGCCGGGAGCTGCACGGAAGGTGTACTCTTTGAATTTTAAGTGAGCCTTAATGGGGTAGGCTTTACTAAAGGCTTATTCATTACGCTGTCTTCTTAGAAACTAATTGGCTTTGCTTATGCGTAGGTACTTCATGCATGTTCTTTTATGTTGAAGCAACAAAATTGATAAACATGTTTTTCTGTACAAAAGGGTCGGGAGCGTCATAAACTAATTTTTATTCCGATCAAATACAATTTTCCCGGGTGGCCCATAAAAATAAATATCACTTTGTTTTTATTGAGTTTAATGATAGTTTTATTACTTAATAGGTATAGCAGTGTCGTTAACCTTTTAATGCTTATTGATATTTAAAGGAAGGATTCCTAAGCCTTATCATACTAAACGATTACACTTCATATATAAAGTACTCGTAGTAGATATACCTATATGTCTATTAACTTAAAGTATAAATATATATATATATATTTATATAAATAAACCTTCTGTGCGTGTGTATGTTATTAAAATCCTTCTAAACGGATAGAGCGATTTGGATGAAATTTTCTGTGTTTGTTCAAGTAGATTCGAGAATAGTTTAGATTTACAATTAGATCCGGTAGATGGCGCTGTTAATTAATAAGCGGACGAATTATTGTTTGTTTTGTTGTCATGGAAACTGTCAAAGCGGTACGAAGTCCGCCGGTCAGCTAGTAGTTATACAAGGTGGCCGGAAGATTGACGTCCAAAAGAAAAAATTAGGTCTCTCGTGTCGTGGGGTATCCGAATCACCCCCATGTATGTTCCGCGATTTTTCACGGTTTTCGAGTTATGAATTTTTTTCTAAATTTTTGAGAATTTTCGAGCGATCAACTTAAAAAATTTCTAGAAAAAAAAGTAGAAGACTTTTTTGTATTTTTTTTTTGCAACGAAATTTTCATAATTTGTACTTTTATGCATAAAACAATTAGCTTCGTAACTTTGATGAAAATTTGGAAATGCAGGTCTCAAGAATAAAAAATACGATTATTGAATTATGACTAGAACATTAAGATTAAAATTAAAAATCTAAACAGATGACTGCATGGTTTTTTAGTGATCCTAAAACATGCGACATACTCTCAGCTTTCATAATCATTAAAAAAAAGTAGTACTTAATGAGCTACTTTTCGTAGAATCGGCCTTCAAAGACAGCCACGTGGTATTTTTTTTAAATAATCCATGTGATTAAAACAAAAAGTCTTGCTATTTTATGGTTCCTAATGTTAAATTGGTTTGTTAACTAACCAAAAAATGCCTAAAAAATTGACATTTTGTTTAATTTTAGTTTTAAATTTTATCAATTCTGCGCGTTGCATTCTTGCGAATCATGGGTTGTAAAAGTGAACGCGATTATTTTACCTGCAAAAACAATAGGTCGACCGCGAGGATAGAGACGGAATAATTGCCATCTCTCTCACTCTCAGTAGCGCGGGCGACAACCCAAGCCAACGCCAAAATGTTATCTCAGTCGTACTCACTTTGTGTTTACTGCTACTCGTGTCGCCATCGCTCACCCCAAATTTGCTTGCCCTACTTTTTTGACTACTTTGCTCGTTTACTGGACTGTTTTGCCTTCTGATTTGGACTTTGTTTACTTGGAAGTGAAAGAGATGAGTTACACATTAAGTGAATATGCAGAAATGCATTATTTTTATGGAGTTGCACAAGGCAACGGCCGTGAAGCAGCGCGATTGTATCGCGAACAACTTCAACGACGTGGTGGGCCGCAACCTGCACATTATCCCGACCATCGTGTTTTTATTAACACGCACAACACGTTGATGGCAGGCCACATTCCTGGTCAACGCGGTGGTCGTGAAGGAATCCCTCGAGTCGATCCAGATCGCAGAGAAAGAGTGCTCGAAGAAGTTCAGCGAAATCCGTCCACGAGTACGAGAAGAATGGCTCGTGCTCTGGGCATCCCAAGAACTTCTATTCAAGCCATACTTCACGATGAAGGATATCACCCTTTCCATATCCGACGAGTTCAAGCTTTGCTACCTGCAGACTACCCATTGCGCGTTGAATTTTGCCAAACCATGTTACGAAAACAGCAAGAAGATCCTGGATATTTCGATAAAGTTTTGTGGACCGATGAGTCACGATTTGAGCGATTTGGAATATTCAATATTCATAATTACCACTCGTGGGCAATCGAGAATCCACACGAAACGAGAGATTCATCTTTTCAACACCGGTTTAGTGTTAACATGTGGTCGGGTATCCTCAACGGCGAACTTATTGGCCCGTTTGATTTGCCATCCAGACTTAATGGAGAAATTTACAAAAACTTTTTAGAAAATGAACTACCATTGCTGCTGCTAGATGTGAATCTTCAGCTTCGACGCACCATGGTTTTTCAAAATGATGGCGCCCCGTGTCACTACGCAACGCAAGTCCGAAACCACTTAAATGAAACTTACCCCAACAGATGGATCGGACGCAGCGGACCAATCAGATGGCCTCCACGCTCACCTGACTTTAACCCAATCGACTTCTTTGTGTGGGGCTATTACAAGGAAATCGCTTACGCCCGAGAATGTTCGAGTGAACAAGAACTTAGAGAAAAGATTACAGAAGCCGAACGTGTTGTGAGAGAGAATAGGGAAGCTTTTAGACGATTAAAAGGCAATTTTTTACGAAGGTGTAGAATGTGCATTGCTGCTGGAGGTGGCAACTTTGAAAACCTTTTGTGAATTTAAAAAATAAATTTTCTTTCTGATTACCATCTCTGATTTATTGACAAAACCACCTCTTACTTAAAAAAAAAAAAAAATACAAAAAAGTATACTACTTTTTTTTCTAGAAATTTTTTAAGTTGATCGCTCGAAAATTCTCAAAAATTTAGAAAAAAATTCATAACTCGAACACCGTGAAAAATCGCGGAACATACATGGGGGTGGTTCGGATACCCCACGACACGAGAGACCTAATTTTTTCTTTTGGACGTCAATCTTCCGGCCACCTTGTATAAAAAGTTTCAGAAAAGAAAATGAAGAATAAAACAAGTGCGAGTCAGACTTGCGCACGAAGGGTTCCGTACCATTATCTATAAAAACGCCAAAAAAATCATGTCTGTTGTAATGGGAGCCCCACTTAAATATTTATTTTATTTTAATTTTATTATTTATTTTTTAAGTGAATAATATAACTCAATAATCTGTGAATATTTCAAGCGTCTACCTGTTGCCATTATCAATATCGAACAAAAACGAACAAAAAAATCACGTTTGTTGTATGGGAGCCCATTAAACATTTATTTTATTCTGTTTTTTAGTAGTTGTTGTTTATAGCGGCAACAGAAATACTTCATCTGTGAACATTTTAACTGTCACGGTTTATGAGATACAGCCTGGTGACAGACGGACAGACAGACAGACGGACGGACAGCCTTAGTAATAGGGTCCCGTTTTACCGTTTGGATACGGAACTCTAAAAAAGAACTGTCAATGTCAGTTGAATATGATTGACACTGTCTGTCAAGTGTCATGCATGCATGGTCATCTGTCATTTTATTTGAAGTAGTAGAGTTTTATTTTGTTTCACATAAAAATAGTGATTTTTCAATAAATTCTTCACGTTATATAGTATAAATTATGTAACACTGTGAAAAAGCGCATATCTTAGTTGGTATTTGTTTCGTGCATCGGCTATTGCCGAAATGGTAGTGTTAAAGAATAAAGATCTGTTTGAGTTTGAGTTTAATGAAATATAGGCATATCAGAACCAACCTATAACACTTTTATTTATATCGTTCAATCTTATCTAAAGAGATTTGATGTGATTTTGATTTGAGAGTTTCTAAAGACGAAATACTATTCTTTTTTTCGAAACAAGTTTCGAGATACGAAATATTGTTCTTTTATCGAAACCAATTTCGAAAGAAGAAATATCCTTATTTAGAAATTGATTTCGAACCCTGGTTTCGAATGTGGCCGAAACGACGAATCCACAAAGAAAATCGCGTTATGTTACGCACTCAATGGCGGCACGCTCGTATATCTCCCGGTGCAAACGGAATTACTTCCTAATTCGTTCCTTTACAAGCTTGCGAAAGAAAAAGTGCTTGGGAAAGTTAGTTCATAAATAATACCTGGGAATCGCGCGTTTTGCGAGATACGAGTGCGTATAAATTACGGAGAGATTTGTAAGCCTGCAATCATTCAAAGGCCGTTGCGTGCTGCCTGCTCCTTTGATTTCTTATTACGGCAACGTGTTTCGCGATGCTTTATTCATTTGGGATTGGAAGTGGGTACAGCAACCTGCGTTTGAGAGTACCTGCTACTGAGAGAAAGTGAATAAGGAGTGTGGCGGGTCTAAAGAACCACCGGCTTATTACTCGTACTTTATGGTTTTGAGAAGTTATTGTTTATTAAAAAAATGTTTAAAAAGGCGTTTTCGTCTTACGTCTTACTTGTCTTTTTTTATTGATCGTCAATTGTCGTTTTGAAAAGTCAACAAAATAAGCGTTTTTTTATGTTGCTTTTGCATCATAATCTATCGAAGTAACACTGCCTAAATATTACTCGCAAATGCTTTGCATTTTCACTTATCAAACAAAATAGGTTTTTATTTTTTATCAGATAAAAATTACCAGGATTTTTGGGTTAACTTTTTTTTTTTTTTATTCTTTTTTTTTATAAGATTGAATTTTTACTATAGTTCTTAACATTTTATATACCTGTAAAGAAAACTATAATTTTCTTTAATTAAAATTCTCCCGCGCAACAAACTTTACTGAGCCGCACTATAAAAAATAATTCGTAGTCTCTATGCAAATGCAAAAGATATAACCAAAAAAGCGTCACGTCATTGTCGTGTGAAAACAATTTGTAAAATAAATAGGTACCATTGTTGATTAATTACACAGAAGGATATTCTAATTATGATTAAGAAACTGACACCGTGTTTAATAACATTAAATATCGTTTCTTTTCTTACAGAGAAACTCAATTGTGTTTGATTGACGGTGTCGCCTAAATCACAGCATATTATTGGAAATCTTATAAAACGACATTTATTGTCACATAATGGAGAAGTTGAAATTTACTTTTCAAGTTAAATCAACAGTGGACGGAAAGTCAAATTTTATCGCCAGAACCTCAATTGCCACACAAAATGACAAGGTTTTCCTTATTCCCGAAGAGCATCAATCAATATCACTTTACAAACATATTCTAGCCACGAAAACTTATGTAACAGTAAAAAGTACATTAAAAAAAGATATCAAACTAGTAATGTTTGGATGAAAACAACACAGGATATACATACAAACAAACATATGTTGATGAGGCTAGCAACATGATTTTTCTGGACCAATTTCTAGAGGAAACTACGCAAGAACAATAAATTGCGAGTGAAACGTCTTCAAAAGACCCTATAGTGAAAATTTTGGAAAAATTTGCTGAAGATAAACAGAACAATGAGAAAAAAAAGTATGAAAAAGTTAGCTGAGAGATTTGTGATTAAAAAATTTAACGGAAAAAATTCAAGTGCTTATCAGTGGATGGAAGTATTTGAAAAAGAATGTGCAAGGTTCGATATCGTAAAAAGGAAGAAAAAATTGAAATTTTTCTGACTATTTCTAAAAAAAACCATGCAAACAGAGATTTGTCTCTCGGAATGTAAACCAAACTTGATCATTCTTCTATGATGATCAAGTTTGGTTTACATTCCGAGTGGTCGGATTAGAAATCAAGTTTTCTACAAACCTATACCAGTAAAGGTTGGACTTCCAGCAAGTATGCTCTATCTTTCAAGTATCAATCAGGGTCTTTATTAGAATATGCAGTAAAAAAAAAAGACTTTTACTAGAAGTAAGAAAAACAATGGATGAATCGAACCGATGATCGCGTTTGATAACATTAAAAATATCGTTTTTTTTCTTACAGAGAAACTCAAATGTGTTAGATTGACGGTGTCGCCTAAATCACAAGCATATTATTGGAAATCTTATATGCCTACTATAGACGTTATGCAATTATGAAAAAGCGTTCCAATAACAATATGTAAATTGGTATTCCTGTTGAAGGCTGTTATTATTCTGAGATAAAGCAATTATTCTTTATTCAAATGGCGTTCCTCTCATTATTGGGCTATTGCGTTATCCCGGGTCAGTAGGTCGCTTTGCTAGACGAATATTTTCATAAAACTTCCCGGCTTTAAAGTTGACGGGCTGTCTCGCGCCGCTGCAACCACCTTTGACGGAGAAGAATTGCTCCGCAGTGCTGCTGGCAAGGCAGAAAACATTCCACTTTGAGAATTTTACATCGCTTAACTGTGTGTGTTTTAGTCTGGTTCTAATCATATTCATCGATAAACATAATTCATAGTGTTATAAGGTTTAAGATCGTCTATTAAAGTATGGGCCTTCAACAAGACCGATGATCTGGTGAGGTTGCGGGTAACCGCTGGATGCGATCAGCAGAAAACCGGTCATTGTTGAGATCCTTGGAGGAGGCCTTTGTGCAGCAGCTGATGATGAAGATGATACAATAAATATATATATAATAAATATATATATATAAATTACATAAATAATTGGATCAGTCTTAAATACAACAAAAAGCAAAAAAACAATTACATGAACGAAAATATTACGGATATTACATGAACAGAACGGAACAAACAAATTGGAATTCTCCTAGACATGCATTGTAGGTCGCATAAATATGATGCACTGTGTATGCAACTCGGGACCATTAAAGTGAAAACATCGTGTATATTTTTTAAATAATTTGACAAGAGTGTAACGGCTGGAGCCGCGCCAAAGCCGGCCCAAAGTTACATGCATTGTTTTAGAAATCGTAACGAACAGAAACCACAACACTTTGTGCTGTACTATTTTTTTAAGGAGTTCTACAGTTAAGTTGGTTCGTAGTACATAGTCGTGCGCGCTGCTACTTCTTACGCAGAGTTGTATACACAAGACGCAATGTATAACGAGTTGCAGTTAGTTTTGGCTTCCGGAGTTGAGCTGGTACTGACTGCAATGTGCAAAGTGTAATATCCAAACGATGTACGCCACCGTTATGATAATAGCTTCAATTTAATTTATAACGCATATTATTAAAACGAGTGTTTTAGGTAATTTCAGAGTTTTCTACAATTTGATTTATTTTGTATTGCAGGGAAATATTTACAATTAACGATTATTATTTATAATTAATGAAAGTTATACAACAAAATTTAATAAATGTAACTACTTGATATACGATCAAATGGGAAGGCCCCAAAACAAATACCGTAATGGTTAATTACATATATTTTTTATTAGTATCATTAAATTATTAAAATAATTTATTTCAGGCATATTTTGCCCATACATTATCAATGTAAAATTCTACACAATACAATACAATCACAATCAATCAATCAATATAAAAATTCATGTCAACAGATATAAAGTTAAATAAATAAAATTACTTGGCCTCACTTATCTAGCACAGTCGTCCAGTGGTGGCTGATCGGAAACTCGCACTTACCTCCCACAGCCTTCAGGATACTATTGCGGCTGCTGCACACTCGGTTCATGAGGGAGGCTACTTTTTTGCGCATAATGGCATAAACGTCATTGGTCCAACATGCCAGACGCGCTGCAGCGCCACGGCAGCCCCAAAAGCATCCTAAAAGGCATTGTTGTATTGCACACGCAGAGCGTTGTAGGCCTTCTGCGTATATCTCACCCATAGGCTGCCAGAGAAAAAAGATTGGCAGAACGCCTTAGGTCGTCTGTTACAATGTGGCCTAGGTACTTGTACTGCTTGACTCGAGATAAAGCTGCACCGCAAAGTTTGACAGGGGGCACGTCTTGTGGAGAGTTATTGCCAGCAGCAAAAACCATGCACTCACTTTTCTTAGTGTTGTATTTTAAACCATGACCATGTGCATAGCTCTTACACACCTGCAACAACTTTCGTAGTGCGCTGATCGACGGGCTCAGCAACACCATATCATCCGCGTAACTGATGTAATTGACATTGACGCCACCGATTGAACATCCAGCATGCATGTTACTGAGCTCGCGGATTAGCTGGTCCACGTAAAGGTTGAATACTTTAGGGGAAGTCAATCCCCTCCTTCCTCACCCCACATTCCAACTTATACTCTTCTGAGCGCGCATCCCCCATCTCACTCAATTAATTTGACCAGGAGATTTTCCCATGATCATGTGTACAATGACCTTCGCAACTTCTTTCGCTGTAATAAGCACCAGAGTTGCATCTGTAGTATTAATAAACAATATTATTTATTATTTTATATCTGTACATACATTACACTTTTGACATTTTAAAAACAAAACGAGCAAAAAAGCAAAAGGGACGGTTGATTCTTCTCCACAGCTAAAAATAGACGTCCTGAATGGGTAGTAGGTAAAAAAATTATGGACGATTCAAAAGCACTTTTCTAAAGTTTATTTGAATAAAGAATATTTGACTTTGACTTTGACTTTGAACTAAAGCTTAAATAAAATGGAGGTGTTGTTAGTGTTTACCGATAAAACGTGGCTCGCCCACGGCGCCGGTGGCCTTGTTGCGAGCTGAAAGGCATTAAAAACTAAGGCGATAAATGAACCTCCGCAAAGCAGGAACAGGAGTGCAAAACAACAAATAACATGATGACAATGAGTGAGATTCTCATATGTTTTGGTCGTTTAAGGTCTTATTTAAAAAAATATACATAAAATTTTTGTATTTTTGAATTTTACATTCACAGTGTAAAGTTAAAAGATAAAAAATTTATTAGAAAATATCAAACAGCTTCAGGAAGCGTCCACCCAAAGGTCGCGGGTTCGATTCCCAAAATATCTTGAAATTTTAGGATACGAGTAGAAGGAATAGTATCATATACAAACAAGACAAAATAGTGTGTTGTTTAAGTGCTTTACAAATAAACAAAGAATAAGCTCGAATAGTTATTCCGTGTTTTGTCACTTTTACTCTAATTTGAAATGACGTTTACACGACAGGAACAAAACACGGAATAACTATTCGGAGCTTATTCTATGTATATTTGTAAGGGGGTATAAGTATTTTAGAATGCATCTGTCTATTATGTATGTTTTGTAGATACAATTTGTATTGTTAATAGATTAAGAAAGTGTAGGTAATAGACTTAAAAATTGTGAATTCGTAAGATAAATAATTAAAAAAAAATCTACTCTCGCAGACCGTAGTCGAGCCAGAGTGTTGATTGATTCAAAAAGAAGAAAAAGGTAAAATAATCTTACTGTTCTAACATGGACGTCGGTTAATATAGTTATGCATTATCACCTGCTACGTATTTACACAATTTTATAGCAATAAAATATTTATATCTTATCTTATCTTATCTTATCTATGTTTAGAGTCGGAATTATTACATTACAAATTACATTACATCACATTAAGCACGAACGATAAGATATCACATGGCTAAAGTTTAACAAGCACTAACTGCGTACTGTTTTATTTTTATTTTTAAATATTTGTTTCGTAGGCCGAAAACAAGAGAGTAAAGTAGCATAAAGGCTCACCCTAAAAGAGCTTTGCGTTTGTAACTTAAAACACTCCTGTGCGCGTAAGTTATCCCTGAAAGGGTGGCGTTCCGTCGGCCGCTGTATTTTTCACGTGTGTAGCTCGATTCTGTTTCAAATATTCATCGCTATCGCGACTGCGGAAAATATATCGACGCTGATCCATCCCAATCGCTATTTTGATGTTAAAGCTGTCTGTTGAAATAATAAACAACAGAGCGTTGGTTTTACTATTTCAAAACTTCCACTGTATCTCAATGGCCTGATTATGAAATTTTCCCCATAATCCAAATATCAAAATGAGGCCACCGACACACTATTGAGAGATTTTTCAATTACCATACTTGAGATTCAGTCATCGGTCGAAATTCTTGGATTGTCTCTTTATGAAAAGATTGCAGAAGAGATTAATGGTAAGCAGATATTAAAGTTGCAATTATAAAAGCCAGGCAACTCAAATATAAATTGGCTGGTCATACTTAAGGTTCTTTATGTAGTCAGTTTGTATAAAAACTATCAGCAAATTTACATATTCTAATAGTTTTTACCTAACACACAACAACAAACAAGGGTCTGCCAACTAATTTAAAACACACTTGCGAATGAATTGTTAGCCAGCGCCATTACACTGCTTTAAATAGAGGTCGTCACGCTATACTCCAATATACATTAGGGATTCAATTACTTAATTCGCAAGTGCTTACGCCAAATGAGAACTGAGAACCTGATTTGCCTTTTGAAATCGCTCCAAACGAAGAGGTGACCGTTGGGATCGGCTAATAAGCTATAGGTCACCTTGCCACTTAAGCAGAATCACCCCATTAAGAACAAGTTAAAGAAACTATTAACTTTACTATTTGTAAACAGAATATATAATTACTTTAACAAACCCATCTTACAGAAAGAAATTAAACAAAATTACATAGATAATTTTCACAAAGAGTTGTAATATCAATAAGAGATGCTTCTTTTGATCCTACATAAGAGAGATAATAATCAATTTAACAAGAATATTAATAGTGAAACATTTGCTATAAAATTTGTTTTAATATTTTCGTAACTTTACTATAACGTCGCAATTTTAATATGAGACGCTTCTTTTGATCACTTAACCTCATTTCAGTTATTTAAAATAGCAATAAATAGGCATTTACGCATATAATTTAAAGAAGATTCTACAACTTTCTCTAAGTGTTGTAGAGGTCTTATTAATAATATTAACTTTATTAACTTACTAGTGGACCCGGCGGACTTCGTACTGCTTTGACAGTTTCCATCAAGTGATTAAATTCTCTTTGGTTTTCATGACAACAAAATAAACAAATCATTTTGTATTGGAAAATTAAATTGTCGTTTTTAGTATATTTATAGTGTGATCCCCGTAGGAATATCGGGATAAAAACTATCCTATGTGTTAATCCAGGTTATAAACTATCTGTATGCCGAATTTCATCTAAATCCATCCATCCGTTGCAGCGTGAAGAAGGAACAAATATACATACATACATACACAAACATTTACCATAGTAATGTATATTTTTTTACACCATCAAAAAAAAGTAGAGATTTCAACGAACAAAAAGCCCACCGACTTTTTTAAACAGCAAACATTTTGACGTGAGAATTTTCGGTTGAAAATTAGAGTGCTTTTTCGATATTAAGTCAAAATAAGGTGAAAAAATAAATATTTTAAATCAAAAAAATTACAGTTTATTTGTTACATAGAAAGAAAAATTTCACTAAATTTCGTAAAAAAAAAATATTTTTATGTAAAAGAAAAATTAAAACCCAAAATTTTGGTTGTTAATTTTTTTTTTAAAAGTGTAATTACAAAAGTTGTAGATCATTTTATTACCTACAACTTTGCCTTTTACTTTTTTCCATACGACATGTAGTTTTGCCGGAAATCGAGATAAACTGTTTTTTACCCTTAAAAACCCACCCCCTTCCACTTTCTGACCTGAGATCGCCCGTAAGTTATTTTTGCTTTTATTTTTGTTATATTCTCTTCCTTTTGCAATGGGTTTCATCCTACTATTACTATTTTTTACTTTTTACCATTTTCAAAGGCTTCAGCCTGGTCTATATTAAATGTCGACAATAACTACGTCATCAACATCCGATCTTAATATTTTTACAAATATTAGATCAGTTAAGAATTAGGCAAGCTATATTTATGATTATTTACATATAATTTTACGCAAATATTGTTGCGAACAAATTACAATTTGAAAAAAGACAAAGTGTTGAAAAAATTCCACAAACGGGATTCGAACCGCACCCCATGACATGCTGGGTAAGGTGCACTGCCAACTATGGTATCGTGGCTCAATCCACTCGCCGAAATTAATCAACACTATCTACTTTTACTTTATATGCCAAAGGAGCCCTATTCAATGTCGACAACTACGTCATCATTCATTCATTAATCATTGTAATTTGTTCGCAACAATATTTGCGTAAAATTATATGAAAATAATCACAATTATAAAATGTCAAGAACCCCGTTTAAATTAAATTTAAAATATACATTAAAAAAGACAAATAATAAAACAATTTGGTAATATTTTTTTTAATTTTTGAAATTGAATTGAAATACTTTTTAATTTTACTAGCCATTATTAATTCTCCGTGTAACGACGAACCCTATAAAATAAACCATTTTATTTGCAACATAGTAGATTCGTAAGAAAAGTGTTTCATTTCAATTAAAATAATAATCATTTAACAACAACTTGTATGAACTAAATAAATTTCTAGTCGACTAAGCTTCAGTCTGTGCATAAATTTATTTTAATTATTATATAGATTACATGTACTGATTCTCTTAGGGCTCGTCTGCAATAAATTAATTTAGTCAAAGTCCAAACCGTATAAAGCTTTAATGCTGCGTCTTAATGAACAATTACGTTGAAAAGGTAGACTGTTATCAATAGAGATTAAGCCATAATCTCTCTGCGTTCAAACTTGATCGGTCGAGAAATATTTAATGATATACAGTCCGCTAATGTCAAAATCACACTGTCACAATCTGCTTGAAGCTTTAAGCTGCAAACATATAACTTATTGTAAATTTATCATTATTTATGAGGTTAACGCGCCCGGTGCGAGTGCTGAGGGCTGAGGAGGGCAACTTTTGCAAGAGCCGGGCATCGGATAGGTGACCAAACATTTTTCATCTCGTGCTTCTCCGTGCTTCGGAAGGCACGTAAAACCGTTGGTTCCGCATTGATTAGGAGTAGTTAATAACCACCAATTCGCTCTGGGCCCGCATGGTGGTTTATGACTCGTTCTCCATATCTATTCATAAGGAAGGCTCGTGCCCCATCAGTGGGGACATAAAATGAGCTGATGATGATGATGATGATGATGATGATGATGATGATGATGATGATGATGATGATGATGATGATGATGATGATGATGATGATGATGATGATGATGCAAATTTATCAAAGTAATTTTATGAGAATCGACAAAACAGAAATTTACTCTTTCGCCTTGCCAAGGACAGGACCAAATATGCAGAGCTGATTGCCAACCTTCACTAGTTGTAGGGGCACCCGAAGAAGAAGTTGTAATTCTCACGACCACTACCGGACTAAATTAAGTTGAACCTTCCACATGAGGCTCCACTACTCTTTTTGTAGTAATCATAACAATACTACAGTCTACATAATTCAAAATTAATAATCCTTTATTCAATTTGAAAAAAGACAGTGGTGAAAAAATTCTACGAGCGGGATTTGAACCCGCACCCCATGCCGGGTCAGGTGCACTGCCAACTATGCTATCGTCGCTCAATCCAACTCGCCGAAATAAAAACACTATCTACTTTTACTTTATAAACCAAAAGAGCCTTATTCAATGTCGACAACTACGTCAACAACATCCGATCTTAATATTCACTTGTAATTCACCGGCTGCGACTATAGTTCTCGTAAACACCCGAATCCAGTGATCCCGAGGGAATTGTGGAAAATACCGTCTCATCTCTTATCTTTAAAATTTCAGCCTCATAAGAGAAGCGGTTTGGGCTATGCATGTTGGTCGTTCACTTAGTCAGTTAGGAAATGTCTTTATAAATAATAAATATAGAATTATTACAAATTTATCTAAACTAATATTACTTAAAGAGTTTTTGTTTTGTATAGATAATTTTTAACGCAAATTTTGTTGCGAACAAACTACAAAAACACAAACGTTGAAAAAATTTCCACGAGCAGGATTTAAACCTGAACCCTTCTGACATACCGGGTCAGGTGCTCTCCCAATTGAGCTATCGTGGTTCTAACCAGCCCGCAGAAATTATTCAACACTATTTACTTTTTTACTTTGAAAGACAAAGGCGCCCATTCAATGTCAACAACTACCGTCATTAACATCCGATCATAATATTTTTACAAATACTAAAGATCAGTTAAGAAGTAAGCAAGCAATTTATTAACATTTTATAAAAAAAAATTTCAACATTTGTGTTTTTGTAATATTAAAGAGGTAAAGTTTGTGACTTGTTTGTTTGTTTGCGGAGGGTAATCTCTGGAACTGCTGGTCCAATTCCAAAAATTCTTTCACTGATAGAATACTACATTCCTTGCGGGTAACATGGGTTACATTTTATTTTAAAAAAGTTCCTTCTTAAATCTCAAATCCATGAGGACGATGTCGCGAGTAAAGTGCTAGTAAAATATAAAACCCTACAAGCTCTTCTTCAAGAGTAAGACGTAGGTACGCCAGGTTGTTTTCCCCTTTCTACAAAATAGACAAACTAAGCCGAGATGCTTGCCTTTTTACGTATGCCGCTTTCTGCTTGGCTTTTCTTGTTGGCTACAACCGGCTCGAACTTTTCGGCGAATCTAAAAGCACCAAGCTATAAACTGTTATAGCTGGTCAAGCTAGTATTTAACAAGAACGCAAAGGGTCATAGTAGCCCTTTAACAGGCAATGGGAAGTATATTTCCACCACATTTTGAACTTTATGTCATTGAGATAACATTGAAAACCAATGAAATATTCAAACATGTTATGCCTTTTTAAGGGTTAAAAGTCCAAAATCTAGTCTAAAATCTAAAATTGGATAAACCCGATCCAGTTTTGTACTCATCAGATATCCTGCCACATACACAACACGAACAAGGCACACTAATGATAGTTTTAATTAGGACTACAAACACAGCGTCCCGTCGGTAAGCGAGCGCTTTGCAAATCACAATCCCCAGAGATATCATTCGCCTGAAAACAAGTTGTTAAAATGTAGATTAATAGTTTTAATACGTATTGTGCTGGAATTTTTTATAAATTATATTGATTACTAGCTTTTGTTCGCGGCTTTACTCACGTGGGCAAATTATGTTTGTTCTGTTCTGTAAGTAAAAGTAAGTAAACAGCGTATATAATTGTCCCACGCTGGGCAAAGGCCTCCACATCATTGAAATCAAATCATCGCTACAATGGATGGGTAATGGTTAAAAATCACCACGCTTGCCAAATGCGGGTTGGTGATCACAAACCCGGGCTATGCATCGGAAACAATCCGAAAATACATATTATTTTCCCGACCTGGGAATTGAACCCGGGACCTTCGGGTATCGGGCCGAGCACTGCCACTCGGCCAACGAGGCGTTGTTTTACGCGTCATTTACATACAAACTTTCTACCCCTATTTCAACTCTCCAGGGAAGATTTTTCGAAAAATGCTAAAACACGCCATTCTTCATTTTTGTTGAAAATTTAAAATAACGAGTTTCTCCAAAAAAAAAACCTTATTCTCTTTTTTACCCAATTAAAAGAATAATAATCAAAATTCCTAAAACACGTCATTCTCTAATTCTTTTCAAGAACCCAAATACCAATTTTCATGTATTTTACTTCAAAATTGACGGACTTTCATACAAACTTTCACCCCCTATTTGACCCCCTTAGGTTGTGATTTCCGTAAAATCCATTCTTAATGGCTGGTTACGTCACTCAATTAACCTACAGTCCAAATTTTATCTATATAATTAGCTTTATCGGTTTAGATTCGGCGATGATGAGTCAGTCAGTCAGGACAAGTCATTATATGTATATAGAACTACGGAACTACGGAATTGTTAAGGCACCAACCCATGCCAAAGTCATCATAACCAAAACTCTGTGGTCTAAAACTTCTACAAACTGAAGTGAAACAACTTTTACGGATCTACTCGCGTTTATTTTACACATTACTTATTAACAAAAGTACTGTAAGCTCTTTCTGCGTAAAACGGAACGCACCTGATTAAATTAAATGAGGGTATACAAGCTACCAACTAATTATTAGACGACCAACACCTCAGTCTCCCTGTGACCACGGACCCTGCAAAGGGTTCGAAATGTCAGGATAAACATTAAATAAGTAATGTGTAAAAATAAACGCGAGTAGATCCGTAAAAGTTGATCCATTTCAATGTGAAAGTAGTGTTCGCGTAAACTTAAGAAAAAAATACTTCTACAATCTTTAAATTATAATCATCGTCTACTGCTCTCTCTTTACGATTTACGTCTATTGTCTATAAATATTTAAGTACCATTTAGAACTCATAAAAGTTGCTACTTTTAAGAGGTAAGTTATACGTCACTTTTACAGTCACTCAATAAACAGTTTTTTTTTCTTTTAGTTGATGGCTTCGTGCGATTAGCACATTTAGCCAGTGTCAAAGTAATTTTTCGTACAAGTAATACATAAATAAACAATATTTCCATAAATGATGATGAATGATATTAGAAATGGGAAGTGAGAAATGATATACCCCCCAACCCCTCGAGTATCTCAATAAAGATGTGAGGCTTTACTAAGTCCTCACGCGAGCTTCTTGAGAGAATTTGAAAAGTGACGTTGCACGGTTTTGTTTCATTTGTTAACACTTATGCACACTCACGAACACTTAACGGTTAATAATCCACCATTATTTTACATTAATTTTCGACAGAACACAAATTTTGGAAAATAAGACAAAACCGCAGACATGACGCATGAAGCTTTATTTTTAAACACTTAACATGACAGTCCTAGGCATAAAAGCCTGCAACTACAAACGTAAACAATATGTCGTCCAGAATGGAGTCGAAACACCGTACAATAACAATTGTTTTGTATTATTTGCACGATAGATTTCTCATACGTTGATAAGGGATCCAAATAAACTAACAACGACCCTTGTCCCGCCAAATAACACGTCAATCGCGCCCCACGAATATTTTTAGGAAAGCATTTCTATTTGTTCTGTGAGAATGAGAATTTTCACGAAGAAATGATATATTGGAATAGCTTATTGGTAGCTTCGGTGCCTGAATAATTGTTTTCATTCTTCCTTGTTGGTGGCATTTTTGCTTTTATAAATTTTACGTTGAAAACGTGTTTCAACGTTAAAGTAAATAATGATTTGCTAAAACACAAAATAGACTGCAATTTTTTATGAGAGCACATAATTTCATTATATTAAAAATAAACTTGCTATTTAGTTAGTTCAGATTCTACAAAACAATTTTATAGGAAATAAACAGTTTTGAAATACCGTGCGGATAGGGACTGTTACTCTCCTTATACCTGAAAAACTGTTTATGAATGTATAAAACGTTTTAACCGAGGCACAGTCAGCAGCGAAGTCAGCCACTTTACTACTTTGTCACAGCAACTTAATAATCTTACAGACGCCTGCAAACTCCACGTAGAGGTATTATGGCATGGTACTAGCGTTTAGCGACTACCCTTCTGACCGTACAATGTGTGTTATCTCCTTAAATGAACTTAAAAGGCACATAGTAAATTAACAAATATTTTGGAAATATACTTTTTTCAACTGCAAATATTTTGACAAAACATATAATTATATCAGAGAAATAAGGCCGTAGCATTTAAAAAAAATCAGGCCATTTTTTTTCCTTTTCTTGACACAAAAATTGTAGTGTTTTTAAGAGCGGCCTCTCTGTCGGCTCCTTTGAATGAAACTACGGGCACGTGTAAGCGGTGAAGGCATTGCGGCCTCTCTGTTTCGGCTCCTTTGAATTGAAACTACCGAAAATGCTTTATTTTACTTTTTAATCGAAATGTCTTTTGGCATTTTTCTTGAAAACTAGCTTATAAAAATTTTAGTTTTTTTAATAAAAATAGTTTCTATATGTTGTTGAATTTATCCTCAAAATATTTGCAGTTGATAAAATGTGACCTTATATAAAGTTATATTAATTTAACATATCTCATTGCATTATTCACCAATATATCATAGTTATTGGTCAAATACGGCACTAACCCGTTAATGACGTCATTACCATAATATATCATCGACCAATCAGCGCTCGTAATCCAGAACGGGCGAGTTATCGTATATTTGCGCCATTGATTTTGGTTGATGCGCGCAGTGGAACGCTAATTCCTCGTAAATCAGTTGATTTCTCGTTTTGATGCTTAACTACTTCGATCATTGATTATTTCGTTATTGGATGATGGGTGGAAGAAGGGCGAGGCTGATAAAGTTTTGTGTGAGGAAGCCTAGGAGGCATCGAAAGGTACCTGACAAGGGCAATAATCTCTAAAGAAAAAGTAGAAAAGAGATATACTACAAAATAATTTTGGAAAAGCATATACCTAATAATAAATCAATGCTATGTTTATAAAAACTTTAGTATGTAATTCTCGTGAAAACACCTTTCGAGTGCGCCGACGTTTTAATTGAGTTTTACTGGCCATGGTCACGGGCTGACTAACCTCATCTTTCTTATGTTCGAGTATCAGAACTGCGCCGGCGCGGGAGGTAGAAACACTGTTAAAAAATTTAAAATTCTTTGCGTAAATATCCTACTAAGTGTACACAGTTCGCGATATAATTTAATCAGCGGTTGTTTTACGTTATACAATAAGCAGCGGTCAGACCTGTCGACCGGTAATCATGAAACAACTAAGTTTTAATTAAATTTTGCGGGAATTTTGTTCAGGATACAATGTTTCATCGTACAGCACACATGTACACGTTAATACTGAAGCTGAGCTTACTCTGTCGTTGGGTAGACAGGCAACACAACCCTCTGACAAAGTTGAAGATTTACTATATCTAATGATATAAATCGGGCCACGTCACTAATGTAATCACTAATCTCTGAAATGTTTGATTTAAACATTTTACTTAGACACTTTTTTATACTTTTTTTGTTCAGTTCAACATAATGCTTTCCTAGAAAAAATTGCTTTTTAGCGATAAGGTCGCCATTTGTACCACTTATTATATTGTCCCCTGTATGTCTTTTGCAATAAAGTATATTTCATTTCATTCATTATAGACATTGAAATTATGCTAAATATAAGAAAAGTTACGTTTTAATATTTTAATGTTTTAATGCTAGTGCTTAATATACTAACATAGTTATAAGTTATATAACTAACAAAATTGTTTTATATTGTATGTATGCTAGTCTCTAAGGTATTTATTATATGGGCCCCTTTGTGTTTTTACCACCTTGTACATTGTGTGTTGCCTGAAATAAATGATTTATTATTATTATTATTATTAATGTCATTATTTGTGTAATTGTATTTAGTGTGTGTAGTTTTGTGCCTACGAGTATATCTTAGTTTTCATACATAAATGTGAACACCAATAAGTTAAAAATTGTATCGAAGCTTTAGCTTTAACTTTTTGTGTTTCTTAACGTAAATTAAAAAAAAAAACCCTTAAATCATCTCACGAAGATCGCTGAAACTTTTGCGCTTAAATCTGGTTTAATGGTTTCGCGCAAAATTTCTGCGAGCGGTTGCCTACTGTTATTTTTAAATGCGAACCGTTTCCCACAGAAGCTCTTTAAAATTGTTGTGATAAGTTAGGAATTTCCGAAGCTTCGATTGTTCCGCTGGCGGCAACTTTTTTAATTCTTTTGTTAAGTGCTATGTGGGTCAGCTGTAATGGATTGGAACCATTCTTCACATTGTATAACGGCAACAGAATATGAAGCTAGACTTACACAGGCACAAAACAAACAACCCAATTCATTAGCACATGAATGAAATACCTCAATATTAGTAATCCACAAATACACTTTAACTAATTGTTTATACTTACTTAATTTATTTTGTTGTATACCCTAAAATTAATGATATAGCTTAAGTTTTTTTGTATCTAGGCTAAGTTTTATATAGCGATAAATGTATCTTATCTTATCTTATGTGAGCAAACATCAACGCCATATGATGCTAAAACCTAGCTAAAGGTTATTCGGATAACTCCAATAACCATCCAAAAAAAAAGTAAAATTAACCATTAAAGCTAAACTTTAGAGTCAGTAGGTGTATAAGGGAAGTCCGAATAGAAAAAATGTTAAGGAACCTACATTGTTCATCACAGTCATGAATAATGCTACCATACCAATGATAGATTTTATTGTTGGGTACCTAAAACTGCGTTAAATAATTTGCAAGACTTACGTGTCTTCGAAATAATTTCCCCATCTCTTCTTGTTGGATTGCTGACCCTGTCTGTGTATATGCAACTGTCAAAACTTCAGCATCAGAGATTCTTGAGTCCATTCTTAAAAAAAAATAGACTTCATGAATGGGTAGTAGGTAAAAAATGTATGGACGACTAGCGGCCGCTCGCGGTTTCACCCGTGTCGTTCCCGTTCCCGTGGGAATATCGGAATAAAAAATAAAAAATCTTATGTTTTAATCCAGGTTTTAAACTATCTGTATGCCGAATTTCATTCAAATCTATCCATCCGTTGTAGCGTGAAGAAGCAACAAATATACTTACACACATATATACACAAAAACTTTCGCATTTATAATATTAGTGTGATTCAAAAGCACTTTTCCTTAAGATTATTAAAATTAAAAAAAATACTTTGACTTTGACCTCGACTGACTGACTGTCTCCTCGGCAAATTCACTGATGATGCAGCCACGTTGCTACCTACCGCTTCACTAAATCATAAAGGGTGCGCTGTCAAAATCCAATCACACGATAAAAAATCAGTCCTAAAATGATTGCCGATATATAATGAAATTCGTATAACGCAATTTAGTCACAGTATAATTTAATAACCTATCCGTTTGACGAGAGCCGCGTTTGTCACGCAGCCGCCGACATTATTTATAGCCGCAAAGCCTGCGCCATTTTTCAAATGACGACATTTTGGCGCGAAAGCTGCAGTCTAATTTTTGCAATATCCCGTAGAGTAGAGGTCACTTAAAGTTACTGTTACAGGCATTCAACAAAATATTGCTAACCGAAACTGGACGGAAAACGATGAGAGCTTGACCTATGGGACATTTAATAAATGTGAAAACAGAATGATGGTTTTCTGTCTCATGTGGTAAACCAAATAAACTACGAACTAAGTTCAGCAGCGCTATTCTCTAAGCAAAACAGCATCGAACTCGACATTGAACTCGCCTATAACTTGCAAACGAATGTAGACTTTATTACTACTTCTAAGTAGGTTGAAATTCGTTTGCAAGTTATGAGTGAGTTCAACGTCGAGTTCGACACTGTTTTGTTTAGAGAATAGCGTTACAGTACTATTACTTTTTCCAACAGATTAGGCATTGATGAAGGTCGAGAGCATGGCATTTGCGTCGCATCACGACTTAAAGATACACTTCTATTTTTCTAAATGTAACGCATGCCGTAAACAAACTAAATGCCAACCTATACAGTCGTAAACGACTTTTAAAAGCCACTATTAAACCTATTCATAAGATTAACTAAAAACGATTCGTCCTTTCTTAGCGATATGTTATAAGAAGTTACATGAGGTTAAGTTCAGACTGTATTCATAAAAACCGGCCAAGTGCGAGTCAAACTCGCGCACGAAGGTTCCGTACTATCTATAAAAGTGGCAAAAAAATCATGTCTGTTGTAAGGGAGCCCCACTTAAATATTTATTTTATTTTGTTTTAGTGTTTGTTGTTATAGCGGCAACCGAAATACATCATCTGTGAAAATTTCAACTGTCTATCTATCCCGGTTCATGAGATACAGCCTGGTGACAGAAGGACAGACAGACGGACAGCGGAGTCTTAGTTATAGGGTCCTGTTTTACCCTTTAGGTACGGAACCCTAAAAACTAGTCATAGCTATCAGCTATAAAAATCTAAGACACGAGGTTATCCTTGCCTACTTCATAAAAAAGCTTTTGATTTAGTACATTTTACCTACTTTACAACAGAAATAAAGTTGATACTTCACATCAGTAGTAACTCGTAGTGATTCCTAGTTATTTACTGCCAATAACATTCTGGGTCCGGTGAGTGGGTACGTCACCGCGCGACACACAGGCCCTCTAGTAATTAAGCCTGGCGAATGCGAGGGACCGCTATAAAAGTAATGATCCCTCTCTTTATCACTGCTACAGTTCTGGATGTTTACGAACCTTTTACAGAGGACCTAGTTATACTAGGAACTGCACTTATATACGCCAAAACCCTTTTAAATTGTGTTACGTAATTGTAAGTATCCTTCGTAAAGTTAACGATTATTACTAGTATTTGTTCTATGTAATTTCAATTAATTGTTGCTATAATAATTAAAATCTGTATTCACAAGATTTTATAGAAACCAATAAATCAGTATCACTACACAATAATAATACAAAAGACTTGACGACACACCAAATGTATGCATTAAAATATACTGTAGTGCAATGGGTGATCTCATAATCTTTATCCTCTGAAAAAAATATCACCAGTTCATTTTACGTCCCCACTGCTGGGGCACGAGCCTTCTCTATGGATGCATAGGAAGAACGGGCCTTAAACCACCACACGGGCCCAGTGCGGTGAGGTGGTTGTTAACGACTGCTTACGCAGCCGGGACCAACGGCTTTACGTGTCTCCCGAAGCACGGAGGTAATGAATATTTGGTCACCCATCTGATGACCGGCTTTTGTAAAAGTTGTTTAACCTTAGCTATCGCAGACCGGGCGCATCAGTCACCCTCACCCTGCCGGGCCACAAGTGCCTCTTCACGCCTCGTTTGAAGGAAGGAAGAACCCCATGTCAAAGATTGGAGTAAGGGACTTTTGCTTCGATATTATCTAGATTGACATAATTTCATTTTTAAATGGTTTTTTTAAATGTTTTTGGGGTTATTAATTGAGGAAATGCGGCTAATACTAGTTTGTAACCGGTGTTCTGTGCTCGTTTAATGACATACAACACGGAAAGCAGTATGATCGTTATTTATTAAATTGATAATGCTGAATGCTCCCTGAACGTATATATGCCATTGTTTTATACCTGGCTCCACTCCACCTGAAGTTACGTGGGAATGGAGTCCACACGCAAGGGCAACTGGTGCAGCGTGAAAACAACGCAGCATCAGTCACTCTCACCCTGCTGGCCCACAAGGTGCTTCTTCACGCCTCGTTTGAAAGACCCCATGTCACAGGAAGGAGGGAAAACGTGCACTGGTAGACTATTCCATCTTTTAGAAGTGCGACAAAGAAACGAGTTACCAAATTTCTTTGTGCGCGATGGAATGTTCGCAACAGTACAGCGGTGACTCCGGAGAGCAGCACGCGTACTCCTATGGAGGAAGGGAGAAGGTGGGATAAGGTCAAGGAGTTCTTCAGAGCACTCGCCATGGTACAAGCGGTAGAAGACGCGGCGTGACGCCGTATTGTTAGTATTATGAAAAACCTATGAAAGACTAACATTTTAATAATTTCGTTCGTTAAAAAAGTGTTTTAATGATATTATCCAAAAATAAAAAACAACAAATTATCTGATTTTATTTACCAAAGAAAAATTAAAGTATAGGATTCAAAATTAAAAGAAAACACTGTTTAATCTTCACTCTGATAACGTGTTTTCCGCCCACGTCTCGTATTAACATACGACTTTGTACTTAAAGCGCTAAACTCCGCACGAGTGTTTCATTATGAAACACGGAATTGGGTAAACTTATGAAGATCCATACAAAATTGACAACAAAAAGCGTATTACGCTAAAAAGCCGAGGGAGGGCTCTCCAGTCGGAGTGACGCAAGTACCTCATTAGAAGGATACTGCCATTGAGAGGAAGCTGCACTGCACTCCATTATCAACCTTAGCATGCAGACTTCAAAACACTCAATCGAAATCTTCCACCCAAGTACATCAATGATCGCCGCTCCCGAAGTAAATAAAGAATAATTTCAACGTAAAATTCTAACTATAAATGTCGTTATTACCTATTTGCGTGTTCGAAGTGGGCTGTGATTCCGTTTCGATTAGCGATTTCGTATAATTTACATTTAATTATTTCCTTAGTTATTGCTAACCTGATATGGTTTCGGAAACTATTTGAATTTAATTGAATAACTTATTTTAGTTGATGATTTATCGACAACGAGTTGGTACACCTAATATTCCTGGAATATACAAAACAATTTTAATGCCAATACAATATTTTGCAAGAAACGATACGAAAATGTACTTATTACTTCGGTAATTACTGTCGAGGCGCTACAGCGCCAGCGAGTTGCAACCCTAAGTGGGCTTTTGGCTTTGATAAAAGGGTTCAAAAAGTAATACAGTAGACAGTAATACCTACGCTATATCACCAAACAAAAGGAAATGTTTTACAGAAAAGATGTTAAGTACCTTCTATTTAAAACTTTATGAATTGTTTATTATAGTACAATTACGAAAAGTAGAAATTCACCTGGGATTTAAATAACTTAAAATTTATAAAAATTAAAAGAAAGAAGTCGAACTACGCAAATAACGTATAACGTGATTCGCAAGAACCCACTTAAGCAAAGCTAACAACAAAAGGCTATTTACTCGTATATCTAGCTGCTGCCCGCGACTTCTTTCGCAAAGACTATACTATCCCACAGGAATTTGTTACCGGGAGTATACTATGTCCTAGTTCGGGTCTGTCTATATGCAAAATTTCATTCAAATCCGTCAAGCCATTCTCAGGTAATGCGCTTACAAAAGAAACATTTTTGTTTATATAGAAGGTTTTGAAGTTTGTCAGTACCTGTACACAACACAGGAGGCGGATTGAACTCGGTGAACTTAAGCGAACTAACCTGCGCCAGTTAGCTAACGATTCTAAGTGAAGACCGATTTTCTTTGGTACAGTGG
The DNA here is from genome assembly GCA_947562085.1 of Eudonia lacustrata. Lineage (NCBI taxonomy): Eukaryota > Metazoa > Arthropoda > Insecta > Lepidoptera > Crambidae > Eudonia > Eudonia lacustrata. The sequence goes on from OX387316.1 coordinate 594,415, forward strand.
TTCTGCACAATAATTCTTAAAAATTTCACTTTAGCTTCGTCATCTACATATTCTTAATTAACAATCTCAACTTCAAACTTTCGATTTTCTAATCACCATAAAAATCATCTGTTCCATCCTCAAAAAATCATGATGTTTTTTTTCTTTTTGGGTACCACTTTCATGCTTACCTAAGACGTCAGGGAACGGAGTTTTTGCATTACGTTGCAGCCATAAAATTTATAATAAATAAATAAATAGCCTATAACTGTACCACTGCTGGGCAAAGGCCTTCATCATTGAAATCAATTCATCACTGCAACTCATGGTGGCTTAATCACCACGTTTTGTTAAATGCGGGTTGGTGATCACACGACCGGCTTTTACATCGAAAAATCTGAACACAGTTTACCCGACCTGGGAGTTGAACCCGGGACCTTCGGGTATCGGGCCGAGCGCTCTGCCACTCGGCCACCGAGGCGTTATAAAATAATTCAACTAAATATTCTAACTGCGACCAAGCTTTCGAAACCCTTTGGCGAAACCCTTGTATTTGTCCATTTAAAAATCATCTACCCCCATATACTTACTAATTACCTTGTTTAAAGTGGATTTCCAGAAATACGGAATCCAGGAGCTTCCTGGGCACCGACACAACTTTTCCATTAGTTAAGATAGTTCTCGACGACGACGACGCTTTTGTTTTTTTAAAAGCGCAAAAGCTAAAAAAACTTACCTAGAAACTCTGTTTCTAGTAATTTTCTTAATTAACTCTGAGTTTGCAATTTCGCTACTTTATTGGATTTGCAATGAGAAATTCTGCAATTCGCTTTAGGTCGAGTATTCTTAAGTGTTAGAGCGGTGAATTTACCTTCACACTCGCGGCTAACACTTCCAGAAATTATCTGAGTGTGACCGTGTTACAGTTTGTATCGTAAAATTGCGCACACGTATGTTGCTAAGTGGAAACTTGCTCTTTACTAAGTATTCCGGTATAGTTCACAAACATAAACACTATTTCGTCCCCTAATAATATTATTAAATGCAGAAAAAAAAACCTTTTGAGCAAATTAATGCAACACTTTGAAAGCGAAATCGAAGAGAAGAAGAATAACAAATAATGGAAAACTGAACCACATTATTAAAATTGCACGACGAATTGGAAATCAAGAGTTCTCAATAAACAACTAACAAAGGAAAGGGAGAAATACGTATTCAAAAGCTGCCAAGCACATTGACGCATACAAATACACAACAATTGTCATATTCGTTGTCATTAGAGAAGTCTCCTATAAATGTAAATGATCTGCATTCATGGCCGCGTGCCCGGTGATAGACTCGTTTAATTCTCTTTACATAATCATGAATATTACAATGAATGCAAATTTCATCATGCCACCCGTTTTTACCCTTTGTTTTATTGGTATCTGATGCGAATAGATGTTCATTCCTTGATACCTCATCTGTATATCAGATTTAACATCAGTTTAGGGCGTTGATTCAACATGTCCAGTTTTAAACAGTTACACTTTAATAAGACTAATAATAATTGATCCGGCCTCAGAACTTAGAGTATTTCATGACGAAAACTGATGTCACAAAAAAAGAGAGTCAGAAAGTATATAAGCTTCATACAAACGCTTGTGAGATTGCTGATTACCTCAAACGGCATTTTCAGCTTCACCGGGCTTTTTTGGGGGTTGCGAGAAATTTAAAGGATTCCTCAAGCCGTGTGAAACGAATCACCTTCCGTGGTTTTCTAAAGGGAACGGCATCACGCACTTAAAAGTGCGTGTCCCCGTGCCCTACTAGATTCTCCATAGGGTTCGGATCGGATCGGGGAGCAGAACAACCCGAGGGCGCCTTTATAGGCTCAGACCTCGGCTTGGCTTGACCGGGCCGTGGTGGAGGAGAGAAGCGCCAGGTACATGTCTGTACCTGGATTGTCGCGCGTGTGAACCGGTTCTTCGTACCCTTGTTCTACGAGTACGGTGTCTTGGGCCTAAACTAGTGTGCATGTTTAGTGTATTCTGTAAATGTGTAGTGGCATTTAGAGAATCGGGCGGGCTCATACAGATACGCTCGAGCATAGACAACTTCTCACGGACACGGAGTCGCGCAATAGCTGCGTTCAGACGTTTCTTTACCGATAATAAAAGATAATTAAAAATAATATTTCAGGTTACGATGACCATTATACAAATCTTATCGTAAGCACATAATATTTTACAATAAACATTTTTTATTCAGTATTTTCGATGTCATATCGTTGGCGTTAAAAGGTACCTTCGGCCAGAAATCTCTATGAAGTCCAGACGCGAAGACAACTGGTGCAGCGTGGAAACAAACGTAGCATCAGTTAACTTCACTCTGCCGGCCCACAAGGTGCTTCTTCACGCCTCTCTTGAAGGACCCCATATCATAGGAAGGAGGGAAAACGTGTGCTGGTAGACTATTCCATCTTTTGGAGGTGCGACAAAGAAACGAGTCACTAAATTTCTTTGTGCGTGATGGGATACTTGAGACAGTGAATCGGTGACTCCGAAGAGCAGCACGTGTACTCCTATGAAGAAAGGGAGAAGGTGGGATGAGGACAAAGAGCTCTTCAGAGCACTCGCCATGGTATAAGCGGTAAAACACGCTGAGTGACGCAACGTCTCTACGCAATTGCAGAGATTCGAGAGTATTTACCACTTCTGCATTGCCGATAATGCGTTCAGCGCGACGCTGCAATCTGTCCAAGGCATCGAGAAGGTACTTAGTGGAACCGTCCCAGATGTGCGAGCAATACTCCACGCAAGACCGTACCTGTGTCTTGTACAAAAGGCACAACTGGTCCGGCGTAAAGAATCGCCGCACTCTGTTCAGAATTCCGAGTTTTCGTGAGGCTGTTTTGATCACGGCTTCGATGTAGTCCCTTTGGTTCAGATCACAGCGTATCGTCATACCGAGAATGTTGATACTGCTCTGCAGGCGTAGAGATGTACCCTGAAGAGATGGAAGGGGAAGGAATGGTGACTTTTTTGCCGTGAACGCGCACACCTGTGTTTTCTTGGCATTGAACTCAACCAGATTATTGGTGCCCCAATTAGATATGAGGTCCAATACCCGATTGAGCTCAATGACAAGATTAACTCGATTCACTTCGGTTTCGACCCGCCCAGCCGCTGGGTGACCGTTATATCCTCCATGAACCGTACTATCATCTGCGTAGCAATGAATATTTCCAAGTGGAAGCATATCATTGATATGCAGAAGGAACAGCGTGGGGGACAGAACGGACCCCTGAGGGACACCAGCGTTCACTGACATGAGCCGCGAAGCGCATCCATCAGATATAACACGAAATTTGCGCTCATGCAGGAAGCCAGCGACCCAGTTGCAGAACTGAGCAGGCAGAGCGTATGCCGGGAGCTTGGAGAGAAGAGCTTTGTGCCAGACCCGATCAAAAGCCTTGGCTATGTCAAGGCTAACAGCCACCGACTCACCACGCTTGTCAATAGCCTCACCCCAAAGATGTGCAACGTACGCTAGAAGATCACCCGTTGATCGTTTCGGCCGAAACCCGTATTGGCGATCGTGAATTATGGAGTGTTCTTCTAGGTAGTGGACAAGTTGTTTATTTAAAATGCGCTCCATTACTTTACACAAAACTGAAGTTACGGCTATGGGGCGGTAATTCGATGGATCTGACCGATCTCCTTTTTTGGGGACCGGTTGCACATTAGCTTCTCTCCAAGATTCCGGCACACAACCTGAAGAGAGCGAGAGACGGTAAAGGCGCGTTAACACGGGGGACAACTCCGCTGCACACATTTTTAGGACTATTGGAGGGATGCCATCAGGACCATTAGCTTTCCGGACATCGATTGACTGCAGCTCCGCACGGACGTCACGCTGCCTGATTTTAAAATCGGGCATTGTGTGGCCACAGTGAGAAATTGTAGGTGGCTGTGCATTGCAGTCATCGACTCGGGAGTTAGCCGCAAAGAGTTTGGCCAGGAGATCGACTTTCTCCTGCGGCTTGTGAGCTAAAGTTCGATCAGGACATCTCAATGGTGGCAGCGAGGGTTGGCAGAAGTTCGATTGCACGGCTTTGGCCAGACGCCAGTAGCTACGGCTGCCCGTAGGATGCGTCAGTAGTTCTTGGCCGACTCGTGCAACGCGCTGGGCATCCGCTCTAATGTAAGCTCTTTTGCAGGACTTGGTGGCATTATTATAGGCTGCTTTCAGCGAGCAGGTTTCGGGATCCCCAAGAGCTTTACCCCTGATCCAAGCGCGGTATGCCGCCTGCTTGTTATCAGCAGCGTTGGCACACTCGCGGTTGAATCAACGGTTGCGCCTGCCTTTGCTGATGAGATAGGAGTGCGGAATATAGTATTCCATCCCTAAAACTATCTCATCAGCAACTGCAATCGCACTAGCTGTCGGGTCCTTCCCACTGAAGCAGCGCTGCCCCCAAGGAACGGGTGCGAAATAGTCCCGCATACCATCCCAATCTGCCGACGAGTAGTGCCAAATCTGGCGTTTCGATACCGCTGAAGGCGGTAGCGGAGCCAGAGGCACTTTACTGGATACCAAGCAGTGATCCGAAGATCCCAAAGGAGCTCGAACCTCCACTCGGTAGCCAGCTGGGCGACTCGTCAGCAGAAGGTCCAACAAAGAGGGCGCGTGACCGACTACGTCTGGGATCCTGGTGGGCTGGTTCACCAGTTGAGTCAGGTCGTGCGTGAGAGCGAAAGCATGGGCAGTTCTACCAGCATGGTCAGTTTTGGAGGAACTTAACCACAACTCGTGGTGAGCATTGAAGTCCCCCAAAAACACCAATTCCGCCGATGGAAACCGCTCCTGCGCATCATCTGCTACCCGACTAAGATGGTCCAAAAGTCGAGTTGTTTCCATGTCGCCATTATGGGATTGGTAGACGCAGACGTAGACACGGCTATGTGAGTCCAAGTCGACGTGTACCACAAGGAGGGAAAAGGAAGGGTCCTCCAGACAGCCCAGACGGCGACAGCAAACATCCGTCCGAACGAACAAGCAAACTCCGGCTTTGGATTTGAAGGATTCTTTAAGCACAAAGCCCGGATAGTGCAGGTAGCTGGTGTCGGCCGGACAGATTATTTGCGTCTCCGTCAAAAACAACATTGCTGGCCGTGCCGTCTCAAGATGGTGGTGGACGGCATTGAGGTTTGCAGTGAGTCCGCAGATGTTAGCGAACTCGACCTCAAACGGTATAGTTGTGGTGGGGGTGTGCACCGCTGTAGGACCAGTTTTATTGTGAGGCGCTGTCATGGTGGAGAAAAGGAGGGAGGCGTGAATCGAGGAAATGCTACCGCGATGCAAATAGTCAAAGTGCAGCGGCCTGTTTCACCAGGGATCTGCCTACAGAAGAGTATAATTAACCCGCCGAACGGAAGGGCCCCCGAACCCCCCCGGGAATGGCCGCCGGGACCCCACCTTCCGGTCACCAACCGGCACGACGGACCACCCCGAGATTATGCGTGGCAGCCTCACGAGCTGGTTAGGCTCGCTTGGGCCCCTGTACTGTGCCACGGGCGGCCAGCGGGACAGCCGTTTCTACGGGTCTCCCTGGTCGGCGGGTTAACGAAGTCCTCCTGGCACTGGTTTGACGGAAGCCTCCACAGACCAAGTGCATCGCAGTAACATCCACTCGAGCTCTGGTTATACGCTGACTGATCCCGAAACGCGACCGACAAGCGGTCACTTGACGGGTTTTACACCATGCGTACGGTGGTCACTAACCAGACGGGCAAGCCCTACCACGCAGTGGAGCATATGAAAGCTCGAAAATCCGTTAGTCGCCTCTTACGACACCCACCGGAGGAGAGGGGCGGAGAATAGTATTCTTTCTCCGCCTCCGCACGGATAAGAATTAATAAGTATGCACAATATTTTCAATCCCATCCAGGTCGAGAGGCCTTAGATCTACTCGACTAACGATAAAAAGTTTCCAGTTCTTCCTGCCAAACTTTCATTCGATCAATTATAAAAATGTCAATGGTTATATCGACAAAATATATTTTAGTCAGTTGTTTGTTCGATCAGTAACAGAAAGGCCAAATGTTTTGTCGACCTTATGTCTAACGGCAAAATGAGTTTTGATAACACGTGTGGGGTGTAATGTACGTATAGTCGACCATGAAATTGTTTTATCACTTTTGACAAAAACTTCCATTACAATAAAATTTCGCTAAGGCTCATTGTCAATGATGACAACGCATCTGTCACTTGGACTTTTAAACAAAAATAGAACTTGTTGTTTTATTATATGCAAACAAAATTCACTTCTAAGGTGGTAAAGCAATTTCATTGTCGACTATAAATACTTTTGACTTATCTAGTGTTGTGTTGAATGACGATGCTGCGTTAAGGGTGCGCCGACCAAAAAATGACAAAAAAGTCACGGTTACGTTTAAGTTGAGTCAAGGTTAAATTGATATAATTGAAAATACTATCGTATTAAATAAACAAAATATATATTTAGTATTAAAGGGAACGTGTTTACAATTCGCACATCTGGGACGGTTCCGCTAAGTACCTTCTCGATGCCTTGGACAGATTGCAGCGTCGCGCTGAATGCATTATCGGCAATGCAGAAGTGGCAAATACTCTTGAATCTCTGCAATTGCGTAGAGATGTTGCGTCACTCAGCGTGTTTTACCGCTTATACCATGGCGAGTGCTCTGAAGAGCTGTTTGACCTCATCCCACCTTCTCCCTTTCTTCATAGGAGTACACGTGCTGCTCTTCGGAGTCACCGATTCACTGTCTCAAATATCCCATCGCGCACAAAGAAATTTGGTGACTCGTTTCTTTGTCGCACCTCCAAAAGATGGAATAGTCTACCAGCACACGTTTTCCCTCCTTCCTATGATATGGGGTCCTTCAAGAGAGGCGTGAAGAAGCACCTTGTGGGCCGGCAGAGTGAAGTTGACTGATGCTACGTTTGTTTCCACGCTGCACCAGTTGTCTTCGCGTCTGGACTTCATTTCCACTTAACATCAGGTGGGATGGAGTCATTTGCCGAGCTAAGTATAAACAAAAAAAAAAAATTAGTCCGATGTATAAATTCATAACTCGCTATAGTTTTTTCTACAATATCATTTAGAGTTGGGCAAAAATCATGAAAACGCAGCGTTTAGTTGATATCTTATAGTTTATCTAAATTATTGTGCCTCTGATTTTGTCTAAACAAACACCAATGGTCTAAACTACAAATCGTCCGTCTCACATTTTCGATTTATCCAGCGGTTTTTTAAATTATTATTTTTCAAATTAACACGTTAAATTCCCCATACAAAATAAGTATGGCCGCACGGCATCAAATAAATATGGACTTAGACATTTCAAATAAAATATATGACACTTGTCATTTACGGACGGCGCACCCTTAATTACTGCCCCAGTCAACGTTGTCAGACATCGTTTGATGCTCTTTACGGACCATGAATATTGAAGTGAATGGAAATTTCATCTCTGCCTCAAATATTATGCGTTGGCTTCAAGTTTAAAAACGCTTTTAAAAAGTTTATATACGCTGGAGCAGTTTCTGCATTAATATTAACAAACCTTTTAATATTGTAAGAGTGCTAAAAACTCAATAAGCTACTAAACAATCAAAAAGATCTTCGTATTTATGTATAGTAGGTTTAAATTTGTAAGTTGTAGGGCAGTTGTGGCTCTCGCTTAAATTAAAATTGTTGATAGTGACATCCATATTGATTTTCCGTCACAATATGTATTGTTTTCCTTCTTTGTCAAGATATTTTTACTACTTATGTCATTATTTATTAATTTGATGCAGACTTTACGTACGTAACGTATATTTAGTACATTTTTACGATCCATATACCCTACATTTTATTTTTCTTGTTTAATGCGAAAGCGCTTGGGATTGTGATGTTAAGCAGGAGGTGCACTCCACCAGGAATCCTCATCTAGGTAGGAATTCGAAGAAACAGACCTTCCAGAAGAAAACAAGCGAGATTGAGGAGTGAACGTCAGCCCGCCGCGCCGCTACGATAGGGGACTGGATGTAATTTAATCGTTAAAGAAAATAGATTTCAAAAGTTTTTTCTGTTTCTCATTTTTTAAATAGAGACTTCAAGTCTCTATAATACTAAGAAACTCGCTATCTTATCGTATAACTATCAGAACAGTGAATTCACGTGGAATTTAATATCATTATAAACTACCAAAAGTTTATATAAAGCATAAAATTCAAAGGTGATCTGCTTAAGTAGCAGCGTTAACTTATTTATAGGAAAAGCGTTGATCGTAAAAGTATGATACGACGCCATCCCACATTAACGTGCGGGTGTAACGCGACCGTTTTGTCTCCGCCTGTGTGTTTTAGTGTGCCGCGATATATTGCTCTGTCAATAAAAATTTATTCGCAGTAAAATATGGAGGTACGCCGTAAATCGCGCCGAGGAGGGCCGGCGTCGTTCCAGCTAAAAGGGAATATTTCCAAGAGAGACAATTGTTTTAACAATAGGCAGTTGTGTTTTGTTTCAGCGCTTACACAATAAAACATTGCGCTCTTGTTATTTTTAAGTATTTACTTATGATGATGGCAAACATAAAAAATCTGTTGTTAAATAAAAATATTTAGGAAAGAGAAATTGCTTAGATTACAAATGTGTTTACTTAACAACATTACTAGTCGGATTTACCCATCCGACCGAGCATAGGCCGATTTCGAAATGGAACATTCTAAACTCCGACTCGCCTTGTAAGTGGAGGTTGCTAGGTACAGCGTTCATGAATATTCGCCATCCCCAACTTCACAGCTGGTGAGATACAACCTGTAAATGGTTTTATTGGCTATATAATATGCAATATAAGACAACGCGGAGGTGTAAAATGTTTTAACGGGATGGCTTATGGCAGGTGTGGTTTAGACATGAGGTAAGCCAATAATGGCAGCTGTGAGTTTCGTGTTCCAACTTCAATATCGCTTTATAAGGAAATGTTCATGCATGGAAAGTAATAAGCTAACGGAATGGAGTGTGAACCGAATTGTCATGGGGGTCTTTATACCATGTTTTTTAGGGTTTCGTACCCAAAGGGTAGAACGGGACCCTATTTACTAAGACTCCGCCGTCCGTCCGTCTGTTTGTATGTATGTCTGTCCGTCTATCACCAGGCTGTATCTCATGAACCGTGATAGTTAGACAGTTGAAATTTTCACAGATGATGTATTTCTGTTGCCGCTATAGCAACAAATACTAAAAAAAATATTTAAGGGGGCTCCCATACAACAAACATGATTTTTTTGCTCGTTTTTGCTCAATATTGATCTTACTCACGCGCCCGCGTCACGACAGCCGAGCGCCGACACGCGCGACGTGCGCCGACCGAACCCAATGATGCGGCGCACGCGCTTCGCTATAGAACAAACGGTCAAACCCAACAACCACCCATGACCTGACTCAACCATCAGGTTATGCTGACCGAAGCGCGGGAGATGGCGCCAGCCGGCAGTAGAAAAGATGTCATTTTATTACAATTGAATAGGTATTCATGTATGTTATAGTATAATGTAGGTAGATTTATGGTGTTATTACATATTCGATGTAAATTACGGATTGAACTGTAAGAACTTTTTTTAAACATTTCAATTAGACCAAATACCAAAACATACTGTAAGCTCTTTATGCGTAAAACGGAAAATGAGGGTATACAAGCCACCAACTAATTATGAGACGACTAACACCTCAGTCTCCCTGTGACCACGGACCCTGCAAAGGGTTCGAAACGTCAGGATAAACATTAAATAAGTAATGTGTAAAATAAACGCGAGTAGATCCGTAAAAGTTGTTTCATTTCAATTAATTTTATATGAGGAGCTCCAGGGCGCAGTGGTTAACGCACCCGGTCTGCGATTGCTAAGGTTAAGCAAATTTTGCAAAAGCCGGTCATCGGATGGGTGACAAAAAATTATCATCTCCAGCTTCTCCGTGCTTTGAAAAGCACGTAAAGCCGTTGGTCCCGGCTGCATTAGCAGTCGTTAATAACCACCAATCCACACTGGGCCCGCGTGGTGGTTTATGGCCCGTTCTCCCTACCCATCCACCCTTCCTTCCCCAGCAGTGGAGGCATAACGTGAGCTGATAACGATATTTTATTATACCTTCTAAAACTTAACTTAACTTAGCTAAACATTTATAACAACTACCGTGGTTAAACGAAGTTCTTTATTAAATAAAACCCATTATAATATGAAATTGCTTTTGTAATAGAGTTTAAAGTTTAATGACTGCCAATTGGTATTACCAAATTGAGTATCGCCGCAGTTTGAAGTGTTTCATCCACGCTTCATCCAATTTGCATGTCGTTGGCGACGAGCCGCAGCGGCCAACAACGCTATCACGCCATGCGCAACTTTAATTATCTGATGCGAACTTATCACTAACAAAATTAACAGTAATTCTTTACAATAATATTATAATAACTTCTAAGTGAAAACTATTTGCTTTTTTTAAATAACTATATGAATTATTAAGAGGTCCGTCTTGATAGAAGACTGTATTTGAAGTCGGTCGAAGTAAGGAGTTTCATTTATCTACTAACTCAAAAATAATACTTGTAAAAATATAATAAAAACTAGTGGCCTGCTTCGTCCGCTTAAGAACACCCGTATCAAAGAATGGACCCCTATAGCAGCGCCACCAACCGGATCCAATTGTAAATCTAAACCATTCTCGAACCCACTTGAATACACACAGAAAATTTCATCCAAATCGGTCAAAAAATTCATCAAATACGCACAGATGATTTATATAAATAAATATATTAAAACTTGTACTGCTCCCGCAGCACACCGAATGCATGTTTTAATTTGAAAAAGCTTTGACAATCACAAATTCATGCAGCATTCACATCCACAAAAACAAATACTTAGGCTTGTTACAGTTCGCCACACAGCGCAAATAATACAGTTATTTTATTTTTAAAAAGTAACGTTCCCATCTTAAGGTCGGTGTGAAGTGGAGGGTGAGAGATTTACATATCTTAATGCGATTTTTTTCACATTCGTGACGTCACTGCAGACTGAAAAACCGTTGTAACATCCTACGCTCGCCGGCACGTGACTTTCAACAAAGTCAATTTTAGATTTCATTCTATTTTTTTCTTTCAGTAACATTATATCTTAAATGAAAAGTATCTGTCTATTTTTATTAAAGATTGGAAGGGCTAGATAATTGATCATTAAACGAACTTACCTGAAGTGACGTTCTATCATAATTATACGAAGGCTTCGTCTGAAGAGATTAGAATACTTGTAGTACACGAACCGTGTGGCCATTCAATCACTATAGTTGAGAAATACAAATACAAAATTAAAAAAAAAAAAAAAACATTTTTTAGTCAACTTACTGTTTGTACTTTCTCACCTGGCAACATCCTTGCCGCCATTTTCATTTAGTTCAGAGCAGTTAGGTATATAGGTAGATAAAAGTAGGTTTTTTTTTTTTTTTTACTTATTTCTTTATTTGGGTTTGTTAAACTGGGAGGGTGGGAGCTAATCTCTTCAGACGAAGCCTTCGTATAATTATGATAGAACGTCACTTCAGGTAAGTTCGTTTAATCATCAATTATACTTTGCTTCGTCTTCGAGATTAGAATACTTGTAGATCTTTAGAGATTTGAAATTAGTAATTAAAAAAGAAAAAAGAAATATGTTTATATATATATATCTTTATATAATCATATACATAACATACAACAAGAGAAAAGAAAGAAGTACATTCATATAAGTACCTACTTTTATACATTAATAATAACATATTTATATTACGTATCAAAATTATGATCAAGAATAGACATTGCAAAATCATTATTGCTATCTCGCATCAAAGATTTTTGATAATATCGAGCGAATACGCAGGATGAATCTGACCATCCAGCAGTTTTTCGTATCAAGTCAAGGCTAACACCACGTCTATGGGCAAAAGACGTGGATGCATGTCTTGTCGAGTGGGCAGAGAAAATATTGGTGTCAATGCCACTCTTACTTAAAACTTCTTTTACCCAACGACTGATAGATTGGGAACAGACTGGTTTATGTGGACTCTTAAAACTAACGAATAACTGATTCTCTCTTCTTATACAATTTGTTTTATTAATATAAACAAGTAATGCATTTGCTGGGCATATCTGAGGCTTTTCTCTAAAAAACGGCAAATTTAGGCAGGGTTGACATGAACCAGGACGTGAAGACTTTATTAGATTTGGTATTTTGATCATAATATTTTCATTATTGATTTCAATGTTTGACACATTAATTTTAATTAAAGTCTGCACTCTATGTGCGGTAACAAGTGCTAACAATGTTACAAATTTTTTGGTTAAAATTTCCAAACTAATATCTTCATTTGGGTACCAATTTTCTAAAAAGCTTAAAACAATAGATGGATTCCAGGTAACATTATATTTAGGCAGTGGCGGACGAAGGCGGTAGAAACCCTTAAATAATCTTGTTACTCTATCATCAGATCCTATTCTAGTACTTACAATTAGAGATAATGCCGATCTATAGCTATTTAATGTACTGTATTGAGCACCAGTATGAAAAATTTTAGTTAGGAATGAAATAGCATATGGGACTGATGCTTCATAAACATCAATATTGTGATGTTTACAATATACAAACCATTTTTTAAAAGCAACACCATATTGTTTGATTGAGTTGTCCGATAATGAAGCACACATGATTCCTAGTGCGCTGGGAGAGATGCCCCTTCTTGATAGTGCAGTGCGGATAATTTCGCGGCTACCAGCGTAACTCTGTGTTGCAGTTGTCTGTTGGGGACAGATATCAAAGTTTCTGAATTTGTTCCAAGAGTAATCATATCGCGACATAATAATTTAAATATAGGGAACCATGGTTGACTGGGCCAGAGCGGAACAACTACTATGCCTTCAGCATTATCCGTAATAATTTTACGGACCATTTTTTAAAATAACAGAAACTGGAGGAAACGCATAAAAATTTAATCCGTGCCAATTTACAGTAAATGAGTTGACTGCAAGAGCGCCTGGGTTTCTATGCCAAGAAACATATGTATTACATTTTTTTATTAATCTGGTAGCAAATAAGTCTATGTCAGGTTTCCCAAAATGCTTAACGATCTTTCTAAAGGCTCGATTAGTTAGTTCCCATTCAATGTCAGGATGCGATCGTCGAGATTCTGCATCTGCCACTTCGTTGTCTTGGGAGCTAATGTAGGAAGCGTAAACAAAAATATTTCTTTCCTCGCACCATTTCCACATTTGTTTTGTAATATCGGTAAGGTGGGGAAATCGCACGCCCCCCATTTTGTTTATATAAGAAATGGCAGTTGTGTTGTCTACACGAAGGAGAATTTGGCAATCGCTCAAATCACTCGCAAAAACCCTAAGACCAAAATATGCTGCTAAAATTTCTAAATAATTAATGTGCATTGTATTTTCAGCATCACTCCATTTCCCATTAGCTTTATCCTTGCCACATGCTGCCTTCCACCCTGTTTTGCTGGCATCAGAAAAAAATTCTATTTTATAAAAATCGTGTCTAATTGGGTTATTGGAGTAATCAATATGTGTCAACCACCAATCGAAATCACTATTAAGATATTCAGGAACTGTCATGATGCTGTCATAATCTTATGTTTTTTCTAAGGCAAGATATTTACAACGCTCAATGTTTTTAGTATACACCCAACCATATTGGATACCAGGGCAGGATGAGGCAAGGTGTCCTGCTAATCGGGCAAACTGCCGTATTGTACATCTCTTTATCATAATGAATTTTAAAATTTCTTTTTTTATCAAAATTTTTTTTTCATTAGTGAGAGAAATATGGAATTTTTTTGTGTCTATAATAAATCCTAAGTATTTACATACAGTGCTAGGCATTAATCGACTTTTTTCATAGTTGATAATGAAGCCTAATGATTCTAAGATAGTTACTGTATGAGAAACATTTTCTTGACAATTATTAAATGAATCAGCCATTAAACATAAGTCGTCTAAATAAATTGATGATATGTAGCCTAACGACCTCAGTAAAGATACTACAGGTTTCATGAGTTTTGTAAAAACCAATGGTGCAGTGTTTAGTCCGAAAGGAAGGACGTTAAATTCATAAAATTTATTTCTTTTTATTGATGAATTATCGTTAGAATTAGACACATTATCAATAAAAGTAAAACGTAAATATTTTTTATGCTCCTGATTTATAGGTAATAAAAAGTATGCATCTTTTAAATCAATTGTACTTAAAAATGAAATTTGTGAAATTAATTTTAAAGTGGTTCTTAAGTCCTCCATTTTAAAGTGGTTGGTCGTTATATATTTATTTAGTGATTTTAGATTCAAAATAAAACGTTTTTTGCCATTTGATTTAGGTACTAAGAAAATACTTGAAATATATTGCGTATTACAGGGCGCACATTCCGATATTGCACCGCAATTTAGTAATTCATAAATAGCAATTTGATATTCACTAATTTCATCCATGGAATAATTTTTAGAGGATGGTGTATAAACCTGAGTAGGGTTTGTATGAAATGGTATTTTATAGCCATCTTTGATCCACGATAAAATAAAGCAATTATTTGTTATGAGACGCCATCTGTCATGAAACAAGGCTAATCTACCAGCAGTACAGCTTACCTCGCCTAGCGGCGTGTCTGCATGCGCCCGCGTGAGCGCTGCTGCGCTGGCGGCGGCGGAGGCGCTTGATGCGCGAACGTCGGCGGTGGGTGCGGCGGTGGTGGCGGTGGAGGGGCTTGGTATCTGCGAGGCTGTTGCATTGCAGCTGCTGGTCTCCTCCCTGCTCCCGATTGCCTCGCTGGTGGGAGGGGAGGTCTCACATTTAAAGACCGGGATTGATTAAATCTCGGTTGAGAGGAAGGCGCTGTCTTAGCTTGCGGGATGGTCTTCATTTCCGCTCCAGATTTGTTTATCGCTCTTGCTGTTTTTAATGTATCCGCTAGTTTTTCTCCAAATAAGTAGCTGTCTATTTCAGTAGCATAAAGATGGTCTTTAATGTCTTTTCTTATAGTAGAAGTGACAAAACTTCTGCGTGACATTGATTCGATATACTGAGAATCACACAGAAGTCTACCTGAATCTAATAAAGGTTTTATGATCTCAGTGTCTTTGTTTTGACTCGAGAAAATTTTTGTCAATGCATGACTAATGCAACTTATGGCTACTGCTTGCTGGTTTTGTTTTGTCTCGATAGCTTTGTCTTTTTTGACTAATGTTTCGGACAAGGCGGCCTTTATTTCAGGGTTCAATTGGGGAGAGCCAATTTTTAGACAATTTTCTGGTAAAAAATGTTTGTCAAAAAGGTCTTTTTCACATCTTTTGACAGGCCATGGACTGCAATATGTTCCCAACGAACTGCTAGTTCACTCTGTATTGGTGAACTATACTTTTTATTTATTGAGTGAGTTTCGCCTAGAAGCTCGAGTATATTTTCATCTAAGGCAGACTCACCTTCGTTTGGCTCTGCAGAAGTCGAAGGTATATCAGACTCAAGTATTTGCGAGCTGGAGTTCTGCATATCGGATGGAGATAACTCGGATATTATTATTCCGTCATCTATGGTGTCAGTAAGGACTGGTTCAAAAACAGACTCGTTTGGTGGTTGGTTGTCTGAAAACAGACAAAAAAAGAGCTCAAATTATATTCATAAAAATAGGTCACAGGCTTATGACCTGAACTCACATTATTAATATGAAGGTGGGTAATCTCAACACTTTTCGCTATTCGATACAAAGGCGATAGTCTTATTAACTAACCTCAATGTATATTGACGTGAATGTAACACTCTCAAATATTAACCTTGCGGTAACATAAGTTATATTTTATTAAAAAAGAGTTTTTTTCTTAAATCTCAAATCTACGCAGACGAAATCGCGAGTAATAACATAAAACAACACACGCTAATAATAGGTATTTATTTCTCTGACGCCTGCTTATACTCCCCTGACGGCTGATTAGACTGCTTCGGCGGCGCTGACAAACCAAGAACCAATGTTTGATAGTTTAGTTTTGTGTGTTTATATTTTTTTAGAACGTAGGAATTATATTGTAATAATTATGTGTACCTACATGTTTTGTTACATATAAATTTTCTATCCTATCTAAATAAAACTTTTTCGTCTTCGTGGTTATGTATAATTATTTTTATTTCCTTGGATGATTCATTCCTATCACATTTATATACCAACCTGCGTTATCACTTATCAATCACAAAGCTTATTAAATATTTTAGAAGATTGCTTGTAGCTTGGACTAATAATAAATAGTCTATGCTTGTAGTAATGCAGTAACAACACGTAGTATTTTCCTCTTGATAATAATTTCTTAATGCTTTTGTTTTTTTTTATATTGCTACCAAGATTTTTACACTAAAGAGGTGCTAATGAACGTGTCAGAGCCGCTTAAGGTAATGCGTTTGTATTAACTGGCACGGCGTCGAGTCAACATCACAGCTCTCCTTTTAGCAGCTCGTTTGAGCTTCGGCGACTAGCTCACGTGAAATCACTGTAATAAGAGCTCTGATAGAATTGAGAATGAGCCGGGCGCCGGCAATCCCGGCAACTTTGACGGCACAAAAGCTGGAGCTCGTTTGCGAATTAAAACTAGGCTAGTCGAGTTGGATTTCGATAGGGGAATGCTACGAGCAGAGATGATTATTACATTAACCTGATCGCTGGAGTGTGTTATGATGCCGTCTTCATCAGGTTATTACCAGACTTTTTTACAGTAAAAGTTGAGAAAAATCTCTTTGGCTGACTCCTCATAGCCTTTGATAGGTAACCTAATTGACAAAGCCGCTACATTTTTTCTAAATAGTTTACTAACTTGATAATATTCTAAATGGCCACTTAACTGAGATCAAATAGTAGAAAATAATAACGATCTACCAATTTCACATTCTCTAAAATCTTTTGTGGATTTAATGAAACTCCCCATAGGAGAAATGCTATGAAGTAACACTCCAAAAAAGTTGTCCAATTCTGCTTTGTATTTGGTTGTCCCCGTTCCAGTCCATCTGCATTAGAGCTTGAGGCTTTTAGCTTAAACGAACAACGGGAAGCATCCCGTTGTTCGTGCCCTTAAGCATAAGGGCGATTCACACCGGACGGGGTGAGCAAACCTAAAAATAAATACTATAAATACGTAATTAGAATGATTATTAAATTGTAAGACAATGGTTGGTATAGAAACACTTGAACGAAAATATAATATGCATTTTAATAAGAAAGAAACTTTTTTAACTTCTGTGTAACCATAACATTATTAAATATTAAGGGACTGGAATAAGATCTTTAAATAAAATGATACATTTAAAAACGTTAATAATCGCGCACCATTGACGATTTTATTTTGTGTAGTTTGCTAAAGTTAAATATCTAAGTTAAATTGTTTTTATCCGCATGACGTTTATATAGGTTTGGAACACGTTCACGAGTTGTCACAAAAATTAACAGATTTAAATGAAATGGCCAGAATAGCATCACATACGCTATTGAGACTCAAAATACAAAACATCTGGTATGTAGGATATTCATTTGAATCGTTGAATATACCGCAAAACATCGCATCATTAAATTTCTATTCCCTTGTTGGTAATGCATTTTGCATTTCTAACCGAGCACGTTCTGCCAGGTGTGAATCGATCCTCAGAGACGTTGCTTAATGAACTTAAGCATAGCACTGCCCGTATATTCACTAGAAATAGAGGTACGGAAAGTTTCCGTGTCAAGTTTCAGCATTGAGAATGCAAACCTCTGTGCACACTGAACACTGAGCACTGAACATGAGAACTTCGTAACTTCATCAACATACTGCAATTAATTTTACTGACAATAACTTTGATTGTTGCGGAAAATGGGAAACATGGCGTAGGTATCCCAGACGTGTGGCATAGAAATTCTAAAATCAGTGATAATAATTCTTATACTATGTATCGTATTCGTAGTTGCCAGTGACTATTTGAAAGTCTGTGGTCGAACGTATGTTTCGAGATCTTTTGTACCTATTTCTATGCAGCAAAATAAACATACTGTTTAAAATTAAAGAATATAATATTACTTTACATTTATTGACAGTTTTAATTACACGATCACCAGTGTCATGATGTTTTTCTTTTTATGATCAAAGGAGGCAAACGAGCAAGCGGATCACCTGATGGAAAGCAATCACCGCCGCCCATGGACACCCGCAAAACCAAAGTAATCACGGATGCGTTGCCGACCTTGAGGAAGGAGTTGGATCTTGAGGAGGGAGAAGGAATTGGGAGGGGGAGGAGGTGAGAGCCTCCGGTACTTTCACTCACCGGACGAAACACAACAGCAACGAGTGCCGTTGTTTCACGCCGATATTCTGTGAGAGGGTGGTATTACGCCGGGCGAGCCGGCCCATTTCGTGCTGCAACGCAGCGTGGCTCTACCACTCAGAAATAAGATAAGACAAGATAAGATGTTAAATAGTTATAATACAGTTACTAACTAAAATAGTAATGGAAGCAATTTCAATGTTGAATAACCATCTCCTACTCCTCCTACTTTTAATTGTATCTCATCTCATCTCATCAACTAAAAGCTAAAACTTAAACTTCCTAAAAGCATCGCTCACTTCATCCTGAGTTTGCACTTCGTTGGTTCCCGCTTATACAGTTAGCTTCCACTCCACCATAGGTAATCTGAAAGAGATCTGTTAAACAGATAAGTCTACATTTGCTCACTGTTCGTACAATATTTTCTACTAACATGTGTTTTCGCGTAATCAAAAAAAAATGTTTACACTAAAGCTGGATGCTCGAAGTGGATCGGAGCTAATGGCGCAGTGGTTAGCGCACTCTGTCTGCGATTATTGAAGTTAATCAACTTTCAAAAAGGTCGGTGATCGGTTAGATGCTTAAAAATGTTCATCTCAGTTCCAGCGTGCTTCAGAAGGCACGTTGTTGGTCCTGGCTACATGAGCAGTCGTTAACAGCCACCAATCCACTGGGCCCGCGTGGTGGTTTATGGCCCGTTCTCCCTATCCATCCACAGGGAAGGCTCGTGCCCCAGCAGTGGGGACATAAAATGAGCTGGTGAATGATACACTTCCTTACTGTCATCACTAAGTCCTCGAATGCTGCATCGCTCCAACTCACCGCATTTATCATAGGAGATAGAAATTCAAAAGTTAAGCTTTAAAAATGGCGCGGTTATCGTTCTTATGATAATTACGTCACGGGCGAGTTTCAGTCGACATTAGGCTCACGTAGGCACGGCCGGCTCGTTAGCGGGTTAGGCTTTGCATGCGTTTGAGCCACACGCGCTACTTATTCAAGTTACTTATATGGATTTCTATTCATATATGTTCACTTTCAAACGTTAGTGGTCTATTTTAGACAAAGATTTATAAACGAAAACTAATCACTATACATCAGTGATGTTTACATACAGGGGATGTTTGCATCGGGGATGTTTGCACACTATCGCACTGATGGCTTTAATGCCATTTTACGCAAAAGACGGCATCCCTGATCCGGAGGGTGCGGGACAGTCCCAATAGCATCCTGATGACTATAGCTGAGTGGTTCTCTTCACATTTATGGGAGAGTCTTATAAATAAAGTTTTAAATTAATTAGTTTACTAACAACCTTCTATGTATTGTACTACTAACTGATATGGATTAAGTTATCCGAAATAAATGGTTTTATTATTTATTATTTATTTATTTATACTCGTAGGTATGCAAGCATTTGGTGTGTAGTCAGTACAAGCCTGCTCACAAAAACTTAGTCAAATCGTCGTCGGTATAAAGGTATGTCCAGATGCCTATTACTAAGTAAGCGTTAATCTTCGTTTTATAACTTTGTTTAAAACTATGCCAAAAAGGACTTGATACCAAAAATAAATGTTTATATAATTTTTAACGCAAATTTTGTTGCGAACAAATTACAAAAACACAAATGTTGAAAAAATTTCCACGAGCAGGGTTTGAACCTGCACCCTTCTGACATACCGGGTCAGGTGCTCTTCCAATTGAGCTATCGTGGTTCTAACCAGCCCGCCGAAATTATTCAACACTATTTACTTTTTACTTTGAAAGCCAAAGGCGCCCATTCAATGTTAACAACTACCGTCATTAACATCCGATCATAATATTTTTACAAATACTAAAGATCAGTTAAGATGTAGGCAAGCTATTTATAAATGTTTATATAATTTTTAACGCAAATTTTGTTGCGAACAAATTACAAAAACACAAATGTTGAAAAAGTATTATGATCGGATGTTAATGACGGTAGTTGTTAACATTGAATGGGCGCCTTTGGCTTTCAAAGTAAAAAGTAAATAGTGTTGAATAATTTCGGCGGGCTGGTTAGAACCACGATAGCTCAATTGGAAGAGCACCTGACCCGGTATGTCAGAAGGGTGCAGGTTCAAACCCTGCTCGTAGAAATTTTTTCAACATTTGTGTTTTTTTACCAAAAAGAAATCAAATTAATCTGGGTCAAGAACTTTATTTGGGCTATCGTGACGACTAGGGATGCCAGAAGGTGCAGCTTCGTATTTTACTCGCATCGTAAAATGTATCAACACTTTTGTGGTACATTTCTTCGCAATAAAATTGCTACTACGTATTGAACGCTACAATGTTTGTTATTTTCGTCTGTTTCGATTGGTTATCTAGAGTGTTAATTTACTTTTTACAGCTTTTTTATACTTTGGCAACAAATATAACAACAAAAATACTACATAACAATATAATGTTATTTATTATTAGAAATAAATGTAACTTTTTTGTGTAGTAATTTTAAAAGAAAAAGATAGAATCTTGTTGCTGACTCATTTTCTCGGATAGAGTTAGTTCAGTCTTTATTGCACCAGTTGTTTGTAATATATTCAAGATGCACATCTTCTTAGAACATAATAAATTAACATTAACACAGCAAGGATTGAAACATCAGTAAAAAAATATATCTAAAATGAACGTTGATTTATCCGTAAAAAAATTACTTATCTTTAGTTTATATAAAACAAAACTTTGCTTTTAACTTTGATTCGTTTTGGAAAATAAAATGCCAATCTAACTAATCTAAATCTACTAAACAGAATACCAGAGCAGCAGGCTCCGACTGAGCCATGGACTATTATTATTACTGATCTGTACCATGGACTCCTTGCCTCAGCGGCCGATTGGCATAGTGGTCCGATAGCCAAAGGTCCCGAAGATCCCGGGTTCAATTCCCAGGTCGGTCAAAGAGTGTTTCTGATTTTTGGATGCATAGCCCGGGTTTGTGATCACGAATCCGCATTTAGTAAGCGTGGTGATTAAGCCTTATCCCATAAATTGTAGCGATGACTTGATTTCATAAAAAGAGGCCATTTCCCAGTAGTGGGACAGTTATAGGCTATTTAATTACTTACTTACATACTTATTTACTTACCATGGGCTGTATAATTAGTACATGGCTGTGGCAGTGTTGGCAACACATAACGGGTCGCCGCAATTTTTATTTATTAATTTCTTATTGGTACAGTCAACAGCAAAAGTAGATGATGTTTACTAGATTTCAAAATTAAGTTATATCTAGTGTAAGCCGATAGTGTAAGTCGCTATTTTCTATATAACTACAGTCAAAGTCCGCAGGTACAAGAAGGCAATCGAAGGTTTTTCGATATGCGTTTAGAAAGTTTTGATTTTCATACTGATTTCATATTTTGAAACTTGACCAATCATCAGTTACCTTTGCTATTGACTGTTCTTGTTGTATGTTAAGTTATGTATTAATGTAGTTATCCATTAAATGTATTTTTCTTTGTTTAAACAATGTGGCTGTGTTATAAGGGTACGTCGGGCCTTACCTGCTGAAGGCTGCGGCGCTCATTCGAATGGTGCTATTTACAAAATCTGCGAACATTGCCCGGCGCTATTGAATCTGGGCCCTGAATGCTGGCCCATGTTTCAGGCTAATCACTTCCCGTTACGGGTAGTAGGTAATAACGTGACTCACTTGTAAATAGGTTTCAATTGACGAAGCAGGTGCTACCTACAAGGGTTGGTTTCAGGTTTATTGTTGACCTTTTGCCTGCCACAGTCGGCTGTAATCGAGAAGCGATATCGTGCCCTGGGTGACTAGTGCTACTTTCATTCGTAAAAACGAGAATTTGCATGGATTTTTCTCTCGTTTTTTACCAAGGGCATTGCTCTAACGCAAAATGCAAAATTTCGTCTTCAATAACGTTATCAAATGGTAAATGAAAATCGCACTCTGCACACTGTACCTACGCCATTGACGGCAACAATTGACATACAGTTTACAAAAACACAAAATAGATGTTGAAATGAAACAACTTTTGGTCGTCTCATAATTAGTTGGTAGCTTGTATACCAAGGTACCAAGGTACACCTACAAGCTACCAACTAATTATGAGACGACCAACACCTCAGTTTCCCTGTGACCACGGACCTGCAAAGGGTTCGAAACTTTAGAAAACAAAATAGATATTTTATTTTTTATTTTTAAATGCTATTTGCTGTAGGTACTTAAACTGAATTATATATAGCCGCCCGAATTGCGGAATACCCAGGTTCGATTCCTGGCTGGGTCGGGTAGGCATTCAAATTTTTCATTGTGTTTTTTGTTTTCACATTACTTTCATTATGTTTTTTTTTTATTTATTTATAAGGACACATTACAGCCAACAGTTAAAAACACTAAACTTGATAGTTAGTAATATAAGTATAATTTAATGGTTTAGCATATTGAGATATTAGCTGTATTGGTGCCAGAAGGCCGTGAATGTTTATTCTACAACTACGATTACATTATTATAGTAATTATTGGGGTGGTATGGGGTGGTGGTGGTAATTATTAAGGGTGAGCTACTCTATAACAGTATTATAGATTAGCTCACCCTTGTATATGTTTTTTGTAATGTAATTTAGACTGTAATTTTAATGTACAATAAAGGATTCAATTCAACAAAGGTAACCGACATAGCCCGAAGAGTTGCGAAGCTCAAGTGGCAGTGGGCAGGGCACATTGCTCGCAGGACTGATGGCCGCTGGGGCGGGATAGTCCTGGAGTGGCGACCGCGTACCGGAAAGCGCAGTGTGGGCAGGCCTCCAACAAGGTGGACCGACGATCTGGTGAAGGTCGCGGGACGCCGCTGGATGCGAGGAGCACAAAACCGGTCGTTGTGGAGATCTTTGGGGGAGGCCTTTGTCCAGCAGTGGACGTCTTTTGGCTGAGATGATGATGATGATGATGATGAAAGAATTCAATATTATTTTATTTTATTTTATTTTAGGAATATTAATAAAAGCCATTAAATTTTATTGCCACATCGCACGTCACGAATCAAATTGATTCCAAACCTCACCCCGCCGTTGTGTCCTCATCGTTTGGCTCCTCGAGATCTGACTCCGCAGATCGAGGAGGCAAACGTTTTCATTTCCTCTATATTTTTTTCGTTTCCCTTTTTAGACATGTCGTTGTTTGAAACGTCTGCCTAGAGTTATAAGGTTTTGTCGCCTGACGAATAAGAATGAGCTTTCGAAAGTGCTTAACGCGCCCGGTCTGCGATTGCTAAGGTTAAAGTAACTTTCGCAAAGGCCGGTCATCGGATGGGTGACCAAAACTTTATCATCTCGAGCTCCTCCGTGCTTCGGAAGGCACGTAAAGCCTTTGGTCCCGGCTGCATTAGTAGTCGTTAACAACCACCAATCCGCACTGGGCCCGCGCCGCGTGGTGGTTTATGGCCCGTTCTCCCTATCCATCTATAGGGAAGGCTCGTGCCCCAGCAGTGGGGACATAAAATGAGCTGATGAAGATGATGATGATGATGATAGTAAAAAAACACATGTTTTTCCTCCGTTTATAACAAATGACTATCCATTAAATAGTACACTATTGATTGGCTACATAATTAATAGATATTAACATTCCACAGTTACATAACAACTCACCGGCTATATTGCATAAATAATATTGTTTGAAAGTTTAATGGTGATAGCTCATGTAGGGCTCTACTTCGAAAACGCTATTGGTCGATAGTTTAAAACATTGAATAACTATTATGTGTGTATTCATATGAATGATATTGATAACGCATAGGTCTAAAAACAATAAAATGGTCCGTGTAATTTAAGTTTTATTTAAAAAAAACATAAATAGTGTATTTCTTTAAGGTTGGCATGAAGATGTAGAAAATACCATATATACTCGTTAATTTGTAGGTATGTAGTTACTGATTCAAATAGAAAATAAAATATTTTTTTGTTGAAAAAGTTAATACATAATATACATCTACTGAGTAAGCTTCTACAAATTTTAATGACATATCATCATTGTCATTAAAATTTGTGTGTGTGTCGCAAGGCTGCATTTAAATGTACAAGAACAATAACATTTCAAAAATAAATGGTTTTTTTTTAACCCTATTGAAGGTAGCCCGACGGTAGACTCAATGAGCGATCGCCTGAAACAACTTCCGCATAATTGTCATTCAATCAATAGCATCCGCCTAACCGTGTTTCGATAAATCACCGACATTGCGTAGCGATTAAATTTATCGGAACATAGATTTCTTGGTGAAATTATTCACAAACGGTTATTATCTCAACTAATCTAGGTACCTGCTTTCAGAGTTATGTTTAGTACAAGCTTCAATAATCACAATAAAAAAAATAAAATAAAACACTTTTATTTCAGACTATACGGTCCATGATTGGTTAATTAAAGGTTAGTAACAAAAATAGCTTATTCTACATAAGTGGTGTTAGTAAATACACATACAATATTACTTAACTAAACCTAAATTATTTTATAACAATGCCATCGTATTTTTATTTAGAAAATCAATTGTAATTTTTCCTTTTTTTTCGTTGACAATACCCATCAATTGTAGTGATGACTCGATTTCAATGATGAAGGCCTTTGCCCAGCAGTGGGATAGTATATAGGCTATTTGTTTTAATTTACTTCACGTTGGAGGTTTTAATAGACAGTATTCTAATTATTATCTTACTGACCCACAACTATTCAAAGCTTTTAGCCAGAGCCATCTGGTTAGCGCTAGATAAATGAAAGTAGCCGGCGAGCGACCCGCCATTAGTATTCCACTCCGTTTTAGAGTTTTATTATCACGCTTCACGTCTCGCCAGGCGTCACTCGACTCCTTTACGACTGCAATTCGCAACGAGACATATGTAAGCGGTAGTAGCTATAAATCTCGGGCAAACTTAACTCTGCACTTACGTTTCCTACAAAGTAACCTTTACGTCTCCTCAATAAGGGCAAAGCAGGTTTCAATGACATCGTGCGGGAAGCAGCCGTAAGATTTGCGTGCGCGTGCGGGCGGTGCGGCGTTACGGCTCGAGGCCTCGTTTCGTCGCGAAATCGAGCGCGGTGTGTTTTGAATGCGAATAATGGGGACGGCAATGCCTCCTCCAATTCTGTATGTAAATTGTGACAATGGTTACATTTGAGAGCATTTAGGAGCTATTCGAGGAGTTTATTCAGTTTTCTAAATTATTGGCGTGTGCGTGTGTGATAATGTGAATGATTTAAGAACGGCAAATGTTTCACTTTATTGGACTAAGCCAGCTAACAAAAGCAACAACTAAAACTGCTCCTAGTAACAAACTTAGAGCGTCCAACGTTGCAACGTTCCAGGGCATTGCGATCCACGCTGTGTCAGTTGCATGAAGGAGAGTGCGTAGCGTCCATAAAGAAAATTGTATATGAAGCGTCTCTATGCGAGTAGTTTCAGAAGCGCGGAGCGCGAAAAGTTTGCGAACTTAGTGAATACCCACCTTTACAATAGATAGGTACGGCTAGCAAGTTGTCAGCCTTAGTTGGCGTAGCTCTAAGACCATAAACTTTATTGATACCTTGATAACCAACCTACCTTGATATTCGGAGGCTGGACGACCTAGTCAAGGCGGTGGGCAGGCGATGGATAAGGATGGCGCAGGACTGTGAAGAGTGGCGTGCGAGGGAAGAGGCCTATGCCCTTCAGTGGTCGAAAGTAGACTGATCACTGATGATGATGATGATACCTTCAAACCAGAATAAGGGAAGGCAAGACATTCTTGGCAGCAGATAAAGACGGCAGCCTTCCAGACGGGTTCTGTGTATGAAGCCGGCTAATAATTAATAAGGTCTTGTATCTGCCTTGAACAAGAAGATGAGAAAGCCCTCGGCGGGGGCGCGGTCACGCGGGGACATATAAAAGAGACCTTTACGCATACATGACGAACGACAACACGATATACTACGTGCTTGATCTGTTAAACCTTTTTTTCTAGCAAATCACTTACCTACTATCTACCGTGACTATAAAGACTTTTAATGTAAGGTAGTTGGTTTCCTCGTAAAAAGTACTCGCTTTGTCAACTTTGTGTCATTATAATAATGATCGCAACATGTCCGGCAATAACAGAACTGTTATCTATTAAAGTGTAGGTGTAGGTACTTATAATAGTTCAAGGCGCAACATCCTTGAGTCAGCAGACCTTTGTTAGCTTCATTATCAATCAGTAATGTTTACGCTCAAACTAGGAAACTCACTAATCTTGCCATCAATCGAAAGACTCACCTGCTCAGCCTTGTGACTAAAGTCCTAACAAACACAAAGAACAATATTTTGTAGGTACACCAGCAAGCACTATTGGTAGAACAATGAAATCGTCAAATATGAGAAATTTGCAAATGGTAAACTAAGCAAGAATTTGGTCCCGTTCGGCAGTACTAAATCATCCTTCTATTCGGTAACGCCTAATACGGCGCCGAAATATTTACCACAGCGATTTTGTTCCGCAGAAAAATTTTCCAACGCCAGGGACGCCGCTCGAAGATACAGTTTTGATTTATTAAGCCCTGGGGTACAAAGGCGATAAGATTTAATGGTCCAGCTATTCTTTGCCCCCCGCAGCGGAATATCAAGGCGAATGTTTAATAGCGAACGATTGTCCGTAAACCTTAAAAATCATTAATATCAATAACTGCTGCTGACGCCAGGTAAGCAATTAAACTGATGCCAGAAGACATTGCCGGAGAATCGCTGCGATGACGCGACGAGATTACGTAGTTTAAGGTTTCAGATGTATAACCGAGATATTATGTTTATAAAGAAAATAAAGGTTTATTTTTATCATCATCATCATCATCTCAGCCAAAAGACGTCCACTGCTGGACAAAGGCCTCCCCCAAGGATCTCCACAACGACCGGATTTGTTCTGCTCGCATCCAGCGGCTTCCCGCGACCTTCACCAGATGGTCGGTCAGATTATTTTTATATTATTTTACTTCATGAAAAAAAACTTTCATAATGTATGTGTCAAAAGTAAATTAAATAAATAAAAGTTTGTGAAGTTTGTATCTTTCTCACAAAAAAGATGACAAAGCATGATTGATAATGATCTTTCACTTTCATTAAATTGAATTGAATGTGTTTTATGAAAACGAATTATGGTATCTATTAATTATTTTGTTTTAAACAGAAAGTTTTCGGTAAATAATATAAATGATGGTTTTGCTAACCGTTACTCTTATTAATATAAAGTTTGTTACTGTTTCTATCAGAAACTCTTCAAGGGTCGTCTTTCTCTTATTTTTACAAACACGGATTTTTTAAATTTTCTATACTTTTCATAAAAAGCTAGCATAAATAGAAGGTCACACACGCGATTATATTTAGTCATAAAACACAGTTGCTATATAAAATAGCAACATAATGCTTGTATGAAACAAGCAAAAAAAACAATTGTGTAACAAAGTACCAACAAAATGAAATAAGTCCCATAAAACATTCAGGTGCACGTTACGTATGTTTGCTGACGATAAAGCAACTATTTGAAGCTTAAAACGTAACTCCCACTCGCAAACATAACGCTTCCAAAAGGCATCGCATGAATGTTTAATGAGATCTTTTGATCGGCTTGCGCTCGGCCAACTCCCATTGTGTTGCCTCTAGTTGTTCCACTAAAGATTTTCTGTTTACCTTCCAGTCGCAGAAACATTAGCTGCCGCTACGTAATTAAAATGCTTTTGCTTATATTGTTAACACATTTATAATGAGAACTTTCCTTCGTACCGCTTTGACTATCAACCACAATGTATGCCATGAGCCACTCTTTGAACGTTAGTGAATGTATTCATGACTTGCTTGTCTAACTTTTAGGCAGGTAATGTGATGTGATATCATTGGAAGGAATACGAGAACATTGAAAGCAAAATATATTTCAAATTCGAAATAAACAAAGGGAACTTTCAGATAAACACACATTGAAAAACAAACATACTAAAACCAAAAATATTCAGGCTGGAAGAGAGCACATAAATATTCACATCAGTAAAAATCCTCGTCACATATTAATCTGCAGCGAGCTTCTGACAAAACCCTAAGCGAGATTTTCACCCGGGACGCCATACATCGGCAGTCACGGCAGACGCGGCGCAACTCAGCCGGGAACCAGCGCTGTAATGAATATTAATGAAATTATATTCGCAGAGCGGCGGCTCTGTTCGAGGGAAGCGACTGCTGCAAGCTTGTTTTCAGAGCTCGATAATGTCATAACAGCATCGGCAGTCACGTCGAGGTGACGTAAGACACCTGTCAGTTACGTGATGAATAATACGAGGAGCACTTTGTTGACTTATTTCTTGGCATTCTAAGTAAAACCAATTTTCTTTTACGTCACTAATGTTGTGTTCGGAGAATTCTCAGGAAGGGGTCTTAAATAAATAATACATACTTTATCCGATGGAACAGGGACCCGAAGTGCGTCTTGGTGTCTGATACGAGAGCACGACTCCTATCCTAACTGATCCTGCAATTAGCTCGCGGACATCAGCTTCCACCACATTCCTCCAGGTGTACGAAGCCACGACCGACCAGTCACTTGACTAGGGTCAGATCGTTTGATGCTCCACTCCGTTTCCAATCTCTCGACATGAACAAGCCATCGGAGTTATCCAGGATAATCCAGGATATTATACAACATGTGACATAAATTAATACGCACTCCGTGAGAGGCGAGCACTTTAAGGGGCGGCGAGAAACTTGAAGGTTTCCTGAAACTGTATGAAACGAAGCACTGTCAGAGGCTTTCTTGAGGGAATGGCAACACGCACTAGTGCATATCCCCGTTTGGATCGGATCGGGTCCCTGAGAGCAGTTCTAAAAAAAATCGGCTACTGAATTAATTTCAGATATTTTTATGTTGTAATTGCACGCTTGTAATCGCGCTATACCAATTATTTGTAAGTTTGTATGGGTTTATTTTGATATGGCAGTATGAGTTTTCCGTTGCGACTATTGTTTGATTACAATAATAATACCAAGAACGCAATGAGCAGAATAAACTCGCGTCATGTCGCACACCTACAGAGGTCGTTGCTGAGAGGTGACGCCTGGAGATGAGCTACCACCCCAGCAGGACAGAGTCCCAGCCACGTGCGGCGGCGTCGTCGCGCCCGGTGGGACTTGCGGCCATTGTCGGGACGTGAGTATAAGTGAGCGGCGACGGTGTAGATACGAGAATCGCGCGGGAAAATAGTCGCACCGAGACCGGAACGTGCTACTGAAAAAGAAACGACTTTTTTGCACTATCATACCAGCGTTTTAGTAAATATGGCCTTAGCCTGGCTAGCACCACTATCACACTATATAATATAATATTATAAATGCGAAAGTTTATGAGTATGTGTGTATGTTTGTTGCTTCTTCACGCTGCAACGGATGGATGGATTTAGATGAAATTCGCCATACAGATAGTTTATAGCCTGGATTAAAACTTAGAATACTTTTTATCCCGATATTCCCACGGGAACGGGAACCACGCGGGTGAAACCGCGAGCGGCCGCTAGCTTATATTAATATGTCGTCATAGCATTAATGTTAGTAGCATTGTTGTGTTCCAGGAGCTAGAAATAAGAGGCAGTGCTTCAGTAGTTGCGGCTCCGGGAGACGTAGGTACGCTTCCAACGTCAGCCTTATCATCACTCAACATCAGGTGAGTTGAAGGTGTACAGCTAACCCGTGAGTAATAATAAAAAAAACTTATTATTTTTATAACATCATCATCAGTTTGAAAATGTCCCATAGTCCTAATGAGAGTTCATTATCCTATAATCCCACTGACTTCTTTTAATTAGGGAAAAAAAATCATGCCTCCTGAAATACACGACCGAATTTGACGCGGTCGACGCTGCGGCCGGCGCCGGTGGCTTGTTTACCGTGAAAACATTGCACTGTGACCGCATAAATAACAATGTAATTAAAATATTGATATTTCTAGACAAAATAAAATATTATGATAAATAAATGTCATTTTACCTAACTTTTATTAAATACAATGATGGTTTAATCTTAGATGAATGATTAGTCTCGCCGCGCTCGACTAGATACCGCGCTACCTAGAAACAATAGCTCCGTGAATGCGGCAACTCAATATTGTAGTGTGTTTAAAAACGGTGTCCTTCTTATTTCTTGTAGTATTATTTTTACACAGTTTAACTACGCAAACTTAGTATTTTTTGCCGCATTTAACAAGTACGCCAGCGGTATCTAGTCGAGCGTGCGAGACCAATCATTTATCTAAGGGTTTAATATTAGTTAGTTAGTCGTGCCCAGCAGTGGGGACATAAAATGAGCTGATGATGATGATGATGTTTCTTCAAATGTTCACTTTATCTAAATGTTTGTCTGTATGTAGTAGTTCAGGTGATTTTCTTTCTATATTCAGTTCTGTTTTTAGAAATTCATATTTTTCCCATAAAGGATGAAATCGTAATTTGTCGTATGTCGCACGCTGTGTGAGCGAGCACGCACCGAACGGTGCGGTAAAGTAAAATAAGCAATGCAAGCGAGTAGATCCGTAAAAGTTGTTTCATTTCTAAGCAAAGTAAGTGAAAAACAATTGCTCCCCTTTATTCCATTTTATACACTATTTGATTTTCCAATAATTCCTAAAACCGAAATAAATAAAATACAGATACGACTTGTCACAAACAAGAAAGCCACAAAAATCCTTCGACGGCGAAAAAATACAAATATTTATAACCTCGCGTATATCAACAATTTTCCTGCTCGATAGGGCGCGAATCGTTCGGGAATGTTAAAATATCTTTGGTTTATAATTTTCTTTTGGACGCTTTGTCTCCGGGAGTTAATCTTTAGATAGGTACTTTTAAGCCGCCTCTGTGGTCCAATGGTTAAAGCCACTGGCCTCAGACCCAGCAGTCCCGAGTTCGATTCCCAGCGGGGGGTACATATTTGTGTTCTCGGTTTAGTTGGTGGTAGGGCTTGTTGATCCGCCTGGCCAGCTTGGAACCACCATCTTATCTAAATATGTCGCCATAACATCAATATTTGTAGCATTGTTATGTATATATGGCAACTAAAGATAAGATAGCCAGTTCCTCAGTAGTTAAGTAGTTGAGGATTCCGGGTGAAGTGCGCTTCCACCTTCAGCCTTATTATCTCATAACAGCAGATGAGATGAAGGTTAAGTGCTAAGTAACGAAAGTACCCGTAAGGAATAAACGTGACTTGACTAATTATAGCCATTCTCCTTGTCCTTGGAAGCTGACATTTTCCATGGAGTACGGGGTACCTTTGTGGCGTATGTTGCGAACGAGGCGTGTTGCAACAACGTTGGTATACTGGCAAAGCCACAGAATACATAATGCAAAGCCTGGCGGTGCGCGATGCACAAACATATAATTAAAACTTAACAAATAATATAATTATAAAATATAATTTGGTACTGATTATCGACTACCACTAAATTCGCAATTTGTAACTGCTCTGTGCTGCGGACGGCACGTATTATTGTTTGAAAAGGTCACAAAAGAGAGAGCCACAAAGCTGAGTTAAATTATAAATTGTGCACTCTCTGGATGCGAAAGTGTTAGCAAAATAGAGTTACATTATTTTGTAACGATATTTGGGTTTATTTTACCCATACTAAAGATTTTTACCTTATCATTCGTAACAATATTTTTAAGCAAAGATAAAATAAGCGTAATTGGATGTGAACTGGCCCGGAATGGTAGAAGACGCAGGTTTGAATTCTACACGGACGTGGAAATCCCACAAAACATTCTCAGCATTTTCAGCATTCCTCTTTTTATGTTTATTTTTATTTCTTTTTCCATATTTTCTTTGCTTATTTGATTTGCTCTAATTGTTTACAGACCTACTTACCTATGTGTATTCCACATTTTTTAAAGCGGACATTATAAAATGTTCGTGGTCATTGGTAAAATAATTCTAATTAAACGCACAGTGTATTATTTCAATAAAATTGCTTATCTGTATCAAACCAATTGGTAAAATTTGTAATGTACAAAAGCTTTGTAACAAAAAAACTCTACTCTACGGAACTCCAAAAACAATATCAATCTAGAGCTGCCAAATTCAATGTCTTTTTCGTCGACATTACATGGAGGTTTGCTTCCATGTTGCTCCAGACAGCTGGCCGCTTTGGCAGGCTGATGGCGCTTCCATGGCGGGCGCTCGCCGCTGATTGGCTGTTGTTCCCGCACTCGCATTGCACCATTCCTTTTTAATTGTGACGTGTTGCGAGCGTGTTTCAATCTGCCCTACTATCTGGATTTAAAAAATATTATTTCATCAGTTGCCTGTACGTACAGCATGGCATTGGTACGTTACGACTATTCAAAGAAAATGAAATTATTTAGGTAGTTTCGTATTTTGTAGGTTTCTGTTGCTACTACTACTGCTGCTGCAAGTACAGTAAGTTGTAGCCAAATCGGAAAGCATTGTTTGAGAAATATGTCTCTACATCTATGAGGACATTGTAACCGTATATAAGTTAGATATCACGTTATTTAAACATTTTACTGTTTAACAGTAACAGTTTAAATCTATTGTTTTTTATTATTCTGTAGGTATTTTTAAATTTAACCATTGCCACAACGAAAAATGGCCTCCATCTCACATTCTTATTCTTACCTGATGGTAAATGGCGAAAGCGCACTTGGAACACATCTTTTTATATTTTAATAGACATAGGTCCAAAGTGGCTCCAAATGGTTCGCGTGCTGCTAGCCAGTTCTCTTGCCTAAAACTTGGCTTGAAACGCTCCCGCGTGTCTAGATTATGATATTCTACTGGTGAACCGCTCTACATGATGTTACGCAGAAGTGAAGTCAAAGCTGCGAAGACACACTTATAACTAAAGTTCAACTGAATTGAATAAATCTTTGGGGGTTAAAGTTACTCGCGTCCGTAGGTTTACCCTTGAGACCCTACACGTGACCCCTGGGTGGTGCTAAATGATTGACACTGTCTGAGTGGTAGAGCCACGCTGCGTTGCAGCACGAAATGGGCCGGCTCGCCCGGTGAAATACCACCCTCTCACAGAATATCGGCGTGAAACAACGGCACTCGTTGCTGTTGTGTTTCGTCCGGTGAGTGAAAGTACCGGAGGCTCATCTCTCACCCCTCCCCCCTTCAAATTCCTACTTCCTCCTCAAGATCCAACTCCTTCCTCAAGGTCGGCAACGCATCTGCGATTACTTTGGTTTTGGGTGTCCATGGGCGGCGGTGATTGCTTTCCATCAGGTGACCCGCCTGCTCGTTTGCCTTCTTTTAACATAAAAAAAAAATGAATAAATCGCAAATCGCAACCCTGTGGCGGTTGTCCATTCCCACTAACCAGCTGTTAATAGAGATCCGCCGGCCGCGTGTGGGTGTGAGTACTAAGTGCAACCAGAGACGCCATTACGACCGCCACTAATGCCCCACTTAGCTTTATGTACCATTAATATCAGTTTACTGCACAATCTTCGGTCGCGATAGTTACTTCTGATAATGAAATCCGTAATATCTTTAAGATTTTTATTTCAAGATACATTGTTTAATTGTGTCTGAGTCGCATGTCAGTGGCAATTAACGACTTGATTATAATAATAATTATTAATAGTTATTTCTTTTTCGTTAGCAAGTTATTTAAGCTGTTGAATCCTCATAATTTACCATTCTCCAGCTCAAGATTTTTTTAGCAAAAATGCTAAGGGTAGCTTGTTTCAAGCTTATGTAGTAGGAACCTAGTTTGTTTTGAGATAATGTCAATTAAATATAGATTCTACTAATAAAAAAAACTGAACTTTGTTTTATTGTTGCAAGTAGCATTGTTACAACAAATGAAATAAAACACTACATAGATCTACTCTCATATTATACTCGATCTTTACGATCTTGCAAGTTAAGCATCTTTCTTAATGCCGCCGGGTTAGGATGGATCACCAAATTAAATTATCTTGAGCTCCTCGGTAGTTCCTTCAGACTTTAAGCCATCTGTTCTGTGTGTTCCGTTTGAGAGTTTATTTCAATTCGTTAATCCGCCAATCCGTCAATCCGCTAATCCGTCAGTCCGTTAATCCGTCAATCAATCTATCAATCCATCATTTTGTCAAACCGTCAGTCCGTCAATCCATCAATCTGTCAATGAGTCATTGGTCAACCCGTCAATCCTTAATTTTGTTAATCCGTCGATCCGTCAATCCATCATTTTGTCCATCCGTCAATCCGTGATTTCTTCAATCCACCAATCCATCGATCCGTCAATTCGTCAATCCGTCAATCCTTCAATCCTTCAATCCGTCAATACGTCAACCCGTTGAACCGTCAACTCGTTGAACTGTTAACCCATCAATCCGTCAACTTGTCATCTCGTCAATCCGTCAATCCACCAATCCGACAATTCGTCAATCCGTCAATTAGTCAATCCGTCAATCTGTCAATCCCTCAATCCATCAATCCGTTAATCCTACAGTCCGTCAATCCATCAATCCGTCAATCCATCAATCCGTTAATTCGTCAATTCGTTTATCCGTCAATCCGTCAATACGTCAACCCGTCAAACTGTCAATGCGTTAATCGGTAATTTTGTTAAACCGTCAATCCGTCAATCTTTCCTTTTGTCATTTCGTCAGCCGTCAATCCGTCTTTCTGACAATCCGTCAATATGTCATTTGTCATTTTGTCAATCCGTCAACGCAACAATTCATCATTGGTCAATTCGTCAATCCGTAATTTTTAATCCGTCATTTGTCAATCCGTCAATCCGTCAAACCGTCATTTCATCAAACTGTCAATTTGTCAATCCGTCAATCCGTCAAACCGTCATTCCATCAATCCCTCAATTTGTCAATCCGTCAATCCGTCAATCCGTCATTTGTTCGCTCGTTCATTAATTCATTTGTTCATTCTTTCAATTATTTTTTTGTAATAGTTCAGTAAGGCGAACAGCCAAGATAGTGCGGCGTAGAGTTATTTTTTAATTTATTTATCTTTGTTGGTTTTTCTTTGTTTTTTTCGTCACTGATTAGGCCCCTCCAGAATATCAGCGTTACAGCGGCCTCATGTCGCTGTAGCATGTCCTGAGGCTGGGGCTTGGTTGGCCACACTTTGTCTTCTGTTTTTGTTTTTTATTGTGAATGTACCAAATTTAAGCTAACTGAACTGGCGAGCAGCACCGTGTGTAATATTACAAGAACCATTTGGAGCCACTTTTGACCCCCTCATAATATTTCTTACATGTATCTTGATACTACCGGAGACATCTAGCGTGGTAAATTTAAACTATAATATAGGCTACGCTCGTTATATTTTCAGGAGATTGTCAGTACTATATATTTGTAGTTTATGCTACAGTTACTGTTGTAGTATAGTTATATGATTGACATAAATTGTTCCTATCGTTATTTATAGCCTATTAATATCGTAATTTGACATGTCGGGCTGCATTTGACGTCTCATGAGCCTCGACCTCTGTTGTTATGTTAATTAGCAATAGTTAATGGGGTACACTAAATTGCCTCTACGCTACTATTAGTACGGATACGAACAATTAAATTGATTACCGCTTCCGCAAATGGAAGGTAAACGGATCGCTGCGCTGTAGCTACAGTTCTCACTAACCTTCCCCCAAATACTGAAGGGGAAATGCATAAAGTGATAGTCTACAGGCGTTTCCTCAGTGAAATTCTGTAAACATACACCTGTTTAAAACATAATTGAGAATAGGATTTTCTTTTAGGAGTAACTTTTCTATAATACCGAATTCGTGACCCAAAAATATTATAATGTGCTAGTTAAAGTACAAAGCGTCAAAGATTTTTTTAACTTTGACTTTGAGATTATAACACAAATATCTAGTTTTGTTTTGTAGGATTATTTATTCAGAAACTCTTATAAATATAAGAATTAATTTAAGGACAATAATTTTTATTTTTTTTGTAATTAAAATAATTTATTTAAAAAAAATGTTAAAGTGAGCAATAAACGTTAAAATATCTTTAGAGATTATTAAAAGGATCACAACCATGTCTATTATTGTGTTTGTCAGCGTGACCATGAGAGATAAAAAAATACAATGTATAATCCATTTTTAAATACAAACTTGCGCAGTAGTTAAATTATTCGGATCCCGCTGTGGCGGCAGCTTAATCCGCCATAACGATACGACCGTTAACCTTTTTCTGCGGCATTAAGAGAATTTATCGTTTTAATATTAGTGCGGTGGCGGCACCGATGCTCTATGTCATAAAAAGTAATTTACATAGTCGTGAGTGGGATGCCGCTTGTACTTCATTTTGTAGTGTTTTTTATTATTTTTTGTAGGCACAGTACAAAATAAAAGAATCAAAGACAAAATAATATGCAGAATAACGAGTAGGGTTTGAATCTAAAGGTAGGATTAGTCTACACATTACGAGTATAAAGATATCTTTACTATAATTCCTTGGGTAGGTAATCTCTGAAACTATACATACAACAGATTCTGAAAATTCTTTCACCAATTACTGCAGCACAATTTATGAACGCAGTAAGTACAACTTATTGTGTTTGTGATTGTGATATTTGAGGTGCTGACATTACGATCTATTTTCTCGAAACTGTTCACAATCATGTTCTTTACTGCGTTCATAAATTCCGCGGCAGAATAGAAATTAGCACTATCTTGTACCTTTACTGTTATTTTATAAATATAATATTATGTTTAAATGCAAATATATTTTGTAAATTATCCAACATCTGTAATTTACTAGAGACAAACCGAATACATTCATGTAAAGATTTGATTTCCGTTTAGTTTATTAAAAAAATATGTATTTCTTTGGAAAACTAACAGCACAACATTTTTAGTAAGTTTAAAAAAGCTCTTAAAAAAATTATATTGTTGATACAAAGTCTAGGTAAATATTTAAGTTATTTATATTTAAGATCTATTAAAAAGGAACAAAAGAGGTGAAGAAAGTAAAGTTAATTTTGCTTATTACTATTAATCTAAGCGAGAACGATCACACCGTTATTCTCTTTTTAAATCATTTGTAATGTAAAAGTTACAAAAGGTGAGTGTAATTCCAATTCTCTGTCAAACTAACAAATCTATGAAACAATCAGCAAAAATACATGGCCATTTAAAAAAGGCTTTACTTACCCTAGCCCCTCCCTTGTAGCGGCTGCTGTGGAGCGAACAAAGTGCCCAAATTTGTATCAAAGGCCCTCGCTACTGCATGTTTATTTACTTTCGCCTCAGAGTGCTTTGTTGGCCCTCTTTGCTAACAATTGCATCAACACAATACGGTTTTTACGGATTTCTTTATCGGTGTTTATTTGCTTTTGTGTTGAATTTTAAACGCATATTGAAAAAGTTACAAAGTTAGGGAGTTAATTGACGTGACATATTTTTAAATAAACTTACCTTCACCAAGCTACAATAAACACCATTTATAGGGAGTTGTTTTATGCCACTTATCAAACAGTAGCCGGCCTTGATCAGACACGCATAGTAAAGGACAGGATAAAATGGAAAGCTTTAGAAGAGGCCTTTGTAGCGAGACAAGCTGCAAAAGAAAAACCGATTGCCAGTAATAAAGAACAGTAAAAAAACAGAGAATAGAATTAAGGATTATAGGCATTACAGCCATCGATGTTTTTTTTATTTATTGTTCAACGTAAAGAGCTTGTCCTTTTCACCCATACACCAAGTGGAGTTTTCATCTAATGGTAAGTGATGACAAGGTCAAAGATTGAAGCGCACTTCAATCGGAATCCTTTACTACTAAAGAACTCGCTACATTATAAATCTTATATCTATATCTTCCACCAATAAAATCGAGTAAAATATATTCTACTCCCGTTGGGAATCAAGGACGGAGTTTTACTCAGTTAAAAAATTTGGACGGTGAATAGTTGAATATTATATTCATTATAATATGGTTTAGGCGCGCTAAGTCACAAAAATATATAAAATCTCATCTTTGCTCAATGTTGTTCTTACGTACTGCTACTTTAGTGTGCAACCTATCGTTAGGAGAGTTTTCTCAAACATCCTGGTGAACACAGTACCTATATTAGTTTAGTAATATCAATTAATTATTTGATAATTTACATTCCGACGTCATAATATTAGGTAAGTGTAGACGGACTCCGTCATACTCGTGTCTGACGACTACTACACAATAGAAGTGTTGAATCAGTAACCTGGAGCACACACTTTTCTCTAAAGCCCTTATTTATTCTTCTAATATTAGCCCAACATTATCATATTTGCTGTATTTTGCTCGCAAACAGCCTTACGCTTTATTTAAATATTGATGTTGATCATCCACTTAATAAAAGGAGAAATAAATGTTTGAGTATCGAGTAATATTATATATTAACTCGTATATCTTTATACGTTTATTTGTTCAAAATGTGTTTATGTTACTGAACGTCTCCTAAACAGCTGGACCGATTTTGTTGATTTTTTTTGTGTGTGATTAAGTGGGTCCTGGATGGTTTCTATTCACAACTGGACCCGGTAGGTGGCGCTGCAAAAGGGGTTCTAAGATATTTTTATTAAGCCATCATGGAACACGGGTGTTTACTCAAGCGGACGAAGTTGAATCCTAGCGGATATTTGAATAAAAGTTCTGCATTTTCATCTCAATATATACGAGTATAACTGTCTCCACTGTTGACGCTATCGATTTGAGTTACTGAACCAGAAAATAACAGAGAAACAGCGATCCATTCGGTACTCGTGTGGATACATGACGGAAAACTTATGGTGTAGCGTATCATTACGGAGCGCAAGACGCGGAGCCAGTTTAAGTATAGAGTGGCGTACAAAGCAGCTAAGTGCATTTACATAATGGGGGCAATTTGGCTGGAAGTAGACCGCGCTACATTTCAGCCCTTCTTTATCGCAAAACTACGGTTTTTCCAACCCTAATGCGCTGTGTAGCGGCTGCCAGAAATAATGTACTTAAACTTTTGAACATAATGTTGCCGAGGATGCTCGTAACTTGATAACAGTCGCAGTTTAAAACGTTTGCGCACAACAACGTAAAAATAGAACATCAATTTATGGTTTTCAATAATTTGAAATAAAGAAATAGATTGGCTGCGAGTGTGGCAATCTTGATGGGTCTTATAGCCTTAAAAAAATCCAAGACTGTCAACGTATGGATGTATTAAAATATCAAAAAAGAGTAGCCAGTCCCTTAAAATGTCTATTATATTCAAAAACTTTGTATTATGTAATTGTTTTAATAAAATACAATAATATTTGTAAACAAAATTTTTTTTTAAGAATTTTATATTTTAATTTGACGTTTCTTGAGTCTTGCAGGCTCCGTATTCACAAGGAAATGTGTGGTGTTCGCGTAAGTTTTAGAATACCAATGGCAATGACCAAGTAGATACAAAACAACCCTTCTATTTTAAATAATGCGCCCTGGCCTCGTTGATCGCTTCAGTTAGTCGTTTTTATTTGGCCCACGCGTCGGGGATTACTCAGACATCATACAAATGTATTACGCGTGCCGTGCGGTGTACGAATTAAATTACAATTCCTCGGATTTCTATGAATATTTCTACGCCGTCGAGTTCCAAATACGTACAAAATCTAGGGCATTTTAAATACACAAACAAATACCTGCCGCATCATTTCAAGCGTCACGTCGCTCGTCGGCCTAAATGTTTTTTTAGTAACAGTGTTTCTTTTTTTTATATTTTAAAATTTATTAAAATATTAAACATACTGTCTGCCTTTTTTTTAAGACAGGAAACTCTGTTTTTTTAGTTTTTAACGTTCTAGATGGAGTTATTTTACTACTTTATATTGAATCTGTATTATCCCACTCTGTCATGGCTAAGATGGCGCAGCGGGCGGTCTCCTATCAATCTTAATACAAACGTCCATATTGTCACTTCGACGCTTTCTCGGCCAACCTAGATGCAGACTTTAATCCCCAGATATCGAGAGCGTAGCCAAACTTGCCTACCTCTCTGAATACAATCGGCTAAGGTGGGTTGCCCAATTTTATTTCAGCCTGGCATATTTTACCGCTGGGGTAAACGTGTTCTTGAGTGAAGACCACGACTCGGTAAACGTAGTGTAGGGCGCCCTCCGGCCAGGTGGGATGATGACCTGCGAAAGACTGCAGGCAGATGCTGGATGCGTCAAGCTGAGGACAGGGCGCTATGGCGCTCATTAGGGGAGGCCTATGTCCAGCAGTGGACTAAGATAGGCCGATGATCATCATCATGGCATATTTTTGCCCATATCAGCAACACCTGTCAGGAAAGCAGCCTAAAACAAAAATAATAATTAGCTTACACGCTAACGCGTATGAAATGAAAAGTGTGACATTTAACAAAAACTTGGAGGGCTATTACGAACCACTTAATAGTTTCATGTTGCTTTCAAATAAACACATACAACCTTAGCAAGCTTAGTAATTTGGAGTTTCAAAGAAAGTGATTAAACATGTGTATATATAGCATTATAAGAAGTTTTCACAAGTGTCTGCAACTTTTCAAATACCGAGCGATAAAAGATTGTTTTTTTTAATTGAAATCTTTCCTTGATTGAATTGAGTTTATTATTCAAATTAACATAAATAATGGTTCGAATGATGCATAAGGATAAGTTTATTAAGTATAGAAAGCTTCAATTGTTCTAGCGCCCAGAGACCAGCGAAGAATTAAAACAAAGAAAAGGAGCGAACAGAAAGAATAACATCGGAAGAGGGTTCCGTGGAAAATGATAACAAAGGGAGCGACGGAAATCACGGAGCCGGCGAGGAACAGGGAGTCGTCACGATGCAGCTCCTCTTTGGAGCGCTATTCTATGGAACAAATTTTATTATTACGCCATTTTGTTTGTGAAATAAGACGCTCCGGACACGGCTTGTGGAGGATTGTTAAATAATTCAAACATAACCCTAAGCTATTTAGATCTTCTCCTAAAGACAGTAATAGCTTTTAGGTAGAACTAAAAATAATTCAAGAAGGAACTCAATTCAGAACAATGTGTAAGTATTTACAAGTTTTTACCGGCCTATACTTGTAGTCGTAGTTGCTAGCTTATTTATTTATTTATTACTAGTGGACCCGGCGGACTTCGTACCGTTTTGACAGTTTCCATCAAGTGATTAAATTCTCTTTGGTTTCCATGACAACAAAGCAAACAAATCATTTTTTATTGAAAAATGAAATAGTCGTTTTTATTATTCTAAAGTGCGATTCCTGTGGGAATATCGGGATAAAAACTATACTTTGTGTTAATCCAGGTTATAAACTATCTGTATGCCGAATTAATTGAATTATGCTGAATTTTATCCAAATCCATCCATCCGTTGCAGCGTGAAGAAGCAACAAATATACGAACATACACACAAACTTTCGCATTTATAATATTAGTGTGATGAATAGGAACCATATAAACAGCCTGTTCTTATACTAGATTTTTGTTCGCGGCTTTGCTCACGTGGCGTGGGCTACACGACTTGTGTTTGTTCGTAATAAAAGACAATTTTATTAAAGGTAATTATATCATAAGGGTATAATTAATAAGGGTTAGACAACTAAAAATGTGACGTCATTTCAACATTAAGTTTGTCATTTTGTATCATTAAAAAATGTGACGTCATTTCAACATTAAGTTTGTCATTTTGTATCATTAAAAAATGTGACGTCATTTCAACATTAAGTTTGTCATTTTGTATCATTAAAAAGCCCATCCATGCGAGCTACAATTAGTAAAAAGTGTAACAGAAAACCGCGTAATAAAGATCACTCTGTATAACTAATTTTGGTCCGTTCTGAAACCTCCTGTACAAATTGTTCTCCCCTACTTAATACCAAATACTTACCAAATACCGAAATTTAAGGAATGACAAATTTCCATACAAACTTTCCACCCCTATTTCTCCTCTCTAGGAGAGGCTTTTCGAAAAAAGCTAAAACACGTCATTCTTCATTTTTGTTGAAAAATCTAAAGATCGATTAAAATATTCGTTATGATAGTTACTACTTAACTCACTCAATTAACCACACTCAATTAACCTACAGTCCAAATATCTAATTAGCTTCAGCGGTTTAGGCTCGGCGATGATGAGTCAGTCAGTCAGAACAAGTCACTATAATATGTATATAGATAAACTAGTAGTACCAAAAATTTGTTAATTAAATTAAATAGCTAACTAATTTAATTTACAAATGTACGTTAAGAAAAATACTTGTAAAAATTTTAGATTTTTTGTTTTGTAAAATAATCAACACCTATAACACATTGTTTAATAAGTAGCAGATTGGTAGCCGAAAATACAGATGCTCGGCTTAAATGCGAGTAATCGTGGTTGAATCCCTCATCATCCCTCATCATAGTCTAACCACTGACGTGAACCTATTCCTATCACGAATGTGTTGGCTCTATGAATGTGAATAAGAAGATGTATTAAAAGAAATGTTATCCAACTCCATGCAACAAACAATAGAACAGTAGAAAAATACAGAGCTAAACATTTCCCATCAACACCGCCGTAGTTTCCATTCCACGCGCTGAATGGAGTGTTGATACAATTGACGAGCCACACCTGAGGCACAAAGCGCGCCCAACCGAGGCCCACGAGCGACGGCCCGCGGCTGAGGCTGCACAACACTGCTTAGGCACGGAGACACCAAGCAAGAACCTAGTTTATATCTTTTGTAGCCTTGTTGTTGCTTAGAAGCATCATAAAAAGTTGTGTGAATAAAAATATGCTAAATAAAAAAATGCTCACGCAATTCTGTAGGTTCTGGGAGAAAATTGGTCTAGATTGGGTTGTCTTTGATTCTGCGGAATTAAACAGGTTGCCCTCAGTATCACAGATTTCAAACGGGAAGCACTTAACAATACAAGTTGTTTGCCGAAGATAAGCATGGTATGTGATTTGTCTATATCTGATGCGAAAATGAAATATTTTTGTTTGTGCATTTACATGTGCGTTTACTTAACATCTTGTGGATTCGTGAGAAGGACGCATTTATGAGAGTGTAATTATTATTGTACCTTCATGTGTCTATAATTGTAGTAGTTATGTAAAATTATTAATAGAAAAATCACCATTCATCAGAGAACATGAAAGCCAAGATATAACAAAAATAAATAAATAGTTAAACATATTTTTTACATGCCAATAATTGTATTTTCTTTCTTTTTTTTCTTATCTTTTAAATACAAGAAAAAACATGCTCAAATGTAAACCATCAACTCTTATGGCTTACACCACCGGCAAGCCCGTAGAAATGGAGGCGCGACAGTCGCCGCTTCCGCACCAGACAAGCAAACAGTCCAGCAGGAGTTGTCCCAGCTTATTGAACACACGGCCTTTGTCTGCGCCGCGGCGCCGCCGCCGGTGTATAAAACACGACTCGATTAGCTCGTGGAGTCGCTTTAAACAAGCTCAGCTGGCTTTATTGTCACACGCAGCGCCGGACTTGTTGCGAAACGCTTTTATCTATCTATCTATGTAATACCTTTAAACGAGCAATTCTTGTATATATATATAACTAGCTGACCCGGCAAACGTTGTTTTGCCATATAAATAAAATAAAAAAAAAAATAAAAAAAGATGAAAAATAGATGTTGGCCGATTCTCATAGATACCGGATAAGCACAAAAAATTTCATCAAAATCGGTCAAGCCGTTTCGGAGGAGTATGGCAACGAAAACTGTGACACGAGAATTTTATATATTAGATTTGAATCTCGGAAACGGCTCCAACGATTTTCATGAAATTTAGTATGCAGGGGGTTTCGGGGGCGATAAATCGATCTAGCTAGGTTTCATTTTTAGAAAACATTATTTAAAAAAACGAGCAAAGCTGGGTCATCCAGGTATTTTTATTTAACTGAGCTGGGGAGCTAGCGTGTGCCTGATGGGAACGGTCAACGCAGTTTCTAAATGCTTGTTCCACCGACGTTATTGTTTACTCGTTATTATGCTTAGCTATGGCCAGTAATTTTATTGGATCTCATGTTATTTTAAATAGTTGCTTTGTTTAAAAAAGTGTTAAAAATATTCAACGAGCAGGATTCGAGCCCTTTGACAATCCATTAGACAAGAGCGAGAGACCTTTTCAAGTGTTATTTTCGGAGCACAGGTCGACACTATTGATTAAAAAACGAAATCTGATTTTGGCACTATTGGCTTCTA
Source organism: Eudonia lacustrata (assembly GCA_947562085.1). NCBI lineage: Eukaryota > Metazoa > Arthropoda > Insecta > Lepidoptera > Crambidae > Eudonia > Eudonia lacustrata. The sequence continues at coordinate 638,935 of OX387316.1, forward strand.
TGAATTTATATATCCATAATCCATAATTTATATAACCATAGTTTTGGCGATATTCAATAGAAAAAAGTTGCACTTGTCAATCCTATCGAATAAACTAAATACAACACTAGATAAAATCCAATATTGGCTCAACGAACACAATCTTCTATTAAATTTCAAAAAGACAAAAATTATAGAATTCCGACCATTCCAAAAAAAATCTTTAAATCTACAATACACATACAACAACACACAAATTGAAATCGAAAACACAGCTACGCTACTTGGAATTGAAATGGATTCTAACATAAACTGGAAACCTCATATCTACAAACTTGCTGAACAAATCTCATCAGTCACTTATGCTATATTTATTATTTAATTATTTATTCTAGAAAACTCACTGGCTTACAGCATTCACCAAAGCGCCAACAAGCAAAACCTTTTTACATGCATTCATTAAAATTACATTTAAAATCTTATAAACACATATCAAAGTAATAGATACTAATAATAATAATAGATATAAAGCAATACAAAACAAAAGCCAATTGAAATCAGATGAATAAATTTGCAAACACAATGTCAAAAGCAGTCATAATAGATAGATGTCAAGTCAATAATAAAATAAATACAACATAAACATTAAGATTAAATAAGTTATCATGTCATACTAACTAATACTAATATACAATAAATAGATCCCATCACAAAAGCACGTCAAGCTATATACAATAGTAATCATCATAGATCAACGTCAAGCCAAGAATAATAGTATTACAACAAACATTAAAATTAAATAAATTATTATGTCATACTAAGCAATACTAAGATACATATGGATCTTGTTACATAAGCACATCAAGCTATCTGCAAACAGGTCAAGATCCTCGTGCCGAGCGAGTATATCCCCTATGAGACACAGAGCCCGCGCAGTAGGAGCATGCGCAGCACTCCTGCTGCAGCCTTTAACTCAACTTAAAAAATCAACAGACTTCCAATCCGCCCTGACAGCATACTACGTGTTGCAAATAAACAGGCATTTATTTTTGTTGAAAATAAACTTTGATTTGTATTATGGACGAATCGATTATCGAGATTCAATTTTGTTTGGTGGCATAATGGCCCCATCACTAGTTGTTCTTTTTTTATACACTTGTCTCTGGAAAGCAAATATGGCTGGTTGATAGTTATCGTGTGTTGATAATTAAATAGATTTTATGTAGTAATAAGGGCATTTGGAGCCGTATTATTCTACTTAAGTGGATTGTGCAAACTGTGTTTGTGAGTGTGCGTCGTAAACGAATTGTTTCGGGAAAACAATTAGCCGGGATGTCGGCCACACCGCTGCGGGAGTAACAGGTATTTCAGTGGGAAGGTGCACTTTGGGGTAGTTTGGGTGTGTTTAGGGAACCCTAGAAGACCCGGAGCCGGATTCGGGCCCCATCGGACCATATGGATCCCGTTCAGGACGGCGGGAGCGGCATGGAACTGTAAGTGGAATTTTTTCTATTTTTAATGTATAATTTTAAGCAGTAGCATAGTGTGTGTTGTGGGTTTCCGCAACATTTTGGTAGCAGAGCGTGGTTTATACCGGACCTCTAGGTTAATCGGTGTAAATCTGTGTATTTTTTTTAGTTCGTAATAGGTTAAGCTCATTTCGTGTAAAATCGCACTTCCGGGACAGGTGCGGTTGAATTGTAAGGTTGGCGTTGCCGTTGTTTTCGTTCGTTCATTCATTTGGGCTGGGACATTTCTCGGAACGTTAATTGTTATTTAATTTCGTTCAATTGAAAGCATCGAGTCGATTCGGGATAATCGATTCCGTGTTTTCGTTGACTCGTTTTAATTTTGTGTTTAGGTTTATTTAGTTTAAATTATTTATAATGACAGCGTCACCGGGCTGCTTGCATTAGTAGATCGGCCTAACCGGGAGGACGCCTTGGAGACGCGTTCGAAAGAAATGCAGGCTCGTTTCTTGTTGGCCGAGCGGTCGGTAACCGCTCTATTGTCAACCGACCCGGTCGGGGAGAAGGAGCTGGCCCTCCACGCCTAATATGTCAAGGATCTGGAGCACATCCAAGACATCTACGACGAGGTCTTTCAGCGGGTGAAGGACATCGAGCGACTGCGGGAGGGGAAGCCTGTTGCGCGCCCCGCTTCGCTCCACACCTCTGGACCCAGCGCCATGGGAAGATTGGGTGCCCTGGAGGTCCCGCATTTCACCGGATGTATGCGGGACTGGGCTGGATTCCGGAACATGTTTTTGGCCTTGGTGGATACTCGGAAGGATTTCACCAAGGCCGAAAAGCTGGCATATCTCCGTTCCTTCCTAGACGGAGAACCCAGACAGCTCGTACAACATCTGGAGCTGCAGGATGCGAGCTACGACACCGCCATGCAGCTGCTGGAGAAGCGGTACGAAAAGCCGCGTCTTCAGGCGGACGCGCACGTGACCCATCTGCTGGGATTGCCGAGGGTCAACCATAGGGCTCAGCTGAGGGCGCAGCTGATCACCCCGCTCACCGTGTCCTTAAACGGGTTAAGGACGCTCGGACTGCCCGTCGACCAGTGGTCCTTCCTTCTTCTGCACATAGTTCTGGCCAAGTTGTCGCAGGAGATGAGGGACAAGTTCGAGCGGAATCGACTGGTCCACAAGGGTCTCGGCAGCGTTCTGCCCACCATAGGGGAACTTCTGGAGTTCCTGGAAGAGGAGGCTGGCCTGCTAGAAAACCAGCTAGCCTCCCAGGAGGCTCCGACAAGTGCGCCGGCCCGCACTTCCGGAGTCTACGGCGCCCAGCCGCCACGCAACCCAGGGAAGGGTCGCGGCAGGCTGGTGGCTGCAGCCGCCATCAACCCCGGCTCTGGATGCCGGATTTGCGGACAGCGGCACTTGGAGCAGCTATGTCCAGCAATTCTCGGGCTGCCCACAAAAGAACGCCGAAACCTCGTTCGGACACGAGGATTGTGTTATGCCTGCCTGGGAGGACATAGGTACAATGAGTGTCCCCAGGCGAGGCCTTGCGATGTGTGCGGCGGACCGCACCATCGCTTACTGTGCACCCGTAGTGCTGAGGGCTCAGCACCGGTTCGGGAGAGGGGATCTCCCACGGGTGGCGGTTTGGGGCCGGGGTCAACTCCGCCTCCGGAAAGACGGAGTCCGCCACGGCCGCCACACTACAACCCCTCGTACACCCCGGCTCAGGTGAGTTGGGGACCGCCGGAACGGAGCCAGGTTCTGGCTACAACCCGGCACCCGGCGCGACCAACACCAGGAGTTGGTGCCTCTAAGGGCCACTGGGTACAGGGAGCCCCACCTCCGGACCCAACACCCGGATGCTCGTACGCGTATCCTCCGCCGCCGTTACCGGAACATCAACGACGTGAGAACCGTCAACAGTTCTCACCGGTACTGCACGAGTACCCGAGGTTGGAATACCACCCACCCTATCACCGGTATGGTAGGGCACCTGGATACGCACCACCCCGGATGGTGGCCTGCACGCGTCCGACTTACTGGCCGAGTCATCACGGTTCGACAGGGTCGGCTGCTGGCTCTGACGCGTGACTAGCCTGTGGTCGGGCTACGTCGGAACCGAGGACGGTTCTTTTGCCCATCGCGCAGGTACGCGTTTGGGGACCTAGGGGGGACTTCGTCCGGATACGAGCCCTCCTAGACACTGGGGCACAGGGCTGCTTAATTACTACGAGGGTAGCGAGGCGCCTACGTCTGGAGTGCGCGCCTCCCTCAGTTCCGATTCGGGGAGTCGGAGATACAGAAGTGGGGGGTCTGTCCGGTCAGACCCACATTTCCTTCTCTCCTGTGCATTCCGCTTCGATACGGATTGCGGCGGCCGCGATCGTACTCTACAATCTGCTGGGTTGGCATCCACCGACAGACATTCCGCGGGACGCAATGCCTGACACATCAGGTCTCATGCTGGCAGACCCTCATTTCGAGGAGCCGGCTCCGGTGGACCTCATATTGGGAGCGGATGTACTGGGCTGGATCCTTTTAGAGCCTCAGCGGAGTCTGGGCCGCTCTTCGTTGGTAGCTATACCTACCATCTTTGGACACGTTTTAATGGGACCGGTTTTCGACCAGGAGACGCGGGATGTCTCACCTGTCGTCGCTACTACATCCATCGCTAGGACGATGCAAAAATTCTGGGAACTGGAAGAGCCTCCCATGGTCTCCCGTCTGGATCCGGAGCATGTGGAGTGCGAAACCTTTTATAAGGATCACACACGCCGGATGGCGTCGGGTAGGATCGAAACTCGACTGCCCTTTATCGACTGTCCCCCTCTCTTGGGAAAATCGAGGGCGTTGGCAGAGAAACGACTCTTGTCCATGGAGCGTCGTATGTCTCGCGATCCGGTACTTCGGGAAAAGTATATCGAGTTCATGCGAGAATACGAGGCCTTGGGGCATATGTCGCGGGCGACTGTCGACTGGACAACGACAGATCATTTTTTCTTGCCTCACCACGCGGTGTTGAAGGCATCATCTGGAAAACTACGGACTGTTTTTGACGGATGGACTGTTACGCGTTGGAGGTCGCCTCAAAAATGCCGACCTGCCCTTCGGTAGCCGTCATCCTCTGCTACTCCCCAAAGGAGGACCTTTGGTAGAACTGGTGGTCTCGGATAGACACCTGAAAAACGCTCACGCGGGGTGTAATGCGTTACTGGCGATATTACAGAGGGAGTTCTGGATTTTGTCCTCTCGGAGAGTGGTTCGCAGCGTGTTATTTAAGTGTGTGGCTTGTTATCGGGTGAAGGCCTCCACTATGCAGCCACAGATGGGGGATCTCCCTTCTGACCGGGTTTGTCAGACAACTAGGCCGTTCGACGGGGTCGGTACGGATTTTGCTGGACCGTTTCTGGTGAAAACCACAGCCTATCGTAACACTAGGGTCACGAAAGCATACCTGTGCGTTTTTGTCTGCCTGGCCACTAAGGCCGTCCACCTGGAAGTGGTTTCGGCTCTGTCTACGGAAGCCTTTGTCGCCACGCTGGATCGTTTTGTTTCGCGACGGGGTTTACCTTCTCTCATTCGGTCCGACAACGGTACCAACTACAGGGGCACTGCCAACTACTTAAAAGATGTGAACGATTTTCTGGATAAAAATTGTAATAGCATAAGTCAAGCTCTCGCACAGCGGGGAATCACATGGCGATTTAGTGTGCCAGCCTGTCCCCACTGGGGCGGGATATTTGAAGCCGCGGTAAAATCGGCAAAAACCCACTTGCGCCGGGTAGTCGGGGAAACTACCCTCACGTAAGAGGAACTTACAACTGTGTTTTGTAAGGTTGAGGCGGTTCTCAACTCGCGTCCGCTTTGTCCACTCTCCTCTGACGCAAATGACATGGAAGTCCTGACCCCTGGTCATTTTTTGGTCGGTCAGCCACTCACTGCCCTGCCTGAGTATCCCTGGAAGGATGAACGCAGACACCGGATGTCTCGTTTTCAAATGATACAACAAATGAGTCAGGACTTGTGGCGTCGTTGGTCACTGGAGTATCTGCATTTATTGCAGCAGCGTGTAAAGTGGACAGACCGGACGTCGCCCCCTTCGGAGGGGGATCTGGTTTTATTAAAAGAGGCTAATTTGCCATCGTTATTTTGGAGACGAGGTCGCATTTTAAAGTTAATCTGGGGCGCGGACGGGACTCCGCGTGTGGCGCAAGTGTTGGTTGATGGATCGGTGCTAAATCGCGCAGTCGCGACCTTAGCTCGATTACCGGTTGACTAGTTTAAGATTTCAGGCTAGAAAGCGGTACGTCCGCTTTGGGTGGCGGGATGTTGCAAATAAACAGGCATTTATTTTTGTTGAAAATAAACTTTGATTTGTATTATGGACGAATCGATTATCGAGATTCAATTTTGTTTGGTGGCATAATGGCCCCATCACTAGTTGTTCTTTTTTTATACACTTGTCTCTGGAAAGCAAATATGGCTGGTTGATAGTTATCGTGTGTTGATAATTAAATAGATTTTATGTAGTAATAAGGGCATTTGGAGCCGTATTATTCTACTTAAGTGGATTGTGCAAACTGTGTTTGTGAGTGTGCGTCGTAAACGAATTGTTTCGGGAAAACAATTAGCCGGGATGTCGGCCACACCGCTGCGGGAGTAACAGGTATTTCAGTGGGAAGGTGCACTTTGGGGTAGTTTGGGTGTGTTTAGGGAACCCTAGAAGACCCGGAGCCGGATTCGGGCTCCATCGGACCATATGGATCCCGTTCAGGACGGCGGGAGCGGCATGGAACTGTAAGTGGAATTTTTTCTATTTTTAATGTATAATTTTAAGCAGTAGCATAGTGTGTGTTGTGGGTTTCCGCAACACTACGCATACATTCATTCTAGACTCACCTACGGAATAATATTATGGGGGAATAGCTCAATTATACAGGACATATTTGTATTACAAAAAAGATGTATTAGAATACTTTTTAATATATCAGACCAAACCATTTCATGTAAACCATATTTTATAAATCACAATATTTTAACATTAACATCGATATATATATAGAGTGCTGTAAATTTGTAAAAAAGAATCTTTATCTCTACACACAAATCACCAATATAAAAAGAAATAACCGTTATTCAAACAAATTAAAACTTCCTTTCACTACTCTTAGCCTATATAGATCCGACCCCCACTCTATGGCTATTCAAGTTTATAACTGTATCCCTAATCACATAAAAAATCAAACAAAATTGTCTTGCTTTGTAAAGGGATTAAAAAAGTACCTAATTAGTAAAGCCTTTTATAAATTAGAGGAGGTAGTCGGGTATTGGACCTCATATCTAATTGGGGCTCCAATAATCTTGTTGAGTTCAATGCCAAGAAAACACAGGTATGTGCGTTTACGGCCAAGAAGTCACCATTCCTTCCCCTTCCAACTCTTCAGGGCACATCTCTAAGCCTGCAGAGCAATATCAACATGCTCGGTATGACGATTCGCTGTGATCTGAATCAAAAGGACTACATCGAAGCCGTGATCAAAACTGCCTCACGAAAACTCGGTGTCCTGAACAGAGTGCGGCGATTCTTTACGCCTGACCAGTTGTGTCTTTTGTACAAGACTCAGGTACGGTCTTGCGTGGAGTATTGCACGCACATCTGGGACGGTTCCGCAAAGTACCTTCTCGATGCCTTAGACAGATTGCAGCGTCGCGCTGTACGCATTATCGGCAATGCAGAGGTCACTAATACTCTCGAACCCCTACAATTGCGTAGAGATATAGCGTCACTCAGCGTTTTCTATCGCTTGTACCACGGAGAGTGCTCTGAAGAACTCTTTGACTTTATCCCACCTTCTCCCTTCCTCCATAGAAGTACACGTGCTGCTCTCCGGAGTCATCGCTTTACTGTCACACATATCCCATCGCGCACAAAGAAATTTGGTGACTCGTTTCTTTGTCGCACCTCCAAAAGATGGAATAGTCTACCAGCACACGTTTTTCCTCCTTCCTATGATATTGGGTCCTTCAAACGAGGCGTGAAGAAGCACCTTGTGGGCCGGCAGAGTGAGGTTGACTGATGCTGCGTTGTTTTCACGCTGCACCAGTCTCGCATCTGGACTCCATTTCCACTTAACATCAGGTGGTATGGAGTCATCAGTCATCAAAAAAAAGGTATTTCTTGATAATAAGTGCCAAATAAGTAAATAATGATAAGTATAATATAATATAAATATAAAGATATATCTAGAATAAATTAATATATATGTGTAAATTAGTTTGTTAGTGCAATGTATGTAATGTTTTCTTTTTTTTTATAAATAGAAGTGTCTACAATGCAGTAGTGTACAGTAGTGCTCTACACTTTGCGGTGCCCTTACAGGGTATCACAAGTCTTATGTACTTTATTATTTTTCTGTTACCTTTGTAATACCGTGTGATATGCAAATAAATAAATACAAATACAAACACAACCGTGCTGCCTCTGGTGGCATGTATCAACACAGAGGATTCCCTTCACACAAACAGACAAAAGAAGTCATCGTTTACGACTTGTATTCAACATATAAGAAATAACAAAGCTGTCATTGTGTTTGACTTGCATCGGTATATCAATGAAAACAATAGGGCTAATCACTTAGAACCCCAGTTACAGAGTGCATCAGCGGCAATCCCGGACCAATCGCCGTGATCCCGGTCCGATTACCCGGCCCCTGGCGGCAATAATTTCCCGGATGATCGCACCGGTGCATCCGCTGGGTGCACCCGCTGCCTGTTCACGCACCCCTCTGCTCTAATTGACCATTCCACAATTGAAACAAGCTTGGAGGGCTCCTAATCTACTCTATGTCCTCGGGTATAGTATCCTTACATGATACTAAAACAAAAATCTTTAAAAATACACCTCTAAAATTTGGTTCCATCGTTCCACCGAATCATTATAATATGTTTTTTACCAATGCACTAAAATTTTTGAAGATAAATGTCGTTCCATAATATAAGTAGTTCAGTCTTCTTTTTGCGTCTATTAAACTCGTGTTTTTATTTTATTTTATTTGGCAAACGCTTTAAGGATATAGGGCCTAACTATGCCACTGGTGATTTTATTAACTTAAATCTACATCATTAATTTTTGGTATAATCTGAACATTTTTTCAGCTTACTTGGATAAAAAGAAAACAAATCACATTATAAGGATTCTGTTTAAGTTAATTTAGCCAATTACCCAATTCGATGTAACCATACGAAACGTCAAGCAGGCAATCCAAACCAAACCATACCATATAAGTTCCAACTGCTTAAGGCATCCTTTTGCGGCGTAATCAGTAATTTAATCAATACAATCCCGGTTCCATAATCTCGTGCTCGGAGCCAATCCCGCGGATGGATGACGTTCATGTAGGACGTACCCCTGCGTCTTGCAGCACGTGTTCCTCAATTGAACACGCGTATCATAATACACTAACAAGTAGGAAATTTGTTGATCTAACCTCCTTTATTACTTAAGTTAATTCAATGTTACAAACATCCTAGATAAGTAAAATTCCAATGTTATTAAAAATAAATGTAAGCATAAAGGCTTTACTTCTTCTAGTCCTATTACTACCTAAGTGAAGCTAAAAACCTAGTTTGGAAGCTCCAACTCAAAGCTTGATAAAGTGTTTGTAGTTCTAATTGGCATTACTCTGATCAACTCTGTTACTCTGATTACTCTGTTTTTTGTCGCACCGCATACGAATCGTTCTGCATAGCCTGCCCACATGAGTAGACGTGAATATATCTACTCATGTGGCCTAGCCATGGACAAGCCTAGCTTAGTTTAGGTCGACTGGTTAAGAATGCCATTTGGCATTAAGTCCGCCCTTTGAACTTATTTTTGTCACTTTCTTTTCTAGCCACTCAAACGTCAACGACGCGAACTGTCAATACACGGAAACTTTTTTTTTAAACGTCCAGGTGACAACGCGCTATCTAGCGCCAGCAATCGCTCGACGACGTTTCCGATAAAAAGTTTGTCAAAAAAAAAAATATACGAGCTTGAAATAAATTTACTGTTAATAAAACAACACAAACTATTACTGAAATAAATTTTCACACTTATTCAATCCAATAAATTAGTTAATTTATTTGCGACAAACACCGTTTAAAAAGAAAAAAATATGAAATCTCCCAACTGCAACTGCAATCAAGAATCAAAGAGACGTCTACCAAGTTCAATTAAACGAAAACACGGACTGCAGCCATCAATCACGAGGCTCGCGTCAGCGGGGGCGGGGCGGGGGCGGGGGCGCGGGGGCGCAGGGCCATCAACGCCGTCAGACGGTGAAAAATGGCAGCGCCCTGCCAGGACGCCAGGACGCATCCTGGCTTCAATTGATACGTCGTACGTTATATCTCCGTTCGTGATGTTAGCTGTTAGCATGTTTAAAACTTCTGTCTCGGTCGGTGCTCTTGGTGTATATGTACAACTTTACGGCGCTCTTATTGTAGTTTTTTTGTTATATTAATTATAGCTGTGGCTCGCGGTTCCACCCGCGTTCTATTAGTCATAGCGCGATATAACATAGCCTATAGCCGTCCTCAATAAATGGACTATTCAACACAAAAATAATTTTTCAATGGGAACCAGTAGTTCCTGAGATTAGCGCGTTCAACCAACCAACAAACAAACTCTTCATCTTTATAATATCTATAATATTAATACGTGAAGCAAAAACTTTGTACCCCTTTTTTACGAAAATTGCGCGGACTGAGGAGTATGAAATTTCGCACACTTATAGTTTATATAGAGAAAGTTATCCGAATGTTAATATTTTTTTAAACTATGCATAAAAATACATAAAATCAATAAAACAAACATTACACACACTACCATGTATTTGACACATACGCTTTATATACTTTTTTCAAAAATTTCAAAAATGAAAGAGGAGCGGGCGAAATCTGTCAATGCTAATCCAAACACACGTTCTATCTTTTTTAATGTTTCATTGCTTAGGATACAATCCGTGCAGCTTTAATAGAATTACGGTCGAATTTCGACCACTGGGCGACCACTAGTTAGTATAGATAAGTAAATTTATTTGTTTATTATATTATATTTATAGATGAGTAAGTAAATGACTCTGCTTCACCTGATGTTAAGCTGAGTGGAGTCCACATGCAAAGATAGCTGGAGTATGGATAGTGGAAAAGGATTGTGCCTCACTAGTTTTCCTCACCTTCATCATGGTCGTCACAAGCTCATTTTATGTCCCCACTGCTGGGGCACGAGCCTTCCCTATGGATGGATTGGGAGAACGGGCCATAAACCACCACGCGGGCCCAGTGCGGGTTGGAGGTTGTTAGCGACTGATAATGCAGCCTGGACCAACGGCTTTACATGCTTACTCAAACACGGTGGAGCTTGAGATGATAAATTTTTGGCCACATATCAGTTGAACGGCCTTTGCAAAAGTTGTTTAACCTAAGGAATTGCGGACCGGGCGCGTTAACAACGTTAATGTTGTATGTTTAATTGTGTGTTTTGTTATGTGATTCCAATAAATGTGTTTTATTCTTCTTTCTTCTCTTCTTTATTCTTCTTTAACCACTGCGCCATCGAGCTCCTCACTTTCTTCACCTTTCCGACCCGCGTTTGACAAAAAAGTGGATATTGGTTATATCGAATAGGTAGTTAGGAGCCGAGCTTCTTAGGAGTTTCGATATTTTAATTTGTTAACTCATCCGGCAGCCCGGTTTTGCGAAAGTTACTTAGCCCAATCCCAGAGTAATCGCTTATCATGAAGCCAACTTAAACCGTAACCGAACCGCAAATACCGCTGTCCCTGGAGACACCCTCTATTAATGCGTCCATTGACATCCGACAAATGATTCTGTCGAAATTAATAAACGATACTTCCCCACAGCATTTGTCCCGGTTCGTTTGCGAAGCTTCCCGATTGTGGGAGCAATCGGTAAATCACTAAACCCTTGCACGCAAGACTGGGCTGATCCTGTTCCGATGCAGGCGGTGAATAATGGATTTGAAGTCTTTGCTAAGGAAAATAATGACCATTCCAGTCTCCCATAATGTGCATGAATGCACTGAATGATTACTCTAAGATTGTAAAGTAAGTTAATAGCATACTGTCCCACTGGTCTCCATCATTTAGATTAATTTTATCGCTACTATTGGTGGGTATTGGCTTTATAAGCTCGCTTGCCAAATGCGGGTTGATGATCACAAACCCGGGCTATCCATTGAAAAATCCGAAACACACTTTGCCCAACTTGGCCACCGACACCGAGTCGTTACAATTTGTTCGTGTTTGTTTCCTGTATAAGAATGGGTAATCTATATATGTGATGACCTGATTCTGAAAAATCTTCTCTTAAAAATAGTTATAGACACCTTTATCCCGGTCAATTTGCATGCTACATTGTCAGCTGAGAAAGAGAAGAAAACTAGATTAAGACCAAAAATGTACCTTTCTCAAGCGCAAATTAAATATAGGTATTTCATTTCATTTATTTCATTTCATTTCATTTCAAATACAATATTCCCGTGGCACCCGATTATAACCCTCATGACAAACCAAAATTTAGGATAGATTTTATAGGAAAGTACTTTCTTATAAAATATATCTTGCAAAGTATTTCTCAGGTACCGTCGCAGAACGATCAGCAGTTTACGGATAACGGCTAGTTGAGCTGACAAAAGGCAAAACGACCACTGACGGTTTTACGAGTCTATGCAAGGGTCACTCGCATCTACGCCAGCTCTCTATATACAAGTAAAATAATCTTTTGCAGCTATTATTAACCTATTAATGCTGCTAAGCAGCAATGCTTTGTAGATAATTTTTATTGCTCTCGCGTAAATAAGTATTATTCATCTCATATGACTTTTAGATATGATAAGGCCGAAAATGGAAGCGCACTTTACTTGAAATCCTCAATGACTGAGGCACTGGCTAGATAGCCAGTGCTAAAATTATCTCTAGCTGCCGGAAAACAAAAATGCTACAAACATAGCTAGCTGACGGACAAACAAGCCCTACGACCAACCAAACCAAGTACACAAACATGTACGCTTGGAAATGAACCCAGGACCGCTGTGTCTGAGAAATGTGGTCTTATCCATAAGACCACACAGCTCTAGTCAAGTTACAAGAAATTAAGAAATAAGAGTTGAAGGTTCTAGTTCAGAATCGCGCTTGCCGTGCCATTGATGTTGCAAGCGTCTATAATAATAATATTAATAATATTATTATAGACTCCTATTTTTTATATTTTTAAATGTTTGTTTTGTTTTTTAGAAAATAATTAAAAATGTAAATTAATATGTAAAAAAATAAGTAAAGAGTTAATAATAAAACATTTATTTCAGATTATAAAATCCATACAGAGGTGTTAGTAGGTTTCTTATTAATAAGTTAATAAAGATATATAATTGAAATAAAATTAAACAAAAAAAAACTTAACTTAGGAATTTGACGGTCCCGCCCATGTGCATTCGAGTCCAATGCCTACGGATGAGACAGTCAAGCTTATTATTAATCAACCTCAGGATGCCATTAGAGCTATCCCGTAATCTGCATACAATTGACACAATTCGCTTCTTTATGATGCCGTGAAAACCATCAACACCTGCTTCAGCAAACATGCTTGAGGCGCTGCAGATTCTGGGAAGGCCCATCAGCACCCTGAAGGCATCATTATACTGCACTCGAAGTGCATTGTAGGTCTTCTGCGTATAGTCGCACCACAAGCTGCAGGTGTAGAAGGTTTGACAGAAAGCCTTAAAAAGCGTAATTTTAACTTCTCTTGTACACCTAGCAAACCTGTGGGCTGCGCTGATTTCTTTTCATCAGTCGGACCATATACTGGTTTGCTAGTTTAGTAACAAAAAAAGTGTTTGGCAAATAACATCGTCGAACCCAGATTTATGTGACTTTATATAATCGTACAAATAAATCACAATTAATTGGGTAGATATAAACACCACGGACACTCATAATTAATTGCGACCCAGGTTGTGCAATACAATACTCCTGTGGCAATTTGTTTCAATAATTTCCACCTATTTAAAACATTTTGGAACATATTTCAGTCAAAATAGGAACAGGAAAAGTTCAATAGCAAAATGGTTAGTTTGTATGTGCCAGTTTTATTCAATAAGACCTTAGCTTCTAGCAGCGAAAAGTTTTAAGCCCTCCAACAACTTTTATAAGAAAACGTTGGTCTGTCTGACGTGAAGGAAGTATATAAACACACTTGTAATATTTTAAATATTTACTTACTTGAATATACATGCAGGGTGCATCCATACAAGTAATGGAGTAGCCATTATGTTTCCTATGTAGTCGTTAATAATGTGCCGAATAATTTGTTCGCGTTTTATCGAACAAACGAATCGCGGAACTACGGAGCTTACTACGCGCAGTGCTACGATGCTACGTACCCACGTAGCGGCGTAGCACTGTTAGGTACTAGAAGTTTCGTAACGTACTGTCTGCGTGTTTGTCATATACTTGCCCCGTGGTTTCACCCGCGTTCAATTAGTCATAGCGTGATGTAATGTAACTAGTGATGGGTCGCGAGAAAATTCTCCAAGTGAGAATATTCCCCAATCGGGAATATTCTAGAATTTTCCTTTTAATTGAGAATATTCTCAGATCAAGGAGAATTTAAGAGAATTTAAAATTGGATGAAGATTTCCGTATTTTTAGAAAAAACATGTATTCTTTTAGAGGTTTTGAACTACGATGGCAGTATTGTATAAAATAAGTAGGTATCTCAGTTTATTTAGCTAATAATTATCACAGTACCATCGTTTTTGCCGATAGCCTTGCGAGTAAAAATTGATTTTATGTTTCCACCGCAATATTTTTTATGTACAAACGTTTTGTTTAGTCGCGCTAGTAGCGTAGCATGTCTGCGCCCTCTCCCCGCGCCCCGGCCCGCCAGCCACGCACCGCCACCATTTTGTTTACATCAGTTAATTCCCTGCCGTCTATCAGCGAAAAAAAATTGTCTGATCTCTCATAATTGGAAAATATTTAATAAGTTACATACTTTTGCCAAGAAAACCGAGGAACCTAATCCAGGTTTGGGTACCTCCGCCATAAGAGAGACAGAACAGCATTTAAACTCTTCGTAGTTTCGTTCACACTGTGTATCGTAAAGTAACCCACTTCGAGTAGAAGTTTTCGTATTTCAGATTACATGTTATTAAAATTTCTTGTCACGATTAGTCATTATCATTAAAAAAAATTCATGTTGATTTTGAATAATTTGTAATGTGTCTATTTTATCGCCAAAATGAATTATTAAATTATGCAGGAAATTTAAAAAAAACTTACGAGAATTTTCTTCGAAATATTCTCGCTTAGAAGAATTTAACCTCAGGAAAGCCAATAATTTAAATTTTCCGTGTGAAATATATGTAAATAAAGCAGAAATGCAATCGCAGTTCCATTAATTTAATCAGATTGTTGAGATAGTCATCCAATTTATAAATTCTCTTATATTCTCTTCCAAAAGAATATTCTCGAGAACTTAACAGCAAAGTTCTCACTGAAAGAACATTCTCGGGAATTTCCCATCACTAAATGTAACGTTGTACTTTACAAGTTACAAGAAATATTTTTATTTTATTTATTTACATAAAAATAATACCTACTTAAGATAAAACTTACACTAATATTAAAATAATAATTATACAAACCAAACACTATAAATAATAAATAATTACTAATAAAAAAAACATACGGAACACTCAAGTACATAATATTGCTAAGGTTCTCGTTTCTATTGTGCGTGCGCAGTCGCGATCCCTAACAGTTTTTTTGCTACACACGGATCTGGCCGGCGCGCGGCGGCGACTGCCGAGCGTGCGTTCGGGTGGCCTCGGAATTCCCAACGATCAGAGCTTCGCAAGGCATCAGACGTGACGGCTGCGTTACTTGCTGTTAAAAATCCATTAAAATAAACATGCAAATTATAGTGAATTCCCGCTGGGGTAAGTTCTCATGTATTTTATTAGAAGTGCTTCATTGTAAGGTGTTCTAGGTTCTTCATAACGCTAGCACTGTCCACTTTAACCACTCTCTGGGACACTGTGACCTCTAGACCCGTCGACGACGTGGCTGTGCGACTCATGCTAAAGCTTTCTCTTCTGTCTGGGCTTCCAGGAATTCTGCGCACCCTTAAATTACCTACGACCACCGGCATCTTTCACCCCTGACCTTAAGAAAGGCTGGCTGTGAGCCAAGCAACTACATACCATCAAGCTACAAGAGGAAGCGCAGAACCTGTCCGACCTGCAAGGGACCCTGAGGAGCAGCAGCACCCCAGAACGTCGTCGGTTCAGGCCAGTGTTCCCCCCTTTACCTAACTCTCAACAAGGTATGCGGCGGCCATAAAAATATTAGGCTTTAAAATAAACGGTTGTTACATTACAATAATCGTTTCTTTTCGAACCCCTACCTACCTGTGGCTGGCTGGCGAAAGCCAAGTTCCGCAGTAATATAGCCTATAGCCTTCCTCAATAAATGGACTATTCAAATAAAAAATAAAAAATCAATTCGAACCAGTAGTTGAACGCGCTAATCTCAGGAAGATTAGCGCGTTCAACCAAACAAACAAACAAACTCTTCAGCTTTATAATATTAGTATAGATTACAATTATAATTGTAGATGTCTATTTGGGGTAGTAGGTTGGTGTAAGTGTTAAGTATATTTTTATACATGTTGCTTTTTAACAAGATAAGTAAAGGCATGTGTTTTATAGTAAGTAATTAAATATTATTTTTTAGTCACAGTGTGACCGACGAGGCGAAGAAAGCGAGGAAAAAAATAAACAACAAGTATTTCGTTTCAAAAGAAATAAAAAATTAAAACGTAGTTGCAATTCTTCAAGCGTTCGCAGTAGAAAAATCTTTTGTTGTAAAGGTTACGTTTACCAGGGAAGGGTTGAGGGCTAGCGTATGGTGCGCTTAAGACTGATAGGCCTAACGTGTCCCTCCGGGTGTGTCACGGCGTTTACCTGCTTAGTGCGCAAAAAAGAGGACCTGGAAACTGCAGACTCATCCTTATATAATATCATTGGTCTCTTCTGGAACATTTAAAGTTGAATAGTAGGTACATCACCGCAATACGTAACCTTCTATGAAAGTATGCGACTGGTAATTTATATCACACACTCACGTACCTACATTTAGAACAATATTTATTACTAAAAGTAGGTTTTCGTTTTTAAAAAATATGCAAATGTAGACATTATAAATAGGTTAAATATGTATTATATGTTATAGCTATTTAGGTATAAGTATGTTCTTTGCCGTTTTTTTTCTATTTAATTAAATTAATAAACGAGCTAATTTCATTATTATTAGTTAATTAACTGGTGACCTGTAGCAATGGGTTTTACTTCTGAAACCTATTTCAGGCATCAGTCCTTCAGATTTAGACTATTATGATTATGATTTAGATTTAGAATTATTATGTTATTGACTTAGCTATAGCATTAAGTACCTAAATTGTGAAGGGAAATAAATAATTTTGAATTGAATTGAATTTGAATATACGTATAATAGGTTTCAGACAAGAATAATGTTGGATTATCTTACAATACCAAATAAATATTATAACAGTTTGAGTTTCTCTGGGTTCAAACAACCAAACATCGCTGTTATCGGTAAACCACTAGCTAGCCAGCTAAAAGTGCCCCTAAGCCCGCCTGTTCATCGCTCATCTGACTAATTAAGCGTATAAACAAACTAAATGCCTCAAAAGCCGATCCGCCGCGCCCGGCTGTTCCCCCGGAGCATCCCGAAAACGTGACAACATTCATTATCAAAGCCTTCGCTGAAATCCTCTTATTTTATTTCTGTTTTATTTTAATCCAAAGCTTTCTTTGCTAAAAATATTTAACAGGGAAAATTTTCTTTTGCCGAAACGTGGTTCAAATGTTTACATTCGGTTACGGAGTTTACGTAAAGGCAGATTTATAAAAGAAGGCGAAACATTTACCTGCCCTGCGAAATTATAATAATATTTATGAATTATTTAACGCAAACGGGGAGAAGTCGGCTCTTCTCGATTGCCAATAATTTATTACTTAATTTGATAACAAGTTAAGCCGGCTTTGAATATGTTAAAATTATAATTGTTTTTCACGAGCTTTAATGATTTTACTTACAGGTAAATGCTTATTTGAAATTTATTGATTCTTTATTAAGTTGCTCGCTCCGGTTGCCCAGTTGCAAAGGTCTCAGCTTGATACCCGGAGGTGAACGGGTTAAATTATCAGGTAGATCAAAACGTGTTTCGGGTTTTCGATTGTGATCGATCACCAACTCGCACTATTTGACAAGCTAAGCGGGGTAGTTAAGCTAATACCCATTAATTGTAGCGATGACTTGATTTCAATGATGAACTAAGGAGTGTATAATACAAGGATATTTTCTTAATTGTTCAGGTTCACGCTCAATACGGTCATCAGAAAACTTAAGCTTTGAAACCCCCAAACAGCACCACTTTTTATGATTATTCGTTTACCGTCCAAGCTGTTCGTCTCTGGAATTCGCTTCCAGTTGCGATCAGGCGTGCGAAATCCATTCACATATTTAAAGAGCTCGTGAAAAAATTCTACCTTTCCGTTTAACCCTGTCCTGCTACAAAACTGCCATATCCGCTACTTTTCTACCTGCAACTACAATTATGTTTAGGTAGGTTTATTTATATATATGGTATTTAAATATATTTATCATTATCATTATATATTTATCATTATAATTATTATTTTGATTCATTTATAAAATACAGATTATTCTAGTAGGTTTTAATAGTTTCACCTCTGATCTTACAGTTTATTAGCTCTCTCCTTCTGACTGGTTGTCTGGAAGAAATCGCTTGAAAGCGATAAGACCGCCAAATTGTAACTTTGTGAATTATTTATTTTTGTTCATGTTTTTGCTTTATAGTGTTGCAATAAAAGTATTATCTATCTATCTATCTATCTATCTATACTCTATATTATGAACTTGATAATAGAATTAGTGCTAAATAATGCTAGGTAGGTATTTTCGCTTCATGGTTTTTTATGTGTGTCATGCTTTTGAAATAGGAAACATGTCTTTAGTTCCCGTAATGTGTATTAATAAAACTTAAACTTTATCTTAAATCTATTTTAAAAAATAAAGGAAATTTATAGTAGTTACGTAAGCTCTCTTCGCAGCTTTTCTTACTAATAAACCAACTTAAAATCTGAACTTTCAATTTGATCTGCAATTCCAATAAGTTTCAACAAGGAAACTACTAGTTCTAAAGAAATTTATCAGAATATATTTAACGTTAAAAAAAACTACTATTGAATGTTATAGATCTCGATGGCGCAGTAGTAACCGCACTCGGTCTGCAAATGCTGAAGTTAAACAACTTTAGCAAAGGCCAGTCACCGGAAGGGTGACCTAAAATGTATCATTTAGAGCTTGTCCATGCTGCAAACGGCACGTAAAGTCGTTGGTCCCGGCTGCATTAGCAGTTAATAACAACCGCCAATCCACACTGGGACCGCTTAGTGGTTTCTCTTTGTAGTGTTTCAACCATACGGAAGGCTCGTGCCCCAGCAGTGGGGACATACAATGACCTGGGGATGATGATGTTGATATTTAGTAGATGTTACTACCTTTTTAACAAATTAGTCTGACGAATCTAGCTTAGCTTACTTTTCTGACGAATCTGGCTCAACTGTCTTATCTAACGAATCTGGCTTAACTGACTGACTTTTCTGATGAATCTTGCTTAACAGATTAGTCTGACGAATCTAGCTTAGCTTACTTTTCTGACGAATCTGGCTCAACTGTCTTATCTAACGAATCTGGCTTAACTGACTGACTTTTCTGATGAATCTTGCTTAACAGATTAGTCTGACGAATCTAGCTTAGCTTACTTTTCTGACGAATCTGGCTCAACTGTCTTATCTAACGAATCTGGCTTAACTGACTGACTTTTCTGATGAATCTTGCTTAACAGATTAGTCTGACGAATCTGGCTCAACAGATTAGTCTGGCGAATCGAGTCTGACGATTTTGGCTTAACCGACTTATCTGACAAACCTGCTTAACAGATTAGTCTGATGAATCTAGCTTAACAGATTAGTCTGACGAATCTGGCTTTACTGACTGATCTGACAAATCTGGCTAAACAGATTAGTCTGACAAATCTGGCTTAATTAATATCCCTTATATTGATTAAAGTTGTGCTAAAAGCCATAGCAAATAGAGTTATAAGCAGCCGGGAGACGTTAATTTTAGACCGAACTACACGCTGGGGCCTAATATAATTGAAGCAAATTTTCAGAAGGCCTTTATTTACTATAGTTGCCGACGATCCGCGCTAACGTAATGGCCGTTCAATTGCCCCCTAATGGTATCCCACAGGCTGCTGAAATATATTATGTCTGATGATGAATGAGTTTTTAGTGTTTATTGTGTGAAATTATAATGAACTTTCAGTTATTTACGCAGTGGCCTTACTTAAGTATTAAATGTAACGGTATTTAATTATGTTTTAAATTTCAAAGTTATTTAAATTATAGTTAAAATTAAACTCATAATAATCTGCTATGGTCTCGAATTCGATATATAAACTATTAACCGTAAGAATTATATATTTTTGTCATTATTAATGTAGTTTTCAGAAACAATAATGTTATTTAAGCAAGCAAATTTTTTTATTATTAGTGACTAGAGACAAGTAGCTCAGGGACAACAAAACTTTTACTATGCTTTTCAGATAATTAGTCAATAATTTGTTATTGTGCTTATTAGTAAATATTTGTAAAGACATTCTGAATAATTACTGCCTGGATTTCAAGATATTTCATTTTACTTTTCAGAAAATACTGAAGCCAGCAAAAATATCACACCATAGCAGTCCTCTCATTTTAGCTATCATAAAAGTTTGAGAAGCATTGCCGCACCAGATAATATATATTTTTAGGAGCAAAAGCAGTATGATCTTAGCAGTAGGTCCTTTTCCGCAGCCATCGGGATTTTTTTGTTAATTTATTGCACAGCAATAGAACAGCTCTTGATTGCAATATATACCAATATTGCATTATTATTAATATAACCCCAGTAGATACGCCGGTCGTAGCTAAGAACAAAATACACTTCACCTGAAATGTACGACCGCTAAGGAAATTGTTATTTTACATTAAACTGATGGAAACAAGGTAATGGCGACCTACTTAAAAAGGATGATGGCAGTTATCCAGACATTTATGAAATAAGCATTGACCAAACCCAGTACCTACAATTTAAAGCTGCTGTTGGAAATCGGATCCGACACCTTGCGGACAGACCGGGTCTACCCACAAGACCTCAGAAGCGAAAAGAGCAAGTATTACCAGGGTGCCAAGTGCGAGTTTCATTCGCCATTCGATCACGTTAAAGAAAACGAGAATTTGTATGGCAAAACGTTAACTCCTCTCGTATGCCGCCAGGAGGCGCTGCTTCAATGCCATACTAGTTTTCGTTTTCGTAAACGTAATCGAATGAATACGGATAGTAAACAAAACTTACACTAAGCACCCAGTTCAACGGATTAGTGTGTCCCGGTTGATGTCGTAAGAACCTGTAGGTTACCAGTTAAGTTGGTAGCCTAACTAGAAAGGCCTGAGTCCAGCTAAGGGACGTCTATAGGTTGATAGTGAACGTTAGGCAACGTTCTTCATACGTGACTTACTATTCACGATTTCGTATGGCGAAGGCATTCTAGCGCCAAGTAGGCTGAGCTCCATTAACAGGTAATGAAGCGGCGACGCGGCGCGGCGGCGCGATGCCATTACTCCGCGTAGCCAGTGACACGATGTTAGCGAAGGATTAGACGCTATTTACTTACTAGAAATATTATACCTATACTTGACTTGACACACATGATATACTTACTTCACTTATAAATTAAAACTATGACATCTTAAATGATAATGGCTATCCACTGATATCCACTGATTTAATTGTCTGACCACTTTACTATTAAATAATTTAAAGTAAAATTACTTGAAGATGTACCAATAATAATGCAATCAATTGGTAATATTTCAATCAGTTTCATCAACCGTCTATTTTTGACTCACATTTTATAGAATTTTCAAAAAAATTGCATATTTACCAGTTTAGGTTGCAAAAAAATAAGATAAAGAAAGAGGGCAAAAAAGGGAACTGCTTATTTCAAATTGAAATAATTTTCCAGCAGGCCCGTGTGTGTGTGTGTGTGTGTGTGTGTGTGTGTGTGTGTGTGTGTGTGTGTGTGTGTGTATGAGTCCGCGTGTGTGTGTACTTGTGTTAGTCTATAGATTTAAGTCCTCTAAAATTTGTTATGCCCGTAAAGAGAGACAAAACAAAGAACGGTAGAGTTCGAATGTCTCAATTTCTTTATTGCACACCACAGTGTAACAATGGGTCGTACAACCGAAATTAGAGCACCTTAGCATTTAAATAAATTTACCTATAAAATACACATATAAAAAATATATATATATATATATATATAAAATAAACAAAGCAAAATTTATATTAAAAAAAACACTTTAAAACTTAAAAGAATAGAGACCACCAACAAACCCAACAGACAACAATGTGTTTTACAGTATACCTACTTTCTATACCAAAAAGGAAATCGAAACTGACGTAGCTAAAAGCGCTCCTAAAATCCAATATGCCATCAGGGTCAGTGAATTATTCTCTAAACAGCCACCGGATGTCGTCGGCAACACTCAATGGCGCTTTAACCTCACTTTGACCGGGTCTGAAAACGGACTGATAAGGGCCAAGAAGGTAAACACTTATAAGTGCGACTTTTGCTTTGAACAACATGCTTGTGAACTTCTCTCACGTACTTTGTTGCAACAGGAAAACAGGCCACTCACGATAATTAAGTGGCCATAAACGTTGGTAACATTAATTGGTCTTGTAAACTCATCTTACTTACAGCAAATAAATCTGATAAGTCTTCAACCATATGGAGTGTGAGCATTTCTTGCTAAGAAAGTTATAGAGACCATCTCTGCACGTATCACTTAAAAAAAAAATTAAAAAAAATATTATTCTCTTTATTTATTTCTTTCTTAAAACTAGATTTTTACAATATTTTAATATAAATACAATAAAACATTATAAAAACCTAATCCTAGATAACCGCCAGCAGCGGGGCAGGGCCCAAGCTACCGGTGGTCAGGGCTGCAGAGTGAGGAACCTCCTGACAATACGTGCCGTGTCAAGGAGTACTGCTTTATTATTATTATTAAATATCATCACGATATACGATTGTATAATATTACATACATACCCTCACATCCTTTTCCAGATTTTTGACAGATCATCAAAATCTCAATTCACTCGACGCAATACTTAGCATAAACAAAGTAGGGTTCCAGTTGGAATAGATTATCGTCAGTGATGGGTTCCTAGCCAATTGGCTGATGTGCGAGTATCTAGGAACCCTTGCCTCTTACACAGCCTCTACGACATGCACGATAAGTTAGCCAGGTGATACACTATTTTCATATCCCAGAGCAGCATATTTTTTTTTGAGAGAGTCACCGGTCGTTTTTGGGGGTGGCGAGGTACGTAAAGGTTACCTCAAGCCGTGTGAAACGAATCACCTTCGGAGGTTTTCTAGAGGGAACGGCATCACACACTTAAAAGTGCGTGACCCCGTGCCCTACTAGATTTTCCGAAGGATCGGATCGACCCAGAGCAGCACGTAATAAATATCGATTAAAAAAATATAATTTAAAAAAGATGGTGTGAACTGTATGAAAAGAAAACAATAACTATGGATATAAATATACTTTGGATCAATCTTTAACGTGGACGATGTATCTAGGTCTAATGCCATAGCAACATTAGAGTATTGTTGTGTACCGACAGGTAAAGAAGGCAGCCCGTTCATCTGTAGTAGAGAATTCCAAAAACGCTAACATCATATTTTGCCATATTGTCACATCATGCTTACATTTTGAGAACCTCCACATATGGCATTAAAAATCCCTGAAGTTTAATTGAAAATCGTCTCTTTTTCACAAAAATGTTACAAAAGCTAAACCTCTTTTCAATTACTTTGTTGTTTGACTGGAGCCATGATTTTCAATATCCCTTTTCATTCCAAATATTCGACAACCGAATACCGAAACCGAAATATCGAATAGCGGACCAATCGAGCCCCGTCGCCGAATTCAATTTCAGTTTTCATAAGTGTCTCCAAAGCCGCGTCGTTCGGTCATATTCGATGCCGTTTGAATAATCAATGCCACAGCAATACGTTTCGATAAATAGAGCATTTTGGGAAATCACTGCAGCAATTGCGTCGTGCCTAGCTAATTTAAAAACAATAAACAAAACAGTGTTGCCATAAAATGTTTAATGAAGTTTGACGCAAGCTCTTTGTAAAAATAACAATAATATAGATAATTACTATAATTCATTACAAACTCAAACTCAAACTCAAACTTTTATTTGCAAACTAAGTGGTACATAGATGGTGTTTACATTGATAGTGTCCTTATTACTTAGTCACCTTGTACAGGTATAACAAATAATACTTATATTAACTATAATATGTAATACAATATGTTATAAAAATATATACCTATATTTATATTAAATTGCTATTAAAGCTTAAATTATATTGTGAATTGAATTGTATAATAAATCAATAAATTGTATTAAATTGTATTATATTATATTATATAACCCAGACCGCCAAACGTAATCACAAATCATCATATCGCATGGTTAAATATTCCTCTACAGTGTAAAAACATTTATTAATCAAAAACTTTTTTAATTTTGTTTTAAAAACTTTGTAGTTTGGTTCATTTTGTAATTCGATCGGTAATTTGTTATATATTTTTACAGCCATATGATGTGGGCTATGATTTAACATTTTTATTCGTGAGGGTGGCAAATGTAGCCTTCCTTTGTGGCGAGTGTTAATGTTATGGGTGTTCTGTACTTGTATAAATTTTCCGCTATTGCTTTTAACAAACAGGCAAATATCCTGTATATATAGTGATGGTAGCGTAAGCATATTAAATTTTATAAAATAGGGCTTACAGCTCTGCGTGTTGTCGATTTGGGAGAGAATTCTGACACATTTCTTTTGCAATATAAATAGTTGGCTAGCATTTACGCTGTAACCCCAAAGCATCACTCCATATTTGAGCCACGAATGTGCATACGCGTAATAGGCGGTTAGTGCCGTTTCTGCGCTTGTACTACATTTAATTTCAAAAAGTGCATACGTAAATTTTGACAATTTTGATTTTATGAGTTCGATATGACTTTTCCAGTTAATATTAGTATCTATATTTAGGCCAAGTAAATTAAACGACTCTACTGATTCTATTTTGATGTTTTGTAAATTAATATTTAGTTCTAGAGGTGCTTTTTTGTACGATCGGAATTGAATTACTTTTGTTTTATTATAATTTATCTCAAGATTATGCTCTAATAGCCAGTCTGATATGATATTAAGTGTGTTACAGATATCTATGCAAGGGTTATAATTTTTATCATTTGTATCATTTTTTACAAGAATGGATACATCATCTGCAAATAGTACAGGAAGTGTCTTGTCTCTGTTTAATATTTTCGGCAGGTCATTGATATAGATGAGAAACAACACACAGCCAAGCACGCTTCCTTGAGGAATTGAACATGTTAATTCTCTTTCACAGGAATGTACTTTGTTTATTTTACTATTTTTATTATCGAAGTATTCTATTTGAACTATTTGTTTCCTATTACTTAAATATGATTTAAACCAGGAATGAGCAGGGCCCCTTATGCCCGATCCATAGAGCTTTAATAATAGAATATGATGTGAAACTTTGTCATATGCTTTTGTCATATCTAACAAAATGCCTGCTGTATGTTTATTGTCATTTATTTGTTGTAGCGCCGTTTGGAAGTACAGGAAGTAGCTATCAAATTGGGGGGAAGGTAAAGCAATGTAAAACCGCACGTGACCGCACACCAACCACCCTGTAACTGTAACCGAAACACACCACAACCTGTAGTTACTTGGTCGACAATAATTTATCGAAAAGATCAGCTGAAAGTTATGTGCATTTAAACAATCATAGTACTAGTAAAATGTTTTTTGTTTGTTTATATAATTTTAACGCAAATTTTGTAGCGAACAAATTATAAAAACACAAATGTTGAAAAAACATTTTATAAATGCTTGCCTACTTCTTAACTGATCTTTAGTATATTTTGTAAAAATATTATGATCGGATGTTAATGACGGTAGTTGTTGACATTGAATGGGCGCCTTTGGCTTTCAAAGTAAAAAGTAAATAGTGTTGAATAATTTCGGCAGGCTGGTTAGAATCACAATAGCTCAATTGGGAGAGTACCTGACCCGGTATGTCAGAATGGTGCAGGTTCAAATCCTGCTCGTGGAAATTTTTTCAACATTTGTGGTTTTTTTTTCATAATACAAGTATTGGACCACACATAATATATTGCTTTCTAATGGTCCAAGATCCCATGTACGCCAGGCCTACGTCATTTTAAAAAGGCTTATTTTTTGTCTACGTAAGTACACTACGTCAGGTAACAACATTTCGCTATAAGAACCAAAATTCAATATTCAAAATTCAAAATTCAAAATCATTTATTCAGTTTAGGCTACAAATAGCTCTTATGAACGTCATTATGCCATCGGTTCGTAAGTCTATCTACTCTGGGCGGGAGATCTTGTACTGAGAAGAACCGGCAAGAAACTCAGCAAGTGTCCAGCTCTTTTCTCCCTTACGGCGTCAAAAATATTGGAAAATGCCCTATCATAAAAGGACACTTTCCATCATAAATAAAAACACAAAATATAGAGGACAGTCACAACATGTAAAAAAAACACAAATAAAGAAAAAAAAAATATTAAATATTTAAGTTTGCAAAGTCATCTACCAATTTAATTTTTTACAATGTGATACAGTACTAGTAAATGTACCAATGTTCTAAGTAGCCTATCCAAAGGTAGGGGTGACTTTGACATGGAGCAGGGGGGAACCTTTAGCAGTGCCAAAGGTACAGGGTTAATTTTCTTTTCATCATCACAAAATCATGACCAGTTAATATTTCTGTCCCCACAGCTGGAGCACGAGCCATCCTTATGGATCGATAGGAAGAAGGGCCCATAAACCACTACTACTGTTAATGCAGCCGAGACTAACGGCTTAAACCTTAGCAACCGCACACCGGGCGTGTTAACGCGCGATTTTCGTGTATGTTGTAAAAAATATTGTTTAAAATTAATCATCAATACTGCCAGACACCTTTTGTGGGCGGTTACTTGCGCCAGACGCTTAATTAGAGATGATAAACGCCTACAAAACCGTTGCTTGTCATCGTATTGTAGAATTGCGTGCGCAAAAATAGTAGGCACTTCAGCCGCAACAGCTTTAAAGCTCAGAATTTTGGTGTGAATAAAAAAAAGGTTAGTAAAAATTAAATGAACGTTTTCATGTAGGCAAATCGGCGACTTTAGTTAATGCTCATGCACCGGAAACTTTAATTAATCAAATTTTAATGTAAAGGTTTCCCGCAGGCGCTCGCCGCAGCCGCGCTTTTTCGATGTACCGGATGCGAATCGCGAATCCATTTCGGTTGATTGAATTGATAATAAAAACTGCCTGACATGTTGAATTGCTTTGTTCCCACCACACATATATTTAATTTTACAGGAGACTGACACACAATCGTATATTTTATTCGTACCTTATCTACTGTGGTTTCGGTAGGTTCTGAAGGGTTTCGGAAGCCGATCAAACCAATTTGTATTGGTACCATTGGTATAATAACTTTATGATTAATACAGAGTGGTGGATTGTGTACTAATCTTGTCATGTGCAATTTTTCATGGGGGAAGGCAAGAGCCCAGCCGTACGACGTTATGCCGATGATGATGATAATGATGAACCTTTTTGAGAAAATACACGAAAACCAATGATGAATGCAATCTTATCAATTCAGCATAAATGTATCTATTGAAGCTTCTAATTGAAACGTGTTTGTACCACACACTGCGGCACCTCCGCCAATAGCCATTACTCTGAGCTCAATGGAGCCCACACCAGCAGAGTGGACATTTGAAATTCCATTGGAGCCAAGCTAAGGGAATAAACGGCTAGTAGTGCGAATTAGCAGGTTGTCTAAATTCCTAAAGCCGACTGGTCAACAGTCCGCTGTGGGCAGGGCAGCAGCACCGTACAATTGATTGTATGATTTTAACTACCTAGTAGCAGTGATTATTGTCATGGGCCCTAACTAGGATAAAATCAAGTTTAATAGATGTGGAAAAGAGCTCGATAGCGCCGTGGTTAACGCGCCCAGTTTGCGATTGCTGAGGTTAAGCTACTTTCGCAAAGGCCGGTCATCGGATGGGTCACCGAAATGTATCATCTTGAGCTACTCCGTGCTTCGGAGAACGTAAAGCCGTTGGTCCCGGCTGCATAAGCAGTTGTTAACGAAAACCAATCCGCACTGGGCCGACCTGATTGTTTATAGCCCGTTCTTCCTAAGTATACATTGTGAGACGATTGTTTAATTAAGAAGGTGTATTTTTAAATGTTACTCGTATTACCAGCAGTTATGTTAACCCATCTAGAAATCTAATACGGTTGTGTTAGGAATAGATCTAACGGAGCAATGGGATTGTATCAAGATTCCTCGAATATTCGTTCGGTTATGGACGGACGCTTTAATATTGTATTTGGTCAGTCGGTCCCAGCTATTCTTTGACTGCTATCTATCTGCTGTCGGGAGTCGTCGTGAAGGTCTGATACAGCAATGAGACGATGATTATAAGATAGAGGCTGATGAAAATGAACACATTACATCGGCTCTCTAAATAAAGTCTCGCTCATTCTTTATAAGACAATCCACGTATGAGGTTGATAACGCTAAACTATCACACAATCTACGAACATCTACACCATAGTCTATAAGGAGTCCGATTGTACATACTCAAGTCGTGTTATAGGGTAAGAGCTGCTCATAATCCTTCGCCGCTCGTTTGAAGCAATATGTCATGCTGAGCTTTTGTGGATTATTCGGTCGGTAAGCTCCTACTGCCGTCATGAAAGTCGCAGCGCTCTCTGCGGCCTGGACGAAGCTTGGAAGGGCCCCGGTCCCGGTAATGCAACCGCAAGGTCAAATGTGTGCGAGGCAAGTAACGTTGGAATAGTACAGGCTTTGAGTATAAACACGTCGAGTACATGTTTGTGGGGCAGTTGGTAGTTAAGCTAATTTAGGTAATTATCTTACGATTTCGTGGTTTTAAAGTTCTGTCTAGAATATTATTTTATCTTTATTTGTTAAAGTGATTTCATTGTCTTTCAAGTAATGGCAAGTGACGGTAAGAACAATTTCACCCAGAATAATTCAAAGTGTTGGAACTACAGCAATGTTTCACATACCTATAATCTCTCGCTGTATGCGCCATTCTGTGCAGACGCGCCGATTGCAATTTTAAAAGTGTATATCGGACACGTATCACGGCGCGAGTCGCCGCTCGAACAGTCACCATGAGCGACAAACTCGTGGTCAACGAGCTCCTCGCCTTTCTGCAGCAGAAGCTGGACGTAATGGACGAAGTGAGTGCGGTGCAGATCTGCAAGTCCAGCTTCAGCGAGGACGAAATATCTGCTGCCAAGAAACTTTTGTTTGTGTCGCTAAACAAAAGCGACCGGATGGTGTCTCATCGACGCAACGGAACACCGAAGAGCCTGCAGGAGATAATAACGCTTCTGAAAGAGACCGATCCTGACGACGTGCCGACGTTTGTGGCGAGGGATCTAAACAAGCTCCCCCCCGTCACGTTCGACCACGTCGACGTAACCTGCTTGTTGAAGGACATTGTGACCCTGAAGGCGGGCTTGGCGGACGTGATGCTGAAATATGAAGCATCACAGAATACTGTGAGTGAGTTGCGCAAGGACGTAGATAATTTGCGTGCATCACTCGCAGTAACTGGGTCGGTCGTACTCGTTGATGACTCAAACGTCAACACGCGGCGCGGTGCATTCGCGCCGAGGTTAAGTTACGAGTCAGCTTTTTCGACGCCGACCTCGTCACTGTGCAGCGCTGACGCAGCCGTTGCCCCCGCGAGAACGCCGACTCGGTGCGCCCCGCAGTCGCCGGCGCCGGCCCCCCGCACCCTGCAGCCGCCGGCCCCCGCACCCCGCAGACGCTGGCGCTCCGTGCCCCACAGCCCGCTGCCGTCGCGCTGCCTCCGCCGCCCACCCGCCCCGCGCCTTCGCCCGCGGTGCCGCACGTCACGCACGTGACAGCTGTGCCTGAGCCTGTCACCAAACAAACAAAGCCCAGCCGTCGTGACTACGCTTCTGTTGCTGCATCCAACTTGGATACACACACAGTGTCAGAGCGTGCCACCATGGATCGAGACGACGATGGTTTCGTCAAAGTCCAAAAGAAGAGGGCATGCCGTCACCGGCCGAATCAGAACCGTTGCGGTACCGCACCGGCAGGGCCCCAGTTCCTGCTGCGTGCTGCGACGCCGACTACGCCGATGTACCTGTCACGCCTGCACCACACCATCACAGAGCGGGATGTGATAGAGTACATCAAGACGAAGACTAATTTCCATGTGAGGGTGGAGCCGCTGGAGTCGCGACACAATGTCAGCTTTAAGGCATTTGTAGCGCTAGTCCCGACAACCAAGCTGGTCGATACCTTTATGAGGAAAGACTTCTGGCTGAAGGGAGTGGTGTACCGGCGTTTCCGCGGAAGATTACCCGTCAACACCACCGGAACAGCACAAGCTAGTGCTTAATATACTAACATAGTTATAAGTTATATATCTACTAACAAAAATTGTTTTATATTGTATGTATGTTAGTCTGTAAGGTATTTATTATATGGGCCCCTTTGTGTTTTTACCATCTTGTACATTGTGTGTTGCCTGAAATAAATGATTTATTATTATTATCTCTCTATTTATTATTATTATTATTATAATTATCGTGGCGCTATCGCCAAGTATATACTTGGTAGAAATGGTAGCTTATCAGGTGAACTGAGATAAAGTCTTACTACAAACCAAATCATGATCAATGTACCCGTTGGAATGAAATCCAGATCTAAGATTATCGATCTATCCACACACGCGAGTTCTATCAACTCGTACATCTAAAACAAGCAAAGTCATCAGCTGACACAGCCACAATGCGAAAATTGCATTAGGCCCGCTGCGAGCACGCTTAAATCCACGTCCGCACCGGATTAGAGGCCGATGCCTAATTACCTGCTTTAGCAGGCCGAATTGCATCCGCCTAATTGCCGAGCCGAGCCGAACAGACGATTGACAAACGCGGTTGGTACCGAATGATTTATTGGCTGCAGTACCTACCAATTTCTGATTAATTTCAGCTCGGTTGATTTGCGGGAATGCAATCAAGACGTCGAGAAACATTCTTGGATTGATTCAGATCATTGAGTATGGGTAATTAAATTAATTGTATACGAATGTGTGCTATGCTCACATGCCTTCCACAATTATATTTGGTTCAGGTTAATCAGTGGGTACGACCAATTAGTGCGAGTGACGCAATTCAAAATTATATATAATAATTATCTTATGTTAATCATTTTGCTAGAACCGTTAGGGTACATAACAATCTTCCGCAATTTGTTTGTTTTATAACCTTAACTTCTTGGTAATTATTATTAACATTGAGCAAATAAGTATAGGTATTACACTAGCGTAACAATGTCTCATATTTTTCTATTGTCACTACAATTTCCTTTTTCGACTCTGACTACACGTCACGCAATGACAACTACATTATAACATTACACCCGCCGCGCCTCCCGCCGGTTCGTTAGTCTACGACGGGAGATATTGTAAAGGGTAAACCGATAAAAAGAAAGCTTTTCTTTCCACGATATTTCTACATTAATTACAGTTTTACAGATATAAATCTTTGGCAAAATAGCAGAAGCTCCAAAAATAACTAATTTCAGGATATAAAAAACTATGTTACCATTTTTTATACGGTTACACTTACCTATAAGTATAGTATTGACTTCCTAAGTACCTGTGGTAGATAAATAAATTAGTTGCTTTATATGTAATATTTGAGTAAATTTTTGGTAACGCCATGTTTAACATAATGGAGCCTGTTCGGCGTCGCTCAAGGCGCTCATGCCGCTCGCTGGCAGCGATAAATTCCTCCAGTTCACTACTAACAGAGGCTACATATTTTTTGGTCCGGAAGCGGCCGAAACTCGAGCACGGCACGCAATACCGTGTTTAGCATTCGGATAATGTTAACCCAGATACGAGCTCGGAGCGTTCACGGCTTGTTCGCCGGAACATTCGGCTTGTTCCCGTAGTGATAAATGACGGACGAGTTGCGAAACGAGGTGGCCGTACGGTGGGCCGGAATGTTCGCGGGGTAAACGAAAATAGTGTTCATTGGTATTTGTGCTATTTGTAGTCCAAATTGAAAACGTATTGGTTGCGAAATTAGGTAGTCTTTTTGTTATGTTATTATCTACTTTAAGAATCTTGATATGATGTGCACAACGGGTATTTACAGCATATTTATGGCGTATTTACACGAGTCCTATCCTCGTTGACAAACTTGTTTTTTGAAACACAAGGCTGCTGTTTACGCACTGTCTGCATATCATAAAGAGCGCTGTTATATGCACGGACGTAGGTACTGTGGTGATCGGGACTCCTTGCAATACTTAGTGCAGCTCTATGGCACACGACGAGATATGAATTTGATTTTAGAGAAGATAATAAATCAAGAAAGAAACAAATGAAGAGGGATTCGGGGACAGCCTGCCGAGAAGCTTAGGGCTGATTTGTAATAAGTGTCTCAATAAAATATATAAAATTCAAGTTATCTTTGCCTTCTATTATTTACCCCGGTGTTAATAGTACACTGTATACACGCAAAAAAAACATGACACATCTCAATTAAAGTACATAAAACATTTCAAACTGACAATTTGAAGGCAGAAGTCCTCATAACATACTGCTCATAGTATATACGCGTACGTCCTCATATAGATGACCTATGAATTTAAAGTCCAACGCTGTATCCGACACCGAATCCACAGTTGTAACCTGACGCAAATTGGTGTTACAAGTATATAGAATATGGACATGCCACCTCATTCTACATCCTTTACATTCGAAAACACACCTTATCTGTTTAGAGGTAGAGCACCCTTCAGGTGTAAAAAGAGTCGGCGGGCACAGTGACCGATCATAAATCTGTCTGCAGCCCCCATATGTCCGCTGATAGCTGGCGTAACTCTTCCCCGGACGGATGAGCCGGTTCCAAATCGGTCGGCAAAAAAATACGATTGCCCTCGTTTGGTTTATGGCTATTTCCTTGAGGATAGTTCGTTTAGTGCCAACTTATCATGTTATTCGGTGTCCTTTCACTGATTTAAGGTAGGTAATTGTGAACGTATTGGATCAACTGGGACCTGATGGTCAGTGACGACTAGAAAGAAGGTGAAAAGGTGACTGGTAGTGAATACCTTAGGCACTAAGTCCACCATTATGTATGTTCTGAAAGATACCACATAGTTTGTTAATTTAGTGATTATCCTTCTCCCTGTAGCAGTTCATCCATCGGGATCTTTTGTGCAATATCGCAAATCGTATTATTTAGCTTATAAAACTGCTAAGTACAAGCTCATGTTCCTACAATCACTTCGTAACATTAGGCGGTAACATAATCACGCTGACTTAATCAAGATTAGTGTGTGTTAACGAGTGTTTCATGTAATTTATTCAAAGAGTGCAACTTTCTGAGCTGCAAATCGTGGACAAACATGTGGCCGTAGCCAGCGCAAGACTTAGTGAGTGGCAAGTCGCCAGGCCGGTGTAGAGTCGGCGATAAACTGTGCCGCAGCAGGTGCCGCGCCTCCGGATTGGACCTGGTTTGTTTCACTACAGCGTGCATTTTGGGAGAGGCTAAGTGAGGAACTGTAGCGATTGTGTCGCAAGCATCCAGATTTTGTAAGCAACAAAGATTTGACAGGTAGGTCTATGGGCCTCGTAAGGAGGCTCAAGGACACATAAAGAGCAACAGAGAGGGCTATGCTGGAGGTTTCTCTGCTTGATCGAATCAGAAATGAAAAGGCCCGGAGAAGAACAAAGGTTACCGACATAGCCCGAATCTGCTAAGCTTAAGTGGCAGTGGGCAGGGTTCGCAGGACTGATGACCGCTGGGGCGGAACAGTTCTCGAGTGGCGACCGCGTACCAGAAAATACAGAGTGTGCAGGCCTCCACCAAGGTGGATTGGCGATCAGCCCCCGAAACGAAACGACACGAAACGACAAGATGACGTCATAAACCACACGCGAAGTCAAAGCGATCTGTTAGGCAGTCGGGCCCCTGGTTAAGGTCACGGGAAGCCGCTAAATATGAGCAGCACAAAACCGGTCGTTGTGGAGATCCTTGGGGGAGGCATGTGTCCAGCAGTGGACGTGTTTTGTCTGAGATAATGATGATGATGATTTCTCTACGCGGTAGGGCTTGAGCTCAATCTCATCTATTATTTGATGGTATGGCGACCGACTTAAATAAGATGGTGAAAGGCAGGCGGACTTAAAACAAGCCCTACCACATAATATATACTAAATAAATTTAAATATAATATGACATGTCAATGACGGTAGTTGTTGACATTGAATGGGCGCCTTTGGCTTTCAAAGTAAAAAAGTAAATAGTGTTGAATAATTTCGGCGGGCTGGGTAAAACCACGATAGCCAATTGGGAGAGCACCTGATCCGGTATGTCAGAGGGGTGCAGGTTCAAAACCTGCTCATGGAAATTTTTTCAACATTTTTGTTTTTGTAATTTGTTCGCAACATTTGTGTTAAACATTATATAAACAAAACAAAAACATTTTATAATATGGCATTTGACGCTTTATGTGCATCTCTTTCTGATATCAGATTACATAATCCGGAGAGCGTAATTTAACATTGAATAGATCTCCTTTGCCTTCCAGAGTAGAGTGGATAGTGTTGATTAATTTCGGCTAGTTGGATTGAGCCACGATAGCATAGTTGGTAGTGCACCTGACCCGGCATCTCATGGGGCGCGGGTTCGAATCCCGCTCGTGAAATTTTTTAACACTTTGTCTTTTTTCAAATTGTAATTTGTTCGCAACAATATTTGCGTAAAATTATACGTAAATCATCATTAACATAAGTGGTATCATAACACGTCTCATAATGCACTAGCAATATTAATATGGGTTTATTAATAATAAAATTTAGTAGATATACAGGTGTGTATGTAAAGCTAACGACCGATTAACAATGACAATTTGCTTAATGGCGTATTGAGCTTCTCAATTATGTTAGAACGACAGGTGACTTATCCGCATCAATGTAAATAGTAATTTCAGATAGAACCGTTTAACGTTCCTAACTTGTCCCGACTGTGGTGCTACGTGCCATTGCCAAAAGCCAGGTTGCGGCCGAAGAAATGGTCCTACTCGGCTTTAAATCTTTCTTAGAGGCTGATGCGGGCCGGATGCAGCTAGGCTTAAGTAGGCCGTTATCGACTCTCGTACACATTAAGATTGTAATTTGGCTTAGTACAAGTTTACATAACATGCACACATGTCTTTGAAATGTTCTTTTGCTGTTTTATATGCTGGTTTACACCGGGCCAGGGGCGACCACAAGTTATGTAGGATACTCCTCCTCTTCTCTCGTCTGGCCACGAATAACTCGACGGAGTTTAGAGGCCTAATAGTCCTATCCCACCTCTGGCACGGGATCTTGAACGAATAGGACCGAGTATCTTTGACTTAACCTAAATAGAAAATACTTGTGCAAAATATTGCTTAATTTTTCGTCTAGCTATATA
Organism: Eudonia lacustrata; assembly: GCA_947562085.1. Taxonomy (NCBI): domain Eukaryota; kingdom Metazoa; phylum Arthropoda; class Insecta; order Lepidoptera; family Crambidae; genus Eudonia; species Eudonia lacustrata. The sequence continues at coordinate 674,322 of OX387316.1, forward strand.
TAAAGTTAAATGGCAGCAAAAGCTCTAATGCTACAAAGATTAGAAAGTGATAGTAGTAGAGTTATTCTTCAATATCTTAAAGATTAAACAAAGTTTTAACAGGCTTTAAAGCATACTACTTATATACCTAGGTGTTCGGGTTCAAAAGGAATGAGGAAGTTCAAAAGTGTATCTTAAACCAGTCATATAATTTGATTATACTAAAGTCATTTATAACGATACATTATTCTTAAACGAATAAAAACAGAAAAAACTCATATCTAAATGGAAAAAGTATATTATTTGTACGCGTATTTTATTACATCTTCACTTTATCTTTCTTTTTCCGAAACGGCAACATTTGAAGTTTATTCCATTTGTAGGTACATAATTGACGTGGCCGTGTAATGGGAACGGGCCATTACAGGGCAGGGAATTGAAAGAAAGAGGGAATTTTTATTTCATTACTTACTTCACTCAAATATGTATGAGGGTCGCCAGCGCACGTTAATGAAACAGTGTCGCGGGACGAGTTACGCGAACCCGTTCGAGGATCGGTGGAGGCACGAGGAGGTCCTAATGTTTGCTCGATCGCCGATTAGTGTAGATGAAATTCTGAAACTCTTGTTCCTCCGCCCAGAGTAGACTTACGAACCGATGGCATAATGACGTTCATAAGAGCTATTTGTAGCCTAAACTGAAAAAATAATTTTGAATTCAAAATTCAAAATTTTGATTTTGAATTTTGAATTTTTTGGAATTTTCTTACGGTTCTCAAAAGGTCTCAAATAGAAGCAATTTATTTGCGAACAAATTACAATTTGGAATAGTGTTAAACAGAAAGCGTTTATGCTTGCACGACAGAGCAACGATAGTATAGGAACTGCATCTGACCTGAAGTATACTACTTAGATACGTACACACGCCTGCGTGTCTGTCAAACTTCTCCAATAGACTTTGAACTTTATGCCTTAAGCATATTGTTGAAAATGTATTGAAGAAATTTGACTTTTGGACAGGTCGATGTGCAGACGTCCGTACTATTCCTAATAGTTTCCAAACTTAACATTCGAAAATTGTTTACCATTCTACTTTATATTGACTGGAAGAGATCTCTAAGTCGGGATAGATAAGGCGAACGTCAAATTCAGTAAATTTTTCTTTTTTACGAAAATTGCGCGTACGGAGGAGTATGAAATTTCGCACACTTATAGTTTATATAGAGAAGGTTATCCGAATGTTATATTTTATAAAATTATGCATAAAAATACGTTTAAATCATTAAAACAAACATTACACACACTACCATGTATTTGACACACACGCATATGTATTTGACACACACATATATTATACACTTTCAAAAAATTCAAAAATGGAAGAGGAGCGGCCGAAATCTGCCAATGCCAATCCAAACTCACATTCTATTTAGCTTTAATAAAATTACGGTCGAATTTCGACCACTGGGCGACCACTAGTTCTAATAAACTTACGAAAAGTGCTTTTGAATCGTCCATAAATGTTTTACCTACTAACCGTATTTGCTTACCATGGTTGAACATATTTTTTTGTGCAATCATCATCATCATCTCAGCCAAAAGACGTCCACTGCTGGACAAAGGCCTCCCCCAAGGATCTCCACAACGACCGGTTTACCGGTTTACCGGTTTTGTGCAATAAGAAAATATATTTTACAACTTACTAAACCTACAACTTACATGATGCCCAAATTTAAGTCATAAAACCAATAACTTACCAAAAAAATAATTAACACAAACAAAGAAAGAACGAAGAAATGGCTGAAACGGGTTCATTTAGGTTGATTATTCTAAATATAACGATGAACACAATTCACGTCGGGCCCGGCGCAATGAATAAGCCCCGGTTCAACGTCCGGAGCCGCCATCAATAATAATTACGACTCCCTAATTCTTCTTACATGATGCGGGATTATTCGTGGCCACACAAATTATGAATTTAAGTTACTAGGTACATAATATTAAGTTAGAACGGAATATTTTTTTGTGTTGGAACACTACACCATTAAATTTGGAGCTGGGCGTTTGTGGTTGCGGTTAAGTTTAATACGAAAGCAGACACTTGCATTCGCAATGTTTAGTGTAACTTATTATAGTCTTGAATCATAATTGTTAAAGATACAACCACCAGCTCAGAATAGGATCTGCTGGGCCCATAGAGCGGACAACCAAGCTGGCAATGTGGAAGTCTCCGTCTATTCAGGCCGTACGCCGAGACTTGTTGCTATTGAGCTGCCTTAGCTGGCAGCTCCTCGGGCGGCTAAGAGGACAGCCCACGTTAATCCATATGATTCATCATCATCATCATCATCATCTCAGCCAAAAGACGTCCACTGCTGGACAAAGGCCTCCCCCAAGATGGGGGGTATTTGCCATAATCGCCACGCTTGGCAGGCGGGTTGGCGATCGCAGTAGGTTGAGGGTAACCTCAGAGAGATGCTGCTGCCCATCCTCTGGAATGGTCCCTTAGTCGCCTTTTACGACACCCACGGGTTGAGATGGGGTGGTGCAATTCTTTATCCCCGGCACCACACAGGGAATATATTATATAAAATATGATATAAAATATGATTATAAAATCTTATAGGGACTTACCCGGGCTTCACCAGATGATCCACAAATCTATAATCTGTCAAAAGGAACACTCTGACCCAAATGGGGGCAGTGGCGAGGAAGGTCAGGGAAAGACAGGGGTCCCTTATCCTACTGCATCCGGCGATATCAGGCTCTCGGGGCTCCTCTCCGCGTGTCACGCCTGCTGGCGTCCCGGCTCGTGCCGCCTCACGCGCAAACACGATGTCACTCGCAAATGCTATTTAAAACGGCTCCAAGGTATAACCACGTTTTTAAGGTTATAACGCGGACACAAAACTCGCGTTTCCACAAAGTGGTGGACTGGGTTTAGAGGTAACCACTCAGTCCTATTTGTCCTCGCTAGGACATCACAACATTAAAGGTTCTGTTTAAATTCTAATACAAATCACTCTACCGCGAGAGGTTAAAGACCGCGCCAAATTACACGATAATGTCTACTCAAACTTTCATTACAAATCACAATCCTGAGCCGCACCAGGTAACAACATACAAAGAGCTCGCGATATTCCTCCTCGACAGGACATTAAATATCCAAAAGTAATCAGAATTTACAAAATTCTATCTTTCGAGGTTCTCGACCTCTTTTTGACGTCAAACGATAGTGATGTAACATCCAAATAGTGATGTCAATTCAATTAGTTGCCATTTGGTTTTCAATTTACGGCAATGCACTCAATGGCCTTTTAACCGTACAGTCTTTTCCAAACAATAATTTATTCCTAACTTTTGTACATTCATGTATTTACGTATATGAGAACTAGTTCTAAAACGTTTGCAAACTGGCCACATATTTTTTTTCAATATAAATGTTGTCTAATCTAAAAAGAAAAATATATATAATATTTATATTATATATTAAAAAAAAGATACATACAATGTTCTGATACCAAGGTTAGTAACCAAAGCACTCGTTTTATGGAAATCAGAAACAACGACGGTACTACAACCACCCAGACCTGACACAATATCGAAAAGTTCGTTTTCTACATTGACCCGACCGGGAATCGAACCCGATACCTCAGAGTTAGCGTCAGCCAAAGCAAGCCACTCGGCTACGGTCGTCAATAATAATACTAATATTACATTACATACCTTATATTACATTAGGTATATAAACCATGTAGATCGTGAGAGACTAGACGTAGAGAGATAAACAACCTTTATTATTCTAACATACATAAGTAACTATTACCCAAACCAAAGATCCTTCCTTGACCATAATTAATACTAGCTACTTCTCAGCTAAGTTTTTAATATTTCTAGTTTCCCTTTTCATAAAATATGAATGAAAGCAATATTATTAAGTGGCTAGCTACTTGCAGTTTACAATTATTCGCCTCAGACTCCGTCTTTGAGGCGACCGTTTGCGGATAGCCTGCTTAAAGGCTTGCATTTATATTAAGAGCTGCTCCAACTAAGCTAATCTCTGCTACAACATTGGGGAACCAATAAGGATATTTTATATTTAAAAAATATACCACTCAACAGCAAAATCATTCCCTAAAAGATACTTTTGAGTAATCGCAAATCATTAAATCCATCTACAGTGGTCGATTTAATGATTTGCGATCAAATTATCTAACCCGTTCAGCATTTGACAAAATAAACTGGAAACTGATTTCTTAAGTTCAAAGTCAAAGTAAATTTTTTTTATTCAAATTAACTTACGAAAAGTGCTTTTGAATCGTCCATACATTTTTTACCTACTACCCATTCAGGACGTCTATTTTTTAGCTGTGACGAAGAATGGGCGCAAGAAACTCCACAGCTTTAATAGAAGTAACGACATTTACAAAAAAAAGTATGTCGTTACCAAAATCTTATAATATTTAATTTGATACATTTACAATTAAATACTTTCAAGAGCCCGGAATCACAAATAATGCTTACCTCTATAGATTTACTTAACATTACACTTTATTCTAAAAAAGGTCACTTACTTACTTACTTTATTCTGTTAAAGGTCAATCAAAATTAAAATGTTTTTATTAAGTTCAGACTAAGTTTTGTAGGTATACGGTGCTTGGACTGAACAAGATCTGGCATGGAACTCAGCAAGATACCTGTTGAGACTAATTAAAAATTTAATGAATTTGAAGAACCAGATTGCAAAGTACCCTCGAGCCTAATAGCAACTTACAAAATTTTATGTGAGAAGACTCTTTTGGACACTTACTTGCAACACCCTTGAAAAAGATTTTTCACCTTTCACCCTTGAAAGAGATTAATATTCTTGTATTTTTATTATTAAAATTTTTGCATTTAGAATGCTATATGTAGTTACATGATAAAACTTTAATAGAAAATAATCAACCAGTCCCAGTATAATTTTGTAGTTAGTAAAATATATAAAAACTAGTAAACAAAAAAATATCCTAGGACTGATTCACATTTAGCAAATGTGATTTTCACGAAACTTTTGACTACACAACTGACACCATTATACACTTTTAAACTTTAGTTAAACAAATTTAAACGGGGATTCGGTCGAAACGTCGGGTGTAAAGAAGGTATGATTCCTTTTTTCTAATTAGTTTGCGTTAATCCCCGTTTAAATTTGTTTGACACCATTATTGTGTAAATTATGTGTAATTTAATTTAAGTGATTTAATTTTAATATTTGTAATTAATTAATGGAATCAGGCGTTATTTTGCGGAAATCCATAGTACAAAAAAATGTAATTTAAATAATATGTAGTGTTAATTCCGCTAACTCACTCGTTTATACAGCTTGGATGCAGTACGCATGCACCGCCCTCCCGCCCGCAAAAAGTATGCACATGCAGGAGAAACAATGCGTGCAAGCGAAAATGCACACCAACACCGATACCCGACACGTGTTTCGCCCCTCCACGGGGCATCCTCAGGAGCTGTTGACTGGTCGAGAGCTGCGCACCGACTGTTACGGCTACGCAGCTCCCGGCCCCTTTTATAAAGCGCCATCGTTTGACATTTGTGACGTACTACCCGCGACAATACGTAATAATGGGGATGGAACTAAATTTGTTTGGTCATTCAACAGCGCATGACTGTCATTATTATGTTTCATTATTTCTAATTGCTCCAACACACACAACCGAAAACTTTTATTACAAACATGCAAAATATTATAGCTGTTATTGTCGCACAAAGAATGGCCGGTATCAATTAGATGTTTTGCGAAATGTGATTTATCTGGATGGCCATTCCTATACGCGGCAATATGTTCCTTATATCTAATGTCAAAATTTCGGCCTGTCTGACCTACATAGACCCCATCACAGTCGTTACAAATTAATTTATAAACACCGGATTTTTTTGAGTTTTCTAAACGATCTTTACCGTTACAAAGGTGACGTACATTTTGGTCTGTTCTAAAAGTAACGTAGATCTTGTTTTTCCTAAGGATATTAGCGATTTTATCTGAAATAGGGCCTACATAAGTCAGACTACCTACATATTTGTGGATGTGTTCTGAGGGACATGCATAAAGTAGTGAACGAACCCTTTTATTCTGCTTATTTTTAATTAAACTGTCAATAATTTGTTTTGAATAACCGTTAGAAATCGCGATTTGATAGATAATATTAAGTTCTTTGACGTAATTTTCTCCTGCATGTGCATACTTTTTGCGGGCGGGAGGGCGGTGCATGCGTACTGCATCCAAGCTGTATAAACGAGTGAGTTAGCGGAATTAACACTACATATTATTTAAATTACATTTTTTTGTACTATGGATTTCCGCAAAATAACGCCTGATTCCATTAATTATCTTAAGTCAGCAGGTATAGCTGAACAGGCTAAATTATACATTAAGTTGACAAAGCTTCATCGTTTGGCGTCTCAAAACGTTTGGTTCAATCAGCGGTGTAAACAGTTAAATGTTATTCCAAATTATATTAACATCCGTACCAACACACACAGCCGGGCTAGTAGTATAGCTTTGGTGAAGGCTAAACAGATATGGTTGAATGAAGAATGTAGACATTGGTTTTCGGTGCGGGATAATATCAAGCTCCACCTTAAGGTATTGTACTCAGAGTTGAGTTTTAATTTACATAACGTGGAGTTTGATATTTTAGATAACAAGGCTCGAGATTTAGCTTCCAGGTTGGCGCATGATAAATATTTAACACAATGCAGAAAGTTGGAGCGATTATCTAGGGACAGCCGCAGCAATATTAGCGAACATACTGAATTTCCTTCAAATTCAGCTCATTCGTTCTATCCTTGCGTAAAGAATTATTCCAATACCCAACTTTCCACGTCAGAATATTCATTATTAGAGAAAGGACTTAATTATAACGTAAAAACTCGGCTGTCCCAGAAATCTCTCGAAACTTTGGTGGTGGATTCAGAAATAGCTTGTTTTAAAAGTAAACAGGATGGCGCCGTTAAGCATCAGGTAGCAGTTCAAATTAAAAAAGCTTTTACTTCCTCAACTGTTCAAAACGTTCCTGAAATTCAAACTTTTCGATCTTTACAAAACAAAATTTGTCAGAACAATCTAATTATCACAAAAGCGGACAAAGGCAGTTCCGTAGTCATTCTAGATCGAACTGCTTACAACCAGAAGGTTAACGACGTCATCCAGGGGGAAGATTTTGAATGCCTTAACTCTGACCCAACAAAAAATTATACATTACGGGTGAAGGACGTGATTAAAAATACAACATATATTTCTCCAGAACAATTAAAGTACAAGATCCCTATGAATCCACGTTCACCTTTTTTATACGGTTTACCTAAAACTCATAAAGACAACATTCCTATACGCTCTGTTGTCTCTTATATTGGTGCCCCCAACATACGAATTAGCTAAATACCTTAACAACCTTTTACGAACAAAGTCCTCTTTTAAACCTCAGTATAGTTTAAAAAATAGTTTAGATTTAATTGAGAAAGTTAAAGACATCAACATCTCCCCTTATTCCAAATTATTTTCTCTGGATGTTGATAGTTTATTTACCAACGTTCCCTATGAAGAGTGTTTAAGTATGTTGGGTATCCATTTTGAGAGACAAAGGTTACATCCTGGAGAAGTATATGATTTACTTAACCTTACTAGAATATGCATGGAACAAAATTATTTTAGGTTTAATAACCAATACTATCGTCAAAAGGAAGGTCTGGCAATGGGTTCACCTTTAAGTCCACTAATGGCGGATATTTTTATGGATTATTTTGAACGTAAACATATAGTGAACGAACCCAATATTCAGTTCTATTATCGTTATGTCGATGACCTAATTATTTGCTGGACCCGTACTAGACGTCAAATTGATACCTTTGTCAAAAAAGTTAATACGATCCACCCAAAAATTAAATTTAAATTAGAACTAGAGTCCAACAAATCACTTAACTTTTTAGATTTAACCATTACCAGAGTTAATAATAAACTAGATTTCCAAATCTATCGCAAACCCACACATACCGATACAACTATCCCCGTTACTTCTTGTCACCCATTACAACAGAAACTAGCTGCCTTCCGCAGCTATGTCCATAGATTAATGGCGGTATCTCTGTCCGCAGATAATTACGTCAAAGAACTTAATATTATCTATCAAATCGCGATTTCTAACGGTTATTCAAAACAAATTATTGACAGTTTAATTAAAAATAAGCAGAATAAAAGGGTTCGTTCACTACTTTATGCATGTCCCCCAGAACACATCCACAAATATGTAGGTAGTCTGACTTATGTAGGCCCTATTTCAGATAAAATCGCTAATATCCTTAGGAAAAACAAGATCTACGTTACTTTTAGAACAGACCAAAATGTACGTCACCTTTGTAACGGTAAAGATCGTTTAGAAAACTCAAAAAAATCCGGTGTTTATAAATTAATTTGTAACGACTGTGATGGGGTCTATGTAGGTCAGACAGGCCGAAATTTTGACATTAGATATAAGGAACATATTGCCGCGTATAGGAATGGCCATCCAGATAAATCACATTTCGCAAAACATCTAATTGATACCGGCCATTCTTTGTGCGACAATAACAGCTATAATATTTTGCATGTTTGTAATAAAAGTTTTCGGTTGTGTGTGTTGGAGCAATTAGAAATAATGAAACATAATAATGACAGTCATGCGCTGTTGAATGACCAAACAAATTTAGTTCCATCCCCATTATTACGTATTGTCGCGGGTAGTACGTCACAAATGTCAAACGATGGCGCTTTATAAAAGGGGCCGGGAGCTGCGTAGCCGTAACAGTCGGTGCGCAGCTCTCGACCAGTCAACAGCTCCTGAGGATGCCCCGTGGAGGGGCGAAACACGTGTCGGGTATCGGTGTTGGTGTGCATTTTCGCTTGCACGCATTGTTTCTCCTGCATGTGCATACTTTTTGCGGGCGGGAGGGCGGTGCATGCGTACATCCAAGCTGTATAAACGAGTGAGTTAGCGGAATTAACACTACATAATATTTAAATTACATTTTTTTTTGTTGGTTGAAATAAATTGATTCATTTATTATTTCACATTCTCTCGAGTCATCTCCTCATCCTTACAACTCATAAGCCAACACTCAAGATAACCATTAGCCTTGGGAAGTCCGAGAACATATTGCACTCTCCCCTACCCTGACTTATTTGACATGCGACTATGTTCCTGCCATCCATCATCCATCCGATGACTTCATAGTGACATGATCGCCTGGTAAGCCGGCTCTCGATTACGGCACTGCGCTGGCATGTGACGGTCGTAAACACACGCTTAGGGCTAATCCCCCCAATGACGGGCTGTGACGGGCTCGGCGCCCGCTATGGTTCACGCACGCTTACACTATTAGTCTTCGCTAGGGGTGCCACTTATCTAATATTAGTTAAATCACCTTGAATGCGGTACAACCCTACAGCCAGCTACGTATGATACTGATATCAACTCACTTGCACAAGAGGTTAACACGAGTACACGACTATTAAAAATGTGCTAACACTTGATAGTAACATATTTTTTAATAATAATATGACAATAATAAACCTATTTTATTCGTTCCAATATTTCAATGGCCATTATACCTACTTCCCAACGTTGCCCTAACAACGCCGGTAATGAAATTTATATAAAAAGCCTCCAATTTCGTGACTGTTTTATTTAAAAGCGAGATTTTAATTAATTCGTGTATTCCGACGCGGCTTCGTTGCCACACTCGTTCAGTCACGTTTTAATGGAATAGGGGTTTGTTTATTAGTTCACTCGTTTTTATTAATGGAAGTGACGTAGTGATAATATTGATGTTAATATTGCAAATTTTTAGAAGAGCTGTGTAGTGTTTAACATTTACCGCCTGTGTGGTGTAGTGGTAAGGCCACCGGTCTCCGACACAGAGTGGTTCGATTCCCAGCGGGGGGTACACGCTTGTGTACTCGGTTTGGTTGGTGGGGCTTGTTTGTCTGCTTGGCTAGCTGCCACTATTCTATAAAAATATGTCGCCATATCATCATTAATTGGTTGTGTTCCGGCAGCTAGAGATAACATAGCTAATGTCTCAGCAGTATTTGAGGATCCCGAGTGAAGTGCGTCTCCATCTTCGGCCTTATCATCACTTAACATCAGGTGAGACGAAAGTCAAGTGCTTACCCTTATAAAATTTTTAAAAAAACATCATCGTTAGCTATCTCTGTCTAAGCTCGAATACCACATTTTTTATACCTAGCACGGCAAAGACTCCATACCACCTGATGTTAAGTGGAAATGGAGTCCAGACGCGAAGACAACTGGTGCAGCGTGAAAACAACGCAGCATCAGTCAACCTCACTCCGCCGGCCCACAAGGTGCTTCTTCACACCTCGTTTGAAGGACCCCATATCATAGGAAGGAGGGAAAACGTGTGCTGGTAGACTATTCCATCTTATGGAGGTGCGACAAATAAACGAGTCACCAAATTTCTTTGTGCGCGATGGAATAATTGAGACAGTGAAGCGATGATATGTAAGATCCGTTAAAGTTGTTTCACTTCATTGTGTAGTATTCGCGTAAACTTAGTAAAACAATAATCTGTTATTAAGGCTAAACGCTGAAGCCTTTTTGTTGTGTAAATTGAATAACATTTGCATAGCGAGAGCAATATATAACGTGTTCAGCGAGCGTGTCTAAACGCAGCGTTCCCGTGGCGCAACAGATTTAAATTGCCGGTAAATAGAGAGTGCTGCCGCACCGCCTTGTTCCATCCAACAGATAGCTTCGGCGCGTGACTACAGTTGGAGCTCTTGCAATCGCGCTCGAGCGGTGCGGAATCCCCGATATTCTGTCACGATCACGGCACAACTCTTTTTCGTTTAATTGCACACTTTTATTGTTGAGATGTTTCGTTTTGCGTGTAGTTTTATTTATGTTATTACTTATTCTTGCTGTTTGTTAGGTTAAGTGTAGGGGTTTTCACCCAAATAACACTTCATCTCAAAGTTACAAATAAATTTAGAGTTTCAATAAAACCTTGAAAGTGCAGACGCGCAAGTAACGTGGAGACAAAATCAAACTGTTTTTGATAGTGTAGAATCACATTCTTATTACTTACTAGCGGCCCGTCCCTGCTTCGTACGGGTGGACATTTTTTTAAATATAGCCTATGTTACTCAACGCTAATGTAGTATTCTAATGCCGAAAGAATTTTTTAAATCGGTCTAGTAGTTTTTGAGTTTATTCGTTACAAACAAACATAAAAAATACAAAGCTTTCCTCTTTAATATATTAGTATAGATATCAGATAATAGAGGATTAGATAGGTAATTGGAATAGTTGATCGTTTCACAAGCCCTCTGAGATTCCGTATCAAAGTCATTCGATCTTAGATCTGATTGATCGATGCGTCCGTTCAGTTGGTAGTGTTATACTAGTAAAGCTACACTAAATTTGGGCTCTACAAATTGAATCTTAATAACTATCTTTGTGATACATTGTGTAAAAATTTGTTAATGACAGCTATCAATGATCTAAATGCCATACGTGCTATTTAAATAAGCGGCAAGGCTGTATAAATTGAATCTTTAAAGCTGTCTTTGTGATACATTGTGTAAAATTTTGTTAATGAACAGCAATCGATGACTTAAGTGACGTAGTGCTATTTAAATTAGCGGAAAATACAATGCTTTCAATATCACAAATAACGCTGTGTCTTGAAAAATAATATTGTGAAGTCAGTCCGGCAGGCGCTGAGAGCTGCGTCTACAACTGGGAGCAGCCTGTCTCCATTCCCCCTCTTATTTACATTCAGCCGGCTGCAAGTTGGAAGTGCTTTCTTATTAACAAGTAAGAGCGCTAAGAACAACGTCTTCGCCCATCGTATCTCAGTTGATTCTTCTTTAATTTTCGAAGTAGTCCATTCTGATTACACTAGTTTTTAGTTAAACACTCTCAATGAGATTGCTGAAGCGATGCGCAAGTTCCCGCTGAGAGCTGCATAGACTTTAATCCACAACTGGTTCTGAAAGGCTCCGTTCGAATTACTTTCGCGGGTCTCTTATCAACTATTTATGGAATCGCGTTACGAGGAGATCAGCTCGATGCAGCTGTTTAAAAATGTAGATGCAATTGCTTTGACCATCTGACTGATGTTTTCATGTAGATCGTAAAAACATTTACTGCTTCTATAAAAATAATCTGCATTGAGCTATTTTGGGGAGTCTGGTTTTCTGAACTGACAGCTTTGTATACAATATATAAAAAAAACTTGTCCGATCCGTAAAGGTGTTAATAGGTATCGAGATTCAGTTCTATTTACGTATTTATTTTAAAAAAATAAGTGAAAAAGATTTACTTCGATAAAAATTTAGTTAAATGACAAAACTGACATGGCAATACTTTTGTCGGCACTTCGGTAGGTATGACCTTTGGCGCCACTGCCATTGATTGAAAGTGTGGTCACATTTATTAAATTAGCATAATTTTGGTGTAATTTGAGCAATTTCGTTACAAAAAACTTGCGTTTAAAATTACGATAACTCTTTTATTTTTATGAATAATATTTATTTTGTTATAGTTATTTGTATACCTATGTACCCCTTTCCGATCAGACAGGGTTTTTTTTACATATTGTATATTATTTTATAGCTTGTTACATACTTGCAGATAAGGTTTGCAAATATTAAGATAGCTATTTTATCATCTATATATTAATACGTGAAGCAAAAACTTTGTGCCCCTTTTTTACGAAAATTGCGCGGACGGTGAAGTATGAAATTTCGCACACTTATAGTTTATATAGAGAAGGTTATCCGAATGTTAATATTTTTTTTAAATATGCATAAAATACATGAAATCAATAAAACAAACATTACACACACTACCATGTATTTGACACACTCGTTTCACTCTTCCATTTTTGAAATTTTTGAAATGAGTATTATTTTAAAATTTCAAGAATGGAAGAGGAGCCGCCGAAATCTGTCTATGCCAATCCAACAACACATTCTATCTTTTTTACTTTTTATTGCTTAATAAAATCCGTGCAGCCTTATTAAAATTACGGTCGAATTTCGACCACTGGGCGACCACTAGTTTTTGAAAAGAGTCTTTTATCTTGAAAAAAAACTAACAACCTGCTCTAGTGCTGAATACTGAAATAAGCTCTGTTCGACGTGGGTAATGTCACAAAAGACACTCCGTAGAGCGATAAGATATCGCTCGCCCGCGGGACTCCGCGAATAACCTTATATTTTATCCAGAAAATAATATTCGACACACTTTATACGTCAGGATAAATATTTGTGATCGTGCCATATCTCGGGGCTGTAATTGACAGTCTGAAGAATGTAAACAAAGGTTAATAAATTATTTCACCTATTTGAAACACCATTTATCATAATAAAAAATAATAGCATGTATAAAATAGAATCTTAATAAATAAGCTGAAGTTCTTTGGTGACTCTCCTTTAATTAATACCAATAAAACTTCCCACTTTTTAACAGACTTCAAAAAAAGAAGGATGTTCTCAATTCGACTAAATGTTTTTTTTTGTATGTTTGTTACGCGATATCTCCGTAAGTTATAAACCGATTTTGAAAATTCTTGTTTTGTTCCAAAGGGCTTCCCAGGTGGTCCCATGGTCATCAGGTCAGGATCCGATGATGAAACCCTTAAGAAATCGAGGGGAACCTACGAAAATCGTAGTGGCGACTAGTGCGTTTGTTAATTTTTTTCATTAACCATTTTAAAGCACTACTATTTAATGAAGGTCTGGGTCAATCTGATGATGGAGCCGAAAGACAGTCGAGGGAACTCCTCAACGATTTACAGCAATTACCTGGTGTTTGGGCTTGATTAATTTGTATTGGTGAGAACTTTACGCCTGGATGGGTTGTGACTGTCATGAGGGGTCTGATGATGAAGACGAAGGACGCCAAGGGAACTCCTCAACGTTTTACAGTGTAGCTACCTTGTGTTTGGACTTAATTAATTTGTATTGATGAGAACTTTGCACCCATATGGGTTATAAGTGCAATTACAGGTCTGATGATGGAGACCATAGACAGTTGAGAGAATTTCTCAACGATTTACATTAGTTACCTTTTGTGGGGCTTACTTCATACGATTCAATATGCCAAAATGTTCAGTTCGTACAAAAATAATAATCAAATCAAATCAAATCACTTTATTTGCAAAATATGGGTACAAAATGTAGGCCGTATAAATATTGGAGCGCCATATTTAACCATTGCAATGGTGTGCAAATATAATTAATAAAATATAGTTGGATGGATTATTTGAGATTGAGATCATAATTAAAACAAACAAACAAATATTATTATAAAACAATTAAGATAAGTAAAAAAAACAATTGATTACAAAACAAGATAAAATCAAACAAAATTAAAATAAAATAAAATAATCAGAATTGAATTAAAATGTCAGCTTTACAAGAATAATTTACATAAATATCCAAACATCATCGTGCAAAATCTTTGTCATTAATTAATTCATTAATTGAATAGTATGCTTTTTCAGCCAAGAAATACTTTAATTTATTTTTAAAAATTTCCAATACTTCAACATTTTTTATACTTTTCTGCAAACTTATGTATATAGCTACTTGCATTCCAAATACACTTTTCCTCAGTAGATAAGTCTTACATGATTTTGCCTATAATGTCTTATTATGTCGCTTACTCTTAAGTGTTTCATGTTTTTCGATATTCTTTTTTACAAGTAAAGAGGCTTCAAGAATAAATAACGAAGGAAGAGTTAGTATATTTAGTCTCTTAAAGTGTGATTTACAAGAATCTGTTTGCTTCAACTTGCTTATTGCCCTAATGCATTTTTTTTGTGCCTTAAAGGCTTTTTCGTTATCAGTAGTATTTCCCCAGAACAAAACGCCATATTTAAGCACTGAGCCCGCATATGCATGATAGGCACTCAACAGTGCCTCTTTATTTGCAACTTTTAGTAACATGTATAGTGCATAGGAGCATTTGCTTAGCTTAGCACAAACATGGTCAATGTGTTATTTCCATGGTAGTTTTGAGTAAATTAAAATCCCTAAAAATTTTGTTGATGATATTTCTTCAATTTTTTTTGCCAAAATAGTTTACATTGAAATTATTGAAATTAGATTTTTTATTTTTAAAAGTCACAATATTAGTTTTATCGAGATTTATTTTAAGATTATCATGATTTAGCCAATTTACAATAGAGACAAGAGATTTATTAATTTCATTTTCATGTCCACCTGAATTGTCATCTACAAAGATGACTGTGCTATCGTCTGCAAATAAAAACATCGGATGGTTAACAGCTTTAGGAAAATCATTTATGTAAATGAGGAACAGCAGAGGTCCCAAAATGCTCCCTTGAGGGACACCGTACCTTACAGTTTTACAGTCTGATAGATACCTAGTTAAGATTGAAATTTTACATAAGAATACCTCTACCTACTATGCCGTCGTTTCCTCATGCGAGAAGCATCCTTGTTAGGTCTACTCATTACTAAAAATCGTAAAATAAAATAATTATAACAAAAAATAAAACCGACTTCAAAAAGGAAAATAAAAAAGTAAAAAATAAATTTACTTAGCACAAAGTAATTCGTATTTTGATTTAGTTAATCGGAAATGATTAAATACTTATACAAAAAACTGCTCTAAAAAGCAAGAATTGAAAAACACTTTTAATCTGATTTGTTTCCTTGTTTGATTTTGTTTTATCATTGTTGTTAACTTAAATGGATTATCACCACTCTCATCGATACAGAATCCTTTAGCTAGATCTGTGCCCTGAGCAATTTTCTCAAACTTTATCCTAACGTTCACATTGTTGAGAATACTTCCAAGTTGCTCAGATTAAAAGTAAACTGCCGCGGAGGATTAACCAATAACACTTGATCTGCAGCCCACTTGAGGGCTCCGGGGATCTCATGCGAGCGACTAGTGCTTTTAATACATTTTAATATAGTAATTGACTGCAAGTTTACTTTGTTAACCAGGGAAAACACATTAATAGTTTTACCCTTGTATCAAACTCGGTCAACTTTGCTATTTGCTAACTTACCTTTTTGTTTTTTTTTGTCAGTGGAAAAGTCGTCGCCCGCGTACCACCACGGATCTCCTCTCTAGCTCCTTTGCTTACTTACCTACGTGCTCCTAGTGGTGGCGACGATGAGCTGACCGCCTTTATGATCCGACTGCCTCTATGATCTGACCGCCGATGTGATGGTGACCGCCTCTATGGTCTAGTGGTTATGGCCACTGGTTTAGACCCAGACGTCTCGGGTTCGATTCCCAGTGATGTTTGTGTAGGTACTCGGCTTGGTTGGTGGTGGGGCTTGTTTGTCCGCCTGACTAGCTACCACCATCTTATCTAAATATGTCGCCATAGCATCAATGTTTGTAGCATTGTTGTGTTCCGGTAGCTAGAGATAAGATAGCCAGTGCTTCACTAGTTGAGGATTCCGGGTGAAGTGCGCTTCCATCATCGGCCTTATCATCATTTAACATCAGCTAAGATCAAGGCACTGTGCTTACCTTAAATACCCGCACCGTTCGCGGCTGCTTTGATAGTCATAGCTGACTGGCCGATAACAGGGCGGAGCGAGCGACGAGCGGCTCGGCTCTCCGTACTGACCAAGCGATTGTCCTCATCGAACATATTACGTTACGGCAAAATTTTTCGGTCAGTCTCCACCATAATAGCTGCAATGCCATCAAGATTCGTGATGAGGAGAGTAAGTATTTTTTGAATATATAGCTCCATTGTTTTCAATTCGATTTTGCTTGTTTCTTCTGTTTTTCACCATCGAAGTATTTAGTGATTATTATTCAAATAGAATAATTAAATGCCCAGGCAATCGTATGATGACGGCTGGCGAGGCATTGCAGGCTGAGACTGGAAATAGGTGTTTATAACGCGGCGTTAAGACATGCACAATGAAATTTCCATTCCGTACAAGTATTATTTTACCTGACCCCATCAAAAGTATTATAGGTAAGATAGTACTAAGCACTAATAAAACAACACCTTCCCTCCCCCCGCCCGATTCTCTAAATGCCACTACACATTTACCGAATACACTAAACATGCACACTAGTATAAAGGCCCAAGATACCGTACCCGTAGAACAAGGGTACGACGAGCCGGTTTACACGCGCTCTATACCAGGTGCAGACATGTACCTGGGCGCTTCTCCCCACCACCACGGCCCGGTCAACCCGAGCCGAGGTCCGAGCCTCTAAAGTCCTCGGGTTGTTCCGCTCCCCGATCCGAACTGAACTCCTCGGAGAATCTAGTAGGCCACGGGGACACGCACTAGTGCGTGATGACATTCCCTCTAGAAAATCACCAAAGGTATTTCGTTTCACACGGCTTATTGTACACATAAAAACATATACATGACAAAGAATTTAAAATTAAAATTTAAGTCGTACAAAGGGCGGCCTTATCACTAATAGCGATATCTTCCAGGCAACCTAAAGATGGAGAGGATTGATAATAAATAAAATAGAGGCGTTGAAAAAAAAAAGTGTACAGTGTAACCTTATTATTACTTAAATATAAATACACATATATACACACGTACATACATACATACATACATACAACCATATAAATATGTAGAACATACCATTTAAGAACAACAAAAAAAATAGTCGACTAACAGTAGAATTCCACAGGCGAGCAGCATGGACCGTAAAAGAACCCTTTAAGTTTCTCGCCGCCCCCAAAAAAGCCCTGTGAAGCTGAAAATGCCGTACGAGGCAATCCGTAAACTCTCTCCAAAAACCACCTTCATAGACCAATCAGATAACACAAAAGCTAATCCTTTCAAGAAACTGTTCGCTGTTACGTTTATAAGCTGTAATCCCACTATGCTCAAGTACACTCAGCGGCGCCGGCGGCGCGGTGAAGTAATCCAACATTGTCGCCACGATTTGTAGCGGCTGCGAAACAAGCTCATGAATAAAATGCAGCTGTATTATCTCTGGCCGGGCGATCCATTTAGCTGGAAGTAAAAATAGAGAGACAACGTTAGTTTCAATTTCTGCAAAGAAATGATATGAAGATAAAACAATTGTTGAATGATAAAGTGTCTTATGAACATTCTAATATTGTATAGTCACTATCAAAAGTTTTGTTATTGCTTAAGGTGTTTTGGTGAAACAGTTGTAGTGAGGTACGATGACGACACAAGTCAATGATAAAGGTGTTTTGGTGAAACAGTTGTAGTGAGGTACGATGACGACACAAGTCAGTAGGTACCTATGTTGGTCTACAATAGTTACGAGTACTATACAAACATTTTTTATATCCCACAGGCCACAACTCTGATCCCGACTTTTGTCTGAAATTGCGGCTAGGCACGGTGAGGTCGGCTTGTAACAGGATTTTGCCATCCTGCTCTATTAGCTGTCGTCGCATCTGGACACTGCTTCTGCTTAACATCAACCTCATCAGCTCATTTTATGTCCCCACTGCTGGGGCACGAGCCTTCCCTATGGATGGATAGGGAGAACGAGCGATAAACCACCACGCGGGCCCAGTGCGGATTGGTGGTTGTTAACGACTGCTAATGCAGCCGAGACCAACGGCTTTACGTGCCTTCCGAAGCACGGAGGAGCTCGAGATGATACATTTTTGGTCACCCATCTGATGACCGGCCTTTGCGAAAGTCGCTTAACACGTTAGCTGCCGCGTAGGTCACCGGTGACCTACGAACAATACATTTTCTATTGTGTCTGGTTTTGCGGCAGTCAACCTGTTAACTTCAGCGATCGCAGACCGAGCGCGTTAACCACTGCGCCATCGCGCTCCTTTTTCCATAAAAAAAGAATATCACAACTAGAGACGGAGTCCTGAAAGATTTAATTAATTTACGTCTAAAATATTAACATTATATAACATTTTCAATCTAAGCAATGAAGACTTTAAGGGTAAAATAGTCATACAAAAATAAACCAACATCATGTGAGCCTAAATTACAAGTCATCATAACTCAGATTGCTAACTCCCACGCAGTCTGCCTTATTCTTAGCACAGTATTGTTGCGAAGCCGTATTCATCTCAAATACGAGTCCTTTGAAGTTTTAATTGATATATTTTCGTCACTGATACTTATAAATTCAAATTCATACTATCAAATGTTTTATTCATGAATGTCACTACTTAGTTCATACGAGTATAGTGTACAGAGCGAAGAACTTGATTGAGAAGAACCAGCAAGAAACGTAACACGGCCTCTTTTTTTCTTCCTTTCTTAGGCAGCTTTAAATATTCGAAAAATGCTACCTTTGCTAAATTTTAATAACACTATTAGTCGTATATACAATTTAGAAACAGACATAACACACTACTCGATTGCAAAGTGTATCAGAAGCTTCAGAGAACAATTAAGTAAGCGAGAGGTCTATGTCCAGCAGTGGACTAACATAGGCTATTGATGATGATGAAGATGATGATGAAGTAAAACTGCATTAAAGACTTCTACGGCATTTTAAGAAAGCGTATACAGCTTCATCTTTGATTGAGTGAAGGGGAGTACCAATGGCATCTTGATGGTTGTAAAGAATAGGTCTGACTGTCCTATACTCAAGCATTGGGTCCAAACGCATACACGTGGATCCAAAAATATTCAAATTAAGTTTCTTTATGTGTCCTCTCTACTAACATAGCATCACAGTTTGCTGTATAACATGGATCAATGGTCTGAAAATAAAGATTATAATTTGTATAGGTAATATTAATTGGTCTATGACAGATCGTCAGAGGTCGCACTCGAGGTTTGTCAACGAGCCATGGAGCGCAGTATACTTGGCGTGAAACCTATGGATGACGTCAGGAACACTATACGCACTGCGCTCAAAAACAAAAATTACTGATGTCACACAAAAAGCTACCATGCTGAAGTGGGACTGGAGAGGACATGTCTGTCGCATGGCGGAGGAACTGTGCGCCAAGGTAACTACCGAATGGGTCCCATAAAACCGAAAACGACGTCGCGGCAGACTAAAAAGGAGATGGCGCGACGACGTTGACTCCCATCTAGAAAATTGGTCACTCGATGCTCAAGACAGAGCACCATGGAAAGAGGGTAGGGAAGGCCTTTGCCCTGCAGTGGGACGCTTCAGGCTTATAATAACAATAATAATATTAAAACTGTGATTGGCAACTCACAGTGTAACACAATATTGAGTCCCAGATACACGGCACAACATGTTATGAGTTTCAGCTTGCCGTGAGTAATGTCCCGCATTAATCTACTCAGACGCCATTTTAATACGTCTCCATCGCGCTTCACACCGCGCCTCGGGTTTATTATCATTATAAATGATGTAACTGTAATTTTGAACTCGGCATTAAGGTATTAAGTAGCTTATACAAAAGTTTGAGTACGTAATTATTTTTAATGTTCAGCGGTACGTTTTGATGTTGATAACCCTTTCTACGTTATAAAAACAAAATAGCACCTTCAGGAGATTAAATAAATTATTAATAATTTTTAATAGCATTCATAATCTAAACTCGTTTGTAAGGTAATCAAAGTTTAGGTATATAAATAGCTAAACAAACACTACAAACACAAATGCATTTAAAAATGTAGTTATTTATTTCTCTAGTTTAGAAATAAGCATAGTCGTAACTATGCTCTTAAATTGTGTTGACTACCACTTTTCCAAGTAATAGTTCTTTTGTGAAATAATGTAATTTCTTCTGCATTGTATGATGTCGAATAAACTTGTATGCGCAAGTCCTATAATAATCCTACCTTTACAAATTAATCATCAATATTAATTTATAAATGTAGGTAGCACTCTTTGAGGACTGGCTTAGCAGTTAAATTTTTATTAGAAAAAAATAACCAGTCCCAGGAAGCTCGAGTGTGAATCGAACCCACGACCCTTGGATTCCCAGCCCGAAGCTGTAAATATAAAAATAAAACTAGGATGGTCTGTACAAAAATAATGATCACTAATTCATGTTGAGCACTGATAACACTATCCTAGGCTATCTATCTATCTATCTATCTATCTATCTATCTATCTATATAAATAAAATGGAATCCTTGAAATGTGTGTACGCGCATAACTTCCGATCGACTGCACAAAATTGGATAATTCTTTTTTTTGTGTTTAAATATATGATATGAAAAGTGAGTGAACTAATGTGACAGAATGACGTACACTTCTTCAGCCAGCATTTGACAACTTCGAACGTACAATACGTTATATGACATAGTACATCATAATATCATAACATCAATCAAATAGAATTACATTGTACTTGAATTGTACCAATGATATTCAATGTAATATCCTTAGATGAATGATTGGTCTTACAAAGCATTATAATCATTGATATATATGATTACAATAGTTATAATATGATCGAATTATTATATTGAGATTTTATTTTTGTACTATATACATAGTGAATGAATATACATTCAGGGAAAAAAAATATGGCTGTACAAAGTTTGCCGGTTCAGCTAGTATTTATATATTTATTAGGAAAACAAACACATTTAAATACGAAACATAATCATTAGGTACATTTGCCAACAACGCTTTCACTACTTAATTTTACATTAGTATATTAAAACATCTATCTTATCTAGCAGAAAATGCAAATTTAACGAAGTAACTAATTACGTTTGCTGGAAGGCTGTAAAAGCAACAGTGACCTGCGCTCCACGTCAGCGGTAAGTGTGCCCCTTTACGACCGCTTTACGGCGGCGGCGGCTCGGGGATCGAACCGGGGCGCTCGCTGCACTCCTCATCAGCCGCTGAGTGATTGCACACTCCTGTTAGAGCTTCTAATATCTTTATGCATGAGATTGCTTTTCATACAAGAGCTGGGAATTTTACAAAGAAGCATATTAAAATGTGTAGGTATTTTATATTTTTATTTCAGAGTCACATCAGCTTTCACAGTCTGGCAGCCTTCAGTTATTACGAAACAAACAATTTAGTAGTGTTAGTTATTTTTTATGTAACTGGGTAAACAAGTATGTGACCCGCCACCGCAGCTCATTAACCATTCTAACACCGAAGAAGTCACGCGTGTGTGTGTGTCACCTTGGCAGCAGAAAATAAGTGGGGTGATTGCCATCCACTCAAAATTTATCATAATACTTAAAAACGCGGCTGCCTCAAGGACAAGAGACTCAACTGTTATATTGCTGAACCAACGTCCATGTATGCTACGTCGTAGCGACTGCTACATCGTAGCGTCTGCTACGAATTGTGTAGTAGACTACGCGCTACGATTTCAAGGCATCATACAGGCTACGTCTTAGCGCGACCCCACACGACCGACTTTTTGTAGATTCAAAAATCGGACCGATTTTTTCGCCACGGTTTTATTAACAACTTTTTATCGGACATGTGTGTTGCAACATTATAACTCGATACGTTTCATTTTCACCGGAAAAATCGGTCACTGATTATCGGACGTGGGCGGGCGCTTGGTGGATTATGGCCCGATTTCCACATGTGCTATTTGTAATGAAGTCCTGAGTCTAGTTGCACGACGTTCCTAGGACAATGATGATGATAATACACGTATTGTATTAAGTAACTATTGTAGGTGTAAAAATGTATGATTCGCATCCTTCATGAATGATATTCAATTTACGTAAAGTGCAAAATTACAAAAAAAAAAATACGAAACACTAACATTTTGTGTTATAAAAGTTTTGCTTTACTATCGATTTAAGTCAATAGTAAGGCAAGGAATAAAAGCCAGTCGTCTATCGGTGACTCGCAGCGTCAGGAATGTGATGGAGCGTTGCCGCCGAGTTCATTCGGATGAGAAAACGATTCAGCGCTTCAATACTCACCTTTCCAGGTGAATCACGCGACCCTACCGCGCTCTCACGATCGCTTGCGACGCTATTTAAATCATTTAGCTACTTAAATTTAAGCTTCAAATCAAATCAGAATATTTAACTAAGTGTATCATACAGGTAGAATATAAATTTTGGTAACTTTACAACTTAGTGACCTTTTGCAGGTATTACTAATATATAGTTAAAAAAATATACCTATATGTTTAAAGTTATAGTTAAATTATACATAAAAATTAAATAATAATGAGATAAAAATTATAATGAGTTGAAAATTTAATAATAAATTAATTAAAATAACGATATACCTAATAGAAATTAAATTACATTTACCAATAAATAAAAACATCAATTATTAAAAAATAAAACAACATTAAAATTAAAATATTCAACTACAGAATAGAAACAATTTTCAATTAGAAATATATTTAATTTCCTTTTAAACACTACAGCATTTTTTTGATTTTAATATAATTTGGTAATTTATTAAATACTAGCTGTGCTCGCGACTTCGTCCGCGTGGAATAGTGACTTTCGGCAGCATTTTTAATTTTTTAGGCTCTTTTCCCGTTTTTGCAACATTTTTCACTGATGCTTCGCTCCTATTGGTCGCAGCGTGATGTTATATAGCCTAAAGCCTTTCTCGATAAATGGACTATCCAACACAAAAAGAATTATTCAATTCGAACCAGTAGTTCCTGAGATTAGCGCGTTCAAACAAACAAACAAACAAACAAACTCTTCAGCTTTATATATTAGTATAGATTTTTATGGACATGTAGTGTGGACTGCGATTAAGCATATTCATTGAGATTGAGCTTTCATAGATAATAACGTTAAAGTGACTATAAAGTCGATAGGAGTTTGATGGCGCAGCGGTTTAAGCGCTCGATCTGCTATTGCTGTTGTAAAACCACTCTCGCACGATCGGTGATCAAAAATGTATCATCTCTCGCTCCTCCGTGCTTCGGAAGGCACGTAAAGCCGTTGGTCCCAGCTGCATTAGCAGTCGTTAACAACCTATTTGGCCCCTTTTGAACCTATTTTATAGTCCGTTCTCCCAGTGGTTTCCATCCATAGAGAAGTAAGTAAAAAAAAACCGCCTATAACTGTCCCACTGCTGGGCAAAGGCCTCCATCATTGAAATCAAGTCATCGCTACAATTGATGGCTTAATCACCACGCTTGCCAAATACGAGTTGGTGATCACAAACCCGGGCTATGCATCGAAAAATCCGAAATACATATCGCCCGACCAAATTGAACCCGGGACCTTCGGGTATCGGGCCGAACGCTCTGTCACTCGGCCATTTTTCATGCCAGACGTTCATAAAGAAGCCTCATGAATAAGCTGGTGATGGTGGTTTTGAATGAGCTATGTCCAAATAGCAGCAGTTATTCGGTTTTTAGTTATTCTGTTACCACTGAGACAGTTTTTTTAACTATATTTATTACATTGACTTTAGATAATGTTCATATAAGCGTATATAAAGTAACTGTGTTCTTGTAGCTATGAAAACTGTATGTTTTTATCATTATTATTTAAGGCTAAAACATTTGGTCGGTTTCTAAATGTAATTATTTCTTTTGGCGTTTAACACATTCACTGCTCAATACAAGGTGCCGTGGAAACACAATAGAAATTCAATTGTTTGTCGTTTCAAGGCAGTGAATGTAGTAATAATGTTCTTATCAGCGTATATAATGTAACTGAGTTCTTGTGGCTAAGAAATTGTAATTTTTATCATTATTATTTAAATACAAGGCTAAAACATTCGGTCGGTTTCTAAAAGTTATTATTTCTTTAAATCCACTAAAGCTTCTATTGTTGCTTAAAATACAGAAAGGCTATAAAGGTATTAAACTTTGAAGTAACCGTGGTAAGGGCCGGTCAAGTCGCTGGTCGCTTCCGCCTCCTCGAGCACCGTTAAACCTTGTCTCTGAAAGTATTTCTTGAAATTTTCATGAACTCGATGCCTTGAATATAAAATTTCCCCCCTTTTGCTTTAGCTGCAGTCCAGTCGTAAATTGTTGTGAAGTTGTAAAGATAGAGAGATGTCGATGTGACTAAAGCCATAGTATAATATAATGAGTACTACGTACTAAAGCAGACGTATTTTTCTTAAAAGATAATACTTATAAGCATTTCAAGTTTAAGTCAGCTCATGATTATGGTAATATTTTGAGGATAAATTCAACAACATATATTTTTATGAAAAAACCTTAAATTTTTATACGCTAGTTTTTCAAAAAAACCGCCAAAAGACATTTTGATTAAAAAGTAAAATAAAGCAGTTTCGGTAGTTTCAATTCAAGAGAGCCGAAACAGAGAGGCCGCAATGCCTTCACCTATTACACGTGCCCGTAGTTTCATTCAAAGGAGCCGACAGAGAGGCCGCTCTTTAAAATATTACAATTTTTGTGTCAGTAAAAGTAAAAAAAAACTAGCTTGAGATTTTTTAAATGCTAGGGCCTTATTTCTCTAATATAATTAGATGTTTTGTCAATATATTTGCAGTTGATAAAATGTGACCTTATACATATAGTAAATTTTTACGCAAATTTTGTTGCGAACAAATTACAATCTGAAAAAAGCCAAAATGCTAAAAAAACCACGCGCGGGATTCGAACCCGCACCCCATGACATGCTGGGTCAGATGCACTACCAACCATTCTATTGTGGCTCGAACCGCTCGTGGAACATTTTCAACAATTTGTCCTTTTTCAAATTAAATCAGCTCATTCAATTTAAAGGTATCTGCCCATTAGACAGTATCATATCATGACCGTGCTAGGAACGTATCAGGCATGGAAAGTAACACTACACGGACTACTATGCCAACTACAACGTATTGACGGCCGTCAACAATTATTGGCGAGAATATTTTGCCGGTGCCGATACGCTCCGTGCATGGCACGCAACGGTGTTGGTCGGTGACAGTACGGTCTAATTATGGTATTAGTGTCATACTTCTCAATACAAAGAATATTTTTTGCCTAGCCCGGTCATGGTATGATACGGTCTAATGGGCAGAACCTTTAACCTTAACAGGTAGGTATATAACGATGTCAAAAATTAATTTTAAATGAAAATAATGATAAATCATTAGAGTAATTATTAACGGGATTCTTACCATGTTTATTTTATGTGACTATCCAATATATTAATATTTCGGCACAGTCGCATGCGCCATGATCACTGAACTACTGAAGTTATATCAACAAAATTTTTGTTTAAACTAAACTATTTAATCTACTAATAAGTTCGGATTTTGGGAGAGCTTTCAACCGAGAAGTCATCATCATCATCAGCCTACACACGTCCACTGCTGGACATAGGCCTCTGCAAGTGCACGCCACTGAGCACGATCCGCGGCTACTCTCATCCAGCTCTTGCCAGTCACCTTGCGAAGATCGTCATTCCTCCTAGTCTGAGGGCGTCCTACACTACGTTTGCCGATATGCGGTCTCCACTCAAGAACTCGTTTACCCCATCGGTTATCGGTTCTGCGGCTAATATGGCCGGCCCACTGCCACTACATCTTGATAATCCTGTGGGCTATGTCGACGACTTTAGTTCTCTGTCGGATCACCTCGTTCCGGATCCGGTCCCTCAGAGAAACTCCAAGCATAGCCCTTTCCATAGCTTGCTGAGCGACTTTAAATTTGTGGACCAGGCCTACCGTGAGTGTCCACGTTTTGGCTCCATCAACCGAGAAGTGCTATCAAGAAACTCAGGAAGCTTTAGTTCATATCTGAAAAGACGGTTTAGCGTAAATCCATATTCAAATAACACAGATTATCTACCTTCTAATATTTTTGCCTATCGTTAAGAACGTTAGCATTTCAAAGGCAATCGTTAAACCCGTTCGCGTATGGAAATATCAGTGCACGAGTGTCGCTGCGCGGCGCATTAGCGATAAGCACATTTAGCAGCCATTTGCGGCGTGGCTTACGGTGGCGGGACACGATAGCACGTGGCAGGGTAAAGGTTGTGGCTTACTATATTGTATTAAGCAAACGTTTTGCATAAGTACTTTGGAACTGGGTTACTTTTTGTTAAGTGTAATACGGAACACAAGTGAAACAAGCTATGATTACAAAAACGCACTCGTTTATTGAATGACAGGCAGGGCTGACGTGCTTGCCGCATGCCAGACGTTGGTTAAATTAACACTTTTGAATTAAAGTATTTGCTAAGCCCGGTGTTCCATTTTCGACGTCATCTTGACTTGCTAACACATGTGATTAAGGTGAGTAATCAGTAAATCCGTGATCATGGCGCATGCAACTGAGCCGAAATATCGTATAAAAGTAAATAAGTAAACTGCCTATAACTGTTCCACTGCTGGGCAAAGGCCTCCATCATTGAAATCAAGTCATCGCTACAATTGATGGGTACTGGCTTAATCACCACGCTTGCCAAATGTGGGTTGGTGATCGCAAACCCGGGCTATGCATCGAAAAATCCGAAACACACTTTGCCCGAACTGGGAATTGAACCCGGGACCTTCGGATATCGGGCCGAGCGCTCTGCCACTCGGCCACCGAGGCGTTATAGAGGAAATATCGGATACTCACAAATAATAAACACGGTAAGAATCCCGATAATAATTACTCTATTAATAATATAATTTAAAAAATACTTCTGTTCTTTGTAGTCGTCTTTTACATTTATAACTACTACTGTTATTATTACAATATATTTATTTATCTTTGATTCAAAAGTCAATTTCATTGTTTTCTGAGGTGCTAAACCAAATATATTAATATTTATTTAACTTTTTATTTTACCATCTATTCAATTAAAACTTTATATATTAATATCTATTCACGACTTACAATCTGTGTAAATTAATTAAAAAACGGCACGACACTCAAAATCTTCAATTCAGTTATCTAATAAAGTGAAATACCACAAAACAAAGTTGTTAAATTGCTACTCAAACTCGTTTCAAATAACTTGCGCGTAACCTCAAAAGTTGGAATAAATGTTTGCCGCCGCAATCCGATCTCAGCCTGGCGTAGAAAAAACAAACAGCGGGTAGGGGAGGGGAAGGCAAGCAGGGGGGGGCACCAAATGGATTTCCGAACGTTCCCGTTGCTGAACTCGCTCATTGTGAGTTCACAGAAAGAAACACGAAACCAACTTCCCAAGTGAGAATCTTGAAACGAAAGCATTAATTTTAAATTCTCAATTTCGTGAAGCTCGGCCTACATCAATACGGGCCCAACTTACTTGTACAGCACAATTTAATTTCCAGAGAATCAAAACTCGACGTTTGCCATTTAATCTCTGAACTTGCAATTGTGGAAATCCCTCAAATTTAAATAATAAATAAACGAAGAATGGCCGCTGCAATGGTTTGGGCGGCCGAATTTGTGAGCGTGTTTTTTTTTATAAACACGTTAATTTCTTGAATGTGTTCATACATTGACTAAATTATTGTCCAAGTTTCCTCAGTAAACATTAACTTATGATTTTTATTTTCTTGATGATTATTCAGATAGATAAGTTCGATAAGCAATTTTAAGTGCTTCATGCTCGAGATTAGACCTAGACTTTGCTACTTTAGAACTTCTATAATAGTGGCCTGAAGTTTTGACTATGGGAAAAATGTCAGAACCATGCCGACGAAGATTTGTTTCGATATCCCTTTGTTCAAATTAATGTCTAAGAAAGTATTGTTTAAGAAGAAAGATTTTATTCAAATCAATTTTTTTTTGCACTGTTGGCACACTTTAGTTGGAAATTTATTAGTAAGTATTTCGTTACATCCCACATTTATATTTCAAATGCTTAGCCTTGGACCTAACTTTTATTAAATTCACAAACAGGCTTCGCCTTTATCAACGAAACTCTTAAAGTAAGTACCCGTAGCTTATTTCTTTGAGCTTTTATATTTCCTTTTAAAATGTGGAATTTCTTTCTTAATTCTTTCGCTGGTAGTCTCTCGACCTTAAGCGCAGGTCGCTTTTTACACCTTATTTAACTGGTATGTGCTTTTTACCATGGAAATAGGTTAAAACTCGGAAATGCCATAAAACTTTTTTGGCGTTGTACATAACAGTTATCGGGCGGGCTCTGTCAAGCGGACGCTGGCAGCAGGCTGTATTTCACGGAAGCCGTATATCACCCCCGCTGGTGTATCAACTGCCCTGATTTACACCTCGGACGTATTTATATTCCGCATTGTGATGAATATGCGTCATATTACTAAACAATGTTAGACTAAAAGGTTTACCACCCAACTCATCTGTGTTCTCTGTTGTTTGGAAAAAACTACTCTCCCTCTCTGTTTATTTATTATAGCATAAATAAAAATAAATCACTAAATGTGTTGCTAATCGCAAAACTCGAGAACGGCTGAACCGATTTGACTGATTTCTTTTTTGTTGTGTTTGATGAAGTGTGAGGAAGGTTCTTATGGAGAGAAAAAACGTAAAAAATACGAGGAAAATAGTAAAAACACCAATTTTCTTTTCCCAAACAAACCACTCTCTGCTGGACCGATTTAAAAAATTCATTCACCATTAGAATGCTACATTAGCGCTGAGTAACATAGGCTATATTAAAATAATGTCCACCCGTGCGAAGCCGGGACGGGCCGCTAGTGGTAAATAGGTAGATTACAATAACTGGCCACATCTACATCACATGAACTATCGTCATCATCAACATAATTATCAGCCCGTGTTAACTACTGGTGGACATAGCCTTCTTCCAATGCCTGCCTCTAAGCAAGATTTTCAGTTCTTCGTAACCAACTTCTGCCAGCCACTTTTGCGTGTATTTTGTTCCACCTAGCCTTCACATCACATTTGCTGAGTCGCGGTCTTCACTCCTAAACATGTACGCCAGCGTTAATGGTTCTACGGTCATGACGTTCTTAAGAGCTATTTGTAGCCTAAACTGAATAAATGATTTTGAATTTTGAATTTTTTTGAATTTTGAATTATGAGTGAACACTTCCTTCAGTAATGCTAAATAGCACATAGATTATAGGAGCTCGATGGCGCAGTGGTTAACGCATCCGGTCTGCGATTTTTAAAAAAATTGGTGAGGTTAAGCAACTTTCGCAAAGGCCGGTCATCGGATGGGTAACCAAAAATTTATCAGCTCGAGCTCCTCCGTGCTTTGGAAGGCACGTAAAGCGTTGGACCCGGTAATGCATTAGCAGTAGTTAACAACCACCAATCCGCACTGGGCCCGCGTGGCTCGTGCCCCAGCAGTGGGGACTTAAAATGGTCTGGTGAGGAAATAGCATGTCGATGATCTTAATAATATTCGCCTCTAGTCCCCCAATTTGTAAGAAGGAGCAGTAATCTTTTGTTAGTAAACTGTTTTTTCGATCGAAAGACATTTACTTTGATGGCCCGAGCAAATGAACCTCATCAATTTCGCGATGATTGTTTGTCCTAGATTCGGACTATCAAGGAAGTATAAATATTTGTATATTTCCATGTACCTAGTATCAATTCTCTATCTTTTTTTTATCTGTTATTTATTATTATTTTTATATCTGTTGTGTATTTAAGTAATTGTAACACATGCTTATGTAGTAGTTAGACAAGTTGACTGTTATTGTTTAAGTAATTTAACTTTTTGGGAAACCATATAAATTAATTAATTAAAAATGGTTAAGATATAATTTTTTGAGTATAGAGCAAAGTATTTCCCTATGGATAACCTACCATACCTAAAATGATACATATATACTTAATAGTGGGAAGGATTTACAATAACTTTTAATTGTCACTAACGGCCTTTACACGCTATCCAAGTACACTGTAGTTGGTCCCTCCGATTAGGGTTGCCAACCGTCCCGCTATATGCGGGACGTCCCGTTTCTGAGACCCTTGACAAGCCGTCCCGCTCAGGGTGTGAGCGGGACGCTAAATATCCCGCTTTTAGCTACGCACGACATCAAATACGCACGACTATCACCGATAGCCGCGGCCGGCCGCCGCCGCCGGTCGAATAACAGACTGGAAAAGCGCTCAACGCGCCTGCGTTCTGTGAAGTCTGAGCTACAAGTTTTAATAACTTTTTCTTAGTCATACAAAAAAATTTAGAATTTTGTACTTAAAAATAAAAAAAGTTCACGTTTTTTGTATTCTAAACAAAATTTGTTAGATCCCGCTTTTTAAATCCTTGTCCCGCATTTGAAATCAACATTTCCCGCAAATTCGTATTTTCAAGTTGGCAAGCCTACCTCCGATCCTCGCAGTAAGCTTCCTGGCCCTAACCCTCCGGAACTTTGTGCCTCGCGAGCGGTCCGACCCAGAAGTTTGCGGCTCGAGTAATAGCGGCAGCGGTAACAAATAAAAAATATTATAATTTGAGTAACCTCACTCATAGACCATTTCCAAAAGGCGTGATTCTACCACCGGTTTGGAATGCAGTCATTTGTCGTTTGTATTATGTTTTGTTAAAATTATTATTTAAACTTGTCAAAGGGTACAATTTGAACATCTTTCATGATTTTATTACCTACCTTCTAGAAGTATACCTACATTAATTGACATTGACACGACACATAAACGATGAGCGATTAGTCATATAGCAAGGAAATAGCAATTAAGATTTTCCCTTAGTATAATGAGTTCAGGTAGTTAAAATGAAATGAAATGAAAATGAAATGAAATGAAAATGAAATGAAATGAAATGAAATGAAATGAAATGAAATGAAATGAAATGAAATGAAATGAAATGAAATTAAATGAATTGAAATTAAATTAAATTAAATGAAATACATTTATTGGCACACACTACATAATTACACGATATTCACAATAACAATACAAAAAAAAAGACAAAAGACAAAGTGTGGCCAACTAGGCCCCATCCTCAGCACGTGCTACAGCGACATAGAGCCGCTGCAACGCTGGTATTCTGCTCTGCTCTGCTATTAAAAAACGATTTTAGATGTTATCACACGCTCAAATCATTGGCCCATGGTTCAAAGCTATATTATTATGATAGAACTATTATACTTGCATCACATTCGACCTTGGACTACTCTGGAAGATCAATACTATTTTGCGAGTAATGAAATAGTCATCAACTAATTAGTTATTGACAACATAAGCTTATGCCACTCGCCCGCCGCATGTAAGACCGCTGCCTAAACTATCGCATTATTTTCAGCTTTGATTTTGCCTCCCAAGATAGATATGGGTGTCGGAAATAAGATGGGTTGGGGTAAATGAATCGTGATTCGTGTGCGATGTAAATTATGGTGATCCCGGATTGCTCTATCAAGCAATTCATGTAGGAACGAAGATTAACGGTGGTTCCGGAATAATAGGCTGAGTTCTATGTTGATTTGGGGTTAAAACATGCTTCCAAAGTATGCTCGGACATTCGAATTGTGCATAGTAACTCAAAATTCAAAATTCAAAATCATTTATTCAGTTTAGGCTACAAATAGCTCTTATGAACGTCATTTTAAGCCATCGGTTCGTAAGTCTATCTACTCTGGGCGGGAGATCTTGTACTGAGAAGAACCGGCAAGAAACTCAGCAAGTGTCCAGCTCTTTTCTCCCTTACAGCGTCATAAATATTGGAAAAAGCCCTATCATAAAGGACACTTTCCATCACAAATAAAAACACAAAATGTAAAGGACAATCACAACATGTAAAAAAACACAAAAAATAAAAAATAACTAAATAAAATATTTAAGTCAGCAAAAACATAATTTACCAGTTTAATTTTTTACAATATCATACAGTACTAGTAAAAGTCAAAAAAAACTATAGTTAATAATAATAAAAATAAAACTAATTGTAATGTTCAATGCAACGCTATTTTGTTATCTGCAGGACACTATTTATAAGTAGTATTATGTATATGTTTTTTATTATAGCCAGGCTGTTTTATCTTCTAAATATTCTTTGACTGTATAATAACCTTTTTTTAATAAAGAAGACTTTACATGTTTTTTAAACTTATCTAAAGGTAAATCTAGTACAGTATTTGGTATTTTATTGTAATAGTGTATACCTTGCCCCAAGAAAGAACCAAGCACCTTCTGTAACCTGAACAGTGGCATTGCAAGTTTTGACTTATTTCTAGTATTAAAATTGTGTACATCACTGTGTTTAGCAAATGAATTGATATTACAACGTACAAGAACTATACAATTATAAATAAATTGAGACGCCACTGTCAAGACATCAATTTCTTTAAAAAGATTTCTTAAAGAAGTTCGTGAACCTAGTCTATAGATTGTTCTTACTGCTCGTTTCTGTAAAATGAATATAGTTTCAATATCAGCCGCTGTTCCCCACAGTAAGAGGCCATACGACATGACACTATGAAAATAACTAAAGTAAACTGTTCTAGCAGTTTCTACGTCTGTTAACTGCCTTATTTTTCTAATGGCATAAGCAGCAGAACTGAGTTTGCCGGCCAATTTCGAAATGTGAGGATTCCATTGAAGTTTTGAGTCAAGGGTTATACCTAAGAAAACTGTTGAGTCTACCAAATCTAATCGATCACCGTTTATTCTTATATCAGTTGGTTCATTTTTGACATTTGGTAATTTAAAATTAATACATTTTGTTTTTTTAGCATTAAGCTGCAAATTATTAATAGTAAACCAACTGAGTACATCAGAGAGTGCTTTGTTTACATCATCGTAATTATTCTTACACCTACTTACATTAAAAATGAGTGAAGTACTACTGAACTTACTGAGTGAACTACTAGGACGATCTTAGCAGAATGTACAATTATGACCAAAAAAGTGGTAATTTGAAAAATCTATTAGTGGACGTTCTAGCAATTATGAAAATAAATAGACGAGATCTTTAATATTTCTATGTAACTTTTACTACTAAAAGTCTTATATAAATCTTTCCTTATTTTTATTTCTTTAACAAAACGTCCGTGTCTCAAAGAAAAAAAAATGCGAAGTAAACGAGCGATTTCCTTCACTGAGATTGCTCAATCATTATTATAGTGGTTCTTGGTATAACGATTAATATTTTTTGAGTTCTATATACACCATAACTTTTTTAAACTAAGAGAAAAATCATCAAAGTGTTTTTTTTTAATCATCAGCATCATCATCATCAGCCTATACACGCCCTCTGCTAGACGTGTATAGGCTGTGAATATTTTAAAATATTTTACAGCAATGTGCAGTGCAGTTTAAACTTTAAAATAATCTAAAATCTATGAAAACGTTAAAAGTTTAAACTCCAACTACAAATAGCTTCGCCAGATATTTTGAACACCAAAAGTATGCATATGGAATTGGAATAAAAGTCTTCCGTCTGTAAGCATCTAGGTCACAAAAGAATTCTAGAAAATCGCGTTACCACAGCGGCGAGATTAAAACGCTTGTCGGCTGCTCTAAAGCCGAAATTGCGCTTACAGGCTGAAAGCTCAGCACTGCTCACCAAGCTTACGCTTACATGTTTATAGGGCGACTCATCACTCACTTTGACCTGAAACTGCAGTTCCTGTGAAGATAAACAATGGTCACCTCGTAACATCATGTAGACCTTTGGACCTGATGGACCTTTTGGTTAGGACTGTAAGTCCACAGTAAACATACTGATAAATAAATAAAATTATTTGAGTAGTGCTACACAAAAAATTACTTATTAAATAACATATTGTAATTATTTATTCAAATCGAAGAATTCTCTCGAATTCAAATCGAAGAAATTCAATATACTGACAGATTCAATGGACAGATTCACGTAGCAAGGCAGTGCACCTGCTCTGGTTTGTCATGGGGTGCGGGTTCAAATAGGAATCCCGCTCATGGACATTTTTTCAACACTTTTTTACTTCAAATACTATACAATTACTTACTTACTCCGCTGGCTCAGCGACTCGTAGTGGATTTTGGCCTCCGACACAACAAGACGCCAATCTTCCCTACTTTCTAGCCTACAATATTTTAGAATAGTGCCTTGTCTAAATAACCGCTATGTCTAAGTAATTCATACTCACAAGTGACATGTTCCGTTGCCATCTACAAGAGTTCACAGACAAACACTTGTAGTGCACTGCATTCCTATAACAACAAATGTAATAGGCACTGTAGAGTGTCTATTAAAAACTAAGACGTCTTTACAAAGTGTAAATGTTGTTAACGTTTCTCAACTTTCTGCCAACTAAACAAGATGAAAGCTCACAAAAGATTTAAAGAAAATCTTGTAACCACCAGCGCAGATTAAATCGCCAGTCCGCCGCCGCCGGCGCCGGCTCGCGCCCGACGGACGTCACGATTCAAAGCGTGTTATGTGAGGCTGCACTCTTCGGCACCAATTTAATTTACAAGGCTTTCAAGCTGTAAAACCGAGGCTAAAGGTGTTAATGAAATTGGTTACACTTGCTGCTTTTATGCAGCGGATTGTAAACTTGTATAAAACTACTACTTGTAAATAAAAAAAAACTTATTTGCTTTTTTTTGGAGAAAGAGATTGCTGATTGCCTCAAACGGCATTTTCAGCTTCACCGGACTTTTTTGGGGGTGGTGAGGTACTTTAAGGGTACCTCAAGCCATGTGAAACGAATCACCTTCGGAGGTTTTCTAGAGGAAATGGCATAACATAATTAAAAGTGCGTGTCCCCGTACCCTACTAGATTCTCCGAAGGGTTCGGATCGGATCGGGGAGCGAAACAACCCGAGGGCACCTCTAAAGGCTCGGATATCGGCTCGGGTTGACCGGGCCGTGGTGGAGGAGAGAAGCGCCCAAGTACATGTCTGTACCTGGTATAGAGCGATTGTGGAGCGGCTTGTCGTACCCTTGTTCTACGAGTATGGTGCCTTGGGCCTAAACTAGTGTGCATGTTTAGTGTATTCTGTAAACGTGTAGTGGCATTTAGAGGATCGGGCGGGGTAAGGGCATTTAGAGGATCCAACGGTGGTCTTATTTGCTGTTATTTGCAAAATATGGATTAAAGTTGGACATATTTAGGTGTAGTATTGATTTACTAGTTGGTCTGAGAGGCATTTAGACCAAGAGCTAAATAAGAAAATAATATTTATGTACTCACTGGTTACTGCTTGTCCTTTCCTTCGAATTGCATTGGATTTACTTTGTCTCTATAATATTGTCTTGCACTATATATGTCTCACTACTTAACATGCCTATTTGGAGTAGTTTTGCGTCATATAGATCATAAAAGCTTTCAAAGTAAAAAGTAAATAGTGTTGAATAATTTCGGCGGGCTGGTTAGAACCACGATAGCTCAATTGGAAGAGCACCTGACCCGGTATGTCAGAAGGGTGCAGGTTCAAACCCTGCGCGTGGAAATTTTTTCAACATTTGTGTTTTTGTAATTTGTTCGCAACAAAATTTGCGTTAAAAATTATATAAACATTTATATAAATAGCTTGCCTACTTCTTAACTGATCTTTAGTATTTGTAAAAATATTATGATCGGATGTTAACGACGGTAGTTGTTAACATTGAATGGGCGCCTTTGGCTTTCAAAGTAAAAAGTAAATAGTGTTGAATAATTTCGGCGGGCTGGTTAGAACCACGATAGCTCAATTGGAAGAGCACCTGACCCGGTATGTCAGAAGGGTGCAGATTCAAACCCTGCGCGTGGAAATTTTTTCAACATTTGTGTTTTTGTAATTTGTTCGCAACAAAATTTGCGTTAAAAATTATATAAACATTTATATAAAAGCACTTTTAAAAAGTGTAAATGCCGTCACACATGATCAAATAATAGATCATATAAAAGTAGTTAACTCGCAGATTGGACCAATAGAAGCTAAGCGTTTTCCAACGTACACTACGGTTATTCCAATAGGCAACGATAATCGCGTACCTATATTATACGACGAGCTATAAACAGCTCTCATAAATAAATGCATGCGACTTTAACAATCAATGAACCAGCAGCAGTATGACACCAGTGAACGCTATAAACAAAAGCTTTTAACTGCCAATAAAATTGGGAGGCAATAAAATGTTGCTGAGATGGGCTCACCTGGAGGGCGCGCCTATTGGTGCATAATTTATTCAGAGGAAACCTTCGCATCGGCTCCCAAAGGATTGTTCCCGAAGGGATTCCGCCTATACATTTCCCTCTTTTGACAATATCGAACTTCGTTAATGCTCCCCTGTTTGGTAATATGATCGCTTCATGAATATCAAACGGAATTGAATTTAATTGCTTTGGAGGTTTGAGACAATTAAGACAATACAGTTTCATAGTTGTAATACTATACTGAGATAGCGAGGTACTTAACATCCGAGGAATTTAATACGATGATGTAGGAAAATCTGCAAGTGCCTACAGTCACGTTATGAAATATTCTGGAACATTTTGGTATTGTTCGCTCGTTGGAAAATGTTGAATTTAAAATTTTATCACCACAGTCACGTTAGAAGTAGTACTATTGAAGTGAACTCAAGCACTAGAGTTTAAACAATATTAATTATAACATGAATTGGACTTTCTTTATATAAATAGACCAGGTAAAATTAAAAACACTACTCGCCATCTTTTGGCTACGTTGCTAGAAAGGAGGACTTAAAACAAACATTACCACCATCCAAACCAGATAGCTCCAGATAGCTCGGTTTAAGATCAAGCGAAGTCAAATCACTGAACCACATATTCAGTAAATTCAGTTAAAAATATCAGCCAACAAAATCCATCCTTTTACGTCAGCTTTATTATTAGTTCGCACTCCCTGTAACACTTCAATAAATAAAAAGTTACGCTTCAAAGCAATGCAAACTTTTAACGAGAAAACTAGCTGTAGTGCTTGGCAGAGGGAATTTTTAAATAATAAATTCTCATAAAAGAACGCACGCAGCGTTAAAGACAGCAATCCAATCTTTTCGAGTTGAGAAAGTAGTTTGCAGTACTCAAACTTTATAGTGAACCAATTTAATCCTAACGGTGATCTCAATAAGGGGTGTGAAGACGTATTTAAAAGTTTCTGAGCTGAATTATGAAAGTTGGTTGGTGTTAAAACGTAACTTGGGAACAATTTGAAGGATTCGGCTCTCGGCGCTGGAGAGGCGATACTAACGAAGGGACTTAAAGTATTTCACGATATCATTCAATAACTCGATACTTTCACGGAGAAGATGGTACTCGGAATCTTGTTCATCTACGCACAGTTTGTAATGGAACTAAGAGCAAAGCCAACTTCGCAACTTGCTTCGTTCAACTTGAAAACTCCGTCTGAACAGTTAAATGGATTACGCTGATTCAGTTTTATTCGCTTTAAAACTCAACATTACCTAGGCGAATTTTATCTTGCACCGAAATCTGTTTCGACTGTCGACGGCAGTTTTCAGAAATATTTTCGGAAAGAAGATTTTGGTTCGTCAACACTAAATGGCGTCGATTAATTTTTCATTTTATCTTTATAAGCACGAACATATTGTAACTAAACTAACAAAAATATTTATAAATAATGAAGTAGATTACCTAAACACAAAATCGGAGGTTCATTTTCTTTGCTATCTGCCATACATACTCATTAGATGAAAAAAATAAAGAATTAAATTGCTTAGTTCTGACATGCGTTATCAACGAACTAAGCAATTCAGCCGTTGGCGCAGCTGCAAGCGCGTTCAGTTTTCAAACGTGCAAGTTATAGTAGTTTATGCAACTGTCATATAATGAAGGGTATTAAAACACGAGTGTGAGTTTCATAATAGTAACGAGTGTTTTAATACCCGTGTTATATGCAGTTGCATACACTACTTTATCTTCACTAATGCAATTAGTCAAACAACAAGAGTAAAAGCTGACAATAGTTTATTTATAATAATTGTTCAAATTTTGGATGGTACAATTTTGAAAGTTAATGTTAATTATTGATCCAGCAGCTGTAGCGGTCGCGGGGCAAGCAGTAGAGCTCGTAGACGGAGTTGGAATATTTATAATTATTTCATTCGTCTTGTTTTCTATACTGTTCAAGATCGTATTTGAGACTTGAATTTTATTCATTAAAGACTCATCAATGTAGCTTTCAGTCACAGTAGAAGACTTCCACCCCCCGTGTCGTTTCAGTGCGATCAAATCACCACCGCTATCTATGAGAAGGGTCGCCGAGGTGCGCCGGAAGCAATGCCCCGTGTACAACGCTGGGTTAGGCAGATTCAAAAAACTTGCGATAGTTTTTCCCA
Organism: Eudonia lacustrata; assembly: GCA_947562085.1. Classification (NCBI taxonomy): domain Eukaryota; kingdom Metazoa; phylum Arthropoda; class Insecta; order Lepidoptera; family Crambidae; genus Eudonia; species Eudonia lacustrata. The sequence goes on from OX387316.1 coordinate 713,319, forward strand.
GAGCACCAAATTTATTAATACCAGTTCTTTGATCGACGCACTTCCCCGATCTATAGCTCAAGAAAAAGGCAGGGTTTTGACAGGGGGTGGGTCGAAGTTCCATGTATTTTTTACATACGGCATAGCAGTTGCCCGTCACAACGAAAGAACGATCTATTTTCGTTTTTGTTTTCGAAACTTTCACCATGATTGTACTGTCGTCTATGTTAGAGACTTCATCGAAGTGAATGTTGTATAGCTCTTGCCTTCGGCATGCCCCCATTATGCCGAAGATTAGTGCAACCTGTAACAATAAACGATATAATAAGCTTGAGGTACATAGCCAAGGCAAAAACTATGATTTATGAAGTAGTAAAGTGTAGGTACTGTGACGATCTCATCTTTTGATCAATTAAAGGATAATTAGACCAATAATAATTAACTCATCCTAATCATGACACCATTGTGACGATCTCAAGTGGCCAAGGATATTTGAGTTTAGGAAAACAAAGATAGTCTTTGTTATTGGCATGTGAAGTCTAGGGTAGGACCATTCTACGTTGTGTAATTTTTTATAAATAAGTAACTCAAGATCTTTATTAGGCAGACAAACTCTAGTTTATATTGTTCATTTACTAAATAATTAATTACAGGGGTAATGCCGGAATTTGGCAATTTATTTGAGTCCTCGGGTGTGAGCACAACTCAGTTTCTAATAGGAGAGTAATGAATTTAAACTAAGCGCCCCCTCCTGACCTCCCTTGGACGCACCTATCCTGCTGCCTCTAGGTCAAACACCCGACCAGGCCCACAGGACCCAAACAAACCTGGCCCTAATCTAATTCTATCTCTCAAACCATCATCATGAAGTTAGACATTTAACGCGAAAGGAAAGAACGATAACAAAAGACTTTGAATATCTTTTACTTAGTAACCTCATTTATACAGAGTGGTGCCAGCGTGACCCTGTAGAGTCCCGCCCCGTCTGCCCCGAAAGACGACAACACAGCATCCAGAAATATAGTGGCTGATGCGATGAAAGGTCCACATATATAATTCTGGAGCTCTCCTGGAGATGAACTAACAAAGCAAAAGATAAACAAATAAAATAATATAAAAGGGACATTACAAACATTCATCTTTTCATACTTTTCCTATTTCTAATCCTATGAAAGAACGCGAGAGGCTTTTGAGGAATGAAATGAACACTGTATGGTTGGTTCGAACAGCGGGTAATCTACCAGCATGTGTCGGGGCTCTACCATTGAGCTATTGCCTTGCTTGAAGCAAGCCAAAGGGGAATCGAACCACCTATCACCGCGCACTACCCAGTAGACCCCACTGACGTGCATTTGTGCCTACACGGATTCAACCATACGTGAGCCCATAGGTCTCTAAGCCTCGGAAGTTGTCAGTATAAATTGTTAAATGGAATTGTGATTATGAAAACTTATACTGTTTACATACTTCCTTTCGAAAATAATTACTCTTTGAATTATTAAGTTGTAAATATTCTCAAACAAGATAAATCCCTAAATTTGTATTAATAAGATTTCTAATTTCTGTTGGATTTACGCGAGCTGTTTGGTGATTACGTTTATTAGATAGATTTGGGTTTGTAGATTGTAACCTAATCACCAAAAGCATTATTTCATCATTAAATGGTAAACGGAAGTGAAGAAGATAGCGTCAGATTTATGAAATGAATTCGACTGACTAATTATGTAATTAAAAGATTTCTTAAAGGAAAGTATAATATAATATATTAATCTAGTTAGAGTTTAAATTAAAAGAATAATCAGAGTAAAGGTAAAGGGTTCAACATGATTGAATAGTTAGTTTTCTAAACTACGTTATTTGAATTTCAAAAGATTAAAAGAAAAGAATAAATCTTAGAATAATATTAAAGAAAGATTTCAAATTAAAAGTACTAATTTTGTTTAGCAAGAAAAGAATTTAAACTACTGTTTGATTTTACATAATTAAAATAATTTATTTATTATTTGTAAAGGTATTATTAGAAATAGTTATATTATCAATTATAATTGTTTAACTCACAGTTGTTCAATTCCAAAACTCTAGAACTCCTCACTCTTCAGCTACCACCACTTGAGTGATCAAAACCTATCAATTTTGTTTTGTTTATTTATTTTTTATTCCAATGTCAAATAATATTCAAAAGGAACATTATGACTTTATTTTAAAAAAGTTGAAAGTTGACATTAAACTTCAAATCTTCTTTTTTTATATTCAAGAAATGTCATAATTTTTATAATAAAATGTCTATATCTTTATTATTAATAATTGAGATAAATGAGAAATGACCGTCCTTTAAATAGAGCGATAATCATTACACTTACCTAGATTGATGTTTGAAAGTTAACAAATATTGAGAAATCCTCCCAATAAATGTAACTCCAAAGTCACCTTGGTTATAAATAATAAAATTGTACCGATTAATCCTGACTCATGTTTACACCAGTCTCCAGACGTCAGCAACCCCGAAGTCTCCTGCTCGTAGAGTCGTTGATGAATAGCAGACCTTGTCACTCAGCAAACCCGTAGCACACATAAAGTTCCATGTAGACTCGAAGAGTGTGTCCCGTACAAAATAAAGTGATTAAGATTTGTTCAAGGTTCGGGTATTAAAGTTGATAAAGGAAAAGGTCAACCCGAATAAGGAAAGAATTTATTAAATCAAATGAATATTATTGTTCTTACCATGTAATCTTTTATTATTTATTGTTCCTTGGTATTAGATTATATTTAAATTGGTCTCCAATCATTTCATATGATTAATTGAACCTAAAGAGACAAACAGAAACAAAGACACACAACAAAACTACTAAATATAATACCAGATCCTGGGATATGAAATTCTGATTCTCCTTCACTTATTTATAAGTGTCCATGTCAAAGCTTTTTCCTTCCACTTAAAATATTATATAAATAGAATCTACTAATAAAATTATATTATAAAATAGAAAGATATTACCAAACATTCAGAATTTGTATTAGTTTGTTCTCCTCCATTTATCTATCATTGACATTAGCAAAGGGTCATTAAACTCAACCTGAAATACTTAATAAGTTCTAAAAATAACTATTAAATTAATCAATAATGAATAAAAAAAGCTTCAGAACCCTTCAGTGGTCCATTAATCCATAAAAAGGCACTTATAGAGCCTTAACAGGGCCTACAATCCTCCATCCAACAATCATGTTCTTTTTCTATTTACGTGTTGCTTTAAGATGGCTGCTATCACTCTTATCCAGTTCTCACGTAATTTTTATAACTTTCTTCCTCCATAATTTATCTCTGACTACCTCAAAATCATATTTTTCTGACAGACTTTCAAAATTCATTTTCTCTATTTCTTTTAAATATCTCATTTAATGTAAAGAGGTTTAACTAATAGAATTCCAAAATATAATGAGATTTTTACCAAGCAGTATTAAACTCTTTTCTATATTAACAATTAAGTAAATATAATTTATTAGAGAATACGAATTAAATTAATAATGTGTTTTCATACAATTTAGTATAAATAATAGAAAGGCTATCAAACTTCAGTTCGTTACAGTACCTACTACCTAATTTATACACAAAGCGCTTAAACGGAGTGTCTAGATAACTTGCGTGTGTAGTACGTAAGTACTAGGTAGATTAAATAACAGAACTAAAATACACTTACCTTTTCAAAAAGATACAAAATATCTGGTGAATCTTTCAGGAACATCTTTATTTGACCTTTATCCATTCCATCTTTATTTTTTTTTTAAACGTCAAGGACTTTTTTTCCTTGTGTCCTTCTGAACTGCGTTTCAGGAACGCTATGACTTTTGAATACTTCGTGATATCAATATTGTTGTAGTTACTCAGTGTGGACTTGAGCATAGAATATTTAGCCCACATAGAAGATGGCTTGAATTTGTCGGAGAGGTCTTTGAGATACACAAGAATGACATTTTCAGAAAATGATGTAGTTTTCTTTTCGATCTTCCATGCCAAAAAGTTATTCTATTCTTTTTCATATAATTTTCTAGATTTTTCTGGCAAAAGATTGTGAGTTACTTTTGTTGCCAATTCTAGAATATCCGGAGGCGTACAAATATCATCGTCGCTGTCCATTTTTAACTTTTAATTTGTATTTTAAAAACAAAACACATTGCGAAACATTAAATTCACGCGTACGTGTATTGTCACAGTGAACTTGCCGCCATTAAAATCTAACCAATGAGAGGGCAGCTGCGCGCGCAGGGCCAATCAGGAGCGAGCGCGCGCTGTTCTTTTTTTATTTAATTGGCACAAGATCTTACCAAAGAGTTTTGTGTATGTAAGTTTAGTAGTTTCGACGAAGTTTTCACGTATAACCAAACTGTTTTCCAAAGCCAGCCTAATATCAAAATTTTATACAACTTGTATAAGGATTTTGACATAAGGCTCGCCAGGTTAATTAACCTGGCGAGCCTTATGTCAAAATCCTTATTAAAACGCGACCAATTGGTCGCGTTTTATTGATGTTATAATGAGATTTTACGATATCGATGTGGATATTATACCATCATGTGAAATTGTTTAAATTGAGTGTTTTGTTGTCTGCGCTATAACAGTAGTAATTATAAGTCAAGTATTGGAAACATAAGTAGAATGTTACAACATTAGTGTAGATAAAACAACTTACGTAATGGCGCGTCAGCGGATGAATTATTCTGGAAGTGGTTTAAAACGTCAGGAAGGCGAAAGTTGCTTAACCTCAGCACTCGCAGACTGGGTGCGTTAGCCACTGCGCCATCGAGCTTCAATAATATTTAACAACTGTTAACTGTTACCGTTGTATTAACTAATACAAAGGTAAATATTAAGAACGCTTAATTGCCATTATTCCAGAAACATTTAGCCGATCACCGCCATAATTGGCTTTTCAGCAGCCTTCGAATCACCGGGCCCGGGTGCCCGGGTGCCCGGGTGCCCGGGTGCCTGGGCAGGCCCACCGCAGCCTTTCACCTAGCCTTTGTTGATTGAGCCAGCGATATTGTTGATTAAACAATATTTAGAAAACAAAGGGAGTGTTGAATCGACAATACCGGAACTCAGTTTACACTTGTCAGTTAGCAGTTTTAGCGGTATTCATTACTTTACATTATAAACAACTGTAGTTGTGTAAATAGTACCTAAATCACTTGTTAAACAAACAATTTGAAACAATTCAAATTGGTGACTCATCTTAATTGCCAACTAATCGTAATGTAAACCACAACAGCAAATAGCAAATAGCACACAAACCGTCTAATACCGCTATCTATTATTTATATTATTTATTTATTTATTTTATTTAATAGGACAACCTACAAATTAACACTAAATTAAATTAAAGTTGTTTTTGTACAAAAAGGACTTAAGCTAAGTGTCATCTTACTTATATCTATCTTACTTATAGGCTGCCACGGCATGCAATGTGGACTAAAATATACTATATTATAAATGGAACCTATAGTTTTCAATATTTTTTTTATGAGAGGCACCTATTTACCCAATATTATACATAGTATTAGAAAAGGATCATCAGGAGGCGGGGCCTAGCTGCATACGTCACTCGTGACGTAGTATGGCGTGATATGATCAAGCGCTGTAGAGGGGAGGCAAGCGCTACGCAAATTCATTTCGGACGACGACGCCTCACTTTTTCGGTTGGCGCTGCGAGTGCTGGACGTGCTTTCTGTTTAGATTATTTTGTTAAGAATTTCTTATTTTGTTAATTAGTTTAGAAGTAAGATTTCGTTAATAAATAATTATTGATTTGCAAGTAGGGTAAATTTTGTTTCTTTTTTTAAAAAATAGTTAAGATACTGGTTCATAAAATCAGAAGTGGGATTACCACGCGGTTTAATTACAATGTTTTTAGTTTTTTTTTTGTGAAAGTGTTGAATACGTTAGCATTTGCTAGTAAGTAACTTTTCTTATTTGTTAAGAAACTGCGATTGACTTCTAGGTCTAGGCTAGGCAGGCCGTGTTATTTTAACAGTGATGTTTGTGAATTCTAGAACAGTAAGTAACAGTTTACTGTAATTCGTATTCGTATTTTTTTTTCTCGTAATTCGTATAACCGCAAATTAAATTTCGTCGTAATTTACTTTTTATTTTTAATTAGTGTTTATTTTTAAATAGTTGTAAAAACACTTTGATTTCATAATGTCGGGGCGTCATTCGAGATTAAGGAAAAGAGACCGTAGTTCATGTAGTTCACGTAGATATCGCAGTAGGTCACGTGAAAGTCGCAGTAGGTCTGATCGTGATACTCGTAGGCGACGTCGCGGCAACTCACCTGGTAGCCATAATAGCCAGCAGGGCCAGGCGCTTAACGCGATTCTAGGTAGGCTACATGCGATTGAGGATAGGCTTTCTACAACTTCGTCATCCACTTTTTTACCGCCACGTCCAGCACGCGAATGCCACACTCCGCCGCCACTGCCTGTCGATACTGGTAAAGGCTCCGCGACAGGTGAGTCCGCGTGTGACACGACTGATAAAGTCGTGAGCACTTTAGCAACGCTCATAGGGATGAGGTCTAGTCGTTATTTTATCTCTAACTTCGACCCTAGTGTACACGACTTTGACGCTTGGTGTGAGGAGGTTGATCGCGGTCGCGAATTGAACCGATGGGACGATCGTGAGTGTCTGTCACGTGTCGGTGGCTGCCTTAAGGGCGACGCCCGTACATGGCTAAACGACTGGGTTTCTAGCGATCGTACATGGACCAATTTTAAATTGGAGTTTCGATCACTCTGTCCGCGAAGTATCGATGTCGCAAATGTTTTGTACGATGTAATGAGCACAAGCTCTAAAGATTTTGCATCTTATGCCGACTATGCTCGAAAGTCGTTGCTGCGTTTGAATATCGTTAAAGGGGTGTCAGACGATTTGAAGACGGCAATAGTCATTCGTGGTATTATGGAGCCTCAGGTAAAGGCTGCTGCATTTAATGCAAAATTACAACCAAACGATTTAGTTGAATTTCTATCGGTGTATTCAAAGCCTAAAATGGATTTGCGAAATACTCACAATAATTTTAATCGTAATTCAAATTTTAATAACTTTGGTTCGAATAACCGTAAACGTGACACTTTAAGGTCAAACGTTAAGTGCTTTAACTGTGGCAATATTGGTCATACTAAATTGCATTGTTCAAAAAATTATAAAGCCGAGACTAACCAAACTGCTTCGACACCTTCTGTGTCGAATAGAAAAGATGTGATTTGTACGTTTTGTAGCAAAGCAGGGCACTCTGTTGATAGGTGTTTTATCAAAAAGCGAGTCGAATCCAAAGGCCAGGGTGCTAGTACTGTAAATTTTTGTCAAACGTTGCCCGACACGTTAATGCAATGACAGCAGTAATTGAGAAAACTCCTGTGGACGTTTTAATCGATAGCGGCTCAGAAATTTCTCTTATTTCTAATTCTGTTCTTAAATATTTAAATTGTAGTAAGATTCCTACTTATCGTTTAATGCGCGGAATTGGCAGCCAGGAAATAGAGTCCACCTCTTATGTGACGACTGTTATTGAGTTTCCCGAATTATCTGTGGAAGTAGACCTATTTGTTGTATCCCCCGATAATATTAGTGCACCTGTATTAATAGGGACCGATATTTTAAATCGCAAGGGCGTCATCTATATTAGAACCGGAGATGTACAACGACTTATTAGGGCTGATGATGATGGTGTGTCCAAAGTACATCATTTACGTGGTTTGGATTCTGGGCTTGTAAAAACGTCTTTAGTAGGTGAAGACAAAGACCGTTTGCTTTCTCTGATAAATGAATTTTCAAGTTCTTTTGTCACTGGAACAGCTACATCCACTGTTAACACTGGTTCTATGGAGATAAAGCTTAATAATACCACTCCCGTGTACTATCGTCCCTATAAGCTTTCAGCTGACGAAAAATCTCGAGTTCGCAATATAATCGATGATCTGTTGAGTAAGGGTATCATCCGCGAGTCCCAATCGGAGTACGCGAGTCCTGTCATACTTGTCAAAAAGAAAGACGGGTCTGACAGGATGTGCGTAGATTATCGCGCTTTAAATGCAATCACCGTCAAAGATAGGTTTCCCCTACCTCTCATTGATGACCATATTGATAAATTGGGCAACAGTAGGTACTTTACGAGTCTTGATATGGCCACAGGGTTCCATCAGGTCCCTATGAAGGATGAGGGTTCCATAACCAAAACAGCGTTTGTAACGCCCGAGGGCCACTTTGAATATCTCAAAATGCCTTATGGTTTGACGAATGCTCCTGTGGTTTACCAGAGAATCATATCAAAGACTCTGACACAGCTAATAAATACTGGTAAGGTCCTTAACTACATTGATGACGTTTTGGTCCTATCGGGTTACATAGATGAGGGTCTTACTTTATTACGACAGGTTCTTGTTTGTCTAACAAACGCGGGCTTTTCCATCAATTTAAAAAAATGCACCTTCCTTGAGACTGAAGTTGAGTACTTAGGCAGACTAATTAGTCAAGGTCAGGTACGGCCGAGCCCTAGGAAGATAGAAGCCTTGGTGAAATCACCGATACCTTCGAACGTCAGGCAAGTTAGGCAGTTTTTAGGTCTAGCGGGCTATTTTAGGCGCTATATTGCAAATTATGCTGCTAAAACGGCTTGTATTGCGAAACTCACTAAAAAGGGACAAACATTTGTTTGGGGTGACGAACAAGACACTGCGCGTCAATACATAATTAGTTGTTTGACAGAAGAGCCTGTCCTTTCGATATTTGACCCTATGTTGCCCACTGAGTTACATACGGATGCCAGTGCAATAGGCTATGGCGCGATTTTGTTGCAAGAGCACGAGGGCAAAAGGAAACGCGTAGTAGGTTATTTTAGTAGGGCAACGCATGGCGCCGAGTCACGATATCATAGCTACGAGCTAGAAACCTTGGCCATAGTAAAAGCACTGCAGCACTTTCGTCATTACCTAATCGGTATAGATTTTAAGATAATAACGGACTGCAATGCTTTAAAGTTGACAGAGCGGAAAAAGGATTTAGTCCCACGAGTAGCTCGATGGTGGGTCTATATGCAAGATTTCCGCTTCTCTATCGAATATAGGAAGGGCACCCTTATGCAGCATGCTGACTTTTTGAGTCGGAACCCTGTCAATGTGTCTCACATCAGACGGCCTAATAATTGGGCACAAATTGCTCAGACTGCCGACTTTGAAACCCAGGAGTTGATGGAGAGGCTGAGGGACGGCCAACTAGATTCGTCTCGTTACGTCATAAAAAACAATCTTTTGTACTATAAGTACAGTCCTGCTGCTGGTGAAGAATCACGCCTTTTATGTTTCATCCCAAAAGGTCATAGGCTTAGTCTTCTACGTGTTTTTCACGATGACCATGAGCACATTGGCATCGGTAAAACTACTGAACTAATATTACGACATTTTTGGTTTCCCGGTCTAAGACAATTTGTAAAAAAATATATCACCCACTGTGTAGCCTGCCTTTCATTTAAAAAGGTCCCTAGAGCTCCACATCAACCAATAGAGTCTTGGACTAAACCGGATGGCCCCTTTTCTACTGTCCACATGGACATTTTGGGTCCACTCCCTGAATCAAGTGGGTTTAAATATGTTCTGGTATTAGTAGATGCCTTTTCGAAATTTTGCCTTCTCTACTCGTTGTACAGACAAGATACTGAGGATTTAAAACGCGTATTTACTAACGCCATTTCCTTATTCGGTACACCTTCCTTAATTGTTACTGACAGAGGAAGAATGTTTGAAAGCTCCGCTTTTCAAAATTGGGTTTCTGAGCTGGGGTGTTCCACACACCTAATTACGCCGGAAATGCACCACGAAAACGGACAGGCTGAGCGTTACTGCCGCACTGTCCTAAACATGCTGCGTGTTGAAGTAAACAATAAGGGTGGTAGTTGGTCCGATACCCTGTGGAAGGTTCAATTGACCCTCAACATCACCAAGCAAGCAACCACTCAGACTTCACCCTTACAGCTTCTAATCGGAGTCGAAGGCACCACTCCTGTTTTGAGATCTCTGGTAAGGGATGTAGCTCTTGATAACTCGCATGCCAATCGCGAGGCTATGACCACCTTGAGGCGTCAACATGCTTCAGTACTGCTTGAGCAAAATCAGCAACGGCAAGATCAACGCATCAATGAATCACGAAAACAGCCACGTGTTTATGATCTAGGCAATTTTGTGTTTGTTGGCAAAAGTTCACAGAGCTCCGGCAAACTGGATTCCGGCATGAGGGGTCCCTACAAAGTCACTCAGCAGCTCCCACACGATCGCTACGAGTTGGAGCTTCTGGCAGGGTCTTACGGCAAAAAGACCCAAGCAGCCGCAGAGCATATGGTCCTGTGGCAAGGCGAATGGACGCCGGATTCGTGTGCTGTATTCTTCGCCGGTGGTGAGTAGCTGGCAACCACACGCGCGAGCCCAATTCCGCTACCTATGGTGTGTGTTGCTTCTTTCTCACTTACGACCACGCGCGCGAGCTCAATTCCGCTACCTGTGGTGTGTGTCGTATCTCTTGAGACGCCACGCGCGCGAGCCCAATTCCGCTACCTGTGGCGTGTGAATTGTCTCTTGAGAAGCCACGCGAGCGAGCCCCATATATTCCGCTACCTGTTGCGTGTGTCTTATTTCTCAAGGCAGCTTAAATCTTATTATACTAGTAACGCGTGTATTTTCTTATGCCACCACCTACGGCATACTGTGCTAGCTATAATCTACACCATGAATGTACATCAATTATTTTTTATTTTTTTTGTCACTCTTTACATTTGAATGATCATACATTGCCTTATTGGTGTTTGCTACGCAAGTATTAAGTTGCTATATGTTTAATTATTTTAATGATTTTTATGTGCCGATCGCAGCCGTTTGAGTGCACGCTTACGGTTCTGGTGTGGTACTATTAATCATTGAATTTTTTTTTTAAACATTTGGAGCTGGCTACTTAAGTTGCCATAAACGCTATAACTAAACTTATGTTTTAGATGACGATGGATCTGATCCTGACAATTCTCCAGACTGTGAGCAGGTGCCTGGTGAGGATCCAGCGGTCGAGGACGCCTCGCTGTCAGGAGAGGCCGTATTAGAAAAGGATCATCAGGAGGCGGGGCCTAGCTGCATACGTCACTCGTGACGTAGTATGGCGTGATATGATCAGGCGCTGTAGAGGGGAGGCAAGCGCTACGCAAATTCATTTCGGACGACGACGCCTCACTTTTTCGGTTGGCGCTGCGAGTGCTGGACGTGCTTTCTGTTTAGATTATTTTGTTAAGAATTTCTTATTTTGTTAATTAGTTTAGAAGTAAGATTTCGTTAATAAATAATTATTGATTTGCAAGTAGGGTAAATTTTGTTTCTTTTTTTAAAAAATAGTTAAGATACTGGTTCATAAAAATAGTCTATGGCATATAGTGTATGGAGCGTCATCATCAGTAAACAAGTGTTACTTTGTGTGTTCTATTTTATATGACTTTATAAAATTGATTGTCGCGCCACTACTGAACATAGTAGCGTATAGATTAAACATTAGAAACGAAAACTCAAAACATATTTAAATAAATCAGTGTCGCAGGAAGGATTGCGTTATGTCGTGGATTAAAAATCCCACCTGAGGTAGTCATATTAATTATTTAATTTGACATTTTTGATTCGCATGTTATACAAAAATAACTTTTATTATAATTTATTACAATCGCCGTTATAATCAAGCCGTCTTAACAATTAAATTTGGTATAGTTAATGTTTAGAACACATGAATAAAACACTTTTTAAAACTAGTAAGTAATTTTTTTATTTTATTTATTAGAAAAAGCAAACAGCAGCATTATGAATACAAATAAACAGTAGTAAAAAAAATTACTTAAAGATAATGCAGCCCACAGCGCTATCCACCAAGTTACACAATATATCATCATCATCATCATCGGCCTATATTAGTCTGCTGGACATAGGCCTCCCCTAATGAGCCCCATAGCGCCCTGTCCTCGGCTTGACGCATCCAGCATCTGCCTGCAGTCTTTCGCAGGTCATCATCCCACCTGGCCGGAGGGCGCCCTACACTACGTTTACCGAGTCGTGGTCTCCACTCAAGATCACGATTAATAATATATATATTTTATTATTTTTCTTCTTTTTTTAAATTAAATACAATGACGGTGTCATTAATGAAAAACAACAGCATGTTAAGACTTAAAGTTTTTCGCTAACTACGCTCGTGAATAAAAATCTACTAAGAGTCCAGACTATAAGACAAAACATGATAGCATGTTCTACTAGTGTGGATGATAAGTGTCAATAAAACAACCTTACACTTAATAGTTTTGTAACATGTTATTTGACACGTTACTTAATATGAACTCACCTTATAATTGCGGTAACATAATCAGCATGAGGCAGTGTAAATCAAAATCCACATTTGGTATCGAACACCCGCGGCCCGCCACTGATTCATGACGGGTGATTAAAACGTTTCGAATAAACCAAAACAAATAGCATCGCTGTGCATCGCGGGCATCGATCTGTGACAGCCGTGTGGTTGGTCAACCAAGTCGGCGGTTGATATAATGAGTTGTATTGCGATCAGGCTTTCAACGGAATACAGGTTCCTGTGAAGATCTTAGCTGTTAGAAGAAGAAATAAGTGATTAAACACGTCACTCCTGGCTGCCGCCTTTTTTTAGATGTTATACCTTGATTGGTTGAATGTAAACTTTTATATTATAATTAGCACTTAAGCAGCGTCTTCGTCCGCATGGCTTTGAGATTTTAAAACTAAACTTGTACTTGTACAGCAACAAGAGTTTGTCACAACAACAGATATTTTGTATTTGTTTTTACTTTTAATTTAATTTTTTATGGGTCCAGCTGAAAATCAGCGTTGTGGCTACAAGTTACAACATGAGCTGAGCTGGTCAGCCCTTTCAGTTGTTTCTCACTATACCTTAGATATAAGAAACCTATTGTAATGTTTATGTATTGGAAGCACTGAATAAATGATTACTTACTTACTTACTTACTTATAGAATTAAAATATAGCGTATGTTACCCGCAAAAATGTAGCATTACATCAGTGAAAGAGTTTTTGGAATTGGATCAATAGTTCCTGAGATTAGCCTCCTCAAACAAACACACAAACAAAGTCACAAATTTTATCTCTTCACAAATTGTTTAAATAAAGCTTTTGTACAGTATAAAGATTTATCCTTATAAGTCCAGTTAGTAACGAAACAGGACAATACCGGACGAACACAATGAAATGATTTCAAAAAGCTTCAATTCCAATTCAGTGGCGTAAGATAACCTTTCCGGCATGAACAAAAAGTGTTTGAGAAAAATGTTGAGCCAGTTTAAACTAACTTATGCATTATCGTAATTTTCTTGTGAAACTAATTAATTTGCAGCAGCAATCAGTCTCATGGGGTTAGAGGTGTTTGGTCATGGTCAAAAAAATGTATTTTTTAAATTAATTAATTATTTTTAGTGTCGTTTGGTCATTCGCTTAAAGTACAGTTCGCAATGCAATTTTATTCACAAAAAATTCATTAATTTAGTTACACACCACAAAAATAAATTAAATGACTCGATTGACTCTTATGTCGTTCATTTTGACAAATGACCGCTATACATATCTATCGAAACAGGATTTTTTTTTACCAGTGCGCAAATTTTCTGGAGCGACTCAGAATCGGTAAGTAAACAATTTTCTCATTGTAACATTGAGTGTGAATGGAAGTGTTGGAAGGGGTAGACCTAGGCGGACGTTTCTAGACCAAATCGGAGACGTCTTGGAAAAAGGCCAGGTCAAGAGTACCCTAAACCGAAGAGCATGTATGAAGAAAATAATGAAAGTGGACGAAGCGAAACAAGTATGTATGGATCGTAGCAAGTGGAAAAAAGTGGTCTCTGCCTGCCCCTACGGGAAAGAGGCGTGATTATATGTATGTATGTATATATGTATGTAACATGGGTTGAAATATGTCAAAAATTTTGAGACTCTTCATACAAATCAGGCTAATGAAGTGTTCGCTAAAGTATGGGAAGTCAAATTCAAATTCAAATTCAAATCATTTATTGCATATCACATTACAATTTATTACAATATAGGTGGAAAATTTGTTAAGGTATTCATGTGACACCCTGCAAGGGCACAGCAACAGCATCAGAGGGTTAATAAAAATGAACTTAAATTATCTAGTTAGAGTTAGTTCTACAGTAAGTATTATTTTAAGTGGAGAGTCCAAAAATGTTTGACATATTTCAGATTTCAACCCATGTTACTATGAGAAAGTTCTTTACTTACCGATTCTGAGTCGCTCCAGAAAATTTGCGCACTCGAAAAAAAAAGGTAGCTGTGATTGAATTACTGTGATTTTTATTGTAAATTTTTAATAATTGTGAATATTAAGAATTTGGAAAATTATATGATTACATACTAATAATCATTCTTTATAATATTTTTACCTGTGTATCTTTTAAATAGAAATAGAAATAGAAAAAATCTTTATTTGGTTTAATTACACATACACATTCAAAACATAGGAACATCATCTTTTCTAGGATTTTTAGTCTTTATTTCTATAGGAATTGACGTTTCTATAAATAAACATGCCTGTGATTGATTCTGTGATTTTTAATTGTTAGTTTTAAAGAGTGTTAAAAATTGTTGTATTTTGAATTTTAGCCTTGTATTAGATAGATATATCTGTGATTGATATTGTGATTTTTTTATTGTAAATTTTATGGAGTTTGAATATTGTTATATTCAAATTTTTGCCTATTTAAGAATTGTTGTAAAAATTATACTTATGATTTTCAGAACTGTTCATATTGGTTTCATTTATTTAGTTAGTTGACTGTACAATATTTAAAGAGCAGATTTACAAATGACGAAACAACACCAAATATTTTTAAATTATTTCATTAATGACGAAACGACACTACATTTTTGAAAGTTAAAAACAATGACGAAACGACACCCAGACCAAACACCTCTAACCCGTCTCATGCACCGACCGAGTGCTCTAATTCGATTGGGTCCGGTATGGACCGGTCACTGCAGCAGCTTTCACCTTTGATTCAAGAGGAGTTTTCTGCGGAGTAACTTTTTATCGAGTGTAGTGGCCGGCTATATTAAAAAATTTCCTTCTTTCTCTGAGAACGCTACGATGGAAAATGTATACTGGTGCCTTTCGGATCTTGATGAATTAATTCTAAAAGCATCTGTCACTAAGATTTCTGGTATCTCTGGAAACTTTGTTTTTGACAGATATGAATAATTTGGTAACATTATTTTTAGGGATAGTGTAGCTTTTTGAGAAAGTTTTCTTAGAATCTGTATAAGTTCCAGAGATTACCCCAACATAAAAACAAACAAATTAGCTAAATCCCAGCCCCATCTCCACGCTGAAAACCAAAAACTACTGAAAAGTTCATTTAGCGAAAAACGAAACGCGCCCGATAAAAAACACCTAAGTGAAATGACCACGGACCCTGTATTAATCGAAACATCAGAATTAATATATATAAAAATCGAGCAATTAATTTTACAAGTACCTACTGTTTCATTTAAATAATTATTAGTATTGTCAATCGTATATAAAGCTTTGTCAGAGACTTTCGAAAGGCCGTCAACGAAATTGCAATTGCAAAACTGAAATTGCAAATTGACAGGCAAGTTTATTTAACAGCGTGTTGCGGCCGCCCGCCGCCGCCACCGCCGCTACTTTTATTCAAAACATTATTGCGATACTACATACTTCGCGGTTGACCGACAATGGTAAATTTAATATAAAACTAAATGTTGATTTAATTAGAACTGCGCCCACTTCCCGACATTATTTTAACCGTACGTGGATTTGCAGCTATTCAGCTAATTAACATTTTAGCAGGGATTTTAAACTAAACTAGATGTGGTTTGTAACCACGGCGCTATTTGTAATCAGTGTACTTGTTAACTAAATTGGTTACCTACAAGGTATGTTCTATGATATAATAATATGTTGAAATGGTCATTAATTTAGAATTCTTTGTACGTATAAAACTATATATGAATGATTAAAAAATTAACAATGCGACCATTAAAATGTTTAGAAAGCCACAGAACATTGGTTCAATGAACAAAATAGTAACACGGTTTTCGATTATATTTTGTATTTCAATAAACTTATGCCCACGACTTTGCCCGCGTTAACACTCGATCCCGTTACAGTTATCGAATATATCGAGTATATCGAAGAAGAAGTAATTCAATGATGCAAACAATACATATAAACGGATATTAGAAACTAGAAATTATTTATTGACGATCACACAGACATTACAGAAAGATATAGGTGCAATTAATAAGGAAACATGTTAAAAAATAATAATGATCATTAAACAACAATAAGGAAACATGAATGTGTGTGGAGGCCTACTAGGACCCTGCCTCAGCTTGTGCCGTTGGCTGCTGAAAAACAAACACCACCACAACGACGATAATGATATACATACATATACAAGTATCCAAATAGAGCCAACTTCAAGAGCTGCAAAATGTTTTTCACATTTCTGGACCCCTTTGAAACAAAAGGGCGTCCAGAATATATAACAAAACATTTCATGTAGTATATTATGTAGCATGTTTTAATAGTGAGGCCAATAAGTATCATTAAAACAACCTTATACCTTATATATTTTTATGAAATGTCATATATATAGTCGTAAACCAGCGGCTTGTAAGCCGGTAGTTACCGAAACCAGCGGCTCGAAACGAATAACCAGCCGCTTGATACCGGGTAGATACCCGACTTGGGCATCGAAAAATAAACTATTATTATGACATTTTTTATTGTTAAACTCAATTATTTTTATACAGTACCTAACACTTGTTATGTTCTGCTATTATTGTGGTTTTTTTTAAATAAACACCGAAGACACCGTTTATACCTATTAATTTAATTCAGAGACGAACAGGAAACTATGAAACAACGTTTGTGTTTAGGTGGTGGCGTATGAAAATTATAAAAATAAAGGTAAATCTTAATCGGGCGCACAGGCTTTAGGGGCATGAAAGAAATACAACTAAACGTTTACTATTACTAGGTATCTGTCCACACTTATTTCATGGATAAATACCTATTTCCAAAACATCTCTCACAAATAAATTATTAAAATAGTCCTACTCCACTGCTGTGTCACATTTTATATGAGAATTTTGAGTTTTTAACACTTAATACAGATGAAAATGGCATTGTTTATATCTGTTTATGTTAAATGTATCCTATAGTGAATAAATCAGAAGAGAAACAACAAAAAAACATTAAATCATGTGAACATATCAATGAAATGTAAGCAGCCGTGTCCAGCCGCTAGGTATCGCTAGAAATGATAATAAGCCAAATAAGCCGTTTCTAGCCGCTACGCTAGACATGTTAGTAACCAGCTTCACATCTATCATAATACTCGTAGCATAAGTTAAATAACATGTTACTTGATGTGGACCCACCTTTAGAGTAAGTCCTACACATATTTATTAATTCAATCATTATCTCATTTTATATCTTGAACATTCATCATCACCAACTCCATTTAACGTCCCCACTGCTGGGCCACGAACCTTCCCTATGGATCTAAACCTCACATTGAGAACATTTTATTTAGCTCCAATGTTAATAATTGAGATACACCTACATAACATTCAAAAATATAGTTAAAGTTCAAACGAAAACTTGGTAATAAAAAAATATCGTCCTCCAATACCGATGCGGCGGCCGTTACATCGGACAATTTACATTCAAAGCCAGTAAAATCTAATATTAAGCACGAGGACGGGCGAGGCCTGCGGGAGGCGTCCGAGAGCCGTCCGGGGGCCGTCCGGGAGCCGCCGGTGTCCGGTGCCGTTCGAGTTTCGGCGTAAAACCGCGTAAAACTTTACGATACGAGGCCGTTAGCTCGCTAATAGTATTGGCGGTCCAGGGCGGACTTCCTTTTAGTTCGAAGCACGTTAATAAAGAATTGGTTCAAAACTATACTATGTATGCTTGAAAAATCAACTGCCCAATGCGGTTGATGTGGCATTTTTTATGCTACATTTCTTTATTCTAAAATAACAATATAAACTTACAAATTATACAAAAACGTATAATTTAACGACAAGAAATCTTTATTACATATACAGGCTGTCCCAGAGATCAACGTCAAGCCGATACGGGGTGACTCCCGTGATACAAACGAACAACTCTTACTATTGGGCCAACTCCCTAACTCGAAAAAAAAATTCAGCTGTTCCATACAAAACATTAATATTCATTCGACCAAAATGTATAGAACAGCTTGATTTTTTTTTCGAGTTAGGGAGTTGGTCCAATAGTAACAGTTGTTCGTTTGTATCACGGGAGTCACCCCGTTTCGGCTTGACGTTGATCTCTGGGACACCCTGTATAAATACTAAATCATGTCTCTTATCAAATAAATATTTCATTTCATTTCATATAAATATATACACACACACAGTACACAGTACCTGTAATAAACATAATAACATAATTCTATTACCTAATATATATTTTAGTAAGACGAGCATAACGTATAAAAATATTACCATAGTATTCAGGATTTTTATCTCAATGAATACCTAACTCGCTCCTACATTGTAACCCAGTTACTTTGTGCTTATTTCAATTAAAGATTGTTTTCGACTAAGCTATGAATAGCACAATTGCGCAATGGTTACAAACCTTCGTGGTTTTCTAACACCTATTTATTATCACTACATAGTATAAAACAAAGTCGCTTCCCGCTGTCCCTATGTATGTATGTATGCTTAGATCTTTAAAACTACGCAACGGATTTTGATGCGGTTTTTTTTATAGATAGAGTGATTCAAGAGGAAGGTTTATGTGTATAAATACATGCTGCATTGCATGCATAATATAATAGAGAAACACTGATAACATAAGTTATGAGTATTTCAAATTTTTTTGCGCTTACATTGCAAACGCTGGCTGAACCCTTCGAGATAGATCAAAATAATGTACTACAGTATTATACACCTTAAAAAGGTCTACAATTAAGTCCGCAATGGTATATGTCTATCTCTTAGGGATAACCCTCAATAATCATTTTGTATCCTTTACTTTTACGAGAAATAATGGTTATTTACGAAGCAATTTTAAGCAATACAGTATTAATCCTTATCCAATAAAGTACCTTAAATACATTGTGCATTTAATTTAAATCAATATGGCCCTTTACAGCATGTAATTTAATTGAATATTTTCGAAGATATTACAGATTTAAAATGCAGGGATATAGAGGTTACGCGTATCAGCATCAGCATTATTAATATATAAAACAAAGTCGGGTTTGTTCGAACACTTATGATAACTCGAGAACGGCTGGACCGATTTTCATAGTTTTTGATTTGTTGTATTTGTCTCCATCCTGAATAGCAGAATAACTATTAAAAATATTAGAAAATTAATGAAAAAATAAAATAAAAGAATGAAAAAAAATGTTCATGGGTTTCGTAAATGTCAAATATTAAATGTTCACCTGTCGATAAGGTAAACTCTACCCTAAAATTAAAGAACGTATTTAAATAAAGGTTTCGAATCGACAAGATATATACACAAAATTCGTTTAATGGCGTATTTTAGATTTTAAAAATGATAATGACAGTAATAAAAAAGGATTGACATAAATACCTATTGGTTGCCAAATATTTATATTTGCGACTAAATTAAAAAAAACGTCAAATCAATTGGTCTCAATGAAAAATTTACATCGCGAAAGTGTTTATTATAATGCCGCGATCAAGAAGATCAAATCTTTCCCAACGTAGCCGTAATGCAACTAGGGTACGGAACATTGCGAACCAATTAACTGATGAAGAACGACAAATTGTACGAATACCATAGAATGCTAAAAGTGACTTCGGGGATTTAGTGGCAAATAACAAAAAATGTAGAATATCACAAGGTGCTTCAATGAAGAGAAATAAAACGAGTGCAACCCATGCTGCACAATCATAATTATGTGCATAGTTTATTTCAATCATGTCTTGCTGACACGCGATTGAAATACTAAATTTTAGTACTTTTTTATTTCTTTTTGTTTTATTAACTTAATAAGGTAAGTAAGGTAAGGTAAGATAAGGTAAGTAAGTTAAACTGTAACACGACATTTATTGACTGTTAGGCGGTACGAAGTTCGCCGGGTCAGCTAGTTAGAAATAAAATGTAACTTTGAGTGGTAATAAATAAAAACATAAAAAAAGGCTACGGATATAGAATCGGTATAACACTTTATTTCTCACATATAAACTAATATAGAATTCTGTGGATAGATATATACCAAAGTAAAGTCGTTTAATAATGGTTTCAACGGGATAAAGGATCCATCCGAAATAACAGTAAACGATCCCGCAGGTACATTAAACCATTTTACCCGTCTCCTTTAAGCTACTGTTTCATCAAATAAGCTTTTACTACGAACTCGTTTTCATAGCAACTTAGCGTGTGCTAATTTTACTATTATACTTACTTACTACTACTTACTTATACTTATTACTATTTCATTTTATTTTTAGATATATCTATAGCCTGAACATATGTTCAGGCTATAGATATATCTTTCACAAAGAAAACACAATTAATATCCACTTAACGAGAAATATCTAAATTACTAAATTATGTTTAACATTTTGTAAAATAAACATTTTGATAGAAGAATAGAATAGTTCTTTGATAATTCTACTCTCTGTTCAAATAAATATTCGTATTAACTGAGTTAACGCAACTGGAAGATCATTGCTAATTGTTTGTGCTTATCAATTAACATAAATATTTAGTATTATAATAGAATTACAATAACAATTATTGTAATTCTATTATAATACTGAATATTTACATACAGTGCCACTGGCCACAATAGAAATGTTTGATTGTTGATAAAGCTTTTTATGTTATCACAAAGCTTTGTACTCGCACAGAGCAGCGCTGATCACAAAGTAATATTTCACATCTCCCTTAATATTCCAAACATATTTTCGTATCACCCCCGACAAACCTTTTTGATTATGCAAAGATAACATGCGAGCATTTCCTGTACCTCCCGCGGGCTGATAGCGCTCGCTCGGTGTACTATATCAATATTCTATCAGTAATTTAAAAGCTTTTGTTGTAAAAAAAAACTCTATCGAATACTACGTCTACGTTTTGGAAAATTAAAAAAGACAATAATATGTACCTTATTTTTAACAACGCCCGCTTTCACGCAATAAAAACGTAATTTTAATTAAGTGCTGGAGACTATAATAGTGGAGATGAGATTTTATTTAAATTAAATTTTTAAAAATCCCCTTATTATAGTTAGGAGATTTTTTTGGCTCTTATCAGTTATTTTTTTATTTTTCCAATTATAAGTATAAGTAACACACACTGCCTATACATTTTTTATACGCTATACATTTTTATTTCTTTCATCGGCCAACTTTTCAATTTATGTGGTGACTATAGGCTGAAAAAGAAGAAGAAGTGGTGATGAGCTATTACATAACTTGTGGAGTGTACCTCAGTGAAATGTGGGTTATATGCTTTTATATGTTACTGAGGTGGTGACGGGGCTTAAGGCCCAACTTATGGAAAGCGACTATGAACGCTTGAAACATCAAGTGCATCACGTATGCATCGCCGAACCTGAAGCTTTAGTTTAAGCCTCTCTTTCAATCTGTGGGTCGCGACCCTTAAGGGGGTCGCAAAGCCTTACTCGGGGGGTCACCGGCAAGAGGAAAAAGGCAAGTTTCTACACTACAATAAAAACACAATTTCAGTGAGAAGGATGGGCTTGTTTATTTTTTATAAATTGTGGTGCTTTTTTGATAAGATGTCTAGTGCTCGTGTTAACTTCAGAAAACACTACCATAAACGTAGTATTTTAAATTACAATTTTTTCGTCTGTCTATGCCCAAGGGGGTCGCCTGACTTTTTAAACCTGTAAATGGGTCGCGTATTCAAAAAGATTGAAAAACACTGCTCTTTACCCTTTAAATTCACTAGATTGAGTTTTCCTTCAAAGAAAACCTTAACAATAACTACTGCATGACGGCAGAAATTAGCAATAATAGTTGGCATCCACTAAAATCCTAGGATTACTAGGATTCTACAACCTATCACCCGGCGATTGTTCCAGGTTGTTTTTTATATCTTACGGGAAAGGGCAGTGCCTTCATCCCACCAGATATTACGTTATGATAAGGCTGAAGGTGGAAAGGCACTTAACCAGAAATCTTCAACAACTGAGGCACTGGCTATCTTATCAGTAGCTCCAGGAACACAACAATGCTCAAACATTGATGTTATGGCGACATATTTAGATAAGATGGTGGTAGCTAACCAGGCGGACAAATGAGCCCTACTACCAATATAATTACCAAAACTCTGACTACACTTTAGGTGACTACTGGTTATCTCATGTTAAGGCTAAAAAGGTTGGCAAAGGAGGTAGAACTGAACAATTGTACTTACCTGATGAAAACTAAGCCCAAAATATTATGTTTAATCTTCCATAACTATACACTAGTTAGACAACAATTTTACTGTCTAGTTAGTTGAGAACCTATTCCTATTTCATATTCCACTCACAAATTAACCGGACACTTAACGGACTACGTCTGCCCGTACATAAGGACATAATAAATTTAAAATTAAATTACCGTCGCCGCCAGCTACCAGTTCGCCTGACAAGTTTTTATCCGTCCGATATTAATGGAGCATCTCCTATCCGAAAGCGTCATGAAAGATTGTTGCAAAAACATAACGCAGATTACTGTTGAAAATGAAAAATAGATTGCACCGTGTTACGTCGCTTCAAAAGGAGGAGCAAAGAAAGAAAATTGAATGTTAAGCAAGCGAATGGCGGAGTTTGCAGTCTGCAGCTACAGTTACGCGCACTGAGCGCTCCGGGCCGCTCCCGGACCAAACAGGTAATAAACATGGCGGGCCCTCACTTATAATCTGTTTTGCGTAGTTTGAGTGCTTTAGTTGTAGTACTTACGCCTTACTTTGTAGTAAACCCTGATTCTAACCTAAATTAGCATAACATAGAACGACGTTATTCATGGTTAATTTGTTTTACGACATTATGTTTCTAGGTATATATCCCGTATTAAAATTTATACAGTGGGTGCCTAAATAAAATTTGGAAGGTGTTGCCTCGTTTTTCTAAACTGAGTAGGTTTACCGTGACCATAGATATCTAATCATTCGGAACTAAACGAAATTTGAAGTGTTTTTTAAGTCTAAAGTAGCCATGATGTTTCTTTGCGCATTCGTAGGCTAACACTTTTCCCCTCCTTATCTGAAGACAGAAGTTTGTTTTGGCCGTTGACGGCATTTACAGTGTAACCAGTTTTAGTCGAACACTGGTAAAATTTTTTTTTTTTTATATTAGAAGGAGGCAAACGAGCAGGCGGGTCAATGACGAACTTCGAAAGTGAGATTCTTTCGAGTTGTAGGTATAAATTTCTCGGTAGGCTTACAGTTTACGCCTTCAACTAGTTTACGTTTCACCTATTTGATAGACATCAGCTGCGTGCAGCAACTCTTTAAAGAGCACATACAGTTTGATTGTTCCCTTCAAGATAAGTTGCTGGCATTATAATTGGAGCTATTGACCCAATTTGAGCCTTTATTACCGCGTACACAGCTCGACGGGCGGCGCGGTGATGTCGATACAAAGCCATTATGCGGACACGAGCCACACGAGCTTATGTACAGTCACGAGCATGTAAACAATGTAACTCTTAATACAATGGAATAAGAGTCAATACTATTCAAAAGTGTATATGTATAATTATATATGCATGTTTATGCTTGTGACTATACCTATAGGCTGCCCGCCCACGTCAGATAAATCAGTCACCGATTTTTGTCGGCGACACTGAAAAATACAGAGATCGATATAATAAAAATTGTCATAACATTCACGTTATTAGCGAAGATGATTTTTTTTAATTTGGCATTTATAAGAAGCGGGCATACTGAGAAACGAGGCTGACAAATTTTGTTTTCGTTATAGTGATCGAATGGTCACTGACACTCTTATTTGTGTGATCTATTTTGATAGAAAAAAAGTATGAGAAAGATTATCCCTCGTCTGTTTCCCGATCCGATCCGAACCCTTCGGAGACTCTGGGAGGGCACGGGGACGCGCACTTTTAAGTGTGCGATGCCGTACCCTCTAGAAATCCTCCGAAGGTGATTCGTTTCAACACGGCTTGAGGTACCCTTTACGTACCTCGCCGCCCCTAAAACGAGCCCGGTGAAGCTGAAAATGCCCAGTGGCAATCAGCAGTATCTCTCCAAAAAAAAAAAAATCGTCTGTTGCCAGCCTTACGATTATAGTCGGCGGAAATATGTTGAACAACATTAATAGCTACGGTATTTTTATTTTGTGATAGTGTGTGTATTTGTCATTAGTTCCTGAGGTTGTCGTCAGATGGAAACAGTTAACGTTCACACATTTATGGCTTAGAGTTCATCTACTCTATGACACGGTTAGTTCAATTGTGTTTCACCGTTAAAATAAAAGTAAACAATAAAAAGAACCAGAAACCAGTAAATTAAAGGTAAATATACAGTAAAGGAGGACGGGCAAAAATATATGGCAGCTAGCCTAGGAACCAATAACAACATGCGATATATAATTGGAAAGATTTTTTTATGTACTTTAATTATTGTTATGGTGGGAAGTCCCAAGCTGCTGTATAAAAAAAGTTAAGACGCAATAAAGCCAAACTCCTTCTCAAAAATTTGTTGTTTTTTTTTTAATGTGTAACATCTTTCCTCTAGGCGGAAGTGTGTAACAGGAAGTCGGGAAAGCACGCAAGCACGCGCCATTTGATTTGACGAATGAGCGCGCGGTGGTAGTTGGCCGTCGGATGGTACCAACCAATCGGGGAAGCTAGCGCCAGCGCGCGCCCTTTGATTTGACGAATGAGCGCGCGATATTGCATTACTTTTAGTGTCAATTAAATAAAATACAATTTTCGGTAAAAAAGAATTATTCTTTGTTATGAAAAATCATTCCAAATAATACCTGACCCATTTTTTTGAGAATATAATGGTAAAATTGCTTACTAAGGTGCAATGTCAAATGTTACACATCAATTATGCGACTACTGTAAGGCTCACTCGTTTTTTTTTTGTAAAACTAACATTGTAAAGTACCAAAAAAATAAAATCAGTTAAGTGAGAGTTGTACTCGCACACTAAGGGTTTTGTACGTATATATTCCTTTAGCATTTGATGCCTTTATATTGACTGTTCAACCCAATCCATCAAATCTAAATCTAATCTAATCTAATCTAAATCCAATCTAGCAGCACTAGTAGCATAAGATGAGTGAGAGCAAGATAATAATATGTCAAATCTAAACGTCTAATACATATAACTAGTGGTCGCCCAGTTGCCGAAACTCGACCGTAATTTTATTATGGCTGCACGGATTGTATCCTAAGCAATGAAAAATTAAAAAAGATAGAATGTGAGTTTGGATTGGCATTGACCGATCTCGGCCTTGCATTTTTGAAATTTTTGAAAAGAGTTTATAATATGCGTGTGTGTTAAATACATAGGCGTTCAAATACATGGTAGTGTGTGTAATGTTTGTTTTATTGATTTAATGTATTTTTATGCATAATTTAAAAAAATATTAACATTTGGATAACCTTCTCTATATAAACTATAAGTGTGCGAAATTTCATACTCCTCCGTCCACGCAATTTTCGTAAAAAAGGGGTACAAAGTTTTTGCTTCACGCATTAATATACAATGTTATTTTTAGTTTATACGAAACCTGAAATCTGTTGGTTCAGAATCAGAAATAGAATCGATTTCAATATTTTTTATACCTGTTACATTTTGAACAAAAAATATTTTCAAAATCTCAAATAAAGTACACCCTACTAAAATCGCTTGTCACGTGTATGTGAAAGGGCGCAAGGTCGCACAGAGCACCAATCGAGGCACGCGCTGGCTCCCTCCACACACATGGACGCACGCTACCCCCACCCCCCGTGTCTGTCACCCGACTATCGACCGGTGTGTATGTGTCGCATGCACCCCGCGCGTCCTGCCTGCCTCTTGCTCCCGCGCAGTGTTTCCGTATCGAGAAAATGGGATTTCGATACACCAAGGCTCAATACACAGAAATTGTACGAACGCTAGCTATGTATGGTGATAACGTTTCCGCGGCAGTGCGACGTTACCAATACGTAATCAATAAGTGCAGTGTCTCGTGCTGTATGTGACCACGTTCGCATGAGGTTAACGGGAAAGCACAAAAAGCATGTAACTTCGTGAGTTTTCAAGATATTATAATATTTTTTATGTACTGATTCTTTAAATAAAATTATTTGACCTGTGTTTCGATTTTCGTATAAACTAAAAATAAGGTTGTATAGATTAATATCAATTTAGATCTGTCACATGTATACTAGATATACTATCTACGTATATTTTTATCAAGTGATAAAAATTGTTTAGGTTTGACGTTTAGATGTGACATTATGTCGCTCTCACTCACCTTGTGCTATAGGCGCTGGTATGCTTAAACTCGAAGTACCTACATACTAAGAATACTTTAGCCCACATTATTTCTGAGAAAATAAGTAATGTTCTGCTTCATTGTGCCATAACTTTTTTCTCACAAAGATTTGGTACTTCCCGCCATATTAATAATTAAAGTACATAAAAAATCCTTTTCAATGAAATATCGCATGTTGTTATTGGTTCCTAGGCTAGAACGCCCGTCCTACTTTAACACAAAGTTAAGGCAAAGGCGAACACATAAAAAAGAACTAGCTTGACCTACAAATTGTT
Organism: Eudonia lacustrata; assembly: GCA_947562085.1. NCBI lineage: Eukaryota > Metazoa > Arthropoda > Insecta > Lepidoptera > Crambidae > Eudonia > Eudonia lacustrata. Next base: position 740,203 of record OX387316.1, read on the forward strand.
CTATGTAACATAAATCAATAGTTTTACTCCATTTATACATGCATTATTTACATGTACTGTAAACGAAGCTTATATATATATCAAATGAAAGTGCTGATAACGGTAATATTTCATTGACAATAGCCCGTAACATTCTGTAATTGCTTAGACAAGATAAAGATAATAAAGTGCACAGTAACTTTTCTTGCGGACTCTACGTCGGCGTTGCAATATACTTACTACAATACTTCACAGAGTTTATAAGTTTCATCATCATCATCATCTCAGCCAAAAGACGTCCACTGCTGGACAAATGCCTGCCCCAAGGATCTCCACAACGACCGGTTTTGTGCTGCTCATAAGTATACGCACTAGTAATTTAAAACTTGATCAAGTTTTATATTACCAGTGTGTGCACTTAGGTGATCACCTGGGTCGAAAGTTTAGTTGCTTATATTCGAAATAAGTGGCAATGTGGCTTCCACGGCATGGTCAAAGCAAAGTTATTAGCTCGCGGGTCGTACATCTCAACATACTCGTAGTATTTGCCGGGCGCGCCGGCCGCAGCGCGTTAGTTCCGAACAACTCCATCCCGCGATTGCAATGCAGTGAGATGTTGGCGGGATATAGTCATAGGCTTAGCGACTTCAATATACATTAGTTAGTTCCTAAATAGTAAAGGAATTGGTTACGGATAAAATAAATTGTTAACATATTCAAATGAAACAACTTTTACGGATCTACTCGCGTTTATTTTACACATTACTTTTAATTAATGTTTATCCTGACGTTTCGAACCCTTTGCAGGGTCCGTGGTTACAGGGAGACTAAGGTGTTGGTCGTCTCATAATTAGTTAGTAGCTTGTATACCTTCATTTAAATTTAATCAGGTGCGTTCCATTGTACGCAGAAACAGCTTACAGTATCTTTTGGTCTGACAGTCAGGGATTTAATATTATGTAATTATGTATGTGGAATCTTCCAACCATCTTCTCTATTGAAATTAGGATGTTTTTTTTAATTTCAATAGCCTCGCGTATCATCTTAGGGATAAATCGTTATTCTCTAGCGAGTATTTGTTTTTTATCAAATCTGATGTAATCGTTGGGCCCCTCTAGGGCATGTTCGCATACTGCAGACTTATTTTTGCGCCTATGCTTGACGTCGGCTATATGTTCTTTAATGCGGGTTTCTACACTTCTCTTTGTTTGCCCGATGTAAGAGAGCCCACAGTTGCAGTCCAGTTTGTACACGCCTTCATCTTAAAGAGGTATGTTGCACTTCACAGGTCGTAAAAATTGGTTGAACTTCTTCGGTGGCTTGAAGTAAGTTGATTGAAGCTCGTTTTAGGATATGTCCAATCTTGTCAGTAACACCTTTCATATATAGAAGTACAGCAGGTTGGCGCTCGACTGTGGTTGGTTTATTGCGTTTTCTGTGACGAAGCCGTGGTACTTTCAGTTTATTATCCTGTAGTACGTGCTTGACATGCTGAAGCTCAGCAGCCAGGTGTTGGGTGTCACAGATGCCGCGTGCTCATAAACCGCTTTAGCTTGCCGACAGCGTCCGCGGGCCGTCGCGGTCGCGCGACGCCGGCAGGCCCCCGCGAAGAGCGAGCGCATTAAGGACTGCCGATGCCGCCGCCCGCCGGCCGCCGCGCCGCTGCCGGACGCCTAACTTGCGGCACTGCTGTTTTCCAACTTTGCCTACGAACTCAGATCAAAATGAGTTCGAGGAAAGATACAATCGTTCTTTCGGCATAACCGCGGGTTCTATAAGGAGTTTGGTAATTGATCTTCTTTAGTTTCTAAGTTTTTTTTTAACTTCAATATAAAATATATTAATGACTGGATTATAGTGTTTTTTTTTTATTATTTTTTTTTATTTTTATTTTTTATTTGGCTTACAAAACTGGTTGCAACGTTTTCTATGTTACATATAAATAATATTTAAAAAAAAGCTTATGCTACATTGCGACCTACTAGATGTAAGCACATCATGCTCCAAAATGTAACACTTAACGTTCGGCTGCACTAATTACACTAATAAGAATTTAAATAAATAAAAAATTTAAAAAGACAAACAAACAAAAACAAATACCAAAAATATAATAAAAACTAAATACTATACTGCGAGTAAATTGTTTTTAAAGAATGCTTGGCTGAGGCCGCAGAACCATGAAATAGTGTTAGGTATAATCTGCAATTCCGGAAAAAAACTCTATAAAACAGTGCATGAAAAACTTTGTTTATCTGTTATTAAATCGTTTTTAATTTAGAATCGTCCAAAAGTTTACTAAAAAACCAAATTATTAAAATAAAACAAAGAACCCGACTGGTAAAGCAATTTTATAAAAAACAATTATATACTCGTATAAACCGGACTAACATAAAAAATAACTTTTTTTTTATGTTAGTCCACTTTTTACGAGTATTAATTGTTTTTTATATGTTTGTTCTGGTTTATTTCAAACTTTTTACTAAATATATTCCGTATTTTTTATAGCTTATGTCACTCCCACAGTCAAAACATATCTAACGACACCTCATAATAATATGTTAAAATCCACCGTGCCATTTGGGCTTCAGGGCGTGCCAAAGAAATAGACATACAGACATACATACATACATACATACATACATACACACATACACACATACATACATTTATACATACATACATACATACATACATACATACATACATACATACATACATACATACATACATACATATATACATACATACATACATACATACATACATACATACATACATACATACATACACTCGAAAAACATAACCCTCCATCTGACGCAATCGGGTAAAAAACACCGAATTATAGAACCGAATATTAGGTTATTTACTAAAATTGTTTGCAAACAAAAATGTTGTGTCTAACACGCAATGTCTTTTGAGTACAATAAAATGCAATGTCAACTTAATGTCAACAATAAAGTGAAGATAACTTAATAAACGAAACAAAAATTTCAAATTATTTTTACGAGCGAGCAATCTAAAGTTTAAGCCCTTCGCGAGTTTAGACACGATTTATGGGCGCTGTAAAGTTTGCCGAGCCAATTTATTAGTTATTACCTATATTTTCATTCAAGGCTTCAATAAATATTATGATATCTTTTACAGCTTTCACAATCCCAATGACGTAAATAAAAATCCGACACTCGTAAAACTCTTAAATCGCCAAAACAGCGAGGCAATTTTTGAATCCATTCGGTCGAGGAGTGACTTTTATTATGGCACCGGTTCGCTGGCGGCGTGAAGTAGGGGGCTAATGCTGGGGACATTTCTATGGCACCCTCGACCGCAGCGATTGCAAACGTAGACAGTTTTTGTTACTGACACGGGGCATCGCCGTAACAGGGGAAAATTGCTTGAATGTTACAGATTTCTTTTGCCCATATATTTAGCAATAATTTCATTCAGTTATTGTTAACTTAAATTATTATTTTCTTCTTCATGTTATTTTTGATTGGCTGCTACGGGTCAATTCACAATTTCTGTATTTTGAAAAATCGTACAATTTCAATGCAGTTACAATTTTGCCTTTAAAAAAAATCGCTTTCGGATGATGAACAAAACTCGCAATAAGCCCTCAGATGAAAAAGCTGTCGCCCGTTTTGCAAAAGGTTATAGATTTCTTAAGAGGTATTTTCAAATAAATTAATTTTGTTTGTGTATCAGAGTTTTTCAAACCAACTATTTATGGCCCTGAGACATTGATAGATCGATAGATAGATATAAAGATAAAAATATTTCTGATTACACTAAAACATAGAACACAAACAACATACATAGCTTGTGCTTCTGATGGCAACTAGGACCAAAGATTTAACGAAGAAATATTAAAAACTCATTTTTATCAAACATCCAGCAGATACCGTTTGGCTGTTTCCCGTGTCGGCTACAAACTTTGTCTAGCTTTACGAGATTGCACAAAGTAAAGTATACCTAAAATAAATATTATATCATATTTTCTAGAAACAAATTGAAACAAATGACATTCGAATCGCATTTCAATATTCTTGTAAAACATTTCTGTGCTATGTACGAGTAACAGCCGCCCAGAGCGAGGACACTCGAGAATTATCTCCCACTGAACATTTCCACAGCCGTAGATATAGTCCAGCACTTGATCGGAATTCATTTTATTCTGTACTATCCCCTACCCTCCTATAGACTGCGAGTACTTGCGGCGAAGACTTATGCTTCCGGATAAAGCCGTGAACGAGCTAGTAGTCGATTTTATAGCCGAGGACGATGTGGCTTTCTCGAGACTAGCGCCAGTAAATAGCAGGGATTTTAAAGGGAAGTAAGTTATTGTAGAAATTGAAGTGTGAAATGGGGACGGTTTTATTTTGGTTTTCTAAATTGGTTTAGTATCTTTATTGAAAAATGTTCTAGGCATATTGTATTGAGTGTGTTATTTGGAAGACTTTAACGTGTTAACTTTTTTTATAGAATGAGTATGATATAGATATACCATAACGTTTAAAATCCAAGACTCATTAGTTGTTAATTAATATGCAAACTACATAAAACCGAATAATAAAAACATTAAAGAAGGACGTCTGCAATGCAAACTGCTAAAAACTGCAGACAAGTGAAAACATCAAATCCGTATAAAGTATTTAAACAAAAAGCCCGCCAAGTTTAGAAATCAGAACTACTAATCTACGTCCAAGCCAGTAGTCCAAACTCACTAGCCAGTATGAATTAGCAATGTAAGTGGTATTTGACATACAATGTCGTCAAGTCGAGTTGGCACCGTTTAAAATTTGCTGAAATTATCACTTTAAAATTCAACTTTGCATTCGCTCTGAAAGCAAGCAACTCGTTAATTTATTCGTAGGAACGTGTCCGATGTTATCCTGGCGGAACAGTTCGGTTCCGGCCAAACAAAATACTCAAATTAATTCAGGGGCTTGTTGAACATATCCGAACTAATATTTCAGGAGACATTTTCATTTTCGTTTTAGAGTAAATGTTAGCGTAGCCCACGTGAGTTTCCGTGGGACAAAATTTGAATGGCCGCTGTTTAAACGGAAACGACATGTGTGTGTAGGATTTATTCCTCATTTCACTTTAATGGAACAGACATTATTTTAAAATTACTATTAGATCCGTTGGAACTATATTGTTTAAGAGGTAACGTTTCCTTCTATGATAGTTAAGACATTTCAAAAATTGTAATATAGTAAAAGTGTGGTAAAAAAGAAACAGAAAAAAAAACCTTTTTAAATAACAAGCTTTTATTTAAATGCGCTAAAAAGAAAAATAAACTTAAATAAACAAACTTAATTAAATAAACTTTTACTGTAAAACTTTTACTATCAACTTGTAACGTCATAACACAATTTATATTATATAAAAGTTTGTCGCGAAATTTACTTAAGTGGATAAAAAAGTAAATTAAATAACTTGATGTGATTGATTTTAACTATTTTTTAATACAAGCCCAATACAAGCTTTCATATCAATTTTTATAAAATTTTGTAATTACGCTTCAAAATTGAGATGCAAGATTCCGCTTTGAAAACGACATCGGTGAATTTGCCGATATTCAAAATTACAGGTCTCCCACAAAGTCATACAAAAAACCGTTAGTAGTGGCTTTAATATGAGCTCAATGTAGCCTTAATTGAATAAATAATGACAAATTAAATAAATAAACGGTTGCACTAAACACGTTGAGCACAAGTTAAGTTTTTAGTTGGACATGGTTTAATATAGATAACATTACATAAATAAATACATAAAAAAATATATTTATTATTATTGTACTCTATTTTTATTTTCTTTCTTAAAACTAGATTTTTACAATATTTTAATATAAAAACTATAAAACATTATAAAAACCTAATCCGCCATAGAGTAGAGTATAGAGTACCGCCAGCTGCGAGGCAGGGCCCAAGCTACCGGTGGCCAGGGCTGCAGAGTGAGGAACCTCCTGACAATACGTGCCGTGTCGAGGAGTACTGCCTTTTGCATCTGAACCTTGACCCAACATTTCAGCGAGAGCCTCTCTAGGTGTTGATCGAGGCTCTTGGCTAAAAGACCGTTTGCCGAAACGACTATCGGTACAATAACGGTTAATATTATTGTTATTATTATAAAATAGACTATGCGGTCGCCTAACCGGCTTTCCATCGCTTTTTAAAAAGCTTGTATTTTAACTGTTTGTCTTCGTTAAAATAAATAAGTGAGCAAAACTGACCACAACAATAATAACTTACCTCTCAAGCCCCGACGCATTCGCTTTGTCTGGGTTAGTTCATACAAATCTAGTGCTTAACTTCTTCACAATAACACTAAATTTCGCCTGCAAGTTACCGGTTTACATGTGAACCTGCAGGGCGTGAGTCTTTTGCAGAAGTATTTTATTTGATTGAAGGAGCTCAATGGCTATGTGTTCGAGTTGCGATTCGACTTGAAAGGCCCTGCAGTGGGACGCTTATTAAATAATGAACTATGGGCTCGATAAACTTCAATATGCGATAATGTGAATAACGGTTTACCAATTCGAGTGGTCTGTAAATTACTTCCAACCTCCATATCATAACGGCTGATGTTTCTATACATATTCATGTATACTGTATAGTGAGCGGGTCAGCAGATCTTCCCCTAATTGGGGAATGAATGAATTTGTCGGTAATCAAGACTAAACATGCCGCCATGTTTGCCGCGCCATTACCGAGGCTCCTCGAAATATGCTAAATACGCCACTCGGACCTGCGCTCGCATTAATTTGTGGATGCCTTCAACAACAGGCTGGAAAGAAGCTGATAAGTTTCGTGATAGCTTTTAACGATAGCCTGTTATTGGTTTGGGAAGTGGAATTGGGGACCGACCTCCTTTGTTATTCAAAGTATAGTATAAGGTAGTAGTCAAATTTTTACATGGTCAATAGCAAACTATTGCATCTTGAAACACTATTAGGATTATTTATTTAAGGCGACGCACCGCTAAACAATAAATCTCATACGTTTTGATACGAGCGTTTGCGCCCCGTACCATAAGAAAAACTGTTTTTTTTCCTTCAATTAAAACTACAAATTATTTTAAAAAAAATGAACTACAATTTTGAAGTGTGTGTTAAGACTAATCTACTAAGAAAATTTAGATGCTTAAATCGGACTGGTTAGCCTGTAAAATGCAAATCTATTTTTTAAAAGAGGTTACTTTGATATTTTTTTCTATGTTATAAAAGTTGACAAATCGTGTTTCTGCAACTAGCAAAATGAAGTCAATTAAATGAATAATCATGTCATCAAATATCACTTTCATATGTTTTGTAATTGTTGGGAAAAATCAAGATCCCCGCCACGTAAATTTACAATGCGTCGCCATAATTAAAATCTCCTTTTTATTGTAATTCTTTTCATCTAAGTGATGAGCGTATCTTAAAGTTTCAATGTAAAACTAGACGCGCAGACGCTCTATCATTTCTTTATTGTGTTGTTATTATACTATTTATTTATTTTCAGCCAATACTTTCCCACTGCTGGGCAAATGCCTGACATCATTGAAATCGCATCGCAATCATCATCGCTACAATTGGGGCTTAATCACCACGCTTGCCAAATGCGGGTTGGTGATCACAAACCCGGGCTTTGCATCGGATAATGCGAAACACGCTTTTCCCGACATGGGAATTGAACTTTGGATCTCAGGTTACCGAGCCAAGCATGTAGCCACTCGGCCACCGAGGCGTCGCGACTGTAATCGACAAAATATCTTTTTTCTATTTTTTAAAATTTATTCTTAATTAAATTACATGCACCAACTTTTCTAGCTCGTAACGAAATCAATTGAAGGGTTAAGCGGGTCGCGAATTCACTTGATACGGGTGTGACGTTTACTTGAAAAAGTTTCTAACAAAATAAGCTGCAGATATATTCCGGGGCGAATAATATATCAGTCTCAATTTCGGGGAGTAAACTTTGCGAGCCAATTAAATGTGACAGAAGCCGACCCGGGTGGTCCTTCGGGACACCTGGGCCACGGGGCCGGTATTCAAACTAATTTTAATGCATCTACTTAGTGGCTCGCGTGCTTCAACATACTAATTTGAAAACAAATGTTTCTGAATTGCGTTGTAATGAGTTAATTTTTTTCCGGCTGCATTAGCAGTCGTCAACAACCACCAATCTGCACTGGGCCCGCGTGGTGGTTTATGGCCCGTTCTCCTTCTCCATTCATAGGGAAGGATCGTGCCCCAGCAGTGGGAACATAAAATGAGCTGATGATGATTATGATGATGATGATGAGTAAATTTATTGAGGAGCTCGATGGCGCAGTGGTTAACGCGCCCAGTCTGTGATTGCTAAAGTTAAGTAATTGGGTAACCAAAAATGTGTCATCTCTCGCTCCTCCGTGCTTCGGAAGGCACGTAAAGCCGTTGGTCCCAGCTGCATTACCAGTCGATTGGAATTACCAATCCGCACTGGACCCGCGTGGTGGTTAATGGCCCGTTCTCCCTATCCATCCATAGGGATGGCTCGTGCCCCAGCAGTGAGAACATACAATAAGCTGGTGATAAGTAAAGTTATCTAAGGAAGCCAAGAATTAGAAAACATGCATAAATTCCTATATAGGTAAGTACCAAATACCTGTTCTAACCTAATTCTTAAGAATAAACAATAACACAGTAGAACGGAATTTTCTTTGACCGAGTCCCAAACGCCGCCATTTATATACCTACTTCCCCCTTCACGTCGTTACGCCCCTCTGTCGTCCAGGCGCGTTGCCAGGGTTGCTTACTGTTGAATACTGCTTAGGTAGTACATAGTTTTAAACACATGAGCGGTTAATTGAATTATTATTTTAAAGTATTACTTTAAAACAATTTAATGGACATGCATTTTGTCCTCTCCACTACTCTTTTCAAAATGACTCCAAATATCTGTATGACATCTTGGCATTTTGTTAATGTTCAATGAAAACTTAATTACCTACTTACTTAATTACCTAAGAACTGTACGAGTATAACTAATTATCGTCGAATAATTATTCGAAAATAATTGCATTCGAATCGCCTCGCAATCTTATCTATGCAACGATCAACCACCGACTGCTCAACATTAAAAATATCGATTTGAATATCAGTTAAAAATATTCAATCGCGAATGACCGATAAATCGTAATAAATAAAAATACTTTTATTTTTATAGTGAAAGAGCATAATATCGAGTGCATCCAAAATTATTCTATAAATGACAAGTTGAAAAAGAATAAAAAAATATTCAAAGAAAAATGTGGCTTAACTAAATTTTATTATAGTTAGGGGTCAATTTCGATTTTACGTCAATTGATAGCTGATGTGTCTCTGTCGCTCGGCGTCTGTCGGGCGCCTCCGCGGCTCGCTCGGCGCGCTACCGCCCGCCGTTACAAAATCGTACGAAACGCACAAAGAGGCAAATGCGCGTGCGGTGACTCCGGCCGTGACAGCCCGACTGGCATACTGTTAAACAAGGTACTCTCATATCGCGACCTTGAGCCCGCCCGGAGCGGGAGTTTCCGTTCTACTGGTGTTATTGTTTATTCTTATGCCTAAACACTCTCTTAAAGTTATTAATTCTGCGGTGTAAATCATTAACATCAATTAAAAAGAAATATACTTCAAGATTAGATCCATAACTTCTTCGTTATGCTAATCTCCCGGAATAAAAAGTTTAACGACTCCATAACTTTTTAATTTGCTTGCCACGATTCGTATGAGTAACCACAAAACAGCAATGAAGCATAGGGTAAGCTCTGGAGGGTCATTCTGCCGTTCTCGCATGGTCGCACGATTAAATACGTCGTTAGCCTTTTAAAAACTCCAACCGAAAGCCTTGTCGCTCATCCGCTGATGAACTTTTAATGGGACATACTGATTTAAATTAAATGGGCAAATTTCCGTATTTGTAATTTAATAAACAGAAGAGGATCTTTTAATCTTAGACACGCGGGAGCGTGTCAAGCCATGTTAAGCTAACAGAACTGGCGAGCAGTACGTGTGTAATATTACATGAACCATTTGTGGACATGGCCATGAACCACCAAACACACCCCAAACGGTTATTACATCCAGGCCAAAATTCGTCATTTTTATCACAGACTGGCTGACTGATTGACTGATCTATAGATAGATCAAACCTTAACCCAGTTCCAGATGACCTAGAAAGATCAAATTTGGCATCCAGATAGGTAGTTGGGCGAATACAAAGGAATAAACCAGAAACTAGTAAATTTATATCAATTTATTATATTTTCCAATTAACTGATTAAATTAGGCAGCTGAAACATTTTTTTTACGTTGCAGACCAGCAAGAGATGTTCTTAGTTATTTAATTAGTATAGTCGACAATGAAATTGCTTTACCACCTTAGAATTGACTTTTGTTTGCATATAATAAAACAGCAAGTTCTATTTTTGTTTAAAAGACCAAGTGACAGATACGTTGTCATTATTGACAATGAGCCTTAGCGAAATTTTATTGTAATGGAAGTTTTGTCAAAAGTGATAAAACAATTTCATGGTCGACTATACCTCTATTGTCTCATTAAAAGTTCCCCGATGTGAAAATAGGTTGATTTATATATATATATACATTTCTAGTTAATTTAAAATAGAAATACTTATAAATAACACAAGAATGGGAAGCGAGCACAAATGTAACGCCACGCAATCAAAAGCAACAGCGTTTCGGGTTGTTTTTCTAATTTCGGTATGTAAATTGAATTCGCCTCCCGCTCATATGGATAAGCTAATGTCGGGATGAGGCGCACATCTCGAATGAATAAGATTATACCGAATTCCTTCCGTAGCGTACATTTCTATAGCAGTGATCCTAACTTTCAGTAGATTAAACTTGGGCGCCGAACCTCTGTCTTCCATTAGGGTGTACGGGTACATTAATTACATCTGTTCCCATGGATTGGTACAAATTGGTGATGCTAGCGACAGATAAGTTTGTGTTACTTGAAAACACCTAGATACAGTTAAATTATTGATCTAATTTCAAAGTCCATGAGATCGTATCGAGTACGTGATTAATTAGCATCTCATTTTATTGGGTGCAAGCAGTCCACATTGGGAAAGATCAGGTCATACATAACCCTAGTGTCGTTACAAGGCTTGAGCCTCCTGAGTCTAAAACCCATTAGAGGCTCGAGTCCTATTAGAAAGCGAGCCTTTTAACAACACTACATAACCCACCACGCTAGTTCAATAACGATTGGTGCGTTCCAATTACTGCCATCTTACTACCACAACCGTGACCCACGGCTTAATGTTCCTTCTAAATAGCGAAGTGGCCGTGGAAGTTGAAGAGGATAGATAGGTCCAAATAGATATATTTGGACCTATCTATCCTCTTTGAGGTTGTTCCTCATTTTTACTTTCCTATCACTAAATGCGATCGTCGCTTTCCACTGCGCCACGCCATCAAGCTCCAAGCCACATACAACCCTTTACATGATTATTGAATAAGTATTGTGAAGCACTTGGACCACCCTAAACCCGCGAATTATTCGGAGCCTATCAAGTGCCGATTCGGGGACCCAACTATCGTTCGGGGGGCAACCGCCTTATAATTAGTTTGTATCGCCCCTGAATCGTTCCATTTATCATGATCAGGCGGCTGTCCGTTCCATTCAATAAGGCTCCGGGCATCCACAATAGCTTTGTTTTGATGATCACGTTTTTGTCGGAGCCAAGATTTGAGTGGATCTATTCCCTTTATAGTCTCTTTGGATTTATTGTTACAGCGTTTCATTGGGTTGTAATGTAAGCCTATTGTGTTTTGGGTAAATGTTCATTTACTTGGTATTTTTAGGTTTTGTTAGATAATGTAGTAATGTACCTTTACTCTTACAACGAACTACTTATTTTTGGCTTTAAAGAAACAAAATCAATTAATTCATTGTCGCACCAATGTAAAATGTAAATGAAAAATGTATCCTTTGAACAAAATTAGTAATAAGATAAATCTCTATTAGAGTAGAGTATGAAAGTGTTCATTTGCTATTATTATACTATTTATTTACTTTGTGTGACAATTGTAGATTCCTGATCTACAATTGTCACACAAAGTAAATAAAAAAAATAAAATGTAATAAAATTACATTTAAGTACAAATAAATAAATAAACAATTATAGTAAATTATTTTTTACGACGTCATTTTTTATATTTAAATATGACGCAAGAGAGCAACAAATGAGGAATTTTCAAAAATCCTTTTTCAAAAAGTAAAATTTGGAGAAACGTAAAGGATGAAGTCGCGGTCATGAGCTAGTCGACTCACAAAAAGGGCGTCCGCCATTTTAATACATTAAAATGTATCCTTATCTCAAGCTCCCCGGTGTACTTAGAGACGCTTTATATTTCCAGTGAACATTAATTATTATCAAATAAGTTATTGAAAGCATTATGTTAAAAGTAAAAAAGAGATACGCCGGCGTAGAAGCTTTTAGACATTAAAGATATCCAATTCTAAGACGTTGATAATCATAAAAATATTTTTAGACCTTGACTTGAATTGTAGATGAGATTGATGTTTCAATAAGTACTAGCTGCTAAAGGTTATTCGCTTGCACAGTACCACAGAGAGCCCAGAAGGTAAGCTCATTATGGACTGCGCTCGAGCCACTCACACATCGACCATAATATTGTACAGACAATCAGTACTCGTACCAAAAAATTTGGCAAGTCGTCCCTATGTAAGACCATCAGGCAAAGCGTAGGCTGAGACGCAGGCGACCCAGCTCCGCGCAGCGCAGAGCAATGCAGATTTTGTAATGCGTGGTCGTGCCGAGAGCTGCGTACGCTGCGGCGCAGGCATATGCAACGCAGGCATGTGTCTGCCCTGCCCTGCGCCTCGTTGTAGTGCCGGCACAGATTTCTGCTCGACGCGTGCGTGTCGACACATGTTTTTTTACCATTTTATTATAAGTTTGTAATAATGACAGAATGGCAGGAGCACAAAGCGCTGGTCAGACCAGATCTCCGAAAATCTGGAGATGCCTTACAGCGCCGCACTCCATCAAGAAACTAAGCGCAACCGATGGAGACAGCTGGTTGACCGGATGAACCGGAGTCACGATCCTCAGCAGTGAGGGAACGATTAGGAAGAAGAATAATGATAGAACAATTTTATTAACAGAACTCTCTCGATAATACCTACAAATTATCCATTAGTCTACTAATACGTTTTTTCAGATAATCACTTTAGTTTTTCTATGCTTGGAAAACTGTAAAGTAGCAACAACCCACATTATCAGACTCTGACATTGACATTGACAACTCATGTGTCCGTGCTGTGTCACTTACCTGCGTCGCAGCATGCGTTCGCGGCGTATGTCTGCCCCAACTGCCCTGCCCCGCAAATTCTGCACGTGCTCTGCTGCGTCACCTGCGTCTCAGCATACACTTAGCCTGGCTATGGAATTCTTTGCCGGCGCATGTGTTCCCCAGCTTCTATAGTCCTGGGTCTTTTAAGCGGGGCGCGAAACGATATTTATGCAGGTCGTCATGAATGGGTGCGCTTGTTACCGTGCTTGTTCCACGGTGAGGAGCGCTCTCATTATGTTGGACTGCATCGGTTGCTTACCGTCAGGCAGGATGTGGTCACTATGACGAGTCAATATAAAAAAGCGGCCAAGTGCGAGTCGGACTCGCCCATGAAGGGTTCCGTAGCAAGTAACATAATATAGTTCTTGTAGTTCGTTTATGTTTATGAATTTTTTTTTTTTTATATTTTATATATGTTTTTTTTTTAATGAAAGGTAAATTACGGTCTACGATTTATGATGTATTAAAAAAAAAACTACTTACTAGATCTCGTTCAAACCAATTTTCGGTGGATGTTTGCATGGTAATGTACATCATATATTTTTTTTAGTTTTATCATTCTCTTATTTTAGAAGTTACAGGGGGGGGCACACATTTTACCACTTTGGAAGTGTCTCTCGCGCAAACTATTCAGTTTAATAAAAAAAACATTGGATTTGATGAAAAAAAAAATTGAGTTTCAGTTCTAAGTATGGGGAAGCCCCAAAATTTATTGATTTTTTCTATTTTTGTGTGGAAATCTTAATGCGGTTCACAGAATACATCTACTTACCAAGCTTCAACAGTATAGTTCTTATAGTTTCGGAAAAAAGTGGCTGTAATATACGGACGGACAGACAGACGAATCCATAAGGGTTCCGTTTTTTGCCATTTGGCTACGGAACCCTAAAAGTCCCCTTGCATGCTACATGGAGCTCGGAACAAGTCGGAACAGTCCGAGCGCTGCTGTTGCGTGATTCCGTGCTCGTGAGAGGTTGTTTAAGAGCGCGTTGCTCAAGCGTTGTGTGCGTTGCTGACCTTCTACAGTCTCGTCATTTTGTGACAGTAGATACACAGCACTGATACAATTTTTCCTGCGACAGAAATGTTCATACAAAATACCAGTAATCCCTGCAGCGTCAGTAGAAAGTTGTGACATTTTCTAATCGTAACTTTTTAATTGAGTTCTCTTAAGAAAAAGCAGCAAAGGCTTCACAATACTTCCGAGCCACTCGAAACGTAATTAAAGGGAGCAATGTAAGAAAGCAATAAAATACAAAACAAATTAAAGTAAAACACGGAGGCGGGGACCACAGAGGATCCGGGGAAGTAACTTTTGGGAGCCCTTAAACATATTTCTGCTTGCCCAATTAGATCTCGTAGGATAACGTTATTTGTATTCCTCAAAGACAAATCTGAGAAGACAAACAATTTAGTAACTTTTAGCAATTAATGCCGGGAATACGGGCCATTATGACAATTGAGTTTGGTGCTGCGAGCGCCGCCGACGCAGAAACGCGTCGTCTCGAACGATCTGTGCCCTAAACTTCGTTGAAACTGCTTTAAATGCATTAAACAAGTTTATTTTGTTGCCAGTATTGAATACTGTTGTAGAGTCGAAAGAAAATGGATCATTTTTTAAACGGTTTTATTTAGCTTGTCCTGTTTATTTATTAACTTGTTTATTTGTTTGCACGTAACCTGCGTAAATATGTAAATAGCATTTTTATATAGCGGTTGACTTGATAGAAATTTCACACGCCCAACGATTTATTTTTTATTTAGCTTTTAGTACAACTTTCAATAAAACTGATTAACTTAAAAAAAAAATTTACTATTTTTTTTTTATTTTCAAGTTTTTAGTTTTTAATCAATTTATTTTCTAATCAAGCCCTTTCATATTGAGGTAGTAGTGATAAAATATGTAACCCGCCATTATGTAGCGGCAGCCATTTTGGATTTACAATGATACCGAATTTATTGAATTATTGTCATCAGAAATAAAGGTGTGTACCAAATTTCAGATCAATCCGTCAACAGGAAGGGGGTCAAATTTCAATTACTAGATTTGTTCTAAAACTTAGGAACCAGTCTCCGCCATCTTGTCAGTTCAATGAAAATCTATGTTGATTTTTGGCGACGAAAGTTGTTTCGAACACTGGCCTTAACGAGCTCGATGGCGCAGTGGTTAACGCGCCCGGTCCGCGAGGCCGGTCATCGGATAAGTGACCAAAAATGTGTCATCTCTCGCTCCTCCGCGCTTCGGAAGGCACGTAAAGCCGTTGGTCCCGGCTGCATTAGCAGTCGTTAACAACAACCAATTCGCACTGGGCCCGCGTGGTGGTTTATTCTGTCCGCCTGTCCGCCTGTCCGCCTGTTCTGTCTATCCATCCATAGGGAAGGCTCGTGTCCCAGCAGTGGGGACATAAAATGAGCTGATGATGATGATGATGATGATGATGATGATGATGGTCTTAAATTTTTTATTTGATTTTTATTTTTTATTTGTCCTTATTTTAAAGTAAAATATGTAAATCAGTACTACAGTTTGCCCGACCTGCCATATATAAATGTCATGTATATAAATTAATTAATTTAAATAGTTACACTAACAATTTAGAATCAATACGAAGTTTTAATATAACAAAGCTTACAGGTTTAGTCAGGCGGTACCTAAGTAACCCTCAAATAGTGTAGAATACGTATATAATAATTTTATCAAAGTGTTTTTAATGAAGAGGAACTAAAGGCAGCACTATTAAAAGCTCGTCCTTCTTAAACAGCTTTCAGCAGAACACACCGTCGTCGTGGGTCAATATTATAAATTATGTATTTTCTATAACACTACGAGTATAAGCCAGCCCGCCGACCGGTATCAACGTTGTTCTAATTTGTAGTAGAATGGAGTATGAAATTTCTATTACAGAGACTAATCGCTCTGAAGATTTCAAATTGGATTTGTGGCTATAGAGCTTTGTACTTGGAGTGCAAGCAACGCCTTCCAATAATTGAATTTCATAGTTAGGAATAGATGAAATTAAATAACTCGTTACAGTCGCAAAAGAGAACTCATTTTAAAAGAAAAATTTCGTTATTAATTCTGTACAGATTTTCTTATCTTTTGTATAAGTAAGTGAAAGAACAACCTAGCAGAAATAGTACCTAACTCATTTTCATAGCATTAAAGTACAAGTTAAATAAATTTATGTAAATTTAACAAGAGAGAAAAAACATATTTCGCTAATCTCTGGGATTCTTTGGGATCCAATAACCATTATGAAATTCATAAAGGATTAGGTATAAGAAGACTATGCCCCTTACAAATAAACAAAGAATAAGGTCCGAATAGTTATTCCGTGTTTTGTTCCTGTCATGTAAACGTCATTTCAAATTAGAGTAAAAGAGACAAAACTCGGAATAACTATTCGGACCTTATTCTTTGTTTATTTGTTAGGCCCTTAAATTCCAAATTGATTTGTATTTCATTTCGTTACTAAAACTCGAAAGCAAACAGCTACATTACCTATTAATTGCAATAAAACACTTAGCTGACAAAAAAAGGTCTTTATGTTAATGAATTGGGCGGTTTTAACGTAATACGCTTGTACCAGGAAAACGGATTAATTTTCAAGACAATTCCTCTTGCAACATCTGTCGGGGTGCTTCGAGCCTCATTCCTTTCCAATTCTATTTGTTTTAGAGAACAATTTCTTTTGATAAAGTGTTTTTAATCTGTACAAAAAACGAGATTATTTTAATCTGTTACAGCGGGGGAGTATCGAAATGAAAATGAGTTTTTCAAGCGTCGAATATCCATTCGACTTCGACACTCGTCAGACTTTAGAATATTCTATCGCGAATATCGCGATTAAACGCCTTCGGGACATTTTGGTGTGCTTTCCGATGTAAATTGAACTGATTCGGTATCGGGGGGCTAATGGTTTATTTATAAGGAACCAGAGTGTCAACGGAAAGCTTTTAGCATTCGATTATATTGTTAAAGTCGCATTAAAGGTTCCGAAGTCATTGTGAATGGAAATGTTCTAACAAAAGCAGTCGTTATTCTCGATGTTACTCGTACTATCTCAAAATCGAAATCACAATTATTTGCCAAGGAGCCCGTAAAATCAAGTAAATTTGTTTTACTAGTGATAAAACACTTTAGAGTCTTCTTGTTATAGCAAGAAAGCTCTTAAAACCACCTTAAAACTATATGGCTGGACTGTACACACTCCCCATCGCTCTTGCGCTCCGGTTAGTGCTCTTTCAAACATAACTAGAATTATTATACACATCACTATTGCTTTTGGTCTTCTTTCTTTGACATGAATTCAGATTATACTTTATACTCACCGATATGTGTTATTTAGAATTCCGGAGCTCGAAGATTCATTTTATATGCCAGCGAACATGCTTTGCATGTTTTTAGGTTCAGATGCGTGTTACAAAAGTGTGCACATCTTTATACAACATATTGTATAAATTAAGGAGGAGCTTGATGGCGCAGTGCTTAATGCGTCCGGTCTGCGAGTTCTGAGGTTGAGCAACTTTCGCAAAGGCCGATCATCAGATGGGTGACCAAAAACTTATCATATCAAGCTCCTCCGTACTTTGGAAGGTACGTAAAGCCGTTGATCCCGGCTGCATTAGCAGTCGTTAACAACCACCAATCCACACTGGGCCCGCGTGGTGGTTTATGGCCCGTTTTCCTTATCCATCCATAGGGAAGACTCGTGCCCCAGCAGTAGGGACATAGTACTAGGTAGGGATATACTAGTTGACTTACAATGTCTAGAACGCAGTCCTTTTCACAACTAACATACCTCGGTATGCCTCGGTGAAACATTAATTCGTCCGCCATAAAATAGTACGATAAACCTGCTTAGCACTCGACTCGTATTGCATCGTGACGCAGGTTTTCTTACAGCCTGTAAAATTACCGTCATTAGACGATGTGGCAAGGGCTGGAAACACCTGGAATAAGAAGACTCGTAGATATAGCACGAGCGTGTGATGTCAGATTAACTTTAGCAAACTTTAGATATATTTGTGGCCTACAAGTATTGTCTTAAATCTTATTATATAGGATTACTTGAATTAAAGAGGTGATGATAAAACCAGAAGCTTTGATAATAGCAAACGGTTCATCTTTTTTTATTGAAGTAGCCATCCTTAATGGTTTTTAATAATAGACGAATAGCATTAAGCTTTAATTATACTTTACCAAAAAATATTATTTTACTAAGGACAGCTAGCGTCTGAAGATCATTATCATAAGCATACATATTTATTTGTTACTATATAGTATCTTTTTTTTATTACACAACGGTGAGCAACGATGATTATGGTAGCGCACTTCACGCGGATTTCTCAACTACTTAGAAACAAAATATATTTCCTAACTATCTACCTACGCTAACTATCGGAACACAAACAAAGATTCTACAGTTTTACGTTTCTATACGCAATAGGTCATCAGGTACCTAAAACAAATTATTCCGCCAGCCCTTCGAGCCTCCGCTGAGGAGCCACCGTTGGAAACAATGTTCGTGCTCCGTAAATCGTGTTACGCTTACAGGCAGTGCTGACTGCGCTTTAAATTCATTTGCGCAGACTATGGTGAGAAGATAACGTACTGAATTATATATTAATACGTGAAGCAAAAACTTTGTACCCCTTTTTTACGTAAATTACGCGGACGGAGGAGTATGAAATTCCACATACTTATAGTATAGAGAAGATAGATAGATAGATAGATAAAACTCTTTATTGCACACACACACAGAAAAGTAGAAACAAAACAACAAAATTTTTATATCAGGGTGGGCAAAGGCGGTCTTATCGCTTAAAGCGATCTCTTCCAGACAACCTTTGAGGTATAGGACAACTGAAAGGAAAATACAAAGGTAGTGCACTAGTTTAAAGCAACAAAAAATAAAAATATATAAAAATATAAGTACCTATTGAAGTATACACATAAGTATATATCTAAGTGTTGCGGAAACCCACAACACACACTATGCTATTGCTTAGAAATACACCTTAAAAATAGAAAAAAATTCCACTTACAGTTCCATGCTGCTCCCGCCGTCCTGAACGGGATCCATATGATCCGATGGGGCCCGAATCCGGCTCCGGGTCTTCTAGGGTCCCTAAACACACCCAAACTACCCCAAAGTGCACTCTCCCCCGAGGAAATACCTGATTCACTTCGTAGCGTGGTAGCCGACATCCAAACACGGACGGCGAATTGTGCTCCCGATGCGATTCGCTCACGACACACACACCCACAGGTTGCACAATATACTTAAGTAGAATAATACGGCTCCAAATGCCCTTATTACTACACAAAACTATTTAATTATCAACACACGATAACCTATCAACCAGCCATATTTGCTTTCCAGAGACAAGAGAATAAAAAAAGAACAACTAGTGATGTGGCCATTATGCCACCAAACAAAATTGAATCTCGATAATCGATTCGTCCATAATACAAATCAAAGTTTTATTTCCAATAAAAATAAATGCCTGTTTATTTGCAACATCCCGCCACCCAAAGCGGACGTACCGCTTTCTAGCCTGAAATCTTAAACTAGTCAACCGGTAATCGAGCTAAGGTCGCGACCGCGCGATTTAGCACCGATCCATCAACCAACACTTGCGCCACACGCGGAGTCCCGTCCGCGCCCCAGATTAACTTTAAAATGCGACCTCGTCTCCAAAATAACGATGGCAAATTAGCCTCTTTTAATAAAACCAGATCCCCCTCCGAAGGGGGCGACGTCCGGTCTGTCCACTTTACACGCTGCTGCAATAAATGCAGATACTCCAGTGACCAACGACGCCACAAGTCCTGACTCATTTGTTGTATCATTTGAAAACGAGACATCCGGTGTCTGCGTTCATCCTTCCAGGGATACTCAGGCAGGGCAGTGAGTGGCTGACCGACCAAAAAATGACCAGGGGTCAGGACTTCCATGTCATTTGCGTCAGAGGAGAGTGGACAAAGCGGACGCGAGTTGAGAACCGCCTCAACCTTACAAAACACAGTTGTAAGTTCCTCATACGTGAGGGTAGTTTCCCCGACTACCCGGCGCAAGTGGGTTTTTGCCGATTTTACCGCGGCTTCAAATATCCCGCCCCAGTGGGGACAGGCTGGCACACTAAATCGCCATGTGATTCCCCGCTGTGCGAGAGCTTGACTTATGCTATTACAATTTTTATCCAGAAAATCGTTCACATCTTTTAAGTAGTTGGCAGTGCCTCTGTAGTTGGTACCGTTGTCGGACCGAATGAGAGAAGGTAAACCCCGTCGCGAAACAAAACGATCCAGCGTGGCGACAAAGGCTTCCGTAGACAGAGCCGAAACCACTTCCAGGTGGACGGCCTTAGTGGCCAGGCAGACAAAAACGCACAGGTATGCTTTCGTGACCCTAGTGTTACGATAGGCTGTGGTTTTCACCAGAAACGGTCCAGCAAAATCCGTACCGACCCCGTCGAACGGCCTAGTTGTCTGACAAACCCGGTCAGAAGGGAGATCCCCCATCTGTGGCTGCATAGTGGAGGCCTTCACCCGATAACAAGCCACACACTTAAATAACACGCTGCGAACCACTCTCCGAGAGGACAAAATCCAGAACTCCCTCTGTAATATTGCCAGTAACGAATTACACCCCGCGTGAGCGTTTTTCAGGTGTCTATCCGAGACCACCAGTTCTACCAAAGGTCCTCCTTTGGGGAGTAGCAGAGGATGACGGCTACCGAAGGGCAGGTCGGCATTTTTGAGGCGACCTCCAACGCGTAACAGTCCATCCGCATCCAGAAATGGGTTGAGCCGAGAGATCGCTCCCTTGAGCTTGGCGCGACCGACGCGCAAAATCTTCAGTTCGTCCTCGAACCGGTCAGCTTGAACCAGCCGTATCAGGGCCAACAGTGAACTCCTGCGTTCCTCAGCACCCGCCACGGGTGATAACTGCCTCTTGTCTGGATGGCGGCAGTTATGTAGAAATCTCCGGATCCAGCAAGTTACACCTAGCAATTTGTCCAGTTTGCTGTATCGAGCCGTCAACCAATTCGGATCTGGCCTTGACTCGTTTGTTGTCACCAAAACTTTTATTCCAGGGAGCATCCCTAGAGAGCCATCGATCATGGTGACCGGCCATGATGACTCACCTTCCTTTAACCACTCTGGACCCCACCAGAGGGCATGCTGCACCAATTCCGGCGCGGTGCAGCCCCGAGAGGCACAATCGGCAGGATTCCAGGGGCCGGGAACGTGCCTCCAACAAATTTCGATGCCCGAGTTCTGTACCTGAGATACCCGATTGGCCACAAACGTTTCCAATACGTGGGGTGCCCCGCGTAGCCATGCCAGAGCTACCTGACTGTCAGACCAGGCGTAGACATTCCGGATGTCCACCGTAGACGTCAGTTCCTTGTGCACGTGGCACAACAGTTTGGCCAATAGATGCGCCCCGCAAAGCTCCAGCTTCGGGATTGTCAGCCTAGTTTTGAGGGGAGCCACCTTGCTTTTAGCCAGAAGCAAGGAGACGGCGACTCGACCCTTCGAGTCCACCGTTCGCAGATACACCACTGCGGCATACCCTCGTTCTGACGCATCGCAGAAGCCATGTAGGCTTGCCCTGTATTTGCCCCGCGGCAAGATCCGCCGCGGCAACGCCACCTGATTGATCGCCTCGATCGTAGATATCAGAGCGAGCCAAGTGTCGAGTGAGAGCCCTACCAGTGGCTCATCCCACGAGACTCCGAGTGTCCACAGTGTTTGCAATAAACACTTCGCCATAAAAATGCACGGGCTGATCCATCCATTTGGATCAAACATCCGAGCGATGGTGGAAAGGACCGTCCTTTTCGACCAAACTCTTGTAGTTTCCAGTTCTACCCGGAATGTGAAAATATCGTGAACCGGCTGATATTTAATTCCCAAAACGGCGATAGAGTTCGGGTCTCCTGCGTCCTCGAATAGCTGAGGATTCTGTTGGTGATCTTCCGGAATCCCAACCAGAAGCTGTGGCTCGTTGGATAACCATTTTCTCAACTCATAACCACCAGCCGCGAGGAGTCCGATCAGCTCATTCCTGATGATGAGCGCCTCCTCCAGAGAGGCTGCCCCTGTGCAGATATCATCTACGAACACGTCACGTGTCAGTACAGCGGCTGCCCGGGGAAAGCGAGCCCGTTCCTGCTCCGCCAGTTCCAGCAGTGACCGGATGGCAATGAAGGGACTCGACTTCAGGCCGTACGTGTTGGTGTTGAGCTCGTAGACGGTGATGGGATCCTCCGAATGTTCCCTCCAGAGTATTAACTGAAACCTCCTGTCCGCAGGATGTATTACTGTTTGGCGGAACATCATCCGGATGTCCGCACCGAACATCACCTGGTGTCTTCGGAAATTTAAAATGATGTCGACAATGTCCCGATGTAACTTCGGACCAGAATGGAGACATTGGTTCAATGAAACTCCAGTCGACGACGGTGCCGATCCGTCAAAAACAGTCCGTAGTTTTCCAGATGATGCCTTCAACACCGCGTGGTGAGGCAAGAAAAAATGATCTGTCGTTGTCCAGTCGACAGTCGCCCGCGACATATGCCCCAAGGCCTCGTATTCTCGCATGACCTCGATATACTTTTCCCGAAGTACCGGATCGCGAGACATACGACGCTCCATGGACAAGAGTCGTTTCTCTGCCAACGCCCTCGATTTTCCCAAGAGAGGGGGACAGTCGATAAAGGGCAGTCGAGTTTCGATCCTACCCGACGCCATCCGGCGTGTGTGATTCTTATAAAGGTTTCGCACTCCACATGCTCCGGATCCAGACGGGAGACCATGGGAGGCTCTTCCAGTTCCCAGAATTTCTGCATCGTCCTAGCGATGGAGGTAGTAGCGACGACAGGTGAGACATCCCGCGTCTCCTGGTCGAAAACCGGTCCCATTAAAACGTGTCCAAAGAGGGTAGGTATAGCTACCAACGAAGAGCGGCCCAGACTCCGCTGAGGCCCTAAAGGGATCCAGCCCAGTACATCCGCTCCCAATATGAGGTCCACCGGAGCCGGCTCCTCGAAATGAGGGTCTGCCAGCATGAGACCTGATGTGTCAGGCATTGCGTCCCGCGGAATGTCTGTCGGTGGATGCCAACCCAGCAGATTGTCGAGTACGATCGCGGCCGCCGCAATCCGTATCGAAGCGGAATGCACAGGAGAGAAGGAAATGTGGGTCTGACCGGACAGACCCCCCACTTCTGTATCTCCGACTCCCCGAATCGGAACTGAGGGAGGCGCGCACTCCAGACGTAGGCGCCTCGCTACCCTCGTAGTAATTAAGCAGCCCTGTGCCCCAGTGTCTAGCAGGGCTCGTATCCGGACGAAGTCCCCCCTAGGTCCCCAAACGCGTACCTGCGCGATGGGCAAAAGAACCGTCCTCGGTTCCGACGTAGCCCGACCACAGGCTAGTCACGCGTCAGAGCCAGCAGCCGACCCTGTCGAACCGTGATGACTCGGCCAGTAAGTCGGACGCGTGCAGGCCACCATCCGGGGTGGTGCGTATCCAGCTGCCCTACCATACCGGTGATAGGGTGGGTGGTATTCCAACCTCGGGTACTCGTGCAGTACCGGTGAGAACTCTTGACGGCTCTCATGTCGCTGTTGTTCCGGTAACGGCGGCGGAGGGTACGAGTATCCGGGTGTTGGGTCCGGAGGTGGGGGTCCCTGCACCCAGTGGCCCTTAGAGGCACCAACTCCTGGTGTTGGTCGCGCCGGGTGCCGGGTTGTAGCCAGAACCTGGCTCCGTTCCGGCGGTCCCCAACTCACCTGAGCCGGGGTGTACGAGAGGTTGTAGTGTGGCGGCCGTGGCGGACTCCGTCTTTCCGGAGGCGGAGTTGACCCCGGCCCCAAACCGCCACCCGTGGGAGATCCCCTCTCCCGAACCGGTGCTGAGCCCTCAGCACTACGGGTGCACAGTAAGCGATGGTGCGGTCCGCCGCACACATCGCAAGGCCTCGCCTGGGGACACTCATTATACCTATGTCCTCCCAGGCAGGCATAACACAATCCTCGTGTCCGAACGAGGTTTCGGCGCTCTTTTGTGAGCAGCCCGAGAATTGCTGGACATAGCTGCTCCAAGTGCTGCTGTCCGCAAATCCGGCATCCAGAGCCGGGGTTGATGGCGGCCGCAGCCACCAGCCTGCCGCGACCCTTCCCTGGGTTGCGTGGCGGCTGGGCGCCGTAGACTCCGGAAGTGCGGGCCGGCGCACTTGTCGGAGCCTCCTGGGAGGCTAGCTGGTTTTCCAGCAGGCCAGCCTCCTCTTCCAGGAACTCCAGAAGTTCCCCTATGGTGGGCAGAACGCTGCCGAGATCCTTGTGGACCAGTCGATTCCGCTCGAACTTGTCCCTCATCTCCTGCGACAACTTGGCCAGAACTATGTGCAGAAGAAGGAAGGACCACTGGTCGACGGGCAGTCCGAGCGTCCTTAACCCGTTTAAGGACACGGTGAGCGGGGTGATCAGCTGCGCCCTCAGCTGAGCCCTATGGTTGACCCTCGGCAATCCCAGCAGATGGGTCACGTGCGCGTCCGCCTGAAGACGCGGCTTCTCGTACCGCTTCTCCAGCAGCTGCATGGCGGTGTCGTAGCTCGCATCCTGCAGCTCCAGATGCTGTACGAGCTGTCTGGGTTCTCCGTCTAGGAAGGAACGGAGATATGCCAGCTTTTCGGCCTTGGTGAAATCCTTCCGAGTATCCACCAAGGCCAAAAACATGTTCCGGAATCCAGCCCAGTCCCGCATACATCCGGTGAAATGCGGGACCTCCAGGGCACCCAATCTTCCCATGGCGCTGGGTCCAGAGGTGTGGAGCGAAGCGGGGCGCGCAACAGGCTTCCCCTCCCGCAGTCGCTCGATGTCCTTCACCCGCTGAAGGACCTCGTCGTAAATGTCTTGGATGTGCTCCAGATCCTTGACATATTGGGCGTGGAGGGCCAGCTCCTTCTCCCCGACCGGGTCGGTTGACAATAGAGCGGTTACCGACCGCTCGGCCAACAAGAAACGAGCCTGCATTTCTTTCGAACGCGTCTCCAAGGCGTCCTCCCGGTTAGGCCGATCTACTAATGCAAGCAGCCCGGTGAACCACCGGAGCTGCTGAGCCAACTCCTGCCGTGACGCTGTCATTAGAAATAATTTAAACTAAATAAACCTAAACACAAAATTAAAACGAGTCAATGAAAACACGGAATCGATTATCCCGAATCGACTCGATGCTTTCAATTGAACGAAATTAAATTAAATTAACGTTCTGAGAAATGTCCCAGCCCAAATGAATGAACGACCAAAACAACGGTACTACCAACCTTACAATTTAACCGCACCTGTCCCGGAAGTGCGATTTTACACAAAATGAGCTTAACCTATTACGAACTAACAATAAAATACACAAAATTACACCGATTAACCTAGAGGTCCGGTATTAACTACGCTCTGCTACCAAAATGTTGCGGAAACCCACAACACACACTATGCTATTGCTTAGAAATACACCTTAAAAATAGAAAAAAATTCCACTTACAGTTCCATGCTGCTCCCGCCGTCCTGAACGGGATCCATATGATCCGATGGGGCCCGAATCCGGCTCCGGGTCTTCTAGGGTCCCTAAACACACCCAAACTACCCCAAAGTGCACTCTCCCCCGAGGAAATACCTGATTCACTTCGTAGCGTGGTAGCCGACATCCAAACACGGACGGCGAATTGTGCTCCCGATGCGATTCGCTCACGACACACACACCCACAGGTTGCACAATATACTTAAGTAGAATAATACGGCTCCAAATGCCCTTATTACTACACAAAACTATTTAATTATCAACACACGATAACCTATCAACCAGCCATATTTGCTTTCCAGAGACAAGAGAATAAAAAAAGAACAACTAGTGATGGGGCCATTATGCCACCAAACAAAATTGAATCTCGATAATCGATTCGTCCATAATACAAATCAAAGTTTTATTTCCAATAAAAATAAATGCCTGTTTATTTGCAACACTAAGTATGTATATATATATATATATATATATATATATATGTATATATAACAAAAAATAATACTAATACATAAACATACTACATACGGAAAAGTTGTTGCAAACTAAGACTTAGTCAAGAGATGCGAATGAAGTTTAGTCTTATAAGTGGCAAGTGACTTGGAGTGACGGATATCAGGCGGGAGGTTATTCCAAAGGCTTGCAGCCTTGACCGTGAAAGAATCTCTGAAATATTCCGAACGAGTCAAAGGATGTTTTAGCAGGTTGTCAACCCTAGACCTAAGCTCACGATCGCGATCCGTACCAATGAATCGGAAACGTTTCTTAAGGTAGAGAGGGGTGCGAGGATCATACAGCACGTTAAATAAGAGCGTGAGAACATGCTCCTCACGTCGTAATCTGATAGGAAGCCAACCAAGTTTGGTCCTGAAAACAGACACATGATCGAACTTGCGCAGGCCATATATGAACTTTATGCAAAGATTCTGCAGGCGCTGCAGTTTGTCCAGAAGATCCTCATTGAGGTCAATGGCAGAAACGTCAGCATAATCAAGAATAGGCAAGAGAAGCGACTGCGCAAGCTCGATCTTAGTCTTCACAGGAAGCAGATTCCTCCACCTCCGCAATGAACCGGCGGCAGCAAACACACGCCTACTGACCTCCGCGATATAAGGAGACCAAGAAAGAGAAAAGTCGAAGAGGACACCGAGGTTTTTGACAACACTACTGTAAGGAAGAGGAACAGAATCAAGAAGAAGTGATGGAACACGGACATGCTTTAGTCTGGCAATTTGCTTCGACCCGCCAATAATGATCGCCTGCGACTTGTGTGGATTGACCATAAGGCCATGAGTTCGACTCCATTCGTGTATAGTCGCAAGGTCTACATTAAGGCCTGCAATCATGTTGTCTACTTCCTCAACGGGAGCACGAGCATAGATCTGCAGGTCGTCAGCATACAGGTGAAACTGGCAAGAGAGGAGAGGGGTAAGGAAGTTGATGAAGATAGAGAAAAGGAGAGGGGATAGGACACCACCCTGAGGCACGCCAGCAGTGACGTCACGAGAAACTGATAGTTTGTCATCAACTCGGACACACTGCCTACGGTTGACGAGATAGCTGCGGAACCACTCAACCACAACGTCCGATCCAAGCACGACCTTCAGCATTGCCAAGAGTACATCAAAATCAACAGTGTTAAAGGCGTTACTAAAATCTAAAAGAATCAAAGCTGTGAGCTGTTGATTCGACATACCCTCACGCACATCATCAGCCACCTCAGTCAAGGCAGTCACAGTGCTATGCCCAGGGCGGAAACCAGATTGGAAAGGACTAAGTAACTGGTTGGTATTGACAAACACACTAAGCTGGTGTAGGACAAGGCGTTCGAGGACTTTGGAGAGAAATGGGAGAATAGAAATAGGTCTTAAATGAGAGGGCAAAGAAGGGTTTGAAGTTTTAGGAATAGGGATAACTACAGCCTGACGCCAGCAACTCGGAAAAGTACCGGTGTCAAGCGAAAAGTTGAAAATGTGACAAAGAATGGGAATGACACCAGCAATGCAAAGATGAATCATGCGCCGGCCAATTCCGTCAACTCCCTCCGCGTTGGACTTGATAGCCATTATGTTTTTTTTCAACTTCCCGCTCAAACACCGGCCTAAACGAAAAGGCAGAATGTTGCAAAGAAGGAGTGGAGGAAAGGGATTGCAGAGTGGCTTGTTTAATGTGGTGGGGAATGAAGGAAGGCGACGTGAAATGGCGGTTCAGGGAATCAGGATTAAGGTTGTGAGGAATACTTGACTTCGGCTTACCAAGACCAAGTGAGTTGAGGAAAGACCACACCTTGGCAGGATCACCATTAGCGACTGACGCATGAATGTGACGACGCTGCGCATCCCTGCACATCCTACTACAGCGATTACGAAGCTCCTTATATCGACAGCGGGTCACATCTGAAGGGCAATTACGGTATTTAACCTTAGCCACATTACGCCTTAGCATCATGACCTTAATTTCGGCAGTAAGCCAAGGAGCGGGAAGATGCTTAAGTCGAATAGGCCGAAGCGGTGCATGGATGTCGAAGAGTTGGATAAGGACCGAGTTAAATATTTCCAACTTCAAATCGATAGTTGGAGCCTCCAGTACCGCATCCCAGTCAATGCCCCTGAGATCAGCCAAAAATCACTCACCATCAATATTTTTAAAATTACGCTGCATGACCACCCGGCGCTTAAGCTTAGGACAACGGACTTTATATGAAAGAAAGATAAGGTCGTGATAGGAGAAGGCTTCGGCTGGAAGTTGTCCATGGGAACTGACGTGGTCCGTGGAGGAAACAATGGCGAGATCCAACAAGGACGGCTGACAACCAGGGAAGTGATGAGTTGAGGAGGACGGGAGAATGTCAAGATTAAGGGAATCCACAATTGAGCACAGACGGGAAGAACGAGAATCCTGCTTGAGTAAGCATAAAATGTTAAAGTCGCCCATTATAATAGTGTGATCAACTGTGGGAACCAGATTTTCCAATAGGGACTCGAATTTGGCGAAATAGTCAATGTGGAGATTTGGACTATAGAACACCCCTAAAAGAACCTTAAGGTGACCAAGGAGGACTTCAATAAAAATATATTCAGACGACTGAGAATACAAAGAAGGAGATTTATGTAAAATGTTAAAAGAGAAGTGACTACGAAGATATATGGCCACACCACCGCCGCCCTTGCTAGTTCTGTCGTTACGGATAAGATGGAATCCAGGAAGGGAGTACGATGTGAATGGCAGACAAGGTTTCAAGAACGTCTCCGAAACAAGGATTGCGTGAACGTTACGGTTGTTGGAGAAGGTTGCAACTAAATCAGTATAGTGTGCAGGGACACTTTGCCCATTTATATGGACAACATTAAAGTTCTTCGGATTAACTGAAAACTCGGACTCAATAAGTGAATCCAGGGGTTGGGTTGCGCTGTGAAAACTACAATTGGAAGATGCTGAAAGATAATTCGAGCCGTTATCACTGAGAGAGTCATCGCCATCATTGTACAAAGTTTGCAACATTGTATGTAAATAATAAATAAATAATATAAACAAGCTGGTACAAGGTGTACCTAAAATAAAAAAAAAAAAAAAATAATAATAATAATAATAATAATAAAAAAAACTAATAATAATAATAGTAAAATACTTCAATACAATAAAAAAGATAGCTAGCAGTCCTATACCACTCGCCAGCAGCGTGGAAGAAAACCACTTTTAGAAAATACAAGACATAAAATTTAAATATCAGTATTACAGTAAATAACACAAAAGCAATAATGTAAAGAAAAATAAAATAGTAATACTCGCATTAACACAACAAAACAACACGGGACGAGAATACAAAATGAATCGGAGAGAACTCACAACTTAAGAGCGTTTCCGAACGTACACGTAAACGTCACTGCCAAATGCCATGACACAACTGACAGTGACAGAACTAATAACAATAATTAAATATGTGAAACCGTGGTGGTACCCAAACAAAATATTTTAATTAGTTAATGTGGGTACAAGCTTTCAAAGAAAAGTTAAAGCGATCCAACAAAGTCATACAAACATTAAGAAAAGTAGGCACCGCTACAAAACCGTGCAAGCAAAGATGAGGGCGCTATGCTTTGGTAGTTGCGGAACTTGTGGAAATAGTGCAAAGTTCTTTTAAAGATTCCACCTTATGTTTTCTGCCATCAGGAGTCTTGATGTTGATAACACCGTCCAAGGTCCAGCAGTTAGCGATGCCAAACTTATCCCTCGCCGCCAAAAAAACATCATGTCGAGACTTCGTCAAAAATTCGGAGAGGGTTATCTTGGATCC
This sequence comes from Eudonia lacustrata, assembly GCA_947562085.1. Lineage (NCBI taxonomy): Eukaryota > Metazoa > Arthropoda > Insecta > Lepidoptera > Crambidae > Eudonia > Eudonia lacustrata. The sequence goes on from OX387316.1 coordinate 770,422, forward strand.
CTTCAGTGCAACCTTGCTTTTCCATAATGCGGTGCGCATAGATGCATCAGCGAATTTAACAACAATTGGACGTGGCTTGCTATTACCCTGTTTACCCATCCTATAACTTGCGGAGACGCTGCTTGCAGTGAGACTCTGGATTTTACACTTAGCCCCTAAACAGGAGATCACCTTAGTGCATGTATCTTCGCCCTTCTGTTCCGGGACTCCGTGTACCAACAGCATTTTTCGTCGGAAACGCATTTCTACCCTATCAATACGGTTATGAAGGGCATCAAGTTCTGCACGAAGCACAGCCAGGCCGTTGCAAACAAAAGTCTTAAAGTTAACAAATTCAGTGTTGAGTGCAGCAATAGAATTAGGGCTCTTACGTGTAGTTGCTTGATTCAGCTCAGCCTGGAACTCTGCCATCTTCGTTTCAAACATTTTAGCCATATTATTCATATTAGCTTCCAATAGTGAGTGGTCCATGGTGTCTAGTTGGTGTCTTGTGATGAAGGAGAGGAAACAAAGGAAAACGAATACTACAGGCGAGTGGTACTACTGTGGCCTAATAATGTGGCATATAATTAATACTAAATATTAACTTTAAATATTTTAAAAGGTAAAATAAACGGAGCTAGTGAAATTTGCAGTTTACTTGGCAACTACCCCCCACTTATTCTTCTTCTTGAGAAGGTTATCCGAATGTTATTTTTTTTGAAATTATGCCTAAAAATACATTAAATCAATAAAACAAACATTACACACACTACCATGTATTTGACACACACGCATAAAATACTCTTTTCAAAAATTTCAAAAATGCAAGAGGAGCCGCCGTAATCTGTTAACGCCAATACAAACTCACATTCTATATTTTCTAATTTTTCATTGCTTAGAATACAATCAGTGCAGCCATAGTAAAATTACGGTCGAATTTCAACCACTGCGCGACCACTAGTCTAGAATAACAGTGTGCGTGGTAGGTCAGGATTTTATTATAATTAAATATTTTGCTTGTCACATAAATATTGACGCGCACAGCGCGTTCTCAGAAGGTCCTGGGTTCGATTTCCAGGTCGAGCAAAGTGGGTTTCAGATTTTTCAATGTATAGCCCGATTTTGTAATCACCAACCAGCATGTGGCAAGCGTGGTGATTAAGCCAATACCCATGAATTGTAGCGATGACTTGACTTCAATGAAGGAGGCCTTTACAGTGGGACAGTATTCATCATCATCATCATCATCATCATCATCATCTCAGCCAAAAGACGTCCACTGCTGGACAAAGGCCTCCCCCAAGGATCTCGCCAACGACCGGTTTTGTGCTGCTCGCATCCAGCGGCTTCCCGCGACTGAAGAACAAAGGTAACCGACATAGCCCGAAGAGTTGCTAAGCTCAAGTGGGACAGTATTATAGGCTGTTAAATTTCTATATGTATATATGTATGTATGTATATGATAGGATTCTGCTTGGAATCATTCTTTAAATTCTGGTAGTTCTAATACCTATATCTGTTGCTAAGCTGTTTGTACATGCTGTATTACTAGCATTGCTGTGTTTCGGTTTAAAGGGTGCTAAAAACAAGGCGTAGCTTAAGAACTAAAGCTTCAGGGTAGGCAATAATCGCGGAATACCTCAGCTTGGTATAGCAAAACGTCTGTAGCCGTTCTCCATCGGCAGGGCTGTACTCTCATTCGTATGCCAGTTCAATGTTACACAAAAAAGTACATACATTTTCAATTCTAACTTTAACGTAGATATGTTGATAATTCTAAGCTTAGAGATGGCATATTAATCTACATAGATACTTAATAACCACCTAGAGGCAGCGTTTTCCTTAGAAGGTATACGTTTGATTGCCACGTATTAATTACATTCGCTTGAATTAATTGAATCAACGTCATAAATCTACTGTCGTTGTTGTCACGATACACGGAGGTAATGAATGTATCGAATTTATAGGTATTTAATTAAAAATATTACCGCAGAATAACCAGAAACACGAACCTTTGTGTAGGCTTATGAGATGTCTTTCCAGTCTTTCCAATCTTCTTATATGTAGCTGAGACGTGGAAGCTGAGGATGAAAGACCGGCGCCAGATTGACGCGCTGGAAATGTGGTGTTGGAGACGTCTGCTGAGAATCCCGTGGACCACACACCGCACCAACGTCTCGATCCTCTTAACAACATTAACGTTTGCTCTCGCTTTGCCAAGCATCGGGACACATGGCGACGCATCACGAGGGAAGCGGTGAACGGGGAAGTGACCAATACGTGACCACGACCACTCTGCCAAGACGCATGACTAGTAAGAAGAATATTAAAAATAAGCTTCTGCAAAGTAAACCGACAGGTCCAATTTCTGTTTGCCTAATCGCTATTTTGAAGTTGCTTATACTTTTCTTGATGTGCCTCATATGTGTGGCAGAATACTTTTTCTGAGTGGTAGAGCCACGCTGCGTTGCAGCACGAAATGGGCCGGCTCGCCCGGCGTAATACCACCCTCTCACAGAATATCGAAAGCACCGGTGGCCCATCTCTCACCCCTCTCCCCTCCCAATTCCTACTCCCTCTTCAAGATCCAACTCCTTCCTCAAGGTTGGCAACAATCTGCGTTAACTTTGGTATTGCGGGTGTCCATGGGCGGCGGTGATTACTTTCCATCAGATGACCCGCCTGCTCGTTTGCCTCCTTTTACCATAAAAAAAAGAACTTAATCAAAAGGAAAAGTCCTAAATTGACAGATAATTTTTGAATAGTTCAAGAAGTTGTTTAGCAAAGTTACACTGTGGGCCTCATAAGAAGGCTCGAGGTTACTTAAAGAGCAATGGAGAGGTCTGTGCTCGGGGTTTCTCTGCGTGATCGAATCAGAAATGAGGAGATCCGCAGAAGAACAAAGGTTACCGATATAGCCCGACGAGCTGCTAAGATCAAGTGGCAGTGGGCAGGTCACATCGCTCGCAGGGCTGATGGCCGCTGGGGTGGAACAGTTCTTGAGTGGCAACTGCGTACAGGAAAGCGCAGTGTGGGCAGGCCTCCAACAAGGTGGACCAAAGATCTGGTAAAGGTCGCTGGAAGCCGCTGGATGCGAGCAGCAAAAAACCGGTCGTTGTGGAGATCCTCGTGGGAGGCCTTTGTCCAGCAGTGGACATCTTTTAGCTGAGATGATGATGACACTTTTGATGATTAAATGAACAATATGTTGTTCCTTGTGTATATAAATATTAAAGTGTTTATCTATATATCTATGTTTATTATCCGTGTGTAAAATTAAGCTATCACAGACTTTCAAACTACCATTTTGCCTAATACTAACTAAATATTAATTTCTAAATGTAATCAACATGCAAATAACGTTAGTCTAACGCTGAATATGGCCTAACTTCAATCTAGCCTCGTACCTCCACCCGTTTTGATGGTCTATCGGTGATTACAACCCGAATATGATATTCGCAGAGTCCGAAACATAAATCCCCTTCAATCGATCCCCGGATTATTGTGGATTAACCATGTGTGTAACCGTCAGGCGTTGTTTGAACCAATTCGATACAGGGAACATTGCAAATTTGAACTGTTACAGTCATTTAATGTTTTCTGAAGATTACGCGAACACTACACATTGAAATGAAACAACTTTTACGGATCTACTCGCGTTTATTTTACACATTACTTTTAATTAATGTTCATCCTGACGTTTCGAACCCTTTGCAGGGATAAATAAATAAGGATAAACATTAATTAAAAATAATGTGTAAAATAAACGCAAGTAGATCCGTAAAAGTTGTTACAGTCATTGATAACTCATGGCTATATAAAATTCTGAACCGATTGAATATTTAAATTTATCGGCTCCGGTTTAATTGCAAAAGCGCGATGTTAGCGATATAAAGTTGCGCAGAATTAAATTTAGTTGAAAAGAAAATAGTTTATTCATTCAATTTGTTTCATAGCATTTAATGTACTAGCGGCCCGTCCCGGCTTCGCACGGGTGGACATTTTTTTTTAATATAGCCTATGTTACTCAACGCTAATGTAGCATTCTAATGGTGAAATAATGTTTTAAATCGTTCCAGTAGTTTTTTAGTTTATTCGTTACAAACATACATAGATACAAAAAAACAAAGCTTTCCTTTTTATAATATTAGTATGATGTAGCTACGGCGTAGTAGTCCCGTAGCATGCATCTACGGAGATGATGGTTGCTACGATACAGTGCTACGATAACGGGACGGCATTAATAATTAGAGCAAAGCAGGCAACTTTAGTAAGGTTGAACATTGTTTTGAAATGAGACTGAAACATGAGTGTGAGGTGATCTGAGAGTGTGGGACTGTTAAATAGTAATTACTGAATAAGTACTATTTAGGTACTCGGTAGCTCAGCGGTCAGTGGATTGGACCGGTTATTCAAAGGTCGTGGGTTCCATTCCTACTTGAGCTTCCTGATGCTGCTTGATTTTTTCTATAGTACTATTTTATCTTGTAACATTATATAGCATTGTAATTGCGATTAAAAAATAATAAAAATTACTCAGATAATACAAAATATTTTGGCAGTAGTATTATTTTTGAAGTCTTTACATTGTTTAAGGGCTGTGGTTTTTGTTTTATGAATACTTAAACACTATGATATCTGAGTTTAAGGGCAGTGCGTCAATGTTCCGAGATCCGTTCGCCGATAAGTCCCCTGAATAAAATCACTATATATCAGGGAAGTTTCGCCGTAATCTTCGGTGATGCGACGTATGCGACATACATTCTACATATAAAATAGCTTAGCTAACTTTCATAAGCAATCGTTTATATACTGTTTTCTAAAGTTTACACGAAGACAGAATATTGAAATTAAACACTTTTTACGAATCTGCTTTGAACATTAAAAACTTTAGAAACTAATATTTGCAACATTTAAAGCTTATATATACTTTTCAATCTGTATGTGAACGCACTTGTGGAGGAGCTCAGCAGCACACATGTCAGCTGCCATACTGATGAAGTCTGCCTTAATAATGTTAGTTACGCGGACGACATGATGCTACTGAGTGCCTCTGTAGGTGGACTGTCGCAGCTGCTTGACATTTGCGAAAAATATGCTAAACTCGGTTTGACCTGTGAAGAAAAGCGAGTGGATGATCTTTCAGGCTCGGGGAAGGTCCCTAAGTCAAACACCTAAACTTACTGAATAGCTGCCCCCCTAATAGAGTAGAACAATTTAAATACCTTGGGCACGTTTGGTCCGGGGTTAGAATCCCGGACCCGAAAGACAATGCGGATATTGAATGGGAGCGTAGGGCGTTGTCTGTCCGTGCGAATATGATAGTCCGCAGATTTGCTCGCTGTTCTAGAGGCGTCAAAATAACCCTGTTCAGGGCATTTTGCACGTCTTTCTACACGAGCAGTCTGTGGGTGAGCTGAGTTATACGCAGAAGCAGTACGGCGCCATACGCGTCCAATTTAATAATAATAATAATTTAGTTCTGTTGGGGCTGTCCCGCTTCTGTAGCGCATCAAAGATGTTCGCTGAAGCGTGCGTGGTTATTATTAATTGTTATTATCTTTCTATTTATTTGTATTGACATCAAAATTGTATTGTGATTTGTTTTATTTGGTTGTTATACAAAACGACTCGCGATAAATTTGTAATTATTTCTTGTGTGGGTCTATGTTGCTTAAATTTGAATAAATAAATTTGCTAAATGAAATGAAATGAAATGAAATGAAATGAAATGAAATGAAATGAATACTACATGTTGCAAATAAACAGGCATTTATTTTTGTTAGAAATAAAACTTTGATTTATATTATGTACGAATCGATTATCGAGATTCAATTTTGTTTGGTGGCATAATGGCCCCATCACTAGTTGTTCTTTTTTTTATACACTTGTCTCTGGAAAGCAAATATGGCTGGATCATAGGTTAATGTGTGTGAATAATTAAATAGTTTTATGTAGTAATAAGGGCATTTGGAGCCGTATTATTCTACTTAAGTGGATAGTGCAAATTGTGTGTGCGTCGTAAACTAATTGTTTCGGGAAAACAATTAGCCGGGATGCCGGCCACACCGCGGCTGAAATAAAAGGTATTTTTCGTGGGAAGTGCACTTTGGGGTAGTTTGGGTGTGTTTAGGGACCCTAGAAGACCCGGACTCGGATTCGGGCCCCATCGGATCATATGGATCCCGTTCAGGACGGCGGGAGCAGTCTGGAACTGTAAGTGAAATTTTTTCTTATTTGTAAGGTGTATTTCTAAGCAATAATTTTAGTGTCTGTTGTGGGTTTCCGCAACATTTTGGTAGCAGAGCGTGGTTAATACCGGACCTCTAGGTTAATCGGTGTAATTCTGTGTATTTTTTTGTTAGTTCGTAATAGGTTAAGCTCATTTTGTGTAAAATCGCACTTCCGGGACAGGTGCGGTTAAATTGTAAGGTTGGTAGTACCGTTGTTTTGTTCGTTCATTCATTTGGGCTGGGACATTTCTCAGAACGTTAATTTAATTTAATTTCGTTCAATTGAAAGCATCGAGTCGATTCGGATAATCGATTCCGTGTTTTCATTGACTCGTTTTAATTTTGTGTTTAGGTTTATTTAGTTTAAATTATTTATAATGACAGCGTCACGGCAGGAGTTGGCTCAGCAGCTCCGGTGGTTCACCGGGCTGCTTGCATTAGTAGATCGGCCTAACCGGGAGGACGCCTTGGAGACGCGTTCGAGGGAAATGCAGGCTCGTTTCTTGTTGGCCGAGCGGTCGGTAACCGCCCTATTGTCAACCGACCCGGTCGGGGAGAAGGAGCTGGCCCTCCACGCCCAATATGTCAAGGATCTGGAGCACATCCAAGACATCTACGACGAGGTCCTTCAGCGGGTGAAGGACATCGAGCGACTGCGGGAGGGGAAGCCTGTTGCGCGCCCCGCTTCGCTCCACACCCCTGGACCCAGCGCCATGGGAAGATTGGGTGCCCTGGAGGTCCCGCATTTCACCGGATGTATGCGGGACTGGGCTGGATTCCGGAACATGTTTTTGGCCTTGGTGGATACTCGGAAGGATTTCACCAAGGCCGAAAAGCTGGCATATCTCCGTTCCTTCCTAGACGGAGAACCCAGACAGCTCGTACAGCATCTGGAGCTGCAGGATGCGAGCTACGACACCGCCATGCAGCTGCTGGAGAAGCGGTACGAAAAGCCGCGTCTTCAGGCGGACGCGCACGTGACCCATCTGCTGGGATTGCCGAGGGTCAACCATAGGGCTCAGCTGAGGACGCAGCTGATCACCCCGCTCACAGTGTCCTTAAACGGGTTAAGGACGCTCGGACTGCCCGTCGACCAGTGGTCCTTCCTTCTTCTGCACATAGTTCTGGCCAAGTTGTCGCAGGAGATGAGGGACAAGTTCGAGCGGAATCGACTGGTCCACAAGGATCTCGGCAGCGTTCTGCCCACCATAGGGGAACTTCTGGAGTTCCTGGAAGAGGAGGCTGGCCTGCTGGAAAACCAGCTAGCCTCCCAGGAGGCTCCGACAAGTGCGCCGGCCCGCACTTCCGGAGTCTACGGCGCCCAGCCGCCACGCAACCCAGGGAAGGGTCGCGGCAGGCTGGTGGCTGCGGCCGCCATCAACCCCGGCTCTGGATGCCGGATTTGCGGACAGCAGCACTTGGAGCAGCTATGTCCAGCAATTCTCGGGCTGCCCACAAAAGAGCGCCGAAACCTCGTTCGGACACGAGGATTGTGTTATGCCTGCCTGGGAGGACATAGATACAATGAGTGTCCCCAGGTGAGGCCTTGCGATGTGTGCGGCGGACCGCACCATCGCTTACTGTGCACCCGTAGTGCTGAGGGCTCAGCACCGGTTCGGGAGAGGGGGTCTCCCACGGGTGGCGGTTTGGGGCCGGGGTCAACTCCGCCTCCGGAAAGACGGAGTCCGCCACGGCCGCCACACTACAACCCCTCGTACACCCCGGCTCAGGTGAGTTGGGGACCGCCGGAACGGAGCCGGGTTCTGGCTACAACCCGGCACCCGGCGCGACCAACACCAGGAGTTGGTGCCTCTAAGGGCCACTGGGTACAGGGAGCCCCACCTCCGGACCCAACACCCGGATACTCGTACGCGTATCCTCCGCCGCCGTTGCCGGAACAACAACGACGTGAGAACCGTCAACAGTTCTCACCGGTACTGCACGAGTACCCGAGGTTGGAATACCACCCACCCTATCACCGGTATGGTAGGGCACCTGGATACGCACCACCCCGGATGGTGGCCTGCACGCGTCCGACTTACTGGCCGAGTCATCACGGTTCGACAGGGTCGGCTGCTGGCTCTGACGCGTGACTAGCCTGTGGTCGGGCTACGTCGGAACCGAGGACGGTTCTTTTGCCCATCGCGCAGGTACGCGTTTGGGGACCTAGGGGGGACTTCGTCCGGATACGAGCCCTCCTAGACACTGGGGCACAGGGCTGCTTAATTACTACGAGGGTAGCGAGGCGCCTACGTCTGGAGTGCGCGCCTCCCTCAGCTCCGATTCGGGGAGTCGGAGATACAGAAGTGGGGGGTCTGTCCGGTCAGACCCACATTTCCTTCTCTCCTGTGCATTCCGCTTCGATACGGATTGCGGCGGCCGCGATCGTACTCGACAATCTGCTGGGTTGGCATCCACCGACAGACATTCCGCGGGACGCAATGCCTGACACATCAGGTCTCATGCTGGCAGACCCTCATTTCGAGGAGCCGGCTCCGGTGGACCTCATATTGGGAGCGGATGTACTGGGCTGGATCCTTTTAGGGCCTCAGCGGATTCTGGGCCGCTCTTCGTTGGTAGCTATACCTACCATCTTTGGACACATTTTAATGGGACCGGTTTTCGACCAGGAGACGCGGGATGTCTCACCTGTCGTCGCTACTACCTCCATCGCTAGGACGATGCAAAAATTCTGGGAACTGGAAGAGCCTCCCATGGTCTCCCGTCTGGATCCGGAGCATGTGGAGTGCGAAACCTTTTATAAGGATCACACACGCCGGATGGCGTCGGGTAGGATCGAAACTCGACTGCCTTTTATCGACTGTCCCCCTCTCTTGGGAAAATCGAGGGCGTTGGCAGAGAAACGACTCTTGTCCATGGAGCGTCGTATGTCTCGCGATCCGGTACTTCGGGAAAAGTATATCGAGTTCAAGCGAGAATACGAGGCCTTGGGGCATATGTCGCGGGTGACTGTCGACTGGACAACGACAGATCATTTTTTCTTGCCTCACCACGCGGTGTTGAAGGCATCATCTGGAAAACTACGGACTGTTTTTGACGGATCGGCACCGTCGTCGACTGGAGTTTCATTGAACCAATGTCTCCATTCTGGTCCGAAGTTACATCGGGACATTGTCGACATCATTTTAAATTTCCGAAGACACCAGGTGGTGATCGGTGCGGACATCCGGATGATGTTCCGCCAAACAGTAATACATCCTGCGGACAGGAGGTTTCAGTTAATACTCTGGAGGGAACGTTCGGAGGATCCCATCACCGTCTACGAGCTCAACACCAACACGTACGGCCTGAAGTCGAGTCCCTTCATTGCCATCCGGTCACTGCTGGAACTGGCGGAGCAGGAACGGGCTCGCTTTCCCCGGGCAGCCGCTGTACTGACACGTGACGTGTTCGTAGATGATATCTGCACAGGGGCAGCCTCTCTGGAGGAGGCGCTCATCATCAGGAATGAACTTATCGGACTCCTCGCGGCTGGTGGTTATGAGTTGAGAAAATGGTTATCCAACGAGCCACAGCTTCTGGTTGGGATTCCGGAAGATCACCAACAGAATCCTCAGCTATTCGAGGACGCAGGAGACCCGAACTCTATCGCCGTTTTGGGAATTAAATATCAGCCGGTTCACGATATTTTCACATTCCGGGTAGAACTGGAAACTACAAGAGTTTGGTCGAAAGGGACGGTCCTTTCCACCATCGCTCGGATGTTTGATCCAAATGGATGGATCAGCCCGTGCATTTTTATGGCGAAGTGTTTATTGCAAACACTGTGGACACTCGGAGTCTCGTGGGATGAGCCACTGGTAGGGCTCTCACTCGACACTTGGCTCGCTCTGATATCTACGATCGAGGCGATCAATCAGGTGGCGTTGCCGCGGCGGATCTTGCCGCGGGGCAAATACAGGGCAAGCCTACATGGCTTCTGCGATGCGTCAGAACGAGGGTATGCCGCAGTGGTGTATCTGCGAACGGTGGACTCGAAGGGTCGAGTCGCCGTCTCCTTGCTTCTGGCTAAAAGCAAGGTGGCTCCCCTCAAAACTAGGCTGACAATCCCGAAGCTGGAGCTTTGCGGGGCGCATCTATTGGCCAAACTGTTGTGCCACGTGCACAAGGAACTGACGTCTACGGTGGACATCCGGAATGTCTACGCCTGGTCTGACAGTCAGGTAGCTCTGGCATGGCTACGCGGGGCACCCCACGTATTGGAAACGTTTGTGGCCAATCGGGTATCTCAGGTACAGAACTCGGGCATCGAAATTTGTTGGAGGCACGTTCCCGGCCCCTGGAATCCTGCCGATTGTGCCTCTCGGGGCTGCACCGCGCCGGAATTGGTGCAGCATGCCCTCTGGTGGGGTCCAGAGTGGTTAAAGGAGGGTGAGTCATCATGGCCGGTCACCATGATCGATGGCTCTCTAGGGATGCTCCCTGGAATAAAAGTTTTGGTGACAACAAACGAGTCAAGGCCAGATCCGAACTGGTTGACGGCTCGATACAGCAAACTGGACAAATTGCTAGGAGTAACTTGCTGGATCCGGAGATTTCTACATAACTGCCGCCATCCAGACAAGAGGCAGTTATCACCCGTGGCGGGTGCTGAGGAACGCAGGAGTTCACTGTTGGCCCTGATACGGCTGGTTCAAGCTGACCGGTTCGAGGACGAACTGAAGATTTTGCGCGTCGGTCGCGCAAAGCTCAAGGGAGCGATCTCTCGGCTCAACCCATTTCTGGATGCGGATGGACTGTTACGCGTTGGAGGTCGCCTCAAAAATGCCGACCTGCCCTTCGGTAGCCGTCATCCTCTGCTACTCCCCAAAGGAGGACCTTTGGTAGAACTGGTGGTCTCGGATAGACACCTGAAAAACGCTCACGCGGGGTGTAATGCGTTACTGGCGATATTACAGAGGGAGTTCTGGATTTTGTCCTCTCGGAGAGTGGTTCGCAGCGTGTTATTTAAGTGTGTGGCTTGTTATCGGGTGAAGGCCTCCACTATGCAGCCACAGATGGGGGATCTCCCTTCTGACCGGGTTTGTCAGACTACTAGGCCGTTCGACGGGGTCGGTACGGATTTTGCTGGACCGTTTCTGGTGAAAACCACAGCCTATCGTAACACTAGGGTCACGAAAGCATACCTGTGCGTTTTTGTCTGCCTGGCCACTAAGGCCGTCCACCTGGAAGTGGTTTCGGCTCTGTCTACGGAAGCCTTTGTCGCCACGCTGGATCGTTTTGTTTCGCGACGGGGTTTACCTTCTCTCATTCAGTCCGACAACGGTACCAACTACAGAGGCACTGCCAACTACTTAAAAGATGTGAACGATTTTCTGGATAAAAATTGTAATAGCATAAGTCAAGCTCTCGCACAGCGGGGAATCACATGGCGATTTAGTGTGCCAGCCTGTCCCCACTGGGGCGGGATATTTGAAGCCGCGGTAAAATCGGCAAAAACCCACTTGCGCCGGGTAGTCGGGGAAACTACCCTCACGTATGAGGAACTTACAACTGTGTTTTGTAAGGTTGAGGCGGTTCTCAACTCGCGTCCGCTTTGTCCACTCTCCTCTGACGCAAATGACATGGAAGTCCTGACCCCTGGTCATTTTTTGGTCGGTCAGCCACTCACTGCCCTGCCTGAGTATCCCTGGAAGGATGAACGCAGACACCGGATGTCTCGTTTTCAAATGATACAACAAATGAGTCAGGACTTGTGGCGTCGTTGGTCACTGGAGTATCTGCATTTATTGCAGCAGCGTGTAAAGTGGACAGACCGGACGTCGCCCCCTTCGGAGGGGGATCTGGTTTTATTAAAAGAGGCTAATTTGCCATCGTTATTTTGGAGACGAGGTCGCATTTTAAAGTTAATCTGGGGCGCGGACGGGACTCCGCGTGTGGCGCAAGTGTTGGTTGATGGATCGGTGCTAAATCGCGCGGTCGCGACCTTAGCTCGATTACCGGTTGACTAGTTTAAGATTTCAGGCTAGAAAGCGGTACGTCCGCTTTGGGTGGCGGGATGTTGCAAATAAACAGGCATTTATTTTTGTTAGAAATAAAACTTTGATTTATATTATGTACGAATCGATTATCGAGATTCAATTTTGTTTGGTGGCATAATGGCACCATCACTAGTTGTTCTTTTTTTTATACACTTGTCTCTGGAAAGCAAATATGGCTGGATCATAGGTTAATGTGTGTGAATAATTAAATAGTTTTATGTAGTAATAAGGGCATTTGGAGCCGTATTATTCTACTTAAGTGGATAGTGCAAATTGTGTGTGCGTCGTAAACTAATTGTTTCGGGAAAACAATTAGCCGGGATGCCGGCCACACCGCGGCTGAAATAAAAGGTATTTTTCGTGGGAAGTGCACTTTGGGGTAGTTTGGGTGTGTTTAGGGACCCTAGAAGACCCGGAGCCGGATTCGGGCCCCATCGGATCATATGGATCCCGTTCAGGACGGCGGGAGCAGTCTGGAACTGTAAGTGAAATTTTTTCTTATTTGTAAGGTGTATTTCTAAGCAATAATTTTAGTGTCTGTTGTGGGTTTCCGCAACACTACATGTATACTGTATACTGTTTATAGTAAGGTGTAGCTTTGGTAGATGACATACTCGTAGATAGTTTTAAGAACCTATTAATATTTTTAGCTATATGGGATACGAGGAGCTCGATAGCGCAGTGGTTAAGAGCGTTTACGCCGCACACTAGCGCCGACAAGGAAAAAAAACAACTATTTGAATGAAGTAATTTAGCATTTTTACGTCACCTAATGAACATCTAACAGTTAAATACGGCGTTATAGTTAAAAGTGGAAGTTTATAGCTGTAACGTCTTATTTAACTAAACCATAACATGTCTGATGTTCATTAGGTGACGTAAAAATGCTAAATTACTTCATTAAAATAGTTTGTTGAGCATAATTTGATTTTCTATCTCTAATTACTAGATATGTTTTTTATTCATTGGCGGCGCTAGTGTGCGGCGTAAACGCTCTTAACGCGCCCGGTCTGCGAGTGCTGTGGTCAAGCAACTTTTGCGAAGGCCGGTCATCGGATGGGTGACCAAAAATGTATCATCTCGAGCTCCTCCGTGCTTTGGTAGGCACGTAAAGCCGTTGGTCCCGGCTGCATTAGCAGTCGTTAACAACCACCAATCCGCACTGTACCCGCGTGGTGGTTTATGGCCCGTTCTCCCTATCCATCCCTGGAAGGCTCGTGCCCCAGCAGTGGAGACATAAAATGAGCTGATGATGATGATGATGATGATATGGGATCGCAGAAAATTTTGTATACTGATCTCCAAACTTCAGTATGAAGATGTCATTAGATGATGATGATGAATAATATTTCTGCACAACGATTAAACTACTACATAACCTAGATGCTTATCGACCGCAGTCGAACTCTCATTGTCAGTGAATCAAAAGAAATAAGTACTAGGCAAGTCCCGTTAGTGCCTAACCTAGACGGCTAACAAGCAGCGCCGGGATTGAGGCGGGCGTCCATTAATCGCGACCCTCATCACGCGGCCTTAAGGCTAAGCCGCCTGTCGGGGGTTCGTTGCTTGATTATGGGCGCGTCGACAATGGAGTTCACCTTTGAGACGGTGAGACCGATTGATTGCATAAGATGCAAGGTGTTCTTGTAATGACAGATGTAAAAGGCTTTAATGTCGATAAAAGTACCTACATTGTAAATTTAGAACTATGTAATGGGTGTTTAAATGAGCGACTCGTTTGTCTAATAAGTCAGTTTAAATTTGAAATAACGGAAACCAAAATACTTCAAAAATAATTTGTGTTAAATATCTGTTTCTAACTCTAAACTTAAAATAATTAAGAACCTAAAACTGCTATGTACCTATTCTTACAATGGTCACTTTGAATAAGATCAAATTAAAAATATATAATTGTTGCAAATAAACAGGCATTTATTTTTGCTGGAAATAAAACTTTGATTTGTATTATGGACGGATCGATTTGGGAATCGATTATTGATATTCAATTTATTTAGTGGCATAATGGCCCCCTCACTAATTGTTCCCTTTTTTTTTTTGGTACTTGTTTCGGAAAAAACAACGGGGCTGTTTTATAGGTTATCGTGTGTTGATAATTAAATAGATTTTAAGCAGTAATAAGGGCATTTGGAGCCGTATTATTCAAATTAAGTGTATTGTGCAATCTGTGTCTTGTGTGTGTGTAAATCGTAAGCGAATCGCTTCGGGAGTACAATTCGCCATCCCATGGTTGGATGTCGGCGTCTTCGCTGCTGGAGAACAGGTATTTCCTCGGGGGAAAGTGCACTTTGGGGTAGCCGTTGGGTGTGATTAGGGAACCCGAGAAGACCCGGACTCGGATTCAGGCCCCATCAGACCATATGGATCCCGTTCTGAACGGCGGGAGCGGCATGGAACAGTGAGTGGATTTTGGAGATTTTTAGTTGAAACCTAATTCTAAACAGTAGCATAGTGTGTGTTGTGGGTTTCCGCAACATTTTGGTAGCAGAGCGTGGTTAATACCGGACCTCTAGGTTAATCGGTGTAATTTTGTGTATTTTTTTAGTTCGTAATAGGTTAAGCTCATTTCGTGTAAAATCGCACTTCCGGGACAGGTGCGGTTGAATTGTAAGGTTGGTAGTACCGTTGTTTTCGTTGTATTTGGGCTGGGACATTTCTCGGAACGTTAATTGTTATTTAATTTCTTTCAATTGAAAGCATCGAGTCGATTCGGGATAATCGATTCCGTGTTTTCGTTGACTCGTTTTAATTTTGTGTTTAGGTTTATTTAGTTTAAGTTATTTATAATGACAGCGTCACGGCAGGAGTTGGCTCAGCAGCTCCGGTGGTTCACCGGGCTGCTTGCATTAATAGATCGGCCTAACCGGGAGGACGCCTTGGAGACGCGTTCGAAAGAAATGCAGGGTCGTTTCTTGTTGGCCGAGCGGTCGGTAACCGCTCTATTGTCAACCGACCCGGTCGGGGAGAAGGAGCTGGCCCTCCACGCCCAATATGTCAAGGATCTGGAGCACATCCAAGACATCTACGATGAGGTCCTTCAGCAGGTGAAGGACATCGAGCGACTGCGGGAGGGGAAGCCTGTTGCGCGCCCCGCTTCGCTCCACACCCCTGGACCCAGCGCCATGGGAAGATTGGGTGCCCTGGAGGTCCCGCATTTCACCGGATGTATGCGGGACTGGGCTGGATTCCGGAACATGTTTTTGGCCTTGGTGGATACTCGGAAGGATTTCACCAAGGCCGAAAAGCTGGCATATCTCCGTTCCTTCCTAGACGGAGAACCCAGACAGCTCGTACAGCATCTGGAGCTGCAGGATGCGAGCTACGACACCGCCATGCAGCTGCTGGAGAAGCGGTACGAGAAGCCGCGTCTTCAGGCGGACGCGCACGTGACCCATCTGCTGGGATTGCCGAGGGTCAACCATAGGGCTCAGCTGAGGGCGCAGCTGATCACCCCGCTCACCGTGTCCTTAAACGGGTTAAGGACGCTCGGACTGCCCGTCGACCAGTGGTCCTTCCTTCTTCTGCACATCGTTCTGGCCAAGTTGTCGCAGGAGATGAGGGACAAGTTCGAGCGGAATCGACTGGTCCACAAGGATCTCGGCAGCGTTCTGCCCTCGATAGGGGAACTTCTGGAGTTCCTGGAAGAGGAGGCTGGCCTGCTGGAAAACCAGCTAGCCTCCCAGGAGGCTCCGACAAGTGCGCCGGCCCGCACTTTCGGAGTCTACGGCGCCCAGCCGCCACGCAACCCAGGGAAGGGTCGCGGCAGGCTGGTGGCTGCGGCCGCCATCAACCCCGGTTCTGGATGCCGGGTTTGCGGACAGCAGCTCTTGGAACAGCTATGTCCAGCAATTCTCGGGCTGCCCACAAAAGAGCGCCGAAACCTCGTTCGGACACGAGGATTGTGTTATGCCTGCCTGGGAGGACATAGGTATAATGAGTGTCCCCAGGCGAGGCCTTGCGATGTGTGCGGCGGACCGCACCATCGCTTACTGTGCACCCGTAGTGCTGAGGGCTCAGCACCGGTTCGGGAGAGGGGATCTCCCACGGGTGGCGGTTTGGGGCCGGGGTCAACTCCGCCTCCGGAAAGACGGAGTCCGCCACGGCCGCCATACTACAACCCCTCGTACACCCCGGCTCAGGTGAGTTGGGGACCGCCGGAACGGAGCCAGGTTCTGGCTACAACCCGGCACACGGCGCGACCAACACCAGGAGTTGGTGCCTCTAAGGGCCACTGGGTACAGGGAGCCCCACCTCCGGACCCAACACCCGGATACTCGTACGCGTATCCTCCGCCGCCGTTACCGGAACAACAACGACATGAGAACCGTCAACAGTTCTCACCGGTACTGCACGAGTACCCGAGGTTGGAATACCACCCACCCTATCACCGGTATGGTAGGGCAGCTGGATACGCACCACCCCGGATGGTGGCCTGCACGCGTCCGACTTACTGGCCGAGTCATCACGGTTCGACAGGGTCGGCTGCTGGCTCTGACGCGTGACTAGCCTGTGGTCGGGCTACGTCGGAACCGAGGATGGTTCTTTTGCCCATCGCGCAGGTACGCGTTTGGGGACCTAGGGGGGACTTCGTCCGGATACGAGCCCTCCTAGACACTGGGGCACAGGGCTGCTTAATTACTACGAGGGTAGCGAGGCGCCTACGTCTGGAGTGCGCGCCTCTCTCAGTTCCGATTCGGGGAGTCGGAGAAACAGAAGTGGGGGGTCTGTCCGGTCAGACCCACATTCTCTTCTCTCCTGTGCATTCCGCTTCGATACGGATTGCGGCGGTCGTGATCGTACTCAACAATCTGCTGGGTTGGCATCCACCGACAGACATTCCGCGGGACGCAATGTCTGACACATCAGGTCTCATGCTGGCAGACCCTCATTTCGAGGAGCCGGCTCCGGTGGACCTCATATTGGGAGCGGATGTACTGGGCTGGATCCTTTTAGGGCCTCAGCGGATTCTGGGCCGCTCTTCGTTGGTAGCTATACCTACCATCTTTGGACACGTTTTAATGGGACCGGTTTTCGACCAGGAGACGCGGGATGTCTCACCTGTCGTCGCTACTACCTCCATCGCTAGGACGATGCAAAAATTCTGGGAACTGGAAGAGCCTCCCATGGTCTCCCGTCTGGATCCGGAGCATGTGGAGTGCGAAACATTTAATAAGGATCACACACGCCGGATGGCGTCGGGTAGGATCGAAACTCGACTGCCCTTTATCGACTGTCCCTCTCTCTTGGGAAAATCGAGGGCGTTGGCAGAGAAACGACTCTTGTCCATGGAGCGTCGTATGTCTCGCGATCCGGTACTTCGGGAAAAGTATATCGAGTTCAAGCGAGAATACGAGGCCTTGGGGCATATGTCGCGGGTGACTGTCGACTGGACAACGACAGATCATTTTTTCTTGCCTCACCACGCGGTGTTGAAGGCCTCATCTGGAAAACTACGGACTGTTTTTGACGGATCGGCACCGTCGTCGACTGGAGTTTCATTGAACCAATGTCTCCATTCTGGTCCGAAGTTACATCGGGACATTGTCGACATCATTTTAAATTTCCGAAGACACCAGGTGGTGATCGGTGCGGACATCCGGATGATGTTCCGCCAAACAGTAATACATCCTGCGGACAGGAGGTTTCAGTTAATACTCTGGAGAGAACATTCGGAGGATCCCATCACCGTCTACGAGCTCAACACCAACACGTACGGCCTGAAGTCGAGTCCTTTCATTGCCATCCGGTCACTGCTGGAACTGGCGGAGCAGGAACGGGCTCGCTTTCCCCGGGCAGCCGCTGTACTGACACGTGACGTGTTCGTAGATGATATCTGCACAGGGGCAGCCTCTCTGGAGGAGGCGCTCATCATCAGGAATGAGCTGATCGGATTCCTCGCGGCTGGTGGTTATGAGTTGAGAAAATGGTTATCCAACGAGCCACATCTTCTGGTTGGGATTCCGGAAGATTACCAACAGAATCCTCAGCTATTCGAGGACGCAGGGGACCCGAACTCTATCGCCGTTTTGGGAATTAAATATCAGCCGGTTCACGATATTTTCACATTCCGGGTAGAACTGGAAACTACAAGAGTTTGGTCGAAAAGGACGATCCTTTCCACCATCGCTCGGATGTTTGATCCAAATGGATGGATCAGCCCGTGCATTTTTATGGCGAAGTGTTTATTGCAAACACTGTGGACACTCGGAGTCTCGTGGGATGAGCCACTGGTAGGGCTCTCACTCGACACTTGGCTCGCTCTGATCTCTACGATCGAGGCGATCAATCAGGTGGCGTTGCCGCGGCGGATCTTGCCGCGGGGCAAATACAGGGCAAGCCTACATGGCTTCTGCGATGCGTCAGAACGAGGGTATGCCGCAGTGGTGTATCTGCGAACGGTTGACTCGAAGGGTCGAGTCGCCGTCTCCTTGCTTCTGGCTAAAAGTAAGGTGGCTCCCCTCAAAACTAGGCTGACAATCCCGAAGCTGGAGCTTTGCGGGGCGCATCTATTGGCCAAACTGTTGTGCCACGTGCACAAGGAACTGACGTCTACGGTGGACATCCGGAATGTCTACGCCTGGTCTGACAGTCAGGTAGCTCTGGCATGGCTACGCGGGGCACCCCACGTATTGGAAACGTTTGTGGCCAATCGGGTATCTCAGGTACAGAACTCGGGCATCGAAATTTGTTGGAGGCACGTTCCCGGCCCCTGGAATCCTGCCGATTGTGCCTCTCGGGGCTGCACCGCGCCGGAATTGGTGCAGCATGCCCTCTGGTGGGGTCCAGAGTGGTTAAAGGAAGGTGAGTCATCATGGCCGGTCACCATGATCGATGGCTCTCTAAGGATGCTCCCTGGAATAAAAGTTTTGGTGACAACAAACGAGTCAAGGCCAGATCCGAATTGGTTGACGGCTCGATACAGCAAACTGGACAAATTGCTAGGTGTAACTTGCTGGATCCGGAGATTTCTACATAACTGCCGCCATCCAGACAAGAGGCAGTTATCACCCGTGGCGGGTGCTGAGGAACGCAGGAGTTCACTGTTGGCCCTGATACGGCTGGTTCAAGCTGACCGGTTCGAGGACGAACTGAAGATTTTGCGCGTCGGTCGCGCAAAGCTCAAGGGAGCGATCTCTCGGCTCAACCCATTTCTGGATGCGGATGGACTGTTACGCGTTGGAGGTCGCCTCAAAAATGCCGACCTGCCCTTCGGTAGCCGTCATCCTCTGCTACTCCCCAAAGGAGGACCTTTGGTAGAACTGGTGGTCTCGGATAGACACCTGAAAAACGCTCATGCGGGGTGTAATGCGTTACTGGCGATATAACAGAGAGAGTTCTGGATTTTGTCCTCTCGGAGAGTGGTTCGCAGCTTGTTATTTAAGTGTGTGGCTTGTTATCGGGTGAAGGCCTCCACTATGCAGCCACAGATGGGGGATCTCCCTTCTGACCGGGTTTGTCAGACTACTAGGCCGTTCGACGGGGTCGGTACGGATTTTGCTGGACCGTTTCTGGTGAGAACCACAGCCTATCGTAACACTAGGGTCACGAAAGCATACCTGTGCGTTTTTGTCTGCCTGGCCACTAAGGCCGTCCACCTGGAAGTGGTTTCGGCTCTGTCTACGGAAGCCTTTGTCGCCACGCTGGATCGTTTTGTTTCGCGACGGGGTTTACCTTCTCTCATTCGGTCCGACAACGGTACCAACTACAGAGACACTGCCAACTACTTAAAAGATGTGAACGATTTTCTGGATAAAAATTGTAATAGCATAAGTCAAGCTCTCGCACAGCGGGGAATCACATGGCAATTTAGTGTGCCAGCCTGTCCCCACTGGGGCGGGATATTTGAAGCCGCGGTAAAATCGGCAAAAACCCACTTGCGCCGGGTAGTCGGGGAAACTACCCTCACGTATGAGGAACTTACAACTGCGTTTTGTAAGATTGAGGCGGTTCTCAACTCGCGTCCGCTTTGTCCACTCTCCTCTGACGCAAATGACATGGAAGTCCTGACCCCTGGTCATTTTTTGGTCGGTCAGCCACTCACTGCCCTGCCTGAGTATCCCTGGAAGGATGAACGCAGACACCGGATGTCTCGTTTTCAAATGATACAACAAATGAGTCAGGACTTGTGGCGTCGTTGGTCACTGGAGTATCTGCATTTATTGCAGCAGCGTGTAAAGTGGACAGACCGGACTTCGCCCCCTTCGGAGGGGGATCTGGTTTTATTAAAAGAGGCTAATTTGCCATCGTTATTTTGGAGACGAGGTCGCATTTTCAAGTTAATCTGGGGCGCGGACGGGACTCCGCGTGTGGCGCAAGTGTTGGTTGATGGATCGGTGCTAAATCGCGCAGTCGCGACCTTAGCTCGATTGCCGGTTGACTAGTTTAAGATTTCAGGCTAGAAAGCGGTACGTCCGCTTTGGGTGGCGGGATGTTGCAAATAAACAGGCATTTATTTTTGCTGGAAATAAAACTTTGATTTGTATTATGGACGGATCGATTTGGGAATCGATTATCGATATTCAATTTATTTAGTGGCATCACTAATTGTTCTCTTTTTTTTTTGGTACTTGTTTCGGAAAAAACAACGGGGCTGTTTTATAGGTTATCGTGTGTTGATAATTAAATAGATTTTAAGCAGTAATAAGGGCATTTGGAGCCGTATTATTCAAATTAAGTGTATTGTGCAATCTGTGTCTTGTGTGTGTGTAAATCGTAAGCGAATCGCTTCGGGAGTACAATTCGCCATCCCATGGTTGGATGTCGGCGTCTTCGCTGCTGGAGAACAGGTATTTCCTCGGGGGAAAGTGCACTTCGGGGTAGCCGTTGGGTGTGATTAAGGAACCCGAGAAGACCCGGACTCGGATTCAGGCCCCATCAGACCATATGGATCCCGTTCTGGACGGCGGGAGCGGCATGGAACTGTGAGTGGATTTTGTGGATTTTAAGGTGTAACCTAATTTTAAACGGTAGCAGATAGTGTGAATAGTGATTTTCGTTTTATTAAGTATTAAACTAAGGTACAAATAAGCATAGCTCCGTACGCAGCACAGCCCGACACATCTATCTACATGCCAAACCGGTCTTGGGCCCGCACGGCACAATACATCTAACGTCAACAATCACAATTAAAAGATTCTATGAATTTCAATGAGTGAAACAGAGAGCGACTTTGTGTGTAAAACTAAGAATCAACTAATCAAAAAGCTATTAAACTTTAAAAACAAATTAACACATTAAACTTTTCACGTGTGTAGTAGAATCATAGAAGCAAGTACTCCTTAACAGATGCTGTGTAGCGCGCGACCTTGTACAGAACCTTAGTCATCGCGACAGAGATGTAATTAAGCTGAGCGCGGCCGCAGCGCCATCTTGGGAATGGAGATAGGATCTTAAAGCGGCGTGCCACGGGCTTATAAGGAACCTGACTCTGCTTTGATGTGCATTCAATCCTTACTGTTCAAACGTAGCGATGAAATGTAATGTTGATAACATATATTGTGTGGCAATAGCTATTATTAACCCAGTTGTTACTACCGATCGTTATAACGATCAAAACATGTAATGTGAGTTTACATTTTTTTCAAAGAAATTATTAGTAGTTTTCTGGACTACTCAAATGTCCATAAGATGTGAGATCAGAAATATTTTAGTAACAACTATGTTAACAAGATTAAACCGATATTTGTTGCTTTTGACATAAATAGGCCTATTATACCTTAGGCTATACCTTAGGGCTTTGAGGCCAAGGTATCCTCAAAATATTACCAACTGGCTGTCTTACCTCTAACTGTCGGAACACAACAATGCTACTGACATTGTCGATTAAAAACCACATCTAGATTATGAGGTGGTAGCTAGCCAGACTCAGAATAAACGTTACCAACCAAACAGAGTACAGTAAAATGGAGTTACTTTTGAATCACGTATAACATTAATAGCAGCTATAGAATCAAAGATACACAAATAAAAAAACATTATTGTAACATTTGACATCGCACCTTAGTAATAACCAATTTTAACACTATATTCTAAAAATATTTATTTGAAACAAGATAATAATAAAACTACTTAAAATTAAACTTACAAACAACTATAAACTATATCTACTATTAACTATAAATAAAAAAAAATAAAAAAAAATGGGTCAGGTATTACATCATTTTATAACTATAAAATAAATAACGATAAAGTCATTTACACACAAAAGGGTTGAAATCAATATTACAATAGAAAATAGAGTATAGAATTAACAATGACGTATATTATTTTACAAATTATAAAGAGAATGCAGTAAAAACTCATTATTCCTTTCACTTCCCCTAAAGAATACATTTGACATATCAAAATGACATTTGATAGTCAAATAACACAATATGTCACATATATATTATTAATAGTATGTCATGTTCATAATATCGCTTACAGAATTCACAAAATGGCGCGAACTTGCGCGCTTCCCCGACTTCCTGTTTCACACTTCCGTCCCATTTTACGAAATCACTCCCACAAATTGCAAGAAAGCGAGCGGAAACATATTACACATCAATAATTATGACTATGACCACACTTTATTCAAAAGTAGCCCTGTTCTACCGTACATTGATATGAACCTTCGTTTCGAATCAGGCACAAAACTTATCGGTCTGAAACCGGTAGTATAATCACTAGTCTACATAAGCGATGTAAATGATGTATTTATAATAAAGTTTGACGTCACATTTTGAACACCTTATATAAAATTTAAGAAAATGTAGACATATTCCCCCCCGGACCGCTCACTGAGTGCACGCGAACACTACCGCTTTAATGTTTAATTATTTTAAATTTAAAATCAAAATTTAAGCAAGTAAATTCTGCCGTTAAATTAGGAGCGCATAACAGAAGAGGAGGTCGCGCTGCTTACAAGTTACGTCGATCAAAACCCGAGGCCCCCACTCTACTCCACCATACGTCGTGACCGACAGGTATCGCTCGTAGCGGGCGGTTACGAACTTGCTACGGCCACACCTCTGTTACACTACGGCAACTGCAACGTAGCGATACCTCCACTGCGCTCTTAGCACCCTGGTACTTTTTCGACTATTGAACGCTTAAGAAATCGCAACCGGAGCGCAAAATCATCAGAAGGATCATCGCCAAGAAACAAAACTCTGCTATCCTGGTACCGCACGCACAGCTGTAAGTCACACCTACTAATTACTACTACTCATTCATACTTACGTACGTTGACCCCTCCTACTGCGCTGAACCGGACCACCCGCTGCGCTGCAATTGGTGAATGCAACTGTTGACACTGCCAACTGCGCTCGCGCATTCACCTTCATTTTCTTACCGGAATATAAGGGCCTGTTTATACTGACCGTTTTGAAAAAAAAAAAAAAAAATTATAATGGCTTTTTTGAATAAATCTTCCTCGGAATCCGATGTTAATGCGATTACCACAAACCAAGACGAACTTATTACGCCACCGTCCTTCGTTGCGTCCCGCTGCAAAAGGAAAAGAGCTGAGGAGGATCTTAGTGCTGACTTAAAAGCGTAATAGGCAGAACCTGGGGCATGAAACCAGCGATGGCACTATGGATATACAGGGCAATAATAATGCCAAGAATCCTACATGGAGCTATCGTATGGTGGCACAGAGCCGCAGTGGGGAGAAACAAGGCAGAGTTAGACAAAGTCCAAAGGCTAGCGGCCCTAGTGACTACGGGCGCGATGAGGACCACACCTACAGCCGCGCTCGAGATCCTGCTGGGGCTGAATCCCCTGGACTTAGAAATAAAGAGCGGCGGAACAATGGTTCAAGCTAAGAAGCACTGGCATATGGACCGGGAACTTCACGGATAAGGGTCACGCCAGTATAGGTAAACAATATGAAGATAGGTTGTCAATGATCCTTTCCAACAACGACTTAATACGAAAGGAAAGGATTTTTGACAAAAAATATAGAATACATATAGGTTCAAGAGAGGACTGGAGCGTAGAAACTGATGGCATCATTTGCTATACAGACGGCTCCAGAAAGGAGTCGACAAAGCTCTCTGGATCTGGCGTGTACATTAAATGTGCAGACGGGACGGAGATAGCCAAGTCGATACCGTTAGGAAGATTCGCTAGTGTCTTCCAGGCGGAAATATACGCAATAATGGCATGCGCTGAGATAGCTGAACACCTCACTATTACAGGAAAGATGGCTATCTACAGCGACAGCCAAGCGACGCTGAAGGCACTAGGCAAAGAAGAGACGACATCAGAAATTGTCAGAGAATGCAAGGAATCATTAAAAAGGCTGGCTGAGAGAACGGACTCAGGTCCGTTCTCTCAGCCCACGCTATCGTCAGCGATAGCGTGGGTTCCCGGACACGAGGGAAACACGGGAAACGAACAGGCTGACGAACTAGCCAGAAAGGGAGCAGATGAAAACTTGGTGGGCCCGGAACCTCGGCTGCCAATAGCGCACAACATCACCAAGGGAGTAATCAGTCACAATATTACATCAGAAACCAACAGAAGATGGAGGTCCTCGAATGGTATGAGACAATCGAAGATCTTCATCAAGGGAATGGATAAGAAAAAGACTAGCAAACTAATGGGACTCTCCAGAGAGAACATGAGGCTAGTCATTGAAGTCATAACAGGACACTGTCGACTGAACAGACATATGACAGTGATAGGAGTGAAAACCGACCCCATATGCCCGGAGTGCATGGAAAGCGAGGAGACCAGCCTCCACCTACTAGCCGAGTGCCCTATGTATTCGCTGGCAAGATGGGAGCTCTGGGGATCGGATAGACTACACATAGAGGACCTAAAGGATCTGAAGGTGGAACAGATAGCAAGATTCACCAAAGAGACCAAAAGATTCGACGGGGCGCCGTGAAAGCTGGATGAACCTTAACTCCCTTAAAAGGGAGAACGGGGAAAAGGATGAAGTGGCCCGCAACAACGCGGGTGGATCGTCCGTTCGGCTGGCGACGTCCCCATAAGAAATAATAATAGTGCTGACTTTCTCGGCTTTAAAGAGGAAATCAAAAATTTAATCATTTCTATGAAGAAGGAACACGGAGAAGAACTGAAAAAGATTGCCCCAACATTATCAGAAATACAGCAGACTAACAGAAATATAGAAAATTCAGTTTCTTTTTTGACCGCACAAAATGAAGAGTATAAGCGGGAAATTGAAAAATTACAAGGTCAAGTTAAGGAAGACAGAGAACACATTGTTTTTCTGGAAGAAAAAATAGAAGAAATGCAAAGAGGTATGCGGAAAACTTGTTTTGAAATAAAGAATGTTCCTAAAAAATCGACTGAGCAAAAAGAAGACTTGATTGAAATGGTGACCTGCTTATCCAAAACCATAGGATGTGAATTGAACAAATCCGAAATTAAGGATATATACAGAGTTCGTGGAAAGAAAGAAGGTACACCAAACACACCCATTGTTGTTGAGACAACATCTACATTGTTGAAAAATGATATACTGAAGCTGTGCAAACATTTTAATATCAAACACAAGGCCAAAATCTGTGCTAAACATCTGGGATTCCGGACTGCAGAGGACACTCCTGTGTTTATATCGGAAAACCTGACCCCCAAATCATCTAGACTGCACTTCCTGGGGAGAGATCTCGTGAAGACCAAGGCCTACAAGTTTTGCTGGACGGCATACGGGAAAGTTTACGTCAGGAAAGATGAGAATTCTCCAATAATTCTTATTAGGAATGAATCCCAGGTACAGCAGTTGATACAAAAAGTATGACTAGATCTGGCTTTAATAGTTTTAATTATTATGAATATTTCTGTTATTTTTTACTTTATAATCAATTATACACAACCTCGTATATGTGAAACAGAAACATAGGTGCAGTGTTAAAGAAATAATTATCAACCATGCTTCGTGTTTGCAAGTCACACTTTGCAATCTTGTAATACTTTGTATATATCGCTCTCCGTCTAACCGGAATGCAGATAACTTCATTTTTTCTCTGAACACCCACCTAGACTCAATAAAGAGTAATAAAAATATTGTAATAACTGGTGACATAAATATAAACATAATTAATAATTTTAATGAACAATCTTATGAACGTAGTAATAGACTATCCTACCTCAATATGCTGGCTATGCATGGTCTACTTCCGGGTCATACTTTGTCAACTAGAGAAAAAAATTGCCTTGATCACATTATATTAAAATTAGAGGAAAGGAACAATTCGGCATCTATTATAGTTTTTGACACAACTATCACTGATCATGAAATGGTATTCTTAAAAGTCTGTAATATAGGGAAAGTGAACAAATGCTGTAAAGTGAAAACCATTGTCAATTACGAACAAGCGCTACTTGATTTAAAAAACTGTAACTTCTTAAACTTATTAAACTATGATAACCCTACTATTCTAATTACCGAAATCATCAATAAAATAAAGAAATGCCTACTAGATAACACCATCACAAAATCAATTACTAATAAAGAACGTATCATCAAACCATGGATTACTTTAGGTATCCTTAGATGTATTCGCAATCAAAATAACATGCAAAGAAAAGCACGTGCTGATCCTCATAACATAATTTTGAATATTACTTATAAAAGATATCGCAACCATTGTAACAATTTAATTAAAAATTTAAAAAGAAATTATTATCTGAAACTAGCAATAGCTCTAAAAAATTATGGAATACAATAAATAATATAACCTACCGTAATAAGATTAAAACACAAAGTTTAGAATTACTAGAAACACAATCATCCCCGCAACAGTCTGTTAATTTAGTTAATGAATTCTTCGTAAATATAGGTAAAGCTCTAGCTGACGAAATAAGTTTAACAACAACTTCACAAAGCAATCAGATTGATGATTCCTACACAGTACAGACGACTTCTTTCGTGCTTCTAGAAACTGATACCGAAGAAGTCTACTCAATACTAATGAGCCTTAAATCTGAGAGCGCCCCGGGCTGGGACACCATATCCACTCGATTCCTAAAGATGGCCCATGAATTAGTAGTTCCAGTAATTACACAATTGGCTAACCTTTGTTTCGCACAAGGTACATTCCCTTCAGCTCTCAAATATGCAATAATAACACCCGTGCACAAAAACGGGGACAAACAAGACGTATCAAATTACAGACCTATATCTGTACTTACGTCTATCTCGAAAATAATTGAAAAATTATTAAATAAGAGACTTATCAATTATCTAGAGAAGTTTGACATAATTTCAGACTCACAATATGGGTTTAGACAGGGATTGTCGACAGAGGACGCAGTTATAGGACTAACATCACATGTCGTAAAAGTGGTTGATGATGGAAAAAAATGTATTGCTGTCTTCCTCGACTTAAAAAAAGCCTTCGACACGGTCTCCGTCCCTACGTTGGTACGCAGACTTGAAAGCACAGGTTTCAGAGGAACTGCACTGGCACTACTTACTGATTATTTAAGTAACCGTAGGCAAGCAGTTAAAATAGGTCAGTACATCAGTGAATCATCTGAAGTGACCTATGGAGTTCCACAGGGAAGTGTATTGGGACCCACCTTGTTCCTAATATATATCAACAGCTTATGTAACATAAAAATACAAAACGGTAAAGTTTTCTCCTACGCTGACGATACGGCTGTTGTTTTTACAGGCCCAACGTGGGAATTGGTACGTCAATCTGCAGAAACAGGTCTCGCCGAGATAGCTAGCTGGTTGAAAACCAACCTCTTAACACTAAACATCAATAAAACTAATTATATAGCATTCTCAAAATACAAAAATACACAACCTAATCTTGAACTAAATCTAAAAATTCATAACTGTAATAAAATGAACCCTTTCTGCTCATGTAACAATATAAAAAAAGTTGAAAATTTAAAATACCTCGGGGTAGTAATTGACCAAAGGCTGACTTGGCATGCTCACTTGGAGCTTTTGATTGCAAGAACCAGAAAAATGATGTGGGTTTTTAAGACTCTGAGACACATTGCTGACAAAAAGCTTCTTAAGCAAATTTACATCTCCCTGGCCGAATCAGTCTTGGTGTATTGCATCCCGCTTTGGGGTGGAGCCACTAAGACGAAGTTCATAGAGTTGGAGAGAGCTCAGAGATCACTACTAAAAGTAATGTACTTGAAACCATACAGATATCCAACTGCTAGCTTGTACAATCTATGTGAGCTTCTCTCGGTTAGACAGCTGTATATTCTTAACACTGTTTTAAGAACACACAAATTACAAACTTACGATCCTAGCAAACTGGCTCAAAGAAGATAACATGCGGTGGCACCGGTGGTCACCGTGAAGTCGGCGTTTGCCATGAGACAGTTCCGATACCACACAGCCTATTTGTACAACGCGATTAACAAAATATTAAATATCACCCACACACACACACCCAAACACACACACACACACACACACACACATACACGCACACACACACACACATCTTTTACTTATTTTTTATATTTTTTTCTCTATTTTTTCATGTTTATAAAAATATAACTCTAAGATAAAGTTTCTTTACCCTGGAGCATTAAAATGTTACCACATTGTTATGGAAGAGCAGGATCTCCTAAAACAGGTACTTAGTACTTAACTGGAGATCTCTACTACTGATAAAAATTTTGTAATCTCCAATACTGAATAAAGAATTTTGTATTTTTATTTTTTTTTTGTATATAAACGAGTAACAACTAGTATCAAATATTTCAAATCTGTGGCGGTGGAGCCGTTTCGTGTACCGAGCAGCTCGCCGCGTCACGTCAAGTCCGCGTCACGTCGCAACCCCAAAACACGCGAGCAGCGAGAGCGGCGTTATTAAAATTGTTCAGGGACAAGAGCCTCAGCTCCCGTTAAATGAAATGCTCACAGCGCCAACATTACGGTGGCTTATTATAAACACCAACGAGATTTAAGCGAGCAAGACAAAATGCTCTATTGTTTTGTCATATTATGCTGTAACAACAGACATTTTTCAACATTTGTGTTTTTGTAATTTGTTCGCAACAAAATTTGCGTTAAAATTATATAAACAAAACAAAAACATTTTATAAATAGCTTGCCTACTTCTTAACTGATCTTTAGTATTTGTAAAAAAAAATTTTATTTTTTTTTATTTTAACAGGAGGCAAACGAGCAGGCGGGTCACCTGATGGAAAGTAATCACCGCCGCCCGTGGACACCCGCAAAAACAAAGTTATCACAGATGCGTTGCCAACCTTGGAAAGGAGTTGGATCTTGAGGAGGAAGTAGGAATTGGGAGGGGGGAGGGGTGAGAGATGGGCCTCCAGTACTTTCACTCACCGGACGAAACACAACAGCAACGAGTGCCGTTGTTTCACGCCGATATTCTGTGAGAGGGTGGTGTTACGCCGGGCGAGCCAGCCCATTTCGTGCTGCAACGCAGCGTGGCTCTACCACTCAGACAGTGTTACTCATTTAGCACCACCCAGGGGTCACGTGTAGGGTATTTATTATGATCGGATGTTAATGACGGTAGTTGTTGACATTGATTGGGCGCCTTTGGATTTCAAAGTAAAAAGTAAATAGTGTTGAATAATTTCGGCGGGCTGGTTAGAATCACGATAGCTCAATTGGGAGAGCACCTGACCCGGTATGTCAGAAGGGTGCAGGTTCAAATCCTGCTCGTGGAAATTTTTTCAACATTTGTGTTTTTGTAATTTGTTCGCAACAAAATTTGCGTTAAAAATTATATAAACAAAACAAAAACATTTTAACAGAGCAATGAGATCAATTTTAACCGCCTGTGTGGCGTAGTCATTACCAGCTCGGGGACTCGTGCCGTCCCTACTATTGATGGAAACACCTTGCGAAGAACGGGCCATAGACCACCATGCGGGCCCAGTGCGAATTGGTGGTTGTTACGACTGCTAATGCAGCCGAGACCAACGGTTTTCCGAAGCATAGAGGAGGTTCAAGGTTCGAAGTTTTGAGATGATTTGGTCAACCATCCGATGACCATCCTTTACGAAAGATGATTAATTTCAGCAATCGCAGACCAAGCGTGTTAACCACTGCGCCATCGAGCTCCTCCTGTGGTCTAGTGGTTAACCCGTATCCACAGACCATATAGCCATTTGGTCGGGGCCTTATCAGGCCCAGGCTTTGATTCTTAGCGAGGAGTTCATGTTAATCATTTGGTGGTTGGCTTGTTATTGTCTCTTTGTACGCCCGACTAGCAAATACCACATTTATAAAATTTATAATTGTGGGAGTGATTTTGTAGAAATGTGACGGAAGTATCGTAACATGTGAAGGAAGTAGGTCGTAACAGTGTGATACAATTTGTGGGAGTGATTTCGTAGAAAAAATTTCTAAACTACAATGCTATTATTGAGCTTATATTATCGGGCTTTGAGACTGGGACGCACGAGACAAGATAAACCGCGGCCCTTATTGGTCAAATTTCAGTCTGAGTCGGTACGTGACAATATTTGGTTTGCAAAAACTGGGTTTAAAGGTTCCGGTGTGACTGTTTCTGAGTTCTTAACGAGGGCTCGGCATGGTGTCTTCAAGGCGGCTCGTGAGAAACTTGGCGTGTCTAAATGCTGGACGCGCGAAGGGCGTATTCTCGGTCTGGACGGTGAAGGAAAGCGGCACGTTATTACATCCGTGGCAGATGTCGAGAGGCTCAGTTCAACACCAGCTGTTTATTCCGGGAGGCAGACTGTCCCTCGCGCTGCCAGTCCTGCTGAAGCGGTCTCAGTGTCTTCCGCCGTCACTAGGGCTAAACGGGCTGCTCCTGCAAGAAGAAAATAAGAAACTAAGTACCCTTTTTGATTGTCTTTCCAGGATATTGTGCTTTTGTTTTTCTAAATTGCTATTCTGAAAATTTATTTTTCATTGTAAAGTAGTAGTAGTAGCAGCACTTACCTACTTTGAAGTGTAACAGCACATATTTGTATTGCCCTTTCGGTAGCGCGTTGGATGTTGTTGTTTTGCTTATAGTATGCATAATTAGCTTTTGTTTACATGTAACAAGGTTTTCTTATTTGTTTGCTTACTTGCTCCTTCTAATTTAATAATATAATCCTTGTTTTACTTAATAAGAAGCAAGGCGTAAAAAAGCTAAAGAATGTTAGAATTTTCAGTTGTCATGTCTGTCAGTGTCATGTCTGTCAGTGTCATGTCATAAACATGTCAGATGTACCTATAACTTTATGTTGTCTTGTCTATTGTAATGTGATTTTAATTTTAATTTTTATATTTTTTTTTTAGTAACTGTTACGAATCACTTGATACAAAAGTATCGAGTGATATTCGCATTTTTATATCTTTGCTGTTTCTGCCTTGCTTTTATTATTTATTTATTTTTGTTTTTTTTTGTATTATTTAGTTTTTGTGTGTGTACTTCTCAATTGCTTCCATTATTTTACAATGTATTATTAATGTTTTGGTTTCTCTCCGTCAACCTGTGGGTGTTTATGTATTTATGTACTAATATTTTAAAAGTATTTATTGTAGTATAATTTATTATTGTTTATGTAATATTGTAAACTGTTATAATGGATTTATCGTTTGGTAATAATGACCTTTTTCTATCTTGTTCTTCTTCCTCTTCCGACTCCAGCTTTTTAAGTTTCGATCGACCTCTGAACGAACTTTTGGACGATTGTTTCTCCGATTTGTCAAAAAACTTCAACGTGGTGCATATTAATGCGCAGAGCATTCCCGCCCACTACTCGGACATGCTTGCATCTTTTGATATTAAGAACATACACGCTATTCTTATTTCCGAAACTTTTCTTAATCCTCAACTGTCCTCTACTTCTTACTCTCTGCCTGGTTTTAAATTAGTTCGAAATGACCGTATTAGTTCTTCTCATGGTGGGGTGGCCATATATCTTCGCTCACATATATCTTATACTATCCTTTCTCGATCTCCTCAGCCGCCTCCCCCTAATTCTGCCGAGCATCTGTTTTTAGATATTTCCCTTGGTCACACCAAAGTTCTATTGGGTGTTTACTACAGTCCCTCCTTAAGAGTGGACTATTTCTCGTCTTTAGAACAACTTCTCGATAACTTCACTCCTGTTTATAAACATACCATTATTATGGGTGACTTCAATACTTGCCTGGTAAAAAATGATTCACGTTCCAATAACTTACTTTCTTTAATAAATTCCAGTAATTTACATATTCTACCCTTACGAGAAACCCACCATTTTCCAAACTGCTCTCCATCTCTTTTAGATCTCATGATAGTATCCTCTCCCAATCTTGTTGTTAAGCATGGTCAGTTCTCTGCCGACGCCTTCTCTTACCATGACTTGATATACTTGTCATATCGGGTTCGTCCTCCGAAGGATAAGCCGCGAGTTTTGCTTCAGCGTAGCTTTGCCAGGATGGATCTGAAACAGCTACAGGAAGACGCTGCCAGCTTGGACTGGTCAGCTATATACAATAGCGACTCTGTTGATGAGCAGATAGAAGTTTTTAATAAGCTCATGATTGACCTGTACGACGTGCACGCTCCTGTCCGACCGGTTAAAATCAAACATTTACCTGCCCCATGGTTGACAGACGACATACGACAACTTATGGCTAAAAAGAATTCTGCGAAGACTAAGTACAAACTCGATCCATCAAAACGGAATGAATCTAGATATCATCGCGCTAGAAATCGTTGCAACACAATGATAAGGGACGCTCAAAGACGCCACATTTATAATTCTGTTCAAAATGAAGATCCTGCTAAAGTGTGGAAATTCCTCAAATCTCTCGGGGTTGGTAAATCTCAGAACGCTAATATCAATAACAATCTGGATATCAATCTTCTCAATTCTCACTTTACCTCCTCGTCACCTATTGACGTCCACTACAAGACTGCCACCTTGCAGCGTCTTTCTAATTTACCAGCACCTGTTATATCTCCCTTTGTTTTAGATCAATTTACGGACAGTGATGTTAAGAAAACTATACTCTCCATAAGCTCTAATGCTGTGGGTACTGATGCAATAAGTCGTAATATGATCCTTCCTATATTAGATATCCTTACTCCCATTGTAGTTCATATCCTTAACACATCAGTTGCTTCTCAAGTGTTTCCGTCTGCTTGGAAGGAGGCTTCTGTTATCCCTCTTCCCAAAAAGTCAAATCCTACCTTATATTCAGAGTACCGTCCTATTTCCATACTACCTTTCCTTTCTAAAGTCATTGAAAAGCTTATCCATCGTCAACTCACTTCTTTCTTGAACAAAAATAGTCTCCTTAACCCATTTCAATCCGGATTCCGTACGGGTCATAGTACGACTTCAGCATTGGTTAAAATTACAGACGATATTCATCGTGGTATGGAGAAACGCCAACTTACCCTTTTGACATTATTAGATTTTAGTAATGCCTTTAATTCAGTGGATTTTGATATTCTCCTCTGTGTTTTACGTTCTCTTGGCATATCTCCTGCCGTGGTTGGTTGGTTTCAAAGCTACCTGCTAGGGCGCCGGCAGCGCATACGTATTGAAGAATCTCTCTCGTCGTGGTGTAATATTAATGCTGGTGTCCCTCAGGGTGGCGTCTTATCTCCTCTTCTTTTTTCAATCTTTATAAACTCTATTACACAACCGCTTTCATGTTCCTATCACTTGTATGCTGATGATCTACAAATTTACACACAAGCACCTCTATTAGACCTTGCTCGTGCTGTTGAGGTTACTAATAGGGATCTCGAGGTTATCTTTGACTGGAGCAAATCGTTTGGTCTCGATGTCAATCCAAGGAAGACCCAGACAATCATCATCGGCAGTTCCTATTTTGTCTCGAGGATCGATTTTGGACTTCTACCTTCTGTTAACTTCGCCGGCATTAATATACCATACTCAAAGACAGTGAGAAACTTGGGTGTTGTTTTTGACCAGTGTCTCACTTGGCATTCGCAAGTTGATGCTGTTCGGAAAAGGGTATTTGCTGCGTACAGTTCACTTAATCGTCTTCGTAACTTTTTGCCGATTAGCACAAAGATTACTCTGGCGCAAACTCTCCTGCTGTCCATCATTGACTATGCTGATGTTTGCTACGCTGATCTTTCGGAGGAACTTCTAAATAAACTGGAGCGTTTGCAGAATCTCTGTATTCGGTTTATTTATAACTTGAGGAAGTACGATCATGTCTCGATTTTTCGAGCTCAACTTAAATGGTTGCCAATTCGCCGGCGTAGAGACTTACACATTCTTTCCTTTCTGTATACTGTCCTCTTTCTACCCACTTCACCTTCATATCTGCAAAATTGTTTCTCCTTCCGTTCCACTTCCTCAAGCCTTACCTTGCGTTCTAAGTATAACCTAGCTCTTGTGACTCCTCTTCATTCTACTAATTTCCTTTCTTACTCTTTTTCTGTGCATGCTGTCCGGTTATGGAATTTTTTGCCTGAGCGCATCAGAAGTGCTCGCACGTTGGAGTCGTTCAAGGGTCTGGTTCGGAGCCATTTTCTAAATTCACCTTAGTTATGTTTATTTCTTTTATGATTATATTGCATAAACTCTGTTTAATATATTTATTTTTACATGTATATGTATACGTTTATTTGATGTTATTATTATAATTTAGTTTATTTTTACTTGCACCCATTTTTATTTTTTTTTTCAATTTTATTATTTTTCGCCCAAGGTTGCCTGGAAGAGATTGCTTGTTAGCAATAAGGCCGCCTATTTTGTACAATTTTTCTTTTTTATTAATGTGTCTGTATTTTTTTTTTTTTGTGTGCAAATAAAGTTTATTATTATTATTATTATTATTATTGTTCTGTAAAAAAGATAGAGATAGACAATTACTTAGTAATGAGGTTTTACCGATGAAGTGCCAACTTATCGTCACTTGCTTTCAAGTGTGGATGAAGACCAAGTTCTTCTTGTTTGTAGCATAAAATATTTAATATCTTTTTTGTATTTATTCGTCAACCATTTAAACAAACAACATTTCAAAAGTTAGTTTCATATTTCTGAAAGATTCCCACTATTACTAACTCATAATTAAGTACGTCGGAGGCACTAAGCATACTCCAGCTGGCTTGTACTCGTACAACTCGCTGTTGTGTACGTAAACAGAGCCAAAAGTGGGATTGCAATAGTTTCATTGAAACGTGAACACAGAGCTTCCGCCTGATTGCTCTTCAGATAATTATGTGTGTTTCTACGTACTATTCACGTGGTCAACTCAAACTTCATGTTGGTGGATGAACTAGACTATGTGCCTACATAGGTTATCTAGAGATTTCAGTTTGGCTGTAGAATGGAGAAATTAAACGCAAGATAAATCGATAGATTGTAATTTTTCTGATATATCTTTTGTATGCAGCGCATTAGAAGTACCCAACGGAACTCGCGTAGGGAAGGCTCGTGCCCCAGAAGTGGGGACAAAATTGGCTGGTGATAAGACGCTACCTTGCATGCCTGCCTGGCAATATATTGCCAATAATTTTATTCTAAAAGGTTCTAATATCTCTTCATTTTGATTACAACAATGCACTACTGCTTAGTAGCAGAATAAGGTCTCTTTACTATCACCAGCTACTTAAACGTTGGTCGTGTATCACATCGAGAGTCGCGATCAAACGCAGATCGGGACGCGCGCGGATAAGAGGGAATTCAACATCCTCATAGCAACGTGCGAATAATTAGCGATTTTGTATGTTAAAGTTTTACCTTACATAAATGAAAGTTACACGAACCTTAATACTTTTATTAACGGCTTAAATAAAGTCTTATGTTAAACAGACAACTCGTCTCATGTTAGTCCGGACGTAGACTAGAATAGAATAGAAAAGAATATTTTATTTGCTAAGAATATGGTTGGTATTACAAGAAGTCGGTCATAATTTTAGAATTTCACATATTCTGCCATGTAGATATGCAAAATTTACAATACAGTTCAATTAGTTCATTTAAAAATATCAAATTTGTATTTATAAAGTGTATGCATAGGTATATTGCTATTACTAAAGTTAAGCCTGGTTAAAAACTCTTTTGTTAATAAAGGCAGATAGAGATAGTATCGGGTTAAAACCAGATTTTACCAGCCTACCTTTTGCGAGAAAAGGGACACTGTCCTTGGAATCCATGCAAAAACCAACCACTTACCTGATACGCTGTTCTAATATACACCAGCTTGTTCAATACCTCCATTATCAATCCAAATAGGGAGGTATTATATACGGCGCTGAAGCCTCACGGCAGCATAAATTCCCACAGGATAATAGTGTCATGCGGGAGATTTATGGGACGCCGGCGACGCGAAAAATATTGTCGAGGTATCCCGTATAACGTTTGATGTATGTCGATTGAGAAACAATAGGTCGGAAATCTATTTTTAAGCCGTGCGTCATCGGCGCCGGCGCCCGGCCAATTAGATCCATTTCACGTCGGTTAGCCTTTAATGATTTGTTTTTCGGTATTGTGTGGTGTATTCGTTTACGCGTACTAGAAGGTAGTGTTACATTCGGAATGTCACGTGTAAATTAAACAATATATGACACACGATCATAATATGAAAAAGAACTATGAAGCAGTATTATATTACCTTCCACGTCGGATGGTTAGAAATAAGTATTTGCTTATACGGTTTACGATAATATAAATATATTACAAGTATATTTATACATGATGGCCTCGATAGGTCAGCGGTTTGTGCGTTCAGGTAGCGATCTTGCAAGTAAAGCATCTTTTGCAATGGCGTGTCAATGTATGGGTGACCAACTGAAAACATCTGGATCTCTTCTGAAGCCACGGCCACGTTATGATGTTGCCCTCGATTGTTTTGTAAGATGGCAGTCGTAAAAATCTATCAAAACGCGTTGGTGCAGTTTGAAGTGCGCTGCCACCTTCGGCCTTATCGACACTTAACACTACACCATAAGAAATATTAAAAAATAACGAGCGAACCTTATAGTAGTCGCATATGATGTGTAACATTTGACATCTCACCTTAGTAATAAGAAATTTTAAATTCAAATTCAAATTCAAATTCAAAATTCAAAATATTTATTTGCATTAAATAGGGGTTTATAAATGATGTTACAAACTTATTTTAAATGTCCTTAACCTATTTAGCCATTTATGAATAGCATGCAAAAAATAAAAAATAAATGTAAGGTACCTATTTATTATACTTCATTTTCCATATTTAAAAAATTCATCTATGCTATAAAAAGTGTTTTCCATTAAAAACTTACGAAGCGATATCTTGAAGCTATTAAAGGGACGCTGTTTTATTTGATCCGGTAGTTTATTGTAAATTTTAATAGTCATATCTGGTGCATTAGATTGAAAACGTTTAGTTTTCGGGAGTATATCCTTTTTTATTTTATTAGGATGTCTTAAACTTCTCCCTGTAAGATCCTTTGCTACTGTATACAACTGGTGATGCCGTTTCACAAATATACCTGTTTCCAGAACATACAGACAAGTTAAAGGTAATATATTCAGTTCCTTGAAGTATGATCTACAGGAGACATCCGGGGCAATATTACATATTGCACGTATACATCTTTTTTGACATACAAACACTCTTTTTATGTCGGAGCCATTTCCCCATAGTAAGAGTCCGTATCTTAGTAATGATTCAACATAAGCAAAATAGGCTGTTATGGCTGTAGCTTTACTAGCTATTTTAGCAAGTTTGTATAGTGCAAATGAAAACCCATTTATTTTATTGCAAAGTTTATCTATTTGTCCTTTCCAATTTAAACACGGCTCTATAATTTAACCTAAAAATAAAACATTATTTTCATGTCGTATTATTTGATTATTAAATTTAATGTCAACTATTTTATCTTTAAAATTATTAAAATTCATTAGTTTTGTTTTATTCAAATTAATTTGTAAATTGTTTTCAGATAGCCATTTAATTACGGATGTCAGTGTGTTTGTAATATCAATTTGATGTTGCTCCAATGAACTATTTTTGTCAGATGTCACTATAACTGAAGCATCATCAGCAAACAAGATCATTTTATACTTTGTAATACTAGGCAAGTCATTTACATAGAGCAAGAATAAGAGAGGTCCAAGAACACTACCTTGCGGAACTCCAGAGCAATTTCTCAGACTTGTGGACTTCTGCAGTGTGTTTTGAGTTTAACTGCTGTATTTCTACGCACTGAACACGATCTTGTAGGTATGACTTTATCCAATCCAAAGCCAGTCCCCGAATTCCGATGCGTTCTAATTTCGCCAGAAGTCGGTCATGTGACACGTAGTCAAATGCTTTTGACAAAATCCAGGAACAACACTGATGTATAGTGACCTTTGTTGAAGTTTTGCAATATTTCCTCTACTAAAAAAAATGTTGCATGAGACGTAGATTTTTTTTTTTGGAAACCATACTGATTTGGGCTTATTACTTTAAACGAATTAAAAAAGGATGACAATTGTCCATGCATCATCTTTTCAAAAATTTTAGAGAACACAGAAATTAATGTAATAGGCCGGTAGTTACCGGCTTCATCCTTGTTTCCCTTCTTGTGCAAAGGTATAACTTTAGAAATTTTTAAATTTTCTGGAAATGTACCTGATTCCATTGACAAATTAATCAGAAATGTAAGTACTTGTATTACCTGATTTACACATGATTTTACAACTTTAGTGCAAATAGAGTCACATCCTTCTGCTGGTGTATTATTCAATGACATTATAATTTTCCTGGTATCATTCTCATTAATTGGGGTAAGAAATATCGAATTTCTTAATGGCGTTACAGAAGCCGGAAGACGATTTATAATATTTGTATTTTGCCTAGACACGTCAATAAAGTGATCATTCATAGCAGATGCAATTTTTGTAGGACTAGTAATTTCAATGCCATTGTCTAGTACTATTTTATTAATATGGTTTAAGGAGTTAAACCTTGTTTGTTCAGATTTAATAACAGTCCACGTTGCTCTGCATTTATTTTTACTGTTTTGTACAATTTGTCTGTTGGTAATTCTTTTAGAATTATTTATGCATTTTTTAAATAATTTATTAAATTTTGTATATTTAGCTTTATCAGATGATTTTTTGGTTGAGTAATATTTATAGCGTAGGACGCGTTTTGTATTACAACTTTTATGAAGCCCTTTAGTAACCCATGGCAGCTTATTTGAATTTGTTACTTTAAGTCTTATTATAGGGAAACAAAGAACGTAAAGTAGACAAAAAATCTCATAAAAAGTTACAAATGCCTTGTTAAAATTTGTCTGCTCATAAACATCTGAAAA
Source organism: Eudonia lacustrata (assembly GCA_947562085.1). NCBI lineage: Eukaryota > Metazoa > Arthropoda > Insecta > Lepidoptera > Crambidae > Eudonia > Eudonia lacustrata. The sequence continues at coordinate 809,857 of OX387316.1, forward strand.
AGAAAGGCTGCTTAAATGTTTCTTGAATTTACTTATATTTTCTTCAGAGTAGCAACGTTTGTAAATATAAATAGATTTTGGGAGTTCCTTTTTGAAATCGACCTGAAATTTTAATATCTGCGCGGTATCATGGTCTGATAGCCATAATGGCAATACTGATCCTGTCGCATGAGGCACATTACTAATTATGAAATCAAGACAGGAGTTACCCCGTGTTGGTATAGTAATGTGTAAATTTAAATTGTATTTTTTTAGAATGTCATGTAGTTTTAAGGTAGTTTGATTTGATTCACATATATTTATATTTAAATCTCCCGCCAAGATTATTTGTTTCTTCGGATATTTATTCAGACATTTAAATAATAAAAGGTCAATTTTATGGAAAAAATAATCGACATGTCTTTTTAATTTAGAAGGAATTCTATATATGCATATAATGATAATATTATTTGTGGTTAAATTTCCAATACAAAATTCAAAATGGAATGTCATTGTTAGGTCGTTAAAACATGAAATACTTTTAAAATCGAGACCTTTTCTTATCAGTATACAAGCTCCCCCTCTTTTATTTGGCCTTGAGTAAGAAGCGGCCAAGTCATAGCCATTTATATGTATGTTTTTTTCATCACCAAGTTTTACAAATGTTTCTGTAAAACATAAAACATCAGGGATAAGTTTATGTAACTTATTTTGTCTTAAGTCTCTGAGAGTAAGTTCAAGGGACTCCTTTTTTGATAACAAGCCGTGTATATTCTGGTGGTACAATAGTCACCTTCAAGCTTACAAGTTTTGTACGCCAGATAAACTATGCGAACACGACTTGTTGGTCGTGTATCACATCGAGAGTCGCGATCAAACGCGGATCAGACGCGCGCGGATATTAATCGGAAATTGCGCCTCCGCGTGCGTCGCCAGCGATTGCCGCGAGCATGGAGCATTTACAGAATTGCCTGTAGGATTCCGAATAGCTTTTTATCAGGTTATTGTCATTAGCTTACAGCAATGCAAAAGTAGTCTCTTTTTACGCGTTACTGACACCATACTTACTTTAGTTTTTTGTATATATCCGCACTGGGCCCGCGTAGTGGTTTATGGCCCGTTCTCCCTATCCATCTATAGGGATGGCTCGTGCCCCAGCAGTGGGGACTTAAAACTAAGATGATGATGATGATATTGCTGACCTAGCAAACAAGCACACGGCTCGCCTAATAAAAAACGGCCGTTGCAGAACGTGAGCGCACGTAAGTGGCGTCTAAGCGCAGAGGTCGCGAGCGGTAAAAACACATGTACAAAAATGTAAGAAGCACTCCACGAAGAACCGTTCTCAGCAGTAGCGGCAAGCGGTTTTCTCTCTCTCGTCGCCGGCGCAAAACGCTAATCCAGCAGTCGTGGCCGGGCTGCAAGGGTAGGCCGAGCTTGTTGCCGACGCTGAACCTTTAGTTCTGACGCTTCTGTGCCTTATAATTTAACTTAATCAATTATGCTCTTTAAACAATAACGATGGACGGCATCAAGTCAAATTCTGAATTAAGTCAATCAAGTCATCAAGTTAATAAGATAATGATAAAACAACAATTTTATTTTACCCACCAACACCGGCCATAAACGCAGCGCTTTTAAGGACCCTCGAGGATGCGCCACGGAAATTAGAACAATACGTTTATTTATTTAACCATCAGAGTATTAGTTAGCGTGCAGTAGCGTGATCTATTTAAAGCAGAGCATTCGATTTAGATGCTTTGCGCTATAATGATAGAGCAACAATTTGATTACGGCACCGTCCCGGCCGGCGCGGCGCGCGGCTGCGACGCGGATATTAGGCGGAAATTGCGCGGCCGCCGGCGCGAGCGGCTAATAGGCACACGCGATCCCGCATTGGTATTGTTTGTTTTTGAACTATTCAACGAATACCGATTTTTTTAAATATAAATAGTCGGCAGTTTGAAAGAACCACAATTCAATTGTGTCATCATCGTTATCAGCCTATATTGCCCCGATTCGATCCAAACCCCTCGGAGAATCTAGTAGGAAACGGAGACACGCACTAGTACGTGCTACCGTTCCCTCTCGAAAACCTTTGTCGGTGTTTCGTTTCACACTGCTTGAAGGAAAGCGTTAAGATTTTCGCCGCCCCTAAAAAAGTCCAGTGACGCTGAAAATGGCGTTTGAGACAATCGGCGAACTCTCCCAAAAAATCTTATATGGTCCACTGCTGGACATAGACCTCTCTAACTTCACGCAACTGAGTACGATCCGGCGGCTACTTTCAGTTCCCTGTTGAGTAAGATCGTGCAAAAAAATTCGGTGAGATGAAATAAATATTCATAAAATACTAACATTTATTATTGTACATGTTGCAATGTCCAAATAATGCGTTACTAAGTATTTAAGAGAAAGGAGAGAACGGAAATAAGATCTATACCCTACCCTACCCGTTTGTCAACCTCACCTGCATGCCGTGGTTCTCCCTGCTAGATAACGAACGAGGCTCTGGCGACCGGGCAATGGCAGTATAACCATACGCCCGGTCGAACACCCGTAACCGGCTGGAAGAGGCTTCAGTGACCTTGGGGTTTAAATCACTCCAAAAAGTCCTGGTGCAGAAGGCAAGGGGAAACCATTGCATTATTTTTCCAAGAAAGTCGTTAACAACCGAAGTAACGACTACGACCGCTCTGCTAAGAGTGTAACAACTAGGTGAAGAAGAAGAGAAGTATTTAACCTTTTGAGCGCCAATACCTACAAAACGCAATGTGTCCTCCAGCGCCAAACTATAAATGTTTAACGAATGTATAGTAAAATGCAGTGATGAGGGTAATTATTTAATAGATAAATGTTATTTACATATTTTTCTTTCCATTAATATACTGTTAAAGACATTTAAATATTACAGATAAATAAAATAATGACGTATTTCGAAATCTTGTTTTATTTTACAATAGCGTTGATAAGAAAAAGCAGAATACACTATAGATAATGACAAAACAAAACCATAAATCAGTTCAGCCATAATGAATTGAGAACATCTCTAAGGCCTCATGATGTCATCCCGTTGTCTTCATTTAAAGACGGTGGCGCCCGTAGCACGTAAAAAGAGCGTGAAATTCAATTTTTATTAGGGATGTCTATGGTCTCGATGTACTATCGATTTCATCGTATTCAGCATCTGATGCCACATCTCGTAGAATTCGTATTAGTTCTTCGGAACTTAATTCGTTACCTTCACAATTTTTTTATTTACAATATTACATATGAAAACAATAACAAACACTATCCATACTCGGAGCTGCACTATCTCGCACTGACCTTGATGTGTCTTCTATTTATTGTCTATGACGCACAAAGCGCGGGACGGGATCATTCGATATCCGTACTTACCAAAGTACGGTACTTTGTGTGTATTTAAAGATTCGTGCAAATACATTAGTATATAGTCATCATGAACTGTATTTTTTTCAAAGTTAATAATTGCGGTTTAAAATAAAAGTGTTTTATTTAAACATTAATAAATTTTTAATAAAACACTTATAATATTAGTGTCGATGGAAGCCTTAGAAACTTATTATGCAACCACATCACTAGGCGTCTTCCTATAAAGGCTATGGTGCCTGAGGCACTACAATTTTTTTGGCTAGTATTATTTTGCTATTTTTAAAATAAACAAAGGCCCCTATTAACATAATAATGTAAGTTTATGATTTTAGGCAACAGTAAAAGTACGCATTAAATAAAACAAAGCATTTGCTTAAGCATTTTTATTATTAAACGTCATGATAAGATTTTGTCTTCTAGTAAAGACGTGGTGCTCAGGGCACGGAAACGTCTGTCTTCCCTAATGCTTAGAGCATTAGATCTTCCCTAGAAGACCGTGGCGCTCAAAAGTTTAAGAAGTATTATTCGTCTTCATTTTAACACAGCTCAGTACGCAATGAAAACTTGTAAAAGCATTTACTAGTATATATAGATTTGAATTGTTACTTAGCAAATTGACAAAAGATATAAAAGATCACATCATAATTCAGTTTTATATTTCATTCTTCATTTTGGTTATGAACTAGCAGCAAGTTCATATTTTGTGGTGGGCATGTAGGATCACCACACTTTTACGAAAAATAGTCCAAGATAAATGCAAATTATTTTTATAATTATTAATGTTAATTCAGATATGTAGTGATGATATTTATTCCAACATGCGAAGGTATATATATATATATAAAGCCTTTGTATGCCTTTGTGGCAAAACAACAAGTTAGCCATTATAAATTTAATTAAATTTAATTATAATGCACTTATTTCGGGCATGAACCATATCGTATTAGTAACATTAAATTCTTAGCCTAATTTGGTTAATTCCATTTTTTTTAATTTTATGTATAAAGTATATAAAACATTAACATTAAATAAAAATAGATTAAAAACATATGGCTTGGGTGTGCGGTGTGAGGTGCACCGCAACTCAGGACCCAGTGACGCAGCATAGGGTTGTCCTCCCTCAGAGCCACAATTACAGCTATAAATACTGATAAACCGAGAATTATATAATTTAAACAAAATGTAGATTATACATTCATTAAGGGCTAGTCATTCTTGAGCTAAAATTATTTATTATTTAACACTTAATACGTAGTTGTCCAAAGAAACCCCTTTACCTATATACGTCTCTAATAGGTATATCGAAGCACTTTGTCATAATATAGAAACCTTTACTTCTAACATTTCGTTCAAAAACATGAAGACTAAAAGTTCACCTAAAGCAAAAAGGGTAGTTAGGAGTAGTAACAAATTGCATCTGATACAACTTAAAGTCCCGGTACAAGCCTGGCGCAATAAATCGCCCATCAAGCGTCCGCTTTGTCCGAATAAACGTAGACGGATGCGCGCCCCAGCGCGGTCGCTGCCGGTGCGGTGCAGCAAAAACTGTAACAAAACGCTAAGCTGTTTCATGAACTGCATTGCGTCTGCTGCAGCCGTCTGGATGTGTGGCAGTTATGATGCTGCAAGTTGGATTACGCGTGTTTTCATTGGAGTAGTTTCATTCGTGTTATTTTTAATTTAATCTGACCTAGATTATTCAGTTAGTGATAAAAATTATTCTCAAGAGAAGCTCGATGACGCTCCGCGCCCGGTCTGTGATAGCTAAGGTTAAGCAACTTTCGCAAAGGCCAGTCATCGGATGGGTGACCAAAAATGTATCATCTCGAGTTCTTCCGTGCTTTGGAATGCACGTAAAGCCGTTGGTTCCGGATGCATTAGCAGTCGTTAACAACCACCTACCTGTACTACGCTTGCATGTTGGTTTACGGACTGGTCTCCTTAATCATCCATATGGAAGGCTCGTACCCCAGCAGTGGGGACATAAAATGAGCTGGTATGTGTACCTTCATCTAAGTCTGTCGCCTAAGTCTGTTGCCGTATTGTGTCCCTACAGTTAGATGTAAGATTAGCAATTCCCTCAGTGATTAAAGATTTTGGATAAATGCATTTCCATCGTCTCTTGCTATCTGGGAGCATAGAGGCCAAACTTGCTCCTTGTGAAAACAGGGGGCTTATTGTCTAATTTTGAATGTCTAATGTTGAAATTAAACAATAGGTAAGGTTAGGTATTTACGCTTGTTATTTTGCATAGACTATTCCAAATAAATGTCAAATTGACGATGTCGTTTATTGAATTCAACATCAATCAAAAACGCGTCGCGGTTGCAATTACCGACACTTCTGAATTATTATTATAACTTAATTAATGACTTCGCGTTTGGTATTTAGCCAATTTCAAGTGGTATATATTTTGTGGCCGCTAGTGTTACATATTTCTCATGAGTGTTCGATTCACACAAACTTCTTATTACACGTGTAATAATAAATTATTATTAGTCAGTCCCCGCTTAATTTCGCCATTGTGTTTTTACTTAGCATATTTTACAGTCAGTAATTTTAAACGTATTAAAACTTAATATTCCCGTGAAAATCTCCGTACCACAAACAATATATTCGCTATAAATCCACATAATCGTCCCTTTCAACCTACACGACGTAATTAACATACCTAATTAAACAAGGCAGTCTAAGCAACGCTATCTGGAAGGCTATAATTTGTTTTAATCTGCGCAACTGAAACAGCACAGGATTAAATTAAACACGGAGGAAAAACAATAAATTCAGCTTGAGTCCCTGCAACTGAAAAGTAACTATGCAGACTAATGGCTTTTCTTCGGATTGTTAAGTATAAAAAGGTTGTGCAACAATTAAACAGATCGCTGAGGGGTCGTTAGTGTTTCGAATCTGTTTCATTACATTATTACTGATCTGGATAGAATGATATAACAACGAGACGCGGTTGCAATAAAACGACCAGTTGCTCAACCGGTTATGTGTAAAGTTTAACGCAATTTTTTTAGAGTCACCAAGGCACATACATATTGGAATAAAAGTGTCGGTAAAATATATTTCACGAACTTTTAGTATCGTTATTTCGCATAAAATGAGTTAAGTATAAGGTGCAAAGTAGAGCGAACGCGACGATGCACACAAAATAGCTAGCAGCACTACGATAAGAAGAGATGTTAATCGAAGAAGCCTGAATTAGAATCATCATCATCATCATCATCAGCCTATATTAGTCCACTGCTGGACATAGGCCTCCCCTAATGAGCGCCATAGCGCCCTGTCCTCGGCTTCAGCATCCAGCATCCAGCATCTGCCTGCAGTCTTTCGCAGGTCATCATCCCACCTGGCCGGAGGGCGCCCTACACTACGTTTACCGAGTCGTGGTCTCCACTCAAGAACACGTTTACCCCAGCGGTTGTCGGTTCTTCGCCAGATATGGCCGGCCCACTGCCACTTCAGCTTGCTAATTCTTAGAGCTATGTCGATGACTTTGGTTCTCTGTCGAATGTATTCGTTACGAATCCTATCCTTCAGAGAAACTCCGAGCATAGCTCTTTCCATAGCTCGCTGAGCGACTTTAAACTGGTGGACCAGCCCTACCGTGAGTGTCCACGTCTCAGCTCCGTAGGTCATGACAGGTAGGACGCACTGATTAAAAACTTTCGTTTTGCGTTGCGGTATGGATGACGAAAAGACTCGACGTAGTTTCCCAAACGCTGCCCAGCCCAGCTGGATCCTCCTCTTGGCCTCCTTCTCAAAATTGTTTTTACCTAATTGCAGAATCTGCCCGAGGTAAGTGTATTCGGAAACAATTTCAAGAAGGTGACCATGTACGACGACCGGTATCGGATCAATGTGGCCATTGATCATGACTTTGGTTTTATCCAAATTCATGCCAAGACCGATGCGTCGCGAGGCTGAAGCTAGGCCGTCCAGCATCTGGTTTAGCTCCTCTAGCGACTCCGCCATCAGAACTATGTCATCAGCGAATCGCAGGTGTGAGATGTAGTCACCGTTTATGTTAATGCCCTTTCCTTTCCAGTCCAGCGTCTTAAACATATCTTCCAACGCGCTTGTGAACAGTTTCGGGGATATGACATCCCCCTGTCTCACTCCTCTGCGCAATTGGATGGGTTTGGACTGCTGGCCCTGTACTTGGACACTCATGGTGGCGGATTCGTAAAAACATCTCAACACCTCGATATAACGACAGTCCACTTGGCATCGCTGTAAGGATTCCAGAACAGCCCAGGTTTCAACAGAGTCAAAGGCCTTCTCATAGTCCACAAAAGCCAGACACAGGGGCTGATTATATTCTTCAGACTTCTGTATAATCTGCCTCACTGTGTGAATGTGGTCTATGGTACCATATCCTCTGCGAAACCCGGCCTGTTCCTGAATTAGAATGATGACTTATAAAGTAAAACTGGTGTTTGGTTTAGTGTCAATAATATGGTTATAAGCTTTTAATTTATCGGTGTACGTATTGTATCAATGAGCCAGCCGCACTTCGCATGCATCATTATCATCTCAGCCAAAAGACGTCTATATACGTCTGGACAAAGGCCTCCCCCTAAAATCCGCACAACGACCGGTATATTGTGCTGCTCGCATCCAGAGCATGAATTTTTGCATGCATACGAGAGTCCAATTTGTGCGAAAACGCATTCAAAGTACGGCTGGCCTGAATATCTTATTTAGTTATTTATTTTAAACTTTTGCAACAAAATATTACATGGCAGACTTAATGCCTGAGGCATTTTCTACCAGTCAACCATAGGGCGGTGCAGAAGTTACATGGGAGGTGCAAATTTTGAGAGGCAACAAAAGTAGAAAACAGTGTAACAAAAAGATACAAACTTATAATACATAAATAAATATTCTATAAATTACAATTACATAAAATACTTTAAAAATATTATATATATAAATATTTTTTTAATATATATTTTTATATATATATATTTATATAAATATACCTACATAAATAAATAATTAATAAATAAATTAAAAATCGGTCGTTACTGAGATGATTCTGCCAAGGTTTCATTAAGAAAAAGCATGCGGACTTTCTTCTCTCTTCTTCTTTCTTATCGTTTGTGTAGATTAATAAACCAAAATAGTCGCGCACAGTGAAATTATCTTTATGCCGAGGTTCCCTAAAAACTAAATCTTGAGTTACTTCAAGAGTGGTGGTCGTCAACCCGCAAGTGATGAGGTATATTTTTTTACCAGGGGTTTCACTACTAGCCATATTAGGTCCGGTCATTAAGGAATGGACTAAAGCCAAGTCTAACCAGGTCACAGAAGCGTGATAGCACTAAGCTATCAAAAGCGACAAGAGTAATGTCCTAGGCTCCATTGCAGTTTACGTAAAAGTCAATCCAGGTGAAATATTGACATCAACGAGCGCAGTACAAATAGGACAGTATGAACAAACTTGCAACACCTAACGAGTCATGAGGAAAATCCATAATAAACATAACTTAATATAACTAACTTAATATATTATTTTTTTAAAGAAGTTAGACCTTTGAGTAAGTAACTGGTACTAGTAAAACAAGGCAAACGGTATCTTACAGGACAAGAGAAAAAAACTTTAAAGAGTAAAAAAAGAAGACTATGGGCTCTATTTAAAATAATTCAAACAGAATCGTAGATTCCTAAACTATTTGCTATCATCATCATCAGCTCATTTTTATGTCCCCACTGCTGGGGCACGAGCCTTCCCTATGGATGGATGGATAGGGATAGGGAAAACGGGCCATAAACCACCACGTGGGCCCAGTGCAGATTAGTGGTTGTTAACGACTTCTAATGCAGCCGGGACTAACGGCTTTACGTGCCTTCCAAAATACGGAGGAGCTCGAGATGATAAATTCTTGGTCACCCATCCGACGACCGGCCTTTGCGAAAGTTGCTTAACGTCAGCACTCGTAGACCGGGCGCGTTAACCACTGCGCCATAGAGCTCCTCTTTGCTATAAAGTAAACATATCCTATACCTAACAGAAACGTAATTATGTCATGTCGTAATTAGGAAATAATAAATTAAGGTAAAATAGATTAAAATAATTTATTGAATTCATTTAATATATTTTATGGACTTCGTCACGTAAACTGCCTTTTTGCTTCTTCACCCAACGCCATATCTTAGCTGTGTCACATTTTGATAAAGTGAGGAAAGTTTCAATGTAGCTCTCAAAAGACTCTACTGTTAACACTTTTTGCGTGCACGACGGCTGAGTGGGCAATTTACATTTAAATTACACGCCAGGCCACTTCCAGCGACGGGCGACTTCCCAAACTCCGTTGTTGCTACAATTTACGACGGAGGTTGACGCTCGATACTTTTTTGTAGCGTCCAAAGTTTGAGGGCTGCTTTGCTGGGAGGGAAGTTTCCTACGTTTAATTTGTCTAAGTAATTTTTTATGTCTTGCGAGTGTGGTTGGAGCTGCGACCTATTGGATTGCTAGCACATTTTGATATTGAAAGATTCATTTGAAATTTTCTTGGTAGCTGCTATAACTTCTCGGAACTCTAGCTTTGACGATATTTAATTTTATTGAAATGGAGCTCTTTTTGAAAGAGTTAATGGAATGTATCTTTATATAAATAGCGACAATAATTTGAGAAAACAGTGACATATTTTAATAAACAGTATGTAAAGTTTTAAATTTAAAAACATAAACAAAACAAATTTTTACTTTTTATTTTCAAGTGCTAATTGCTGCACTGAAGCTAAATTAAATATTTATAAAATTTATAAAATACAGCGAAAAAATTAAACGCCTACCCCCTTCCCAGCCAGGAATCGAACCTGGGTCTTCCGCAATCTGGGCGGCTGCACTGACCGCTATGCTACTGGGAAGGCTAACGTAAACGCTGAATTTTGAATCTGCTTTATAATGCTTTTTGAGTGCTAATAGCGGCACAGCGCGCCATCTATCCAAAGGTTATTGCAATAGATGGCCATGCAGATTCATCTTTGCAGATGGAATACCACAAATTTGATAACACAACACTAAGTACATTTTTACTTTTCATTTTCAAGTGATAATTGCTTAAAAAGCATTGTAAAGCAGTGACAAAATTCAGCGCTTACGTTAGCCTTCCCGATAGCATAGCGGTCAGTGCAGCCGCCCGGATTGCGGAATACCCAGGTTCGATTCCTGGCTGGGTCGGGTAGGCGTTTAATTTTTTCACTGTATTTTATAAGTTTTATAAATATATATAAAACATTTTAAGAAAATAAATAAACAGCAAACAGTGGTCTGGAGAAACTGTATTGGCATCGGTGGATCTACCCTGTCACATAAGTAAGTAAATAATTCGAAAAATGTTTCAGTCAACTCAGTCATCCTTTTTTAAATAAATCTCAATAAATAATGTCAAAGAGTAAACAGTTCAGAAATTTCGCAACATATCCTGCCTCCGCAATAAAATCTAAAATTCCAGTCAGTGCCATGTTAAGACCGGATATCGGTTACAGCAGAGCAAACTTCGCCAATATTAGATCATAAATCGCGCGGTTTTCTATAAAAGTGTTTTCTTGGCAAAACTTCGTGTCTGTAAAGGTTTACAAGCGCAAATACTTTTCGCATCTTTTCCAAACCCAAGTTATGGTGGCTTTGCGAACTTGAAGTTATTTAGTAAACTTTGTGGGATTAAAAAATTACTTGTTTATGATACCTTAAACGTACCTTTTCCTGTTGGTATATTAACATACTTTCGAAATTACCTGTTAAATAATCAAACACGTATTTTCTCAGTATCTCAATCATCTTCTGTCTGACCTGAGGAACTCCCAAATTATTCAAAGACCAGGAACTTCTGTTGCTGGTCTAATTAGTGGTCACTCAGCAAGTCGCACAACAACCAATAACAAGTGGCTTGCTGGTAGAGGAGCTCGTTAGCGCAGCCAGTCTGCGATTGCTAAGGTTAAGCACCTTTCGCAAAGGTCGGTCATCGGATGGGTGACCAAAAATGTATCATTTTGAGCTCCGTGCTTCGGAAGGCACTTAAAGCCGTTGGTCCTGGCTGCATTAGGAGTCGTTAACAACCACCAACTGGGCCAGCATGGTGGTTTATGGTCAGTTCTCCCTATCCATCTATAGGGAAGGCTCGTGCCCCAGTAGTGGGAACTTAAAATGAGCTGATGATGTAGCTTGCTGGCTGGTTCGGTAAAAGGAGCTGAGGCTATCTGCGTATTTGACTCGCTTAAAATGTAGACTGCAGCTACGGCCCCAAGTAAGGCTTTACTCGTGGTGACACCGGGCGGCTGTGGGCGATAATGACCCGGTATAGCGGCACGCGGCGAATCACCGATGCGCAATCAGCGCAATTGTTCGGCACCGATATTACTACGGTACCGTTTCTGAATTTATAGTGAAGATGCCTGCATATGACCACCCTAATGCCTGTTTGCTGCCAAGGATAATTATTAACGCATCCAGTTTAAAGGAAACTAGAAGGGTGCTAAGAAGGATATGAACTGAATCCTCAGGGTTGGTAGCGCGCGCGTGATACGTTTGTTCCTGCATGTGTCAATAGATGAAAAATCTGAAATAATCGATGTTTAATTTAATTTAATTTATAGGCTGCGGTGGTCACATTTCATCAGGCATCACTAAACCACAGAGTAGATAAAATGTATTTACTCGTGTGACTAAACCGTACCTTTAGGTTTGAAACTGGCTGGAAACTTTTTCAAATAGGTGATTAGGCATCTTGCTGGCCAGTAGTGTTTTGGCGGTTAGCTTTGTATCTACATTATTTACGTTTGGATTCCGCTTTCAATTTGAAGAGAGGTGCGGTCTTTTTTTAGGAATAAAATAAACAAAATAACTATTACTGTTCAATTCAGAGTTTCAGTTTGTACAAATACATAAAGTATTTTTTTATGTATACCTGCTACTAATGTTGCAGTTATTACGATCTAAGCTTTTTACAATAATATCCTTCTTTTCTGATGAAATAACTGAGTATACAATACATGTGCTATAGGCTACGGTGACAGCTTAATACCATAACGTCAGGCGGGCCGGTGATATGAAAAAAGACCATTTTCAATTGTGTCCTAATGTCACCCAGCCTCTCTCTAGCTACTGTGTGATTTCAGAACCTCATTTTCTGTCCCCATTGCTGAGGCACGAGCCTTTCCTATGGATGGATTAGGAGAACAGGCCATAAAAATCACCACGCGGGCCCAGTGCGGATTGGTGGCTGTTAACGACTGCTAATGCAACCGGGACCAACGGCTTTACGTGCCTTCCGAAGCACGGAGGAGCTCGAGATGACACATTTTTGGTCACCCATCCGATGACCGGCCTTTAATTGCGAAAGTTGCTTAACCTCAGCACTCGCAGATTGGGCGCGTTAACCACTGCGCCATCGAGCTCCTCAAATATCACATGCAAATGAAATATTAACGCAAATAGTCACACAACCTTGGTAGTGGCTGTGATCTGTAGAGCCAAATTTCAGGTTAACACGGCTACGCTGTTTCCAAGCGATGATTAGCATGGCGGGCGGCCATTTGCAACTGTGACGTGATGGCGCTCGGCCTCTCATCTGGATACGCGTTATATACACCCGCGAGTGATCCGAAATCACATGGAACGGAATAATTGACATAATAGATGGGCCTCCACTGTGCTTTGGTAATACCAACGAGTGGCCACTACCGGCATTTATGTAAAGTACATTTAATATTCCAAACATATTCCAATTCAGTTTAACAGTAAATGGTACCACTCAATATATAATGACGATTGAATAGTCATTGAAATTGGTAATACATTTCTGCCTATTGCATTAAAATTGTCCGTTCAGTTTTGATAGGCTTTTATTTTTTTTAAATTAAACTTTTAAATTCATTCCGTTAGTAGGTCCGTTAGTTAGTAGATTATCGGAACACATCCAGTTGTTGCTGTAAATTGTTATTACAATTGTATATGTGTAAGATAAATGTTTGAATGGAATCCCAATCATTAGATCATTTAAAATGTACTTAACATGATAGTAATTCATTATAAAATAATATATTATATAATTTGTTGTCATTATATTAAACTATAAAATAGACTAGAAAAAGTAAGTACATAGTTTACGTCTCTCTAAAATAAAATGAAAAAATATCACTTTTTTAAAAGTACCTAATGAAAATATTTAAAGACAGAAATAGGATAAGCATAGTCTTTTCTCTAGTTATTTTGTGATAATCATTCTTCTAATAGGTCCTTACCTATGAAATTGGAGTTTTGTACGAAGATTTTTTATAAAATTTTATTTTTCATACTTACTTTTTTTTTCTTATCATCTATTTATTTTAACACTATAAAAATTGTAGAGTGTAGTGTGTTTTTTTCACTAGCAAAATATAGCAGACATTAAAAAGAAAAAAAAATCAAGTCCCTTGAAGGGATTCCCAAAAAAGGTGATCGCTCAGATCCGTCCAACTACAGGCCTATAGCCATCACCTCTTTGCTCTCCAAAGTAATGGAGTCCATTACAAACTGCCAGCTCTTGAGGTACCTAGAAGAGAATCAGCTACTAAGCGATTGCCAGTACGGTTTTCGCCGCGGTCGTTCGGCTGGTGATCTTTTAGTGTACCTCACTCACCGATGGGCGGAGGCAGTCGAGAGGAAAGGGGAGGCACTGGCAGTTAGCTTGGACATAGCGAAAGCCTTCGACAGGGTATGGCACAGGGCTCTTCTCTCGAAACTTACATCATACGGGCTTCCTGAGAAATTGTGTGCGTGGGTCGCCAGCTTTCTTTCTGGGCGTAGCATCAAAGTCGTAGTTGACGGATCATGCTCTGACCTGAAGCCCGTGAATGCTGGAGTCCCGCAGGGGTGTGTGCTGTCGCCTACACTGTTTCTTCTGCATATCAATGACATGTTGCATAACAACAGCATTCATTGCTATGCAGACGACAGTACTGGGGATACGCTTTACACCGGACGTACTAATATTTCTTTGGAAAGCGTCATCGAGAACCGGAATAAACTTGTGACTGACACTGAGAACATGTTAAGTCATGTCTCGAATTGGGGCCGACTTAATCTAGTCCATTTTAACCCTTCCAAAACACAAGTTTGCGTGTTTACCGCTAAAAAACATCCCTTCGTCGTATCTCTAAACTTTGAAGGAGCTCCCCTTGATACCAAACCGACCATTGGAATCCTTGGCGTCGATATTTCGAGTGACGTTCAATTTCGCGGTCATTTGGAAGGTAAAGCTAAATTAGCTTCGAAAAAGCTGGGTGTGCTCAATAGAGCGGGACAGTATTTCACGCCGACCCATCGCTTACAGCTTTACAAAGCACAGGTCAGGCCTCATATGGAATACTGTTCCCATCTTTGGGCTGGAGCGCCCCAGTACCAACTCCTCCCATTTGACCGCATTCAACGCAGAGCTGCTCGAGTTGTCGGCGACGTGGTAACCTCTGGTCGGCTCGATCCACTGGCCCTTCGGAGAGACGTTGCATCTCTCTGTATATTTTATCGCCTTTATCATGGGGAGTGCTCTGAGGAATTGTTCGGTTTGATCCCTGCCGCTGATTTCCTTCACCGCACTACACGCAATCGACTGTCTTTCCATCCACACCATCTTGATGGATGGCGATCTACTACTGTGCGTTTCTCACGTAATTTTTTACCACGAACTACAGTGCTGTGGAACCAGCTCTCAGCGGCGGTATTTCCGGACCAATATGACTTAGGAATCTTCAAGAAACGAGCCTATTCCTTCCTTAAAGGCCGGCAACGCATCTGTGATTCCTCTGGTTTTGCGGGTGTCCATGGGCGGCGGTGATTGCTTTCCATCAGGTGACCCGCCTGCTCGTTTGCCTCCTTCTAATATATAAAAAAAAAAAACTTGATTTTTTTTTCTTTAACAGCTACAATAGAACAAAAGGACAATTCCACGAACAAAAAATTTAGTCAATTTAAAAAAATATTTGGGCGTTACAGACACAAAATTAATAATCATTGTTATTGTAACCGGTATTGACTTTCAGAAGTAATACACCTATTAATAAGTGAGAAAAAAAACTCCAATTTCATAGGTAAGGACTTATTATGTTGATTAAAATGATATTTAAAATATACGAGTTTACCAGACAAAACATTTTAATTTTGATAACGGTCCTCAAAAAACAACCAGAAAAGTGATTCAGAAACTCCAATATCTTGAAGATCAAATCAAGAAAGCTTCTATAAAGAAAATGCTACACAGAATGTCGGATGAGGCAGTCCAAGCGAGCCAGCCATAAAATCGTATTAAACTGACCAATGAATATGAGTCGGACCGTCTCGTACATACGAAAGCCTGGGTTCCAAACGACGGAACCCGAAATCTCATATTCATATCGCAGTAAAGCTGGCCAATAACATCTAGTGGGAGCTTGCCGTAACATCTTTACAGCCGCGTAAAACGGGATGCGCCAAACCCCGGCCGGGGGGCTTACGAACCATTACTACAAAGAGAGCCGATAGTGATGCTATCGGCTTTACTTTGCTAATAATTACAGTAAATACACAACCTGTCTGTCTTACTGCTGGGCAAAAGACTTCATTATTAATTAATGAGGAGCTTGATGGCGTAGTGGTTAACGAGCCCGGTCTGCGAGTTCTGGGGTTAAGCAACTTTCGCAAAGGCCGGTCATCGGATGGGTGACCAAAAATTTACCATCTCGAGCTCCTCCGTGCTTCGGAAGGCACGTAAGCCGTTGGTCCTGGCTGCATTAGCCAGTCGTTAACAACCACCAATCCGCACTGGGCCCGTGTGGTGGTTTAGGCCGGTTCTCCCAATCCATCCATAGGGAAGGCTCGTGCCCCAGCAGTGGGGACATAAAATGAGCTGATGATGATGATGATTAATTAATAAAGTGATCTGATGGGTATTGTCGTAATCACAAAGCTTTCTAAATGCGGGTTGGTGATCACAAACCATCGGGCTATGCATCGAAAAACACGAAACACATTTTTCCCAAGCTGGTGATTGAATCCTGAACCTGTGAATGTCAGGCCGTTGTGTTAAGTGTGCGCCGTCCGTAAGTGACAAGTGTCATATTATAATGTTTTCGTCCATATTTATTTGATGCCGCGCAGCCATACTAATTTTGTATGGGGAATTTAAGGTGTTATTTTAAAATTAATAATTTAATAAACCGCTCGATAAATCGAAAATCTGAGATGGACGATTTGTAGTTTAGACCATTGGTAGATTGTATAGATAAAATCAGAGGTACAAAATTTTAGATAAACTATAAGATATCAACTAAACGCCGCCACTCGTTTTCATGATTTTTGCCCAACTTTAAATGATATTGTAGAAAAAACTATAGTGTGATATGAATTTATGGATCTGGCTAATGGTAAACACGTTCCATTTGATACTAAATATATATTTTGTTTATTTAATACGATAGTATTTTCAATCATATCAACCTAACCGTAACTGCATTTTTGGCATTTTTTAGTCGGCGCACCCTTAATAAGAGTTAAAAGTATAAAATGTGCTTAGAATTAGCTTAGAACGATGATAGAAACACATTAAAGTTGGATTCATAATTATACTAGTTGCATTATTAAATGCGTAACTTTGTACACACTAACAATTAAAATTGTATGTTAAATTAACACGTAAAGCTTTTGTACTTTACTCGTATTTGAATAAGCTTGTCTGGGGGTCTATCATGCAATCATGCAATCCATGCAGTTGATGCAAATTTTTCCAGTCGCCTTTTATAGAGGCACTTTAAGAGGTTAATGTTAATCTGATCGTTTACTTACTTATAAAAGTAAAGTAATAAAATAAAATTTTAAATTAATAGAAGTAAAGAATAGTCTATCTATGGTGTTGTTCCACTGCTGCTGGACTAAAGCATCCGTCATCCTACTAATATTATAAACGCGAAAGTTTGTAAGTATGAATGGATGTTTGTTACTCTTTCACGTAAAAACTACTGAATGGATTTGGATGAAATTCTGCATAAAGATAGTTTATAACCTAGAATAACACATAGAATAGTTTTTATTCCGATATTCCTACGGGGACGGGAACCACGCGGGTGAAACCGCGAGCGGCCGCTAGTTGAAAATAAGTCATCGCTACAGTTGATAGGTATTATTTATTATAGTATAGTATTGTGGTAGTATTAACACAGAATATATTATGTGTCAGGCCTTATTACCAAGATACATAGAAAGATACTTATAACAAAAATAATTATCATATAAGTAGTTAAGTACATTTAACAGACATATTTAGGTATTACCTACAATGCAATGTTTATTGCAACATTAATGTGCGTTGTTTAATTTTTATATTATTTAATTTAATTTTGTATTTTCAAATGAAGTAAAAGTAAAATGTCAATCATAAAACTCACATCCCAGATTATTCTGCATGTTATCGGACCTAATAGAAATAATAAAACGCAGAGCAAAGGTGCTCTCCCAAGATTTATATCTACAATTTGGCGTACTTCACAACAATACTCATGGTTCGTGTTTTTCGACCCTCAACTGAGCAATCTACATAAATTACCACTCCGAAGCTTGAATAAAAACATAAACAGCCGGCCACTAGCCTTACATCCATCACATCAGGGGTGCTATTCCCAACTTTTCCTTACATCGACTACGAAACTCAAGTTGTCTCACTCATTACTTGAGCAAAGAGGTTGAAAGAGAGAAACGTCAAATGCCCATTCCGCTTAAATGAGGTCTCGTTGTGCAGAATCCACCCCCTGAGCTATGAAGCTTATTAATAATACAGGGTCTGTTTTAGAGTATGCAATTTGGATTATGTTACCGGAGTGTGGTAATTTAATCAAGCCGTACTTTAATAATAATGATTGGCGACCCATTTATTGGGTTCGGTATTTTTTGTAAAACGACACAGGTGTTGTTGAATAATAAATACTGTTATTATGTCAAATTTTTCAAAGTTATTGTTGTTGCATTCAAATGCTAATGTTATGTAAGAATTACAATTCCGTTTGCTAACTTAGGCAGTGTGTTTAAAGTGAAAGGTTTCCATTCCATTGAAAGTCCACCGCTCTCGAATATGCATTACCAATTCAGTTCACAATATTGGCCTCAGAAACACCCTTCCGAAGTGTTCAGCGTGGTTCAGCGTGATATCGGACTCTTCGCGAGCTCAGGACATTCAGAGCACACCGCTCTTGGAGCAATCCTTGGCGACAGTCAACACGGCGACGGCATTCAGACCGTGCCGTAACAGACGCCGAGCGTTTTAGTAATACTTACCTTTTTGTGACGTACTTGTGACGTACGTCGTTGTTATACCTGTTCGTAGTGTCCACGTACACACAGTTTATTTTCTAAAATGTTTTTGTTTTGTTTATATAATTTTTAACGCAAATTTTCTTGCAAACAAATTACAAAAACACAAATGTTGAAAAAAAAATAATAAATTAAGTTAATGACGGTAGTTGTTGACATTGAATGGGCGCCTTTGGCTTTCAAAGTAAAAGAGTAAATAGTGTTGGATAATTCGGCGGGCTGGTTAGAACCACGATAGCTCAATTGGGAGAGCACCTGACCCGGTATGTCAGAAGGGTGCAGGGTCAAATCCTGCTCGTGGAAATTTTTTCAACATTTGTGTTTTTGTAGTTTATTTTCTGTTTCTGCCGTAGACAGTTGTCTGTGTTATAGTATCTTCAACTATTAAACCACAGATAGTTATATACATAAACCAGGGTGAAGTTTTATTTTACCACGAATTTGCATACTCATACCTGAATTAAGTAGATCTATAGAGATCCATTATATTTTGTTCTTCTTAACCATTAATGTAGTTACTTACTAACTATCCTGGCGCTGTAGCCCCATGTAAGCTTTGGTCTCTGATACAAGCTGGCGCCTCTGGTCCCGGTTCTGATTTGCCTCCTGCCAGTTGTCTACGTGAAGCTTTTCCAGGTCCTTTAGATCTTCGTCCCGCCATCGGTAACGCGAGCGACCGACTGGTCTACGCTCGACTGGCTGCCTAACATTTCATGCGCAAATGCGCGTTTCAACGAACGACCATCCTGCATCCTTTCTGAGTGGCCGAACCAGCGAATCCTATATGTCTGTAAGAAAAAACTATTGCTTCTTCTTATTTTTTACTGAACTGTCAAATATTCAAATACACTTTTAAAAGTAAAAAATACAAAATTATCAAAAGGTAAAAAAGGTCTGTTGGTCTCCAACTTGGCCCCCGATGGTGTAAAAGTAAGTGGCGGCGATCATGGTGGCCTCAATAGCGGCTAGCTGAGCCTGCAGCTCTAATTCAGCCACGGCGCGATCGCGTTCTGCTTGCACTTTTGCCAGCTCGCGATTAGCTTCGGCGAGCCGAGCTGGTGGTCCCGCTTGGCCTTATCTTGCGTGAGCTAGAGCTCAGCAAGGCAACGCGCGTGCTCTGCTTTGGCGGCCAATATTTCGGCCTTGAGAGTGCCGCTGGAGCGTCCAGAGCGTGCACTCTCGGGAGCGGTCGAATTAGTACCTCCAGCAAAGTGGTGGGGGGTCGCTGGTACCGGCGCTGTTGCGTCGGCCTTTTTACCTGTGTCGTCCACCTGCACCATGTCGGTTTCCTTAATCAGTCAGGCACCGTAAAACCAGACACAATAGATAACCAATTGTTATAAGTTCACATCTGAACCTGCGGGACGTCAGACGTTAATTTTAGACCTTGTGAGCATTTTTTATACTTCTGACATCAATGTAAGAAAAAAACTATTGCTCTTCTTCTTATTTTTTACTGAACTGTCAAATACTCAAATACACTTTTAAAAGTAAAAAAATACAAAATTACCAAAAAGGTAAAAAAGGTCTGTTGGTCGCCAACAATTTCTTAATTGGATTTTTTTTGTTATCGGTAGTTACTAACCCTATTTAAAGCTAACAAAATATTCGTATTCCTTCACTAACAAAATGAAAGAAATTACCCGGAAACTGCAACACACCGCCACATGAAACTCATTTCGAAGCAGGAAAAATTAGGTAGGAACTATATACAGCCGAGCGAAAATGAGTCCAAATGGAGCATTGCCGCAATACACGACTGTAAATTCCGGATGCAGAGCGGGTATAAATAAAAACATGGCCACATAAAGCAGCACAAAGCACTTCGCGATATATCGGCGCCGCGGCAGTACGCCGGAAGCCATTCCCAGGCCTATTATTTCGTCCTATACTTGTTCTAGGGTTGTGGTGTTGTTCGTAATGAATCGAGTTTTTTTTTTTATTTATTTGTTTTTTTTTTACTTAGAATTTACATGGAACCGCAAGAAATTTTGTTTACTGATCTCCAAATTTCAGTATGAACATGGCACTAAACGATGATTCTATTAGCGACGATTTCTACTAGCTTGCAAGTTACAGTTTTCGCAAAGCCGGGGACAGATGGGTGACCAAATTGGAAATATCTCAAGCTTCTCTGTGCTTTGATAAACACGTGCATCGAGACATGGGCTAATGTCCCGGTTGTTGTGGTAATGTGGCAAATCGGTAAAAATATGCCATGCCACCTAAAACTAAATAACACCCTGTGTCTTGTATTAGATCTGTTCCGGTTTAAAGTGTATGAGATGTATCTCATGCACTTTACACTGGAACAGATAAACTTAATTGGTAAGTATACAAGATTATTAAAATATAAGTAATACATGAGCTGACAAGCGCTAACGTGGCACAGTGATCGATCTTCGGCAGTGTACGAGTATACTCTTAAAATGATGCTCTTTAAGATAGTAATATAAATAAACATATTAAACATATATCAATAATAGTGTGGCATCGGTGCACATCACTACCCGCAGGAGCATGTGCGGAGTCGCGTGCACGTATTCATGCATTCGTATAATAATCGGAGCGATTTTTTGGAGATCTCGAATGGCTCGATAAGGTTCGTGTCGGAATTGTGGTTTTGGCCACAAATATTCATGGGCACATTTATCTGATTCTCATAAATCGTGTTTCTCGTTAGCGTTTGACGAAGCAGCTTTGTTGATGATTTGCAATTATTATTTTTATTATCGGTAATATTTGTTTGTTTAGGCAGAGCCCATAAAATATTCCTTGTTTGGGGCTAGTAAAAAACAAAGTTGACTGTATAAACTTACATCAACCCACCCTAGTCATAAAAAAATAAGCTTTATTATTGTAATAGTCGGTAGGCGTGCGAGTCTGTGTCAGAGTAGTTTGTAAAAACCGCGTACTTGCTTTTACACAAAAAGGAAGAATAAAAAAGGGAATATCTTGGCCATTCAAATATATTTTTCCGTCTGAACGTTTGCCCCAAAGAAGCTGTAAACCGCCGACCGATGATATCCCATCCACAAATATGTAAAGTTTGTCGTCAAGGGATGTTACCGCACGTTGTGACTGCGCTCCGTCAAGACGTAGGTGTGCAGAAGGCTCGATAAAGCCACTCCATCGTCTGCGTGTGACTGAGCAAAGCCGAGCTGGCGCGATAATAGCCAGTCTTTGGTCGGAAGGCGGGCGCATTTCACGCGGCATAACTAGTAATGCAGAATGCTTTACCTGGATGATTTATTTGTTCAATATCAAATTTTCAGTAGTGTGAATAACGTGTGTTTCAACGTACCGTAAAATGGAGTACCTACCTAACTCTATAATCAAGGATGACATTGATGTAACTCCAGATTCTTAAGTAGGTATCTGCTTTTATCGATGTCCTTATTCTCGTCGTCTCTTCTAGAGTTAGTCAGTCAGAGTTAGTCAGACTAGTAGAGACTCTCTAGTCTGATTAACTCCAACATCTAGCGTTAAGCTTTCAAAGGCTATCGTCAATTTTACAACGTATTTAAAGGTTACCCCAGTTTATTACACCGTATAAGTCATTGATGTTTTAAGAGTAATGTGTTTAAAATTCTTTTTGAACAAGGAGAACCTCGAGATATTTTAATTTGATCACCCCTTCGGTGGTCTGGTATTGCGAATATTGCACTAACTTGCAAATTCGCACGCTTAAGTTCTTTACTATGTAATAATTACCAATTACGTCATTAATTTTGTATACATATTTTAAATAAATAATAAATAAATAAATGCGTTTATTGCTTTCAAAAACAAGTATTTAGGTAACAATTCCATAGGTACTTAGATAACTAAAGAAAAAAAAACATAGATATACATATTTCATGGAAGAGCACATACATGGGTAGATCAAAAAATAAATTTTGAAAGCAAATGGAGGCGGCTCAGCTAGTGCTGACATAGGACAGCGCTGATTTTCAGCCGCTCCCACTCCTCTAAGGTCTATTGTGAGGGTTGAGTTAGGAGGGCTTAAAACAGATAACAAAAATAATTCCTCCAAAAAACTATTAGTTTATAATAAAAAGAACGGCGAAGTACGAGTAGCACTCTGTCTAACTGTGTGCGTGTAATTGTAATGTGTGTGTGAGGTGGGTGTGTATCTGTTTGTGTGTGGTGGGTGTGTATGTGAGTGTGTGTGTCTGTTTGTGTGTGTGTATTTGATTCTAATATACAAGATTTTAAAAATATTTATTTAGGGGCAGGGATTTCCAATATCCACGACTAAGGTTTTCCGCCGCTGATTGTTTCCTCAATAAGGCTGTTTTATATTTAGCTTTGAAACATTCAATGCTAATTTTTACTCTCATAGGAGGAGGTAGAACGTTCCAGATGCTTGCAGCGTGGATTTTAAAAGATCCTCGATGTCGTGTGGACTTGTGCTTAGGTATTTTTAGAAGGTTTTGTAGAGCTAAGTTAGGTAGGTAGGTGTAGGTTTTGTTTAAAAAGGTCTTCTATCTACCAAGGATATTAGATATGATATATCAGACCCATAACTCTTCACTAGTTATCTACTCTCAAACGAGAGATGACAGAGCTCTCTAGTGAGCAGTATACGCAGCTTCGTTCACAAGAACCGTTAGTAGATTATTTAACTTCAATGAACAATCGTCTCTATTTTATACGATAGCCACCTATTTACTTCACTCCGCGTGCAGTACTCTTTACACGTACGCTTCATTTAATTACAAACAAAGATAGTATTGTGCCGGGACAGCGCTCATTGTCCGGCAAGGACAATAGCTTTCTTATACGAGAGTAGCTGATACAGGCATATACAGCATATACAGACGGCTGTATACAGGCATTGTGGGTTGCACAATAAGTTGAGAAGCTTTCAACTGTCGCCGATGGGACAACTTAATGAAATAAAGTTTGAAGGGCGCGGACGTGACTCGTTGTCCGTGATTAGAAAGTAATGGAGCACGTAGCAGGTGTGTCGAGTCGTACGCTGATAGTTTTGTTTTGTTGTACGGATTGTTTGTTGAATGCTTCTGTTGTCGCTTTGAATGTTTATAACATGTTTACAGGTATACAGAGATCGTTCATTTGCCAGAAATTGATTGTTTAGACTTCAATAGAAAAGCCTTTATTTGTATCTAGTTTTTTCGGGCCGGGAAAAGTAGTAGCATATGTAACTTTCAGGCGTTAACTAGCAGCATATGTAACTTTCAGGCCGTAAACTAGCACTGAGTAAAAAATCACGTCGATCCGATTCTCCGTTTTGACTTGAAAGAAGGATAAACAAACAATCACACGTTCGCATTCGAGGCAAATTGTAATTTCAAAAGATTAAAATTTTGTCGAAAAAATCTTTTGATCTTAAAATTCAACTTTTACTAACCTGCGCCATGATCACGGAACTAGTCAGACTAGGGAGTACATTACTGTTGATTCTAAAAAAGCCATGTTTTACTAAACGAGGCTTACGTTGTTACGAAACTGAAACGCTTAATACAAAATTATGTGCGTACCGGTACGCAAAGAGCATTAGTGAACATGTGAACAAATATTATATGTACGAGTAGAACAAAATGTAAAATTAAAACAACAATTATTATTATTTAACTATTTAAACTATCATGCATTAGAGTAATTATTAACGGCATTGTTGTGCCGATGCCGCGCCGACTGTGCCGAAATATCGGATACCTACTCACGTATAATAAACAATGGTAAGAATCCCCTATTTAGTTTTTTTTTTTTGTGGGTATCCCTATCTTTCTCTTTGGCGCCATTGCCTCGCGTTCGTCATTTAGTTTAGAGATAATTACTCTAATTATTATTATGCTTGAAATTCGCGTTGCGAAAGAATGGTTTTGTTTTATAACAGTAAAGAGGGTATCACAGTCACAGCCAAGCTACATATATCAAGGTGTAGCCCGAATACAAGGCATAATAGCCAAGTAATTCCCAAAGGTATTACAAGAAAGCTATACTTCCATTCTATTCCAGCTCAGTTCGGAACGGAAATCCTAAGAAAATACCTCAGTCCTGAGGGCGAGGAGTAATCCTGGCCTGGACGCCGGCCCGGCCACACGTCCATATTTGTAATCCCATAAATCCCATTCGGTGTCAAGCTAGTCTTGTTTATCCTGCTCTCGGGGAAGTTGTATTTTTTCTCAAATAAGCCACAGGATAAAGAGAAAGGCTACCCATTTGTTACTTTTGTAATAAAACGACGCGACGAGGTACTATGTTTATATTTGCTTTTATTGTTATACAATTGCTCATTAAACTTAAACATAAGTCCACGCAAGAACCCTGTAAGGGCGTTGCAAATTTTCTAGTGAATAATATTTTTATTTGTCAATATTGCAGGAGCCGCAAAAGGTAAGGTTTACAAGGCATAATAAGACAGGACAAGACACTAATTTTAAACTAATAATTAACAAACTTATCAGCGGGAAGTAAAATCACTTCTTTTTTTTAATATATTTACGGGTATGTGCAGTGCCTTGCTCTCACCTGATGTTAAGTGATGATAAGGCCAATTGGTGGAATCGCACTTAACTCGGGATCCTCAACTAGTGAGGCACTGGCTATCTTATCTGTAGCTGCCGGAACACAACAATGCTACAAACATTGATGTTATGGCGACATATTTAGATAAGATGGTGGTAGCTAGCCAGGTGGATAAACAAGCCCTACCAACAACCAAACCGAGTTCACTAATATGTAGCCCCCAATGGGAATCGAACCTGGGACCTCTGGGTCTAAACCGGTGGCCTAAACCACTAGACTACAAAGGCAGTTCCTAACATAATTAGTGAGTAATCAACAAAATGGTTATATGTGTTTTTAAATTAGATGATATAGATTTAAATCATTTTAAAGCATCGAAAAATAAATGACTTAGTGATTTTTTCGTAATGGTCTGCAGATCAAAATACACAACATCGTAAAATGATTGCTATTTTAGGAATAAAAATTTGGTACTTTTGTTGTTTTGCGAATAGCTAATTAATGGCAAAAATATTGGTGCACAAGGAATAGTTCAGTTGCTATTCGTGTGGTGTCTATTCGATCAGTTGTTTTTAATAGGTAAAATCGTGAGATGTTGGAAATGTGACCAAGCAAAGGGTAAATATTTATAAAATACAGTGAAAAAATTAAACGCCTACCCGACCCAGCAAGGAATTGAATCGTCTTCCGCAATCCGGGCGGCTTCACTGACCGCTATGCTACCGGGAAGGCTGACGTAAGCGCTGAATTTTGTAACTGCTTTCTTAACTTTTTGAGTGCTAATAGCGGCACAGTGCGCCATCTATCCAACGGTCTCTACAACCGATGGCTATGCAGATTCATCTTTGCAGATGAAATACCACAATTTTGATAACACAACGCTGTAGTAAGCGAAGGGTATTAAAATGTATCATTTTGAGTATTTCACATTTGTTGAAACTTAAGCTTGATTATCAACCTTTTATGTTTGTGATATCATAGTTGAATAGGCTGTGGCGCGTCTCGTAAATATTGGCGATCTTTTTTCAGCTGTAGTAAATATTTCGATGACACTGTTTGCAAAGGTACCTATTCTATTTACTTTTTGCGATATAATAAAAAGCCAATAAAAGAAATTCTTTCTATTAAATAGGAAGGATGTTACTACTAATAATATCATTTCGAGATAATACATTTTCCATTGTGGCAAGAAGCAATTCCGCCAGTACCTGGAGGACAAAGCAAAGATGGCATTACTGAAATTAGGAGTTTTTAGGAAAGCGAGACGGTACTTCACGTCTAACCAGCTTTTACAGTTGTACGAAACCCAAGTTAGACCTCACATGGAGTACTGTTCTCACCTTTGGTCCGGGGCTCCTAAATGCCAGGTTGACCCCTCTAGGATCTTTGCAGCGACGCGCCATTTGAGTGGTCAACGATCCGAAGCTCACAGACCGGTTAGAACCCTTAGCCTTGAGACGTGACATCGGCTCGTTGTGTGTTCTACCGCCTGTATAATGGAGAATGCTCTGAGGAACTTTTTCATTTGGTGCTCACTTCCTCCTTCTACCATTGCACCGCTCGCCATCGCAACAGGGCACACGCACATTCCTGGAACCGCTGTTCGCTCGAACGGTTCGCTTCCAGAGGAGCTTCATTCCACGTACCATCAAACTGTGGAACGAGCTGCCATCCGAGGTTTTCCCATTAAGCTACGACGACGTGGACTCTTTTAAAAGGGGTGTAAAGAGGTTTTTCTCACGTCGGCAACGCAAAAGCAACATCTCTCATGTTGTTGATTCCATGGGCGGTGTCGACCGCTCACCATCAGGTGGCCCGCCTGCTCGTTTGCAGACTGTAAATATTAAAAAAAAGGAGTTTATTTTTTACCTAAAAATAATTAATTAAACTTTGTTTTTAAATTGTATTGTATTGGTAATTGGTTAGATTAGAACAATAAAATATTGTAAGTATTTTTGCGTAGTAATTTTTTTTTCTGTGGTCTATTTTTGATCCAATATCATTAAAACGGTTATTTTAAATTAAGAATACATTCGC
Organism: Eudonia lacustrata; assembly: GCA_947562085.1. Lineage (NCBI taxonomy): Eukaryota > Metazoa > Arthropoda > Insecta > Lepidoptera > Crambidae > Eudonia > Eudonia lacustrata. The sequence continues at coordinate 837,092 of OX387316.1, forward strand.
TACGAACGTCTTTAATATGTATATGTTAAACGAAATAACGCAATTATTACAGTAACAAACTTAATAGGAGCTACTCAACATATTAAATTTTGTAATTCAAAACTAGTAAAAAAATGAAACTAAATGTGTGTTTTTCATTAAGGTTAATTTAAAACATGAATAAATTATAATGAAACTTTTATCAAAGTAATTTCGTTGAACAAAAGTAAAATAAAAATTTAATAACAAAGTTACATGGTTCGCCTTTTAAAACCAATTCACAGACTCTAAAGTTTCTCTTTGGTCTAGTAATTAGACCATATGTCTCAGTCCCAGAGGTGTGGTGTTCGATTCCCAGCAGAAGGTACATGTTTTGTACCTACTCGTTGTTTGGTGGCAGGGCTTGTTTTAAGTTCGCCGGGCTGCCTTGTTATGATCCGACAGTTAGAAGTAAAGGATCCTCAGTAGTTGAGAAAAAAAGATTATGATAACATAAAAATCTTATTAATGTAGTCTTGTCCTAATAAGATTAAATATTTATAAAATTTATAAAAAGCAGTGAAAAAATTAAACGCCTACCCGACCCAGCAAGGAATCGAATCGTCTTCCGCAATCCGGGCGGCTGCACTGACCGCTATGCTACCGGGAAGGCTGACGTAACCTCTGAATTTTGTTACTGCTTTTTAATTTATTTTTTTGAGTGCTAAAGCGGCACGGTGCGCCATCTATCCAACGGTCATTGCAACCAACGGCTATGCAGATTCATCTTTGCAGATGAAATACCACAAGTTTCATAACACAACGCTATAGTAAATTTATAAAATATAGTTAAAAAAAATTCCATTGTATTTAATAAATATTTAATTTAGCTTCAGTGCAGTAATTAAGTAGTACTTAAAAATAAAAAGTAAAATTTACTTATCAGATTAGTTGTATATAATATACGTAGTATCTATGTTAATCCATGTGCACTCAAAAAAATATAAAGTTATTATGTTACTTATTGATAGAAATTTTGAATTATCCCATTAAAAAAAAACCTATCATAGATTTTTTTTATTACTTTAAATACTTTGCCTAAATGCATTTTCCGCAAACTTTGGCCAGGTACGGAGGAGGTAAAAGGTAGGTACTCTTGAAGTGCCTTATTAAAACTTTCATCGTACATTCATTATGATGAGTTAATCTAATTTATCTGTATAACAATAGCTTCAAAAATGAGAAAACAAATATTCTGGTTTATTATTGGTTATTTATTTGCAGGTCTCAAAAAATTTAATGTTCAGCAAAAAATTCACACTGAGAATGTTGATTTGGATTATGTAAAACAGTGTTTTTAATAGATGTACCTACGCCGAATAAAAATTTTGAATTTGAATTTAAAGATGATTTGCTGTTAACCGCAATTTGACTCTAATTTAATTTAAGTGTTTAACTGAAATATCTTCTATTTTCGAAGCGTCTTTGAAGATTTATTCAGTTTGAAAAGTCTGAATGAAATAAACAGTCTGGTAGGTATTTGAAAGCAATAAACGTTATTGAATTTCACAGGATTACAAGCACTACGCCTTCAAGTTCTTTCTTACAAATGAAAGTGTACACAAATTACATCTTCAGATACAACATCCAAATTATTTTGAGATTACATTAATGTAAAGAAAAAGTCAAAGCAATTTCGAAATGTCTCTGATATCTGGAACAAGCGAATTGGATAAAAATAACAAGAAAGCCAATATGTCTCACAAACGGATTGTTGTGATGTTCTCGGTGTTATTGCTACGCGCTCAGAAGTTTCCAAAATAATTAACCAGAACGCTGAATTATTAAATTTATTTATAAAGAATTACCTAAAATTTGATCGTCGGGTAAAATAAAGAACCCTGTCACATTTAATGTCGATCGCATTAAGAAAGCGATAAGCTTCAAAAACTTACAATAAAGTGTCAAATTGGATGTTGTTACGTTCATGGCACCTTTAGTTGTTGTTCTGAGGCTTAGATAATCTAAAATTTAAAAAAAAACAAAAAGTTTGTAACGTTTCGAACTAAGCCTAAAATGACAACATAATAGTGGAAGCAGTAATTCTCGTCTCGTAACATTATACAAACCGATTCTCCAAAACCGAAACGAGACTTTTCTGAATTTCTTCAGCCAATATCTCTTTCAAGTACCGACAGCAACTGTCTAACTGTTAGATACATAAAATATTTATTTTTTATATCAGCCCGAATCCCAAAATGACAGCGGTACGCACATCTTCATGCTTGATATTGTATATAAGAATTGGGGTTATTGGAATTGTACATTCACGATTTACTATAAAAGAATAGAAATCTTCAGATAAAACAGAATGGAGATAGAGCTTAATGTCTAGCGAGACAGGTGGACCGGAAGTATTTCACTGTACAAATTGGAAACCTTCGAATTATATTCATAGTAGGTAAATCTCAAGAGATTTACTGAAGGAGTAGTAGTAGTCTCGGATTAAATAATGGCCGGTTATTTAGTTTTAACCGTCTGGAGAATCTAATAATTGCTGTTCACAGTCAAAGCTAAATAATTTATTAAATTTAAGCTTTCACAGGCATTTATTGATGATATAAATATAAAATCCAAATCACCTTATCTTTAGCTCAGACGAGCCTTACTTAAAATTAACCAAGATTTGAAATCCTAATTTAAAAAAGTAACAAATACTGTTAAGAGCCAATATACTATTTGCACCTGGCCTACCGTGGTTTTCTAAATAGATAAAACCTAATAAGGAACACCAACAAAATGGTAAACCTTACATTGCTATTTGCAGTGCTGTCGTATAAAATTCAATCCCAAAAATTGTTTTATCTAGCGAAAATGTTCCCATTCCTGCTCATGTTTTCCAAAGTTGTAATACATTTTTCTCGGAACCGTAACAAGGAGGACCGGCACTTTGCGGTCGCAGTAACAATTTCATAAGGCACTTAGCGCACCGCGAGCTCAGTGTCACCTGTAAAATGTAGCATATTATACTATAAACCTTGGAGGCGGCACGTTTATGACGTCACAATTGGCCTCCGCAAAATACAGGCTCGTTAACGCGTATCTGGTGAATTTACAGCGCCGTGATTACTTCGTTATAACTTTACGGTGGGAGGTGATGTTGAAAGTTGTAACGAAGTATGCCTTTCAGAACGTTGACTGAGAAATTACATGCCTCTACTTTTGGTACAGCATGGAGCTGATAATGGATGTTTTGATTTTATTATATGAATAGGTAATTGTTATTAATATAAGTAGCTTACAAAATTCATAATATTTTTAAAACTAAAAGTAAGAAATTTATCTCGTGTTGCCACTCAGCGTAATGCTATGACATAAGTATGCCAAGTTTCTGGTTATCTGTGGAACTATAAGAGAGAAACTTTCTACGTTGTGCAATGGATTTTTTTCCAAATAAAGTCTATATATTTGATTTGATGTAACTGTTGACTTATAATACTTATTACCAAATGCAAAAGTTATAATGTATGTTTGTTTGTTCTTAAATAAAGACAAAATGTCTGAACTGGAACTGTTGTAAAGATTGAGATGAAGTTTGGTACTCAGATAGAATGTATACTGAAATAAAACTTAGATAGGATATTATTTCTAGGATATTCAATATCTTTTGATAGAGTAGGATAATACTGAAATACTTTCTACAGACTGGAAAATAAACGTAACGAGGAAAAAAACTGGCTGCAGTTTTTCAGTGGCTCGTCATCCATCAAGCGATTCAGACGTTCCCAAAGCTGAGTTATTAACTTCATTAGCGAGATCCAATCACGGAGAGGAAATTTATCCCCGACTCGTGGCCCGAATATGGATGAGCGTTTAAGGGACCCCGGATTTCTAATATACGATTTGACACAAGACATTAATTAGAAAGTTTGCAATTATTGCCCATCTCGACGGCTTTTCGTAATTAAAATTTATTCGAGTTTGAATTTTTAAAATAGCTTCCGCGGTGTCCTCGAGTTGTTAACGAAACGCTGATAATCTTTTTGTAACATTCATCTGAAGCTTTATTTTTTTGGTTTTAGTTGAATAGTATAGTTTTTAATATTGATTTACCCCGCAAAGGAAATAATTTTTCTGTTAATGTAGTTTTGTTAGGGAAAAATAATGTATCATTATCTCAAACACTTCTCAATTCATGAGAAAAAATTCATGGCGAGATGGAAATGATGCATCGTGTGGCTGTGTAACATACATATGAGTTTAATATGTTTTTCTACTCTGGAGACAATTCACATTGATCATCACGGATGGCAGGATGGAATGGGATAGTAAAGTGTTTTGGTTAATATTCATTCTAAATACAAAAAAAATAGGAAAACTTACATAACTATTTCTCTATCTATATTCCTTGTACCATCTTCGTAATGTCAGTGGTCCCTTGCAGTAGTATTAATCTTTATTTATAAAGTTTTCAAAACTACTTTAGTTATTTATTTAGACATAAAGGCAAGGCAATGGCAAAGACATAAAAAACCATCAGACAGAAAATTACAATAATATCTTTTTATTTAAAGCATGCCTGCTCTTTTAAAATTGTGCACAACATTTACCAACATAGTTGACAATGATGATAGATAAAAGAAAATAATTTGAAAATTAAATTAAAATATGTTAAAATTAAGTTATGTCTTACAACATCAAATAATTTGGACATGAATATTCAGTACAATAATACAATCATAGAAGAGTTGGAACAGACAAAATTTTTAGGATTAATAGTGGACCGAAGCATTAAGAGCGTTTACGCCGCACACTAGCGCTACTAATGAAAAAAAAATCATATCTAGTAATTAGAGATAGAAAATCAAATTATGCTCAACAAACTATTTGAATAAAGTAATTTAGCATTTTTACGTCACCTAATGAACACCTCACATGTTATGGTTTAGTTAAATAAGACGTTACGGCCACTTTTAACTATAACGCCATATTTAACTAAACCATAACATGTCAGGTGTTCATTAAGGGACGTAAAAATGCTAAATTACTTCATTCAGATAGTTTGTTGAGCATAATTTGATTTTCTATCTCTAATTACTAGATATGATTTTTTTTTCATTAGTGGCGCTAGTGTGCGGCGTAAACGCTCTTAATTGGAAGCCACAGACTAAAAGTATTTGTAACAGGGTTTTCAAGTTTGTGTACGCTCTTAGGCAAGTTAAACAATTAACTGATCTGAACAGATGATAGCTGACAATGTAACTTACGTTAATTCTACATTCTCCCTAACTTAAAATCAATCAGCTCTTCAATCAAATCGATACTGGCCGTTACATTCTGTAATGCGTCTAACATTTTCAATTGGCTGTTTGATCTCCCAAAAGCGCTTTCCAATTGTCCCTGCCAAATTAGTTGGGAGTGAATCCCCCAATTAAAGTTAACATAACTGGCCCAGTGTGTTCCCGGGGCGTCGATTAGAGCCTGCGCGACGTCGGCCATAAGTCAGCGGGGGCGTGCTGCGGCTGTAGCCATGGCTGCTAATGAATATTAATGCTAATGGATAGTTTCCAGAAAGATCGATGTAGCGGATACCTGTAGAATTAATAATTGAGCTACGAAAGAGTTAGAAAATGGTTCTAATGGTTATAATTAAAAAAAGGTTACATTCGATTTTTATTGGGTTTTGATATTATAAGCTTATTGAGTAATATGATATGGTTTCTTCGTCTTAGCTTTTGCTTTACAAATGGGCATGTCAATGACTTTCACGAAGTAATGCGCAAAAAGATATCGTTAGCAAGAAGGTTGGGCAGCTCCAACAGCCTAATAGGCTCACACTATTATGTCTTTGCAGCTGCCCATCCAATTTGTTTTATCCTGTAAATCGGAAATGATGTGTCAACATCAGTAAGATACAGTCTAGCACTGAACTATATGTTACAATTTTGTTTAAATGAATGATTGTTATCTTTTCAACATTTGTGTTTTTGTAATTTGTACGCAACAAAATTTGCGTTAAAAATTAAATAAACATTGATTGTTATCTGTTTTGTTGTCCAAATAAATAAATAAATGAGTATTTTTCTTTTTAATATGTATATTACTAACGAAATATGGATCTCAGGTATCAGCAAATAAATGATTTTAAATAAAGTATTTAAATTTAGACACAACGAAGTAAAAACTGGTTAAAATAGCTTGAGTTGAGTAAGAGTAAGGTAAAATAAGGTAACAGCATGAATGTAATATCAACTGACATTATGGAAGGTAGCGTTTAAAATGTTGTTGGGTTCATGAGTTTTGAAATATAACGTTAAACATCCAAGAAACATTCCGCTCCTCTAGCCTCCCGTTGCGCTACCAAGTTCCTTCTCACTACGTTATCTCGTCCAGGAGCGCACCGTTAACTCCGAAGTATTCAAATGTTTAGCGCGCCTAGAACCACGCTTTATCCTGGGGCAAATAAACCATCCCTTAATGGACTCGATGGTTCCGCCTGTTCGAGCTTATTCCTCAGTCTAATTGGCTCCAAGAAATAATAGACGTCACGGAAGTCAGCCATTATGTAAAAACAAATTAAGTACAGCGGCAGTCAATTATTTAAAGAAACGGCAGTAACTATACACTTCCGCTGTTACCTATCTGACTTTGTAGATAAGTACATGAATCATCCAAGAAAAATGTTTTGTATATTTTTTTAGCATGTTAATTAGGACTACTTGAAAACTTTCCAACTAATTTCACGTCATGTTTGATTAACATTTAGCTGCTAGCACTTTAAATTAGTTGCTTGCAACGTTAGATTTTTAGAAGCCAGCAGCGAGCTACTATAAAAATGTACTCATGACCGGCATGAATATGGAAGTGGTGAAGTCTGACCGCGTTCGCCTGGAAAATTGGCGTTATTGGTCGAAATACGTAAAGGAACGGCCGACGCAGTTTGCGGTGCTCCAGCTAATGCTATAACTATACTTTTGTAGAAATCGTAGAGTACTACTGATCTTATCTATCTTAGTGGGGCTTGCCGAGATTCCCTTGACCCAGTAGCACTTTGACCCATCGGGATCTTTTGTGCAAAGATAAGCTTTTGTTTTTTTTTAAACTAATTACGTAGAAATTGGTACAATACATAAAACAGTTGGGAAATGAATGAGTTTTAAGGCTCTCCCTACTCACCCTAAACACAGAATGGGAGAATAGTGGTATACTCACAAGAACCTTCCAGACGTTTCCTTGTCTACTATACAACTGCAGGGATGATGCCGAAATGTTGGTGTGTGTGTGTGTGTGCAGTGCATCAGGAGATTCCCAACCACGCCTGTGAGTACTCATAAATCTGATGTTAATAATGATGATGGCCTCCTCGTCGTGTCCGACGACAGCGACCGTCACTGCTTCCTAGACTCTGATGTGGCTGGAAAGGCCGAACTTCGTTTGAAATACCCGGTCACATTCAGCGCAATAGAGCTGTCCCACTTGATTGCGTGTGTAGGTGTAGGAGGGTTTCGGTCTTGTCTTTCTTATTTGGCGTTACACTTCTAAGTTCTTGAAACGTTTTTCTCGAAGTTTTTAACGCCCTAATGCACCTTGCATAAATTTAAGTCAATGTTAGATGGCTGGCAACTGTTTTTTTCTCCGAGTCCTCCGTCTACGCTGAAAAAGGGACAGTTAGTGATCATCCTCACAGTTCCGTCCCACAACCTCCTTTTGCAAGATGTGACCTTCGCAAAGGGTTGCCACGATACTTCTAAAAACTCATAAACTAGATTATTACGCTGGACCAAGGGTGTCCAAGGTCATCCAAGGGTGATCCAAGGGGAAGGACTCTTCACGAAGTCGAATATCCGTTAAAACTCTTTAAAGCACTATCATTGGCGATCAGCTCGGTACCAGCCTTCCCTATTCTTTAATAACACGTCTGAGGATACAGTACTTGCAAGGAATCCAGATAAAACTAGTTATACCAATTTCATTGTTTGTTATGTATGATGGCATTAGAACATCACCAACTTTCTATGAGAACGCTACATAACTCTTGTTACAAAGCATCCTCGTCAAAATAGTTTCTCAGTAAATTAATGTTACCGTAACAACTCAGGTTTCCCGCGGTGTTTAGTATTTTCCACTCTACGTTCCTGCAGCAAACCCCTTATTGTTTCAGTGGAAATACTTTTAAACGAATCTCATTCGGAAGCTTCTTGAGATTAATTAGGTACGTTATGTGCAGCACCTTTTTTTTAACAAAATCTTTGTATTCAATCACTGAACTAAGAATATGACGTACCAGAACGCTCTTGGAGTTTTTTGCGACTTATCCAAGGCTTTCAATTGCGTTGAGCACCGGACTCTGGTGATGAAGTTACACTACTATAGTCTAAATGATTTTGCACTAAAATTGATACAGTCGTCTCCAGTTCTAGGACACTAACTGTCGATATAAATGGAACTAAATCATCTGGTTCTCATGTAAAAATGGGAGTTCCGGGGTCAATTCTTGGGCCGTTCTTATTTTTAATTTACACTAACGACTTGCCATTCTTTGTGGAGAACTTCTGTGAAATTGTTTTATTTGCAGATGATACTTCACTCATTTTTTCACTTCTCATTCATTCAATACTATAAGAAAAAACTTGTAATGCCACTGTTCAGGTTGCAAAAGGTTCTTGGCTCTTACTTGGGGCAAGGTATACACTACTTGATATTACTTACTTTGTATTTATTTACTTTGTATTGAATTTTATTTTATTTAACTGATTGTAATTTAATTTTATTAAGTGTAATTTAATTTAGTTGATTTAATTTTAATATTTGTGTATTTTAAATTGAATGGTGTTAGTAACCCAAGTTGGTTGAAATAAATTGATTCATTCATTCATTCACTACTATAATAAAATACCTAGTACTATCCAAGATTTACCATTAGATAAGTTTAAAAATCATGTAAAATCTTCTTTACTTAAGAAAGGTTATTATACAGCCAAAGAAAATTTAGATGACAAAACAGCCTAATTATAATAACAAATCCACATTTTGTTTTATTTGGATCTGTCATTATGCTTTAATATCTTAGCGCTGATATCATCCGCCTTTATCAGCAGTGTCCTACAGTTTACAAACAATATTTATGTTGCGTAAAACAATTCATTAATTTCTTAGATTACCTCTTGCTTGCTTATCTTATTTTTATTATTACTATACTCGTATACTTTAACTTTGTTTTTCTTAGACAATTTTCGACTTATAAGTACTGTATGACATTGTGAAAATTGAAATTAGTACCTGGTGCAATTTTTGCAAAGTTAGATTATTTTTTATTTTGTTGTTTTTTGTGTGTGTTGTGATTGTCCTTTATTTAATTTTTTTGTGTGTTTATTTGTAATGGAAAGTGTCCTTTTATGATAAAGCACTTTCCAATATTTTTGACGCTGTAAGGGAGAAAAGAGCTGGGTTCTTGCCGGTTCTTCTCAGTACAAGATCTCCCGCCCAGAGTAGACTTACGAACCGATGGCATAATGACGTTCATAGGAGCTATTTGTAGCCTAAACTGAATAAATGATTTTCAATTTTTAATTGAATTTTTTTTTTACATAACAAGTACAAAACATATTACCTACTAGTTAGTATTATACTAGTATGCAAATAACGACTAGGTATACTCATAGGCACCTTTTAATTGAGTACCGTCAATTATAATTTGTCATGATGGATATGGTTTTTTAACATGAATCGATGTGCTTCATGTGTGCTTGTGTGTATTGGCAGCACAACAAAACAAGTAGAGACAAATCAAATTCCAATTGGAATAATAAAAACAAAACCTATAACTTTTCTTGGAAATTTTATTTCGGTAAAACTTTAACAAAATCTGTCTGGTTGATTTTTTTTCATCACTGCTCTTTTATTTTAATTAAAACAGAAATCTTGCTTCGTAGATACGTACCTAGCTATGAATCCAAAAGAAATGAGACATTTATTTTGTATTTGTTTGCTATAGCAGCCAAAAAGTTTAGCTACTACTGGTCTACAAATCTTAGGCAGATGGGTGATCCAGTTACGGCGTCCAATTATTTTAAAATCGGGTCAAAGCACGGCAAGCCGCTGTGTGCTGCGCTTATGGAATAACCTATCGCGGAATTGACTTTACTTTTAAAAATACATTTTAAATAAGGAAAAGTGGGGTCTTCAAACGAAGCATGAAAAGGCACATTGTTTGCCGGCAGGGTGAGAGTGACTGATGATGCGTTGTGTTCAAGTCTTTGTGTCTGAACTCCACTTCCACTGAACATTTATATATTTATATACGTAAATACTAAATAAGGTTTTACATATTATCACGGTGTCCTTTCCACTATGGTTGCATGGCTATGTTTTGGATTTAACACATTACCAAACACTGTATAGGATAAACTATATTTTTTTATTATTGTATCTCATGCTGGTCAGGGACGTGAACAGAATGTATCAGCAGCTGTTCATGTCGTAAGAGCCGACTAGGGGCAAGGTTAGATGGTCGCACGTCAGGCGGTCGGCTGTCAATGATGTTATCTATCCAGCTCGGGGGACCTTTTGGTTTGATTATGCTAAATGTGGCGTCGAGGTCACTAAATGGCAAGTTTACTCAAAATTTGTGATTTTCTATCCTTTTTGGGAGAAGAGCGTGAGGGTAGGTATGTATGTTCATTTATATATATCACACTATATATTAATATTAGGTCCTAACCTATGAAATTGACGTTTTTTTCTCACTTATTAAAAGGTCTAAAAATTCTAAAAATCAATACCGGTAGTTAATATTATTTTACACCTTTAATTATGACTATATTACTTAGGCTTCAGTAATAACAATGATTATTAATTTTGTGTTTTTATCACCCAATACTTTTTTTTAATTGACTACTTTTTATGTTCGCGGAATTTTCTTTTTGTTTCATTGTAGTTTTGAAGGGATTTGATTTTTTTTCTTTTCAATGTCTGCTATATTTAGCTAGTGAAACAAACACTCAACTCTCTAAAATTTTTATAATGTTAACATAAAGGCCTATTCAAACCTGAGCGGTATTCGCTGCCGCTGTGGGTAAAGGTATATACCGCGCGGGTTTCGCTCAGGTATTTAGTATCAAGTTCCGCGGCTAGGGCGAACTAAGCGGTATTCATATTATTCATATATTCATACAGCGGCAGCGAATACCGCTCAGGTTTGAATAGACCATAATAGATGCTGAGAAAATTAAAAAAACGTAAGTATGAAAATTAAAATTTTATAAAAAATCTTCATACAAAAAAAACGTCAATTTCTTAAGTAAGGACCTAATATCACACTAATATTATAAATGGCGAAAGTTTGTGTGTATGTATGTGTGTATATTTGTTGCTTCTTCACGCTGCAACGGATGGATGGATTTGGATGAAATTCGGCATACAGATAGTTTATAACTTGGATTAAAACATAGGATACTTTTTATCCCGATATTCCCACGGAAACGGGAACCACGCGGGTGAAACCGCGAGCAGCCGCTAGTTATATTATAAATGCGAAAGTTTGTGTGTATATTTGTTGCTTCTTCACGCTGCAACGGATGGATTAATTTGGATGGAATTCGGCATACAGACAGTTTATAACCTGGAATAAAACATAGGATACTTTTTATCCCAATATTCCCACGGGAACGGGGACCACGCGGGTGAAACAGCGAGCGGCCGCTAGTATATTATATACTTCCTGAATCATCAATCCACTCCCCGGTTGGGCCATGATTGGATAACAAGCGAACGGCTTTTAAACAATACCTCGTTGTAGTGAAGGGTTTGAACGAGCTGGTTAGTTAAAAGTTTTAATTAGTAAAGCTTTACAGTGCTCTATGCTGCACTTCGTGATTCAAGTATAACCCGGTATTCAGAATGCTGGTAGTTTGATGTAATTTTAAAACAATGATTAAGGGCAGTGATTATAGGTAGATAGATAACACTTTATTGATCACACCATAAGAAAACATATATCAAAAAAAAATATGCCTATGTAACAGAATAAAGCCGGTCTTTTCGCTTAAAACAATCTGTTCAAGCTGCGGTGGTGGCGTGTGCGTCGGGTCGTTACATTCCCTAAAATATGGTTGATTGAAGCGATGGCTGATTCATATTATGTCATACTCGTGAATGGGTGCCGCCCACAGACATAGCCGCCTGTGGAGGCTGGTCTACTCTTGCATACTTATCTTATTTTTAGTATTATTCACTATAATTTGACTTTTTTTATTAATTTTTAATTTTGAAACTATATTTTATACGTATATCTAACATTAACTTTGAAGCATTCAACTTTGACAGTTGTAAATAAATAGAAAAGGAGGAGAAGCTTACTTGGTTCAAAAGTAAATCCTTCATGGCCCCGACCGCCTAACCGATCGCTTTGACTTCGTGTGTGGTTTCTGACGTCATCTTGTCGTTTCGTGCAGCCTATGAAAGCTTTTCATATTGATTTCATAGGCGGTGCGAGGTGGCAAGATGACGTCATAAACTATACGCGTAGTCAAAGCGATCGGTTAGGCGGTCGGGGGGCAGATTGAAATAAGTTTCTGTTTTGTTACTGAGAATGTTATCAAGCATACGGCCCTAACCCGAGCATAAGGCCCTCCTGGTGGCAAGCGGCTCTTGAACTTGTACCTACCTTTGAAACATAACCACTAAAAATTTTTTTAAAGTCAAAGTCAATTTTTTTTAATCCAAATAAACTTTAGAAAAGAGTTTTTGAATCGTCCAAACATTTTTTTACCTACTACCCATTCAGGAAGTTTATTTTTTAGCTGTGGAGAAGAATGGGCGCAAGAAACTCCACAGCTTTAATTTAATATAGGCTTTGATTATATACCTGTATATAGTAAAAAAATATAGGTAAGTAACGACAATTACAAAATTATATGCCCATACCAAGTTATACAAGTTTATTTATTTATTTATTTGGTAATAGGTACACCAACAGTACATATACACAACGTTATAAGCAGTTACACTATAGGTTTCTTATTCTAATATAGTATATACCAATAAAAGGCGTACACAGCATTGAAGTTGTAACAAGCAACAAAATTACAAACTTATTGACTATACCTACCATACCAGTATAGATTATTACACAAACACACACATTCCATATTTAAATGCTTAAACAGACATACATACAAATACACACATGCTATTCAAAATCATACAAGCTATTACGATGATACGTTGAGTAGTTTATATTTAAATTTACGATGGGAATCGTTAAAAATATCAAGCTCACGGCATTTTTTTGCATAGATACTATACATATTGTAACATCTAGGCAGCGGTGCATGGTGACCAAGATTAGTTTTACTACGAGGACAATGGAATACTTTTACCAACGACTTGCGGGGAATGTTATATGGGACCGCCAGATTGATACGGCCCAAGAGCTCCGAACATTTAATTTTATTATTGATGAGTCCATGTAAAAACGCCAAACCTTGAACAGTACGTCGATGATGCAAAGTTTTCATTTTGAAAAACTGCAGTATGAACTCATAAGGAGACCTATGACTTATTCCAGGCGACAAATAAGCAAGTGATCGTGTGAATGAACGCTGTATTTGCTCTATTCTCTGGGAGTGGATGGCATAAGAAGGAATCCAGAAGACACTTGCATACTCGAGGTGGCTTCTAACTAGCGCACTATATAAAAGCTTGTGAGTACTGGTAAACCGAAAACCTTTGCTATTTCTCCTAATAAATCCTAACATTTGGGCCGCTTTTTTGACAATGCCATTGATATGTTTTGCTAACTTTAATGATTTATCCAGGATAACACCCAAGTCGCGAACCTCGTCAACCTCAGTCAATGTTACGTTATCAGTTTTATAAGTAGATGGGTATGGATTTTTCTTTCTAGTAAATTTGATGTGATAACTTTTTCCGGTATTTAAAGCCATATCGTTTGCAACACACCACAGGTTAATATTGTCGAGATCTTTTTGATTGAGATAAATTTTTAGATCATCAGCAAAAAGCGAGAATTTACAATTACTAATGTGCATGGATATATCATTTATAAATATTAAAAATAATATTGGACCTAAATGGGAGCCTTGTGGAACACCAGAGAGCGCGTAATATATTTTGGACTCGTATCCATTGACGACGACCATCTGTGACCTCTTTTCTAGATACGTTTTGAATCAAACATATAGGCTACCACAAATACCATACGACTCTAGTTTTGATAGGAGCAAAGAGTGATTGACCTCATCAAATGCGCTACTGAAGTTAGTTTATATAATAATGTGTGTGTGTGTGTGTGTGTGTGTGTGTGTGTGTGTGTGTGTGTGAGTGTGTGTGTGTGTGTGTGTGAGTGTGTGTGTGTGTGTGTGTGTGTGTGTGTGTGTGTGTGTGTGTGTGTGTGTGTGTGTGTGTGTGTGTGTGTGTGTGTGTGTGTGTGCTTGTGTTAGTCTATAGATTTAAGTCCTCTAAAATTTGTTATTTTTATTTAAATTTATTATTGTGTATGTTCGTTATATTTTTATTTTATTTAAATTATTTTTGCCAGAAGGTTTTCAGTTGCTTCGTAATCTAATGAATTGTTTCAGCTTTAGCTTTAGTTCCAGTTTCAGCTTTAGTTTTAACATCTTCCCAGGACTGTCCAGAGAATACGACCGCTGTACCATCAGCATAACAGAAGATCTGCCCTTCGCTATCCTGAAGATTACAAAGTTGGTTTATGTAAACCAGAAACAGCGTCGGGCCAAGCACAGACCCTTGAGGAACCCCATAATTAACAGATTTTTCGTTGCTGTACAAACTACCAATTTTAACTATTTGTTTTTATCCGAAAAGGTAATTTTCAAAAATGGCAAGGGGTATATCTCTTATTCCAATGCTCTCAAGTCTGCAAGGATGGGGACAGAAACCGTGTCGAAAGCTTTTTTCAGATCTAAAAATACAGTAAAGCATTTTTCTCCTTTGTCTACTCTGTCAACAATGTTCTTAGTTAGATTTTTAACAGCATCTTGGGTTGATAGACCCTTTCGAAAGCCATATTGCGTATCGGATAGTATTTTATTTTTCGATAAGAAACTTAACAGTCTATTATTTAACAGCTTTTCTAATATCTTTGATAAACAGGGCAACACCGATATTGGCCGATAGTTGTTGACCTCACTTCTGTCTCCTCCCTTGTGCACAGGAGTAACTATGGAGCGTTTTAAGCACGAAGGAAAAATACCAGTATTGAAGCATAGATTGGCTAATTGGCTGATCAATGGGACAACGAAGTATCTACACTGCTTTAAGAACTTGGTGGGGATACCATCCCAACCAGGAGCTGCATTAGAATCGAGATTCATGAGTATAGAATCTACTTCCTGGGGGTCGGTTTCCAATAACACAAAAGTATTACCGTTTTTATTACTTTTCTCATGATTTTGTAAGTGAGGATGTTTATAAGCAATTTCTTTGGCCAATGTCTCACCAATTTTGCTGAAGAAGTCATTAACTAAGTTAACTGATTCCATCGGATCCGACATAACATTAAGGAGATCAGTGTTATAATTTTTTAAAGTTTTAAATTGTGTTATTTCATTTATAGTTGACCATAGTAGTTTTGTGTTTTTAGTTGAATCTTCTATTAGTTTTCTATTATACTGACGCTTCAATTTTCTTATATGGTTAGTACAAAAATTTCTGTATCGTCGAAATGTGATTTTTAGGACTTCATTTGACGAATTAGTTTTTATCTTGAGTTGCATTGCATTTCTAAGTCTTATGCATCTTAAAGCCCCACCGGTTATCCAGGGCTTAAGAATAAGTTTGCTGCTATGAACTATTTTAGTTACAGTATTTGAAAGTAAAGATGATTTTATGAGGTCAATTAGAAGATCTGCAAAAATGTTGGGGTCAGTACAAGTAGCGAATTGTGTTATGTCAGTATTTACGAGAGATTTATATGAAGCCTCATAGTCTGTAATTGATTTAGTTTTTATTGTTTGTTTAGGTATGTTATTTACATTTGAAAAGTTCAATAAAACCATAGAATGGTCAGTCACAGAAGTGTTCAAAACTGCTACAAAAGCGGAATTGTGATTTTTATTTAATTTTAACATAACATGATCGAGGCAACTATCTTGTCTTGTAGGTAAGCTATGACCAGGCAAAAGACCATGTATTGATAAAACATCGAGGTATTTTAGACGATTTTTTCTTTCATATGTATTTTCAGTACTCTTATATATTAAATTAATGTTGATATCACCTATAATCACGATATTGTTATGAGAAGCTATAGTTTCCAGATGCGTCAATGGAATCAATAAAATCGTCAGCATTACTTATAGCTGGTGAGCGGTAAATACCTAAAATTGTGTAGTTTGAGCTAATAAATTGAATCCCAGAAGCGTGTGTCAATTTCAATTCCGTCACCTGTGGCTGTTGATTATTATTAATATAAGCAACAACTCCATCATTCTGATTTAGTTGGCGTAAAGTATGATAAGACGTATAATTGTTTAGAGTTGGTATTTGTTTGTTAATGTTAAGTCTACACTCCGTTAATATTATAATATCAGCTTTAAAGTTTAATTCCGATAAGGTCACTTGTAGATCATCATGATTACCGTAAATACTCCTAATGTTTTGCGTTAAAACGCTGAAATCAGTATTGTTATCTTGTAAAATGTTCTTTAAATCCCCAGTATTACACATTACCGATCTAGAAATTTCAGTATTGTCCAATAACTCTAGTTCATTTAATTTACTATCCATAGGAAAATACTTTAATTTTCAGAAAGTCATCTAAAAAGTGCGTAAAAAGTATTGTGAATAAAGTGCAAAAATAATTAAGGCTGATTTTTAAATCATAATCATCAAATGTATTATATAAAAGAGTTTTTAAATTGAGGACTTTATATCGCATCAATTTGAGCTCCACTGTCCATACTCTCTGCTATGTCTGATACGAAAGCCGTGAGGTTTGTTTGGGTAGAGCGTCCGCTGCGAAATCCATGTTAATGGTCGGTCAAGATACTGTCAACTTGGCGGCTCAAATGCGGATGTATTAAAGTCTCGAATAATTTTGAAAATGTGGACAATATGGAGATTGGGCGATAGTTTATGATGATGTTTAAGTCACCTTTTTTATACACAGGCACTATCCGTGCTTTTTTCCACTCTGGAATTTTTCCCACTAAAAAGGGACTTATTGAAAATTAATTTAAGAGGTAAACCAAGTGAAGGGCCACAGCGTTTGATGAATAACGGAGGTATGTTGTCTGGACCCGCTCCTTTACTAACATCAAGAAGTTTTATCTGTTTTGCTATTTCAGATTCAGTAAACTGCAAATGGTATATATAGTTCGATGTCATATTGGAAACTGAGGCAGGTAAGGAAGAAGATGTTTCCGAGGTGAACAAGGACTCAAAATGCTGCGCAAAAAGATTTGCTATTTCAGGACCAGTGGTTGCAAACGATGCGTTTAGCTGCATTTTTGAAGGGAGATTAGATTAAAAACCTTAACAATTATTTTAAATTAAAAATACCTGTTGGATTGATTGGAGCATTTTAAACCCATGCTGTTTTGTCTTCGATGTAATCAGACACTTTATAATAAGCTTTTTTATAAAGCTTTTCTATAATGGCAATTTTAAATTTATTATTATTAAGTTTTTGGATATTATTTGGATCTTTATTTTAAAACGTACACACAGGCCTATGAATGAATTATTTACTTTGTGGAGCCTAGTTGGTTACTGCTAGTTTGTTTTTAATTGTGTTTACATTATAAATAACACCGTTTTAAGAAAAAGTTTCAATATTTCTATAAATAACTTCATGAACCACTACCACAGAAAAAACCAATACGTTGATGCATTTCGAGAACACTTCTGAGAAGTTTCGTATGCTTTGCCTTTTAATATTCCCATCCAGGTGCAACTGACTACACAAATAAAATATAATATTTAAAAAATATGTACCTACCATCCCAAATAATGAAGTTCCCATAATGATCAAACTCAGTTTTATGGAAGAAGTTGGAATTTATTAAAAAAATCTTGTGCTTCGGTACATAAAAGTGTCGTTTTATGTAGAACCCCGGTATGGCCGGGGCGGTCGGTCCTTTATGAAATTTGCATTTATATTGCAAAGGTGTTTTTAAGCCAAGTGGTGCTCTCTATTCGATATTTAGCAAACATAAATCTTTACAATGCTAACGTGGATATAATGATTGTGTAGGTACTTTAGAGGAGTTTCTGCACATACCGCATTTTTTTTAAATTGCATTGAAAATGTGTTAAATTAAAACGAGTCATACATAATCCATAATAATATGGTTACTTATGTTAACCAACCTACATACTACTACGTACTAAATCTTACTGTAATGTGTCACAAGTGTATTATTATGCGCAGAAGACTAGGTACCTACATTTTTTTTATTAAAATTATAACACATTTTATTTATAAAATATGACGGTACTTATACACTACAATACCGACGTTTCCATAATATAATGGTTAGTAAACGAAAACTACCCGCAATTCTAATCACTTAGGTTCACTCAAAATGGTCTATAAAAAATCATAGCGAAAAATACTTGATTTAAAAATAAATTAATAAATTGAGACATACTTTGTCCTGGTCCCAAATTAACTTTGTATTATGGATACCAGCACCAACGAAGATAACATAAACGCCAAAATCCAACGTAAATATCTGTAAATATCATCAAGAATAAACATTTGTGCTGGTGCGAGAATCGAACCGTTACTCATAACCATTGCGCTAAACAGATCGTCAAACGTTTTGTTCCTAATTAGTTCTTATGATCT
The DNA here is from genome assembly GCA_947562085.1 of Eudonia lacustrata. NCBI lineage: Eukaryota > Metazoa > Arthropoda > Insecta > Lepidoptera > Crambidae > Eudonia > Eudonia lacustrata. The sequence continues at coordinate 855,885 of OX387316.1, forward strand.
TTCGAGAAATGATGCTTCGAGATAAGACTGCTTCAAGCATTCGATCCGTCGAGCTTGTGGCATTCGAGATTTTGATGCGTCGATGTAGCGAACTGTCGAGCTCATGATTTGTCGATCTAATGGTTCTTCGAGGAAAGGTTTTCATGTATATAATATTTGAGCAAAGGGCATTCGATTTCAAGTAGGAAACCCCCCACTAGCGGCCGCTCGCGGTTTCACCCGCGTGGTTCCGGTTCCCGTGGGAATATCTGGATAAAAAGTATCTTAAATGTTATTCCAGGTTATAAACTATCTGTATGCCGAATTTCATCCAAATCCATCCATCCGTTGCATACATACCTATACACAAACTTTCGCATTTATAATATTAGTAAGATTAAAATACAACCTACCTTTATGTCTGCAAAACGTATTTCTAAAAAGTTTGTCTGAAAAATTATTCTACCGATACAACCGTTAATATTAATTTGGTTACCTACCCATGTTTTAAGACCTCGGCCAGTAGGTATTTTGTTTCGCGCAATAATTTAATGTTAGGACTACGGGGACCGACACACTGACACACAAATCTTACTTATGTAGCGGTAGGTAGGTCGGTATTGGTACCATATTTTTTCGTGGCAATTTGGTAGGTAGCAATAGATAAATATAGCAACTTAAAAGTACAGAAATCTGTAGGTGCTTGAAGACTTAAGTTATGTAGGTACCTACTTTAATCAGTAGGTAGCATGCAGTGTTTCAGTAGTTCAAGATAAAATAGCCATTTGCACAGTGGTTGAGAATTTGGGGCGAAGTGATATTCTAAGTGTGCTCCATATTTGGCCTTATTGTCACTTACTATCAAGTAAAGATAAAGGCAAAGTGCATAATTGATAATAACATAAAAAAATACTTAATAAATTACCCAAATATCTTTTTGAACATTTTAACCCTAGAGTGGGCGCGCTATGAGCATTTTGCCACCCGCGCTAAAATACGTTAATAATTCGTAAAACAATTTCCCGTTAGGCTTGCGCTTTTTAGTAGCTGCCCCTACTTTCGTTCGCAACGCGTGCCGAAAGCACAAAGTAAGGAAACGGAACAGAGACAAAGCTTCTAAGGAGCATACGAAATTCTTACCTATTTTAGTAGGGTTGGCAAAAGACAATAAAATAAAACAAACAAACTTTTATTAGGTATGTATACAAGATAAGGTATTTAGTATATTTACAAATTGCTTACTCTAAATATTTTTTTTAATTATTTATGGTTTTTAATAATTTGTTATGCCTTTTGGTAGAATGGTAAATTCTGAATCTGATAAAAAGTCTTTTCAAGTAATCAATTAAGAAGCAATCACATGGCATATTAAATGTACAATCTTGTACTCGTTTCTGAATATCATTATACCAATATTTAAAATATTTATGTCGAGATCAATCGGTAACCGGGAGGTAGAATAAGAACTTGCAAGATTTGATCACAAGCAAACATCGGGACAGGTGAAACTAAATAAAAGTAAAGTTATAAGAATAACAATTAACTACGTAACATAGGTATGTTACGTAGTTAATTGTTATTCCTATAAGTAGGTCGCACAAACCTTTATATTATGTAGGTACATAACATAAAGGTTTGTGCGACCTACTTAAACATGTCTAAAATTTTAAATAGGTATAATCTGGTTTTAATTTACTTACCTAGTAGACTCCTTGGGATAATTGAAATATGAAATATCTTTTTTTCTAGTATTATTCATACAAACGGTACAGTAAACGACCATTTTATAAGTCCAGAACTAATTATTTACACTTACACTTTATAACTATTTACAGTTTATTCCACTTAAAACAATTCGTAACAAATATACAGGAGCACAAAACAAATAAGACGTGCTGCAGGCCCTTCCGTTTGTCCACTGGCCGAGCGAGCGTAACTGGTTTTATCCAGTAGCGGCGCGTACGCGACGCAGCGGCTAGTTGATACGCACACATGCGCCGTATGCTTGTAGTAGTTTACCTACGACGGCGCGGTTGTATGAAGCTTTGTCTCTATTCCGTTTCTCTACTTTGTGCCGAAAGACTGTACGCCATCAGTGCGCGGGGGACCACTTGAGGAGAAGGTTGTTACCACCAGGTGTCGCAAGGCGGCAAATTGCTCACCGCGCGCCCACTCACGTAAGTAAAAATTGTGTCATGTATTTTTTTGCGAAATTGAAATGTAGACTACATTATAAAGTGCATTAATTGTGAAAATCAATAAACGCTTTTAATTTCAGGATTCAAATTGTGTCTTGGCTAGAGGAAATGTCTGATTTTGAAGATGCTAGTCTACAGTTTTTAGACGAGAAATTGTTCGCTTTGTACCAGTAGAACTTGCATCATTTTCAAAGAAGGAGGGCAAATGCAGTATATGTCCAACAAAGAAAAATTGGCGCATCAAAATAGGGTGTTGCAGGTGCCCAAAGTTACTGTGCAATGAACATTGCACATACCTTTGTGAAGACTATTTGGATAAAGCATATCCTGTAGATTTAGAAAACATGTGGTTTTGTTATTTTTTTCCAACTTTTTTCAATATTATAGAGTTTTAAGTCAATTAAAATATTACGTTTTCTAAAATCTCTTGTTAACCAAAGTTCTAAAAACAGAGTTTAAAAAATATGTTGATTTATCATTACTTATTTGTGTATCACTTAAATCCTGAGAAAATAAATAAATTCAATTGCTGTATTCCTACTTAAAATTATCAAAGAAAAAGGGCGGCAAAATGCTCCCCACGCGCCCACTGACGTTTCGCGGAAAGACGCGCCCACTCTAGGGTTAACTTTCTTAAAATGAAAACAGCGCCATCTATGACGGCATTCCATAACTAGTTTGCTCCTTTTGTTTTACGTTTCCCAATTTGGAAAGTAAAGGGATGTAGCACATACTGCCTAAACAATAGATATTTCTTTTGAAAAATTACCTACATGATTGATATTAAGTAATGACACGAAGGCAAAGTGTTTATCTTGGTAGGTAACGGCATATAATTTTGAACAGCTTCATGCTGGTGATAGATAGGCAGTGACTTATAATAGCACAGTACGTGCTTATAGCATTAGTTGGTTTAATGCTATTAGGGTAGTGACCACGCACTGACAGTAACAGACTATTATCTCTTGGTATCAGATCAGACTGTGAAAGGTTAATTAAATAAAAACTTCAACATAATTCTATTTCCGTGCAGCTACTATTAAAAGTATTTGAACGATGCTGATTTTGACGTTGACATTGACAGCTAGAATCAGCTGAAAAAAGACTTCTTGGCGGGAAAGTGAAGCGTCATGTTTGCGGTTTTGCTTTATTTTCCAAAATTTGTGTTATGTCGAATATTAATGTGAAATAATGGTGGATTATGAACCGTTAAGTGTTCGTGAGTGTGCATAAGTGTTGGCAAATGAAACAAAACAGTGCATTTTTCAAATTCTCTCAAGAAGCTCGCGTGAGGACTTAGTAAAGCCCCACATCTTTACTGAGATACTCGAGGGGTTGGGGGGTATATCATTTCTCACTTCCCAATTCTAATATCATTCATCATCATCATCATATATGAAAATATTGTTTATTTATGTATTACTTAAACTAATGACATGGCAGCATGGTCTATGACCTTAGCCGGTTCCACAAGGAACAAACTACAATAAAAAAAAAAAAAAATCAGCTGTTAAAATAAATTGAATTATTTAGCTCGAAAACCAAGCTCAAACTGCTCAGTGAAAATAGTGTTCTGAGAGGATAGAATAATCTCTGATACCTACTTTTGTTATCTTGTGTGTTTATTTTTCGATATTATTTATAAGCAAGCTTTATTATTCCGTTGCTTGCTGAAAATGATATCTTTGTGCATCTAATTAAAAACTTGATAGCTACAATGAAACAATTTAAGTGCGTAAACTGTGGAGAGCCGGCTAAAGCCCTTTACAAAACTTACGGACCTTCCGTTCTAAAACTGACAAAATGTGTACGTATAATTTAAGCAATGTAATCAAGAAACTAATAAAATATTAAAATATTTTAATCATGACTCCCTAACCACAATATGGTTATAAATTTCAGGAGAAGTGTAAAGGTTTTGTGGACAAGTACATAGAATATGACCCAGTGATTGTCATGATAGATCTTGTGTTATTATCCAAGGCTGCTCAAAGGCATGTTTTGTATAACACAGAATTTAAGGTGAGTGTGGCTTGCTAACATTTCAAAGTGTTGATACATAATATTATTAAGTAGACTCAATACGCAATAATTATTATAATTTTCGATGCATAGCCCGGGTTTGTGATCACCAACCTGCATTTGGCAAGGTTGGTGATATGCAATTACCTCTCAATTGTTTGACTTGATTTCAATGATGGAGGCCTTTGCCCAGCAGTGCGACAGTTATAGGCTATGTACTACTTTACACTACTTACCATATTATTGGATGGTCCAGTTTATTTTGATATTTAATTGGTTGTATGCTGTAAATACCAGACACAATAAAATTCAATTGTTTGGCGGTGTGGATCCACGTTCCGGCATACCAGAAGTTAACATATTCTATGATTACATTGTAGCTCAGCGTTGCTCAGCCAGCATGGGCTGGCTAGGCAAGGGCCTAGATTGAATCTGCTTAAGTTTGCTTCTGTGTCACATGCCAATTGCATTAATTATTTACTTTTTACAAACAATATTGATGTGTGCCGAAATTCATGGAAAAGATACAAGTTGTCTTTGAAACCTGATACATCATCATCATCATTAGCTCATTTTATGTCCCCACTGCCAGGGCACAAGCCTTCCCTATTGATGGATAGGGAGAACAGGCCATTAAAAATTACATGGGCCCGGTGCGAATTGGCGATGACTAGCCTTGCAAAACTTGCTTAACCTCAGCAATCGCAGACCGGGCACGTTAGCTACTGCGCCATCGAGGTCCTCTAAATGAAGATGTAGATTAAATCTAGAATATAAGAAGTTGTGGCAGCACAACAATTGTACCAATGTCCATACTGAGACGCGAGCCAATCACAGCGCAGTACAACACGATCTTTGTATATATACTATAGAATGTTTGTATTACTTTAGCTTGTAAGTTTCAAATTGTTTGTCATAGCGCTAGTTGCCATATCATGTTTTAGTACTTTAGTAAGTTAAGTTTTGTAAATATATCTTCTTCTTCTCTACACTAACCACGTGTATCGTTACTGAACCTAAGCAAGACCCTCAGTAATAAAGTAAATGACCACACAATGACATATTATTTCTGGCTGGTGCTCTAATGCATAATCGTCCAACCAAGTACTAATTCCATCCATTTGGGAAAGACTTGGTGGTCAGCTTAATAGGTGAAGACCTACACAGGGTACTCCCAAAAATATGTAGAATGGATTTGACATGGTTCAAAAGTTTGACCCATATTTTTTATTATTATATTTGTAAGTATAATATTATGTTTCCAGTCTTATTGGAAGCTGTTCATCATCCTGACAATGCTGGAGACGTATGGGGTGTGGCGTAGTGACAGCCTGTTCAACATAGCAATCAACTCCATGTGCGGGATCAATAGTAATTCTACAATAAACATTACACACTTGTGAGTCAAATGGTTCTTATTAAGAATAACTAATTTCCTAATTATTTATTAATAATTATTTTCTTCATTGTTTTTATTAATTGTTTAAGTGGCATTTGCCAGTGTTAGGCTAAGCGTATGCTGAGACGCAGGTGACGCATCACAGCACAGTGCAGATTTTGCGGGGCAGGATAGTTGGGGCAGACATAGGCCGCGAACGCATGCTGCGACGACGCAGGTAAGTGACACAGCACAGACGGACACATGATTTGTCAATGTCAATGTCAGTCTGATAAAGTGAGTTGTTGCTACTTTACAGTTTTCCAAGCATAGAAAAATTAAAGTGATTGTCTGAAAAAATGTTCTACTAATGGATATCGATTGACTATCGAGAGTTCTGTTAATTGTTCTGTCAATATTACAAAATTATAATAAAATGGTAAAAAAAAAAGTACTGTCGATACGCACGCGTCGCGCAGAAATCTGTGCCGGCACTACAACGAGGCGCAGGGCAGGGCGGACACATGCCTGCGCCGGCGCCGCAACGCAGCTCTTGGCACGACCATGCATTACAAAATCTGCTCTGCCCAACGCTGCGCGGAGCTGCGTCGCCTGCGTCTCAGCATACGCTTAGCCTTAACCATGGATAGACCTAGCTACTACCTGATCTTTTTTCCTTGGGATTGCCTTTTCCATATAACAATATTAATACAATAGTTTTGTATTATAACTCAAAATATATTAAAATTTGAAATTAAACCTTACTGAAAAAAACAAATTTTACGAATCTACTCGCGTTTATTTTACACATTACTTATTTAATGTTTATCCTGACTTTTCGAACATTAAATAAGTAATGTGTAAAATAAACGCGAGTACATCCGTAAAAGTTGTTTCATTTAAATTCACTTAAACTTTAGAAAACAATATATACTGTATACTGTTATTTATTACGATAACAGTATGGTTTAATATATTATATTAAACCATACTGTTATCGTAATAAATAACAGTATGTATGGTTTAATTTCAGCATACAACACAGTAAAATCTCAAATACCTATCAGTATATTTTGAATTACAACAGTCGGTATTGTATTGGTAGTGAATGTTCATTAGGCATGCAGTAATGTCGACGCCTGCACATCAACATATTTAAAACTGTCAAATTTCTTCAAAACAATTAAATTAGAATTAGCTAACATCACATACGTTGTTCTGATCCCAAGGTAAGTAGCTAAAGCACTCGTTTTATGGAAAACAGAAACAACGACCGACGGCGACGGTACCACAATCACCCATACCCGACACAATAACGATAAGTTCGTTTTCGACATTGACTCGGCCGGGAATCGAACCCGGAACCTCAGAGTTAGCGCCACCCAAAGTACGGCGCGGCGTGCAAGTTACTCGGCTACGGAGGTCGTCAAAATTTTCAATACATTTTCAACCATATGACTTAGACATATAGTTCAAAGTTTATTGAGGAAATTTGACAGCTAGGTTAATGTGTAGGCGTGTGTACATATAGGTACCTTATTTAATACAAAACTTTACATTATGTATATTTCGATTCTTGTTGTATGTAATTTGTGGTCTTCCAAAAGCATTCCTGTGAACATCCCTATACCGGAGTCTTGGAGGAACAACTGTGAGGCGTGGAAGCATGTGGAGAGAAGCGATGACAGCGATCTCTTCATTTGGGAGAAGGATTTCTATATACAGTTCCTATCTACATTCACTGGTTAGTAGATGACTAGATAACCATAGTTTAGTTTTTGTTCGGCTTCTAGCTGAAAAAAAAAACACACACTTACAAATAATAATAATAGGTAACTAAGTATAATTAAGAAGATTTTTTTTGTTTCCAACGACCAGAAAAATCAAATTCCATTTAATTAAATTTAATTATTCTGTTTACATTCAGATCAATAAATTAATTAGGTAGACCTACCTATTAAAATCTGCCTGTCGTTTCAAATTGTCATATCCAACAGGGTTCATAAATACTAGACCCACCTATAACACCTTATTCACTATGATTGACAATAAATCTATTGTATTGTATTGTTTTGTTTGAATAAGCCGGAATCCCATGCGAAAATAATGTACTAGGTGCTTATCTTCCCGTGCATGTCGTAAGAGCCGACTTAGGGACGTGTTCTCTTGTCCTCTTGTTCTCTCACATCAGGCGATGGGTTAGAAAGTCTAGCAACCCATATTATCTGTTCCACCTCAAAATCCTACTTTGTTTTTTCTAAAAGTGGGGTCAGTTTACTAATGGAAAGTGTGCCGTCAGCACAATATTCATAGCACGTAGCGTTCGTGGTAGATAATTTATAACGTGATGTAATAGAGAAACATGTTATGTAAATTAAGCAAAACTCATTAGTTCCTGTTTCGTGATTTTTCTACAGTCAACAAATCTCCCCCGCCAATTTCTTTGTTTATAGATTATTATTATATATATTTGTATTTTTACATATTAAAACTAGTCAGACATTATACTCCGATACATTAACCAGTTGTGTTATTATTTAACCACGGAGCCCTGCAACAGAAAAGTATACTATAGTGTAGTACTTATACTCAAAATTGGTGATGTTGATGTTCTGTCTTCCCTTTTTTATGGAAGGTTGTGAGAGTATGTATTTGTGTATGTGAGAATGAGCTGGCAAATAGGCAAAGGGCATGCCTGGTAAATGTAATTTGGGATACCTTAAGTGTAACGTTATGGCTTGACCAAACAGTTAACATACTTTTACGGCTTAAATACACTAAATATATTTATAATAAAATTGTTTATATATTTATAAAGCTATTTATGTTTCAGGTATAGTGGTGTTTATATTAACAACCCACTGTATAATGAGGCTGATGAAGTCTTTCTCGCGGAACAATCAAGGTGAACAGATGATATATAAAAACTCGAATTGTTTAAGGAACAACACAGAAATAATTTTGAGACGCCTTAATTTGAATTTTTTTTTTAAAAACCACGAAAAGGGTTCGAACCCGTACCCTTTGACATACCGGGTCAGGTGCGCTTCCAATTAAGCTATCGAGGCTCTGTCCAACCTGCCGAAATTTGCTTAAAATTATATTGGTACTATAGGGTAACGGCACCGATGTATGACAAAAAAAATATTAAAAAATATATATTTTAATAATTTAAAAAAATAGGGGTCAGCACCGGATATTTACTTGTACTTTAGCAATAATTGAATAAATAAATCCAGTAAAAATTAATACTAAATTCTATATTATTTTTTGGCGACGAAACACTACGCTCACTGTGTCAAATACTAATTACCACTACGATAACTAAAATTATAATAGTATTTTTTTTTATGTTTGCTCCAGTGACTCCCACGTTGTCGTTGAAGAGCTTCTCGCTCGCCAACGTGAGTGCGCTCGGCGCGCTGCCCGCGCTCGTGTGGGGCGGAGACGCCGCGCCCGCCACCCGCGCACACCACGCCGCGCTGCACCACGCCTACGCCGCCGCCACGCTCACCACGCTCGCCACAGGTACTAGCACCAGCCACGCCGCGCTGCACCACGCCTACGCCGCCGCCACGCTCACCACGCTCGCCACAGGTACTAGCACCAGCCACGCCGCGCTGCACCACGCCTACGCCGCCGCCACGCTCACCACGCTCGCCACAGGTACTAGCACCAGCCACGCCGCGCTGCACCACGCCTACGCCGCCGCCACGCTCACCACGCTCGCCACAGGTACTAGCACCAGCCACGCCGCGCTGCACCACGCCTACGCCGCCGCCACGCTCACCACGCTCGCCACAGGTACTAGCACCAGCCACGCCGCGCTGCACCACGCCTACGCCGCCGCCACGCTCACCACGCTCGCCACAGGTACTAGCACCAGCCACGCCGCGCTGCACCACGCCTACGCCGCCGCCACGCTCACCACGCTCGCCACAGGTACTAGCACCAGCCACGCCGCGCTGCACCACGCCTACGCCGCCGCCACGCTCACCACGCTCGCCACAGGTACTAGCACCAGCCACGCCGCGCTGCACCACGCCTACGCCGCCGCCACGCTCACCACGCTCGCCACAGGTACTAGCACCAGCCACGCCGCGCTGCACCACGCCTACGCCGCCGCCACGCTCACCACGCTCGCCACAGGTACTAGCACCAGCCACGCCGCGCTGCACCACGCCTACGCCGCCGCCACGCTCACCACGCTCGCCACAGGTACTAGCACCAGCCACGCCGCGCTGCACCACGCCTACGCCGCCGCCACGCTCACCACGCTCGCCACAGGTACTAGCACCAGCCACGCCGCGCTGCACCACGCCTACGCCGCCGCCACGCTCACCACGCTCGCCACAGGTACTAGCACCAGCCACGCCGCGCTGCACCACGCCTACGCCGCCGCCACGCTCACCACGCTCGCCACAGGTACTAGCACCAGCCACGCCGCGCTGCACCACGCCTACGCCGCCGCCACGCTCACCACGCTCGCCACAGGTACTAGCACCAGCCACGCCGCGCTGCACCACGCCTACGCCGCCGCCACGCTCACCACGCTCGCCACAGGTACTAGCACCAGCCACGCCGCGCTGCACCACGCCTACGCCGCCGCCACGCTCACCACGCTCGCCACAGGTACTAGCACCAGCCACGCCGCGCTGCACCACGCCTACGCCGCCGCCACGCTCACCACGCTCGCCACAGGTACTAGCACCAGCCACGCCGCGCTGCACCACGCCTACGCCGCCGCCACGCTCACCACGCTCGCCACAGGTACTAGCACCAGCCACGCCGCGCTGCACCACGCCTACGCCGCCGCCACGCGAGCCACGCTCGCCACAGGTACTAGCACCAGCCACGCCGCGCTGCACCACGCCTACGCCGCCGCCACGCTCACCACGCTCGCCACAGGTACTAGCACCAGCCACGCCGCGCTGCACCACGCCTACGCCGCCGCCACGCTCACCACGCTCGCCACAGGTACTAGCACCAGCCACGCCGCGCTGCACCACGCCTACGCCGCCGCCACGCGAGCCACGCTCGCCACAGGTACTAGCACCAGCCACGCCGCGCTGCACCACGCCTACGCCGCCGCCACGCTCACCACGCTCGCCACAGGTACTAGCACCAGCCACGCCGCGCTGCACCACGCCTACGCCGCCGCCACGCGAGCCACGCTCGCCACAGGTACTAGCACCAGCCACGCCGCGCTGCACCACGCCTACGCCGCCGCCACGCTCACCACGCTCGCCACAGGTACTAGCACCAGCCACGCCGCGCTGCACCACGCCTACGCCGCCGCCACGCTCACCACGCTCGCCACAGGTACTAGCACCAGCCACGCCGCGCTGCACCACGCCTACGCCGCCGCCACGCTCACCACGCTCGCCACAGGTACTAGCACCAGCCACGCCGCGCTGCACCACGCCTACGCCGCCGCCACGCTCACCACGCTCGCCACAGGTACTAGCACCAGCCACGCCGCGCTGCACCACGCCTACGCCGCCGCCACGCTCACCACGCTCGCCACAGGTACTAGCACCAGCCACGCCGCGCTGCACCACGCCTACGCCGCCGCCACGCTCACCACGCTCGCCACAGGTACTAGCACCAGCCACGCCGCGCTGCACCACGCCTACGCCGCCGCCACGCTCACCACGCTCGCCACAGGTACTAGCACCAGCCACGCCGCGCTGCACCACGCCTACGCCGCCGCCACGCTCACCACGCTCGCCACAGGTACTAGCACCAGCCACGCCGCGCTGCACCACGCCTACGCCGCCGCCACGCGAGCCACGCTCGCCACAGGTACTAGCACCAGCCACGCCGCGCTGCACCACGCCTACGCCGCCGCCACGCTCACCACGCTCGCCACAGGTACTAGCACCAGCCACGCCGCGCTGCACCACGCCTACGCCGCCGCCACGCTCACCACGCTCGCCACAGGTACTAGCACCAGCCACGCCGCGCTGCACCACGCCTACGCCGCCGCCACGCTCACCACGCTCGCCACAGGTACTAGCACCAGCCACGCCGCGCTGCACCACGCCTACGCCGCCGCCACGCTCACCACGCTCGCCACAGGTACTAGCACCAGCCACGCCGCGCTGCACCACGCCTACGCCGCCGCCACGCTCACCACGCTCGCCACAGGTACTAGCACCAGCCACGCCGCGCTGCACCACGCCTACGCCGCCGCCACGCTCACCACGCTCGCCACAGGTACTAGCACCAGCCACGCCGCGCTGCACCACGCCTACGCCGCCGCCACGCTCACCACGCTCGCCACAGGTACTAGCACCAGCCACGCCGCGCTGCACCACGCCTACGCCGCCGCCACGCTCACCACGCTCGCCACAGGTACTAGCACCAGCCACGCCGCGCTGCACCACGCCTACGCCGCCGCCACGCTCACCACGCTCGCCACAGGTACTAGCACCAGCCACGCCGCGCTGCACCACGCCTACGCCGCCGCCACGCTCACCACGCTCGCCACAGGTACTAGCACCAGCCACGCCGCGCTGCACCACGCCTACGCCGCCGCCACGCTCACCACGCTCGCCACAGGTACTAGCACCAGCCACGCCGCGCTGCACCACGCCTACGCCGCCGCCACGCTCACCACGCTCGCCACAGGTACTAGCACCAGCCACGCCGCGCTGCACCACGCCTACGCCGCCGCCACGCTCACCACGCTCGCCACAGGTACTAGCACCAGCCACGCCGCGCTGCACCACGCCTACGCCGCCGCCACGCTCACCACGCTCGCCACAGGTACTAGCACCAGCCACGCCGCGCTGCACCACGCCTACGCCGCCGCCACGCTCACCACGCTCGCCACAGGTACTAGCACCAGCCACGCCGCGCTGCACCACGCCTACGCCGCCGCCACGCTCACCACGCTCGCCACAGGTACTAGCACCAGCCACGCCGCGCTGCACCACGCCTACGCCGCCGCCACGCTCACCACGCTCGCCACAGGTACTAGCACCAGCCACGCCGCGCTGCACCACGCCTACGCCGCCGCCACGCTCACCACGCTCGCCACAGGTACTAGCACCAGCCACGCCGCGCTGCACCACGCCTACGCCGCCGCCACGCTCACCACGCTCGCCACAGGTACTAGCACCAGCCACGCCGCGCTGCACCACGCCTACGCCGCCGCCACGCTCACCACGCTCGCCACAGGTACTAGCACCAGCCACGCCGCGCTGCACCACGCCTACGCCGCCGCCACGCTCACCACGCTCGCCACAGGTACTAGCACCAGCCACGCCGCGCTGCACCACGCCTACGCCGCCGCCACGCTCACCACGCTCGCCACAGGTACTAGCACCAGCCACGCCGCGCTGCACCACGCCTACGCCGCCGCCACGCTCACCACGCTCGCCACAGGTACTAGCACCAGCCACGCCGCGCTGCACCACGCCTACGCCGCCGCCACGCTCACCACGCTCGCCACAGGTACTAGCACCAGCCACGCCGCGCTGCACCACGCCTACGCCGCCGCCACGCTCACCACGCTCGCCACAGGTACTAGCACCAGCCACGCCGCGCTGCACCACGCCTACGCCGCCGCCACGCTCACCACGCTCGCCACAGGTACTAGCACCAGCCACGCCGCGCTGCACCACGCCTACGCCGCCGCCACGCTCACCACGCTCGCCACAGGTACTAGCACCAGCCACGCCGCGCTGCACCACGCCTACGCCGCCGCCACGCTCACCACGCTCGCCACAGGTACTAGCACCAGCCACGCCGCGCTGCACCACGCCTACGCCGCCGCCACGCTCACCACGCTCGCCACAGGTACTAGCACCAGCCACGCCGCGCTGCACCACGCCTACGCCGCCGCCACGCTCACCACGCTCGCCACAGGTACTAGCACCAGCCACGCCGCGCTGCACCACGCCTACGCCGCCGCCACGCTCACCACGCTCGCCACAGGTACTAGCACCAGCCACGCCGCGCTGCACCACGCCTACGCCGCCGCCACGCTCACCACGCTCGCCACAGGTACTAGCACCAGCCACGCCGCGCTGCACCACGCCTACGCCGCCGCCACGCTCACCACGCTCGCCACAGGTACTAGCACCAGCCACGCCGCGCTGCACCACGCCTACGCCGCCGCCACGCTCACCACGCTCGCCACAGGTACTAGCACCAGCCACGCCGCGCTGCACCACGCCTACGCCGCCGCCACGCTCACCACGCTCGCCACAGGTACTAGCACCAGCCACGCCGCGCTGCACCACGCCTACGCCGCCGCCACGCGAGCCACGCTCGCCACAGGTACTAGCACCAGCCACGCCGCGCTGCACCACGCCTACGCCGCCGCCACGCGAGCCACGCTCGCCACAGGTACTAGCACCAGCCACGCCGCGCTGCACCACGCCTACGCCGCCGCCACGCGAGCCACGCTCGCCACAGGTACTAGCACCAGCCACGCCGCGCTGCACCACGCCTACGCCGCCGCCACGCGAGCCACGCTCGCCACAGGTACTAGCACCAGCCACGCCGCGCTGCACCACGCCTACGCCGCCGCCACGCTCACCACGCTCGCCACAGGTACTAGCACCAGCCACGCCGCGCTGCACCACGCCTACGCCGCCGCCACGCGAGCCACGCTCGCCACAGGTACTAGCACCAGCCACGCCGCGCTGCACCACGCCTACGCCGCCGCCACGCTCACCACGCTCGCCACAGGTACTAGCACCAGCCACGCCGCGCTGCACCACGCCTACGCCGCCGCCACGCTCACCACGCTCGCCACAGGTACTAGCACCAGCCACGCCGCGCTGCACCACGCCTACGCCGCCGCCACGCTCACCACGCTCGCCACAGGTACTAGCACCAGCCACGCCGCGCTGCACCACGCCTACGCCGCCGCCACGCGAGCCACGCTCGCCACAGGTACTAGCACCAGCCACGCCGCGCTGCACCACGCCTACGCCGCCGCCACGCTCACCACGCTCGCCACAGGTACTAGCACCAGCCACGCCGCGCTGCACCACGCCTACGCCGCCGCCACGCTCACCACGCTCGCCACAGGTACTAGCACCAGCCACGCCGCGCTGCACCACGCCTACGCCGCCGCCACGCTCACCACGCTCGCCACAGGTACTAGCACCAGCCACGCCGCGCTGCACCACGCCTACGCCGCCGCCACGCTCACCACGCTCGCCACAGGTACTAGCACCAGCCACGCCGCGCTGCACCACGCCTACGCCGCCGCCACGCTCACCACGCTCGCCACAGGTACTAGCACCAGCCACGCCGCGCTGCACCACGCCTACGCCGCCGCCACGCTCACCACGCTCGCCACAGGTACTAGCACCAGCCACGCCGCGCTGCACCACGCCTACGCCGCCGCCACGCTCACCACGCTCGCCACAGGTACTAGCACCAGCCACGCCGCGCTGCACCACGCCTACGCCGCCGCCACGCGAGCCACGCTCGCCACAGGTACTAGCACCAGCCACGCCGCGCTGCACCACGCCTACGCCGCCGCCACGCTCACCACGCTCGCCACAGGTACTAGCACCAGCCACGCCGCGCTGCACCACGCCTACGCCGCCGCCACGCTCACCACGCTCGCCACAGGTACTAGCACCAGCCACGCCGCGCTGCACCACGCCTACGCCGCCGCCACGCTCACCACGCTCGCCACAGGTACTAGCACCAGCCACGCCGCGCTGCACCACGCCTACGCCGCCGCCACGCTCACCACGCTCGCCACAGGTACTAGCACCAGCCACGCCGCGCTGCACCACGCCTACGCCGCCGCCACGCTCACCACGCTCGCCACAGGTACTAGCACCAGCCACGCCGCGCTGCACCACGCCTACGCCGCCGCCACGCTCACCACGCTCGCCACAGGTACTAGCACCAGCCACGCCGCGCTGCACCACGCCTACGCCGCCGCCACGCTCACCACGCTCGCCACAGGTACTAGCACCAGCCACGCCGCGCTGCACCACGCCTACGCCGCCGCCACGCGAGCCACGCTCGCCACAGGTACTAGCACCAGCCACGCCGCGCTGCACCACGCCTACGCCGCCGCCACGCTCACCACGCTCGCCACAGGTACTAGCACCAGCCACGCCGCGCTGCACCACGCCTACGCCGCCGCCACGCTCACCACGCTCGCCACAGGTACTAGCACCAGCCACGCCGCGCTGCACCACGCCTACGCCGCCGCCACGCGAGCCACGCTCGCCACAGGTACTAGCACCAGCCACGCCGCGCTGCACCACGCCTACGCCGCCGCCACGCTCACCACGCTCGCCACAGGTACTAGCACCAGCCACGCCGCGCTGCACCACGCCTACGCCGCCGCCACGCGAGCCACGCTCGCCACAGGTACTAGCACCAGCCACGCCGCGCTGCACCACGCCTACGCCGCCGCCACGCTCACCACGCTCGCCACAGGTACTAGCACCAGCCACGCCGCGCTGCACCACGCCTACGCCGCCGCCACGCGAGCCACGCTCGCCACAGGTACTAGCACCAGCCACGCCGCGCTGCACCACGCCTACGCCGCCGCCACGCTCACCACGCTCGCCACAGGTACTAGCACCAGCCACGCCGCGCTGCACCACGCCTACGCCGCCGCCACGCGAGCCACGCTCGCCACAGGTACTAGCACCAGCCACGCCGCGCTGCACCACGCCTACGCCGCCGCCACGCGAGCCACGCTCGCCACAGGTACTAGCACCAGCCACGCCGCGCTGCACCACGCCTACGCCGCCGCCACGCGAGCCACGCTCGCCACAGGTACTAGCACCAGCCACGCCGCGCTGCACCACGCCTACGCCGCCGCCACGCGAGCCACGCTCGCCACAGGTACTAGCACCAGCCACGCCGCGCTGCACCACGCCTACGCCGCCGCCACGCTCACCACGCTCGCCACAGGTACTAGCACCAGCCACGCCGCGCTGCACCACGCCTACGCCGCCGCCACGCGAGCCACGCTCGCCACAGGTACTAGCACCAGCCACGCCGCGCTGCACCACGCCTACGCCGCCGCCACGCGAGCCACGCTCGCCACAGGTACTAGCACCAGCCACGCCGCGCTGCACCACGCCTACGCCGCCGCCACGCTCACCACGCTCGCCACAGGTACTAGCACCAGCCACGCCGCGCTGCACCACGCCTACGCCGCCGCCACGCTCACCACGCTCGCCACAGGTACTAGCACCAGCCACGCCGCGCTGCACCACGCCTACGCCGCCGCCACGCTCACCACGCTCGCCACAGGTACTAGCACCAGCCACGCCGCGCTGCACCACGCCTACGCCGCCGCCACGCGAGCCACGCTCGCCACAGGTACTAGCACCAGCCACGCCGCGCTGCACCACGCCTACGCCGCCGCCACGCTCACCACGCTCGCCACAGGTACTAGCACCAGCCACGCCGCGCTGCACCACGCCTACGCCGCCGCCACGCTCACCACGCTCGCCACAGGTACTAGCACCAGCCACGCCGCGCTGCACCACGCCTACGCCGCCGCCACGCGAGCCACGCTCGCCACAGGTACTAGCACCAGCCACGCCGCGCTGCACCACGCCTACGCCGCCGCCACGCTCACCACGCTCGCCACAGGTACTAGCACCAGCCACGCCGCGCTGCACCACGCCTACGCCGCCGCCACGCGAGCCACGCTCGCCACAGGTACTAGCACCAGCCACGCCGCGCTGCACCACGCCTACGCCGCCGCCACGCTCACCACGCTCGCCACAGGTACTAGCACCAGCCACGCCGCGCTGCACCACGCCTACGCCGCCGCCACGCGAGCCACGCTCGCCACAGGTACTAGCACCAGCCACGCCGCGCTGCACCACGCCTACGCCGCCGCCACGCTCACCACGCTCGCCACAGGTACTAGCACCAGCCACGCCGCGCTGCACCACGCCTACGCCGCCGCCACGCGAGCCACGCTCGCCACAGGTACTAGCACCAGCCACGCCGCGCTGCACCACGCCTACGCCGCCGCCACGCGAGCCACGCTCGCCACAGGTACTAGCACCAGCCACGCCGCGCTGCACCACGCCTACGCCGCCGCCACGCGAGCCACGCTCGCCACAGGTACTAGCACCAGCCACGCCGCGCTGCACCACGCCTACGCCGCCGCCACGCGAGCCACGCTCGCCACAGGTACTAGCACCAGCCACGCCGCGCTGCACCACGCCTACGCCGCCGCCACGCTCACCACGCTCGCCACAGGTACTAGCACCAGCCACGCCGCGCTGCACCACGCCTACGCCGCCGCCACGCGAGCCACGCTCGCCACAGGTACTAGCACCAGCCACGCCGCGCTGCACCACGCCTACGCCGCCGCCACGCGAGCCACGCTCGCCACAGGTACTAGCACCAGCCACGCCGCGCTGCACCACGCCTACGCCGCCGCCACGCGAGCCACGCTCGCCACAGGTACTAGCACCAGCCACGCCGCGCTGCACCACGCCTACGCCGCCGCCACGCTCACCACGCTCGCCACAGGTACTAGCACCAGCCACGCCGCGCTGCACCACGCCTACGCCGCCGCCACGCGAGCCACGCTCGCCACAGGTACTAGCACCAGCCACGCCGCGCTGCACCACGCCTACGCCGCCGCCACGCGAGCCACGCTCGCCACAGGTACTAGCACCAGCCACGCCGCGCTGCACCACGCCTACGCCGCCGCCACGCTCACCACGCTCGCCACAGGTACTAGCACCAGCCACGCCGCGCTGCACCACGCCTACGCCGCCGCCACGCGAGCCACGCTCGCCACAGGTACTAGCACCAGCCACGCCGCGCTGCACCACGCCTACGCCGCCGCCACGCGAGCCACGCTCGCCACAGGTACTAGCACCAGCCACGCCGCGCTGCACCACGCCTACGCCGCCGCCACGCGAGCCACGCTCGCCACAGGTACTAGCACCAGCCACGCCGCGCTGCACCACGCCTACGCCGCCGCCACGCTCACCACGCTCGCCACAGGTACTAGCACCAGCCACGCCGCGCTGCACCACGCCTACGCCGCCGCCACGCGAGCCACGCTCGCCACAGGTACTAGCACCAGCCACGCCGCGCTGCACCACGCCTACGCCGCCGCCACGCGAGCCACGCTCGCCACAGGTACTAGCACCAGCCACGCCGCGCTGCACCACGCCTACGCCGCCGCCACGCGAGCCACGCTCGCCACAGGTACTAGCACCAGCCACGCCGCGCTGCACCACGCCTACGCCGCCGCCACGCTCACCACGCTCGCCACAGGTACTAGCACCAGCCACGCCGCGCTGCACCACGCCTACGCCGCCGCCACGCGAGCCACGCT
This sequence comes from Eudonia lacustrata, assembly GCA_947562085.1. NCBI lineage: Eukaryota > Metazoa > Arthropoda > Insecta > Lepidoptera > Crambidae > Eudonia > Eudonia lacustrata. The sequence continues at coordinate 874,780 of OX387316.1, forward strand.
CGCCACAGGTACTAGCACCAGCCACGCCGCGCTGCACCACGCCTACGCCGCCGCCACGCGAGCCACGCTCGCCACAGGTACTAGCACCAGCCACGCCGCGCTGCACCACGCCTACGCCGCCGCCACGCGAGCCACGCTCGCCACAGGTACTAGCACCAGCCACGCCGCGCTGCACCACGCCTACGCCGCCGCCACGCGAGCCACGCTCGCCACAGGTACTAGCACCAGCCACGCCGCGCTGCACCACGCCTACGCCGCCGCCACGCTCACCACGCTCGCCACAGGTACTAGCACCAGCCACGCCGCGCTGCACCACGCCTACGCCGCCGCCACGCTCACCACGCTCGCCACAGGTACTAGCACCAGCCACGCCGCGCTGCACCACGCCTACGCCGCCGCCACGCGAGCCACGCTCGCCACAGGTACTAGCACCAGCCACGCCGCGCTGCACCACGCCTACGCCGCCGCCACGCGAGCCACGCTCGCCACAGGTACTAGCACCAGCCACGCCGCGCTGCACCACGCCTACGCCGCCGCCACGCGAGCCACGCTCGCCACAGGTACTAGCACCAGCCACGCCGCGCTGCACCACGCCTACGCCGCCGCCACGCTCACCACGCTCGCCACAGGTACTAGCACCAGCCACGCCGCGCTGCACCACGCCTACGCCGCCGCCACGCGAGCCACGCTCGCCACAGGTACTAGCACCAGCCACGCCGCGCTGCACCACGCCTACGCCGCCGCCACGCTCACCACGCTCGCCACAGGTACTAGCACCAGCCACGCCGCGCTGCACCACGCCTACGCCGCCGCCACGCGAGCCACGCTCGCCACAGGTACTAGCACCAGCCACGCCGCGCTGCACCACGCCTACGCCGCCGCCACGCTCACCACGCTCGCCACAGGTACTAGCACCAGCCACGCCGCGCTGCACCACGCCTACGCCGCCGCCACGCGAGCCACGCTCGCCACAGGTACTAGCACCAGCCACGCCGCGCTGCACCACGCCTACGCCGCCGCCACGCGAGCCACGCTCGCCACAGGTACTAGCACCAGCCACGCCGCGCTGCACCACGCCTACGCCGCCGCCACGCGAGCCACGCTCGCCACAGGTACTAGCACCAGCCACGCCGCGCTGCACCACGCCTACGCCGCCGCCACGCGAGCCGCGCTCGCCACAGGTACTAGCACCAGCCAAGACAGGCATTGTCGGGGGGAGGTTCCTTGCCTTAGTCTGTGTTTCCTATCAAATATTATATTGTGAGGTAGTAGTAAAATGCAAGCCTATCTAATTATAAAAATAAAATTTGTAAAAAAAACCTCTCCCTATCCACCAATTCTTTAGTTACACCAAGTTACTTCCCGCAATTATATAACGGTGGGATGAGGAATTCCTAGCCGTCGTAAGCCTCAGGACGTCTGTCTGGGACACACCCTGGACACCTTTGGGCATGTTGCATCTGACGAAATCAATAAATACCTATGACTATGACGGGTCGCTGCCAGGGTGAATATCTGGAGATTGTCAAATGGATGGATCGGGATCTCTCTGGCGGCAACTGAAGGGTTGTGTTAGGGTTTTTAGCAGGTATGCCCCTTTTTACAGAATCCGGGACTTGTGGGGAGAGCCCCACATATCTAACCACATCTCCTTGGACGCGATGGTACTCGAAAATGAGTTTTCCCTAACTTAAAAAAATGTACGAGCACCAGAAGCCTTATGTTATACGTACTTTGGATGCATCGAATCAATCCTAAATATAAAAGTACTTTGTTTGTTTCAGTGCTGTTCGAGTGTCCGGTGACCCTCGCTTTCCTTACAGTCGTCATTAGCAACATAGCCAAGTACGCCACTTACTTCCACGTCACGCCGTACCTTCGGGAATTCATCTCTTAACCTCGTAATGCGTTTTATTGCGCTCAATAAAACGCAACACAATTAATTTAAACTGAGAACCTATGAATGAATTAGGTACTTACAATAAAAAACACAATATTTTATTGGTTGAAAACAAATAAAAGCGACGTGTCATTTGTATCACAGAGTATTTATTTCAAAATATACCTTATCCATTTTTTATACGTTATAGAATGTATGTTTATAAGACTAAGATGAATGTACAATTTAAACAATGTTCTTGAATCTTAACACATTATTACAATGAATGCAACTAAAGTTTATTTCATAATGTAAATTTTTTGATCTTGTTGGCTTTGTTGGTATTGAAAAATTGATACTGTTGCAGTACAATGTTACTTTTAAGTAATTTGTAACATGATCGAAGCTATTATATATTCTTTAGTAGTTGCTTAAATAGGTGCCTTTAGCGTTTTATTTAGCAGTCTTAAATTAACCACTAGAATTAGCTTCTTGGCTTACATGTAGAATACAACTACAAAGAACATGAGCTGTTTGAAATTGTTATCAAAGATACATTAATTTGATTCAAAGCAACCCCACTCTACTGTAACATATCACGAACAATTCTTGTATATATATAATCTGCATCTCGGAAACGGCTCCAACGATTTTCATGAAATTTAGTATGCAGGGGGTTTCGGGGGCGATAAATTCGATCTAGCTAGATTTCATTTTTAGAAAACATTATAAAAAAATAAGCAAAGCTCGGTCATCCAGGTACTTATTTGTAAAAAGTATAACTTACTTTCAGATTGTCTTTACAAATACATTTAGATAAGAAAACTAAACACATTTTAAGAGAATTCAAAAAGAGCATGCCTTACAAGTTCTAACTATATCATGCATAAGCCGAGTAATTGTACTTATTATAAACACATGTCATGTAGGAACATTAAAAACTTATAATGAAAGATTTTAATGTAAACAAAAACTAAATTAGATAGTGCACTACAACAACTGAATGAGTATGCTTATAAAGTATATTTAGGGTAAAAAAAACTTGATACTTAGGAACTATTCACATAACAAATACTATGAAATATAAACTCTTTGCATTAATACAAATAAGATAACTGTTTAATTACACTAATCATAGGATAAGGACGAAGTAACAATCTTACAAAAAATATTATAAAGAAAGCAGCAACCAGTGTTGATACTAACATAATAAACATTGCAACATACAATTATATAATGAACAGACCAAAGCTACAAGGTAAAATGCAGTAAAGTTATTTTATAATATCTACATTAATTAAATTCTGAAAATTACCTACTTATTGTATTATAAGAACACAAGAACAAAATCAAACTGTTTGACCATCTTAATGTACATTACCATATCATCATGATCCTTTTAGCTTCATACTGTTGAATTCAGGCCTCCATACACGGGAAGATCAGGCCATAACCCACAAGGCGGGCATAATGTGGGTTGGTGGGTTTTAACAACTATCTTACAACAACAACAACATAACATTCTTTTTAAAAGACACATTTTGCTTTTTTTTGTTTTTTATTCAAAGAAAGATTATAATAACAATTAAACAATCATAATTCCTGTTTAAATTAATAAAAAAAATATAAACTTTTTCATTGCACTGCAAATATACACACATTGTGCAAATAATATTTAAATTATTATAGAAAACCCATCTTCAGTCTTTGGCCAACTTGAGCAATGATGAAATAAGGAAAACACTAGTTTAAGCATTACATAATGCTAATGCACATACATATGTTAGTTTAAATATTGAATAATGTTAATTATCACATGCTATTTATTTAATTTTAGCCTAACATTCTTACAAAATATGCTCATAAATGTAATATTGTTTGCTATTGAGGATAAACCACTCTAATCATTGTCATTAAAATCAATCAGTGGTTATGTTGGACTCACGTTAATAAACCCTTGAGGCAAGAGAGATAACTAAATTACAATGTAATGAGTTTAATAATCACAAGAATACAAAAGCAGCAAATAGATTTGTCTATACACAGGTTGATTATTTTCTACCATTACAGTCCAGTTCCATTTTGAGATTTAAATTTGTTCTAGTCAACAGTTATTGATAAAAAGCATTTACTTACTTATGGTTTTCATGAATTGCATATGAGGTTACTTAACCACTTACAATGCTTTGCTTACATTAAAAAAATTGTGCAATAAGCAAGATAACAATACTCCGAAGCTTAGTATAGTACAACATTTTACTACTATTTTTCAAAATAATTGTTAACATCAGTTTAAAATAATAAATATCTACTGACATTTATGTATAATATAAATAACATAAGTCTAACATACAGTTTTTAATATTTTACAGGGTCTGACATAAATTTTATTCAAAAGTTTTGTGTTTAGAAAACAATTAATTCAAAAGTTTTGTGTTTAGAAAACAATTAATTCCAAAGTTTTGTGTTTAGAAAACAATTAATTCCAAAGTTTTGTGTTTACAAAACAATTAATTCCAAAGTTAACAAAGGAACTATCCTTAACTAATTTTGTAATTTATGTTTTTGTTTTACATTTTTCATTTGCCTTTTATAGAATCATGTTTTTGTTATAAGGACTTGCATTACCTACCTTTGTCACTTACCATCGGAATAAGATAAAGGAAATGTATTTATTTATCAACCCTCATAGCCTGAAACGGTGATATAAAATCTCTAAAAGTGTTATATATTTGTACCCTAATGTGATGCTTTCAGAGTTTCATTTACAACAACACACAAACACCTGTTTGGGCTAAATGGGTTAAAGAACTTTCAGAAGAGTTAAAATAACAGTGCACAATAACAATGGCCCAATTGTATCAACTCATAATCATTATTTATATATTCATATGGAAGAATTAAGAAGGAAATTAATTGTAGGTACTTACTATTTGATAATACAACAAAGAATTTGTTTTGTGCACCTTATCAAGTCTCTCAACCATGAACTGTACTTCTTATGAATATACATCACATTAATGTTGTCAAATTGTTAACAATTAATTTACGTTATGCATTCTCCTAAAGTGATGCAGTAGGCATTAAATTGTTCATAATACATTGTTGTGGAAATTACAATTTCCCAATACAATAAATTTACATACTTAAATACTGCTTCCACTAGTACAACAAGAGCAAGATGGTACTACAACTGTTTTCTGTAGCTAAGGCAACTAGGGGCTCAGTGGAGGATCATCCTGACCAATCATAACATCTTCATATGTTGCATTATTATTTCTTCGCACATTGTACTTTAGTCTGATGTAAGTAAATAAGTTATACTTTCTGAACACTAGAACAATTCCACACGCGAGAAGCGCTATAGTGAAGATCGTGACCACGGCAGCCGTGAGCGTATGGTTTGCATCGTTAGGGCTGGGAGCCTCGCAGTTGTCGCCAACAAACGTGAAACCTGTTTTGCATTCGCACTGATGCGTTATTTCACTACATACCTGATTCGCTCCTGTACATGACGTCTCCAAAGAGGTCACATTGCAGGGCAGGATGTGCTCTGTTAAAAAGAATAAAGTTCTCGAAGTAACACATCCCGAATAAATTGATTCAATTAAATAATTGACGACTACTTACCGGAGTAAGCGCAGTATACGAGATTCAGTAATATTGCGGCCACGTCTATTGTTTTCAGGCCCATGATTGTTGTCCAAATGTGTCTTTGTCAGGTATTCACATCACAAACGTGAACGATAAACAAAGCGATATCTACACTTTTTCGATCGAACAATGATACCTATTTCTTTCTTTCGGGTTTCGGCGATCGGCGATGTAGGTAGGTACCTACCTAACGCAAGCAAAACAAGACGAGCGAGTCTGTCAAGTTGCTGTCAATGTCATCCCGTGCGGTCCGATTCATGCTTTTAACCTCAGCCATTTGTACTGAGCTTTAAACGCTGGCATTCATAGTCTTATATGACACTATTTGGTTATTAAACTTTGTCATTGTTAATAAAAACCTAGAAACATTGAACACAACATTCGTACACCTAATACATTATAGGTCACATTGCATTGCATATACAAATTAAACGAAGGTTTATGAATAGAAACATTTTATTTGGTTTCGTAATTGAACAACTATAGCTAGACCGCCTAACTGAGTCATCGCCTGCGGTAGGTACGCGGGGCGGAAGGTACGTGGGGCCTCTGCCAGGCATCTTGCACTCCGTCATACCTACCGCGATAAGCACCTACAGCGCGCGACAACTTGAAGTTGTAAATCAGTCAGGGCCCCAGCGCGCTTTCGAGCACACGCACAGGCATAGTTTGAAGTGGATCGCAATTTCGATTTGTTTAAAAATAACTAACTCTTTGATTTGTTAACAATTGTATAAATGTGCCTTTACATTGTAATATTTAATTTTCTTTTCACTAAATGTTAGAATGAAAAGTCGCATTTAGTTAATTATGCCTTTTGTATATAATATTAACGTTATTACTCTAATTTTTCTGTTACGTTGAAAAGGAAAATGTAGATTAATAAATAAATGCCATAAAAATAAAAACTTGTAAATAAATAATCTTGTAAAACTCATACTGATGCTACTATTTTCATTCATACATTTCCGACAAATGCGATACTATCAAATTTATTCGCCGAAAACAAAGAAATTTTACAAACCCGTTTTTCTCCTGATTTGCAAAATGTTAGATGTGCCTTTTTTAATTATGACGGCAGTGTAGGTACCTACTTACTTACAAGTTCTGTTTACAAGATCAACTTTAGCTTCGATAAGTACTTATTGAACTACCTACGAAAATATATATTTTAACGGCAACGCAATGGTAAGGCGGCATAAAGACAGCCTCAAAGTCAACATATAGGTAGTCTGATGTGGCGTTGACTGTACTTACATAGGTACAAGGTACCTAGCCTAGGTTTATTTGAAACTTACTTTGTTCACATTTAAGCACAGTACACATTATAAACACACTAACATGTAATAAATTAAGTAGGTATTCAGATTAATTATTATTTAAAAAAAAAACAAACCTGAAGTCGTTAGAAAAGATAAGAGCTACGCGATAGAAAGAGAGGCAACTTCTAGGTGAATATAACTGTAGGTCTTAGCAAGAGTCGCTATTGATTTAAATGACTTTACGGAGTGCACCTTCTGGTACTATTACTTATTCTGTGCCTCTGCCACGAGTACGAGCGTTTTGCGATGCGGCGAACCGATTTCTAGTTCATTGCTCGTTATTTTACGGCAGTCAGTCAGCAAGCAGATAGAAAAAACGCAATTAACTAGAAATCCGTTTGCCGCGTCGCAAGACGTCAGTAGTCGTGGATGGTCGAGCGGTAAGGTGGTACACACGTGATAATTTAAACAAGATTCATCTGAAGTTATGCAATTATAAATATATTTGCTACTTTTAAACCGTCCAAACATCTTTTTACAATACAATACAATTAATTAGGTAATGTATTTTGTTTATTGCAAAGTAGGTAGTTATGTTATTGGTAAATACAACCAATTCTATCGTTTTTCGACAGTGTGCATGACACTGATTTTGCAGCAACTAAAATGCATGTGGTTTACAAAATTTAACGTCAGTTAAATTTATAAGTGTAGGTAACATTTTTTTTGTATCATTGTTGTAAAACCGATTACGTCACGGCGTCAGTACATTTAATAAGCGCTCACAAGCAAGTTTCGGACTGCACGATTATGTCCACAGAACACATTGCATTTCTGTCACGTCGTGTTGTTCTGTCACCTGTCATCCGCTGTCTTAACCATTTTGCTTCTTTTTTTAATGGCTTTGCGCGATTTGCACATTTAGCCAAATGTCTTCAATGATAGTTAACGAATAATTTTTCTCTACTACCTATAAAGCATAATCAATACAATAATATTTTATCAGGGACCTCCGTGTATGGTTTCAAACTTTAATTGAAACTCATAGGGCTCGGGAATATTAATTCTTCATCAATCATCATCATCTTTACGTCAATTAAATAAAATAAAAATCATTTCAAATAATACCTGACCCATTTTTTTCAGAATTTAATGTTAAAGAGGAATTATTAACGGGAGCTTACCATGATTATTATTTGTGAGTATCCGATATTTTCGGCACAGTTACATGCACAGTTACACGGAATTACTGAAGTTAATGCGAGTGAGCTTTTTATGAGCAGACAAAACGATCTACCAGATTTCTTAGTCGTTTTTTGCACTCGATACCCGTACCATCGGTTTTAAGTCACTATTCACTCGAAATTGCTCACGACACACTACACTCACAGAATCGGAACGCGAAACGGCTTTATTGTTATTTTTGCGGTTTTTAACAAGACTAACCACTGGATTCCAGATACGCGACATCCAGCTTCACGATTGAAATTTTTGTATTTCGTAATTTCAATCGCTTTTCACCAGTCTAGGTACCTACGTAGGTAGTGGCGTTCTGTCGAAATTATCTGAGGGTTGTAAAACTTAATCCATTGATTAGGACCCGACTGGATCAGATGTTCAGCAATGGCCGATTTTTGCGTATTGTTGTTCTTGACAGCTTTGATGTGCTCCATAATTCGGCAGGCGACTGTACGTTGTCTGCTCATAAAAAACTCACCCGCATTACTTCAGTAATTCCGTGATCATGGCGCATGCAACTGTTCCGAAATATCGGATACTCACAAAATTTGTGAGTAATTATTATTAATAGGTAGGTACCTAGTTATTACTTTTTATTTTTTTTATTTTATTTACCTAATAATAAACATGGTAAGAATTCCGTTAATAATAATTACTCTAGTGCAAGTGACCACGATAGTTTAAATAGGTAGATAAATAATGTTAAAATTATAACTATATATATATAGACTGTGATAATACTAAGGTGATATGTCAAATGTTACTACATAATATGCGGCGACTACTGTAAATCTTGTTCGTTTTTGATTTTATTTTATTTTAACTAAAAATACTTATCTCAATAACTGAAAATGGCAACAGCACGAAGAAGTAGGTAAGTAAAGGGTACCTACAGCAGTAATACACTAACTAATTTGGCCACACAAACGTCCACTGTTGGTCACGGACCATGAGGATCGTAGCAATATAGTATTAGTGAACTTTGTAAGCGTTAAAGTGAAATAAAAAAAGCAGTCTCTCAACATACAGCTTTTAATAAGACACTCAAAGGGATCGGGAATATTATTTGTGAACATGTGAACTGAGGGCCCACCTCACAGAATGCTGATTTGCCTACCTAGAGCTATTTTAGGTATCAATCATAAAAGTTTAGACGCTAACGTAATTTGATGTGCAGGGTGCCTATGCGCGAATTTTGTTTACTATCCGTATAATATTCGATTACCTTTTACGAAATTGAAAATATGTATTGCAAATTTTAACTCTTCTCGTATGCCATACTAATTTTCGTTTTTGTTATCGTGATAGAATGAATATGTACACAGTAAACAAATCTCACACTAGGCTCTCGGAGGTGTGTAGGTACCTATCCAACACATGGATATTATACAATGTTAATTTTAGTTTATACGAAACCTGAAAACTGTTTGTTCAGAATCTGTAATAGAATCGATTTCAATAGTTTTTATACCATGTTACATTTTGACCAAATAATATTTACAAAATCTCAAATAAAGTATACCCTACTAAAACCACAGAACGGGACAGCACAAAAAGCTTGTAACTTCGTGAGTTTTCAAGATATATATATTTTTTTGTACTGATTCTTTAGATGAATATATTTGACCTGTGTTTCGATTTTCGTATAAACTAAAAATAAGGTTGTATATTTGTACTTTTAGGTGATTAAATAAAATCCAATCAGTATGCAATAAAATGTTTATTTATTAAGTTAACATTTTGCGGCATTTTATCTTGTTTTTGTTATTTTTATTTAAATAACCGTCCAGATGGGTACCTACCTACCACGAACTCTTTAAAATTTTTTTTACTTATTAAACAAACAATCCATAATTGAATGCGTACTAAGCAGCCAATCTATATTATAATAAAATTTACAGTATATCAGTCTGAGTAAGCAATTCTTCCCGTTCTACGTTTAAAAGTTGTATTCGTCACCGGTGCCGTATGTGTATTTTTCTGGTAGGACATAGTCCTTCGCATTGTGTCCGTATGCTTCCACTCCTCCATTGCCGTCAGGGGCGCCTTCTCTGTAAATTAACAAATTTGTTATTAAAATTGATATCTAATCTGGAATTAGCCATGACAAATAAAATAGAAGCTAAATGGAAGGTACTGAGGAGCTTCTTGATAAACTTTAACGCTTACAAAACTTATGCATTCGATTCATTTTCGGTCTACGAAAGTATGACTATGTTTCAAGATTCCGCGAGAAACTCAAGTGGCTCCCAATTCGCCTACGCAGGAATAGTAGGCTTTTATGTCTCCTCTTCAATGCCCTATATAATCCCTACTATCCATCCTATCTGCAAGAACGTTTTTCCTTTTCTCATCCTCCTGGTGCTCTCTGCAGGTCCCACCTCCACCTTAACTGAAAACTCCACCCCATAAAACCGATTTTTTTATCCTACTTCTTCTCCGTGCATGCTGTCAGGTTGTGGAACACGCTGCCGCCTTATATTCAACACTCTCTTAACATCAGCCTTTTTAAAAGCGTTTAAAGGAACACTACCTGTCCAGTTGATTCTGTCGTCCTATGTAAGTATATTGATTTCTTTTGTCTTGTATATTAAATTTCCCTTGCTTATGCAATTATTACTATGTATGTGTATTATAAATATTTAAGTACCTAAGTTTATTTTAATTTTTGCAGGAGGTAGGTACACATTAATTCTACCTCTATTTATTATGTTTCCTTTTGCGGGCCTGCTGGAAGATATTTCAGTGCTGAAATAAGCAGCGCCCTTATCACCCGGAGAGCTTATTTTGTTACCCTCTCATGTGTATAAACTTGTAAAATAAAATAAATAAATAAAATAGAGTTAGTATCTATGTAGCATGATGTTGATGTTAGGATCGCGCAAAATACAAAATACACGGGGTATAAAGTCCCCAACCTGCCGCCTGCTTATTTAAATATCTGCCAATATACCACACTGACTGAAGTAATTTATTTAAAAAAAGTTAATTCGTGAGGGAAGTGTCTACAAACGGCAGTTCTTCCAAAATTATTTTCATTATTTTGGACAGGCAGGATGTAGTCACTATGACGTGCCAATATAAAAAAAATAAAAAATAGGTAGGTACTTTAAAGACCCTAAACGCGGATTCATATTTATAAAAAAAGTATGTTAAAGACATGGCAGAGAATACAGTAAAAAAGTTAAATAAAATTTTAATTACATTTTTAACGAGCGGGCCTTGTACCTTAATACAATGGCAATCAGGGCCAGCTTTTTATAAAATTAATTTGGGAGCTCTGTATTAAATTGCCGTGACCAAAAAGGGAGGCTAGGTTTTTAAGTTCCTTTAAATGTTAACACCTGTATACACTTGGTTAGCAATAAATCTTTGATTTGATACTACCTCTTCTTCCAAGAGACTATCGTGAATAATCTACATCTAATACTTACTTGAGTTCTTCATGTTCTCTTTCTTCATGCTTGTCAGGTATTTCTTCTTCTATTTCTTCCGCGTCTTCAGGTCTCTTCCTTAACTGGGCTGTGAAAAGACTCAAATGTAAAACATTGATGATGCTATTGCATAGTTACATTCAAAGTAAAATGAGCAACTGTTACCATAGGGAAATCTAGAATAAAATAAGATTTATGAAACCAGAATGTTTATTCAACAAATTTTAATTACAACTATCCTATCCATTTAAAAACTCTTCTGAAAAATTTTAACGGTCTCCTAATAAACTTTTCCAATTGTTTATCACCTTTCTGTTCGTGACGATGGCTGTGGGCCGCGTCCTGGCCTTCATCGTCCTGGCCGTAGGAGTCTTGCTTCTCGAACTCGTAGTTGTCACCGGCCTTCTTGTGGAACGTGTCGAAGTGCTGGTACCCTTTCTTGCCACCACCAGACTTTTTCCTGGAGAATCCGATTTCTCCATCACCTTCGTTCTCGTAGGACTTGTGGTAGTCGTTCGGCTGGAACAACATCAAATTTAACTAACTAATAATTTCTATTGATGACGGGGTTGTCTGTCTATTAAATTCTCCGAGGGGTTCGGATCGGATCGGGGCCTCACCGCAGCTGCTCTGACTTCTCGCACCCTCGAGCCAAAGGACATAGTATCGTCAGCTACTTCCAGATCCTGAAGAGTGAGTGCAGGCAATGCTGCCACGATGTGCAGCACGCCCAACGCAAGCGGCACGAATCTCAGTGCCATGATAAAAGATAATGGTCCTGCAAAAACACAATGAGTTTTATTTTTGAAGAGGTTGTATGTGAGGCATGTATACCAACATACATTATTTAGGTATGTTGGCATGCCCCATGTCTCGCACAGCCGGCACAGCAAGCTTTTACAGAGATGGGAGAGCCGCCACATTGCAAGGTGGCCACGTATCCATAAGAAGATTCGCTGCGCTAAAAAAAGGTTGTTGTATGTTTTACTTTTCAATGGGGAAACTTATTTTTCTTTCATGTCACTTGGTGGTAAGTCAAGATAAAATCGAAGGTGAAAGGACATTTCGAACGGAACATTCGGGGAACTGGCTATCTGGTGATTCGAACGTTGTTTTTACAGTGATAGACTTAGATATAACTGTGGTAGCTATACAGGCGGACCTAAACAAGCCAACCACATAACCGTAACTGTTTTTATTTTTTATAAACATTCACACGTCATTCACACGTACACACACACACACACACACACACACAATGTCCACAATGAAAGGTTGTTAAAGTTAACCATCTACACCACTAAGTTAACAAAAAATCTTATTCTATTGTCTATCACAATCATTATAGCTACTATTATTATTTACGTACCTTAGTAAAAACCGTCAGCTCCGTTGCTTTCTGTGTCTACTCTACAAAGTAAATCTTGGATTGTATTTTATATAACGCGTTGTTGCGGCTAGCCCAGTCTTTCACAACGTCTGCCTCTCAACAGAATTGAAAAAGTAATAACGAATTAGCCCTTGAAAATTGCTTTGCCTTTAAACTGGGCGTCACATTAAACTTATAAAGAATTGAGAACTACGATGAATGTTGTTTCTCTTTCGAATAAAAAAATGTAACTTTACCCAACAATTAACAAAACTCACGAAGATCAAGTCTCCACTGCTTGACTATAAAAAAACAACTAACTATTAACTTACAAGATCAATTAGTTTTGAAACACAAAGCCAATTTATAATGTCGAAACATGATGTTTAAATTGAAATGTAGCAACAGAAACTTATTTATTTAGAGGGCGTGATCGAATCGGTACAAAATCCCAATGTGAGATGATGAAAATGACCGGTGTCTAACATAGCATGAAATCGGTACAAATTAAAAGTAAGTAGGTACCATAAAAAGGTGTTGAATGCAATAAGCCCAAGGCCTAAATTGATAAATGACTGAAATGAATGAAGCGATGAACTCTCTCAGCGTTCAGTGATGGCAACAGCACAAGAAAAGTTCCGACTTTCGATGAAACACTATATTCTGTATACACCAGGGATACGATTATAAATCACACCGTTGATCACGAAATTAAAAGTGAATTAAAGGTATACACTATGAAACTATTATAATTCTTTTCGAGAATTTTCGGCGTCAAAAATTTGTTAAAGTAACTTGAGTGAGGAGCAATCGTAATAGATAATCATAGCGTGAAAATGAGTCGAGCGGCGGCGGTTCAAAATGATTCTGCCATTTTAATTAAATTTAATATTCAGGCTACTGACACACTATTGAGACGGTTTTGAATTTGTAGATTTAGGGAAACGTGGGGGAGTTAGCACAAGGTCGCGGAGCGGGCCATCGTAGAAGCACTCTTGCGCATTTGCTTCGGCGTACCTCAACGTCTTGATGTCAATCGCTTTGAGGACCTCACTATACCGTTAGAGGGCTTAGTCCGGGCATTATTTTACTTTATACCACAACAACAACAACAGAAAAGAGCTTGGTCTTCATCTACTTACCCGATGGTCACCCTGCTACTACCACACTACTTTAAAGTTTAAACTGACACCCCCCACCAACCTTACGGTTATAAAGTTAGGTGTCAGACATCCTTACGCAAGCACAATCACCATCTACGTCAGGTCATAACGCCAGATCAGAACACGCCGCCGGTACGCATCCTTCATCCGGTACTTTTAAGACTAGTGTCTCGAGCTAGTTGCCCCGTGGACACGTATAGTCCACTACCTAATATCCAGATAGGTTACCGGAGCTGTAAGCTCGCTCACTTCTCGTTGCACTAAGAGTACAACTCGCAGATAACACTGCTCAGGTCGTCAACTCTAAAGTCGACTACCAAATGTCCTCTTTGGTGGCGGAGTTGTAAGCCCACTCACTTCTCGGTACCCATCCAGGCACCTGATCAATTCCAAAATCCTACGCGGCTGATTCATATCCCCGATCGATGGTCAGAAAATAAGGCTAGGAGTGCAAGCGCACTTTACTTGAAATTCTCAACCAACGAGGTTCTAACAATGCTTCATTGCATTTCGGAGGCGACCGACTTTATATCAACGGTGCTGGTAGTCCGGCCACCAGGTCACCGTGTTAAAGCGTACCTATATTTTAATCTAAATGTCTGACAACATTTTACATATTTTTCTCGGTCATAAGTCAACATTGACTTGTTCTTTATTTATCTTATATTATCTCGAATAAATATAAGAAACATGAGAAATAAGCATAAAGATGTATGAAAATAAAAAATCTGACCTAAATGGCAGCTGACGTAAGTAGAATAAATCGTTATACCTTTAGTTATAGCTTTAAAAAACAGTTAAGGAGCTAACGGGTTAGGGTTAACGCGCCCGGTCTGCGAGTGCTGAGGTTAAGCAACTTTCGCAAAGGCCGGTCATCGGATGGGTAACCAAAAATGTATCATCTCGAGCTCCTCCGTGCTTCGGAAGGCACGTAAAACCGTTGGTACCGGCTGCATTAGTAGTTAACAACCACCAATCCGCACTGGGCCCGCGTGGTGGTTTGTGGCACGTTCTCCCTATCCATCCATAGGGAAGGCTCGCGCCCCAGCAGTGGGTACATAAAATGAGCTGATGATGATGATGATGATGATATCTTTAGAGAGAGACACAAACAAAGCTAGGACATCACAGCAGATTTCCGCACTTCTTATTCCAAAACAGAAATCAAACATCCAAGTGTTTTCAATTTTTTTTATTAGCACCCGTCACTAAGTCGTCAAACTATTACAATAGTATGCTTGCAGTTTGTTGTTTCATTTTCTTATGCTTTTGTGGAGTCCGTGAAAGCAGTGTACACTGCTATGAAGTTGCCGTTTGGTGATCTGCTTGTACAGTCGGGTCCGTCTGTCTGATTGCTGTTTGAGCTGGCAGTACAGTCCTTATCTTTCATCGCGCTTGGTAACATCTCATAAGAAAGTTCCCATTCCTTCTTCAGTTGCAAATTTTGTAAGGATTTTGATCTGTAAGTTATAATAACTTTAATACTAAGAATTATACTTCCAAGTAACGTCTTCAAATGCGGTAAAAGTATCGGAAGAGTACCTACGTTATCGTTATAAATTGAGGGTTATGAACCTGTACACTGTTTTGTAATGGAATTGTCCTTTTATTGTCATATTCAAGACGGTACTGGTTACTATGGCAAGGGTACTGGTTACTATGGCAAGGGTACTGGTTACTATGGCAAGGGTACTGGTTACTATGTCAGGTATTTATTTATAATCTACAGATATAGATCTACTTACACTTGGTCATTAGTGACATCAAATCGTATCAATGGAAATCCCACCTCCTTCCCTCTCTGAATGGCGTTTTTGGCAAGTACGTTTATTATTTCAGAACTGTTTGGTTTATTTTGAGGAACGATGAGTGTGACCTGCAAGGGCATTTAAAAAATAAATTAAATAACAAGAATTACTATTTGTCAGATGACATCTTTGTTGATTATTTAGGGCAAGCTTTTTGATCCTCAGAAGAACCTTCTTCTATCCGAAAAAGTAATATCGAACATCATATAACCAAAGTTAGTACCTAAGTACTTTTGATGTTATATAGAGACATATTGACTCGGTGGCCAAGCAGCAAAGTGCACGGCCCGATATCCGGAGGTGTTACGTTCTATTCCCAGTTTGGGAAAAGTGTGTTTCGGATTTTTGATATAGTGATCACTAAAACGGATCACCAAATCAAATTACAAAAACACAAATGTTAAAAAATTTCCACGAGCAGGATTTGAACCTGCACCCTTATACCGGGTCAGGTGCTCTCCCAATTGAGCTATCGTGGTTCTATCCAAACAAAACAAAAACATTTTATAAATAGCTTGCCTACTTCTTAACTGATCTTTAGTATATTTTGTAAAAATATTATGATCGGATGTTAATGACGGTAGTTGTTGACATTGAATGGGCGCCTTTGGCTTTCAAAGTAAAAAAGTAAATAATGTTGAATAATTTCGGCGGGCTGGTTAGAACCACGACAGCTCAATTAGGAGAGCACCTGACCCGGTATGTCAGTAGGGTGCAGGTTCAAATCCTGCTCGTGGAAATTTTTTCAACATTTGTGTTTTTGTAAAACGGATTTAGCAAGCATGGTGACTAAGCCAATAACCGTCAGTTGTACCGAAGACTTGACTTCGTCTTACTTAGGTCTTTGCATTGCCATAGGACAACATAAAGGCTGATTACTTTTTAAATTCAAAAAACCTAAGAATTAATATTAATTATCAAATAAGATTTATTTAAGGAAATTAGAAGAGATTTTACATTGTCATGCATATGACAATATAAAATCTACATTTTTTACTTTCTTGACATAATCAAGAAAGTAAAAAATGTAGATAAATTGTATAAAAAGTATATGCAGCGTAGCGTACCTGTAGTATATTGTGGACCCTGTATTTGTCGTGCAGCGCGGGCGCGCGCAGGCAGTGCGCGGTGAAGTTCATGAGCCGGCGCGAGCGCGTGCAGCGCACGCAGCGCGCCCACCGCTCCAGCATGGCGGCGTCCCACGGGCAGATGGCCGTGTTCAGCGCCAGCCCGCGGATCTGCGGCCAGCCGCGCCGGTTCTCGTGCTGCTCGGCTAGCATGGAGTGACCTTGGAAGACAGATGGGTAGAACACGATTAAGGCTAAGCGTATACTGACACGCAGGCGACGACGCAGCTCCAGCGCAGAGCAGAGCAGATTTTGTAATGCATGGTCATGCCGAGAGCTGCGTATATACGCTGCGGCGCAGGCACGTGCGACGCAAACATGTGTCTGCCCTGCCCTGCGCCTCGTTGTAGTGCCGGCACAGATTTCTGCGCGACGCGTCCGTGTCGACACATGTTTTTTACCATTTCATTATAATTTTGTAATAATGACAGAACAATAATAATTAACAAAACTTTCTCGATAGTACAAATTATCCATTAGTAGAAAGTTTTTTCAGATAATCACTTCAGTTTTCTATGCTTTGAAAACTGTAAAGTCGCAACAACTCACATTAACAGACAACTCAAGTGTCCGTGCTGTGTCACTTACCTGCGTCGCAGCATGCGATCGCGGCCTATGTCCGCCCAAACTGCACTGACCCCCAAATTCTGCACGTGCTGTGCTGCGTCACCTGCGTCTCAGCATACGCTTCGCTTAACTCTCGCCTCACTGGGCGGGGCGAATTCAATCAATGGTAAATTGAATCCGAGAATGAAGAACCCCTATTCTCAGCATACTTCCAGTGCTGAGTCTGGTGAATGGTCTTGGGAGAGAGCGCAAATCGTGAAGATCCCCAAGGCAGGCCTAGGGAGTCATCCTTCACGTGGTTGCCGTCTGCTATTGGTCAGATTCCCTAAGAAACGGACATAACTAAAATTCCTAGCCGAAAACTCTATCCCCGTCCAAACCCCACCTCTCCTATCCAACACACCCTCCCTTCCCATCCCCATATATATCTTCCATCTCTCCCCACTCCTCTCCTAGTCACCACACAACTTCCCGACCCAGCGAACCGGCAGCCCCGGAAAAATCTTCAATAATGAGCGCAGAAAAAAAGAACAATATACCCCAGGAGGGTACCGGCAACGCCGGAGAATCCCTCCCTGGGCCATCTTGTGGCCCAGGCTGCCCCTCGTATTCTGGGGGGGGCACTTCAGCGCCAACATCCAAGCACACAAGCATTGACAAGAACTCAGGCGGGAAGGGGCGTCCAGGGAGGTCTCTATCGGAGACCCTCGGGGATGGCCTGACCCAAATGAGTATAGACGAAAACAAAAAGAAAAGCGATGGCGAGTGGATCCCTCAATCCAGATGGAGGAAGATCAAGGCTCAAAGGCGCAGACAAGAAAAAGCAGCGAACCAGATCCAACCCGAAAGCGCCTCTACCAGCATGGCGACAATACCAGAGGGTAGGGCAGGTCCGAGGGCGACAAAGATTAAGAGACAGGGCACTGATCCGGAGGAACGGATGCAGCAACGTCCACCAAAGCGTCAAAACCTGGGCACCCGTAACGACTGCGCACGAAAGCTGGCTACAGGCCAAAATCCGGACTTCGCAGTCGTCATTGAACGGGTGGACGGGGCGGCGGTGAACGAGGCAACGGCCGCCAAGATCAGAAAACGGCTGACGAGAGAAATAGGGGACGCCATCAAGAGCGGCGTTCGAGGTCGCAACCTGGCATTCGACGCCTCGGGTCTAGTTGCTGAAGGATACTTCCTTGTCATAGCAGCTACCGAGGAGGCGATGACATGGTTGCTGAACTGTGGCCTCGGCGACCGGGAAGGTACTCCCTTAAGAGTAAAAAAGTTGGACAAGTACCGAATGTCAGTTTGGCTTCCGGGCAGCACAGCAGACCTGACGGTGGACCAAAATGAGTACAGTGAGGAGCTACGAGTAGCAGAGTGGAGCCTAATCCGCAGAGAGGTGCTTCCTTTAGGAGTGAGACTCATAGTGGGAGTCCCCAAGAAAGTGGCCGCAGAAGGCGGAGTGGAACTCCACTATCAAGCCACTAGAGCGTACGCCCGCACTATCGGGAAAAGCCCAGCTCAGGCTGAAGAGAAGTGCGCATGCTATGTGTGCCCCAAACATGTCCCAAAGACGCGGGGTAAGGAGCCTGCTGGAAGCCGGCACGCTAACCAGCCGGAGGTCAACGAGAGTGGTCAGGCGGTCGGGAGCGGTGCGGTCCAAGGAGGCTCAAACCCCAACAGTACACAACAGGCACCAGACACAATAAGGGAGCAGCCCATAGGCGGGGAAGGCGAGACACAGCTTGGTACCCCGAAGGTGGGCGCCGCTGATACTCGGAAGCCCTGCCTTTTGGACTCTTCCGTACAGCACCGCACACCACACCCTTCCCTAAGACGAAGCTGAAGGACCGGACACACCCACCAAGCGTAGCACAACTACAGCCGCACTGGTGTGGGGAGTCGAAACCTGAAGCGGAGTCCAAATAGGGCGGGGACAGGGACACAGACACAAAGACAGACACACACATACACAAACAAATGAACACACGCAGAAACACACCACAAAAACACACACAAAAAATAAAGATAGTTCAAGTGAATCTTCATCACTGCATCGAAGCCATGACAGAGCTTCGCAGATACGTGATGGAAGAGACAATAGACATAGCTCTGCTGCAGGAGCCATACGTCTTGAATGGACGTGTGACAGGGCTTGGCTCTATGGGAAAAGACATCATATACCATGAAGATGGTGAGTCAACCCCAAGAGCATGCATATACGCCAGCAGCAGATTGTTACAGCGACCTTGCCAGTGTTGTAGTAACAATACAGACAAGTGTGGAAAAAGAAGAAAGGGTGATCCTAGTCTCCGCATACCTGCCTAGCGAGGGGGACTTTGAGCCGCCATCTCGAGAAATGGAAGAAACTGTAAGAAATTCCTATTATTCTAGGGTGCGACGCCAACGCACATCATGTGGTATGGGGCAGCACTAACTGCAATAAAAAAGGTGACTTACTTTTAGAATTCATAAGTGAAACAGGCTTGGAGATACTGAACGTAGGCAAAACGCCTACATTCGTTACCAAGGCAAGACAAGAAGTGTTGGACATTACTATTGCAACAGATAGGATAAGCCGACACATAAGGGACTGGAAAACAGATGAAAGCGACTCTATGTCAGACCATAGAAGAATCACTTTCAGTCTGGAGGCCAAAACAGAAAAGATTCTGATAAGAAATGCGAGGAAAACTAACTGGGACACGTACCAACATCATATGGAAAAATGGTGCCCGGCACGAGACACCTCGCTAAAAGACGTCCAAGAAATAGAAAAGGAAGCAAATAGACTGGATGAAGCTCTAAGAGGAGCCTATCATAAGGCATGTCCCCTCAGAGATATTAGACCAGACAGAGGACAACCCTGGTGGACAAAGGCACTAGGGAAACAGAGGAAAAAGACACGGCGAGCTCTCAATAAGGCCCTAAAAAAATGACGAGGAGCGCTGGCAGACATATAGAAAAGAAAGAAACACATATAAGAAAGAATGTAGAAGGGAAAACAGGAATAACTGGAGGGCGTTCTGCGCAGGAGTTGAAAGATACCCTGAAGCAGCGCGTCTAGTTAAAACGTTCTAAACACGTGTAGGCTAGCAAGTATCAAGGACGGAGAAGAACTAATAACTGATCCGGAAAAGATAATGACAGTTATGCTCAAAACGCACTTCCCGGAAATTGAGGAATACAGAGCGAATGATATACCAATCCTTCCAGGTCCCACAGGGGACCGGGAGCCAAAGGCAATCATAACCGAGGAACATTTACTGTGGAGCGTCCGATCCTTCCAGCCATATAAGGCAGCGGGACCGGACGAAATCTTTCCAAAAATGTTACAGACACACACAGATAAAGTATATAAGCAAAGATCTATTGGCACTGTACAATAGCAGCATCAATACAAGGTACATACCGAGGAAGTGGAGAGAAGTGAGGGCAGTATTCATCCCAAAACCAGGCAAGGTATCCTAACAGGAAGCCAAAGCCTTCAGATGCATCAGCCTATCCTCATTCCTACTAAAGACACTGGAGAAAATCCTAGACAGATTAATTAGAGAACAAATAGAGAAAAACGGATCTCCACTCCACCAAAACCAACACGCATATATGGAGGGCAAATCCACCGAAACGGCCCTCCACAACCTGGTGACGAGAGTGCAAAGATCAATAAGCAATACAGAATACGCAATGGGATGCTTCTTCGATGTGGAGGGCGCCTTCGATAGGGCGACCCCTGACTCAATAGAGGCCACCCTAAATCGCGAAGGAATAGATAGAGATGTATCAGAGTGGGTGAAAACCATGCTAAGACACCGGCTGATACGAACAGAGATAGCAGGGAAAACGCAGGCGGTGGTGGCGAAAAGAGGATTCCCCCAGGGGGGATGTCTGTCGCTACTGCTGTGGTGCTTGCTAATAGACGAACTAGTAAACAAGATAAACAGGATCCACATATACACACAGGTGTATTCCAATGATGGCGTGCTCCTGGTAACAGGCAAAGTACTAAGCGTCATGTGCGGAATCATGAACAGCGGTCTAAAAATAGCTCTAGAATGGTGCAGGAGCAAAGGTTTAAACCTAAATCCTGATAAGACCAAACTAGTCCTGTTTACAAGAAAAAGAAAGATAGAACGAGCTGAACCAGTGAAACTGGACAACCAAGAGCTGGAAACAGTCAGGGAGGTCAAGTATCTAGGAGTGACACTGGTCAGTAAGCTTACCTTTAGGACCCATATCAGTAACACATGCTCAAGGGCCAAGATGGCAATGATGCAGTGTAAGAGTGCAATAGGCAGAACCTGGGGCATGAAACCAGCGATTGCACTGTGGATATACAAGGCAATAATTCTGCCAAGGATCCTACACGGAGCCATCGTATGGTGGCACAAAGCTGCAGTAGGGAAAAATAAAGCAGAACTAGAAAAAGTCCAAATGCTAGCAGCCCTAGTGACCACGGGCGCGATGAGGACAACACCCACAGCCGCGCTCGAGATCCTACTGGGGCTAAACCCCCTTGACTTAGAAATAAAGAAAAGAGCCACTGAACAATGGTTCAAGCTAAGAAGCACTGGCATATGGACCGGAAACTTCGTGGACGAAGGTCATGCTAGTATAGGTAAAAACCACGACGAAAGGCTGTCAATGATCCTCTCCAACAATGATCTAATACGAATGGAAAGGATTTTTGACAAAAAATACAGAATACACATAGGAACAAGAGACGACTGGAGTACAGGTACCGAAGGCGTCACCTGCTACACAGACGGCTCTAGAAGGGAGACGACAAAGCTCTCTGGATCCAGCGTGTATATTAAATGCGCAGACGGGACAGAGATAAACAGATCGATACCGCTAGGTAGATTCGCCAGTGTGTTTCAGGCGGAAATATACGCAATAATGGCATGCGCCGAGATGGCCGAACACCTCACTATTACAGGAAAAGTAGCCATCTACAGCGATAGCCAGGCGGCGCTAAAGGCACTAGGCAGAGAAGAGACGACATCAGCAATCGTTAAAGAATGCAAGAAATCATTACAAAGTCTAGCTGAGAGAGCGAACCTGACGATAGCGTGGGTCCCCGGACACGAAGGAAACGCGGGAAACGAACAGGCCGATGAACTAGCCAGAAAGGGGGCAGGGGAAAGCTTGGTGGGACCAGATCTCTGGCTGCCAATAGCGCACAATATCACCAAGGGAGTAATCGGTCAAAGCATCACAGCGGAAACCAACCGAAGATGGAGATCCTCGAATGGTATGAGACAGTCGAAGATCTTCATCAAGGGAATGGATAAAAAGAGGACTAGCAAACTAATGGGACTATCCAGAGAGAAAATGAGGCTAGTCATAGAAATCATAACAGGACACTGTCGGCTGAACAGGCATTTGACAGTGATAGGAGTTAAAACTGATCCCATATGCCCGGAGTGCATGGAAAGCGAGGAGACCAGCCTCCACCTACTAGCTGAGTGCCCTATGTACTCACTATCAAGATGGGAGCTCTGGGGATCAGACACATTACACATAGAGGACCTACAGAATCTGAAGGTGGAGCAGATAGCAAGATTTACCAAAGAGACCAAAAGATTCGACGGGGCGCCGTGAAAGCTTGATGAACCTAAACTCCCTGAAAAGGGAGAACGGCGAAAAGGATGAAGTGGTTCGCAACAATGTGGGTGGATCGTCCTTTCGGCTGGCGACGTCCCCATAAGAAAATAATAAAAAATAATAAGTCTCGCCTCTAGAGATCCGAGCCTTTAGAGGCACCCTTGGGTTGTTCCGCTCCCGTTCCGATCCAAACCCCTCGGAGAATCTGGTAGGTTAAGGGGACACGCTTGAGAGATGTCATTCCCTCTAGAAGCCCTCTGACGGTGTTTCAATCACACACGGTTCGAGGAACCCTTTAAGTTTCTCGCCGCCCCCAAAAAGCACGGTAAAGCAAAGGCAGTCTGAGGCCATCAGGAAACCCTAAAAAAACAGTAAAATAGGAGATAAGTCTCGCACTGGGCACTCAGATTAGGTGTGATGACGTTGGTGATGCTGCAAAGCTACCTTGAGCGAGAGCCCTGGTGACATAGTCGCTCAGTATGATGCTGGTGGCGCCAGGGGGCGCGGCCAGCGCGTGGAACGCGACGCGCACGTTCTCGCGCACGAAGCGCAGCACGCGCGGCACGTCACTGACGCGCGCCCGGCGTACGCGCACCCGCTCCTCGTTCTCGGTGCCCTGTGCCTGAAGATATTTTTAACGTTACTGAGACGGTGACGAGCATACGGCTGGGTTGATTGAGTCGCAGCTCATGGACGCTTTTAACACAAAGTGTCGTGTTGCCGACTCTGAAGCTTCAGATCGTATGCCTCTATGCCCTGTAATTGCACTGGATCAAGTTCGCTTGAAACTGGAGCACAATAATGCAAAACAATGCAAATTGGCATCAGAAATATATAGTAGGTGGGGTTGTCACTGTCATATCAGGATTCTAGGCCGAAAACTACCAACTTTTTGATAAAACACAAATGAGATAAAAAGTCGGTGTAATTTCGGTCAGTTCTAAAAAAAAAACTAAACGATAATCGGTTCATCCGTTTGGGAACTACAATACCACAGACAGACACGTTACACTTATAACACTTATAATTATATGTAAGTTGGCAATCATAAATTGTATTTGTTTTTTCGTTAATTGTATACTTGTTTTGAATAAGAATAGTATTTAAATAGTATATTTTAGTCCACATTGCATGCCGTGGCAGCCTATAAGTAAGATGACACTTAGCTTAAGTCCATTTTTGTACAAAAACTGTTGTAAATATGTTAATTTCTTACCCTTGTGTGTGGTATATATATCAAACTTCTATCTGGGATCCAATAAATGTAATTTTGATTATGTTAACATAACTTAATCTTCACAACAACATAACATAAATCTACAAACACTTCATATAAAATAACACATATTAAATTAGGTACATAATAAAATATAATCAGAACTATATGTACTGAAACGAAAGCCTTAGTCTCTCACATAATTTTCTCTATCTGACAACATCAATATTTGAAATCTATTCCATACATATCAATATTTTTAACTCGAATAAATTCCAGCCAGTAAACAACCATAGACATAAAATTTTATCAAATTTATATTACAACATCCCCCCTGAATTTTATGTTTAATACAATTAAAATAATAACTCTGAAAACTCCTATCAACTCCTTTAAAACCCAATTTAACTAAACCACCCAATACTAATCCAACTTTACAATTTAAATTGATACTAACCTCAAATCTTAACTAACTTAACCAATTCAACACACAATTAACTACATCACCAATATTACAATCAACTCCATCATTAATAACTCTATCTCCAATTCCATCATCAATAACTTCCAACGACTCCATCATCACTAATTCTTCCAACAACTTCATCATCAATAATTCTTCCTATTCCTTTATCCGAAAAACTCCGTCACCAATTACCAATTATTATCTTCATCAATTTCCAACCAGCTTCAAATTATAAAATCTCCATCATCATCATTACTCATCATCATTATTATTATCTTCAACACAAATAATCAACGTCTGCAATGCTGTCTTCAAAATTCTCAGCATTGTCAACACCATTTTAAAAAATCTTTTCATCACCAGCTCCAATCTCCAACACCATCAATACCAATCTCCAGCATCTTCAGCTCCAATCTCTAACACCATCAATACCAATCTCCAGCATCATCAGCTCCAATCTCCAGCAACATCAGCTCCAATCTCCAACATTATACCTACGTTCTCATTCTTTATTTTCAAATTTCGATACACATCATAATCACTGCTTTTCCCCTCTTGATGTGTATCACTCCAAATTCCCCTCTCAACAT
The DNA here is from genome assembly GCA_947562085.1 of Eudonia lacustrata. NCBI lineage: Eukaryota > Metazoa > Arthropoda > Insecta > Lepidoptera > Crambidae > Eudonia > Eudonia lacustrata. The sequence continues at coordinate 900,158 of OX387316.1, forward strand.
ATTATTTTCTTTGACGCCACAAATGACGCCATTTTTCCTTCTCATTTAAAATTTTCAATCTCGTTTTTCTTTTTCACAAATAGTATTACTCAAATTTTCGAATTGTTGTGGCACCAATAATGATCATTATATTAACATTTTTTTATTTTATTATAAATTAATTTAATGTATATGTAAGACAATGTAAAAATGTGATCAAAAATAAAATAATCCGGTTGGTAGCAAATATAGAACTATACTGAAACGAAAGCCTTAGTCTCTCACATAATTTTCTCTATTTGACAACATCAATATTTGAAATTTATTCCATACATATCAATATTTTTAACTCGAATAAATTCCAGCCAGTAAACAACCATAGACTTAAAATTCTATCAAATTTATATTCCAACAAAAACAACTTTAATTTAATTTGTGTTAATTTTGTTGGTTGTCCTATTATATAAAATAAATTAATAAATAAATAAACACCCCTCTCTTTTTGCGTCTGGGGTTAAAAAGGTCTAGTTAGTAGGTAGCTACTTGGTAGTTAGTACCATTAGTCTGCGTAAAATCCAGTTTAAAACTTATTACGATTTTATTGGTATCTATATTAATTTTGATGATAACTAAATAAATAATAAATAAATAAACTTTCCTACACTCACACCAATTATCTAGCCCAAGAGAAGATTCGCTATTGGTTACTAGACAACGGATAAACATACTTAAAATATTTAAATACATACTTAGTATACATAGAAAACACCCACACCCGAGACAATTCAGAAAAACAATAATTTCTATATTGACCCGACCGGGGATCGAACCCGGGACCTCAGAGATGGCGACACCATGTAAACCGATGTACAAACCATTCGACCAAGGAAGTCGAAATATGTAAGAAGTGGTCTCTGCCTTTGACTTAAGAGCGTTTACGCCGCATACTAGCGCCACCAATGAAAAAAAAAACATATCTAGTAATTAGAGATAGAAAATCAAATTATGCTCAACAAACTATCTGAATGAAGTAATTTAGCATTTTTACGTCACCTAATGAACACCTGACATGTTAAGGTTTAGTTAAATATGGCGTTATAGTTAAAAGTGGCCGTAACGTCTTATTTAACTAAACCTTAACATGTCAGGTGTTCATTAGGTGACGTAAAAATGCTAAATTACTTCATTCAGATAGTTTGTTGAGCATAATTTGATTTTCTATCTCTAATTACTAGATATGTTTATTTTTTCATTAGTGGCGCTAGTGTGCGGCGTAAACGCTCTTAAGGTCTCTGCCTACCCCTAGGGCGACAGGCGTGACAACAGTTAAATACTCAAATCAACTCATCAACAATAAATGTACCAAACAAAAATGTAACTCTCTCTATCAATAATTGGACCAATGTTTCGAATGTTAATAAGTATTGTATATTTTTAATTGCGAATGAACCTCTCCTCTAATGGTATTTTATTATTAAATGAAACCATGACATACACTATTAGGTACAAAACCATTTTGGATGGTTTGACTGTGGGATCAGGTAAGTGTCCACCAGCGATAATCACTATAATATAAATAAATAACTTACCACAATTTGTTTGGAACTGGAATCTGCTTTGGATGTGTCTGCATAGTGTCGCCTGACAGGTGTGAGACAGCTGGGGCCGGCCTTCCTGAGTACACTCCTCGCAGCAACCAACCGCAGGAAATTGGACACTGTGGACATTATTGGGCACCTGAGAGTGGTAAAGGGAATCCTGTAAGCCACCGTCTTATCTACATCTCCGGCTTATCATTGTAACGGCTATTAGTCTGTTTTTGTGAAAATTTTATTTTAAGCAATTTTTAGTTTGATGACTTATTGACGGTTGCCGTGACAGGTTATATAATTATTTTTTTCCTAATTTGAATATTTGGCTTGTAAAAGTAAATGTGCAAACGTCAAATAAGTTTTTATTAAAGTTCCTAAGCTCACTCTCACTTTCAGATGCTGAATAAGTACCTTATTTATGATTTTTTACCACTATGTTCGGATTTAAAGCTTTATAGAAAAAAAACCAACTTCTAAAAACAGGAAACCTTAAAAAGTAAAAATAGCTCTAAAAAGCAAGAAGTAATGTTGAAATCATATTATTAATTACCTAGATACGCATGTCAGTTTTAAAAAATGTCTTTTGAAGTCGGGTGGTTGTTTCTCTAAGGGTGGTTGGTCGGCTGGGGGACAATTTGTTTCATTTAAACTTTTATAGTTGTTTCATTATCTCCACTTTTTTATTGTAAAAGCCCTACCCGACTTCAGTAGACATTTTTTAAAACTGACATGCGTATCTAGGTAATTAATAAAATGATTTCAATATTATTTCTTGCTTCTTAGAGCTGTTTTTGCTTTTTAAGTTTCTTGTTTAATAAAGTCGTTTTTTTTTATTAAAACACATTTTATTTTACGATTTTTAGTGACGGGTAGACTTAGACCTAACAAGGATACTTCTCGGATGAGAAAACGACGGCCTAGTAGGTAGTGGTATTCCTATGTAAAACTTTAATCTTAATTATGTATTATTTTTGTATGAACTAAACATTTTGGCATATTGAACCGTATGAAGTAAGCCCAACAAAAGGTAACTGCTGTAAATCGTTGAGGAATTCCCTCGACTGTCTATGGTCTCCATCATCAGACCCGTAATGGCACTCATAACTCATATGGGTGCAACGTTCTTATCAATAGAAATGAATTAAGACCAAACACAAAGTAGCTACTGTAAAACGTTGAGGAGTTCCCTTGACTGTCCTTCGTTGTCATCATCAACCCCTATTGACAGTCACAACCCATCTAGATGTAAAGTTCTCATCAATACAAAATAATCAAGCCCAAACACCATGTCATCATCATCATCATCTCAGCCAAAAGACGTCCACTGCTGGACAAAGGCCTCCCCCAAGGATCTCCACAACGACCGGTTTTGTGCTGCTCGCACCCAGCGGCTTCCCGCGACCTTCACCAGATCGTCGGTCCACCTTGTTGGAGGCCTGCCCACACTGCGCTTTCCGGTACGCGGTCGCCACTCCAGGACTATCCCGCCCCAGCGGCCATCAGTCCTGCGAGCAATGTGACCTGCCCACTGCCACTTGAGCTTAGCAACTCTTCGGGCGATGTCGGTTACCTTTGTTCTTCTGCGGATCTCCTCATTTCTGATTCGATCACGCAGAGAAACCCCGAGCATAGCCCTCTCCATTGCTCTTTGAGTGACCTTGAGCCTTTTTATGAGGCCCATAGTGAGCGACCACGTCTCAGTCCCGTATGTCATCACTGGCAACACACACTGGTCAAAGACTTTCGTCTTGAGACACTGCGGTATATCGGACGAGAAGATATTTCGTAGCTTACCGAACGCTGCCCAGCCTAATTGGATTCGACGATTGACCTCTTTGCTGAAGTTGGACCTACCTAGCTGGACCGTTTGTCCCAGGTAAACATAATTGTCCACAACTTCAAGGGCAGAGTCCCCAACCTTCAGAGGAGTGGGTACGACACGTGAGTTCGACATAACTTTCGTCTTCTCCATGTTCATTTTAAGACCCACTTGTTGAGAGACTCTGTTGAGGTCACCGAGCATTGCGCCGAGGTCTTCCAGGGTCTCAGCCATGACCACTATATCGTCAGCAAACCGAAGGTGAGTGATGTATACGCCGTTGACGTTGATGCCGAGTCCTTTCCAGTCCAGAAGCTTGAAAACATCTTCCAGTGCAGCAGTGAACAGTTTCGGAGAAATCACATCTCCCTGTCTCACTCCTCGCTGCAACTGGATAGGTTTCGAGCTCTGGTCCTGAAGACGGACTGACATAGTGGCGCTTTCATACAAACACCTCAACACTTTGATGTACCGATAGTCAATTTGGCACCGCTGGAGAGACTGTAGCACGGCCCATGTCTCAATCGAATCGAAGGCTTTTTCATAGTCCACAAACGGTAAGCAAAGAGGCTGGTTAAACTCTTCGGTCTTCTGTATAACCTGCCGCAGCGTATGTATGTGGTCTATGGTGCTGAAGCCTTTTCGGAAACCGGCTTGTTCGATAGGCTGGAAGTCATCAAACCTGCGTGCGAGACGATTCGTTATGACTCTCGAAAACAGCTTGTAGACGTGGCTTAGAAGTGAGATGGGCCTGTAGTTCTTCAGCAGGGTTTTGTCGCCCTTTTTGAAGAACAGTACCACCATACCTTCGTGCCACGTCTCTGGCGTTCTGCCCCCTAGTACCACGGAATTAAATAGCTTCTGAAGAGCTACGAGTACCGGTCTTCCGCCTGCTTTCAGAAGCTCGGCCGTAATTCCGTCAGCACCTGGTGCCCTGCCATTTTTGAGCTGTTTGAGAGCCATACTAATCTCGTATAGGCTGATGTCCGGGATGTCTTCGGTATAGTGCCGGGTTAACTTAGCTCTAGGGTCTTTAGCTAAGCTTTGTACAGGTGGCCGTGTGGATGTGTAAAGCTGTCCATAGAACTTCTCGACCTCTCCCATAACATCGGACCTGGTCGTGACAGTTCTGCCGTCATCGGTTTTCAGCGTCGTCAGTTGGCACTGCCCAATACCCAGATCTCTTGCGAACACTTTTGAGCCTTTGTTCCGCTCAATGGCCTCTTTAATACGGTTAGTATTAAATTGGCGCGTGTCGCGAGTCATAGACTTCGAGATCTGCCTATTTAGCCGCCGAAACTGAGACGCATCACCTGAGGAAAGCAGAACCATTGCGCGCCGCTCTTCCATTAGTTTTAGGGTATGGTCTGAGAACTTTTTGGTTCCTTTTGCACGGTGGGTTTTAAAGAACTTGGACCCAACCGTTTGGACAGTTTCCACAAACCTGTTGCTGTATTCGTCCACATTTTCGCAATCATTTAGGCGCTCGAAGCGATTCTGCAATTCGAGCTGAAAGCTTTCGGGGTTTTGGATTTGGATGGGTGCAGGACGGAGCGTAGACCTTACCAATCGACGTCTTTCCAGCTTAACGTTGATATTCAATGTGCCTCTTACCAACCGGTGATCGCTGCCAGTTTTAAACGCATTGATCACAGTGACATCATTGAATATTTGCTTCCTCGTCGACATGATAAAGTCAATCTCGTTTTTGGTTGCACCATCGGGACTCATCCAGGTCCACTTGCGGTGTTCAGCTTTCCTGAAAAAGGAGTTCATCATAAAGAGGCCCTCCCTCTCAAGAAAGTCCGCCAGCAGTTGGCCCCGGGAGTTCCGATTACCAACCCCAAATCGTCCCACTCTCATCTCATCGCCGCTTCGTTTGCCCAGTTTTGTGTTAAAGTCTCCCATGACAACGGTGTAATGAGTTTTGGAGGCTTGTATGGCTCTAGAGATGTCCTCATACGTAGCTTCCACCTCATCGTCAGGGTGTGTCGTAGTAGGAGCATAAACCTGTATGACCTTCAACGAATACCGTTTGGTTATTCTGAGTATAAGGTACGCTACCCTAGGCGACACACTCCCGGTCTCGACAACGTTGTTTACGAGGGTCTTGTGGACGATGAACCCGACACCACCTTGGGACAGTTGTTCGCCCTCCCGGAAATAGAGCAAGTTACCGGACTTGAGGATTATCGAGTCCTCCCCCTCTCTTCGGACTTCAGATAATCCAACTATGTCCCACCGTATCTTGCTCAATTCTTCCTCCAGTTCGTGAATCTTCTCGTCAGTCCGTAATGTGCGCGTGTTAAATGTTGCCAGGGCCAGAGTTCGTTGTTGGCGGTAGCCAGGTCTCTGCCGGAGATTCTTAGCACCCCCTGCCCCGTCGCTGCCTTGGCCGCTACCGTAGCTAGGGCGAGCGGGGCCGCCGGGGACTAGGGGCCGGTTTTTGCTGGTGTGCATGTCATGGGGGGGTATTTGCCATAATCGCCACGCTTGGCAGGCGGGTTGGCGATCGCAGTAGGTTGAAGGTAACCTCAGAGAGATGCTGCTGCCCATCCTCTGGAATGGTCCCTTAGTCGCCTTTTACGACACCCACGGGTTGAGATGGGGTGGTGCAATTCTTTATCCCCGGCACCACACGGGAAACACCATGTAATTGCTGTAAATCGTTGAGGAGTTCCCACGACTGAATTTCAGCTACATCATCAGATCGACTCCAGACCTTCATTAAATAGTAGTGCTTTAAAATACTTAATGAAAACATTAACAAACGCACTAGTCACCACTATAATTTTCAAAGGTTCCCCTCGATTTCTCTGGGATCTTGCGATATCGCGGATAACTTCGTCGTTTATGAACCGATTTTGATGATTTTTTTATTGTTAAAAAAGATATCCTTTTATCCGCGAAAAGAGATATCCTTTTTAACAAAAAAAATCATCAAAATCGGTTCATAAACGACGAATTTATCCGCGAACACACATAAAAATATATATATACGAGTCGAATTGAGAAACCTCCTCCTTTTTTGAAGTCGGTTAAAAAGTGAGCCGCTTCGCAGACAGAGCAACTTTGATTTTTGATTTTTGATTGCGACAACAGCCCCACAACTAGCTTTTTTATGCCTTATAGGACTGGTGAGCATAGATGAGGTCTACGGTGGAGCGAGTTACCCCAGAAGATGTCTATTAAGTCTCGCCTTGAAGGCATTCAGGTTATAAGTCTTTGGGAACACAGCTGTTTCCAATTGTCCAGTGTACCGAATACAGTACAGACTTTAGTACAGGTTAATTTCTTCAGCTAAAGAAGCTATGTTTAGGGAGCGCCTAAGATAACAAATTCATCATCATCATCATCATCAGCCTATACTAGTCCACTGCTGGACATAGGCCTCTCCAAGTGCACGCCACAAACAAACTTGTAAGATTAAATTATGTATTTACTACTTATTAATTTACCTACTTATTTGGAAAACCAACAGCTAACTTACGCAATATAAACTTAAAACTTGAGTCCTCACATGTAGCAATATATAGAAATCCATGCACACTAGCCCGAGGTATTCCGGCGGTAAGATTCCCATAAATAACCTGACTGAATTTACTTGAAGTGCAATCATGAATCAATCAGCAGAGCAATGCTGGAATGCTGGATTCAGCTAGTGAGTGCCAGTCAAGACATCCCAAAAACTGACTAGAGGAGAGGGAGATAATTAAAACAAAGGTCTTGGGATCGGTGTTTGGATCGTGGGAGTTGTAGTTAATACGAGTTTTTTTTAATGATGTAAAAATTTTGTAATTTCAAAATTAAATAAGCTCTTTAGGCGCTGCGCAAAAATAATCACTTTTTGTTACCGACACGGCATACCATACAAAGAAACCGAGTTGCTGTATCAATGTCGAAGTAACTGGACACAAAAAGTGTCTACGTCTGCGCAGGGAGGGCTGATTACATATTCACTGGTAGCTTGTATGTATCCCACACAAGACACAAAGTATCGTTTGTCTTAATGTTGCAAATTCAGCAAGAAGATCGTATCCACGTATTTTACATTGACGGGACTCTTTTCTTTTTTGAAAAACTTTCATTGTCAAAACCTACCTACAGACAGTCAAGCTGAAACTTCAAACTTCTACAAAAAATTCTAGTCATGTAAATTTTTCGTGAAACCGTTAGAAAATTATTAATCTAATTACAAGATAACTTGTGCGTTTTCCGCACAAAAGATGAATTCCACGTGACCAGTGTCTGTCTCAAATATTTCAAAGATGATTCGCCTCAAATCGTTTGTGTTAGGGGTGCTGAGGGTAGGTCAGTACCAGCCCCCTCTCGTAACACAATCCCGGAGCTACAGAAAGCCATCACCATGCGATGTCTGCCTGTTCCCACCTGATAGACGACCAGTAAGTACACTTCCCTGGAACCTGGCCCTTCTCAAGTTTCAAGCACCATCACCGTTATTTCACTTAGTGTTGTAGTACCTGTCTTCGACCCTTAATATCCAGTGTTCCACAATATTCATCGCAAAAAATAACATAGATTTTCAGTGGTCTTTAATCAATCGTTGTTAAAAGACCAAAATCAGTCGAACGGCATTTTCAGCGTCACCAAGGTTTTTGGGGGCGGTGAGGTTTGTAAAGGGTACCTCAAGCCGTGTTGAAACGAATCACCTCCGGAAGATTTCTAGAGGGTACGGCATCGCACACTTAAAAGTGCGCGTCCCCGTGCCCTCCCAGAGTCTCCGAAGGGTTCAGATCGGATCGGGGAGCGGAACCACCCGAGGGCGCCTCTAAAGGCACGGACCTCGGCTCGGGTAGACCGGGCCGTGGAGGAGGAGAGAAGCGCCCAGGTACATGTCTGTACCTGGTATAGAGCGCGTGTGAACCGGTTTTTCGTGCCCTTGTTCTATGAGTACAGTGTCTTGGGCCTAAATTAGTGTGCATGTTTAGTGTATTCTGTAAATGTGTAGTGTCATTTAGAGGATCGGGCGGGGAATAATAATACGTACTAACGTTTCCATAAATTGCGGGTAGGTAATGTTCACAAATCGTAACATTACAAAATAGTACTGAAACGTCACAAGCATGATTTGTTACTCGACTTTTTGGTACAGAAATAAATGATTTTGATTTTTTTTTTTACTTTACCTTACTGATGATGATGTAACTACACTAACGGTCTCTGTGGTATAGTGGTTAGACCACCGGTCTCAGTCCCAGAGGTCCCGGTTTCGATTCCCATCGGAAGGTAGGCACATGTTTGTACCCGGTTTAGTTAATGGAATGGCTTACGTGCTTATGGGCCTATGTTAAAGAAAATAAAATCAAATATTTATTAAACACAGTGAAAAAATTAAATGCCTACCCGACCCAGCCAGGAATCGAACCTGGGTCTTCAGCAATCCGGGCTATGCTACCGGGAAGGCTGACGTACCTAAGCACTGATTTTTTTCCACTGCTTTGATTTTTGACTGCTTCTTAGCCGCAGCAGTGCCATCTATCCAACGGTTTTTACTGTATTTTATAAATATTTAAATCAGCAGAGCGTTTACGCCGCTCACTAGCGCCGCCAATGAAAAAAAAACATATCTAGTAATTAGAGATAGAAAATCAAATTATGCTCAACAAACTATCTGAATGAAATAATTTAGCATTTTTACGTCACCTAATGAACACCTGACATGTTATGGTTTAGTTAAATATGGCGTTATAGTTAAAAGTGGCCGTAACGTCTTATTTAACTAAACCATAACATGTGAGGTGTTCATTAGGTGACGTAAAAATGCTAAATTACTTCATTCAAATAGTTTGTTGAGCATAATTTGATTTTCTACCTCTAATTACTAGATATGTTTATTTTTTCATTAGTGGCGCTAGTGTGCGGCGTAAACGCTCTTAAGTGTTGCAATTAGCACTTAAAAATAAAAAGTTTAATTTAAAATAAAGTCAGTTCCTCAGTACCTTAATAGTTGATGGTTCCGAGTTGAGTGCGTTTCCATCTGCGGCCCTATCATCAGATGAAAGGGAAAAAGAACAAGCATAGGCTGTGCACATGACCAATACTAAGTAGGAAGTGGTTACAAAGACGTTTTCAACGTGTATGAGCTCTTTTCCTTTTTCTGGTGTAGTATATGTGGTTCGGTTTAAGAACCAAACTGATTAAATCTCACTAACTTAAGTCCTAACTTAACAAAATAAATAATAAGTTGATAAGTTGGCGTGTTAAAGGTGAGGCTTATACCCAGCAGTGCGTGCTTGCGGGCTGAAATAATAATGACGATGAAATAATCCTACTAATACATATTATAAATGCAAAGTATGTATGTTCGTTTATTTGTTGCTTCTTCACGCTGCAACGGATGGACGCATTTGGATGAAATTCGGCATACAGATAGTTTTAACCGGGAATAACGCATAGGATAGATTTTATCCAGATATTCCCACGGGAACGGGAACTACGCGGGTGAAACCGCGAGCGGCCGCTAGTATTATTATAAAACGATGACGATTTACTTTACTGAACTCTGATTTCAGTGTTTCGACATGCGGACGGTGACCATAGAGCTGGGCAACCAATGCCACGCCAAGATGATCAAGTCGTTCCTGTACACCCACTACTGGCCCCGGGAGCCCAGCGTGGCAGGCCTCTGGATGTCCCTGGAGTGTCCTTATTTAGACGTTCTAACGGAAAAGTACGCTAACTCAGGTAAGCTAGGCGTAATGAAAATTTCGGCTTTTTATATTTTTCAAATCAGTTGTTATTGTAACTGTTTCTTTTCATTAGATATCAAGCAAATATAACCCTAAATAGCTTAATCACCGCGCTTGCCAAGCGGGTTGGTAATCACAAACCCGGGCATGCATCTAAAAATCCGAAATACGTTTTACCCGACCTGGGAATTGAGCCCGGGACCTTCGGGTCGGTGGCCGAGCACTAAGCCACTCGGCCACCGGCGACGCGTCGATGCTATAACGGATGACGTGCTGGAGACAGTAGACTCATGTGTTTTCGCTGCCCACAGTGATCACTACAGGTAAGGGCCCGGTATTCACCATAGTGGAGATGGGATAGGAGATGTTTCGAAACAACGTATAAGGGGTTGAGAAGATTTTTTGAATTTTTTTTATAATTCGATAGGCTTGCATTTGACTACCATCTCACCTGATGGTAAGTGATGATGTAGCCTACGATGTAACATGCTTGCCTAGAAGGTACCGATTCACTCGTGATTTGAAGACCCCATATTATATTATATAGTAAACACAGACTGAGGCAAGGAGTTCCACAGCTGAGATGCCATGTATATATACAATATACACCTTTGTGGTTTCGGAAATTGGCATTACATAAATCTACTTTCCAGCCATCTCTGCTTTGTTGGATGCAGACCCTTCACTGTCCGACTCTGACCGATTCTGTAGGGATCCAACCTTAATATTTCATGGAAAAAAAATCTGCAATAGCTTCATTTTCTAGCGTTATTTCAGGTGACCGCCTTATAGCATTTGAACGTTTGCATCGAACTAAAGAGCGCAAGATGATTGGCGTGAGCGTGAGCAATAAGGTATGCATCAATTTGTTATAGTTTTTTTTTTAACTTTGGATAACGCGATAGATAACTATAGAGTGTTTTTGCTAGTTTAGTCGCCGCGGCATGGTAACTGCATTATCGTGTTTATATTATTTTAAAAGATGATGATTAATTAAATAAATTCAGGTACATTCTGACTCTATCTATTAAGATAAAAAGGAAAAAGTAATGATAAAATGTAGCTAAAAGATACATTCTACCGTTAATTTAAAGACACCGACTGCTTATTAATCAATTTACAAAAGACGCTGATAAAACATTAATCTTATTCTATATCAAAATATAAATTATGATAAATATAGTGGTTTTTATTTCAAGATCTACCCGTGGGTGCCGGATGAGCTCGAGGACTGGGCGCATTACACCAACTCAGCGCCGGAGAGGAATAGGATGTACTTCAACGCTCATTGCTACAGGAGCCCTGATTTATTCAATAAATACCACGTCAAATATATCTATGATGTGAGTGTTTGCTATAGAACATATTTGGAGACATATAATCAATTAAACAATACTATAATTATGGTGTTGATTAATTAACAATATTATTCTTTATATTATAAGAAAACTATTTGTGGTTACTGCAACTACATCCTAACATCTTATCCTTTCACATATATACATATTTTTGACAAGAATAAATTAGAATTAATTGCTAAAGTGTTTGACTTAGAATCACTAGTCACTCAATAACATCCACGAATCACAAATTTTCAATTTTTTTGTTAATAATTTGAAGCCCAGTTTACACACCATAGTTCGGATTGGAGGAGATGGCCGAAGACAAAAACGTCGTATTGGTTTTTTTACATACTCTCCTCTTCACCTATTCCCAGCTATTGTGGATACCGGGCCTTTAGATATCTCAAATATTTCCAATAAAAATCGTTAACATTAGGAGGTGAGGTGAATTTAATTTTGACATTTGCAATTTTGCTGCGTTAAGAGTTATAAATTATATAAGTTTTTATAAATTCATTTCTTCCGCGTGAATAGGTACTTGCTTTAGAGATATTGTAAGCCATCAGAACATCAATGTCAACTCTGCTTCAGATGTTAAATTTTTTGTATTAGGTTGAAGTGATAGCAACATCACCCGAGGTGACAGGCCAGGGCGTAGGAACAAATCTGCTGAAGACAGTTCTGGAACATGCTGCGGAGCTGCGGCACCCGCTCGTGCAAGTGGTCGCTGTTAGCCAGTACACGTGAGTCTTCTATCATTGTATGGCGACTAACATTGTGCAAAGGTCACATGACATTTTTTTAATTTTTTATTTATTTATTTCCTTAGCTAACTTAACATTGCATTTTATATTTTCTGCCATACTGTGTAACAGTTTGTCGGCAGTATCTCTCGTGGACATTTAATATAAAAAAGATTGTAATGTATAGTCGACAATGAAATTGCTTTACCACCATAGAAGTGAATTTTGTTTGCTTAAAATAAAACAACAAGTTCTATTTTTGTTTAAAAGACCAAGTGACAGATTCGTTGTCATTATTGACAATGAGCCTTAGCGAAATTTTATTGTTGTGGAAGTTTTTGTCAAAAGTGATAAAGCAATTTCTTGGTCGACTATACTACTATTACTATTTGAAAGCAACATTTGTTCATGAAGACGTGCTTGTATATGAGGGAGGAAGGAAGTTATGTAAATTTTGTAATGGAACTTATTTTCATGAGTTTTCAATCCTGCATTCCTCAACCCTCATTCAGCATTCTGGAAATGTGCCTAACTTAATGGTTAAAGGGTAATTGCTGTCGTGGTTGTATTAGATTCGTAAATTTTGTAAAAGCTTATCTCTAAGTATATTTTGTAAGGTAAAATGAGCCTTCATCATCACATCATTACAGGTTTATCTATACTAATATATAAAGCTGAAGAGTTTGTTTGTTTGTTTGTTTGTTTGTTTGTTTGTTTGTTTGAACGCGCTAATCTCAGGAACTACTGGTTCGAATTGAATAATTCTTTTTGTGTTGGATAGTCCATTTATCGAGGAAGGCTTTAGGCTATATAACATCACGCTGCGACCAATAGGAGCGAAGCATCAGTGAAAAATGTTGCAAAAACGGGAAAAGAGCCTAAAAAATTAAAAATGCTGCCGAAAGTCACTATTCCACGCGGACGAAGTCGCGAGCACAGCTAGTAGACGTATAAATACGTATCTAAAATCTGTTAAGATTAGACCAGAAAATAATCTTTCTTTTTGGTCAGGGTAAACATTGCCAACAGAAACTTATGTGAACAATGAGCCTTATCTAATATTTTTTATCAGATCCAAAATCTGTGAGAAGTGTGGTATGAAGCGCGCCTGGACGATGGACTACACCGACTTCGTGGATGAGAAGGGCCAGAGGGTGTTTTTCCCGAGGAGGCCGCACCACACAGTTGCCATCTACATCAAGCAGCACGACCCCACCAAAATACCGCCGCAACCTTGCAAGCCACCGTTCATGTGATCTTCAAAGGTTCTTCTGATAAAGGTGGAAGAGTTTCTCCTATGAGGCTCTTTCAATTTAGGTGATGATAATGATGTGCGACTTTCTTGCGGCTGTCGTGCGTGTGCATTTAACTTCGAAACGCATGGCTGCAGTCCAACACCAAACGTTTTAATTGAAAGAGCCCTTATTCTCGTAAAGTATTTAAGGTGGGCTGTTTTATAAGATGAGGGTAAAATTGTAAAAGTGTATCGACTTTAGTAAACGTGCTTTGTTAAAGTATACCCATATAATTTTAATCAGATTTAAATATATGTAAACGTAATGGAAGCAATAGTAAATTTTTATTGACTTTAATGTGAAACTTTTGTTGTTTTGCGACACTTAAAGTAACTAATAAATTATATAAAAATTGATTATTGTCTCGTTTTTTATACTGAGTATTAATATTGTTGATGAACTGACTGCTCAATTTTGGACGAAAATCGAAATTCCTCTCTGGTAGATTATAGATTTTATTTATAAATAAAATAAAAATTAACATGCGTTCGTTGTATAAGATAAGCAAAATACAAATCTTAACAAACACTTTAAATAACATTTAAAAATCACATCTCCATAATATAAAATTATAAAAGTTAACAACCTACAAAAACTATAATATATTTTTAATTTCGTACAATATTATATTTACAACAATAATTGTTTTGAATATAATGGAATAAGCATCGATTGTCTAAATAAACAATAACTATATTTGATAACACTTTATAGGAATTGTATTACATCGCATTAATAAATTAAAGAAATTTCTGAAGTTTCCGCGAGGAAACAACAAAGCAGAAATTTTTAATCAAATTATTAAAACATTGTATATCGTAAATTAGCTATGTGTAAACCTATTTCGGTGTTAGTAATTGTTTGCTCTTGACCCTCATTAGTTTCAACAATAGTCGCGAAAGCAATAAATTGGTCTTTTAAAAAGTGACTTATAAAAAAGTGGCATAGAAATAGCAGACTTTGCTCAACACTGGCTGGCCGGCCGATTGGTCACGGGCCACGGCGCCAAACGATTATGCAACGCGATCGATTCGCTATGTTTATCTTTTAATGAATTTTAATGGAGACCACCGAAGGAAAGTTTTTTTTCTTCATAACAGGTAGTTGAACTTACTTGGGAAGTACTTTAATTTTGATTATAGGCAATAATGTGAAAACCATGAATTTCTCGGTACTTTCGGTACTTAATAGAATTTTATTATTGGTCAGGAATTTTATTATTGGTGACACAAGACATGGAAAAAATGTTCCATTTACATCGTTTTGCTGACTTCCAGTTGTAACGAATGGTATTGTTGAAAAATTGGTTGGACTATCCGAATGGAATATAACGAACAAAGCATGACTAAAGAGATTTGGTAAAAAGTGATTGGAGTATTGCATAATCGATTCTAGATGCCTTAATCTAATTTGTAGCAGGAAAACAGAAACAAAACACACCGGTCAACTAATTTCAGCAACTGTACAGGTGTTTTTTGTAAATTAATTAACTGAGTGCCTAGTCCGAGTTTCACTCGCAATTCGATCACGTTAACGATAACGAAAATTTATATCGCAAAATTTTAACTCTTCTGTATGCCGCCAGGAGGCGCTGCTTCAATGCCATACAAATTTTATTTTCGTAAACGTATGCGAATGAATACGGATAGTAAACAAAACACACTAGGCATCCTGATTAACAATGCAAACGTTTGCAGCAGTCTGTTATTCTTTTGTACCAGCATTAGAGTCAAGAGCAGTGATATTACTAAAAGGTAATGACATTAAAAAATCAGTCTACTTGATTCATGAATTGGCCTATACTTTTGAGGCACCAAAGATATAAGCCATGACATAACCGTACTGCAAAAGAACTTCTGCAGAGAAATGCAGACTTAAGTTTTGGAGATAAGAGTTAATTCTTGGCGTAGCCCCAGTGGGAGCCGCCCTCCTTGCCGCCCTTCTTGCCGTGGTCGGAGTGGTGCTCGTGGTGTTCCTCGTGACCATCCTTGGCTTTGTAGCCTTTGTGGTCAGCGTCCAGATGTCCCTTGTTGCTGTAACGGTAAAGTTTCATTATGAAAACATGTTTGATGACATTTATGGTATACATCGATTCAACTTTTTACCCGAAAACCTACGTTTAGCAATATATATCACCTATCGAAATTGAAACATCTATTTTTCAATCAGTTCACTAATCTTCATCTCTAATGATGTCGAATGTGCGGACTGTTGTCTGTCGGTGTGCACTTAAGGCCTTGTCAAACAGACAGCGAACCGAAAGCGTGGCAAAGCGATTTCATTTTGTAATATATGGTATCGTTTTAACCTGGTCACATAGTAATAACCTGGTCACATAATAAAGCGAAAGCGAACTGATCCGAGCCGATACCGTGGCGAACCGAAAGGCGTGTGACGCCATGAAAATCACAAGGCGAGCACGCGAAGCGAGGCGTGTGTGAGATAGTTGTGTTAACTGGCTTTGTATGCACGACGTCAAACAAAAAGCGAATGCGATACGCGAGGCGAAGGCGATGGAGGCGAAGGCGTGACGGTTGTGTTTATTTACAAAAAATTCAAAGTATTCCAACACTTCTCGACGTATAATGACCATTAACTTTTTAAAAAAAACGCTTATTGACCAATACGTATATCGAACAATACGTATAATAACCAATACGCGTAATGACCAACATTTTATTCGCAAAATAACCAATCCGCATAATGCAAATGATTTTATACTATTATTAGTATTATCAGTTTCACTCCACATGTTCAATGCTTCAATGTTCAATCCAACAATGCTTCCGAGCGTCAATCGCGTCATGAAGAGAATGCGAACCGAAGCTTCGGTTCGCATTCTCCACGAGTTCGGTTCGCTGCGCCTGGTTTGACGTCTCCGCTTCGCTTCGCATTCGCCACGGTTTCGGTTCGGTTCGGTTCGCTTGTCTGTTTGACAAGGCTTTTAACGCTACGACGGACGCAAAATCGAGATTCCTAAAGCCAGAGAAGCCAGTCAAGAAAATTTCTAAAAACATTGCAATTTATAAAAGAAAACTAAAGTGCGTCACTTGCCGTAGCGTCAAAGTTAACAACTACAGCTGAGATTCTTCATCTATAAACATGTAATGACTTGTCCTGACTGATTCATCATCGCCGAGCCGAAACCACTGAAGCTAATTAGATGAAATTTGGACTGTAGGTTAATTGAGTGACGTAACCAGCTACTAAGAAAGGATTTTATGGAAATCATACCCTAAGGAGGTCTGAAGTAAAATACATGAAATTGGTAAGTATTTGGCTTTTTAATAGATTATTATTTTAGAGAGTATTTATAATAGATTTCCGGATGATCTCAAGATTTTGCCAATAAATACGTTTAAAAGAAAATTTAAAACTTGGTTAGTTGAGAACTGTTTTTAATCCTTTGAGGAATTTATGGATTACTGTAAATGACGACGATAGGGAATTAGGCTTTATATAAAATCTATTATACGTCTTTAAATTACTATAATGTTTTTGCATTGGTACTATGAAGGTGTCTCATCATCATCAGCCTACACTAGTCTACAGCTGGACATAGGCCTCTCCAAGTGCACGCTACCGAGCACGATCCGAAGGTGCCTAATTTTCAATAATTGTGTGAAGATATTATTAAATTTGCATGCCAGTTTCTGGTAAATAGTGAGCGACTCAACATTAATGTAAGGTCTTTTGTACCACTTTTCATGCAAATAAATATATTTGATTTGATTTGAATAATAATAAAGAATGACATGTCTCAGGAATTTTATATTTTTTTATATTCCTATAAAAGATTAAAAAAGGGAAGAAGGTTTTTTTGGAAAAATCCTTATTTTTAAGGTAATAACTATAAAAATGAATAATTTAATCGATCTTTAGATTTTTCAATTAAAATAAAGAATGATGACGTGTTTTAGCATTTTTTGAAAAACTAGAGGGTCAAAATAAGGGTGTAAAGTTTGTATGGAAATCTTGAATTCCTTAAATTTCGGTATTTGGCCTGGTTACAAAGTATGAAGTGTTTCAGGATTTTTAGAAAATGAATTCTACAGGAGGTTTTAAAACGGATCAAAACTACACTACTAATACAGAGTGATCTTGATTGCGTTGTTTTGTGTCAGACACTTTTTACAAATTATTCGAGACTAGCTCACATAGATATGGGCTTTTTATTATTAATATTACAAATGGAAAAAAAATACATGACGTATTTAGTTAGTACCCAAACGGGTGCACTTGTACTGGGAAGAAGTAAGACCTTACGAGGTTTATCAAAATTGAGGGCTGTATGAGAGTTTGAAGTGTAGAAGGAAACCCTGTAAGGAGACTCTTCTGTGTAAACTTCAATTGTGGTGTCTCCTAATCAGAGTACTTGGACGCTTGGCCTACCCATTTAAACCGACCAGGCGTTTATGTGTGGTTGAAAATGAAACTTTAATAGTATCAAATTAAGGTGCATCTATATAATACTTTTAGAGGTGTCATAACACCCGGTAGCACCAAGTGGGTTCTCACCGTATGGTAGACGACGCACTTCACGCGGAATATTTAATAACACTTTACTCAATAACGCAATTTTAACTTTAACTGTCGGAACACACCCATGCTACTTTAAAAAATATACACGTGACATTCACTCACCTGATATTTAGTGATGCAAAGGCCGAACAAAGTTGGAAGCGCATTACACCCGGATCCTCGTCTACTGAGGCACTGGCTATCTTATCTCTATCTATCGGAATACAACAATGCTACTACATTGATGTAATTCCGAAGATGGTGGACTTAAAACAAGCCGTTAATAAATAAATAAATAAATATAAGATAGCTGAGGAGCTCGATGGCGCAGTGGTTAACGCGCCCGGTCTGCGAGTGCTGAGGTTAAGTAACTTTCGCAAAGGCCGGTCATCGGATGGGTGACCAAAAATGTATCATCTCGAGCTCCTCCGTGCTTCGGAAGGCACGTAAAGCCGTTGGTCCCGGCTGCATTAGCAGTCATTAACAACCACAAATCCGCACTGGGCCCGCGTGGTGGTTTATGGCCCGTTCTCCCTATCCATCCATAGGAAAGGCTCGTGCCCCAGGGGACATAAAATGAGCTGATGATGATGATGATGATGAAGATAGCTGATATGTGAAGTAGGATGTATCTGCAGCATAGGTAAAAAATACACGTGAGAGATACATTATTTTCCATAACTAAGTTTCACACGTCGTGTAACCCTCGTGTAACCCACGTGTGACGTGAGCAAAGCCGCGAGCAAAAAGCTAGTCTGTTATATACCTACCTAAACCTATCTACATATATCAGTAAACAACTTTTTTCATAGCTGGGGCCGACCGCCTAACCGATCGCTTTGACTTCGTGTGTGGTTTATGAGGTCATGTTATCGTTTCGTGCCGCCTATGAAAGCCATATCGAAAGCTATATAGCCTTTAGCTTTTGATATTGCTCTCATAGGCGGTGCGAAGTGGCAAAGTGACGTCATAAACTATACGCGTAGTCAAAGCGATTGGTTAGGCGGTCGGGGGGCTGGTTAGCTTCGTAACATTTTGATTAAAAATCTTTCTTGCACCCCATAACCTGGCACCGTCTCACCTTTCTCGTTGCTGCTGCAAGCATGCTGCTCTGCGTGGAACTTGCTGCGATAGTATTTGCTACTCCATATATTCTACCAGCTATACTCGTATCCCTTCTTGTCGCGCTCCATGACGATGACGTCATGGCCCGCGTTGACGTGGTGCGCATTCTTCTTACCACTCTGATTGCTGACGGCCTCTTGTGGCTGCGGCCCTATGTATTTTACTAGTTAAGCTACCCACTCGTACTTGTAGACGTTTAGTCGCATAATGCCTTTTTCGCAAAATGGCACCGGAGTCTCGAAAGGTCTAATTTGCGAACGGACTAATTCTCAAAAAGGCTTATTCGCGAAAAGACTAATTCTCAAAAGGGCTAATTCACGAAATGGCCAACTTTTACCAACGCATGACATGAAACGACTTAGTTAATTTCTAGGTTATGTTAGGTTTTATATGAAATACAAACAATAACTGAAATAAAAAAAATATTTTAATTGAAATAAAGCAATCACAGATAATAATTGTCGAAAAAATTTTTTTAATCAAAATCTTTCATGGAGTCAGAAAACATTCTCTCGTCAAATAACCTACTCCTTGTATACACAGAAACTTACAAATGATGACAACAACGAATGGTAACTTTTAAAGTATAGCTGACTGCCCGCATTTTTATCAATTATTTTCTATATCTCGTCGTACCATTTTATGCATTCGCTGCATACATTTATTGGAAATGTTTATACATTACGATTGTAGACAATATGTATTCATCATCTCAGCCAAAAGACGTCCACTGCTGGACAAAGGCCTCCCCCAAGAATGAGGGGAATTTGCCATAATCGCCACGCTTGGCAGGCGGGTTGGCGATCGCAATAGGTGAAAGTAATCACAGAGAGATGCTGCTGCCCATTCTCTGGAATGGTCCCTTAGTCGCCTTCTACGACACCCACGGGGAGAGATAGGGTGGTGCAATTCTTTATACCCGGCACCACACGGACAATACCCGGCACCACACGGACAATATGTATTAATAGTATATTATTTATGCACACCTAGTAAAGTTAGATGAGGAAAATATCAAGGGATATTAATTTTCTTATATCCATATTAACTCGGTGTGCGATGATAGAAGTTGGCTATTTCGCGAATTAGTCTTTTTGCGAATCAGTCCTTTTACGAATTAGTCCTTTTGAGAATTAGACATTTTACTATTTAGTCCTTATGAGAACTAGCCATTTCGCGAATAAGTCCTTTTGAGAATTAGTCCGTTTCGCGAATTAGCCCTTTCGAGACTCCGGTGCCATTTTGCTCCATGACTTCGTGGCTCACGTTGACGTGTAGTGCCTTCTTCTTGATGTTTTCGTTGCTGACGTGCATTGCGTGGATCATGCTACAGCGCTATGTTTGCCACTCTTGTGGATAATTATGTTCTACCAGTTAAGGCTGTACCTGTATCCCTTCTTGCTGCGCTCCATGACGTCATGGCCCGCGTTGACGTGGTGCGCCTTCTTCTTGCCGCTCTCGTTGCTGGCGAGGTCTGCATCGTTCTTGCTGCTGCACTAGTGTTAGTTACAAGACTGTACCTGTATCCCTTCTCGTCGCGCTCCATGACAACATGGCCCGCGTTGACGTCGTGCGCCTTCTTCTAGCCGCTCTCGTTGCTGGCGTGCTTACCATGGACCTAACTTAGCAGTTATATACACAGCACGTGTGGCTGCAGCCCTATTGTGTTCTACTAGTTAAAGCTGTACCTGTATCCCTTTTCGTCGCGCTCCATGACAACATGGCCCGCGTTGACGTCGTGCGCCTTCTTCTAGCCGCTCTCGTTGCTGGCGTGCTTACCGTGGACCTAACTTAGCAGTTATATACACAGCACTTGTGGCTGCAGCCCTATTGTGTTCTACTAGTTAAAGCTGTACCTGTATCCCTTCTTGCCGCGCTCCATGACGTCATGGCCCGCGTTGACGTGGTGCGCCTTCTTCTTGCCGCTCTCGTTGCTGGCGTGCTTCGCGTGGAACTTGCCGAAGCGGTGGTGTTCGCCGCTCTTGTGGTAGTCGTCGTAGAACTTATGTTCTTTGTGGAACTCGTCCTTGTGATATTTGTTGTGGTAGCCTGAAAAGAAGTATTGAGGAGGTTAGTCGATAATGAAAAAGAAAATTGAAGAAAAACTACTATTAATTTTCTTTTAAGTATGATAAAACACATTATCTGCATGCAGCGAATGAGTGTGTCAAATATATTGCTCTTTTCTGGTAGGCTTATTTTAATTAAGCTAGATAAAAAATTGTTATCAGGAACTATGAAACGCTGATAGGTCCAATAATTAAGATTTCACGCAGAGGTACTTTATGGTAGACCTGACACGTAACCTGCGGTACGTTGCTCATTGTATTTGCGGCTCCGAGAAAGCGAATCTATTGCATAAAGTTTATTAGTTATTCAAAGCCATTGAGCCCGGCCGCAATGAAAATTGTATGCCGATTACGCTGCGGCCGGCGCGGGCGAGGAGAATTGATCGAATCTGTTTGTTGTTTCTAGAACGTTCATCAAAGGTTTTCAAACTATTTCGTTGAAACTTATGATATACGCCAAGTTGCAAAATCTAGAACATCGGCGTAGGGTGGCTCGTCTGTCGGTCTTCTACAGGATTCATTTAGGGGAGTGCGCGAAGGAGTTGCACGACCTAATCCCACCATCCACTTTCCGCTATCGGAGCGCGAGGCGCGAGTTCCATCCCTATGTTGTAGATATGCCACCTTGTCGTACGAGCCGATTCGGTTCAACTTTCTTAGTGCGTACAGCTAGGGAATGGAACGCGCTGCCTGCGAATGTGTTCCCTGAAAGGTATAATCTGGACCTCTTCAAGGCTAGAGTGAATAGGCTATTTCTAGGCAGGCATGTTCCATCCTCGACCGCACCGTCACTTAACAAAAGATATGTCAAAAAAAATAAAAAGATATGTCGAAAACCTCCCCAAATATCCGCAATTTAAAATAAAATATGGCAGGCGGATAAACAAGCCCTACCACCAACCATACTGAGTACACAAACGTAGGTAGGTAGTCCGTATGGGAATCGAACCCGAGACCTATATCTCAAAACTCTTGTTATCGTAATCGAGTGAATTCTAATAGTAAATCGTTTGGGCAACCCCAGGGGGTCGAAAGGACAACTATTATAATAACCATTGGACAGTTATCAATTGATAATAATTACACTTGCACATGTCAATTATATTGACAACGACGGTTTTTACCGCAATCTCTCTCGCAATGCGTCGATTGTCAAAGTAACAAAATACAAAGTAGAGTTTTTACTTAGCTACAATCGCCCAAAATATGCATACCTTAATTTGTTATGAAACAACAAGTAGGTACTTAATATGACTAATTACACTGATCATTAACGGAAAATTTATTAGTTAAGCTCTGCGTTATTCTTCATAATTTCCTCACCCCGAAACCCCAAGGCAGCCACGTCCAGTTCTGCAGAAAAAAAATATTACTGAAAAATACGTGACGTCACCTTTAGTTTTGTGGCCTTTCTTGTGGCCCTTCTTCTCGTCGAACTTGGCCCCCCGCTGGCCGTGCGCCTGCTCCTCGTGGCTGCCCTTGTGGCCGGCGTGGTCGTGGTGCTTGCGTTTCTTGCCCAGGGCCTCGTCGTACACTTGCCGGTGGGTTTCGTCGGTCTTGAACCCTTTGGCGCCCTTGTCCACGTGGTGGGTGGTCTTCGCGCCCTTTGTCGACTGAAAAGGTGATGTGCAGTGTGAATGTGAGTAAGTTTGTGATGTTGACAAGTTATTTGTAGTCTTATTTACGTGTGTATATGATCTTTTATCCTACTTCTTTTTTTGCTAAACAATTTTTCTATTCGTTTACGAGTATAATTTGTAATACTTAGTTAGATGTTATGTGATGTGATGTGAACTTAGAATGTTTTTTGTTCTTTGTGAGTATCCGATATTTCGGCACAGTTGCATGCGCCATGATCACGGAAGATGATCATTAAGTTATTTGCGAGTGGGTGATTATGAGCAGACAAAATATCGGATACTCACACACACAGAACACTTAAATAAGGTTTATCTTTTCCGTGCTAACACTTAACAAAAAGCATGGTAATAATCCCGTTAATGATAATCATTCTATAATTATTTACATACAATTTTACGTAAAAATTGTTGCCAACAAATTGCAATTTGAAAAGACAAAGTGTTTGAAAAAATTCCACGAGCGGGATTCGAACCAGCACTCCTTGACATGCCGGGTCAGGTGCACTACCAACTATGCTAACTATGTGGCTCAGCCACGATAGCATAGTTGGTCGACACTTTGTCTTTTTTCAAATAATCATTCTAATGTAAGTGACCATGATAGTTTATAAAGTTGTATTAGTTAAGCTTTATGCAAAAATCTTGAGTTACACATTTATCTATACGTGAAGCAAAAACTTTGTACCCCTTTTTTACGAAAATTGCGCGGAGGAGTATGAAATTTCGCAAACTTATAGTTTATATAGAGAATGTTATCCGAATGTTAATGATTTTTAAATTATGCATAAAAATAATAAATTAAATTAAATCAATAAAACAAACATTACACACACACTACCATGTATTTGACACACACGCTTATACTTACTCTTTTCGAAAATTTCAAAAAATGGAAGAGGAGCGGCCGAAATCTGTCAATACCAATCCAAACTCACATTCTATCTTTTTTAATTTTTCATTGCTTAGGATACAATTCGTGCAGTTAATAAAATAACGGTCGAATTTCGACCACTGGGCGACCACTAGTAAAGAATAAATAAGTAAGTATTTATTTTGCTATATCAGCCAGTCAGTACCTATTAGTGTCACTCAACAACGGTGCTACGACACTCAAACGATTGCTTGTGGTTTATCCTATTGCATCGCAGTTATAACCAATTTTTTACTACTGCGAATACAAAGTTACTGTGAAAAACTGTATTTAAGTCGTAAATTTATATAACCTAAATACAAAAACGCTGGATAATAGCATGGGATACTAGAAAAATAATAATGTGAAAGTAATCTGAATTAATATAAGTGTAGAAAGTAAGAACCAGCTAATAGAAACAATAAACTTAAAACCAAGCATGAAGAAGAATGAATGAAAGAATTGTACTACTAGAAAAAGAACATGAAAAGTGTGTTAACTTATAAACATTTGTGTTACTTATTTACTTAATTAAGTTAATAAAAAATAAAGTTAACGTGATCTAATGGCGAATGATACTCGCATTTGGCACCCTGGATGTCTAGTGCGAGTTTTATTTGCCGTTCGAACACAAACGAAATCTATAATTTGCTCGTATCATGAGCCTGCTCCTGTTCATAGAATTACCCTTGAGCGATATAATTGTAAATAGAAATCACTGTTCGCCGTTCATCAGTACAAAGAGGATAACATATAACATTATGTGTTACTTTAATATATATAATATGAAAAAAAACCCTGTCCGATCCGTTAAGGTGTTATTAGGTATCGAGATTCAGTTCTATTTACGTAATCATTTGAAAAAAAATACCACGATAAAAATGTTGTTAAATGACAAAACTTAATACATGGCAATAGTTTTGTCGGCACATCGGTAGGTAGGACCATAAAGCTGTAGATACAGCTTCATGGGTAGGGACTTTGCCGCCGCCGCCGCCATTGATGGAAAGTGTGGTCACAATTATAATATTAGCTAGATTTTGGGGTAATTTAAACAATTTCGGTACAAAAAACTTGGGACTTAAATTACGATAACTCTTTTATCTCCATAAATAAATAATATTTGTTTATTATTTTTTTAGTTATTTGTATACTTAAGTACCTACCCCTTTGCGATCGGACAGGTTTTTTAACAATTATTGTATAATTGTGATGTATTGTATCAAATACAGCTTTTTTATTTTTTTATTTTCGGGTCACAATTTTGATAAAAATAAAACTAGTGAAATGAACAACAGGATTTCAAGCTAAGAAAATAAAACCATTTCTTGCAGATAATTATGAAAAGGACGGCTAACAGTTTAATTAATTGTACATTCATTTTACCAACACGCTATAGTTGTTCTGTGAATTGAAGATTAAAATTGTTTGTACTATACAAACTGGAGAGTGTATTATTGTTATATTTTTATATAAACTGTTTTTAAAATGTTTATATAATTTTTAACGCAAATTTTATTGTGAACGAATTACAAAAACACAAATGTTGGAAAAATTTCCACGAGCAGGATTTGAACCCGCACCCTTCTGACATACCGGGTCAGGTGCTCTTCCAATTGAGCTATCGTGGTTCTAACCAGCCCGCTGAAATTATTCAACACTATTTACTTTTTACTTTGAAAGTCAAAAGCGCCCATTCAATGTTAACAACTACCGTCATTAACATCTGATCATAATATTTTTACAAATACTAAAAATCAGTTAAGCAGTAGGCAAGCTATTTATAAAATGTTCATATAATTTTTAACGCAAATTTTGTTGCGAACAAATTACAAAAATACAAATGTTGAAAAAATTTTATGTATGTCAGAAGGGTGCGGGTTCAAATCCTGCTCGTGGAAATTTTTTCAACATTTGTGTTTTTGTAAACTGTTTTTGTTTGTATTAACTGGAAGAGGCGCTGTTGGTCTGGAATACAGATAATTTTATAATCTAGTTCACACACAGACGTACTTATTGTCAAAGTAATTTGTAAGTCAAACATTGTCTTTGATTTGTATTGTATTATTATATTTTGTAATATGTTAAAGCTGTAAGAAAGAACTGTAAATCAAATGTGAATGTACTTCCTAGGCTTTCGTAAACATTATTTTATTAGAATCTATTGGTTGGATGTAGCCATGTAACAGATCTAGCACTCCTAAATGCAAAACCTAGGTACCTATAGGTGCGGGTTCGAATCCCGCAAAAGGCAAATGTTTTTGTGATGAATATTTGTAACGTAAACATTAATGTTTTTTTACTTTTTCCTAATCTAATACTTAGTGTAACAATGATGAGTTTTTTTTGTTTTACAAAATATGTTCATACAATTGGGAGCAAATGAGGATGAAGCGTAGCCAGCCCGCCCTTAATGAGAACTAAAAGAAGTAGTATAGACACAAGCATCACAAGTATCGTAGGAGCACTAGTGTCCGACACAGCCCGGTGCTCGACACAGTGTTCGTCGCCAAACAATAACACAGAATTCCATTGAAACTTTACTGGGTGACAGCTAGGAAGCAGCTGGTTTGTATCCAACTGTTACTAAAGTCATAAAGTAGTCTGTTGCTGACTCCTACTTCTAATGATTAAAGAAAACATGTTGGAAAAACAACAAACACGGCAAACAAATAAGTTGACAGATAGAATTTACAAAGCAGATGAGTAACTTGACATTTGAGAAAAAGTAATACAGAACGTTAACTTAAGAATTTTAGTAGGTTACTTCTATTCACATAATATATCCTTCCTTCTTTTCTATAGGTAGGAAAAGTCAAAGTAAAATTAAAATTTTGCATGAGCTTACTTCATTCCTACTGAAAGCGATATAAAAGAAATCTGTTTCAGACACACAACCAGCTAACAAGTTATTGTTTTTTATTATTAATGAATTGTAATTCCGCTTTTGACCTTGGAATAAGATTCAAACATAGTGTGGACGTGGAGCTAAATAACAGCTGCATTAAACAATTTTATAGATAAAACATGGAAAACATGAAAGAGCATGGCGTTATTAAAATTGTCACGAGCCAGATGATGGTTAACGAATCGAAATCTGATACTCAGCGATAATAGCCGTAACATATTTGTAGTATGTTCTAGTTCTACAAACCCATACGACGATTTAAACTTATTTGTGGGCAGATACGAATTTCTTACTGCATTTTGTAATGTTAAATAGTTTCTTGCCTTTATTTCAATTATTTTTTATATTTACGGCAAACATGCACAGTAATTGTGCCGTTATGAATAAACATAAGCTTCCACAAACCGCAAATAAAATCCTAGGCAATTAATCGAAAAACATATATTTTTTTATTAGCTACCCACAAACGCACAAAAAAGCAACTCACCTTGCCTCCGTGCTCCCCGAAATGTTTGGCGTGCCTTTGGTGTCCTCCTCCATGCTCGTGCCCATGTTGGTGCCCATGTTGGTGCTTATGGTGGTGACCGGCCGCTGAACCCACCAAGTCCCCATCAGACAGCTGCTTCAAGGGAACCGGCCCCGCTGCCCCAATTGCCACGTTCAAAGCGTTAGGACCGACGAACTGCACAGGGCTGTTAAACCCAACTTTTGGAGGGGCCACAAACTGGACAGAGCTTTTAAACGCAGGTTTCGTAGGAGCCACAAACTGCACATGATCGTTAAACACAGATTTAGGATTAGCGTTAGGTGGAGGCACAACTTTTATATGATTGTTGTAAACAGGTTGAGTGTTAGGAGTGACAAGTTGGACATCATTATACACTGGCTTATGGTTAGGAGCCGCAACGTATTGCACAGGGTGATACGACACGGGAACACCAACATTTGGAACACTCACTTCAGGGTTGAGATACCGCGCGGGAGCCTGGCCAGGTGCGGCGTACACCCTATGGTAATGATCGGCGCTTGCAGCCAGCATTTCCTCATAAGGCGGTGAAGAAGGTGCCATGTCATCTGAGAATTCGTGCACTTCGTATTGGTGCACTTGACGGGGAACCCTCACGAACTCAGCGGAGCGTCGCACCCGAAACTCCGGCTCATCTGCGCAGCGCCGTTTAACCCTTACGTGTTCTTCATAGGGTTCCTCGTAATAAACTTCTCGTCGTCCGCGACTGTGCACCTCTTCCGGTTCCTCGTCGTACGATTCGTCCACATCCTCTTCTTCCACCCACGGCTCTTCCGCATATTCACTGGTCGCGAGGGCCGCGACGGCCAATAGATAGATCAGCGCTGCTCGCATCTCTGCGCTGAAAAGAGTCTGTTTTTTTTGTTTTATACGAGCCTTTCACCGATTTGATCTTACGAAAAGGATAAGTTGCCTCATCGGCGGGTGGTCTACGACTGAGCGGACGCTTGTGACTTTTTTGTCGTCTGCATCAGTTTATAACGAGCGGTGTGTAAACATTTGTTCGTCCGACAAGTGTGCGGGCGCGTCCCGTTCTGTGCACTGCGCAGACGCAGCCTGCGGTGACCTAGAAAGCGTCCATAACGCCCGCTTCAAATCGTTTATCCGCCTGATTTTTTTTGCGTGTTTTTTTCGACTAGTGAAAATGGCCGTGAATTATCAGCAGCTTTTACCTTATGACCGTGAGATCCGGTTGCACAATATGCTACCAGCAGCGTAATACGATAATAATACGATACTATGACTTATTGATTTTTAGGCGGAAGGTGTAATTTCATGAAAGTACCGACGACGTTAATAGGAGTACCCACACATTTTTATAACTACAGCGAACTAATTCAATTTCTTGTATAGTTTTTCGTGGCAAATTAATATAAAAAAATACTTAATATATGTTTAAATATATCACTTTATTGTAAATTTTATGCCATTGCAGTCTACCTATACATATAAATTTATAGTCAAGAATGTAGGTAGGTATATAAAAAATATTTTTTATTTATTGACTTAACAAATAACCTAAACGTTAATATATATACTTACACTTAATTACAAGTTATTTGCTTTTATCTAAGATTTAGTCATCATTATTTTGCAGAAGATTTGCAGCTTATTAACATAGGACTTAAAATCCTTAATTATATCTTGGATCTTGATAAGCTCAATGACAAGTATACAAAATTATAAATGTCTTATAAAAACAAATTTAAAGATGCAACTTTGTATTAAACAAACTCATAGGTTTTAATACCTTTGTCGCTAACAAAGAGCGGCGTTGCCTCTTGCAGTGTTTGTCTGATTACAATGTTATTAATATAACAAATGTTAAATGCATAGGATAAGATAATATTTGGTGTGTACAATAACAAAATATGCATCTTCATAGTGATGCATATTTTTACATGTGACACGATTCATGCTAAACATTTTATATTTTGTTACGAAAGCGATAATCGTTTACCGTCTGTTTTTTTTTGAACTTAGTATGTATTAGTTTTAAGATAAATGTAAGACACATATTGACCTACCAAACCAACAAATTAAACAAAACATGGATACCAAATATTTTTTTACATCTTGATAAGTATTAATTTTTAACGACAACTAAATATTAATTGATGTAGATAATAAAAAAAATGTCCTAGATGTTTACTTACAACTTTGTCCCGTTTATTAATAAACGGGGCAAAGTTTTTTTTCAGAAACATATTTTTTTTAAGTGAGGTCACTAACTTCTGTTTCACTATTACAAGTGTACAAAATAAATAACTTAAATAAGTTTTTTTAGCCGATTGTGTCCATAAAAGTTCATAACTTCCCTACAATCTTTAATATGCATATAAGAAATCCCTCTTAGAGATAAGTCCACCTTTGCTTACCATTGTTTGTAAGTATATTGTTTTCTGGGTGTGTAGTGCGAGTTTCATTGGCCATCCGATCACGAGAATTTGTATGGCAAAATTTTAACTCTTCTCGTATGCCGCCAGGAGGCGCTGCCCGCTGGTGTTTTAGTGCAATAAGTACCTAATATAACTTGAATTGAAAATTACAATTACTATTAAACCTAATTAAGTGTTAGTAACTATGTATATATGCTAAATTGTTTTATTTTTTATTTTTAAGTGCTAAGTAATTGCTGTACTGAAGCTAAATTAAATATTTATAAAATTGGCTGGGTCGGGTGGGCGTTTAATTTATTTTACTGTATTTTATAAATTTTATAATATTTATATGTTTATACTATTCGTTATTATCTAAAGTTTGCAATCTCAATTTTATTACTAGCAACAAAAGGTAAAATTGAAATTATGTAAGTCCGGCCAACAGGTCGTGTCACAGAAACGTGGCTGTAACCAAACTCAATATTTGTTATAGGTAATAATCTATTCAATACTTTTTCTGCATGACCATTTTAAATCGACCGCAACACTGTGTTATCTATTATAGTGTTCTGGATTCCGTCATATCTCCTTGACCGAATTTACTGGAATGTTGCAACAAAAAATAGTTTTTTCAATAACCTTTTGTTGACTATAAAATTTTTAGAAATCCGTGTTGAATCAAGAATCCTCAGGGCTGAAACACAAAAAACGAAGCGACATGTGTCGTGCCTCTTGATTATTTCGACATGTCCAATTTATTGTCCATCTATTAATAATTTTTACTAGTAGGTATATTATTAGTTAGAAATCTAAATCTCTCTCTGTTCATACATATCTTAAACACCAGAATCATTATAAAGTAAAAAGTTATAAAAAAAATAATGTAGGTACAACCCCATCATGTTATAATATACAGACGAATTGAGAACCTCCTGCTTTTGAAGTCGGTTAAAAATAATAAAAAGATATTTTTCAATTCGATATTTCGATATTTTTCAATATTATGATATAATAAAAAATATATGTACGGAACTCTTAACTGTGCGAGTTCCATTAGCTTCCAAGCGCCTCCATCTTCGATCATGATTCAGTCATTTTTACTTTCTCTTTCTCTTGGTTAAAGATTGGCTAAGTGTGAAAAGTATAGCATTTAGAATAGAACGTGACTTCGAACTGGTTAACGTAACGCATGATTGAACACGACAATTGAATTGAATTGAAACATTAAGATACCAAATAGTGACAAAACCACGGTGCTTAACATAATGCTATGGTGCGGACCGTATTGACTGAAGTTTGTTTAAGGATTTTAAATAGAAAAAACCGGCCAAGTGCGAGTCGGACTCGCGCACGAAGGGTTCCGTACGATTATCTATAAAAACGGCAAAAAAATCATATCTGTTGTATGAGAGCCCCACTTAAACATTTAGAGCCCCCTTAAATATTAACTTTATTTTAATTTAATTATTCATTTTTAAAGTGGATAATATAACTCAATATTCTCAAGCGTCTATCTGTTGCAAAAAATCACGTTTGTTGTATGGGAGCCTCCCTTACATATTTGTTTTATTTAAATTTAATTATTTATGTTTAATATGAATATATAACAAAATATTCTGTGAATATTTTTAGCGTCTACCTGTTGCAAAAAATCACGTTTGTTGTATGGGAGCCC
This sequence comes from Eudonia lacustrata, assembly GCA_947562085.1. Classification (NCBI taxonomy): domain Eukaryota; kingdom Metazoa; phylum Arthropoda; class Insecta; order Lepidoptera; family Crambidae; genus Eudonia; species Eudonia lacustrata. The sequence goes on from OX387316.1 coordinate 931,394, forward strand.
CCTTAAATATTTATTTTATTCTATTTTTTAGTAATTGTTGTTATAGCGGCAACAAAAATACATCATCTGTGACAATTTCAACTGTCTAACTATCACGGTTCATGAGAAACAGCCTACACAACCCAAACAACGGTGCACAGACAGACAGACAGACAGACAGAAAGACAGACAGACAGACAGACAGACAGACAGACAGACAGACAGACAGACAGACAGACAGACAGACAGACAGACAGACAGACAGACAGACAGACAGACAGACAGACAGACAGACAGACAGACAGACAGACAGACAGACAGACAGACAGACAGACAGACAGACAGACAGACAGACAGACAGACAGACAGACAGACAGACAGACAGACAGACAGACAGACAGACAGACAGACAGACAGACAGACAGACAGACAGACAGACAGACAGACAGACAGACAGACAGACAGACAGACAGACAGACAGACAGACAGACAGACAGACAGACAGACAGACAGACAGACAGACAGACAGACAGACAGACAGACAGACAGACAGACAGACAGACAGACAGACAGACAGACAGACAGACAGACAGACAGACAGACAGACAGACAGACAGACAGACAGACAGACAGACAGACAGACAGACAGACAGACAGACAGACAGACAGACAGACAGACAGACAGACAGACAGACAGACAGACAGACAGACAGACAGACAGACAGACAGACAGACAGACAGACAGACAGACAGACAGACAGACAGACAGACAGACAGACAGACAGACAGACAGACAGACAGACAGACAGACAGACAGACAGACAGACAGACAGACAGACAGACAGACAGACAGACAGACAGACAGACAGACAGACAGACAGACAGACAGACAGACAGACAGACAGACAGACAGACAGACAGACAGACAGACAGACAGACAGACAGACTCCAAAATCATCAGTTTCATATAAATTCTACCAGATGTATCTAAGAATCTTAATACACTAAAGTCCTTGTTTCTCGATTTGTCAAAATCAACTTCTAAACTAAACTTCGAATCCAATCCAATATGAATCCAATGCTCTATGTAGACTTAAGGATATAGACAACCAAACACAATTCTGCAATAATCTATTATTAATTGGGATTGAGTCAGTAAAAATTAAACAAAATGTTTGAATTTCTTTTTATTCATGTGTAAACAAATCAATACACTCAAAGCAACTTGTGCATCAAGTATGTTATACGATACAGTTCATTTTACACTAGACCATAGCTTACTGACACATTTACAACTATTTACAGTCACAATTCGTTCTTAAACTATTGGTTAACGATGTGGCACTGGACAAATGCATTTACAGTTTGCACTAAATAGGTAGTTATTGGGATTTTTAATTGGGTGAACGCACTAATTTTATATTTTGTTAATTATTTTGGAAGCTGGATTTTTGTAAGTAGATGAAAACACCATTGGGTCATTAACAAGGTCATTAACAATTTAAAATAATTAGTTATGTCACACATGTGGTTCATGGTGCAAAGAAACGGTAATTTTTTTTTTTTTTTTGGAGAGAGACTGCTGGTTGCCGAGGGGCATTTCCAGCTTCACCGGGCTTGTTTTAGGGGCGGCGAGGTACGTAAAGGGTACCTCAAGCCGTGTTGAAACGAAACACCTTCAGAGGATTTCTAGAGGGGTACGGCATCGCACACTTAAAAGTGCGCGTCCCCGTGCCCTTCCAGAGTCTCCGAAGGGTTCGGATCGGATCGGAGGGGAAACGGTAATGGTTTGGCAACAAAGTTTGGGATTCTATCTCGACATTCTCGACTACAAAATTGAGACACGTATTATTATATATTTTCCAGTTTCCCTCGTCAATCCATACAATACATCCTAAAATTCAAATCCATGGTAAATCAATACACTTGAACAATTGTAAGTTTATATGAATAGTTGCAAAAAATACTTTTGACTTTGATTTTTTTTATAGTAAGGATCCAATATTTTACAATTTAATTACAAAACCCATAACATCAATAACCCATTGCTTCCATAATGTATAGCGTTACAACACAAACATTTAAAATTGTCATATAAAAATTACATTTAACAGAAACACCAATATTTGCGTAAAACTATGTAAATAATTATAAATATAGCTTGCCTAATTCATAACTGATCTTTGAAAATTTGTAAAAATATTAGGATCGGATGTTGGTGACGGTAACAATTTGTTAATTATTTTATTTTGCATAGCAAAAGTTATGGCGCCTCTTAAAAATAAATGGTTAGGTTGGTTTGTTCCATAATTTGTTCCATGGCTTGGTTCTTACAGCAATTATATTGAAAAACACTCCAAAATTAAAAAGTACAATTTAAATTAAATTAATTGTTTTTATACTGTCGATTTTTTTTCTAGTGTTTATACTAACATTGAAATGTGTTTTGAAAATTCAAATTTAGTGACAAAAAAATAGCAGTATTGATAAAACACCGATGTATTCCCGTTTATTTCCTTTTTCCTATGTTTTTATTTTATTGGAATAAAAACAATAATCGAAAAAGTTATTAAAACGATGGTAATGTTTGGGAGAGCGATAAAACAGGAAGTACTTTCCTATGCAATTTTTAAACAGGTATTTATCGATATTTTTACTCAATACCTTTTAAGGTTTTAATGAGTTCTAATGTGACAATCATATCTTGACTTTTTAAAATTGAGCTTTCATTATGCAACAAATTTTATAAAACGTCTGCTAAAGTCTAAGCTTAGCACATTAAACCGGTTTGGTCCAAACGAACGGTTTCTTATTAATATTTACATCTTATTACATATTTTGATATTTTTACTCGTAGGTATATCTTTGACACTGGTAATGTCATCAACAGTTCATAGTTCATTATGACGATCACTTGTTCCATGTTGTAATTCATCTTACATGCTAATAAGTCTTTATCAAATGGTCAGATACGAACGGCGTGAACGATTTCGGATCTTTGATTTTCTTCTTTTTATGCAAAGGGCAACTCTTCTGCTTGTGCCCCGTCTCGGACTTGTTGTGTGTTGGCTTGTACTGAGCTGATATTGAGACGCTCTTCTTTAAACTATTGTTCCTTTGGCAGTTATTCTTATTGCTAATGTGATTATTGTCTATTATTTTGTGTATGTCCTGTATGTCCTGCAGCGGCGGCCCACTGTGCACCCGGTAGTATATGTGAGTGTCCGCGTCCAACACTTGGTTTGCTTTCAAATTGTTTGTTCACATAGGGCTCTGGTGATATTTCTAATTGACTGTGGTGGAGACACGTCGATGTTACCTGTGGAACAATCAACAATCAAATTTGAGAGACGTAGTTCATACACAACAAATAATAAGTATTGCATTGCATAATGTGGAATTAAGTTTTTATGGTAAAAACTAGTTATTCCAATATAGGTACATTAAAAAATAGACTCGATTCCTAATGAAGAATACTTGTAGGCCTTTTAGGAAAAGTAAAGCATATTTTTTTGTTTTCTATTAAATATTACGATTAATGTGAATTTAAATATTAATATTAGATTCAGAGCCATCTTGTGACAAATTCATGTAACCAACCGGTCATTGGGTTTGGTCCGATACGTCACCTAGTAATTGACAACCACGTGTCACTTCATGGCGTCTGTTGTTGTGTTTTTACCATTCGAAAACGAGAATTTGTATGGCAATAAAGCTGTGCCTCTCGGTGACAATTAAGAAGAGTAAAATGCTATAAAAATTATCGTTGTCGTCAAATAAACTGGCACTAGGCCACCACCAGGCACTTTGTTGTCGACGCTACTGCTGTGCCACCTTCAGTGGCAGTAGGCAGGTCTCGGGTGGAGTTTCTTACGTCCATTCTTCTACACAGATAAAATATAGACGTCCTGAATGGGTACTAAGAGTAGGTACAAATTTTTTTCAGGCAGGTAGTGTAACTGACTGCGCGCGGTTGTAGCGCGGGGCGCGCGTAGAGCGTGGCGCGCCGCTCGAGCTCCGTGCGCAACACCCACGCGCGCGCCGCCCGCGCACGCCGCGCCGCCGGCTGCCCGCCCGCGCGCACCGTCTGCCATCTGGGGGGGGGGTACCAAACCGTTCACATTACTTCTCCATTATTCATGCCAGAGTGAACGAGAGTGCGGCAACAGTGCCGTGACCTTGAATCGACGTACCGAGCTGTACCTACCGGTTAGGGTTGAGTCACACATAGTTCATTTATTATTGTGTGAATTTGGGTGTCTTTTATATTGTAAACTTACCTTGTTATATCTGTTGGCAAAGTAAAAAAGGAAAACTGGGATTATGGTTGTGTGTGTTGAGACATCCTCATACACAACAGGTTTTTTCCAGACATTTTCAATAGGCACCCACTTATATTCAACAAAACTCGCAATCGTGACACCCAAACCAAGAAAAATACGTGTACTGATCGGCAGCGCTCAGTGACATACTTGTTATTCTCTTTTACTACAGCAACATACGCTGCCCGATCAGCGTTTGCGGGGACAGCCCGCGTCATCGCGTACTTTGTTCCTGTGCTTTTTTCTGTGTGCTAATGTAGGTGAACTACGGAGCTTGTGTGCGTGCGTTTCAGAGCGCTTGTATGAAGTTGCCCGCACTCTCGTTCATTCTGTTCATGCTTTGATTAAACTCACCGGTTAATATTTTGACAATGACAAAATATATGAATTTCCAAACGGTAAACTAAGAGTGGACTAGTCTATAGTCTGCTGATGATGATGATGAAACTCCCGATATCCCTGCGCCCCGTGAGTTAAGCAATTCTTGCAAGTTGGTATACAAGTCAAGGACTGTCGGGGCATCCGAATCAGCAGCTTTGTTTTGCATTACTGTGTATTAGTTTGAAAGGTACTAAATCCAATGATATTACAAGGTAATAGACGGAGTAATATGGAGGCATGCAAACTTAAGGTTTAAGGTTGGCAACGCGCGCGCAATACCCGTGGTAAAAGTGTCCGTGAATCCGTGAACAATCGTGGTTTGATCCTATGACTAACTCTTGATCACTACCACGTCTTGTAAAGGAGATTTGGGGTAACTATACGTGAAGGGGATGTATCAATGGTTTTTAGTGGTTAAGTCATTCTTCTCTCCCAGCCGTGATTCCAGACCTAGGCTGGGAAGCGGGAGCTGGAAGGGGGGAGACCTGTATAACCATCGGCGCCTATCCGTGCGCAGTGGTACTCGGATGACGAGTTATCCACTGTCTTACAAAAAGGGTTGTTTACCTGATGATGAGCTGCAGCACCCGGGCGCGCTGCCCCGCGCCGCGCAGCAGCAGGCACGCGGCGCGCAGCGACTGCAGCTTGCCGCGTGCGCACGCGCCGCACTCTTCGTGAAAGGATAACCGCATTGCGGTCGTGTAATAGTTCAGCGACAGTGATAGTAACCCTGAAATTGCCAGAAACTCATGAATAAATTAAAAATGCTTTAAAGTTTGTGCAAATTATCTTTTGAACGTCAAATCCTAAGGTCCGTTAACTTAAATACCTATATTGTATTGTAATACTTACGTATTACAATACAATATAGGCTGATTTAAATATTTACAGGCGGCTGACAGGCACTGACCATTATGCTACCTTATCAGCCTTCCCGGTAGCATAATGGTCAGTGCAGCTGCCCGGATTGCAGAAGACCCAGGTTCGATTCCTGGCTGGGTCGGGTAGGCATTTAATTTTTTCACTGTATTTTATGAATATTTAAATTCTTTTTCAGTGCAGCAATTAGCACTTAAAAATAAAAAATAATGTATTAATATATAAACTGCAGCCATTTATGTCGCTATGCGACAAGGTACGTTAATGGAGTTAGAGCTACCTTCCAGCCCCTACTTTATTTTCTGTAGTAGTAGTGTAGATAGTGCCAGACAAATAAAAAAATTAGTAATTCTGCTAACACACCTTAAACAAGCTTTTTCTCCAGGTAAACTCACTTAGGTAACATCAGGAGAGATCAAGGCACTGTGCTTGCTTACCCGTAACAAAAAAAAACAAACTTATTTTTTTTAGACCGAACGGCATCACGCACTGAGGCGTGTCCCCGTGCCCTACTAGATTCTACGAGAGGTTCGGAGCGACTCGCTCACACGATTCTACAGACTCTTCCACCAAACAAGTTAATATCCTACCTCTGTCCCGGTACCAGTTGCCGTATAGCACGTGGTGCTCCCAGTTGTTCGGCTCGAGGTCCAGCAGCTGGTCCAGGATGGCGCGCCGGTCCCGCTCGGCCGCCAGCAGCAGCAGCTCCAGGTACGCTTGCACGAACCGCGGCTCCAGCGAGATGCAGCGCTCCAACATTTTCAGGGACTCGCTCACACGATTTTTCTTGCTGTTAGAATAAAAAGCCTTGTTGTTATTTTTGAAATAAAGTTGCTTTTTACTACTTATACTACTACGAACTACGTTGGAAACTTAGCACTGCATCTTTCTGTTCCCGGTCCAAGATCGGGAGGCAGACCCAAGACAAGATAAAGGAAGAGGACGGATGTAGTGCAAAAGGACATGAGGGACTGCCAGTTAACCGAACAGAATTTCGAGGATAGAGCGAAGTGGAGGAAAAGATAAGGGAGGCTGACCACCTTTATATGGGATGTAATATACCTAGTAGGAAAGAAAAAGTGAGTTGAACGGGCTTTTAATGAATGTATAAAATTTATTTTTATTATTTTAAATTTTGTATTTACAATGGTAATGTAGTTACAAGATAAAAAAAACTAGTAAAATCAACCAGTCTCAGGTAGCTCGAGTAGGAATCGAACCCACGACCCTTGGATTGGTGTACTTTGTTACACATGTATAACATTTGTTACACTACCAGTTTTCCACATTTGAAGTGAAACTAATACGATATGATTTTGAAGGGAAGGTATGCTATTGATATCCATTTTAGCAGGCTACACTTGGTTTCAAAAGTAATCCTGTTCTATGGTTGAACAACTATCATTGTTGTGATAGCATTAGATAGATTATAATTAGATGGTGGTAGCAGGCCAGGCGAGCTAAGAACAAACCCAAAAAATAACCCAATAGATTACAAAATAAAATTTTACTAGAAAAAATAAGGTACAATAAAACGTATAATCAATTATCTACCTACTGCTAGAAATTGAAACCGGGACCTTCGGATCAAAGATTTTTGCTCTAGCAACTAGATAACAGATAAAGTTCCACAGAAAACTAACGCTTTTTTGTAGCACCTTATAAAATATAACATAAAGTACATACATACTAGGTAAAATCATTAGTCTGACATTATAAAAAATTACATGCTATTTTAGTAGTGAAACATGAGCACCTTCATTTATTAAATGTAATTTACCATTTTATACCATGTTTATTGCAAATAAATGTTTCTGTTTATGTTTATGTTTAAAGATATAGTTCGTCCAGTAGATAACCAAGGAAATATTCTTCAAATAAGTCACTTAAGTGTTAACAGCTTAAGTGCGTCAGAGGCAGGGATGAACGGATGATAAGTACTATATAAGGCATACGACAACAAATCCTACAGACGTCATACTGACAAGTTACTCAAAGGTTCAGTGGACACAGTGGTAGGCACTGTCACAACCTTGATGCACCTCAAACACTTTCTCGTTGTGCACATAATGTTAATCCTAATGACGTCTTCACATCACTAGCTGTAGCTGATAACGATGTAGTTAACTGTAATTTGTAGACAAAATATTTGCATACGCAGAAAAAAGATAAATAGTCAGTGAAAGGGTTTAAATAATTTTAAATACAAATATGTCTGATAACAATAGGTTATATATTATAATACTAATTATACTATTGTTATTATTAATTATACTTAAATACTTTTAAAAAACAAATTTATATTTGTTTATTTATTAAGGTAAGCTAACATATAAAACCGGTTTTAGATCCAGATTCATTTTTGTTATTTGTTTATTATGATACATACCTACCGTTCGAGCATTTTCAGTGTCCAAAAATTGTCAAAAATTAGTTACCAATCACTTTGAATAAGACTCAGAAGAAGAATCGTAATTAAAATCAAAGCTAGATATATTGAGAATTAGTCGCCAGTTCAAAATATCGTGCCATGATGGTATGTATAGTGTAGGTAGTACTTTTAATTTCGCGATCGCCGGTAACATTCAAAAATCACAACCCTCCCCCTAGGTCTTTCCTATTTTACTGGTAGAATGCTTCTATACCTTGTGGGTATTTTAATATTTTTTGTAAAAACCTTGAAATCGACGTGCACAGGACAAAGTCGCGGGCAAACTGCTAGTAATGTGGTTGCTGGTTTGTGGTAGGGCTTGTTTGTCCGCCTGGCTAGCTTAGCTACCACCATCCTATATACCTATGTATAATAAGTATATTAAGTATGTTTATCCGTTGTCTAGTTAACCATTTCTCGAGTTTCTTAAGGAAGCTTTTCTTTTCTTCTTTCTAGATAATTGGTGTGAGTGTGGGACACATTTATTATTTATTATTCATCTTATCTAAACATCTATGTTTGTAGCATTTTTGTGTTCTGGCAGCTAGAGATAAGATAACCATTGCCTCACTAGTTGAGGATCACTAGTTAGGAAGTGCGCATCCATTTCCTTCCATAAGGCTGACCCCTATAATCACTTAACATCAGGTGAGAATGAAGACCGAATGCTTACTTGTAGGATATTTAAAAAAAAACGACGGGTTGCACTCCGGGAGTGCCGGCAGAAGTGAAAATTTGAATATTAACGTTGTGCATTTTTGATATTTTGGAATGATTAGGGAATAATTTTGCACGAATTGCTTCAATTAACAGTATAAAAGTACTATCATTTATGTGGTAGAATACAATATTTATTGACAGCCATCTGCTGTCACCATCCATGGATGCGCGTGGCACGCTGTAACAAAAACACACTCGAACATTCGCGCAAGCGCCCTGCGCCGCCTAAACGAAACAGCAGGCATACATTTTCGCCGCGCCGTAGAAAGAGAGGGGGATACTTCCTCTCCTACGCCGCGCCGGCTGTCTACTCTCCATCCGTCTTACGAATTTTCGATCAGGTCACGTGTCCTGACGCGAGTCACGTGTCCTGACGCGAATTTAACATTTTTTACCCATTACAAAAAAAGTGTACAACGCCGCTAAAGAAGTTTTCACTTCAAAAAATATAGTGTGGTTACCGGTAGAGCTTGGCGAGGTTGTAATGTGCGTTGACATGATCGCGGTTGTGCTTGAGCGCCTGCAGGAAGTGGTGCTCCGCGCGCCCAGACGCCAGCACCAGCGTGCCCAGGTTGTTGTGCGCGCTGGCGTAGCTCGGCCACAGCCTGGGGAGAACCAAACCTCGGTAATGCTGGGTGCAGATCCCGCATACGACAGCATAAAGCTCGTGATGATATTGGAAAAATGAAAATGAAAAATGCTTTATTACTAACCGAATAACATAGACTTTGCAATTTAAAGTACTACTACTTTAAAGTACTACTTAATTTAAACAATAAATTTTATTGTACGTCTAAAACTTATCCAGAAAGGAACAGGGGATTCCAAACTAGGCATTGCCTGAATCTTGGGCAACCAAAAAATTTATAAAGAAACAGAATTGCAGTATGAATGAAACTTAGTAAAAATGGCAACTTATTGGGTATTATTATTGTGTTAGTAGGAAGGTCGTAAAATTTATCGAGATATTGGTTTTCACTCTTATTGTAAACGAACATAGTTTTATTTAAATCACTGGACCTAAGGTGCTAAGATAGTGACTATAATATAGTTTTCATATGTTTTTCATTAAAGTTTTATGACAGTCATAAATAAAAGTTGGTTTATCCTAGTTTATCCTATAACCTATCCTATAAGAATATGTATAGTGTTGAAATCATTTAATTTTAAGCTACCTTAAGTTCGAAGTACGACTTACCTTAAAGCCTCTTTGTAGTGTTTGATAGCGTTTTCTTGCTGTTCAATGTCCTTCAAGAAGTTCGCAAAGTTGTAATGCAGCTTAGCGTTGTGTGGCAACACTAATAGGTCCGCCCTGGAAACAAAATTATTATTAAAAATAGTAAATAGGCAAAAATTGGCCTTGCCATTTATAAAACAAATTGTATGTGTTCTGTCTGAATAAAATAGCAGCAAAACAAAATGGTTTATGTAAATTCATAATTAATTAATTAGTACATCCGCTGTGTTCAACGCGGTTACACCAAAGCTGTCCTCTTCTACGCTGCCACCGCCACATCTTTGAAAGCTCCAGTTGTGTTACCTAAGCAACGTCTCCCGGTTCCTCCAGTCACGGTTCCTGAGGTTGGTCCACGCGACACCGGCTGCTACCAACGCGACCTCTCCAAGTACAAGAAACTGCCGGCTGTTGCACCTGCACAGCTATACCAGCTAAAACTCCCTTTGTGTTACCTGCGCAGCGTATCCTGGCTCCTCCAGTCGCAGTTCCTGAGGGTCGTCCTAGCCATGCCGACCACCATCAGCATCACCATCATCATCACCATCCGCACGACCACCCGCGTTACCGGCAGTTACCATCTGAAGCGTCTTCACCGCCACATCAGCCAAAGCTTCACTTGTGTTACCTTAGCAGCGTCTTCCGTCTCCTCCAGTCTCGACCCCTGAATTTGATATGCACCACATCAGCTGCTACAAGATTTGTTACTTGCTGCTACATCTGCACCACCTTACTAGCTAAAACTCCCTTAGTGTTACCTAAGCAGTGTCTCCCGGCTCCTCCAGTCACGGTTCCTTAGGTTGGTCCTCGCCACACCAGCTGCTACCAACGCGGCCACCCCAAGTACCAGAAGCTGCCGGCTGCTACGCCGCCATCGCCACATCAGCTGGATGCCGTACACCGTGATGATCACGGAGCCCACGCTGGAAGCACAGTGATCGAACTTATTATGAAGCGGTGCTGAAGAGTTGGGCATTGGGATTGGTATATATTGGAGCAGTAGGTTATACTTGAAATGCAGCTCACCGCACTGAAGAAAAATACTTTTTGAATATTGTAGTAATTTTAATTTGAATGTTAAATTTCATGGTCCCATTTTCATTAAAAATACTACATAGACACATAAAAATACATTCTGTATTTTTTACACATTCGGTGGGTTCGCTCACACAGTGTATTTTTTGAAATCTGTTTATTCAAAACTGTCTACTTCCCAGTATTCAAAATACTTTCCCTCTCGTTGGACTAGCCATAATTATGATACCCCTTTTTGTTTTCCTTTTTTTTTCATTTCAAAACAGCTGGTCCTTATAAAATACTAGCCGCTTTCCACAGTGAGAGGAATATAAATATACTTATGTAAAGTAATGGATTGTAAGTGGTAGCATAATCTTAAAATAATAATTATGTATATTTTTAATTAAATTAAATAATTTTTAATAAACATAATTATATTTTTGATATATTTAATATTGCATGTTTCATTGCAGTAGGTACCCACTAAACATTCCGTTATGTTTCGACAAAAAAATATCATTTTTGCTGATAACTGCGTCATATTACCTTGGTATATAAAGTACTCTCTCCGCAACTACAAAACCAACGGTGACGAGTAAGTTGGAAGCCGGCAAGTACGGGATCACTAGCAGCATCAACCCCACCACCGCAGGAGTATGTCGATGTAGCTGAAACCACAATAGATGCATCAGTATTTCCGTCATCATCAACGTATGACCTCTTCGCTGGGGTCAGGACTTCCCACGCTGGCCTAAAGCGGATTAGTGAGTTTTAAGGAGAGCTATTTTATAAGGACAAAAGCAGGGACTCTAAGCAATATGAAGACAGCCGGACCAACGATTTAATGTTACCCATCAGTGGCTCGTCTATACTAATATTATGAAGAGGAAAGCTTTGTATTTTTTGTATGTATGTTTGTAACAAATAAACTCAAAAACTACTGGCCTGATTTAAAAAATACTTTCACCATTAGAATGCTACATTAGCGCTGAGTAACATAGGCTATCTTTATTACTAGAAAAAAAATTGCTTAATAAATAAAAATACGATTTGTTTGTTTTGTTGTCATGGAAACTGTCAAAGCGGTACGAAGTCCGCCGGGTCAGCTAGTATATAAAGTTTAGTATTTTCTAGTATTTTATAAAGTTGCTTATTCGCATGCTAAACGCGCGAACTGCTGCACAATCCAGTAATCCAGTAAATTACCACTAAGAAAATGATCCGTGTCCGCGCGTGCGCCTACGCGTGCGTTGTTCGGTATGTATATTAATCTTACCTTCTGGATCACCATATTATTGACGTTTTTTTTAAATCTTTATTTTTAAAGGACTTTTGCCTTGCATGTCAATCCCATTATAGCTAAACTATTGACTTAACACTATTAATATTAGATGAAAAATGGAATCATTGACTGCAAAACTTTATTAAATTACACAAAGATATAGTAACCTCGGAATTTGGATTAGGTAAAAGGGTTTGAATCCCAACATCTAGACGGTTAATCTTAAATTTGTTTATGACTGATTACGTCTCCCTTCGATTCCTGTCACATTCTATCAATAGACGTCGTAATACGTCTTCAATTTTCCCACACTTATTACAATTGGGCGAGCTTTCTTTCTTCATTTAATACGCGAACTTCTTCGATGGATAGGGACTAGATCTAAATCTAAATAGTAACTTATTGTTACTTCTATTTAATTTTGTATTTACAAACCAAGGTAAGTGCTCGAAGAGGCTGATATTGGATTGTTTTATTTTGTGACGTTAAGGTGTTAAGCTTTAGGTTTAAGAGCGGTGGTCAAACCATAAAAACACAGACCGATAGATGGTGAACTCAGACACAACTTTTGTTTTTAAACAGTTTTTTATTAAGGTTGATATAATATGACAATCGTTCACATCCACCGTTATGTTTATAAAGTTATGTTTTTTAAATAATCCATGTGAATTTAGCAGCAGTGGTCATTCATAGAACTGCCTTACCTCCAAGTCCACCAAGCATCTACAGGACAGCGCAACCAGCGCTATCAGAGCGGCACAGGTGAGTAGGTTCCTCGGGTCCCAGCCGCTGGTGATGAGCGGCACGGAGCCCATCTGCCAGTCGTGGCTCAGGGTCCACGGGCACAGCAGCAACCACCAGTTGAAGGCCGCCAAGTAACAAAACGTCATCAACCTGAAAAAAGGTTTCAATCATCATTGTCTTATACGAGCGCAGTCATTGAATTATGAACTTTATAACACTGTTGTAAGTTCTACGCGAGCTGTTCTGTTGCGAGCAAATGCTCACTTGCGTGAGTTTTAACCATACCAAGTCAAGACAATCTTTTCCGAAATAAGAATAAACACTTCTAAAATTCGAACATATCTACGATTTTGTTTATCTAATTAATCGTGCAATTCTTGTATATATGTACATATATAATTTGAATCTCGGAAACGGCTCCAACGATTTTTCGGGGGCGATAAATCGATCTAGCTAAGTTTTATTTTTAGAAAACATTATAAAAAAAATAACTAGCAAAGCTCGGTCATCCAGGTACTAACAATTAATAACTGTAATTTATTTTATATTTTGATTTTATTAGGAAAAAAACATTAAAGGTAGGTAGGTATATAAAAATGGCTGAAATCTATTTAGTAGCCGAATCTTAACAAACTACTATCAGGATACGTTGTACTGTGCATTACGTGTTGTAATCTATAGACTATTATGATTATATTGTAACGCAACTATACAAATATTTTTTTATGTACCTGACAGCGAAGGAGGGATGGAAGGCCGGCGGATTGTCCTGCGGCGAGAACAGCGGCAGCGCCCCCTGCAGCAGCGTCAGCCTCACCGCTGCCAGCAGCGCTAGCGCAATCAGCACGCGCGCAACCCGCCCGCAAACGCTGTCGCCCCGCCAACGCCACCTCACGGCTGAGAGCCTGCAGCGCGAAGACAACAGTCAGATTTTTTTTATATTAACGGGTAAGCACAGTACCTTAATCTCACCTGATGTTTGGTGATGATACGGCCAATGATGGAAGCGCACTTCACCCGGGATCCTCAACAAGTGAGGTACTGGCTATCTTATCTCTATATAGCTGCCTGAACACAACAATGCTACAAACATTGATGTTATGGCGACATATTTAGATAAGATGGTGGTAGCTAGCCAGGCGGACACCACCCAAACCGAGTACACAAAGTCAAACATGTCCCCGCTGGGAGTCGAACCCGGGACCTCTGGGTCTAAACCGGTGGTCTTAGCCACTAGACTACAGAGGTGGTTATTAATCATTATATATATAAGTCTTCTAGTGATTAGTCATATAAAAAGTAACCAAAAATGTTTTAAGCTGACAGTATGAAGAACAGAAATACCGCATCTTTGGTCTCAGAAGTACCTATATTGATAAATCTTAAATAAATAATAAAATAAAATAGATTTGAATTCGGTTTAGTTCGAGTTAGGACTTAATTAATCCACCTGGCTAGTTTTTACCATCTCTAAGTCGCCTATTCATATCAATTTTAGTAGTATTGTTGAATTCATCCAGTTTCTCAGTGAATGAGTATTGCAGGTTTGTGCGCTTCCTTCCACCTTCTGCCCATCTTTACATACCATCAGCTAAGATAATAGGCAAGGCAAAGCCTCAGTGGCTCCTTAAAAACAGTTACTTTAAAAAAAAAAGTAAAACGGGGTACTTTTGAATCAGGTGTAAATTGTGTATTAATGTTGTTCTTGAAAGTTGTCATGTGGTTATGGAGGTAGGTAGTCACTATAGATTTTATGCTTAAATCGTAAAGTTCATTATATCGTAATTTTTATCACCTTTTTTTAAAGATATTTAGTTGTGATTGATGTTACACTTGATTTAAAAGTTTTTCCTTTCCACGGTATCAAACCTCAACAATTATGAAAAGAAACCTAATAGGAATCGATGATAATTATAGTGTTTGCTGACCTGGTGCCAGGAGACCAGGACCTGTACAGGTCGAAGGCCGCATTGAACAGCAGGGCCGTAAGGCCGGTCTCCTTGGCCAGCATGCTGAGCGCGGCGAGCACCACGCTGGACCACACGCGGTGCTTGCCCGAAGACCTGGAACAGTGATGGGTAGTCTTTGGGCGCTGTAGCTAATGTTGTACAAAATGTCAAAGGTCATAT
Organism: Eudonia lacustrata; assembly: GCA_947562085.1. NCBI lineage: Eukaryota > Metazoa > Arthropoda > Insecta > Lepidoptera > Crambidae > Eudonia > Eudonia lacustrata. The sequence goes on from OX387316.1 coordinate 946,512, forward strand.
GTCGGTAGGATATGAGGGGTATTTGCCGTAATCGCCACGCTTGGCAGGCGGGTTGGCGATTGCAGTAGATTGAGGGTAACCTCAGAGAGATGCTGCTGCCCATCCTCTGGAATGGTCCCTTAGTCGGCTTTTACGACACCCACGGGAAGAGATGGGGTGGTGCAATTCTTTATCCCCGGCACCACACAGGGAACCTTGCGTCCTACTGCTAGCGACTAATTTGAATTAGTGGTGGTTTATGTACCGTTCTTCATGTGGTGTTTCCACTCATAGAGAAGGCTCATGCCCCAGCAGTGGGAAAAGCTAAAAGATGAGCTGGTGATGATAAGTGCACTTTCAATGTATAAAATTATATTAATCTCTTCTTTTTTATGTTAAAAGGAGGCAAACGAGCAGGCGGGTCACCTGATGGAAAGTAATCACCGCCGCCCATGGACACCCGCAAAACTAAAGTATTCGCAGATGCGTTGCCGGCCTTGAGGAAGGAGTTGGATCTTGAGGAGGGAGTAAGGGGGAGGCCTCCGGTACTTTCACCACCGGACGAAACACAACTGCAACGAGTGCCGTTGTTACACGCCGATATTCTGTGGGAGGGTGGTATTACGCCGGGCGAGCCGGCCCATTTCGTGCTGCAACGCAGCGTGGCTCTACCACTCAGAAAAAACAAACCCTATAATCTAGATTAGTTCCAGAAAAGAAGTTCTAGAAACGCTCCAGTTACAGATATAAATAGCGATATTTTATGCTATATCGTATGCTGCGAAGCATACGTACTATTCTGATTATTCTTAACAATTATTACTAAAACGAAATATTCTTGACAAATTTTAGCCCGAACGCCCAACGTAAACGTAATGCGACACTAAGGTTCCAAGGCGAAACTACCAACAACCGGGAACTTTGCATTAAGTGCGCGAAAGTACGTGTGAGAGTACTGCCTTCTAGGGTAACCATCAAAACAGTATAGTACAGATAGTACCTACTCATTAGTTTAATTGAGATTTTAAGTGTGGGACTTAATTAGATTAGAACTTTGAGGTGTCTCCTAACTGGTGGACTTCTGAAATTAGGTAGTAAACGATAGTAAACTATCGGGGAAATCTTTGTTGTTAGCTAGTGGTTCAATTCATCCGAAGGACTAAACTGAGTATGCCGTGACAACGACAGGCAAAATAAACACTGCAGCGGCTACTTCACTAATATAATAATGGAGCAAAATAAATGTTTAGTAAGGATCTGTTAAATATTTTTAATTCAATAAAGACTTGATGAGCTGAACGGTGATGGCTCCTTAAAGATAAACTTCACCGCATTGCATAGTTTAAGAGTCGTTGATATTAAAGCCCCCTCGTCTGTATCTGTCACACTGATTACATATTACGACAAAATTACTTTAGTCAACATCAAATATTTAGTGTCAATCCTCTACTTCATTTGACAGAGTACAAAATTACATTTACATACATAATTAAATTATTTGCAACAATTGCTACACATGTATTTTGGTATAAAGGTTTCTTTAAGCTATAAATTTACAATTCGAAGGCATATAATTTAATAACATATTAAAATTAACTGCTATAGGAAAAATTTGTTCCTAGAGATATGACCACTTTTTTAAGGACGCCGAGAAAAGACGCAATGTAATATTATAATAATGAACTGTATTGTCAAGGTAGATTTTACAATTTTTAGTTATGGTTACGGCACGCAATGTAGTAAAATGTAGTTTCTAAATTATCCTTCAGTGAAGTTTTTGGTATCAATATATATACTATTTTTGACGTAACTCTTTCAAATTTTAATATTGTAATGAGAAATTCTCTAGAATAAATAAAATAAATAATAAACTTTCCTACACTCACACCAATTATCTAGCCCAAGAGAAGCTTCGTTATGAAACTCGTTAAATGGTTACTAGACAACGGATAAACATACTTAAAATACTTAAATACATACTTAATATACATAGAAAACACCCAGACCCGAGGCATTTTAGAAAAACAATAATTTCTAAATTGACCCGACCGGGGATCGAACCCGGAATGTCAGAGATGGCGACACCATGAAAACCGGTGTACAAACCACTCGACCAAGTAGGTCGACAAAGGAGGTCGAGAACCCGAAGTAAACACAATAGTTACGTCACCGAATATTCCTTTCTAACCCGGATTGTTGGTGACCCGTCAGATAAATTAGAACGCCTGGAGTCTCTGTTCCCCGGGCATTCCGCACAAGCTTTGTCACCGAAACGGGACCGCTCCAATTATTTAGTTAAACATATTTAATGATACCGAGTTTAGAGGATCTGCAGCGTCAGTGTTTTCTTCGTAATATTCATTAGCTATTTGTTTTCTTAGAAATATCAAATAATTATTTTCGACAAAATTACTTTGTTGTTTTCTGTTATGGTAGGGACTCACAAAATCTACTAAATTTGATATTGTAGTTTCATATAAACAGATAAAAAAAATACGTGTGTAAGAACGTCTAAACAAAAACTAAAGAACATTTTTTAAAAAGGTTCTGCCTAGGTAATAAGCTAGATACTTTACTATCCCGGTCTAATACAATATTCCCGGGGGCACGCGATAAAGACGACACGCAATTTTCTAATACACCTAATAAAAGAAAGCCGCAGGCAGAACGCACTTTTAAAATAATTTTAAAACGGATTAAAATATGTCTAATATACTCTGTTGTTATAACTATACACTACAACACACTTTATTATCTTATAAATAACAATCCTATGTACGAATGAAGGTTGTAAATCAGTATACCGCCCTTATCTATGTATAGTCGACCATGAAATTGCTTTATCACTTTTGACAAAAACTTCCATTACAATAAAATTTCGCTAAGGCTCATTGTCAATGATGACAAAGTATCTGTCACTTGGTCTTTTAAAGAAAAATAGAACTTGTTGTTTTATTAAATGCGAACAAAATTCACTTCTAAGGTGGTAAAGCAATTTCATTGTCGACTATACAAACAGCAACACATCAAGATAACACTCAACACTAGCGGAGCCGTATTCCATTGGAACAGGAGTAATGTTATCGGCGAGAGCTTGATTACGACATAGGCTATTGTGTTAATACTCAATAGGAAATTAAGCCGAGCACTGTGACATTGCAACGGTCGAGCTGTCCGATTGTATCTGAATGTAATTTGCACCGATTGTTGTGTTGTCACAGCAAACAACCCCGCACAGATACACTACACATACACACTAGTAGAGGCCCAAGACACCGTACTCTTAGAACAAGAGTACGAAGCCCCGCTTCACACGCACTTTAAACCAGTTTAGACACGTACCTGGACGCTTTTCCCACCACCCCCGCGATCCGGTCAACCAGAGTCAAAGCCCTAGGCTTTGGCGCCCTTAGGTTGTATCGCTCCCGATTCGATCCGAACCCCTAGGAGAATCTAGTAGGGAACGGGGACAAGGTTGTGTAACGCCATTCCCTCTAGTACCCCCTCTGACGGTGTTTCGATCACACGGTTTGAAGAACCCTTTTAAGTTTTTCGCCGACTCCAAACAAGTTCGGTGACGCTATAAAGTACCTACTGTGACAGTGCTGAAAGGTTGCAGGTTATATAATCACGTTTTACTCTGGTTACGTTTAGTTATTGAGAGTTTTAAAACGAATCTAAAAAATCAGCTTTTTGAAAAAAATAAGACAGAGAAGCTTTGGTGCATGGACTGTGAACTTTAACTGTCTTTTGGTCTAAAGATGTCGTTCGTCATTGAGTATCGTGAACATCATGCAACACGTCTAACCCTACAAACCATCTCTATTGTCTTTTAAAGATATCTTTACGACGGTATCAATTCGGGTTTTGGTCTGCTAACTAAGCTACCTGTCCATGCTACCCAGGGTTCAGGGTTCTTTCACACGTTTGAGTCTACAATAATTGTATAGAGGAATAAACCTATTTCTTGCTTTAGATTACGGGTTTCTTATCATGTTTATACTATTTTTGAGTACTTATCCGATATTTCGGCAAAGTTACGTCATGCGCCATGATCACGAATATGCTTAATTTGCAGCAGGTGGATATTTATAAACAGACAAACGGCTACCCTCTTTCTTAGTCGTGTTTTTTAGTCATAACGTTGCATAATTGATTGATGATACATACCCATGATAGAGTAACAGCGAGGATAGGAAGAAGACACACGCCAGCACATCTGCCCGCCCAACCACGCCCGCCACCTGTCAACAAGAAAAAGAACATGTTAGTAAAGTGCTACATCTAACTTTTAGTGCTTTTTTTAGGGAGACAAAAACGATAAGGTTTACGATATTTTTAAACATTTCCAGTTGTTCATATTTTGTGACCAGCCGATCTGGTGAAGGTCGAGGGTAGCTGCTGGATGCGAGTAGCACAAAACCGGTCATTGTGGAGATCCTTATGGAAGACCTTTGTCCAACAGTGGACGTCTTCTGGCTGAGATGATGATGATGATGATTACTACCTACTAGGACTCACATTGTTAGTGTGACTAAATCACTGAAAATTTTAATTTATTTACGATACTTATTGTTGGAAATTTAATATTCTAAACAGTTAAATTCAGTATACAGTTGGTTTCTCGAATATTAAAGTATAAATAAATAGGAATGTGGTCTCATATATATTTTTTTTTAAGTTTGTTATGTTTTGAGACTTTTTGGTGACTTATTGGAACAACAACATTATATTTTATGCCTAATCGAAATTTAAAATTCCTGCAAAACCCTAAAATACAAAATTAAAACCATTAAGGGTCTGTTTACCCAAATCTCGCAACATTTTACGACAGAATTTAATTTGAATGCCTCTAATACTTGAATCGGGCAATTAAAGAGATCCCGAGTGCATTAGGACTCCGTTTACTGGCTTCGAACGAGACACTTTCCTTTATAATGGCCGTTTCCTGAATAATCGAAATAGTACACACGCCTTAAACAACAACTCTCATTAAAGCACAAGCGCAAAGCGGAGGAACTATGAAATAAAACAACGGGACATTGACCCCGTTTAGATAATTACAATTCGCTTACTCTGTCTTCTTCCCGTATTTTTTTATTTTTATTAATTAAGAGCGTTTACGCCGCACACTAGCACCACTAATGAAAAAAAAAACATATCTAGTTATTAGAGATAGAAAATCAAATTATGCTCAACAAACTATTTGAATGAAGTAATTTAGCATTTTTACGTCACCTAATGAACACCTGACATGTTATGGTTTAGTTAAATATGGCGTTATAGTTAAAAGTGGCCGTAACGTCTTATTTAACCAAACCATAACATGTGAGCATAATTTGATTTTCTATCTCTAATTACTAGATATGTTTTTTTTTTCATTGGCGGCGCTAGTGTGCGGCGTAAACGCTCTTTACCCGGCTTACTTCGTACCACTTTGACAGTTTCTATGTCAACAAACAAATCGTGGAACATTTTGTATTGCAAAATTAAATTGTCGCTTTTAGTATTTTCCGTTACTTATTATTTATGTTTCTCACCGTTTAAACCTTCCCTGAACTTCTACAAATATTTCAAAATCAAAATTAGCCAAATCGGTCTAGCCATTCTCGAGTTTTAGCTAGACAAACGAACAGCAATTGATTTTTATTTACATAGATTTGTAAATAAGTGTAGACATTTTGTTGAATATTATATTATTGAATTGTTAGAGCTTCGAGTTTCTTATCCTGCTTGCTTTGCTTGTCAGCCCACAAAGACTCGTATATTAGTAAGTTGCAAGAAAATGAGAGAGCTAAAGGCCAAAAGCTCTTCGCTTAATCCACCCAGTAACAACAAGGAAACGGTCGAAATGGGGGTTTTTAGAGCAAAACTGTGTCTGGCAGAATCCCACCGCTTTAATATTTAATTAATACACAATTAGACCCTTTTCAATATAAATGGTTATTGGAAAAGTTTCGTTCCGGCTCCCTTTTAATTTGATTGTTATGCTTTGGGTCAGATTGTGATAATTTGTTTTTAAAGAATTCCTCTATTCAATTTTGTTGTTTGATTGGAAACTAGAGTACCAATTAAATACACTATGTAGCTATTTGGTAATAAATTGTCGATAGGTAAATATGTAATTATTGGTTTTATAATGTTTATATAATTTTTAACGCAAATTTTGTTGCGAACAAATTACAAAAACACAAATGTTGAAAAAAAATTCCACGAGCAGGGTTTGAACCTGCACCCTTCTGACATACCGGGTCAGGTGCTCTTCCAATTGAGTTATCGTGGTTCTAACCAGCCCGCCGAAATTATTCAACACTATTTACTTTTTACTTTGAAAGCCAAAGGCACCCATTCAATGTTAACAACTACCGTCATTAACATCCGATCATAATATTTTTACAAATACTAAAGATCAGTTAAGAAGTAGGCAAGCTATTTATTAATGTTTATATAATTTTAAATATAAACATTAATAAATAGCTTTTTAAATATTATATTATAATATAACGCCTCGGTGGCCGAGTGGCAGAGCGCTCGGCCCGATACCCGAAGGTCCCGGGTTCAATTCCCAGGTCGGGCAAAAAATGTATTTCGGATTTTCGATGCATAGCCCGGGTTTGTGATCGCCAACCCGCATTTGGCAAGCGTGGTGATTAAGCCATTACCCATCAATTGTAGCGATGACTTGATTTCAATGATGGAGGCCTTTGCCCAGCAGTGGGACAATTATAGGCTGTTTACTACAGCATTAGTAGCATTCAAAATTCAAAAATTCAAAATTCAAAATCATTTATTCAGTTTAGGCTACAAATAGCTCTTATGAACGTCATTTTAAGCCATCGGTTCGTAAGTCTATCTACTCTGGGCGGGAGATCTTGTACTGAGAAGAACCGGCAAGAAACTCAGCAAGTGTCCAGCTCTTTTCTCCCTTACAGCGTCATAAATATTGGAAAAAGCCCTATCATAAAGGACAGTTTCCATCACAAATAAAAACACAAAATGTAAAGGACAATCACAACATGTAAAAAAACACAAAAAATAAAAAATAACTAAATAAAATATTTAAGTCAGCAAAAACATAATTTACCAGTTTAATTTTTTACAATATCATACAGTACTAGTAAAAGTCAAAAAAAAACTATAGTTAATAATAATAAAAATAAAACTAATTGTAATGTTCAATGCAACGCTATTTTGTTATCTGCAGGACACTATTTATAAGTAGTATTATGTATATGTTTTTTATTATAGCCAGGCTGTTTTATCTTCTAAATATTCTTTGACTGTATAATAACCTTTTTTTAATAAAGAAGACTTTACATGTTTTTTAAACTTATCTAAAGGTAAATCTAGTACAGTATTTGGTATTTTATTGTAATAGTGTATACCTTGCCCCAAGAAAGAACCAAGCACCTTCTGTAACCTGAACAGTGGCATTGCAAGTTTTGACTTATTTCTAGTATTAAAATTGTGTACATCACTGTGTTTAGCAAATGAATTGATATTACAACGTACAAGAACTATACAATTATAAATAAATTGAGACGCCACTGTCAAGACATCAATTTCTTTAAAAAGATTTCTTAAAGATGTTCGTGAACCTAGTCTATAGATTGCTCTTACTGCTCGTTTCTGTAAAATGAATATAGTTTCAATATTAGCCGCTGTTCCCCACAGTAAGAGGCCATACGACATGACACTATGAAAATAACTAAAGTAAACTGTTCTAGCAGTTTCAACGTCTGTTAACTGCCTTATTTTTCTAATGGCATAAGCAGCAGAACTGACTTTGCCGGCCAATTTCGAAATGTGAGGATTCCATTGAAGTTTTGAGTCAAGGGTTATACCTAAGAAAACTGTTGAGTCTACCAAATCTAATCGATCACCGTTTATTCTTATATCAGTTGGTTCATTTTTGACATTTGGTAATTTAAAATTAATACATTTTGTTTTTTTAGCATTAAGCTGCAAATTATTAATAGTAAACCAACTGAGTACATCAGAGAGTGCTTTGTTTACATCGTCGTAATTTTTCTTACACCTACTTACATTAAAAATGAGTGAAGTATCATCTGCAAATAATACGATTTCACAGAAGTTCTCTACAAAGAATGGCAAGTCATTAATATAAATCAAAAACAGAAAAGGACCAAGAATGGACCCTTGTGGAACTCCCATTTTTACATGAGAACCAGATGATTTAGTTCCATTAATATCGACAGTTTGTGTTCGAGAGCTAAGATACGACTGAATTAAATTTAGTGCGAAATCTTTGAGACCGTAGTAATTTATTGATTGATTTGATTGTTGTGTTACAATAGTTAAATAATAGCATAGTCAGTTCCCTAGGAGTTGCGGTTTTGGGGTGAAGTACTTACGCTTTTATCTTCGCCTTTATCAACACTTACCATCAGGTGGATTGAAAATCAAACACAAATTCTCTGTATAGTATAAAAAACGAACGACCCTTACAGTAGTCGCACATGATGTGTAACATTTGACATCACACCTTTTGAAATCAATATTACAATAGAAAATAGAATACTCATTAGAAGACATGTCACACTGTTATCCTGTTACACTGTTACGATCACATTTCTACGAAATTACTTCCACAAATATTACGACCTACAACGGACATTGGGCTTAAAATGTCGATCACTGGTGGCTTCCCCGACTAACACGTAACAGTTACAGGATCACACTGTTACGACCCTACTTCCGTCCCTTTTCTACGAAATCACTCCCACAAATTGTATATATAGAAGGCGAGCGGAAAGATGTTACACATCCAAAATTATAAATTGAAAAAACGATGCTGAAGCAAAAAGTTTTAAAGTTCTTGTGAGAAATCTACTTTAGGTACTACTGTTGTGTATTTGCGGTGAGCTAACGAACGACGATGAATGTGGAAGCACCGTAGCAACCCTAAACCCTATTGCTGACTTCACACCTCCGAAACTGAAACTCGCAAAAAATACTGCATTCGAAATGCGGTTACACACGGTGACTGGGGTTACTTAATTACGGTGGCTCGTTATGCGCCTGCGGTTACGGTTGCCGCTCGTACGATAAGCCAATCTTTAGGTGTGAGTTATGATAATAATTAATGAGGTACGGCACACTTCGTCAGCAGATTTTCGAAAAATAAAAAGGCACTAACAAATATCGATAAGTTTATCAATCGGTTTTTGGAATATTGGGCACATGCTCATGTTACGAAAGTCGATCAGTGATATGAATCGAATGGCGATTAAGGAATTAAATATATTGCTATTGTAGAAAGTTTACATTACTTTTTGTCTATTGTGGCCTGATTTGATTTCATTGTTGTGGTTCATACACCGAAAAGTTTCACAATTCTATTAAACAACTATATATTGTGTAGTAGTTTTAAGATTATCGGTTTAGACCCAGAGGTCCCGGTTTCGATTCCCAGCGGTTGCTAAATGTTTGTGAACTTGGTTTGGTTGGATGCTAGAGCCCATGGACGTTAACGATACTGAAAGGATCACGCGTGCGTAGACGACACAGAAGCATACTTCCATGCATTTCATGCAAAAAGCAATACAGCAAAAAACAATGTGACTTGGACAGCAGAAATAGGTATTAGGTAGGGTGGCACCACGCGTTCAGATTTGAGTCTATGGATACCAAGTACTTTCCGCTTAATTGGTTGCGATCCCCCCAGGGTTAAGTGAGTATGGCGCTCCCTCTCGCCCATCTAGCTCTTGCAATGGGAAGAGGGACGGGGGAGCCACTACATAACCATGCTGCTGGTACCCATAAGGAGGATTCACTGGGTAAATAACGGTGGCACCACTAAAATTAAAAACTAGTTTCATCACCACCAATATACATCTACCTGATAAAAGTCAAACTTACTCGTAGAAGATACAAAACAAGATGGTGGCGTAACTTTTCAAATAAAAGTGCCAGTTACAAATCGAGCTATCGGCTGGTTAATAGGAAAAGTTGAGAGATTATAGCTTTTTATTAGCTCACCTTGAGGTACCGGGCCATAGCCGAAAGGCCGGCTGAACGCTTGCATTGTAGTCTCCTAACACAAATGAATAAAAACCATTCCGAAGCTCAATACGGTTTCACGGGAACACTTTGAACGTGCCGTTTCTATCGAAAAGTCGTTTCAACTTTGTCCCTTTCAGTACCTATTCTATTGTAATTCGAGGAGAGAACGTCATGGCAAACGGTAATGTCAGCAAACTTCTTGAATTAGGAAAATAACGATTTTGATTAATGTTTTCATATCAAATTAAATCAATTAGTCAGGATTACAATTTGAACATGAAAGCAAAAATTACCTCCCAATATCTTCGCAGGAAGGTTTTGTATTAAAAAGCTTCGTTCGTTCGTTATCAATTTTAGCTGATTTAGATATTTTAATTGGATATCTATGTAAGATGATTTCCAGCAAGCTTTTGTGGTAATTGGTTGTAATATCGGCTTGATTGGTGCAGGACTCAGTTTTTATCAAAGACAACATTTTCCTCAAAAAATATCTTATAAACAAAAAGGCCGCAGTTTAATAATATTCCCTATTAAATCGTTAAGGATACACCATTATTTCTTATACAATGAGAGCACTAAACCCAAATGGATTTCTTTCAACTTCACAGGCCCGCTAATTGCTATCCCTTTGTATGCCCGGTCTCGCAGCGTAATGTAATTTTAGATTTTTCCTGTTCCTCTATATAGCGGGGCTCTTTAATGATGAAGCAGAATTTCAACAATTATCTTTATATATATAAAATTCTCGTGTCACATGTAAGTTGCCGTACTCCTGCGAAACGGCTTGATCGATTTTTATGAAATTTTATTTGTACATTCGGTAGGTCTGACACTTGGTCGTAAGCTATTTTTTATACCCCTAAGTGATAAGGGTAGTCTAAGTCCACCCCGAACATTTCTTTAGTTTTAGGAAATTTTTCCAATACAAAATGATTTGTTTGTTTTGTTGTCATGGAAACTGTCAAAGCGGTACGAAGTCCGCCGGGTCAGCTAGTAATAAATAATATTATTTACAAGCTTCCTTCCGATGGTCGGTCATCGGATGGGTGACCAAAAATGTATCATCTTGAGCTCCTCCGTGCTTCGGAAGGCACGTAAAGCCGTTTATGCCGGCTGCATTAGCAGTCGTTAACAACCACCAATCCACATTGGGCCCGCGTGGTGGTTTATGGCCCGTTCTCCCTAATCATCCATAGGGAAGGCTCGTGCCTCAGCAATGGGGGCATAAAAATGAGCTAATGATGATGAGACCCTTTCACGGACACAAATCTCGGAATGGTTCGGAACAGTCAGAGCGCAGCTGTCGCGAATTCCGTGTCCGTTGAGACGTTCTGTGGGACCTTTTGTGGCACTCACTCAGGCCGTAGCGAAGGCGTAGCCTATAAGGTCTTGTACGGAACTATAATGATGTCGGTTCATGTTGTTTTGGTCCAGCAACTACTCATAGTGTGTATTATATAGTTACAATGGTTGTTTTTTTTTTGAGAGAGCTTGCTGATTGCCTCAAACGGCATTTTTAGCTTCACCGTTGTTTGGGGGCGGCACGAAACTTAAAGGGTTCCTCAAGCCGTGTGAAACGAATCACCTTCGGAGGTTTTCTAGAGGGAACGGCATCACGCTTTAGGGCGTGTTCCCGTGCCCTACTACGAGTATATAGATTCTCTGAAGGGCCGAACCCTTCGGAGAAACTATATACTCGTATCGGGGAGCGGAACAACCCGAAGGCGCCTCTAAAAGCTCGGACCTCGGCTCGGGTTGACCGGGCTACAATGGCTGAGCAGTGGTTACGATACTGACATGGCAGTTCTGTCTCCATATTTAACAAACTTTAACGCTGAATTACGAACTGGTCCGGCATAAACAGAAGCTTTTTTATCGCACGTAACAGCACCAGAGGAGTGAAGTCTTTTGGTGTTGGAGGCCAAGAACTTCGTTGGGTAGCTGAGCCATTAAATAAAGTCTACTAAGGAAAGTTTCAAGTCTCAAAAGAATGAAGGTTCTACTAAAAAAAAACCTTAGTATGTCAATTGGAAATAATTTCTGAGTGGTAGAGCCACGCTGCGTTGCAGCAGGAAATGGGCCGGCTCGCCCGGCGTAACACCACCCTCTCACAGAATATCGGCGTGAAACAATGGCACTCGTTGCTGTTGTGTTTCGTCTGGTGAGGGAAAGCACCGGAGGCCCATCTCTCACCCCTTACTTACTTACTGTGCTGGCTCAGGGACCCGAAGTGGATCTTGGCCTCCGACACGAGATTTCGCCACTCTGCTCTGTCCTCAGCCACTTCTCGCCAGTCCGGCCGTTGGAGGTGGCTAAGATCCTTCTCAACCTGGTCTATCCAGCGATACCTGGGGCGTCCCACCGGGCGCTTCCCGTTTGGTCGGCCCAGGTATGCTCTCTTCGCAGCCCGATCCGATTCCATTCTCTCAACGTGGCCGAGCCAGCGCAGTCTAGCCGACTTAGTCTCGCCCATTATGTTCGGCTCGGCCACGAGCTTCTCTATCTCGGCATTCTTTCTCAGTCTCCAGAACCCGTCCTCGCGTTTGGTCGGCCCCAGGATTTATTATTTATTAGGATTTTTTTTTTTTAGGATTTTTTTTTTTATTTTTTTTTTAGGCCCGGTCTTGATGTACGGTTGCGAGACCTGGACACTAACACTTAAGGAGGAGGAGAAGCTGCTGGTGGCTGAGAGAAAAATATTCCGGAAATCTCTCACCCCTCCCCTCTCCAAATTCCTACTTCCTCCTCAAGATCCAACTCCTTCCTCAAGACGGGCAACGCATCTGCGATTACTTTGGTTTTGCGGGTGTCCATGGGCGACGGTGATAACTTTCTATCAGGTGACCCGCCTGCTCGTTTGCCTCCTTTTAACATAAAAAAAAAATTAACGAAGGTGGCTGTGTAGCTGGAACCAAATATTAAAAAAAAAACTTTCCTGCACACTTACACCAATTATCTAGCCCAAGAGAAGCTTCGTTATGTAACTCGTTAAATGGTTACTAGACAACGGATAAGCATACTTAAAATACTTAAATACATACTTATTATAAATAGAAAACACCCAGACCCGAGACAATTTAGAAAAAACAATAATTTCTAAATTGACCCGACCGAATTGGATCGAACCCTGGACCTCAGAGATGGCGACACCATGAAAACCGGTATACAAACCACTCGAACAAGGAAGTCGTCGAGATATTATGTAGAGCTTTCAGCTAGTTCCCCATTTTTCGGCATTTCTTTCATTTGCCTCGGCTTAAATCATTTCAATTATTCACATTAACTTTGGTAACTTAGTTAGTTATTATGTTACATGCGAGCAGTTTAGGTTTCTGTAAATTGCTCTTTTTATGCTACCTATAGAATTTTTAATTAGAAATTTACATCACGTATATGTAAATTATTGCTCGTATTGTATATCCATAGCTTTCATATTGGGGTAGATCCCACTTTATCCATTGCGTATATCCATTGATGGAAAATCTGGAATTGATTGTCCCACTATATCCATTGCGACTTCTCTCAATACAGGAACTGCATTGCATACTGACCATGTTTTTATTAATTGATAAATAATATCTTTCAAGTATCTATCAATAGTGACATTCATTCATAGCGCTACTCACACGCGGCCGCTTCTTCGCTACAAACGCACGTTCGTATCGTTACAAAAAGTCGCAATGTGTAAGGGCCCTATTTGTCGTCGTGTGAAAGTAGGACATAATTAGAAAAAAAACTTTGTCCCACTAAATCCTTTTTTTTAATATTAGAAGGAGGCAAACGAGCAGGCGGGTCACCTGATAGGAAGCGATCACCGCCGCCCATGGACACCCGCAAAACCAAAGGAATCGCAGATGCGTTGCAGGCCTTTAAGGAAGGAATAGGCTCGTTAAGATCCCTAAGTCATAAAGGTCCGGAAATACCGCCGCTGAGAGCTGGTTCCACAGCACTGTAGTTCGTGGTAAAAAATTACGTGAGAAACGCACAGTAGTAGATCGCCATCCATCAAGATGGTGTGGATGGAAAGACAGTTGATTGCGTGTAGTGGGGTGATTTTGTAAATCCATGGATAAAGTGGGATCGACCCTCATATTGTAATATATTTTCAAAATACATATTGAGCTGGTGACGATGGTGATGAAAGCCGTAAAAATAGAGATAAACAAATCTCGTCAGTCTCACACTAGGTCCGTAGTAATTTCACACAAATGTGGTACAGAATAGGTCCTCTGTTCGCAACTAAGAGCGTCCGTGTTACGTAACTGGGGCTGTGTAACGCAACTCAGTTCTGCGAGCTTTTGGAAACTTCTCGGTACTGCGAGTAGTTTCACCTATAGCAGCGTTCCGGACTCCAGTACTGTCGTATTTCGTCTCACGGATATTGCGAACGGCAGTAAAACTACGCAGCGCGATTTATCGAACTGTAAAGGTTAAAAATTCTCTTTGAAATTGACGTAATATGGTGCAGACATATTAAAAATACATACACGCATATTTATTTTGCCCTTAGAAGGGGAATAAAAAGCCAAGTTCGTTACTGAAAGATACCTCTTAGACAAGTGGCATTACTATGATTATTGTACGGGATTGACATACCTAAGTCAACGAAACGTATAAATGACATTAATGTCAATCCAATATTTCTATTCTGATAACGTAATGCCTCAGAATAATAACTAAAGCTATAGAAACCGGACTAAAATAGAACCTAAGACCTAAGTGACCGGACTGAACCTAAGTGATGTATTGGAAAGAGATCGATTGTCCCTTTTCTTTCGTTATTTCGAAGGTGTCACCAGATTTGTGACGTCATATTTGAGGTAATGTAGTGAGTGACTTTATAAAGGACTCAAAGATTTTTTTTGATTACCGATTATCTGATGACCGTTTGACATAACAATACAAAAAATAAAAACTAAGTGTCAACCATTTGTTGCACTCCAACCTCCTTTTCTAGCCATAAGATAGAACGGAACTAAACATAGTTGCACGATTTTTATTTTAGCCATCCTTCTATAGCTTTAGTTATTGTGCTGAGCGTAATGCCACTTGTCTAAGGGAACTGTATCTATTTCTGCCATCAAACAGTCATGTTTTGCTTATTCGTAGTATCGCTAATTCAAGATCCAGTGTAATTAAGAGCTTGAAGTATAAGAGCTGAAACCTTAAGGTCAGCAATAAAGAGATCTCCTTGGTGATACAAGCGTTCATGGATTACGGTGGCCGCTTTTTTAACAGCCTCTTGATCGTCCAACCCCAAAGAACCAACCTCGTAAAACTACACAATCTCGTACTGTATAAAACAACATCAAACTCGGGTGACAAAAGCTCCAATTCAGATCTTAAATGAAGTCTGTGGATTAAGCTAAATAAATCCCGCGCGGCTTGTCACCGCCGCCACCATCACAAGAGTAATACGCAGCGTGTAATTCCTCGCGGAGGCGGCCATCCGTCACGCGCCGCGGATCCTCTGACGTCACACAATATTAGACAACTTTGGGCGCGTGTGATTTACCGCCGCGACTTCTGTTCACTTGTTGCTAAGTTCACTGGCAACTACCGATGTATGTGATGATATGAATAACGGAGTGCTGGCCTACGAACTCGTAGTACGAGCTACTAGCGTGTGTAACAGTTTTGCTATTCAAGCCGTGCTTTGGACCCCATATCGTATTACAGCATTGTGTTACCAAAACTTTAAAATAATCTGATAAGTTTGAAAATAATTAAATTTCGACACATTTTTGTTTGTATAGTCGACCATGAAATTGCTTTATCACTTTTGACAAAAACTTCCATTACAATAAAATTTCGCTAAGGCTCATTGTCAATAATGACAACGTATCAGTCACTTGGTCTTTCAAACAGAAATAGAACTTGTTGTTTTATTATATGCAAACAAAATTGACTTCTAAGGTGGTAAAGCAATTTCATTGTCGACTATACATATTACGCTAACGTTTAGCTAATTGAGGCTGTTCTTTATTGGTTAAAGATCTTGGAATAAGTCCATTCCCACCTTCAGTCTTACTGTCACTTACCAGCGGGTGTTACAAAGGTTAAGAAGACCCAGCGGATTCCGTCGTAGAATAAAGTACAACCAACTCAAAAATTATCTAAATATAAAAAATATATATCTTCATTAGGGGAGGCCTATGTCCAGCTGTGGACTAATATAGGCCGATGATGATGATGATGATGATATCTTTATTCGGCGTAGTAGTTGGGCTTAGGTCGAACAATAAAATTAATAGAATTAAAATGCTACGACAAACTAGACTCCTCTCAGCATAAGTTGCAGCTTCAAGAAACTGCAACGCTGATTTGTACGTACTGTACTGTATGTAATTGTATCAAGTTGCTAGCACCAACAGCTAACTGCGTGAAAAGACAAAACTCACTGAAAGAGTGAGTAAGATTGATAACAATTAAAGAATGGCTAGGTGGCTCTCCGTCCCGTTGAATATCGCAGACTCTCCTGACGACCCAACTTACATACAACTTAGCGACGCGAACTTTGCCGTGATTTACTATTGCGACTGTTGATGCTGTCTGGCAACTTGTTGCTGAGTAGGCATTTAATGGGACTACTTTGTGTGTAACTGCTGTTTCTGAATGATACGGAAACATTCAGGTAACATAAGGAAAAGTTGTGCACTTGGTCTATGGTTTTTCAGAATTATCGAAGCAGAATCTGTTAACATTCTAAACTTTAATACAAAAACTATAGACAAAACCAAAATGACGATACAAATTATAAAGGAGATGTTTAATTGTATGCCAACACCTTGTACACAATACCGAAAGATAGCTAATGTATGAAATAAAGTTATTCGAAATTATTTTCTTCAAATAAATTAATAGTTTTCATGTCAGAATTATCTGAAACACTAAAATAAATTTTACAAGTTTCTTTGTGATTCGTGATGGCAGCAGCGGTATTGTGTCAATATCAAGTAAATGTCAAAACAACGTAACTATATCTTTCGGTTTCTTTTTACATTTTTTCACAAATGATAGCGTATTGAAGTATTACTTCTATATATTAATACGTGGAGTAAAAACTTTGTACCCCTTTTTTACGAAAATTGCGCGGACGGAGGAGTATGAAATTTCGCACTCTTATAGTTTATACAACGTGTAACCGAAAGGTGTGGTCAAAATGAAAAGATCCGAAGTGTATCCGATCTAGATCTTGTATGCAGAGTTACCAAGTCATAAAATGTGTTATGCAATTTTAATTAATTCTATTGTGACGTCACATCGAAATAAATAGTCTAAGCCCTAGGGGTTTAGTAACGTATCTGTGTACTAACATTTATGATCACTGCTGCTTGCTTATGCGCGCCTGATGCGAATCACTTCACTAATATAACTATTTTATTTACCACTAGCTGTGCTCGCGACTTCGTCCGCGTGGAATAGTGACTTTCGGCAGCATTTTTAATTTTTTAGGCTCTTTTCCCGTTTTTGCAACACTTTTCACTGATGCTTCGCTCCTATTGGTCGCAGCGTGATGTTATATAGCCTAAAACCTTCCTCGATAAATGGACTATCCAACACAAAAAGAATGATTAAATTCGAACCAGTAGTTCCTGAGATTAGCGCGTTCAAACAAACAAACAAACAAACAAACAAACAAACAAACAAACAAACAAACAAACTCTTCAGCTTTATATATTAGTATAGATTGCTTGACAAATTAAAGTTAATAATTATGTATTAATAACAACACATACAAGTTCTAGATGGGATACACTTTGGATCTTTTCATTTTGACCACACCTTTTTGTTACATGTTGTACAGAGAAGATTATCCGAATGTTAATATTTTTTTTAAATTATACATAAAATACATAAAATCAATAAAGCAAACATTAGACACACCACACTACCATGTATTTGATACACACGCATATTATACTCTTTTCAAAAATGCAAGAGGAGCGGCAGAAATCTGTCAATGCCAATCCAAACTCACATTCTATCTTTTTTAATTTTTCATTGCATATGATACACACCGTGCGAGCTTTGGGCCCTGTCAGAACAACAGCGCAGCCATAATAAAATTACGGTCGAATTTCAACCACTGGGCGACCACTAGTTTTAACTAAATACATATATTTTTTACATTTTTTTTAGTAGTTGTACAGGGTATTGGCATAAAATTAAACATTTCCTTTATCGTTGAGCACAATTTAAAAGATATTAAAATCACAGAATAAAACAACAACTGATTTGTCGATTTTGTTGATTGATTAATTGTTGATTTTTCGAAATTGTACTGAATTTTATTTGGTACCTATAAGTTGTGTCTTATCTAAAATGTAAGTTTTAATTTAACATTTAGAAGCTAACTCAAATCCGATTGGTGGCTTTACTTCAATGTTGTTGTATTCAATACTTATCTCAAACGGTCTCCATTTATTTCACCAACAATATAAAACAGACATAAAATCAGAATATTTTTCCGTATTGCCGCATTCGACGCCATAAATGAAAATGAAGATTAAACATTGCCAAAATGTTTGAACACGCGCTGATAGCGTTTATTAGGTGTTCAACGCGAACCGGCAGCCATGCAACTAATTTATGGCTTAAAGACATCGTTGGATATAAATTGAGCGATAGCCACGCATTTATGGATGCTCCAAATAACGAGCGACAAGGGTTATGTACTGTCATTATGTTTTGCATTTTATTATGTACGAAATGAAGCAAATAAATAAGTAATACTAATGATCGTGGTTAGCGGCAAGAAACGGGAGAGACCTATGACCAGCTATAGACTGACACTATTCATAATAATGATGATGACATAATTATATTATTTTTAACTAGTAATAAAATAGTAACTGAAAATCTGAGGAACAAAGACGATTGTAACAACAGTGACGAAGTAAGTCATAAGTAAAAATGTCAGTCATCGCAATGTTAATAGACGCTATTGATATATTAAAACAGTACTAATTAATATTAAACTGAACGACGCTGAATATTCAAACTGAGTCGCAACACAAGCAATCACAGAGTGCATTATATTTGTGGAGTGCTTATTACCGCGTCGTATATTTGGGTTGCTGTATTTAGGAACTCACTCACTCAGGTACTCTCAAATGATATTTCTGTAATAGAATTTTGTGCTTCCATTTACAGATATAAAAAATACACCAGTAAAACCGTAACCGAATAAAAGATATCACGTTGACACATACCCTCATCAAGAAACAGGTCCCCCAAAACATCCGCACTCCAATTGTCACCGGGTGACGCGCGAGCACACAACGCGACCGAGTTTCGGTTTTAATTTGACAATATTTATTCGAGTGACGCGTGCCTCTGACGTCGACATATCGATAAAGCGTAAGCGGAGTATTCCAGAACGCCACTCAAATCTCACAAACGCTCCACAATAGCCGCCCCATTCATGAGACCTCTTAAACAAACTGAAGCTCTTCAATTGTTGAATGCGAAGTTCGAACCGAGACCTGCTGTTTGTGTTCATAATTATTTAGGGCGCTTGGCATTTACCAATTTTCGTTAACAGCGTCTATGTCAACAAAGCTATTGATTTTATGATTCCATTAGCACTTCCTTTGAATAGAATAGACAATAGATTGAGTGATGTGAAGTCCTAAAAATTATTTGGTGTAAAATCTTATAAAACGTGAAATTCCACTTGTAAATTAACTTCAATAAATTTACCAATTGTTGCAGCATATTATTAAATAAGACAATATACAACATAAAGCAGAACCAAAACTCATTTCGCTCTTAAGCCTCGGAATAGCAATAACAAAGCACATCGTTTAATTTGATTTATACCAAAATACGAGCGCTCAACAATGCCCTATGCAACAACCTCAACTTCTATCTAGGCGATAGACAATACCGATGGCTCTCCCATTGAATGGTTCGGCGCGAGTTGGCCCGCCTCAAGAGGTGCTAATTGTGCTCGCAAAGTGACCCAAATACCTTTGAAATTAGGCACAGCTTAAGATGGTTTTTCCTGTTTAAATAATTCCCTCAGCATTGAGGCAATCATAGCAACGCTTTCATGTTTCGCTTTTGAGATTATGGTGGCGTTCTTGATAAGGGGTCTTACGAACAAAAGTGAGTCTCGGCTTTGTAAGGATATTGTAATAACAAAGTGTCACATGCAGAAGACGTGGCGTCAACTATGTACGAGTACCTATGTACGGCTGACGTCTGTGTGAAGGCTTTTTCTTCTGCAATACCGCGGCTAGGACTAATACCACTTCATGTTAATAAATATATACACTGTTCGTGTGGAATCGTTCGTGCATTTTTAATAAAAGTAATAGTAGTGGGAAATGCCTCCTCGTGTAAAGACAATACAAGTATAAAATGATCTTTCCTCAATCTAAGAATTGTATGTATTTACTGTAGGGCAATGCTGCCGATGTATGTTTATAAAAATATTGAAACTTTTTTCTAAAAACAGTGATATTCACAATGTAAACACTAAAAATAAAAACAAACTAGCAGTACCTTATGCTAGGCTCCACAAAGTAAATAATTCATTTAGAGGCCTGTGTGTACGTTTTTACAATAAAGTTCCAAGTATATCCAAAAACTTGATGTTAATAAATTCAAAATCGCTATTAAAGAAAAGCTTTATAAAAAAGCTTATTATAAAATGTCTGATTACATTGAAGACAAAACAGCATGGGTTTAAAATGCTCCAATCATTCAAACAGGAATTTCTAATTCAAAATATTGTCAAGGTTTTTTTAACTTGATAATGGCATATTGTTTTGTAAATGTCGTTACATATTAAATGAAAGCTGTGGAGTTTCTTGCACCCATTCTTCTCCACAGCTAAAAAAATTGGACATCTATTTTTTAGCTTACTTTTTTATTTTTTTACCTACTGGTAAAAAAATTATGGACGATTCAAAAGCACTTTTCTAAAGTTTATTTGAATAAAGAATATTTGACTTTGACTTTGTATCAATTTTTGCTGACGTCTTTATTACAGTTTTTTAACAGTTGTCGTCAATTAAATAATCTACAAGCTCTATCAATTTATCTGTCTATCTAATCACCCTAATAACTTGCTTTTGGTATACCCAAAGTTTTCACTAACTTATTGACTACAGCTTATCTGATCGTACGAAATCTCTATAGTTCGTGGGTCAACCGTGGGCTTTTCCAGTCAACTAACGCGATTCCGCCTTAATCTTGGCCGGGAACCGGCGGCATTATTTCATTTGTACAGGGAAAATTGAAACAACCGTATCGGGCGTTCAGAAAATTGGGTCTATCGTAAAAGATTAGTGCCGACAGTCTGGCCGCTTCATCTTGTTATTTTTGAGTAGAATTGTTTTTCTGAAGGCTTAATGCGAATATTTTTTATTGTGTAGTGATATCATTTACGCTGTTATATTTTGTTTTGACAACCAAATGCTTCTTTCTACGGCAACAATCTTTAGAGTGTTTGCCACATAATATAAATCTTTTTTTAAACTGATTCTGTTTTATAATAGCATAAATCAGCATCAGTTAAAATACAAATTTAACATTAGTCCACATTCTGGAATAACAGAGTTTGATTTACTTTGCTTAAAGTATTTCAACATCATAAGCTATGGTGCCTTGCTTTTTCACCATCATCACCCTTGAAACGTCGCACTTTGCGTAGGTCAGGCCTTCCCAAATGAACAATGCTGGACAATTCTGTTTGGTTAGATAGTTAGTGCCAGTTGGGGAGCCTTGCTGTTTCATTAAATGTCTAAGGTCAAGAACACGCTGAGCTCACCTTTCGTTTATAGTTTGCGAAACTTGCAAAGCTGCGATACAAAAGTTCACCAATAAACTACGCCCGTATTTCTTACACCCGCATTAGTTAGCCGTTTATATGAATTTCCTTAAAACAGTGTAGACAGTGGGACCAGTGGCGCCGACTAGAATCATGGGCTAAAGCTCAATTGGAGCTACGCGCCAGGATAGTAAGTAAGTAAAAATCTTGACAGCTTCGCATAGCGTCATTTCAAGAGCAAGTTATATGACTTTAAATAGATTTTGCAAGTTTGTGCAACATCCAAGATGCGGCGGGCGGCGTTGTTCTGGGGACTGGGTTAATTTGCATTCAGCTAGTTTCTGCCATTGCCAAAGTGTACCCTCCGGTAAACTGGGTAAAGCAGCGGCATGTTTATTTAAATTGACGTATTGTCTCTGTCCACGTGGTGTGACGACAACAGAATGTACGGAATGTTTGAAAAATATATAAAATACTGTAATTTTCAAAGGTATGATTTGAAATTGAAGTAGGCAAGCAACTTATTTTGGATAGCTTGTTTTATGGGCTTCAACCCTGGTGTTTAGCAAATAATTTAGTAAATGTTCACATAATCTGCCTATATTAACAAACAAAATATAAGACAGCATCAGTTTTATAATAAAGTCTATGTTTAAGGATAAGAGGCCCACGATCAGCTAGTAAGCTAGCACTCTAAGGCTTTAAACGTTTGATAATGCTGAGTAGGGAGCTCGATGGCGCAGTGGTTAAGGCGTCCGATCTGCGAGTGTTGAGGTTAAGCAACTTTCGCTAAGGCCGGTCGTCGGATGGGTGACCTAAAATATATCATCTCGAGCTCCTCCGTGCTTCGGAAGGCACGTAAAGGTGTTGTTCCCGGCTGCAATAGCAGTCGTTAACAACCACAAATCCGCACTGGGCCCGCGTGGTGGTTTATGGCCCGTTCTCCCTATCCATCTATAGGGAAGGCTCGTGCCCCAGCACTGGGGACATAAAATGAGCTGATGATGAATGCTGCGTAGTGAGTATTAGCTTTTTTGGTGTTATTATGTGTGATTGCTTTTTTTTAAAACTCAATTATAAACGTTTTTCTAACTTTAATTAAACCCAACAAAAAACATGTATTTCTTTCTTTTGAAAATGTAAAAAAAGGATTCTTTGAAAGTTTATCCACATTCGATCTCTCGGTCGTCAACGTACGCAAATCGAACTAGGCCTTTATTGTAGGCCGGCC
This sequence comes from Eudonia lacustrata, assembly GCA_947562085.1. Classification (NCBI taxonomy): domain Eukaryota; kingdom Metazoa; phylum Arthropoda; class Insecta; order Lepidoptera; family Crambidae; genus Eudonia; species Eudonia lacustrata. Next base: position 969,530 of record OX387316.1, read on the forward strand.
TATTGTGTAGGTAAGGCGACGTAAAATCCGTCCTTTTGTGCGCCAAAGCCAATTAAGTTTTATTGTACTCGGATTTAATTTGTTTGCAAAATGATAGCGGACTAATTAACCCTCTCAGTGTCAGCTTTTATAAACAAGTGGGCCTTTGTGGGGCTTGCTGACTCTTTACATTGATTGTGATTGCAAGTTTGTTAATTGGGTCTTTTTATTGATTAAACTTCTGAGGTATTCTTTCTAACAGGTGAGTGTAAATATTGCTTTCATTGATAACAATAAGTGTTAAAGTACAAAAAGTTTTAACCTCCTCTGTGGTTTTGTGGTCAAGGCCACCGGTTTAGACCCAGAGGTCCCGGGTTCGATTCCCAACATGTTTGTGTACTTGGTTTGGTTAGTGGTAAGTAAACCTTGTTTGTCCGCCTGGCTAGCTACCACCATCTTATCTAAATATGTCGCCATAACATCAATGTTTGTAGCATTATGGTGTTCCGGCAGCTAGAGTTAAGATAGCCAGTCTCCAGCCTCGGTACCTAAGGATTTTTTTTTTTTTTAATTTTATAGGTTTGCTCTTGACCGCAATCTCACCTGATGGAAAGTGTAGATGTGGTCTAAGGTGGACCGCGCTCACCCATAAGGTGCCCATTCACTCTGACCTTGAATAGACCATGTCATATGTGTCGGGAAACACAGTCGCCGGAAGAGCATTCCACAACTTCGCCGTCCGCACAAGGAAGGATGATGCAAAACGCTTAGTGCGGCAAGGTGGAATATCTACGACAAAGCGGTGGAGGCCCCCGCGACGTCTTGTCGTTCGATAGAAAAATGGAGATGGTGGAATGAGGTTCAAATCTCCGTGATTTTGGGCGCATTCCCCGTGGAATAGCCTGTAGAAAATAGGATCCCTTGTGTAGTGCGCTTCCACCATTGGCCTTATCATCACTTAACATCAGGTGAGATCAAGACACTGTGCTTACCCGTAAAATATTAAAAAGACAAACGAGCGAGGCTTACACTATTCGCATATGATGTGTAACATTTGACATTTTACCTTAGTAATAGGCAATTTTAACATTATGTTCCGAAAAAATTGGATCAGGTATTACATAATTGTATCTGTCTAATACCTTTAAATGAGCAATTCTTGTTTAAATGTTTAAATACAACGTTAGTTGGAACGAGGGTACTAAGCCGATAGGAGGGTAAAGTGTACATGATAGTAAATAACTTTTGTCAAAGAACTTTTCCTAAAAAACAGCTTTTTAAGATTTCAAAAGAAATTACGCTGTGGTTGCCCTGGCGGTCACAAAAAAAAAACAAATTAAAAGTTAATATTATTGGATACATTAGTCCAAATATAGAAAGAAAACTCGACTCTTTACAATGCCCGTACATTGACATTAAAGGTACACCTATTTGCTGAGAACCTAACTAACGTCAAAACCGTAGCCTACTAGATTTTTGTAGACCAATCAAATTATTTTTAGTTATTGTTCTGAGAATCAAATGTAAATAATAAAAAAAAGTTTAAAAAAAAGTTATCATGTATACTTTACCCTCCTTCCGACTAGCGTTGTATAATCTGAATCTCGGAAATGCCCCAACGATTTTCATGAAATTTAGTATACAGGGGGTTTTGGGGGCGATAAATTTTAGTGATCTAGCTAGGTTTCATTTTTCGAAAATTACCAAAAAAAACCGAGCAAAGTTCGGCCACCCAGGTACTAACTATAAAATAAATGCAGTAAATACTCATTAGAAGACATTTTGACATATCAAAATAACCTTTGATAGTCAAAATGACACAATATGTCACATATAATAATTAATGATATGTCATGTTCATAATATCGATTTTATATTCACAAAATTCCCCAACTTCCTGTCACACTGTTACACCTACTTCCGTCACATTTCACGAAATCACTCCCACAAATCGTATATATAGAAAAAGAGCGGAAAAATGTTACACATCAAAAATAAAAGTAAATATCTCGTAAGTAAATATATTATTATTATACTTTACGACTACTGGAAAAAGGTATCAACCATTAAATTCGCAAGTCTTCGCCGCAATTGTTGGATATGATTTGTTATATATGATCAAAATTCGGTTGGCGATACCAAACTGAGGCTTTGCATCGATTAATCCGAAATACACTTTGCCCGGGAATTTAAATGAAATAATATATTATGTTTGAAAGTGTTATTTTTAAATTGGTACCAAACCCTGGCATTGCAAAAAGTTGTAACAAAAACGCGCTATAGCTGTTACATAAAGCAAGTCAGCCTGAATGTAACATAACAGAAAATAGGCCATACTCCTTGATTTCATTCAATGCCTCGGAAATCCACGATACCTTGCTATACAGATTTGGCAGTTGCCCCTTAACACTGTTTTGCAACGGTTTTGGCACTCTCCGGTATTGATTACATTTTTGCGGCGACCACTTCATGTTGTTTGCTCACGGAAAGTTGTAGGAGACAGCGATTGTTTAAGAGCGTTTACGCCGCACACTAGCGCCACTAATGAAAAAAAAAACATATCTAGTAATTAGAGATAGAAAATCAAATTATGCTCAACAAACTATTTGAATGAAGTAATTTAGCATATTTACGTCACCTAATGAACACGTCACATGTTATGGTTTAGTTAAATAAGACGTTACGGCCACTTTTAACTATAACGTCATATTTAACTAAACCATATCATGTCAGGTGTTCATTAGGTGACGTAAAAATGTTAAATTACTGCATTCAGATAGTTTGTTGAGCATAATTTGATTTTCTATCTCTAATTACTAGATATTTTTTTTTCATTGGCGGCGCTGGTGTGCGGCGTAAACGCTCTTAATAGGCTTACGGATTCTAAAATCCTAAAACTGTGAAATAGATGGTACGGTCATTTACTAGGTATTCAAAGATTTTAACTGACCGTAAACTAATTTCATTTTTGTAATCTTTCTTTTCGCGCAAAACAGGGAGCAGTGGCGTCACCTTGTGTCGGAGGCCAAGACTCACTTTGGGTCGCTGAGCCATCGGAGTAAGTAAGTAAGTAATCTTTCTATTCGTTTCTTTATATGCTACTTAAAACTAGATTTTAGACGTTGTCTTTTTCACCTGTGTCAGCTTATAGTAGTGCAAAGATAGTAAAACCTGCGACATGTCTTGACATTTCTTGAAAATTAAAAAAAAACACAAAACTCGAGTCCAAAAATGAATCGCTTTCAGGTCGATACAGCAGCTGTGATTTTCCACCTGAAACAGTATTTGTTTACAAAATTGTTAATCCTGTCTAAGGCTTCGATACAACCTCAGACGAAATTATAATCATTCGAGAAGGTATAAGATTAAGAGCGAGGCACTATGTCAATAAAGTTTTTTATCAAAACACCATCCATCTTCGTTACTGCTATCTCTATCTGTCTTTGTTAACCAAAATGAGACAGCATCAGTTTTAATCCAGGTTTATCCTTTTTTCTCGTTTTCAAATGGGCATGTAGAAACTGTTACGTTGTTTTTCTGTTACGATATAATTCAGGTGTAGGCGTAATGTACGAATTCTTTTGGAATATAAATGAAAGGCGCTTTAAAGACTACCTAAAGGAAATGATAAGCAGTCAAATTAAGATAACATAACATTATTTAAGTGCTCACCAAATTTAAACTTCATGAAATAGAATGAGTGATTCTAAAGAGAATTGGTAACGCACCTACTGCTTAAAAAAATATCGCTCAGGACGACTTCGTCATTTTCTTAAACTTGACACTTTCCTAACTTGTCTCTTTTTTAACTCGGCTCTTTCTTAGTTGGTCTCTTTCTTAAACTTGACACTTTCCCAACTCGTCTCATTATCTGTGATATTTTACTTAAAGCCTACGGAATAATGAATTGTCCTTCTCTTAGAGATTGGTAATTTTTATACAAATAAAGCATAAGCTGTGCGAATGTGCCAAATCGTGAGATACCAGTAATTTGAAGATAATCTGCGCCAAAATGGAAGTAGCCGTGTCTAAAGGCGCGCGGCACGAAACACTGATCCAGTAATAGGTTCGGCACTTACTCCCCTCCCCTCTTCGTTTCTTTGGTATGAATATTCATATAGCTTTTTCCGCTGCGAAGAATCTCTTCCATTTAAGGGTTAAATAATATAGCCTCCTGCATATCGCTGGGCGTCTCGAGCCTTTCAGAAAATAGTTCATTTGTAGACCCACTGCCTCCTTAGTATGTTTTTGTTCAAAGTATTTTTTTAAAAAGAAGTGCAGACGTACGTATGATCCGTAGCTGCTATTTACATACTGAATCATTTATTTTATTTAGTTCACTAGCAGTAGGTATGTACATACCTACATATTATACAACATTGAACATAAGATATATTATGGTATTAATTTTGTGAACAATAAAACTACCTTGTATTGTGATACCTTTTTTGCTATTCAACCAATCAAAAGATAGGCTGCATTCACAGCCGGCGGTCATCGCGGAATCGGTGATTGAAGACTCAATTGAATGTATCGTCGATTTTTTAGTTGCATTGACAACCGCCTTTGGTAGGCTGGAACCTTTGTGGGGCAGAAATCGATGGGGATTAATTAAATCGGAATATTGCTCGTTACTCGCACGGGATCGATGCACGCGTGAGCTCAGCGTGCGGTGCCTGCAGCTATTTCGATAGCGACCGAGTTTTTTGAGGCTTTGCACTTATCTACGAGTAGGAGTTTAATAAAATAAAAATAAAAAATATTGAATTGCATGAACTTACCCTCAATAAGTTTGGTTAACTGATGGTGAAAATTCAATGGCGAATAAAAAAAAATGGTCGAATCTCAAACTTAAATAACTTAAAAACATCGCGACAGCAGTCCGGTGACCACGGCCGTTGTAACACGGTCGAAACGTCGGGTATAAAGAAGGTATGATACCTTTTTACAAATTAGTTTGCGTTAATCCCCGTTTAAATTTGCAAAAAATCATGATGTCATACGTTGTTCGCGGAACGTTTTTCAATCATTTCCGAATTATGATCCTCAATTATTATTTTGATTAAAAATGGAGGATTCAGAATATCGTTATTCATATTGCTAGAGCCTTCTAGCAATATGAATAACGATATTAACCCTAATAATAATAAATGATAATGGCACTGAACCCGCTATCAGTGCCAATGGTTGACCAGTTTTTTTATTTTATAAAACCTACTTTTATCCAAGTTTGAATTAACAGCATTAAATCCAGATTGACAGGTTGTCTTCCAGAATCATCTCCCTCCTCCTCTCACCGATATTGAATAAATCCGCGATACAAGCGTCTTCATTTAATTTAGTGCTCATTTCCCTTTATCACAATTTTCTTTGATCCCTCCCGTAACCTCATTACCGGATTGTTTTCAATAAAGTTTATTAAAAACATACCACGTTTAATACCTTCTCGTAATTAATATTAAATTCGTTTACATTTTGTAAATCACAGATTACAGATTACTTGTTACTAGGTAGGTATACAATAGATTAAAGCGTCTTCCTTAGATGTAGCTTGAATCCACTACCTTTCATGCTACTGTAAGGGTGCTAGTAATTCAGTATTTTGTTCTAGTTCTTTTCAGGAATAAAGGTTTTCAGGAATTATACTTCGCGCCTCGTCCTCGAGATTAGTAGTTAATTATTTTATATTGTTACTTGTAGTATCGCATAGATGTCACCACTCCTGCACTATCGTTGAGATTTAGTTTTTTTTTTTTTTTTGTGAGTATCCCTATCTTTCTCTATGGCGCCATTGCCTCGCGTTCGCCATTCGCATTTTAGTGCTCGACCACTCCAGTCACTTTAAATTTCTTCCGTGTTCAATCGACTGTTTTCGTACGCAAAATGCCGTAACGTAAAAATCCTAAGACTTGTGAAGAAGAACTTGAACATATAATGAAAAAACGCGCAAGCTACAGCGTTAAATACGTGACAAAGGAAGCCCGGCGAGTGACTCGCCGCCGTTAACACACAACAACGGACTCGTAAACTCAGGTAACGAGTGTTTTATTAACTTATCAGTGTCTTAGTTTTGGTACATACAGAATGCAACCAGAGTTAGCCGTTGGGGCTTCTTCGACGCATTCAAAAGTAACGGTTGGCGTTAAATCCATTGGGGATTTTTACCTAACCTTGACAAGATAACAATCGTTATCTAATATAAGTGCAATGCCATTATTTAATGTTTTCCAAATACGCACTTTTTGCTCGTACCTAGTTAAGTATAACGTATTAACGTTGTCCTAAATGTATGTAACTGAACTAATTTTGGTACATACAGAATGCAACCAGATTTAGCCGTTGGGGCTTCTTCGACGCATTCAAAAGTAACGGTTGGCGTTGAATCCATTGGGGATTTTTACCTAACCTTGACAAGATAACAATCGTTATCTAATATAAGTGCAATGCCATTATTTAATGTTTTCCAAATACGCACTTTTTGCTCGTACCTAGTTAAGTATAACGTATTAACGTTGTCTTATATGTATGTAACTGAACTAATTTTGGTACATACAGAATGCAACCAGATTTAGCCGTTGGGGCTTCTTCGACGCATTCAAAAGTAACGGTTGGCGTTGAATCCATTGGGGATTTTTACCTTACCTTGACAAGATAACAATCGTTATCTAATATAAGTGCAATGCCATTATTTAATGTTTTCCAAATACGCACTTTTTGCTCGTACCTAGCTAAGTATAACGTATTAACGTTGTCTTATATGTAACTGAACTAATTTTGATACATACAAAATGCAACCAGAGTTAACCGTCGGGGCTTCTTCGACGCATTCAAAAGTAACGGTTGGCGTTGAATCCATTGGGGATTTTTACCTAACCTTGACAAGATAACAATCGTTATCTAATATAAGTGCAATGCCATTATTTAATGTTTTCCAAATACGCACTTTTTGCTCGGACCTAGTTAAGTATAACGTATTAACGTTGTCTTATATCCACACCTATGCCGCAATTATCTGATTGATTGTCTGAAGAACTCGATAATGCCGAGCTAGTTGGCTTTACCCATGAGGTACAGGCGCCTGCTGACGATAGTCTTGTAGATGCAATGACTCCCCCAGAAGCGCCCTGTACGTCTTCGAGGGCTCCAGCCCTTGATACTACTAACAAAGATGGTGAATTGGACACTGATGTCCTTGAAATTCTGGGTGACGATCTGTTGCTCACAGAAAAACTTGGCAAAGACATTCGGCAAGAGCTTGCTTGCCGACTTGAACACACACCCACATAGGGTCTTAATAAAGAGGGTCGTAAAGAATTGATTTCGAAATACTCGATACCCGCTAATTGCTTGCGTATTAACCCCCCAAAAATAAATACCAAAAATCAAAGTGGCTATTCCTGAAAACACTGTAAGCGAGATAAAGGTATAGAAGCCAAACAAAAACAGATAGCAAGTGCTATTTCCTGCCTAGGAGAAATCATTACTGCCCAACTTACGTCAAAGGACATGGACAAAGAAACGCTTTAAAAGCTTATGGATCTCAGCCGATGGCTATGCGGTATTCATCATGGGGTCTTCTTAACAAGAAGAAACTTCATCCTTTTTCATTAAAAAAGGATCTTAAAAAACACCTTAGCAATACTAAGATTGACACCTTTTTATTTAGAGAAACGTTAGCTGAGACTAATAAAACAGCTAAATCGATTCGAATCAGGAGTCAAATTAAAGGCTGATACATCATACCATAAAAATATACTTAAGCGGGCGAAGACACTAAACCAGAAGAATTTAAACCGCAAAGCTCCTGGTCCAGCATACAGGCAGCCGGGCCCACCGCCGAGGAGCACCGAGCCTGTAGGCCCCCGCGCACCACCTCCGCCACCGCCGCCCGCGCACTCATGGAGACAGCCGTTGCGTCAGCAACAGCTGCCGGCACTGATGCAGACACAGGCACGTCGTCGCTACTAAATTCAGTTGAGTATGCCGGCCGTTTACATTACGTTAAAACCCAATGGTTCCTTATTACGAAAGACAGAACAATTCTTTCTTGGATTGATGGTTATAAAATCCCTTTATCGGCTCCAGCATTTTAAAATTCGATCCCACACACTCCGGTTAAAAGTAATGAAAATAATATTCTTTTTTACGAAGCTATTAGATATTGAACTGAATGTGAACCTTGTAAAAACCAGTTTATATCAAGTATATTCCTTACGCCGAAACCTAACGGTAAAATGCGGTTTATCTTTAACCTTAAAAAATTAAAACTACTAAGAACTGTAGGATTAATTTCCACACTTTATCTTGATGACTGGCTGCTATTCGGTCAAACTTACCAGCAATGTATAGCAAACATAAAAATTACTAAAACCCTATTAACTTCAATTGGGTTCATTGTCGATGAGGAAAAGAGCGTTCTTAAACCTTCTGTAACTTGTAAATTTGGTACGATCATTCAATTCGCACGAAATTAATTTAAGCTTACCTTTAGATAAAAGATTGCAAATTATAACAGAATTGGAAAACTTTTCGAAGATAAGAAATTGTAAAGTCCGGAAGCTCGCCCAAGTCACTGGCTTGCTAGTATCAGCATGCCCAGCTGTATTGTATGGGCTACTTGACACTAAGGATTTAGAACGCTGTAAATTTCTTAACCTGAGAAATGACGACGACTATGATAAAACAATGAATATTCCTGTTACACTGTATCCGATATTCAATGATGGTTAAACAACATAGGTCACTCAGTGCGCCGCATTAGGAATGACGAGTATAGCACTGAAATTTATTCTGACGCCTCAACGACGGGGTGGGGTGCGGCCTGTCAAGATGAAACAGCGAGTGGCCAATGTTCTAATGATGAGCGGTTAAAACATCTACATTATCTCGAACTCTTGGCTGCTTTTATTGCGCTGAAAACGTTTGCAAAAGACTTTCAAGGCTGCCAAATTCTCCTGTTCATAGACAATTCTACTGCAATTGCCTACACAAATCGAATGGGTGGGATCCAATTCCCACACCTTACACAGATAACCAGGGAAATTTGGCAGTGGTGTGAAGATCGTAAGCTGTTCATTTTCGCATCTTATATCAAATCAAGCGATAACGTCATCGCAGATGCGGAATCATGCAAATCTCATCGGGACATTAAGGGAGTTAGCAAACTGGACTTTTTCAATGCTTGATAGAATCATTTGGTATTGCTGATATTGACCTGATCGCAAGCCGCATAAATAAAAAGTGTGAAATTATATCTCATGGCATACAGACCCTGATGCTATAAATATTGATTCTTTCACCATAACATAGAGTGGTTTGAATTTTTATGCGTTTCCTCCCTTCTCTATTATATTAAAAGTATTAAAGAAAATAATTTCTGACAAAGCAAAAGGTATCATGGTTGTTCCTTTGTGACCTACGCAAAATTCAAAATCATTTATTCAGTTTAGGCTACAAGTAGCTCTTGTGAATGTCACTATGCCATCATACGCAACCATGGTATCCTGTATTTAAAGCCCTTGTGGTCTCCAGAATTATAACATTTCCACCTCATAAACGCACGATAATTTCCCATTCCAGCTCTCGGTGGATACACTAATCCATTACCCTGGTGGCAGCAGTCTTATCCGAGACGCGCTATCAAAAATTTGCTTAAGTCCCTACTGTGGTATATTTTACCCAGTTATATAATGAAGCCTGTCAATATGGCACCCTGAACTCATGCCGATCAGCGTTGTCGCTGTTACTGGGTCCAAACATATCAAAAGACTGGGTGTATTTCGTCTCCGACCACCGTTACCAAAGTATAATGTTACCTGGGATACAAATTGCGTTTTGGATCAATTGAGTCAATGGTACCCCAATGAAGACCTAACATTGACCAAAAAGACAATAACATTACTGTCACTTACAATTGCCCATAGAGTTCAGACCTTGTCAAAAATAAATATTAAGAATATACATTCATCATCCAGCCGTATTACTATTACAAACTGTTACTATTTATTATGCAAACTGCCAACACATTATATACCTTTTTTCAATAATAAACCCACTATATGTCCTGGTAAAACTTTGTTATGTTACTAAATCCGAAACACCGCGGGTTGGAGCAGCAACTCCACTGTGTTTGCACGGTTCTATGATAGACCTGTTTTGAACGACGATTGTACATCTTTACCTCATTCTATTTTGATGCTAAGGTATTTTATGTAGCAAATTATAATACTGATTGATTTGAAAAATTTTAATTAGGAACTGTTATGATTATTACAAGAATAATTATATATTAGTTAAATTACTGATCTACATAATGTTGTTTAATTAAGTATACAAATAAACCTACATTAATTCGAAAAGTATTTCCATTGATGATATTTCCCACATTATTACTACTCTCAAAGTCTACAAGTAACAATATAAAATAATTAACTACTAATCTCGAGGACGAGGCGCGAAGTATAATTGATGATTAAACGAACTTACCTGTAAGTGAAGTTCTCACAACAAAAAAAAAAAAAAAAACTAAATCTCAACGATAGTGCAGGAGTGGTGACATCTATGCGATACTACAAGTAACAATATAAAATAATTAACTACTAATCTCGAGGACGAGGCGCGAAGTATAATTGTGATAGAACTTCACTTACAGGTAAGTTCGTATAATCATCAAAAAATACTTTGAAAAAAAAAGATAATGATAGGGCAGTCTTTGTACGTCTGCCTGCTTGTGGTGAATAAAAAAATCTTAACTTATATTATCTTAAAAAAATCTTATCTTAAGACTACCTTGTCTTAAGATAAGATAAGATTATTTTTAAGTACCTACTTAAATAGTATTTTAACGTGCATCTACTTTCACGAAACTCATTTACATACATCCCATACTTAATTTACAATGTGAAGTGTGAAGCAGTTCTGAACCAATAGGTACCTACGATCATTTTACAAGAATGCCATCATGACAAGAAACAATTTTCGCTGTTCAAGTTGGAGTGTTAGAGTTCGCACAAAAGACGCCGAAGCCCCGAAGTAAGTGTTGAAGTTATTTATAAGGCAAACGGGATCGACGATACGATCGTAAGGATGGCATTCCGTAAACGGTAATGATGTCGAAACAGAAAAAAAGTATATTATTTTTAAAAACGTTTATTTATTTTATCACTACCTGGCTCGGCTTCTCTCGTGTTGTGCGTAAACCACCCTCAAAAGATGCTTCACTATCTATTAGAAAAACTGCATCGTGCACTTATTATTTCTTTTTTTCTTTCTGTCTTTTATTTCTTCAGTTTTACTGTGATAGGTAATATTCTTATTTATGTAATTGAGGATTCAGTAAAATGCGGTTCCACCTTTAGCCTTAGGAAGGCCAGGGCCAAAGCGCTATATACATAATTTTTCGTTTTATGTAATTTCAGCTTATCTGATTCTTTAATTCTACAGGAAGAATTATGCTAAAACCATCCTATGATATTAATTTTTCAAGATATTCTTTCGTATTATCAAGACATAGCATTGACCTTTGGAAAAGAAATATCTACAAATATTAATTAATAATCAGTTGAAATTATACAGCTGTTTTAATTATTTACTATTGCATTAATTATGCCATAATCGTAACATAAAATATTTGTACAGACTATTTGCCAAAGGTCTTTGTTATGGTGTACTTTAATTTTCGAAATAATTAATATGGAATTACGAATAAAACAATAACAATAACTTGGCAGAATTTATTTAAAATTAAACCAGAATACCTTTAAAATATTATTTTTGCTCCTCAATGCTTGTAAGAGATAAATGAAAACATAATTATAATCACGGAATCGTACTTCTGTATAAGTAGTGTACATAACCAACCGTTATATGTATATGTAACATGTTTCTGTTTCATACGCTTAACCGTATACCTAAACACTATCCTATCATAACGAAAAAAACTTACACCAGAAAATGATTGACAGTTAAACCAATGTCTAAAAAAAAACCCCCTGGAGTTAAATAGAGATAGATAGATAATACTTTTATTGCAACACTATAAAACATAAACATGAACAAAAAAAATTAAAAAGTACAAAAACACAAATGTTGAAAAAATTTCAACGAACAGGGTTTGAACCTTCACCCTTCTGACATAATGTGTTTTCAACATTTGTGTTTTTGTAATTTGTTCGCAACAAAATTTGCGTTAAAAAATTATATAAACATTTTTAAATTACAAAGTTACAATTTGGCGGTCTTATCGTTTTTAAGCGATTTCTCCCAGACAACCAGTTGTGTTAAAGTACTCGGGAACTTGTTGGAAGCTTTTTGATGGGTAACATCTTTCCGTTCGCCTTCTTATCTTCTCTAGCGTCGTGGCTGGTAACGGCCTACCCTCGTTAAGCGTCGCGGTCATCATCATCATCTCAGCCAAAAGACGTCCACTGCTGGACAAAGGCCTCCCCCAAGGATCTCCACAACGACCGGTTTTGTGCTGTTCGCATCCAGCGGCTTCCCGCGACCATCATCAGATCATCAGATCGTCGGTCCACCTTGTTGGAGGCCTGCCCACACTGCGCCTTACGGTACGCGGTCACCACTCAAGGACTATCCCGCCCCAGCGGCCATCAGTCCTGCAAGCAATGTGCCCTGCCAACTGCCACTTGAGCTTAGCAACTCTTCGAGCGTCGCGGTATTCTGCCCGAATTAATTTTGGTTTTCAAAAATATTTATTTATTATTATTAAAACTTAGACATACTATATATTTTTAAAAACTTTTTTTTTATAAAAAAAAATAAAAAAAATAAATTACTAAAATGTAATCCAATCTGCCGACTATCGGCATTTTGCGTTCAAAGGCTTTTTATTATTAATAAATGTGACATATTGTATCATTTGACTATCAAAATTCATTTTGATATATCAAATTGTCTTCTAATGAGTATTTACTGTATTTATTTTGTCTATATTAATACGTGAAGCAAAAACTTTGTACCCCTTTTTACGAAAATTGCGCGGACGGGGAAGTATGAAATTTCGCACACTTATAGTTTATATAGAGAAGGAGTACAGAAAGTATTTTTTTTTAAAATTATGCGTAAAAAATACATTAAATCAATAAAACAAACATTACACACTTGAAACACACGCATTTTACTCTTTACAAAAATTTCAAAATGGAAGAGGAGCGGCCGAAATCTGTCAATCCAAACTCGTATTCCCATTTTTTAATTTTTCATTGCTTAGTTATGATACAATCCGCACAGCCTTAATAAAATTACGGTCGAATTTCGACCACTGGGCGACCACTAGTAGTTATAAAATGATGTAGTACCTGACCCATTTTTTTCAGAATATAATGTTAAAATTGCATATTACTGAGGTGAGATGTCAAATGTTACACATCATATGCGACTACTGTAAAGGCTCGTCGCTACGCCGCGCCGCGCCGCGACTGTTTTAATATGAAACGCACTGCAAACGTGCGTTAGTAGTCCGACAACAAACGTCTAAATTGATAGAGCGCTAAGGCTCGCTCGTTTTTTTTTCAAGTGTATCTAATTTTCGATATGACTACAGCACATCTAATGCAAAAAAAAAAACAAAAATAACAGTGTATGCAATATTTTACTATTTAAACTGATTATCGATAAAAATATATACAATGACACACATCACTTAGGGCCCGTAGTGCCCCGGTATCTCGAAGCCTTTGTGAGAGTTCGTCGTCGGACCCGTAGCGCCAGTAATCAGGGCTATTGATTCTGCAACTTTGCCAATTACTGAGCGTAAATGTAAATTTAGAATTGTTGAGTGTACAGCCCCGACAATACAGATAATTATATTATTTAAGGAGACAAACGCTTATTTGTAACGTTTAAATGTTTAATGAAGGTAAATATTTATTACGTCAATCAATACCTTTAGAGTGTTTAGCGTTTGCTAACCTGCGTTCATGTTTTGTATAGCTGATTAAGATGACATAGAAGCATATTTTACTGAAGGATTCTTTGAAAGAATTATATTTGTCTTATATGCCAGTCCCGTTCATAAATTCTTTGCGATATTATGCTTTTCTAACACCAAGAGTGGAATTAGACGAAAGATTTATAGTACGTATGAAACATATAATATAAAACGTATATGAAACATGGAGGACGCCTATGCCCAGCAGTGGGTAGATAATGGCTGAAAAAGATTAAGAAAAACTTTGCAAGTGTGTTCAATGGCCTTGGTAGGCGACTAGAATGCTCCATTTCATTTCCTAAAGGCTAGACTAGGATTTTCCATATATACAAGTTACTTTATGACTAGGATAGGTATACTATAAGTTATAACTATAACGACATATGTGACCATGGCTCTGGGCAATTAGCTGCATACAAAAACTGCTTCATAATGTTTCCTTAAGTCGTTATACCCCCGTTCATTCCTCCAAATGAGTTGACGATATCGTTAAAGGCGAAATGCCTAAAAACCAGGATTGACTCTTATTGAAGTTCTACATAGAAAGGCAACACACCATTCTATATAGCACAAAGTCAGTGACAATTTTCGACAGTATACAACGAGATACTACTGTTCCCACGTAGGTAGGTCCCAAAATAAGTTATTTAATCAATTTGTGTCAGACTGCGCGATTCCGGAGGCTGTTACCTAAGAGTTATAAAAAACCCGACTACTATCAGTAATCAGAAACATAATATTTTCTCATTAACTTTCATGACAAGAAGGACAATAATGTATCTTGGCTATTTTTAAAGTGAAGGAACGTCTACCGCTTCGTATGAAGAGGCTTAATTCCACCTGAATAGGCTCTCAGGCTGTTTATTAATCCGTTCCACACGATGTCCATTGTTATCGGTCCATCGGCTCGTATCCATCGCGACCTAATTACCTCTTAATTGCCCTCGAGTTTAATTAGCTGGGGTCTCGGATGACAGCTGATAGAGGGCCTCATTCGTACTATGTAGGTGTATTGTATAAATGCTGATTTTTCAATTTTAAATATAAAAGAAAGGTTTTAAGTGTCAACTATGCGATAGACGATAGCCTCAGTAACCGATTGGCTAAGCGCTCGGTAACGTCTTGTGGTCCTGACTTCAATTCCCAGGTCGGGCCAAGCGGGGTGGGGCGCGCGTTTCGGATTTCCAAGGCATACCCCGGGTTTGTGATCTTCAACCCGCATTTGGCAAGCGTGGAAATTATGACAATACCCTTCAATTGTAGCAATGACTTGATTTAAACGATGGAACCCTTTGCCCAGCAGACAGTATAAAGGTTAATACTTCTTTACTTCTACCTCTATAGAAGATGATGTTGAAAACTATTACATTAAATAAAAGATAACATCATCACATCATTATCAGCTTATATATGCCCACTGCTGGGGTACGAGGCTTCCGTATAGATGGATAGGGAGAAATAAATAAATAACAATTAAAATGTAAAATGTTTCATCATCGCTAGCCTATGCCTGTACTTTTTAGTTTTATATAGCCTAGGTACATAGGTATGCCTACATACCACTAAAAATGAAAATGATATACGTTATGTATCGTAAATTAATAAAATGCTGATTTGAAGAATTGAAATCACGTGGCTTTAACTGATTAACATAAAGTGATGATAATTTACATAATAAACAAATAATTAGCACGCAATCATGCAATTCAGTGTTAATTCCGAGCCAATGTTTGCCGCAAATCAATTAAAATAAATAAATTAAGCCTAACCATGAATTATGTCGAGTACACAATTTTATCAGCATTTATTTTAAATGAAGGATCGGGTGCCCGATGAAGTGTGAGCAAAATTTAATTAAGCAAATCCGTTTATACATTTTTAATTAATGTTAATATGATTTTACCGGTCGGATAAATCGTGTTTTGGTAGGCTCAGGTATTTTGATTTTGACATATTTAAGGAATACTTGAAGCGTTTGGCATCATCTGAAAGTTTAAGCTGAAAAGGGGATATGTTCAGGTGTTCAATCTGATCAACCTGCAGGAAATCGATGGAGAAGTATGTTCTGCAATATCACATTATTTCTCAGCTACGAGTATACTTACCTACATTTCTTTCGAAGACTTCTTACAACAGTTTTTGCATATCCGGCAGTCGAAGCCACAGTCAAAGACACCGGAAATACTCATAGTTACATTTGAAGAATCCACATTAAAATCCCCTTTTCTTCAAATGAAACGACTTTGAATGAATGCCATGTCTTCGCCTCAAGGTGATACCTTTTTCGTTTCCATAGACTCTTTTCATGTAACATACTGGTAGAACATGAGTTGGTATTATAATTTGATGGTTGGAGTTTACCAACCAAGCCTCATTTCACGGGTTTTTGTATTCAGTGGTTGAAACAGTACATTACGACATTGTGTCCACTCTTAACAGTTCAGTTCAGGAGCTAAATAGTGCAATTATATACGCACTAGGTCTAGCGATGTCTAAAATTAAGTAACTTTTGCAAAGGCCGGCCGGATGGGTGAGCCAACATTTATCATTTCTAACTCTTCCGTGCTTTAGAAGACCATCACTACCGTAGGGTGGTGGCCTATGGCCCGTTCTGCCTGTGGTGTTACTTTCCTTGGACGGCTAGTATCCTCTGTACAGCAGTGTGGACTTATAATGAGCTGGTGATAAAACAGTCCTGCCACTTTCTTAATGAAAGTACTAGTTTAAATATTACAAGTATATTGTGTCCATGAATTTATGTTTTCAAGAAAATATATCGCTAACTGTAGGCATATTTTGGTCATAACGATGAGATAGTGATACAAGATGACGTCCCGCTCCCGCCGCCTGCCGGCAATCTAACTTGTTCTGGCGGTAGCTAACGAAAGAACTCAATTTAAGTTTGTTCGTGGAGTTTTATAGGCATCAACTCTATTACAACTATCATGCCGTTTGCACTTTAACGAAGTATTCCAATCTACCCCGGCGACTTTGTTTGTAACGTGCATATCGAAGCCAAATAGGTTTAGGTTTAGAGATTTATTTTTCACCGAGAATAAAAAAAACACTCAACATGTGAAAAAACAACAAAATAGGCAGAGATCCGAGAATCGAAGCAACTATCCATACATTGGAAATTTACAAAAGTCGTAGTGTATAAATAAGTGATATTAAAAGTAAAAAGACATTCGAAGCTTTTTAAACAAGCCGAAAGTGTTAAATAAATAACTTCAAAAGTCATAACTTTAAAAGGGTTTCAAAAGTTGAAATTTCCTCAAATAGATGTACAGCATTCAGAAAAGTTAACATTAAAAACGCCCCTGTTATTACGCCTGTCTCCTAAAACAGGACTCTCAAATTGACATCGTTCGTAGTGAATGGGAATTACGCCATCCCGGCTCTTAGTGTAATGACTCTAAAGTAATTAATCAAATAGAAGCGTTATGAATTACTAGTTTATTACACCGTTATCTTATTATTGTCCCCGGGGCATTACTCAGATTGCTCTGAGGTCAGAGGCAATATTTCATAATACTTGCCCATCAAAACTTTACGTCTCACCAAGGAAGGAGGGGCTTCTCCTCGAGACTGACGATAACCCCGATACATCTCGTAAACGTTTTTACTGTTTTTCTTGCATTATGAATGTAATATAGCTTATGCTCGCGTCTCTAACAATGTAAGCTTAGACGCCTCACGAATAAAGACAAATTTAACACAGAGTCATAAAAGAACGACGCTATAAAGTGGTGACAACTCATTTTGCATTTTCTTATTTGAGTCATAACAATAAATTGTATTTAGAAGCGAGGACGTGGAGACGAATTATCTCCATTCATATCAAACGATTTAAGTATAAAGATAGTCTGCAGTTCAGCCATTCTTCTCCATTTCTTAATTCACGTTGGTGATGTTTTTGCCCACCCCAAGGCCCAACTTTGTTTAGCTTTGAAGAATCAAAAGTTGTAGAGTCTATCGGTTTTAAAATTATATTTTTATTGTGAAATATTGACTATTTCAGAATATCTGAAGAGACAAACGTTCACATTTAGTTTAAAAGTGGCACAGACATAAATAATTTAATTAAAGCAAGTAACAACTGATAAATACGACCGTCCAGCGCATGCAAAATATGGCATTGAATAAATACGTTTGGTGTATTTCCAAAGACATGAATTTATGAGAGACTGTTTTAATAGAAAGGAAGGGCAGAGGGCTGGGACATGTCGATATTTACGCTTCACCTTCAGTGAATATTTCCATAAAAAAGCCATCAATGCTGAGGCTCCTTGACGGATAGATAGCAGCACTCTGTCGGTGTGCTCGCAAAAAATATGAAACGTAATATAAAATAAACGCGACTATGATACTCATTTCATTTAATTATTATTTTGAAGTTCTTTTCCGCATCTAGGTTTTTAATATTTAATTCAACGTACTTAGTATACCGAGGGAAATTAAACTTTGCAACACATCATACTAATATTTTAAAGAGAAAATCTTTGTATTTTTGTATGTTTGCAACGAATAAACCCAAAAAAATCTTTCACCATTAGAATGCTACATTACTGCTGAGTGACAGAGGCTATATTATAAAAAAATGTCCAACCGTGCGAAGCCGGGACGGGCCGATAATAAAGTTATAAAAATACAAGTTGTGCTAACAAACAAATAAAAATGCAATTACGGTATTCCATTTTAACAACAAGTGAATATATTAAATTCAAAAGAGAAGTTTGAATAAATAGAGTACTCGAAGTTTGAATACTCTTAAACGTATTACCTTATTTCGTCGTGTTTAATATTAATTAGGAAAAATATTAATTAATTAGGTGTTTAGCCTCTGTGGTCTAGTGGCTAAGACCACCGGTTTAGACCCAGAGGTCCCGGGTTCGATTCCCAGCGGGGGGTACATGTTTGTGTATTCGGTTTGGTTGGTGGTAGGACTTGTTTGTCCGCCTGGCTAGCTACCACCATCTTATCTAAATAAATTGCCATAACATCAATGTTTGTAACATTTTTTTTTTTATACTTAGCTCGGCAAATGACTCCATCCCACCTGATGTTAAGTGGAAATGAAGTCCAGACGCGAAGACAACTGGTGCAGCGTGGAAACAAACGTAGCATCAGTCAACTTCACTCTGCCGGCCCACAAGGTGCTTCTTCACGCCTCTCTTGAAGGACCCCATATCATAGGAAGGAGGGAAAACGTGTGCTGGTAGACTATTCCATCTTTTGGAGGTGCGACAAAGAAACGAGTCACCAAATTTCTTTGTGCGCGATGGGATATTTGAGACAGTGAATCGGTGACTCCGAAGAGCAGCACGTGTACTCCTATAAAGAAAGGGAGAAGGTGGGATGAGGTCAAAGAGCTCTTCAGAGCAGTCGCCATGGTATAAGCGGTAAAACACGCTGAGTGACGCAACATCTCTACGCAATTGCAGAGATTCGAGAGTATTTACCACTTCTGCATTGCCGATAATGCGTTTAGCGCGACGCTGCAATCTGTCCAAGGCATCGAGAAGGTACTTAGCAGAACCGTCCCAGATATGCGAGCAATACTCCACGCAAGACCGTACCTGTGTCTTGTACAAAAGGCACAACTGGTCCGGCGTAAAGTTGTTGTTTTCCGTTTTCCATTGTTGTGTTCCGGCAGCTAGAGATAAGATAGCCAGTGCCTCATCAATTAAGGATCCCGGGTGAAGTGCGCTTTCATCATTAGCCTTATCATCACTTAACATCAGGTGAAATCAAGGAACTGTGCTTACCGTAAAATATATTTAAAGAAAAAAAAATTACAACGTAATTATAATTCTAACAGCAAGACTGTATCAAATTAGCGTACTTTCATTTTTATTATTGAATTATTTGCCATTATCTTTATTATTGACTCTTTCATTTGTCAAAAAATATAATCTTATTTATTTGTTTTTTCTTATTTCTTTTAAGTTAATTAACGAATTGAATAAAAAACTTACTGAGACTTGATTTTAGTATAGAAATTTGAATTTCGCTACGCTATTTTGGATCTTTAGTAAAATACATATATACATACATACATATACATACATACATACATACATACATACATACATACATACATACATACATACATACATACATACATACATACATACATACATACATACATACATACATACATACATACATACATACATACATACCTACCGCCTTCTGACGCAGTCGGGTAAAAACATTTAATGATGTTACCTAAATAATTTAAGAACACAATATCCTTAGATTGTACAGAAAGCAATATTATTCTTAATCGATAGGTAACAATAATATTACCTTTTACATTCAACATGTAAATTTTGTGGGCCGCCAATGTGACAAATACTTTATTCAAGCGAGGCGTGAAGTGTATCTTGCTAGCCGGCGGCAGCGTAGCAAGGGACGGTAGAAGTAAGATTTGAAGCCTCCTCGTGAGCTCTTCACTTGGTATGTCATAACCTGCCATGATGATGACAATCTGGGGCCTAGTGTGAGTTTTGTTTACTATATCCGTATTCATTCGATTACGTTTACGAAAACGAAAATTAGTATGGCATTGAAGCAGCGCCTCCTGGCGGCATACGAGAAGAGTTAACATTTTGCCATACAAATTCTCGTGTTCGTTAACGTGATCGAATTGCGAATGAAACTCTCACTTGGCACCTTGACACCTCTTCGTGAGCTCTTCACTTGGTAGTTTTAACCTGCCATGATGATGAGAATCTGGTGCAACCTAAAGGATTCTCAGTGATTGGTTTGTAGGTGCATAGGAATCTATCTAAAAAAATATTTTGTTTCACTTTGACGGTCACTTTTTAAATAGTACCTACAATCATTGTTTGATCCTTAACGTACTCTTCATAAACAAGGAGAATTTCAATAAACCAACTGGACTGCGCAAACTTTACGTCAGACCGCGTCATCTTTTGGCATGCGGCAAACATCAGATTTGCATCCTGCAAAGTTGGGCGAAGCAGAATTGTAGTAAACAGGATTAGCGACTTCATTGTTGGCCGCAAATTCGAAACTGCCATAATTAACAGAAGCTGAACGTTCATTGTTGCCTCTTGCGGCGCGTCTGGGGGAGCTTGATTTAATTTTCTGTTTCGGAACTGACAAATCGGGGAAGTTCATTGATGTATTATGTTTCTGGCCAACTAATAGGTAGTTTGTTTCTGAAAACTAACAGTTGTATATAATTTAAAAACAATGTAAAACCATTGTCAAGTGAATAAGTAATCCGTAATGTATTCAGAAGTGAATAAGTAGTTTTCTTATTATAAAATAATGGAATGCCTCTGAATGCCTTTTTTAAATTGCTCAAGTCATAGGATTTTTCCAAAGGTCTACCAGTATTGATCAAATATTTTTCAGGTGAGGCTCGTCTTTATCCTTCTGTGAGTTAAAAGTGTAAAGTTTAATATAACGTCTCTGAAGTCTCTAAATTTGTAACTTATTGGTTAATAACTTACTAAACAAATCCATTTTTCATAAGCAAAATACATTACTTACAACCACATTGTCAGAATGTGTTTACAATAATGAAGTAGCGGGACTAAATAAAAACGTGCATATATTTTTGACGAAGTTAAACATATTTACTACAGCTGTAAGAGTAATTTTCATTTGGACATCTTCCTCATTAAAATATAACATTTTGTAGGAAATATAAAACTTAAGCAAGGCTTCTTTTTAAACTCTCCTAGTACCATTTTACAAGTTTTAATATTTCACAAAGTTAGTAAAGTGTTACTTCACTGCATAGCAGTAGTATGTTTCTACGCTTATATAAAAAGAAGATGTATTTTTATTAGCTCCAACCTTATTTAAAAATTACTATAATTGGTATAAAATTGGTTTAATATCAGTTTTGTAAAGGATTCCATTTTCGGTCAGTCGGCAGTTGGCCCAGAGATTTGGTGTATTACGGTTCGGGAAAAGCCTTCGGTATCCACGCACTGCGGCTCTCGTTGTCGTTGAAAATCCATGGATTAAACTAGCATCTGCAGTATGTGCCATAGTTAATTGAGGCTGAAGACACAATCACTAACTTGCTTTGTAAAATTTAAAGCATAATTACAAAATAGTGCCTAGGAATCTTTAAAAAAAGATGAAATAGCTTCAGCTTTGTGATTCCAATAAATGTCTTTTATTCTTTTTTTATTCTTTAGTTTTTTTGAAGTGAAAACTTCTTTAGCGGCGTTGTACACTTTTTTTGTAATGGGTAAAAAATGTTAAATTCGCGTCAGGACAGCACGTGACCTGATCGAAAATTCGTAAGATGGATGGAGAGTAGACAGCCGGCGCGGCGTAGGAGAGGAAGTATCCCCCTCTTTTTCTATGACGCGGCGAAAATGTATGCCTGCTGTTTCGTTGAGGCGGCGCAGGGCGCTTGCGCGAATGTTCGAGTGCTTTTTAATGTAATATAAATTGTCATGTTTGTGTACGATAGCGCAATAAATAAATATTGTATTCTACCAAATAAATGATAGTACTTTTATACTGATAATTGAAGCAATTCGTGCAAAATTATTCCCTAACCATTCCAAAATATCAAAAATGCACAACGTTAATATTCAAATTTTCACTTCTAACGGCACTCCCGAAGTGCAACCCGTCGTTTTTTTTTATCTGCGCAACATATTAATGATTATGAGTGAGATGTCAAAATGGTGAATGCCATTCCAAAAGGTTTAAGTTTTTTCACATTTTTTGGTGAAGTTGTGTATTATATCCAGCTTTAAAGTTATGATAAACAGTTTGTTTAGTCATAATAGTAATCGCCTTAGAGCGGTTTATTTTATAATTATGAACATAAAAAGATTACTACTTACGAATTTAAAAATATATTTCGTTTGAATCATGACTGACTAACACTGAACAGCATAAAAATAAAACATAAGCCCATTGAAGTAAAAAAGATTTCACCGAATTACGAAAATAATGCTCAAATCAAAATTGTTCATTAGACGGGTGTCTCGAGGTGGGAAACGACACAACTTTGCTTTCACCGGGTCCTCTTTCGTTAAGCACCGATGCTTCCCATCGATTCCTCGGTGGGTTCGTGAAAACCTTGGGAATAATAAGTTGAATATAGGCAACTCCTATCTGCAAATGCTATCAATTTTTACGGCGCCCCCGCCGACACGCGCAGTTAAAAAGAGTGAAATGAGTGTTTTATGATGTCAGCCTAACATTTTATGTGCAACTATTCGTATGGGAAAGATGGCTATACAAGTATGATATAAGATACGCGTGCGAATTACTTTTTTATTCAACAAGAAAGCCCTTTATCTCATTTGATAGATATTATGTAGTAAGTGACGTAAAAGCAGGTAGCAGCGCGCTTTACCCTGACCCATCTACAACCGAGGAAATTATCTTATCTATCTTGTCTGAGTACAGAGTTCTAATAATGGCTTTATTACTTTAACTAGCGGCTGCTCGCGGTTTCACCCACGTGGTTCCCGTTCCCGAGGGAATATCGGGACAAAAAGTATCCTATGTTTTAATCCACGTTAAAAACTATCTGTATGCCGAATTTCATCCAAATCCATCCATCCGCTGCAGCGTGAAGAAGCAACAAATATACAGACTTACATACACACAAACTTTCGCATTTATAATATTAGTGTGATAAAACATCTCTTATTAACATTTATCATCATTAATGTAAATAAGGCAGTAACTAGTTACTTCCTTATTTACATTTACTAGTGGTCGACCAGTGGTCGAAATTCGACCGTAATTTTATTAAGGCTGCACGGATTGTATCCTAAGCAATGAAAAATTAAAGAAGACAGAATGTGAGTTTGGATTGGCATTAACAGATTTCGGCCGCTGCTCTTTCATTTTTGAAATTTTTGAAAAGAGTATATGCGTGTGTGTCATGTCAAATACATATTATGCGTGTGTGTCAAATACATGGTAGTGTGTGTAATGTTTGTTTTATTGATTTAATTTATATTTTATGTATATTTCAAAAAAAATATTAACATTCTGTACTCCTTCTCTATATAAACTATACCTAAGTGTGCGAAATTTCATACTCCTCCGTCCGCGCAATTTTCGTAAAAAAGGGTACAAAGTTTTTGCTTCACGTATTAATATAAAGATTACTTTGGCAATAAGTAGATCTAAAATAAGCCCAACCTCCAACCAAACCCAGTGGGTACATTAATATGTACAGTCGGCGGCAGATCAATCTACCCAAATCTGTAAAATATCTCCAATGAATATTGATCCTTATAACCAAACAATAAAGTTCAAAATTGATTGTAGAAATTTGACAGTTTTGGGTAGGTTGATCTGCCGCCGTGTGTACCTCCCGTTGGGAATCTAATCTGGGTCTGAGGAGTGAGGACGGTAGTGGACTTGACTACAAAGGTGGGTAATTTAAGGAATAATAATATATTTTTTAAACTTAGCTCATTTCATTAAAAACTTGTTATTTAAAATTTAAAATCGATTAATAATTCAAAGTCATTCAATTAGTTTCAAAAGCTAGTCACTATGCCATCGGTTAGTAAGTCTACACAGGGCGGGATATATTGTAATTATGTATGAAAACACATTTAAAAAACGAGCGAGCCTTAAAGTAGTCGCTTAAGATGTGTAACATTTGACATCTCACCTTAGTGATAAGCAATTTTAACATTATATTCTGAAAAAAAAATGAGTCAGGTATTACGTAATTTTATAACTATAAAATAAATGCAGTAAATACTCATTAGAAGACATTTTGACATATCAAAATGACCTTTGATAGTCAAATGACCCAATGTGTCACATATAATAATAATAATATGTCATGTTTATAATATCGATTTTAAATTTACAAAATGGCGTGCGTTAGCGGGCTTCCCCGACTTCCTGTCATACTGTTACATCTACTTTCGTCACATTTCCGAGACTACCTCCTTGATCGAGTGGTTTGTACACCGGTTTTCATGGTGTCGCCATCTCTGAGGTCCCTTTAGAAAATTTAGAAATTATTGTTTTTCTAAATTGCCTCGGGTCTGGGTGTTTTGTATATATAGTATATGTATATGTATAATAAGTATGTATTTAAGTATTTTAAGTATGTTTATCCGTTGTCTAGTAACCATTTAACGAGTTTCATAGCGAAGCTTCTCTTGGGCTAGATAATTGGTGTGAGTGTAGGAAAGTTTATTTATTTCACGAAATTTATTTATTTCCTAAATCACTCCCACAAGTTGTATATACTTATAGAAGGCGAGCGGAAACATGTTACACATCAAAAATATAAAGCCACGAATCTATGTTCAGCAGTCTGTGGACCTCTGCAGGCTGAGGATGATGACGATGATGATGAATAATGTTTTAATGGTATTAAGAATGGACGCATTTTGTTATATTGCAATCGTTTCTAACGCAACATAAACGCTTATGTAACTTGAACAAAGTGATATATGAACGTGCATGAAGCATGACGTTAGCTTTACACAAGACACAAGACGTGATATCGCTTGCGTTCATCAATTTCCCAGTACTGATCTTCAAGTTACGGGAGCGCTCGCATTTGTCTGTGTCGTGAGCAAACATGAGCTCAATATTGTGTTTCAAATTTGCTGTTGCATAATACTTTTGCGGTGTTCGTAATTTATGGTGCGCTTTACGTTTTGACAACTGCAATATGCATTACTGCAGCTTGCAGCGTTGCAATGACGGAATACGTTTATCAAAGTAATTTTTACAAAGATGTGAAATACACAGGTTAGACCAAATATGAATTTGGTTTATTTATCATGCCAACAATGTACATATTAAAGTAGACAGGAAGTTAACATTCACCTATGTTTTGACCGGCATTCATAATGCCACGGTTTGTTATATACGTTTTTTATAAAGCTAGTCGTTAAATAAATTAAGAAAAGCTTAAAATGTTTATATAATTTTTAACGCAAATTTTGTTGCGAACAAATTACAAAAACACAAATGTTGAAAAAATTTCAACACTATTTACTTTTTACTTTGAATAATTTCGGCGGGCTGGTTAGAACCACGATAGCTCAATTGGGAGAGCACCTGACCCGGTATGTCAGAAGGGTGCGGGTTCAAATCCTGCTCGTGAAAATTTTTTCAACATTTGTGTTTAAGAAAAGCTTATTAAAAAAACTACCAAAACAATGAGACAGAAATGCCAGAACTCTCTGTGATACATAGATTAACTATTTAACAATCTTGAAATATACCTCGAGATCGCGTTCGGATTGGTAAATTTTGTGCGAGGCAATTACCGGTTGGTACTCCAACTTTAGATTAAGACTAACTATGAAGATTAAATAGATATAGAAAGCATCTATAGATTTGGTATACAATACATGTAATATTCCCATCTAAATATCTGCCACTTCGTTTTGTCCACAAGGGTGAGAGATAGAAGAAAAAGTCTTCTTCTTCTCCTTGCCCTGGTCCCATATTATTTGGGTTGGCGCAAAATGTCCGTTTCTTCCTCGTACATTTTTGCTTTGGACTTTGCAAAGTATTTACGGCCGGCCTGACACCAACCCTCCTTGGGAATTCTAATGGTGGTTTACCCGCCATCGCGCGGGTGACCCAGGGTGCTTTTCAATATGCACGGGGTATTAAACTCCCTTAGTCGCCTTTTACGACACCCATGGGAAGAGATGCGTTGGTGCTATTTTTTGCGTCCGAAACCACACGGACCCAGGAAGAAAAAGTATCAAAAATTAAAGAGATATCTAGATGAGATTCAAAATTCAAAATTCAAAACTCAAAATCATTTATTCAGTTTAGGCTACAAATAGCTCTTATGAACGTCATTTTATGCCATCGGTTCGTAAGTCTATCTACTCTGGGCGGGAGATCTTGTATTGAGAAGAACCGGCAAGAAACTCAGCTAGTGTCCAGCTTTTTTCTCCCTTACAGATACTTACTGCCTCGGACAGTGATATGGTACATTTAATGATACATTCGAAACTATAGCAGCTTACCATTGTTTGAGCATCATTTAACTTGAGGGAAGCAAATAGTAATTATAACTACACTTTAGTAGTGAACGAATTCCCAGGCTGCGAGCTTAGACCCAGCTTATTTGGCACAAACTTATTTACCCTAATGTGGTATACATGAAGTTCAATCTCCCTTTCAAGTTTCATATAACAAATACAAAATGGTATAAGCAGAAGTATATACCTACACCGTGAATTTTCTATTAATGATTCTGCCTTATTATGTGATAGCTGCCTACTTATATTTAATGAAAATAGAAATAGAAAAAATCTTTATTTGGTATAATATATCTTTATTTCTTATGTACCTACGTTTTTATGATCCTATACGTACGCCTGGCTTAATACTTACCTTATATTTGACGACTTCCTTGGTCGAGTGGTTTGTACACCGGTTTTCATGGTGTCGCCATCTCTGAGGTCCCGGGTTCGATCCCGGTCGGATCAATTTAGAAATTATTGTTTTTCTAAATTGTCTCGGGTCTGGGTGTTTTCTATGTATAATAAGTATGTATTTAAGTATTTTAAGTATGTTTATCCGTTGTCTAGTAACCATTTAACGAGTTTCATAACGAAGCTTCTCTTGGGCTAGATAATTGGTGTGAGTGTAGGAAAGTTTATTAGTTTAGTTTATTTATTATTTTAAGTTATAGTAAACACTACACATTATAGTGACTAGTTTAGGAAAAAATATATATACTGGACCAAAATCTTTATTTATTATAATTATCAACCATAACTGTCTCACTCCTGGGCCTTCCCACACTTTTTCCACGCCATCCTGTGCCCTAAAATCTTTAAAAAAATATTGTGCCATACATTTTGGGTGTGAATGTATTATTGTAATGTATCGACCATCGAATTTTTTCAAAAGATTTCTGAGGTAGCTTGTACGAGTACAAATAGTTGTTTCCTATTAATGAGTACTAGAGACAAAAATTGTAGTGCCTTACAAATAAACAAACAATAAGCTCGGAATAGTTCTTCCGTGTTTTGTTCCCGTC
Source organism: Eudonia lacustrata (assembly GCA_947562085.1). Classification (NCBI taxonomy): domain Eukaryota; kingdom Metazoa; phylum Arthropoda; class Insecta; order Lepidoptera; family Crambidae; genus Eudonia; species Eudonia lacustrata. Next base: position 997,471 of record OX387316.1, read on the forward strand.
ATGCATCATTTCAAATTAGAGTAAAAGAGACAAAACATGGAATAACTGTTCGAAGCTTTTTATTTGTTTATTATTCGCTAAATGTAAAGTTAAATCCTTTTCTAATAAGACAAATAAACATTATCCTATTACAAAACTGTTTGAATAAAAATAAGTATAGCTCTAAAAGTTGTTAAACAAACACCTCCGTCCTATAAGGGATGGTGTTGTTTGCAGAGGACGGAGGGCGACATGAAGTCATGCCCACCGGAACGAGGGTCCCGAGTTAATTGGCAAAGTGAATTAAGCTGATCATAATCTGAAGCACATTCGTGAACTTAACTGATTTAAACTTTATAATTATGTCTGGTAAGTAGGCGATAACAATGATTGCTCATTAAATACTATAAGCTGGTTGTGCTTTTAGTGAAAACGTAATGGGTCCTTAAACATTTATTTATGGCGAAGTGAACCAAAAAAAGGAAATAAATAATATTTAAAAAAAACTTGTTTCTTTTATACATAACCTACATAATGGACTTCTTGGCGGGAAAGTGAAGCGTCATGTCTGCGGTTTTGTTTTATTTTCTAAAATTTGTGTTATTTCGAATATTAATTAACCGTTAAGTGTTCGTAAGTGCACATGAGTATTGGCAAATGAAACAAAACAGTGCAACTTCACTTTTCAAATTCTCTCAAGAAGTCTGCCTGAGGACTTAGTAAAGCCCCACATCTTTACTGAGATACTCGAGGGGTTGGGGGGTATATCATGTCTCACTTCTCATTTCTATTATCATTCATTATCATTAAGCACTTACTGGAAGGAATTGTATATTAATGTATTACTGTAAGAAAAATTACTTTGACAATGGCTAAATGTGCTAATCGCACGAAGCCATCAACAAAAGGGGAAAAAAAACCTACCTAAAAAGAAATTGCACTTGATTTTTTTAAACCTTTTTAATGTCAGTAAAATCCACGATTAAACAAGGGTGGTGTGGTGGTAGTGATGCTGGTGGTCACAGGTAAAGGTTGACTAAAAACTGATACTCTATCTTTCCGTCAATATATTAAAAACAGGACTATTGAAAATTCACTGTGACTAAAGCTTACGACAGTTTAGTCACAAAATTAACAACTCCCTAACAAGTAGGTAACTAGTTTAAATAACGAGATATTTAAATAAAGTTACTTTTATAATGTGTCAACCATGCCAAGTTTCCAGACTAGAAAAACATCTTTAATTAACAAAGAATTTGATGGGGTTTAACGCCAACTACTCAGTAACCAGTAACCCAGCCAGCCCGGAGAACGGAAGCACTTAGGAGCGTGAGATGAAACTTTTTTGGTCACCCATCCGATGACAGGCCTTTGCGAAATTTGCTTAACGTTAGCTATCGCAGACCGGACTCGTTAACTACTGCACTATTTAGCTCCTCTAAGAATCTGACAGGGTTTAACACTAACTACTCAGTAATAAGCCAGCCCGTGACCACAGCCACGTCACAGCCAATGCAAATCATTGCAATGCAATTCATCAATGCAATTTATCTTATGCTGAGACATGATACCCTTCACACTTTTTCTTTTCTTTTTATTTATCTTTTAGTTTATCAATTTTTTTTCTTTTGTGTGTGTACTCGTACTCATCATCATCATCTCAGCCAAAAGACGTCCACTGCTGGACAAAGGCCTCCCCCAAATAATCATGGAGGGTATTTGCCGTAATCGCCACGCTTGGCAGGCGGGTTGGCGATCGCAGTAGGTTGAGGGTAACCTCAGAGAGATGCTGCTGCCCATCCTCTGGAATGGTCCCTTAGTCGGCTTTTACGACACCCACGGGAAGAGATGGGGTGGTGCAATTCTTTATCCCCGGCACCACACAGTACTCGTACTGTCTGCCTTATTTTTTATTTATTTTTTGTATGGTGTGTTGTTAATAAATATTTTTTTTCTTCTTCAAATCGGTTCAGACGTCGGTCGGGTATGAAAAGGGCTAAAAAAAGGTATAAGGTATACACCCCTTATAGCGTTTTTAGGGTTCCGTGCCCTAAGGGTAAAACGGGACTTTACTAAGACTATTACTAAGACTCCGCTGTCCGTCCGTCTGTCTGTCTGCACCAGGTTGTATCTCATGAACCGTGATAGTTAGACAGTTGAAATTTTCACAGATAATGTATTTCTGTTGCCGCTATAACAATAAATACTAAAAAACAGAATAAAATAAATATTCAAGGGGACTCCCATACAACAAACGTGATCTTTTTGCTCGTTTTTGCTCGTTTTTGCTCGATATTGATAACGGCAACAGGTAGATGTTTAAAATATTCACAGAATATTGAGTTATATTATTCACTTTAAAAATAAATAATTAATCAAAATAAAATGAATATTTAAGTGGGGCTCCCATATAACAGACATGATTTTTTTTGCCGTTTTTATAGATAATGGTAAGGAACTGTTCGTGTGCGAGTCTGATTTGCACTTGGGTGGTTTTTTGATTTGAGCTTCAGTACCCAACAAAGTGGCAATACTGCCAGCCCGCGAGCACTAAACAGACGGAGGGGAAACAGACGAACAGATAGGAAGGTGGCTAAGTGCTTCCGGACTCGAACCTGAAACGCTTATTTATAGAGTGCTTTTAAGCCACTTCGACCGCAGGAAGCGCGTCTGAGGAAGGTACCGCGCAAGGGAAATGGAAGCGTTGCCTATAAACAACGCTTTCTGTGCTAGTGTGTGTACGGAATATTTATGACAATTTCAACGAATGCTTAACAAGAATTCATTTGCACATTGTAGAATCGCGAGTTAAGATCACAAAAATAATAAGAATAAGAATAAATTTATTTGCTGTGTAAAACTTAAGACTAAATACATAAAACTTATAAAATAACATTTGCCTACTGGCTTATCTTATATTGTAAAGTTTTAAAATTAAGGTTCATCATCATCATCATCATCAGCCTACACACGTCCACTGCTGGACATAGGCCTCTCCAAGTGCACGCCACCGAGCACGATCCGCGGCTACTCTCACCCAGCTCTTGCCAGCCACCTTGCGAAGATAGTCGTTCCACCTAGTCTGAAAAATAAGGTTAGTGCAAAATAACTGAAGTGATACCTAAACTAAGTAAACTAGTTTACCCGTATCTCAGGCATCTAATCGGTGAGTGAGTTGGCGCTTGCTTACATAACATTTTATTAAATAGCAATAAATTATATTATTTTTAATAACGTTTTGCTTATACAACATGTTGCTGCCATTGTATGCAAACATAAGTGATAACTAATAATAGATTCAAATCCTGCTCGTGGGTTTTTTTTTAACATTTATGTTTTTGTAATTTGTTCGCAACAAAATTTGCGTCAAAAATATATTAACAATACAAAAACATTTTATAAATAGCTTGCCTACTTCTTAACTGATCTTTAGTATTTGTAAAAATATTATGATCGGATGTTAATGACGGTAGTTGTTGACATTGAATGGGCGCCTTTGGCTTCCAAAGTAAAAAGTAAATAGTGTTGAATAATTTCGGCGGGCTGGTTAGAACCACGATAGTTCAATTGGGAGAGCACCTGACCCGGTATGTCAGAAGGGTGCAGGTTCAAATCCTGCTCGTGGAAAATTTTTTTCAACAATTCTGTTTTTGTTATTTGTTCGCAACAAAATTTGCATTAAAAATTATATTAACAAAACAAAAACATTTTTATAATAGATGTTCCAATAACCACCTTTATAGATGTTACAATAACCACCTTTTTGGTTTAGTGGTTAAGAACACCATTTTGAGACCCTGCCTGGATTCGATTCACAGCGGGGTACAGTCAGCGGCAGATCAACCTACCCAAATCTGTCAAATTTCTCCAATGAATATTGATCCTTATAACTAAAATATAAAGTTCAAAATTGATTGTAGAAATTTGACAGTTTTGGGTAGGTTGATCTGCCGCCGTGTGTACATGTGTGTGCTCCCGGTTTGGTGGTGGTAGCGCTTGTTTGTCCTGTCTGCCAGTCTAGTTACCACCGTCTTATTTAATGTCGCCATAACATCAATGCTCGTGGCATTGCATTGTTGTGTTCCGGCAGATAGAGATAAGATAGCCAGTGCGTCAGTAGTTGAGGATTCCGGGTGAAGTGCGCTTCCACCTTCGGCCTTATCATCATTTAACATCAGGTGAGATGAAATCCAAGTGCTCACCCATCACACTAATCCTACTAATATTATAAATGCGAAAATTTGTGTGTATGTCTGTATATTTGTTCCTTCTTCACGCTGCAACGGATGGATGGATTTGGATGAAATTCGGCATACAGATAGTTTATAACCTGGATTAACATATGGGATAATTTTTATCCTGTTATTCCCACGGGAATCACACTATAAATATACTAAAAACGACAATTTAATTTTCCAATACAAAATGACTTGTTTTACATGAAAACCAAAGAGAATTTAATCACTTGATGGAAACTGTCAATGCGGTACAAAGTTTTTTTTTTTTTTGGAGTGAGACTGCTGATTGCCGAGGGGCATTTTCAGCTTCACCGGGCTTGTTTTAGGGGCGGCGAGGTACGTAAAGGGTACCTCAAGCCGTGTTGAAACGAATCACCTTCGGAGGATTTCTAGAGGGTACGGCATCGCACACTTAAAAGTGCGCGTCCCCGTGCCCTCCCAGAGTCTCCGAAGGGTTCGGATCAGATCGGGGAGCGGAACCACCCGAGGGCGCCTCTAAAGGCACGGACCTCGGCTCGGGTAGACCGGGCCGTGGAGGAGGAGAGGAGCGCCCAGGCACATGACTGTGCCTGGCGTAGAGCGCGTGTGAACCGGTTCTTCGTACCCTTGTTCTACGAGTACGGTGTCTTGGGCCTAAATTAGTGTGCATGTTTAGTGTATTCATGGTACAAAGTACGCCGGGCCCACTAGTAGGAATAAAACAAAAACACGTACGAAAAAACATTAACAAAAATATAGACCCGAGTCCAAATGGTTTCATTAACTACTTAGACAAACATTACAAGTTCCACCTACCTACCTTAGACAAAACTTTTAGATTACAGTTGATATGCCTAGTTACTTGTATTACTTACACTTTAGGAGTTGGAAAAGTTCTATAAATCCTTAATCACTGTTCAGCTTTTTCATTAAGGCTGTTGACATTTTATTACTGAAGTTATAGCTTCTTAGAAATTCGGTGTATCACAGATTTAACAAGTAAGAACAAGTATTTAACCAATATAAAAAGTAGCCCATAAAATTCTTAGATTCTATTTTTATTTTTCACCTGAAAACTGATTGTGAGGGACGATAAAAGTAAAGATATACCTAATCGCACATTACCCGGAATTCTCAACTACTGAGAAAATGGCTATCTGTTGGAATACAATAATGCTACTAACATTGTTGAAATAACTCAAATTTGACTATGGTATTATATAGCCATTTTTATATTCCCTTCAAGTGACACTTACAGTTACATTGACTGGGACCACCATCGGTTTGGCAATCACCAGTAGTTACATGACTTAGAACTAGCCCTAACTTCAACTTATCCGACCAAAAGATTGGTGCGCCGTCCGTAAGTGACAAGTGTCATATGTTTTATTTGAAATGTCGTCATCCATATTTATTTGATGCTGCGCGGCCATACTAACTTTGTATGGGGAATTTAAGGTGCTTAATAAAAAATAATTATTTAAATAACCACTTGATGAATCGAAAATGTAGTCAAGCAATTTGTAGTTTATCCATTGATGATTGTTTAGACAAAATCAGAGGTACAATAATTTAGATAAACGATAAGAAATCTACTAAACGCCGCTACTCGTTTTCATGATTTTTGCCCAACTTTAAATGATATTGTAGAAAAAACTATAGCGTGTTATGAATTTATGGTTCTGACAAATTGTAAACACGTTCCCTATGATACTAAATATATATTTTGTTCATTTAATACGAAAGTATTTTCAATTATATTTACTTAACCGTAACTGCATTTTTGGCATTTTTTGGTCGGCGCACCCATAGCTTTTGATTGGATTGGACCGCCTCTGTGGTTTAGTGGTTAAGACCACAGGGCTCAGACGAAGGGGTCCCGAGTTCGGTTCCCAGCGCACATGTATGTGTCCTCGGTTTGGTTGGTGGTAGGGCTTGTAAGCTGCCACCATCTTATCTTAATATGTTGCTATAACAATGTTAATATTATTGTTGTGTTCCAGCAGCTTGAGATAAGGTAACCAGTGCCTAAGTGGTTGAGGAATCCGGGAGAAATACGCTACCACCTTTGGCTATGTCATCACTTAACTTTAGGTATAATTAAGGACAAGTGTTTACCCAAGTGCTTACGTAAGTAATAAATATAAAAAAAAACCTCTGAGTCAAAGACCGCTGATCAGGTTATCTTAAAACAAAATCCCTATAACAAATACACTAACCTCGCTCGGGTGACTCGCGGTTTGTTTTTGCTGAATAACCGGCGCGGGCGGTGGACAAATCATTTCACTTCTCATGTTTGGTTTGACGGGAAAAAATATGATGGCAGCGTTTTATTAAGAAGGTGCATTTCTTATTACACTTCGTCTGTTTTTTTTTGTTTATCGTAGATACTCTTAGGCAATACAATAATCATAGTTCTGATCCATCATTTGTGTTAATCTGGTGTTCGTAGGCACACGTGTGCCACACAAACACAAATCATAAAAACAAGGACAGTCCTTACCTTTAGAATAACTGTACAAGTAAAAAAAGATGTTCAGACCGGTATGCGTAACAGTCCCAAAATAGTTAGGAATCAATAAAAATTCATCTAAAAGAAGCATAGGTACATCCGTAAGTGAATATGAAAAGTTCTAAACTAGATTATAAAACATTTTATAAAACATAAATTTATATCACTAGAAAGAAAACTCTTCTACTAGGTTATGAATATGATGCAAACGATATAATTATAATAAGGATACTTGATACTTTTGTAAGAACCTATCATTTAATGTATAAACATTATGGAATTCACTAAAGTATTATTGTGAGTATTTAATAAAAAAAACAATGTTATTCAAATGTCAGTTCGAAATTTTTTTACGAAATTCACCTAAAGCGCGTGTGTATCAGAACGTGAACGCTCCAGTGGCTGTGTGAAATTCTATTATGTTTTATATTTCTATTGGAAATTGATAAACATTGTCGGATGTGGTTTTTCCACATTTTTATTTCTTATGCGGATTGTTCTGTGCGAATTGTGTTTATGTGACAGTGAAAAAAATACCATTGAAAATGCTTGTACTGTAAACAGACCGGTTTTATGGTTTACTTTTAAATGAAGTCTGTGTAATACTTCCTGTTTACTATAAACTGATTGGAGCTCGATGGCGCAGTGGTTAAAGCGCCCGGTCTGCGAGTGGTGAGGTTAAGCAACTTTCGCAAAGGCCGGTCATCGGATGGCTGACCAAATATTTATCATCTCGAGCTCCTCCGTGCTTCGGAAGGCACTTAAAGCCGTTGGTCCTGGCTGCATTATGGCCCGTTCTCTTTAACCTTCATAGGGAAGGCTCGTGCCCCAGCAATGGGGACATAAAATGAGCTGATGATGATAAACTGTTTTGCAAAATTGAATTTCATATTGAACTTAGCGCTATAAGTAAAATAAAAAGTTTTTGTTTAAAATAAGCTTACCTTACATTCCAAATAGTCGTTCTTTTGCTATAGACCCGTCATAGAACTTGAAAAATGCACATTATATACATTTTTAGCTTAACTCTAAAATAACCAATGGCGCGGGGAGGGTTTTTTGATTGAGTAGTGGTTGTTTTTATTTATTTTTATTTTATTATTATTATTACTAGTGGTTGCTCAGTGGTCGAAATTCAACCGTCATATTTTATTAAGGCTGCACGAATTGTATCCTAAGAAATGAAAAATTAAAAAGATAGAATGTGAGTTTGGATAGGTTTGGATTGGCATTGACAGATTTCGGCCATTCCTCTTCCATTTTTAAAATTTTATTAATCTATTCTCAAAAGAGTAAATGCGTGTGTGTCAAATACATGGTAGTGTGGGTAAAGTTTGTTTTATTGATTTAATGTATTTTATGCCTAATTTAAAAAAAAATAACATTCGCATAACCTTCTCTATATAAACTTTAAGTGTGCGAAGTTTCATATTCCTCCGTCCGCGCAATTTTCGTAAAAAGGGGTACAAAATGTTTGCTTCACGTATAGATTATATAGATATTAGATATAGATTAAGTACGAAATATTTTCTCTACCAACATTTACGGAAAATAAAATTTACAATACATTAATACCAACGTGCGCCAACTATCGTAAAAGTTTCATACTCTGATGATAAGCGAAGTGGCTTTCACCACTAGGTAAGTCAATTGGTGGTAAAGTTATTTTTTCATACTATGTAAATAGCAACTTTAAATAAAGAAATTTAATATAACTTCAAAATTTTATTGGAATTTGATGGCGCGATCTTACAAACTCAGCATTGGGAAAGCCCAATGCCAATATCGGCTCACTGTTTGTTTTACTTGCTTGAGTCAAACTCGTCCATGTATCCATTCTGTATGTATTATAGTTATGTATTGTGCAGGTCAATAAGTGTTACTTTATCCTTTATCACTACACACAAAAATATCCGTAGCTTTTCCTCCTCTGTGGATTTGGAGGGCACTTTTAGGCGTTGTTCCCTACTGGGAACGTTACTACGACTGGAACAACAACTGCCATCATCATCATCATGATCATGAGCTGATCTCCCACGTGAAATTGCTCGTGTGTCGAGGCTTGACCCAAATACGAGATGATTATGGGCTGATGATGAGGAGTTAAGCACATTTACAAGTTGTACATTAATACGTAAAACTTTGTTGTAGCTCCATCTATTTTGGTGTGCTATTCGTGGAATTTCATTTGGCCTGGTACAAACGTAGGGGTTTTCTCATTGTCCAAGGATATAGCAGAACACAGGTCTTCATCGGCCACATTCCTTATCATGCGGACAAGGGCATGTTCACATCGAAAACATCGCGCCCGCGATAACATTCTAAGCACATTGCAACAATACATGTTAATTCGGCGAGTAACGCTTCAATTTTCCGGCGATTTATTCGTGAACAAAAGCGCCCTCCGGCGGGGACATTACGCGTTATCAACCGTTATTTATCGGCGACGGAGCCGAGCTAACCTCGTTAACACGATTTACCTGTCCCACTATAACTCACCCGGTTTTACTTAACGACCAAGCCGCGAATTAATGTTTCGACCGCTTCCCCGCTAAAAACAAGCGCCACTGTTGATAATTGTGAATTACGCGGGAGATTAGCGGTCGCGAGTTATACGTCTTGCTGTTTCGGGTATGGTTAATTGCTTTAAATGTTCCCGGGCTCAACTCTTTGTCTGGTTACGAATAACTGAATGGAATTTTACGTACTAGAATGTCCTTTACTTCTTAAGGCAGGACTATGAATAGGCAATTCACGCATATTTGTAATATTTTCTACCAAAGAAACCAAGCAAAATAAAATACTGTTATGGAAAAGGCTGAGATTGTCAATAATTGTTACAGACGGTGTTGTCTCCGCCCACATCAAATAATACAAGGTCGTGTACACTATTAATAACAAAGAGGTTATCCAACTCTACGCTACCTTTAATCTCGGTCAAATACAGTACTCCTGCGGGCATACGAGATCGGATTACACCCTGCGCGAGCGGCTGGGGCAGTGATCTTCTATTAACAGCCTACTGCCGCCCACTGCTAAACGTAAGTCTGCCTTAATGAACGCGAATTATCCCTGTATTGAGCAGTCCACAACAATTCACTGTCTGTCATCTTATCAAGTTGTCTATGTGTTTGTTAATGGCCTTATAAATACTATCCAAAAGACAGATATAAATATACACAATAACTAGAAAATGGCGCCCGTTTACCTAACGCACTGGAATAAAACAAGAACGGGCCAACCGATTGTACAAATTTATGTTTGCGTGAAAGAGTATACACTCATTTACGAGTGGGGACCCTGATTAACGTTCGCAATTCATTCCAAATTAAAACGGCAACATAATTTAAATAGCTATGTGCAAACAACCGGCGCTCATTGGCCGGGTGACTCCAATTTTCGCCAATGAGAGCCGAGTGTTTAAACATGAAACGGGTTTTGCATTGTCAACATTATTGTCCTTGGCGTAATGAAACAAATTATTAATTATAGTTTTGTAGCGCTAGCAAGATAGTTTGGTGTGAATATATTTGAGGTTACGTTGAGCATTGGGCATGGATTTTCTTTATTTTAGTACCTACCATGAAAATAATTAATATAACATTTTGTTGAATAAATAATTACTACTGATCGAAATTGTACCGTTTCTAAATAACTTAAACACATATTAAACATAAACTGTATCTCTTGGGACTTCTTCTAATTAACTTTAACTATACCAAATCTCCAATAGCCCGTGCGCGCAATGTGCTTAAAAATCGATACGAAGTTACATCTTAACGTATTAATATTATTTAGACTTTCGTATAATTTTTGTTTTTATACCGAAATATTTATGTATTCTAAGTTCAAGGGGCACTCTTGTCTTTTTGTTATTCATGTCGTTACATTAATAAATATTTAGAGAGCAGTCGTACTGAAAGTTAGAAGAGTCCTGAAGAAGTTGATTCAATTTTGTTTTGGAGACGTTGAACAAAGTTCGTACTACTGTTTACGCGACTCTCTCGTAGTCATTAAAATTTAAGACCAGAATTTACTATGTACCTTTAATACTACTATCTTTTATATTTATAATTTTCAATTTATAAGCACTTTTTATTATTATTATGAAATTAGAAAAAAAGTACTTTTAGCATTATAATAGGGGTAAGTTGACAACGACAATAATTCATTCCAAAAAATTAAACGTGTAATCACGTAACAGTAAAGTTCTTCAAAACTTTATATTTTTTTATATACCATACATTAATCTGTGATGACCGCTATTCATTAGGTGGGTCTTATGCTCTTCTTTCAGCTCTGTATCGTAAAGAATGAAATAACTATTGGATGCCTATGAATTTCAGAACCGGGTTTACGCGTAACGTAGCTCAATCTGTGTAGAGACTTCGGATGTTTGTTAAGGTCGACACACCTGTTCTTCGTGAGTCTTCATCACGCCATTAGCGAAGTGAGTGATTAGGAAGCGAGTTCGACAGTATATGTGACCGTCTCAAAATAGGCCTCTATGATATTCTGACGCATGCTTGCACTTGTTCTGTTTGGCCAAGCGCAAGATATACAATAAAAATATCATTAACGTTTCAATTAGAATTTAATGAATATTATGATAAAGAGCGAACCTACGGAACCGACCACTATTAAGTGAGCAACCTCCTTCTAAAACTAAAACATTGTAATAGCATCCTTAGTAAAAACTTCGCATCTCAAAGCCTGCAACGCTTTATCTTGCTCCAGCGAAGTGCCTCACACTGGAAGCTTATGAGGCGACGAAACGATATATATCTCAAGACACACGTACGCGCACTTTCAGCGAGAGAGTTAATTTAAATGCACACAGTGCAATACTGGGGTATTTCAGTGCCCCATTGCGAAAGCTTTTAGTATAATTTTGTTAATTAAAGTTAGCTGTTCCGGTAAATTTGTTGAAATTTCTGAACTTGTGCGAATCCTCTATCTCGGTGTACAAGCCGTATTTTGTAACCGTATCTTTATCGACAGTTACCAAGACATCCTAAAATATATGAACTACAAGAGCTAACTACATCATTATTGAAAATTTGAAATACAAAAAAAACAAACCAGTTACGACGATAATGCTGAGTTGGGGTCGTTTTAGGACAATTTTTTTGACTAGTGTGTTCTTCTTGTATTTGTATGTTTGTAAAATGTGTTGTCCTAAATTAATGTTTTTTCTTTCTCTCCTTCAAAAAAGAGAAATTTCTCTAACTTTCAATTTTAGAACAAAGAGAAGCCTTATATCAAATAACATTTCCGCGTGGCTCCTTAACCGTGCTCTCCCTCTGTAAGCTGGAAGTACCCTACTTGACTTGCGCTTAATTTGCTCACCTTGGAGGTATTCAACTTTACATGCTAACCAAAATATCAGGCTACTATCCTTTTGCCTTTGAGGTATGGTGTACCCCAAGGATCGCTACTATCGCTACGCTTTTGTATTTGGTTAAACCGATACTTAAATAGCTACTTAGTGGTATTTTAGAACGATGGTATTTGTAAATTATATTAAAGCTGTGGAGTTTCTTGCGTCCATTCCTCTCCACAACTAAAAAATAGACGTCCTGAATGGGTAGTAGGTAAAAAAATGTTTGGACGATTCAAAAGCACTTTTCTAAAGTTTAGTCGAATAAAAATATTTGACTTTGACTTTGAAATGTATTAAGTGTTATGGTGAACTACCATCAGCTTTGTGAACTAGTATCAATTTATTTTTTACTCTTTTATGTCTCATCATAATGTACAATTTAAAATATAATATGATGCCCTAAAAAGTTGCCCATCACCATCAGCTTCAGTGACCAAGCTGCCTGTGGTCAGTGCTCTAAACCCTTTCTTTCTTCACCCTTTCTCATTTATTCAGAAGCCTATCACAAGCATGTTACTGTATGACTAGTCTTTTTTTTAAAATTAGATTACACATTACAATATAAAAGCATACACAATATCTGTAGAAAAAATTTTTGCTATTGTTCCATTATGGATTTTTTTTCATAATCTAGAAGTATGTTATCAAGCTACTATTATTACAAGTCTTACCCCCTTACAAATAAACACTATTTAAGCATTTATTTAGTTAATCATTGTTTTGTCTCTTTTTCTCAAATTGAGAACGACGCTTGTGTGACGTTGACAAAACAATGATTAACTAAGTAAATGCTTAAATAGTGTTTATTTGTAAGGGGGTTAGTGATCAAGAAGACTCTAAAAATTTATTGATACAGTTAGCGACATATTTTTTTTTTATTTCTATATGTACACCAACAGATTACAATCAATTCATGAGTACAGTAACATATTTGGTTATAATTCAGATCTTGAAGAGTGTAGTAAAACAACGATTACAAGATTGTAGTATACTACATATAAGCAGTGTCGCAGCCAGCACTGATCGGATTATACACTAATGGACAGAAAGTAAATGCTCAACATTCGTTTAGAGGAGATAAGTAAGCAAAAAGCGTCCGCGCTTAATGCTCGCTGAGCCCACCAATAAAAGTTTACATACTTTTAATAGCTTTTAACTTTCCATAATCCGCTGGAAGTCTGTCCCCGGAATTTCAACAGTAAACCAGATTTGGGCGGTAAATGCTCAAGACGTGAGCTCGTACTTTAAATATTTTAAATTTTCGCAAGCAAAAGTTTGCTTTCGGCGGCGGCGAATGGTTCGCGGGCTGAATAATTTAACAGTTGCAAGGCGCCGTGGAAGTTTCGCATATGTGCCGGTAATTACTGGGAATAATACGCCGGCGCCGATCCCGGCAACTCCCTGAGAGGAATCGTTGACGGCGCAATTACGTTTGACGGTTAGCGGCGACAATTCTCATTGTTATTTACGATTAGAAAATCACCACTTTGTTGCGGGTAATACAAAGTAGTTATTATGTAAGATTTTTAACTATATTACAAGTACGAGTAATTATTACATAAATTTTTGGTATAAAAAAAATCCATGATAAATTTAGTATTCATAATTATAGGTATCATCATCATCATCATCAGCTCATTTTGTGTCCCCACTGCTGGGGCACAAGCCTTCCCAGCAAAGCAAAGGGTTCGAAACGTCAAGATATAATAATATGTATATACTAAAATAAATCATAATTCCTATTGAAATAACATTAAACTAGTTAAATTTGCCTGACAGTATTGAGCTGCAGTCTAAAAATGTCACGGCAGTGTTTTAAATACGGCAAAAACTAGCTGAGCTGAATCTAACTACCACTCAATTGTTTGATTAAAACAATAAATAACTTCATCGATATCACTAGTAATCTACTAGTAACTAGTAATCTAATAGTATTGACCACTATGCTACAGGGTAAGCTGCCGTAAGCACTGCATTTTTCCACTACTTTTTGATTTTTTGACTGCTTTTTAGCGGCAGAGTGCCATCTATCCAACGGTTATTGCAACCGATGGCTATGCAGATTCATCTTTACAGATGAAATACCACAGATTGGATAACACAACGCTATAGTGAATTTTACTTTTTATGTTTAAGTGCTAATTGCTGCACTGAAGCTGAATTAAATATTTATAAAATACAGTGAAAAATTAATTGCCTACCTGACCCAGCCAGGAACCGAACCTGGGTCTTCCGCAATCCGGGCGGCAGCACTGACTATTATGCTACCGGGAAGGCTGACGTAAGCACTGAATTTTTCCACTGCTTTTTAGCGGCAGAGTGCCATCTACCTAACGGTTGTTGCAACCGATGGCTATGCAGTTTCATCTTTACAGATATAATACCAAAAATTTAATTTTGTCACTGTATTTAATAAATATTTAATTTAGCTTCAGTGCAGCAATTAGCACTTGAAAATAAAAAGTAAAATTTACCAACAAATTGATTATTATATTCCATATTTCCCTAACTAAAGCTACTTGAGGCCAATCATTTCGGAAGAAGTCAAACTCGTAGTTTAAGCAGCTGAAAAGTAGATATTAATTTATTTATAACACATCAGCATTATAAACACCACATTAACAGCGTATGGTCTGGCTAGCCACCACTATCTTATCTAAATATGTCGCCTTAATAACAATGTTTGTAGCACTGTTGTGTTCCGGCAGCTAGAGATAAGATAGCCAGTGCCTCACTAGTTGTGGATTCCGGGTGAAGTCGCTTCCACCTTCGAACTTATCATCACTTAACATCAGGTGAGATGAAACCCAAGTGCTTTCCCGTAAGATATAAAAAATAGTATAATTAAGAATAAGAATAAGAATAAGAAATTATTTATTGACGATCACACAGACATAACAGAAAAAAAAGACAATGAATAAGGAAACATTTAAAAAAATAATAAAACTAATAATAATATTAACTAAAGCAACAACAAGAAAGGATGAATGTGTGTGAAGGCCAACTAGGATACTGCCTTAGCTTGTGCCGTTGCGGTGCTGAGAAACAAACACCACCACAACGACGCTGGTATTCTGACAGGGCCTATAGTGTGTGAGTGTGACTGTAGTGTTGTGTTTACAGAATGATAACCTAGTGCTAATGGCAATTGCAGCTGATTTCAACTGAAAGGCTATATTTTCAGTCAATACAAGTTGACAATGCCAACCATCTTCAGCCACAACCTCAAACCTGCACCTGTGTCGGTAACAAAGCTCTCAGCGAGTGCGGTGCGGTGCCGGGGATTCCCGCCTTTAAATCCGGCTTTGGAGCATTCGAGAAGCCATGTCGTGTCGCCGCGACGCGCAAACGAGCTGTAAGGACATTTCTTGATAGTCTTTTGTCGTGTTGTCAAAAAACTCACAAACGTGCCCCAGGCTTGTAATGCAACTTTGTGATTTGAATGATTATAAATCTTTTAAAATCGGCTCTGCGGTACAGTTGTCTATTCACAAACCCAGAGATGCCGGGTTCGTGTTCCAACAGCGGAGGGTTCATAATTGTGCTCGGTATGGATGGTGATAAAACAAGCTGTAAGGACATTTCTTGATATCCCTTCGGCGTGTTGTCAAAAACATGCCTCAGGAAAACGCTTGTAATGCAACTTTATAGTTTAAATGCTTATAATACAGCTCAGTGGAAAGGCAAAACTGCTGAAGTGCCTAAAATCTATTCCTTTTTCGCGCTGAAGTAGTTTCACTTATCTACGGCAACGATAAAAAATCTTTAGATATAACAAAAACAAATCGATCTGTGGTATAGTGGTTAATTTACCGATTTTAAATCTACAGCTCCCAGGTTCGATTTTCTGCGGGGATTTATATTGTGTGTATATCCGCACTTGATTTATTAACACCCTAAACCACAAAGACTTACACTTGAGCAGCTGAGATTCTTCTAAAATAAAATCTTTAGATTTCCTAGTGACAGGAAAGGTTCTGCTTAGTTTTGGACTACCTATGTAATGTTATAAGTAAATAAGTAAAGTAAATAGCTTATAACTGACCCACTGCTGGGCAAAGCCATCACTGAAATCAAGTCATCGCTACAATTGATGGGTAATGGCTTAATCACCACGCTACCTAAATGCGGGTTGGTGATCACAAACCCGGGCTATGCATCGAAATATCCGAATCATACTTTGCCCGACCTGGGAATTGAACCCGGGACCGAATCAGGCCGAGCGTTTTGCCACTCGGCAACCGAGGCGTCTAATATAATGTATAATTTTTAATCTAGATGCTTAATATATTTATGGTTTAATATAAAAAAAAAATCTAGATTTAATAGTTAATTTCTAAATAGTATTTATTGGCCATGGCCGTGTTATTGATTAAATAAATACCTATATTTGATAAATGAGTTGCGGATTTCATCCATTGATTTACACATTAAAAGCTTGTGAGTATTAAACCGTAACTGCAAAGTGTAAAACCGTCCAGCTATAATTACAGATAAGTTCACTAAAGCAGAAGGGTGAAACCTGGTGTTGGGTTGCTAAAAGCATTCCATTGACTTTGCTAAGTTTGAGAGTAGACAACGAGTACCTACGTTGGGAAGTAAATAAATAGAAATAGAGTTATGCCAATTTATATTAAATTAAAAAACAAACTTTAGACGTGTTTGTAACCACGTGTTTGTATGTGAATAGCTGATCTATTTTTATACATATTTCTACTTAGATATTTACAGAGGCATCTCGTGTCTGAGCAATTTTTAATGGTGGACGTGTAACGTTAAATGTGAAAGTTTAGTTGACTAGTGAAATTCACGTAAGCCCTCAAAATATGCGGTTCTATAACAGTTTATTAAAAGTTAGTAAAGGAAGTTATAAACGTCTTTATTAAACCTTATATTGTAACGCGTTACTCGATACACTAATTATGAATGAATATAAAACAAAATATTAATAGAAAGGAGAGAGAGAAAGGGACAGTAAACATTTATTTCCTTTTAATCTGAAACGAAAACCTTTTTCAAAACGAATTTAGGTACACACGTTTTATTTTACATATTATTTTATCCTGACGTTTCGAAACCTTTACAAGGCCCGTGGTCGCATTATTGTTTTCTAAAGTGTATGTACAGTCATGAGCATAAACATGAAAGCACTTTTTACTCTTATTCCACTGTATTAAGAGTCACATTGTTAACATGATAATATAAAAGACATGTAAAATAAAACGCGAGTAAAAAAATAAGTAGTATTTCATTTCAATGTGTACGAGTAGTGTTCGAAGAAACTATGAAAAACATTATAGAACTCTTCTTTTCTCTATCTTTCGCCATTAAAATTAACACAATTGATCAATTTTATTACGCAGAGCGGATTATGTAACTGTAACGTTCTACGCTAATGAAGACTCTGATCAAACGCAGAAGGCAATAAATCCAGGCAATTACTGTGCACCACTACACGGCGAGCAGCGAACCGACTCCCGAGCGCTCGTGCGAAGGTCAGCGTTATTTCCTACGGGAGTTCCAGTGGTACGTACTTCTTCGTCTTAGTAACCGTGTTATACTGCAGATCATTTGTAAGTAGCAACGGAATGTACCTATAAGTAAAATAGTATATAGTATTCAGTGCTACCAGATACCTACCTACTAGCTCATTTTTATCTTCTTACTGTCCCCACTGAAAAATCCCCACCTATTTCTACCACATGAATTGCAGTAAATACCTTTAACTTTGACTTTGGTTAAGGCATGAGCCTTCCCTATGGATGGAAACATTACAGGGAGAACGGGTCATAGACCACCACGAGGGCATACACTTATTTCAGATTTTTTAATTTATAATTATACTAAAGGTATTTATTTATAAAATTTATAAAATACAGTGAAAAAATTAAACACTTACCCGACCCAGCCAGGAATTGAACCCGGGTCTTCCGCAATCCGGGCGGCTGCACTGACCGCTATGCTACCGGGAAGGCTGACGTAAGCGCTGAATTTTGTCATATTTTATATTTTTATTTTTTTTTAAATAAAAATTTACTATAGTAAAGTTAATAGGTTATAACTGTCCTAATGCTGCGTAAAGGCCTCAATCATTGAAATCAAGACATCGCTACAATTGATGGGTACTAGCTTAATCAACATAATTGCCCAATTGGTTGGTGATCGATCACAAGCCCGGACTAAGTAGGCATTGAAAAATTCGAAACACACTTTGCCTTACCTGGGAGTTACACCTGGGAGCTTCGGGTATTGGACTGAGCGTTTTGCCACTCGACCATCCAGGCGTTTACTAAATAATGAAACTTAATGTGTTAATACAAAAATATTAGGTCCTTATACCTATGAAATTGCCGTTTTGTATAAATATTTTTTATAAAATTATATTTTTCATACTAACGTTTTTTAAAATTTTCTTAGTATCTTTTTATGTTAATACTATAAAAATTTTAGAGTAGTGTGTTTATTTCACTAGCTAAATAAAGCAAACATTAAAAATAAAAAAAATCAAGACCTTTCAATGAATCAAAAGGTCAATTCCGCGAACAAAAAAGGAAGTCAATTTAAAAAAAAATATTGTGCATTGAAGACACAAAATGAATAATTATTGTTATTACTGAAAACTAAGTAACATAGTCCTAATTAAAGGTGTATAATAATATTAACAACCGGAATTGACTTTTATAAGTAATACACCTATTAACAAGTGAGAAAAAAAATATTATGCCTGTTAATAAGATGATATAACCTCACTGCTAGGCTTATTTGGGTCAACTATAATCAGAACACGCCCACGAGTGCCTTAAATCATACATTACAAGCTACTCGATATCCCGATACTCCCGATGTAAATCAGTCGCTGAAGCGTAGACTTCTAATCTGCAGCCTCCGCGGCGAGGCGCCTTCGATGCGATACATACATCGGAAGTAAGCTAGGCTGTGTCGCGCCGCAACTTGTTAACATTTTATTCACGTTTGTGTCCGTGTTCAACGAATCAGTTTTGTGTAAAAACTGTGTTAGAACTGAACACGAACAGTTTGAGATGCAAATTATACAACGTGTGAATTAAGTCTACTAAAGATTGAAATGAAACAACTTTTACGGATCTACTCGCGTTTATTTTACACATTACTTATTTAATGTTTATCCTGACGTTTCGAACCCTTTGCAGGGTCCGTGGTCACAGGGAGACTGAGGTGTTGGTCATCTCATGATTAGTTGATAGCTTGTATACCCTCATTTAAATTTAATCAGGTGCGTTCCGTTTTACTCAGAAAGAGCTTACAGTACAGTACATCTTTTGGTCTGGCAGTATGGTGTCGGGGCTGGGATTTAATATTTTGTATGATGGGATCCCAGGCTGGTGGTAGATTCCAACCATCTTCACCAACACCTCAGTCTCCCTGTGACCACGGACCCTGCAAAGGGTTCAAAACGTCAGGATAAGTTGTTTCATTTCAATGTGTAGTGTTCGCGTAAACTTTAGAAAACAATAAGTCTACTAAAGGTTAACGTTTTCCTTCAGTAGACTTAATTCACCCATTTGCAGGTGCATTAAGTATACTATTTGGTAGACTTGCACCTAGGTGATATCAGCCAGGTGAATTAAGTCTACTAAACCGTAACAGAAAGGTGTGGTTATATGTGTATATGTGTTGTTGCTAATACATAATAATAATAATAAATTTTCCTACACTCACACCAATTATCTAGCTCAAGAGAAGCTTCGTCATGAAACTCGTTATATGGTTACTAGACAACGGATAAACATACTTAAAATACTTAAATACATATTTATTATACATAGAAAACATCCAGACCCGAGACAATTTAGAAAAACAATAATTTCTAAATTGACCCGACCGGGGATCGAACCCGGGACCTCAGAGATGGCGACACCATGAAAACCGGTGTACAAACCACTCGACCAAGGAAAGTAAATTAAATATTTAATTAAAGCAAGCAGCAGTGATCATAATGCATGCACACAGAGATTACTAAACCACTAGGGCTGTGTCTTGTTTATTTTGATGTGACGTCACAATAGAAATGATTCATTAAAAACTGCATAATAAATTAAATTAAATTTATATTTTAATAAAATTAACAATTTTCAGATACACTTTGGATCTTGTCATTTTTGCCACACCTTTCTGTTACACGTAGGAGCTCTCATGAATGTCACTATGCCATCGGTTCGTTCACCGTGTACAGAGAAGAATTGGCAAGAAACTCAGCAAGGGCTATAAGCTTGATGATTACCATCAGATGTAAAATTTGATGTGCAATTTATAAATGCATATATAATAAAAAGCTAACTACATACACTACACCATGTCCACGCGGTCGGGTGTCACAAAAATATCTGAATGTTTCATTGAAACTCTGATTATTTATAAGCCGAAATGGTTTCCGTGTTCGGAAAGACGTGCCGAATTGTATTAGGAGTTCGGTTTTTATTGATATTTGATGGATATTTGCATTAACTTTAAGCCTAAGGGAAAAACAGAAACTTGAACTTCATCTACAATATGAATATGAGTACATTATCTGATAAAAAATTATATAAAAAGTGTTGAAAAAAAAACAGCCATTAAAGGCTCTTATTTTACCTTTTCTTTGGGTACTTACAACCTTACCCGGTTTGTCAGAAAGCGTGGGTTCAAATCCCGGGGGTGGAATTTACAACGCTCTTTCTGATTCTGTTTTTAATTAAGAATTGCGTATTTTTATACTCAATCACACTAATAATATAAATGCGAAAGTTTGAGTGTATGTATGTATTTTTGTTGCTTCTTCACGCTGCAACGGATGGATGGATTTGGATGAAATTCGGCATATAGATAGTTTATAACCTGGATTAAAACATAAAGTAATTTTTATTCCGATATTCCCACGGGAACGGGAACCACGCGGGTGAAACCGCGAGCGGCCGCTAGTTACTGTATATTTGTCCCCTAAATTAAGTTACTCTGAAATGTACTAACAAATTAGCGATTTAAGAATGCTTTTCAATACTTATTTATGGCTCATTAGTGCTTATGGTGGTGGTGCTTTAATACCTAAAAAATGCACTGTTTAGTGGCTCACCTATAACTTAATGTAAAAATAACATCATAAATCATAAAACACTCGATTTTACGAACACAACTAACTAATACCTTTTTACAGATTAAGTGTTTCCAAGTGAGCAGACGTCGCACTCGGAGTCACACTGAATCTAGCTGAAAGCAAATAAATTCCGGAGGATTTAAGGGCCATCGCGAAGGAAGCACTGCCTCTATTTACATTCCAATTAGGCAAATGCCGTTTGTTCAGTTTGTTCTGAAGCGCCGCGGGTTAACTAGCCGACGCAATAACTAACGAGACTTGGAAACACAGCGGCGACTATTGCGAGCGGTTACTGTATTAAAATTTGTAAACAATAAAGTGTCTTTCTGAAAAGAGAGGCCGTACCACGCAGTTACTCTACAACATTGATCTGAAAGCTAGTAGCTAGTATTCTTCTTGAACGTTTATTGTAACACGGTTTTAATTAAAGTTTGAACCCTTTAACACGCACAGTTTTTGTAATTTTTCATTACTTTTCAATGTTATTCCAAATCTATTAGGTTCTATTTTTCGTGGAAATCTCCCATTGCTTCTTTAAATTTTCATTTAATTTCTCTCTATATCTCCATCTATCTACTACTCACTCAATCACGTAAACCTGCAGATAAATGTACAAGCGAAATTCTGTGAGTACATGTCATATTTACTATTTATTCGGTGAGCCTTAAAAAAACTAACAACAAATAATACTTTTTTATGCTGATCAGTCGGTAGGTAACAAACCTCCGAAGATTGTATATTACTGATGCTGTGTTAGTCTGTTATTCTTTTCACTTTTAACAGCCTTATTTTTAAACAACACATTGTTAATTTAGGTAATGTAAACATGTTGTCAGATCTTGTAAATAAATAAATAAATAAAATTATTTTATAGAGAACGCATCCATCCTTCCATAGGGAAGTCTCGTGCCCCAGCCGTGGGGACAAAAAAATGAGCTGATGATGAAAGCAGGCTATGATGATAGAGAACGAAGCGGTGACGTGTGCAATAGTCGCCCGTATGCCCCAACACAGCAGTTCTCCAGTTTACGGCATTTCATTATAATGCGAAGAACGTTCGTCTCAGCGAGTTGGTTCGCGGTTACAGATACAAAGGCGTTACTTTTTGCAATTCCCGCGTCCCGGCTGAAGCGTTCAGCTGCAGGCATCGTTTTTGTACGGATTCCTTCTGTCTGCTGAATGACTTGGAGAAGGAAGGAAATGTTTTCCCTTAGTGCGTTTGCTATGCTATAAAACCTGTTTAATTCTTTGTTTTATTTATTTATTTATTCATTACTAGATGACAAAATATATTGATTAATTTTATAAAATGTTTAACAAACGAGACTTTGTCCAAATATATACCGAAGTAAACTTTGACGCTTACTATAAAAGAAAAGTAACGCGTATTTCAATGAAAACAAATATAAGAATAAAACAATGACAATATCTTTTTTATTTGTCTGAGCAAAATATATTTCTGTTTGCTTGATAGGAGAGGTCACCGTAACTTATTGATGCTTGTAACACTTTTGGGTAAAACTTGCACGTTGAAGTCCCTGAGGCATTACTTTTTATGTCTATTTGCCCAGTAAGTTTACTGTAGGTACTCATACCAGATAACTGGAACACAGCATTAAAGGACGCTACTCTTTGGCGGTAAGAATTGGTACGGCGGGCGTGCTTAGAGGAGTTATGTCATAAGAAACATTTACTATCCGCTAATTTATATTAATATTATAAATAGGAAAGTTTTATATTTTTGTATGTATGTTTGCAACAAATAAACTCAAAAACACTGGACCGATTTAAAAAATTCTTTCACCGTTAGAATGCTACATTAGCGCTGAGTAAAATAGGCTATATTAAAAAAAAATGTCCACCCCACCCGTGCGAAGGTAGGACGGGCCGCTAGTAATAGATAATTATTGTTAGGTGTTTTACATTACATATCCAATTTGAACTACTTTTAATAGATTTTTAACCAACTAAAAATGTTCTCAATCCTTTTGTATGTACAGGCTCTGCACTCAACCTATGCAAAACTGTTTTTCTTCAATAAATTTCAACCACATGCCTAGGACATAAAGTTCAAAATCTATTGAGGAAATTCGACAGCTTTTGGTAGTCCGATGTGCAGGCGTGTGTGCAAGGTATTTAGTAATCCTACTAACATTATAAACGCGAAAGTTTGTAAGTATAGATGGATGTTTGTTACTCTTTCACGTAAAAAATACTAAATGGATTTGGATGAAATTCGGCATACAGATAGTTTATAACCTGGATTAACACATAGGATACTTTTTATCCCGATATTCCCACGGGAACGGGAACCACGCAAGTGAAACCGCGAGCGGCTGCTAGTACCTGTATAATCCCAAATATGGCAGATAGGGCACAGGTCGTAGAACCCCGGAAAATTATAAGCATACCAGAAAAGCATCATATGGCCGTGATATTAAGGATGTTTATTACCAAGTAAAATTGTAAAGCAACACCCTAGGTCCAGCTGATACATTGTTCTTGTTCGTCAAACTCATGAATCAAACAAAACAGAAGTCAAAACATGTCAGGGTTGAACAAAAATAATGTAATAAAATAAATGTGAGTTTTTGTATAGAAAAGTTAATCTTCATTAATATGAAAAAAAAAACAAAATTTGCGTTACAAGTTATATAAACAAAACAAAGACATTTTATAAATAGCTTGCCAACTTCTTAACTGGTCTTTAGTATTTGTAAAAATATTATGATCGGATGTTAATGACGGTAGTTGTTGACATTGAATGGGCGTCATGGCTTTCAAAGTAAATAGTAAATAATATTGAATAATTTCGGCGGGTTGGTTGGAACCACGATAGCTCAATTGGGAGAGCACCTGACCCGGTATGTCAGAAGGGTGCAGTTTCAAATCCTACTCGTGGAAATTTTTTCAACATTTGTGTTTTTGTAATTTGTTAGCAACAAAATTTGCGTTAAAAATTATATAAACAAAAAAACACAATTCATTAATATGATTTTGCATCTTACGGACGGTGTTATATATACGTGGTTGCATGGCTATGTTTCAGGATTATACACATCGAACACCAAACACCCTGTATTCTATTCTAAAACAGAACGTTAACAACGGTACCTGTAAGCTAATAACACAACTGAACCAACCCAAAGAAAGTCAACTGTATTTTGGCGAACAATAGTAAACGCCGATTGGTTTTCGTCACCCCAATACCGCAGCTCCTCATCGGAGGCGACTGGCGATTGATGGTTTGCTATTCATCAGTAGCCGTAGACAGGGTGGTGTCTGGTCCACCTGTGCCTGACCAGAGATGTATCTGCCAAAACCTCATTTGGTTTCATAGACATTTATATAGCTTTTAATTATTCAACGGTGGAATGTCTTTCTTCGGTGACGGTGGGTCGACACTGGGTTTTACCTTATTTTATCCGACTTCTAAAATTGAGGTTCTCATATAATCTGTATATTTTTAACGTTAATAAAAGAAAGTATGATTTGGATAATCCTTTTTTGATCGATTTTTTTTATCCCGATAGGCATCGTTTAATACCTATTTATTTGAATTTTTACTATGATTTGAATGCTTCTAAATTTGTTTTTATTACTTTTATGTTATTGTATATTTTATTAGATTTATTGTAATGTTGCATTTAATTTTAATATTTATTTTATATTATTATTGAATATTGTGTTAATTTATTTATTAAAAGAAAAAAAAAAGAAAAATAAACTGATTGTTTTAACAATCACTTTATTTTTCTTTTTTTGCAATGGAGAGGGCTATGCTCGGGGTTTATCTGCGTGATCGAATCAGAAATGAGGAGATCCGCAGAAGAACAAAGGTAACCGACCTTGTGTTCTGTGTAACCGACATAGCCCGAAGAGTTGCTAAGCTCAAGTGGCAGTGGGCAGGGCATATTGCTCGCAGGACTGATGGCCGCTGGGGCGGGATAGTCCTTGAGTGGCGTACCGGAAGGCGCAGTGTGGGCAGGCCTCCAACAAGGTGGACCGAAGATCTGGTGAAGGTCGCGGGAACCCGCTGGATGCAAGCAGCACAAAACCTGTCGTTGTGGAGATCCTTGGGGGAGGCCTTTGTCCAGCAGTAGACGTCTTTTGGCTGAGATGATGATGGTGATGGTAAGGGTGATAGGGATGGTAAGGGCTACAAACGATTCTCATCGTACAGACTCCTGCATCAACCTATCCAAAACTGCAAAATTTCTTCAATAAATTGTTCAACCATATTTATACCATGTACTTAAAGTTCAAAGTCTATTGAGGACATTTGACAGATTGTGGTAGTGTGATGTGGTGGCGGTGTACTATGGGAACTTTTCACACGTCACCGATCAAGTGGAGCCTCATTGGAGTTCACACAACACCGTCTAACTTGTACAAAGAATTGTAAGAAGCTGTAGCTATTTATTTGAGGATAGACGATAGACGATAATATAAATATATTTATCAGTCTGGGGATTTTTAGGGTTTCTTAGTCAACAAGAAACTTCGCCATGTCCGTCTGTCTGTCTGTCCGACCCCAGCCTAGCTCATAGACTCTAAGTACTAGAAAGCTCTAATTTGGCATGGATATACATATCAATCAATCACAAAGTGGTGAAGTAAAATTTTGAAAAATATTTTTTTTAGGTTTGCTCCCCTACACGTGAAGTGGGGATGTTTTTTTTTCTTGTCTACCCCATAGTGTGGAGTGTCGTTGGATAGCAATTTCAAAAATATTGCGGGTTTGCGGAAACAGTTTTTTGATTGAGGTATCCGTTTGTGATCTATTAAGCTTAAAAGTGCAAAATTTTGTTAGAGTCAAGTGCCCCCCCCCCCCCCTCCCCCTGCCAGCCAAATGGTTGTTTTTGGATACATGAAAAAACAACCAGCGCAGTACAAATACCTCATTGGGAACTACTTATATAACGTTGTCAGGTGTGTGAAACCGGTAGTATCCGCATTATTGAGATGGGCTACGGAACCCTACACTACGCGTGGCACGACACGCACTTGCCCGGTTTTTTTACACGATCAAGGACAATATATTATTGCACTACCAATACAATACTGTTGTAACTCAAAATATACTGTTTTTTTACATTTTACGGGTAAGCACACTGCCTTGATCTCACCTGATGTTAAGTGATGATAAGGCCAATGATGGAAGCGCACTATACCTGGGATCCTCACCTAGCGAGACACTGGCTATCTTATCTCTAGCTGCCGGAACACAACAATGATGTTACAAAGATATTTGAAATTTAACCGTACTGTTATTTCAATACGGTAAAATCACAAACATCGATAGAATAGTCTACCAGCACACGTTTTCCCTCCTTCCTATGATATTGGGTCCTTCAAGAGAGGCGTGAAGAAACACCTCAAAGGCCGGCAGAGTGAAGTTAACTGATGCTACGTTTATTTCCACGCTGCACCAGTTATCTCCGCGTCTGGACTCCATTTCCACTTAACATCAGGTGGGATGGAGTCATTTGCCGAGCTAACTATAAAAAAAAAACAGTATTTTAGTAACAACACAGTATTGTATTGGTAATGTGATATGATGTGTTTTAAATCATAAATACGAGTATTTATACACGAACCGTAGCGACTATGTTTCCTGTGGACGCTATTTTTTTATCATGTCCTTTTTCAATTTAAACTTGCTTCGCTACTTCTTATTATTTCCAGTGGAAAGAGTTTCAAAGTACACTTGAGTGTGTAAGTCGAGTGCTTCTAAAATACCTGCCGCTGCTGTTTGAAACGTGATTGCACTTTAAAACACATAAAATTTAGGTCAGCTCCTAACTGCGGCAGGTGCGAACCCGACGATATAAGCACTAAATAATATTCCCAGCGTGTAGCTTGAATTAAAAAAAAACCTTCAGTGTGCCAAACCACTAATAATAAATAATATTGCCATGCATACAGGTGTTGTGGCGACTCTCAGAATTGACGACTTCCTTAGTCGCTGCCGTTTAGTTCAGTTTGTGCCGGCATACTGTTTAGTTCTGAATATTTGTGGCAGTTACCCTATAAACCTTCGACAGACCTCCTTGGCCGAGTGGTTTGTACACCGGTTTTCATGGTGTCGCCATTTCTGAGGTCCCGGGTTCGATCCCCGGTCGGGTCAATTTAGAAATTATTGTATTTGAAATTGTCTCGGATCTGGGTGTTTTCTATGTATCTAAGTATGTAAGTAAGTAAGTAAGTAATTTATTTCCATTTCAGTTTTACAAAAACTACAAGCCCCCACACAGGCATCGCCTGACCTGTGGGGGAAAATAAACGATTTACATATGATTTTGTGACCAAACAGAAAACAGATTAAAACTAGATTAACTGATTTACAGTTTAAAAAAGTGTTGGAAAAAAAATATATCTAATTTACTAGTAACAAAGAAACTTACAATAAAATAATTAGTGGGAGCAGATTATGTGTGAGTGTGAGTGTGTGAGGGTGTGTGTGTATATGTAAATGCGTCCGCGAGTGCAACCTAACCTAACCTAACCTATATATTTAAGTATTTTAAGTATGTTTATCGGTTGTCTAGTAACCATTTAATGAGTTTCATAACGAAGCTTCTCTTGGGCTAGATAATTGGTGTGAGTGTAGGAAAGTTTATTATTATTTTTTTTTTTAGTGTAAAGTACTAACTAGTAAAGTGTTTTAGTTACATATATTTCTTTCCTGCCATATAG
Organism: Eudonia lacustrata; assembly: GCA_947562085.1. NCBI lineage: Eukaryota > Metazoa > Arthropoda > Insecta > Lepidoptera > Crambidae > Eudonia > Eudonia lacustrata. Next base: position 1,025,370 of record OX387316.1, read on the forward strand.
TTAGACACCATATTTTTTAACAGCACGTATAGGGCGGGTTTCAGAAAACCACCGTAGAGTGCTCGGGGCCGCCCAGCGGTTGAAGGGTGTCGAGTGGTTTTAGTTTTAGTGACCATCGCTCATTCATCGCCATTGCGTCATCGAATCAAAAATGAGGAGATCCGCAGAAGAACAAAGGTAACCGACATAGCCCGAAGAGTTGCTAAGCTCAAGTGGCAGTGGGCAGGGCACATTGCTCGCAGGACTGATGGCCGCTGGGGCGGGATAGTCCTGGAGTGGTGCCCGCGTACCGGAAAGCGTAGTGTGGGCAGACCTCCAACAAGGTGGACCGACGATCTGGTGAAGGTCGCGGGAAGCCGCTGGATGCGAGCAGCACAAAACCGGTCGTTGTGGAGATACTTGGGGGAGGCCTTTGTTCAGCAGTGGACGTCTTTTGGCTGAGATGATGACGATGATGATGACCATCGCTTAACCTCCTTTAACCCAACATCTCCCAACACCTCCCGGGTCTCAGCAACGTCCCGGTCGAGACGGTTCCGTAGGGAATTGCCACTCGTTAAATAAAGGGTACTACCTCATGGGTGCATAAGATACCATGCACCATTAGTTGTTCTTGCATTTGGTATATATTTGCTTAAAATCACGTGGAGTAGTGTGATTTGCCTATCTTCCTTCTGAACTTTTTGAGTAGATTTAAATGTATGAGTACTCTGCGATCATTATCATAATCATCAGCAGTCCACTTCCGCAGCACTTCCACTACTGCAGAGCAAAGGGCTCTTCCCTCCCATGTCACTCTCCGCGCATGTGCTGGATGCGCGCAGAGTGGCTGGCAAGGAGTGCTCATCCATTCCTTGCCTGTCACTTGACCGCCTTGAGCTTGACCTTGGTCATCTGGCCACCGATCAACCGGATCGATCAACGACCATTTTCCTGTTCACTATGCGTGTCCTGCCCATCCCTAATTGAGTCAAGTTACCCATTTACCGACGTCTGTAACTAACATACAGTTCTGAATCACTCTAGTGATAAGTACCCCTAATGCGGGCATGCCACCATCTTCCTCGGGCTTGTCTTCAGACGGGTTCGATGCTTGTCGGCCTTGTTCGCCAGACGTGCAAAGGAATGTCCTATAACACTCCGTGCACAATATCAAAAGCAATATCAGCTCGTGCAATAAAACAAGTTTATATATTTGTATTCGGCCCAACGAGCGGCGAAGGCGTGAGAGTGCCTCGGGAATTCAATCACATGAATTCCGTAGAAGCGTACAGAGTTTATGGCCGCGGTGTGGCCGTAACTTGGCTAATAAAAAGCTTTAATAAGATTTAGAAGTTATAGAAAAATAACAAGACTTATTAGGATCCTACACCGAAAAGGCGGTGTAGGAACTAATTTAAATAATTATCCTAAGTAAGGCGGGATAATGAGAAGGTATGGGTAGCTTATATATAAAATCTCCAAAAATAGCCTATAAGTAAGATGACACGTCTTAAGCTTAAGTACATTTTTGTACGAATACAATTTTGCTGTTAATTTCGTTTGTTGTCCTAATAAATAAAACATAAATAAAAAAACTATTACATCAAGTATAACTTACTTACCAGCTATCGATTTATTTTGTCTTTAGGTGCGATTGTTGAATTCCTCCGAACAAAACTCCGATACGAATACAGACAGATACAGACAAATGAAAAACCCAATATAAAATAATTGTCAACAAAAAAAATATTTTATTCAATTAGCAGTCAGTCATTATCACTCTAAAAATAATATTTAAATACCTATGTTACCGGAAGAACTCGATAGTTAAAAACTTAAACCTAAGTTTTACTTAAAGTACGCCTACTACGTAGGTAAAAGTATGAGCTTCGATAAGTTATCCGTTGTGTTGTCATGAAGTTTACATGATGGAAAAAAACGTGGATTATCTGTTCCAACATTACAGCTCTATTTATTAATAAGGGTCTAATCTAAATGCAAAACATGGATTTAAGTGTTTCGACTTCCAGTATCAGTTTGCCACAAATGACATAATTAAAAACGCTAAAATTAAAAATGCACACCGTCTAATGTCCCAAAGTTACGCGACCCCACTTCCGTTACTTGCCATGTTGAAATACATATTTCCCTAATTCATTACAGTGTTTTTAACTGGAGGTGAACTAATAAATATTCAACACAATGTTGGTAGCGCAAAACAAACGCATTTATAATTTACCGGGAACATTCCTGAAGGTGTCGTGAATCATTTGTTTTAATGCAGTCGCGTTACCGGGCAGCCGACGTCAGCTGTGCTACTGAACACTCAATTTATATCAGTGCTGCGGTGCTGGCTCTGAGCGCTTAGCGTCTGTAATCTGTAATGATGTGAGTTTAAAATGTACACATCATACATCACCAGCTTCATATATGTCCCCAGTGCTGGGGCACGAGCCTTGCCTATTGAGGGAGAATGGGCCATAAACCACCACTCGGGCCCAGTGAGGATTGGTGGTTGTTAACGACTGCTAATGCATCCGTGACCAATGGCTTTACGTGCCTTCCGAAACAAGGAGGAGCTCGAGATGAAACATTTATGGTCTCCCATCCGATGACCGGCCTTTGCGAAAGTTGCTTCACCTTAGCAATCACAGACCGAGAGCGTTAACCACAGCGCCAACGAGCTCTTTGATACTGATTTTATAATAAACAGTAAACTTAACAAAATATTATAATTATAAAATTCTTATCCTAAATCATGAAATACTCTTTACATAAAAAGCGTAATTAAGAAAGTTCTTCTTTAATACTTCAATCTACATTTTAGCTTTTAGCTATTGTACCTATTGTTCTGTACAATTATCATAAAAAACATGTTAAAGTCGCCTCGCCAACTCCAAGTCTGAATGTCTGAGAACGTGTCGTAAATCACGTAAATCATTTGTTTTAATGCAGTCGTGATACCGGGGCAGCCGACGTCAGCTGTGCTACTGAACACTTAATTTATAACACTTCTTCGGTGCTCGCTATGCGGCCTCTGGGGATTGAGCGCTTAGCATCTGTGACGTGAGCTTAACCTCCCAATTATTGCTTGCGATTTTAAGCTGTACGTTATACGCTATGCTGCAGTGGCTACAGTAACGATTACACCTAGGGTAGTGTGCTTACGGTCAACGCCTCTATGGCCGAGTGGTAGAGCACTCAGCACGATACCCTAAGGTCCCGGGTTCAATTCCCAGGTCGGGCAAAATGTATTTCGGATTTTTTGATCGGGTTTGTGATCAACCCGCGTTGGGCAAGCGTGGTGATTAAGCCATTACCAATCAATTGTAGCGATGGCTTGATTTCAATGATGGAGGCCTTTGCCCAGCAGTGGGACAGTTATAGGCTGTTTACTTACTTACAGAGTAGTGGCACCGGTGTTGGACAGGAACCAGTGGTCAACATTCTTTCGTCTACTAATCATTAAAATAGGGGTCAATAACTGATTTAAGTCTATATCAACAATTGAATACAGATTATCTGCTTCCCGGCTTTCATCCCGTTAAATTTCAATGATAATTTATGTTATACTAGCGGCCGCTCGCGGTTTCACCCGCGTGATTCCCGTTCCCGTGAGAATATCGGAATAAAAACTATCCTATGTGTTAATCCAGGTTATAAACTATCTGTATACCGAATTTCATCCAAATCCATTCAGTAGTTTTTACGTGAAAGAGTAACAAACATCCATCCATACTTACAAACTTTCGCGTTTATAATATGCATTAGTATGATTTTTGCGACGAAAATTGTGTCGACCTACTACCTATAGTACCTACTTATTTAACAACAAAAATATTATTTATTTATAAATTCACCAACGTTTGTTTACAGTAATACATTAAAATAAGCATAATACAATTGCAACATTATCTGAATGTAACAAACATTTACAGGTAAATACAACCTGTTAGAGAAGTTACAAAACATGGATAACTATAATGAAAAACAATAAAAGTTTAAAAACAATAACAAAAAAAATATTTTTGAGGTGTAATCATAAAAAAGTAACTAATTAATTTAAAGTTAATACAAATTCAAATTCAAATTCAAAAATCATTTATTCAGTTTAGGCTACAAGTAGCTCTTATGAATGTCGCTATGCCATCGGTTCGTAAGTCTACTCTGGGCGGGAGATCTTGCACTGAGAAGAACCGGCAAGAAACTCAGCAAGTGTCCAGCTCTTTTCTCCCTTACAGCGTCAAAAAAAATAAAAATTGGAAAATGCCCTATCATAGCAGGACACTTTCCATTACAAATAAACACAAAAAAATATAGAAGACAACCACAACATGTAAAAAAAAACAAAAAAAATAAACAAATCTAATATATCAAATTTACATCTGGTATAAGTTTCAATTTCCACAATGTCATACAGTACCACTACAGTACTCTAATAAAAGTCAAAAATTGTTTAAGAAAAACAAAGTCAAACTATAGTAATTAATACTAACAATAAGATAAGTATGCAAGAGCAGACCAGCCTCCACAGGCGGCACCCGTTCACGAGTATGACATATGAATCAGCCATCGCTTCGCTCAACCATATTTTAGGGAACGTAACGACCCGACGCACACGCCACCACCGCAGAGACAATAAAGAGAGCATGACACACTCAAGATACTTTAAATAAAAACTTAATGATCTATGTAACGCAACGCTGTTTGTTATCTGTAGGACACTGTTCAAAACTATCATATTAGTATAAAAATTATATAAATTAATTTTATTATGTATATTGATACAAATAGAGTATAATGTGTTTTTTATTACAACCAGGCTGTTTTATCATCTAATTATTCTTTGACTTTAATAATAACCTTTTATAAAAAAGTGTAACTACTTACAATGTGAAATAACATGTGCAGGCGAGCAGACTAAGATGACCACACATTTTTATCATTAAAATAATCATCAATTTTATAGTAACCTTTTTTCAATAGAACGAATCCTGTTAGGTGAGTCAGCGTGAACCAATATCTACTTGGTCACTATGTTCCTTCACCAGGTTTTATTTTCAAACTTAAGAAAGAGGACCACACAATATTGTGAGAATTAAAAAATATCATGTATAATACATTAAATCTGTATAATACATTAAATGAATTGTAATAAAAAACTATACTTTTACGTCTTGTTAAAAATAACATTACATAATAAATTACATCTCTAAAATATCTTATTATTTTATAATTATAGCAACGTATGGGTAACGATCGTACAAGTAAAACAGATTCGCAATGGCGAGTTTCCGGACGGATGACCAAATTTAATTTTAGTCAATGTTGTGTCAAAGTTAATGCTATTAGTCGAGATCTTCCATGCTTCGAAAGGCACTTTGGCGTTGGGCTCGATTTTATTGTTAACATCAACCAACCCGCAATCGCCTTCTCCACAGCTAAAAAATAGACGTCCTGAATGGGTAGGAGCACCTTTCGTGAGTTTAATTGAATAAAAACATTTTACTTTGACGTTGGTTGGTTACGGCCCAATATCTCCTTGTGATGATTTTCAAGTCAATAGGTCAATGATGATGACAAAATATGAAATCTATTTGCGCAACGGTCGCGCACCGGTACCGGTGTCGCAGTTGTATAATCAATTATTTACGGTTCAATATGTCTCCGTGAGAGGCGAGCCTATCAGAGCTTCGCTCAACTAACTATTTTAAAACGCCCACAATCGTATTTCAGTAGCCTGATTCTCGCATTTTACCCATATTTAAAACCTTATAATATTCAGATATTAAGTATGCAGAAATAAAAGGCCTTGTGTATTTCATTATACAACCATAACATATTTAAAAAGTTTCTTCTTTAAAACTTATGTCCTTATTTACGTTTTAGAATTTCATAATAATCTCTATTACCTATTATTATTATTATTATATCTATGTTCTATACATATAATTTTGATTTAAGTCACCTCGCAAACACCCAAGGCCTTGTCATAGCAACAGCGCTTTTGTGGCGTTTCTGAGTAATGCCGCAAAGGAAAGCCGAGCTGAGACAGGCACCTTGATGGCCTCACACAACATTATCTGTCTCATATTTGTTTGTTTTTCACATGCACGCAGTTATAGTTATTATAATTGAATACATGAAAATGTAAGATTAAAAATATAAAACAAAAATTGAGAACTAATAAATACTTCCTTTTTTTTTAAATAATGTTGGCTGATTGCCTTAGACGGCATTTTCAGCTTCATCGGGCTTGTCTGGGGGCAGCGAGAAACTTAAAGGGTTCCTCAATCCGTGTGAAACGAATCACCTTCGGAGGTTTTGTAGAGGGAACGGCATCACGCACTAGTGCGTGTCCTTGTGCCCTACTAGATTCTCCGAAGGGCTTGGATCGGATCGGTAAAAACTTCCTATTACAAGAACCTGTACTGGTATGGAACGTAAAGAATGTCAGAGGTATTATATCTTTATAGATTGTTTCTCATGTAAGTGAATATTATATTCATATGAGAATAAAGTGTATCTCATACCTTGGATGTATGAATTAGTAAAAAATAGAGTGCGATTAAAAAAAAAAAACGACGGGTTGCACTCCGGGAGTGCCAGCAGAAGTGAAAACTTGAATATTAACGTTGTGCATTTTTGATATTTTGGAATGGTTAGGGAATAATTTTGCACGAATTGCTTCAATTATCAGTATAAAAGTACTATCATTTATGTGGTAGAATACAATATTTATTTATTGCGCTATCGTACACAAACATGACAATTTATATTACATTAAAAAGCACTCGAACATTCGCGCATGCGCCCTGCGCCGCCTAAACGAAACAGCAGGCATACATTTTCGCCGCGCCGTAGAAAGAGAGTGGGATACTTCCTCTCCTACGCCGCGCCGGCTGTCTACTCTCTATCCGTCTTACGAATTTTCGATCAGGTCACGTGTCCTGCCGCGAATTTAACATTTTTTACCCATTACAAAAAAAGTGTACAACGCCGCTAAAGAAGTTTTCACTTCAAAAACTAAAATGAGAATAACGTGTGTGACGGAAGATTTTTTAAAAGACGTCTAAGGGTCTACGTGGGACTTCTTAGCGGGAAAGTGAAAAGTCATGTCGACGGTATTGTTTTGTAATATTGCCGCGGTGTCATGTAACCGTTTTATATATGGAGAGGTTACAAAAATGTGTTGTGTCGAACATTAAATGTGAAATAATGGTGGATTATTAACTGGTTAGTGTTCGTGAGCGTGCATGACTGTTGGCAAATGAAACAAAACAGTTCAAACGTTTCAAATTCTCTCAAGTACGCGTGAGGTTTTAGTATAGCTCCACACATCTTTACTGAGATACGCAAGGTGTTGTGGGGCATATCATTTCTCACTTCTCGTTGCTATTATCATTTATCGTCATCATATATAAACAAATAAATATTATCTATTTATATAACTTATAAGAAAATAACTTTGACACTGGCTAAATATGCTAACCGCACGAAGCCAGCAACTAAAAGAAGAAAAAAAGGGTCTACATACACGGGCTGCTCGAGCAGTTATAATAGCCAGTGATCAAAGTACACGGACCGCTTGAGCAGTCGTAGTGAAGCTGCCATTTTATTCAGCTGCTGACCGCTCGGTGCAGTCGCAACTGGTTTAGCGGTTCCAATGTATGTTTGTAAATAGAAGAATAGTCGCAACTAGAAGCACTCGATCCTAACTGCTTCAAGCTGCCATGACAGGTATGGCGGCCCTTATGTAGGTACGTTTTGTTAAACCCGCTACGCTTAAGGCCTTTTTAAACCGTAATTCATAGTATCGGGAATGGTCTAAAATCTTTCCCGATACCATGTATTACGGTTAAAATACCAAATCGTTTTTCGAAGTCCGACTTTGACAATGTTTTGACTGGCAGCGTCGAGTGCACGCGTTATTTCCTATGGAGGAAATTGCTCGCATATCCGCGCTTGTGTCGGAATCGGTGGCCGCGCTATTATTATTGTACCTTCAAGCGTTTTCTGAAACGGCAATTGACGTGGCGCAAATGAATCATACGAAAAACTTCAAAGATGTTAAATAAGATTCGCTGAAAAGATAAATATAAATCTATAGTGAGAGGTTGTGTCGTTAAAGTGACAATACTTCCTGAATAAGCTTAAAAAAAATAAAATAAAAAATAGATATTTCTAATAATAAGTCTTATAAAGTTATTATTTCATAGGTATTTGCACAAAGTTATAGAAGGCTTTATTAGGAATTTTTAATACGGTAAGACAAAAATGTGTAAAGAAATAACTTTTTTTTTTTCATTGCAAAAATATGTCAGTTTCAGCTATTACGACAATTAATTAATTATAATAATACCGGCTTTTTTCTAAAAATAATCTTGTGTCATTGCTACCATCATTTTGTAGCGATGACTTGATTTTAGAGTTGAAATCATTGAACACCGAATGTCTGTGGTTGTCACCTTTGCCCAGCATTGGGACAGAGTTAGACTACTTTACTAACTATGCTAAGCTTAAGTTAAATTTTTGACAATACTAAAGGTATTCTGCCAGTTATTGGTAACAATTTATCATTCTCACTCTATTGGTAACAAATTTACAAAGTTGGGAACTCAAATTAATTTATAACTCAAACAACTACTGTTGTATAACTGGTGCAGAAGTTTGGCCGCAGCCGTGGAAGGTGTAACCGAAATGCTGCCACGTTCATCATCATCATCATCATCATCTCAGCCAAAGACGTCCACTGCTGAACAAAGGCCTCCCCCAAGGATATGAGGGGTATTTGCCGTAATCGCCACGCTTGGCAGGCGGGTTGGAGATCGCAGTAGGTTAAGGGTAACCTCAGAAAGATGCTGCTGCCCATCCTCTGGAATGCTCCCTCAGTCGGCTTTTACGACACCCACGGGAAGAGATGGGGTGGTGCAATTCTTTAACCCCGGCACCACACAGGGTTGCCACGTTCATAGACGCTGTAAATTATCCTTCACCGTCACCAAATAAGGAACCCAGAAGTTAAGCTTAATACAATACATGCCTTTTTTTTGATGGGAGATTGCTGGTTGCCTTAAACGGCATTTTCAGCTTCACCGGGCTTTTTGGGGGCGGCGAGGTACTTAAAGGGTACCTCAAGCCGTCAACACTCGAATCACCCAGTTATGGTCAGAAAGCCTAACTTGCAAAACGTCTTTAAAGCAAAATGTCTAAAATCAATGTCCAAGTTGTAAAAAGTCTAAGAAGCAAAATGTCTAAAAGGTAAATTGCCTTAACAGCATTACGTCTACTATGTTAAAATGTCTAAGAAGCAAAATGTCTAAAAGGTAAATTGCCTTAGTAGCATTACGTCTACTATGTTTCTCCCTTCTTTATAACATATAGTTTAATCCCACCTATCATTCTTATCTTAAGGAACGTTTCAGTTTTCTTTATTGTTCAGATTCGCGCTCGTTACGGTCATCAGAAAACTTAAGCCTTAAAACCACCCCACAAGGTGGTGACCTTTTATGATTGTTCTTTTACCGTCCAAGCTGTTCGTCTCTGGAATTCGCTTCCAGTTGTGATCAGGCGTGCAAAATCCATTCACACATTTAAAGAGCTTGTGAAAAAATTCTACCTTTCCGATTAACCCTGTCCTGCTGCAATACTGCCATATCCGCTACTTTCCTACCTGAGACTACTATTATGTATAAGTAGGTTTATTTTTATATTTATTATGGTATTTATATACATATTTATTATTATCATCATTATGATTATAGATTTATCATCATTATTATTATTATTATTTTGCTTCATTTATAAAACACACATTATTCTAGTATGTTTTAATAGTTTCACCTCTGATCTTACAGTTTATTAGCTCTCTCCATCCGACTAAAGTATTATCTATCTATCTATCTATCTATTTATCTATGTTAAAATGTCTAAGAAGCAAAATGTCTAAAAGGTAAATTGCCTTAGCAGCATTACGTCTAATATGTTAAAATGTCTAAGAAGCAAAATGTCTAAAAGGTAAATTGCCTTAGTAGCATTACGTCTACTATGTTAAAATGTCTAAGAAGCAAAATGTGTAAATGGTAAATTGCATTACGTCATAAATTGATAATTAAAAAATATATGAACCTTTAAAAACCTTAAAAATTGGCCAGATTTTCCACTGTTTTTTCGAAATTTGACGAGATTATATAAAAAAAGCAAAACATAGGGACACAGCCAAAGCCTTTCTTTAATTTTTAATGAAAAACGTAATTAAATCGGTCCAGTTTTAGAGGAGGAATAAGGGGACAACGAAACGTTGATTTTGTCTACTTTTAATTTTTTTAATTTACAATGTTTGTAGCATTGTTGTATTCCGGCAGCTAGAGATAAGATAGCCAGTGCCTTACTAGTTGAGGATCCCGGGTGAAGTGTGCTTCCATCATTGGCCTTATCATTACTTAACATCAGGTGAGATCAAGGCACTGTGGTTACCCGTAAAATATTTAAAAAAATAAAAAATCAATTCATTGACCTTAGTATTTCCTCTTAAGCATTAAAGACGTCTTGCTTTAACCTTTTCACCGCCCAACTATCCTGCACGCGATGTCCCGCTGTACGCCAACGTATAAATGTATTTTAATAAAGTAGGTACAAAGAAGAACTTCTATAGAAGTGCTGGCGTGGACGGCACGAAAATCTCGAACTTCTATAGAAGTTGTTGGCGGTAAAAAGGTTAAATACGTTGTGCAAGCTAGGCTATCTTCATTTTAGTCATTAAGCTTTGTAGACGTCTTGCTTTAAAGACGTTCTGCAAGTTAGGCTATCTGCATTTTAGTCATTAAGCATTGTAGACGTCTTGCTTTAAAGACGTTCTGCAAATTAGACTATCTGCATTTTAGTCATTAAGCATTGTAGACGTTTTGCTTTAAAGACGTTCTGCAAGTTAGGCTTTCTGATCATAACTCGAATCACCTTGTAACGTTGTCGTTGCAATTTACTGTACGTTATATTTTTATGCTATGCATTTTATAGCCTCCTTGGTAGTTTTAAATACTATCTGTCAAATTTCTAAGCACGGTTCTGAAAAGAATACTTTGAATGTCATATCGTTGTCATGGAAATGTTATTTCGGTTTTCATATGATCAGTCTTTCAATTTATTTTATTTATTTATTTTATTTATTATTTTGGCAACAAACAGTCAATTACAGAATGCAGTGCTTATAATATTTTACATATGATATAGACCTATAGTGCCGATATGAAGTAAAAAAAAACGACGACGCGGAATTACATCGTAGTCATCGTACTTACCAACAAAATAACTTAAACAGCAAAACAAAAAACAATAAATAGAATAAATAATACAAAAAAAATAACACATTTGTTTACATTTTCTACTCATCAATTTCATTGCCTTTAAGGGTTTCGTAAGTTAAGCGTTTTAATTTAGTAAAGGAGTTACTGAAAATGTCTACTTCTGAATTAATATTATCTAGCTTACAATATTCATTGTTATACATATTTAAAGCTCTTATCAAAAAACGATTACAGGTAAAATTTTTACATGCAGCGGGGGGCACAAACACGTGTAAATATTTATCATTTAGTGACTTGACGCGTGAGGGGCGCGACAACAATTTACTTTTTGTAATGAAGCCTATTTTTTGTAGTATATCAGGGCAGTCTAAGTGGTTGTTAATGATTTTAAATAAGTTACATTGGTCGAAGTGTAAACGGCGGTTTGTTAGGGTTGACATATTATAGTGACTGATAGATTCCTTGTATGACGAATCAAAGTTCTGTGTTTTGTAATTAAGGATTTTTATGATTTTTTTTTGTACTTGCTCTAATCTGTTTATGTGTACCTTGTATGAGGGGCTCCAAATAATACATCCGAAATCTAGTATGGATCTGACAAATGCAAAATACAACATTTTAAATGTCATTGCGCTTTTGAATTCCCTACCGACTCTGTTAATGAAACCCAGCAATTTCAAGGATCTTTCAACAACCTTATCAATATGTTGAATAAATGAAAGTTTTTCGTCCATTATGATACCAAGATCTCGTATTTTTTTAACACGTGTAAGGGTATGATTGTTAATTGAATATGGGTATATAATAGGTTTACGATTTCGCGTATAACTGATAGTAAAGCATTTGTCATTATTTAGGTAAAGCTGGTTATTGACACAGTACTTAGATAGGTTTAACAGGTCAGTTTGAATACATTCGCAATCACTGACAGAATTAACAACAGTGAATATCTTTGTGTCATCGGCGTATAGCAATTGACGAGTATTTGGTAAGTGGAGACCCAAATCATTGAGGTACAACGTAAACAGAAATGGTCCCAGGTGTGAACCCTGCGGAACTCCAGAGCTTATATCAAGGTAATCCGAACAGTATCCTTTGACACAGACTGCCTGACTTCTATTTCTTATATACGATTCAACCCAACGCAATAGGCTGCCATGTACACCGGCCCTCCAAAGCTTATCTAGAAGTTTATTATAATTTATTTTGTCGAAAGCCTTGGAAAAGTCGGTGTACACCACATCCACCTGGAGATTCCTATCCATAGCACTTAGCAAAAATTCAGTAAAGGAAAGCATATTCATCAAAGCAGATTCAACGCTCCGAGTTCGTACAAATCCATGTTGATCAGGTGAGATATAGTTTTTAAAACAAGATGAGAGGAATCTTGTCACAATTTTTTCCAAAATTTTACCCAGCGTGCACTGTTTAGAAATGGGTCTGTATTAAGTCACAAGATCTTTTTTTGAATTTTTTGGAATAGGTGTGATTAAAGCTTTCTTCCATACGTCGGGAAATACACCAGAGCTAAGTGTATAATAAATGTACGAAATAGGGATCAACAATTCGTTTGCGCAATTAGCTATAAGAACGGGGTGAATACCATCGGATCCAGCTCCCTTTTTAATGTTTACGTTTTTTAATTCCTTCAGAATCGTATCCGAGTTCATATCCAACGATGCCAACGTCAACAAAACTGTCAGTGGCTGGGATGCTTTTATATATATAGGCGAGGATGACTGGCAAGGCGTATCTACAAAGACAGATCGAAAGTATGCATTAAACGCGCCACATATTTCTTTTCCTTCTGATAATGATTTACCCTGATAGGACATTTTGTTTGGTAAATCGTTAAATCCACATTTTTTGTTTTTAATATATGCCCAAAAATAAGTGGGATTAATTTTTATTTTCTTTTCAGCATACTCAATATAACTGTTATGAATTTCGCGTTCCAATTTGTGAAATCGTTTTCTTAAACATGAATAAGTATTGTAGTCGCTTAAATTACCGTATATTTTCCATTTCTTATGATATTTCTTTTTTTCCCTTTCTAGTTTTTTAAGTGACCTAGTAAACCAAGGGGGGTGGCTAGAATTCGAGGATATATTTCGAGAGGGTACGTATTTATCGATTAATTTTTCTAAATAATCATAAATGATTTTCGTCATATTATTTATATCTTGTTCGTTAGAAAGTCTTTCTTCCCAGTCGACTAAGAGTAATTCGTTTTTAATACTTTCAAAGTTCGATTTAAAAAACATTTTTTTGATAATAACGTTAGGTTTTAGTGTTAACGAGAGATTTAATGGGATGGTAATATCAAGAGACTTATGATGAGGGTCCTCTTTCGTCAATGGTAACGAGCAGGAACTCACCACACAGTGATGATTACAAAAAACTAAGTCAAGAAGTTTATGGTTATAATTAAATTGTGAATTAAACTGAAACAAGGAGGATAGACTCATGAATTTAGAGGTAAGAATCGCTAAATTATTTTCATTATTTTGTAGGTTCATACTATCAATATTCTCGTCATATTGCCAGTCTGCGTTCGAGACATTAAAATCGCCCAGTATCAGAAATGTTTCGTTAGGATAACAGTCAATATTTTTATTAACTTTGTTGTAAAATGTTTCGAGCCGCTCGGCATGTGAGCGTCCGTGAGGTAGATAAGTACAAACAATATGCAAGTTATTTAGTGACGTCGTCGTGGTCGCAGAGTTGCGACGATGCAAAGAGGACGTTATGGGAATAGTGACACATAGCTCCTCGGCGGGTGCGGGCGCGCACCAGTCTGCCCGCGCTGTGGGGCAGAGGGCGCGCCGCACCGCCACTATCACGCCACTGCCGCGAGTACAACTACTTATGTTCTGATCACGATCGCAACGAAACACCTCGTATCGGTAATCAAAATACTCCGAACTGAAAAAACCATCCATGAGCCATGATTCAGTGATACATAAATGTTTATATAATTTTTAACGCAAATTTTGTTGCGAACAAATTACGAATGGGCGCCTTTGGCTTTCAAAGTAAAAAGTAAATAGTGTTGAATAATTTCGGCGGGCTGGTTAGAACCACGATAGCTCAATTGGAAGAGCACCTGACCCGGTATGTCAGAAGGGTGCAGGTTCAAACCCTGCTCGTGGAAATTTTTTCAACATTTGTGTTTTTGTAATTTGTTCGCAACAAAATTTGCGTTAAAAATTACATAAACATTTATAAATAGCTTGCCTACTTCTTAACTGATCTTTAGTATTTGTAAAAATATTGTGATCGGATATTAATGACGGTAGTTGTTAACATTGAATGGGCGCCTTTGGCTTTCAAAGTAAAAAGTAAATAGTGTTGAATAATTTCGGCGGGCTGGTTAGAACCACGATAGCTCAATTGGAAGAGCACCTGACCCGGTATGTCAGAAGGGTGCAGGTTCAAACCCTGCTCGTGGAAATTTTTTCAACATTTGTGTTTCAGTGATACATACTACGTCATAGTTATGCTTCAATACATTAGAATAAAAGTCTTGTGATTTTGTACGCAGTCCCCTCACGTTCTGGTAATAAATAGATAAAATGTTAGACGCAGCGCCTGTTAAAAATAATTGTCAAACATCTTAACGTCTGCATATTATAAATATATACACATGCGCCAATCACAGGGCCGGTATCAATTTGCATCAATGATACAAACTGACTTTGGGTAATATAATATGTAGGTTTATTAACTTTTTATAATAATAATATGATTTCTTTGTAAGCGTACTTGATATAACAATATTTATTTCCAAGTGAATAAAGGCAGTCGCTTGGTAATAATGCAATATAATATAGTTAAACGATAGCAAATTCGCTCGAGTGTGTAATAAATTAAGACTCATATTTACAAAATTTATTTTATGTTTCATACTAGACACTATCCAGTGGTGATGCATTATTGTACAGTTATGTGATGTTTCATTTGCTAGTATGCATAGTATAGTAGACAATATTTGTAGGTATAAACAGTTGTAGATAAAAATAATTAGGCAATCAGAATTATCATAAATATGTTTTTTAGAGTAGTACATTTGATTTAATGAGAACAGTAGAAATGTTACATAATTAGGTTTAAACTTGTTAGGCATTACATAATTAAATGGTTGTTGATTGGTTCTAAGTGGTACGAAGCATTTTTCCTTTTTTGTATGATCCAAGTGTGAAAGGCATGCAACATCCATATAACAGTGAACAAATAATATGCTTTATGGGAAATAACGAAAACAGAAAAACAATACCGGATATGCAGTTTGTATAAAGTCATTTTAACTTTGAGAGGTCTTTCTCGGAATTGATTAAGATAGGTTTGGACGTTTCGGACTTACGTGCGAATATTTTACTGTCGTTTATCCATACAAACTTGAAGTTATTTTCTTTGGCAATGAGACGCGCTTGTCGATATAACATCTTATTCTGCGGGGTTAGATGGTCGTTAACAAACACCGGTTTTGACGGTCCATTGATATCCAGGTCTGCGGTAGACATTCCTCGGCGAGCACGTACGGCCGCCAAAAAGTCGAGCTTCTTCTTGCGCTGAGTGAACCTCACAATTATGTTCGGGGTTAAGCTGTTGTCAGGTGCGGTTGCGGAGTACTGGTTACCATCGCGTTGGGAGGAGAATCTACGAACTCGTTTGATATAGTCAATATCTGATGTGTCTATGCTAATTCCTACTTTAATTGAAAGCGTTGTAATAATATTGACGAGATTTTCACTTTTCGTTAAGGGTACGCCAGATATTTCGAGGTTGTTGGACCGCCCGTGCTGCTCCATTAATTGAACCTGTGTATTAAGTTGTTGAACTGTAGATTTACTTTCAGCTAAATGTTTTTCAAGAGAGTGGATTTTGTTGTCTGTTTCTTTTTTCAGGTTAGTAAAGTCGGTTTGCAGCTTTGAGTGTTCCTGTATAATTTTCTCGTGCGTTTCCTTTGTGCTTTTTATTTCCTCGAAGATGAGTTTTACGTCGGTTGTAAGTTTAAGTAGCGAATCGTTCTGGACACGAATAAATTCATTAAGGGTTGACTTTATTTCCGATAATATCTCAGAACGAAAGCTAGTAAGGGCGTCTGTGAACTCATCGTCTCTTTGTTTTCTTTTACGAAAGGTCACTGCAGAGTTATGCTGGGTGTCTGCGAGTCGGGATAAATCAGGGTGAGATCCTGTGGAAGTAGGTGGAGTCCTCACCGGGTTCATCATAAAAATTTTGTATTATAAAAATAAGAAACAATGGAGGATTGATTTTTTTGACACGTAGGTAGATAGTTAATTCACAGCTGGGTCGAGGTTCGCGCTCGCTTACTCATTAGGTGGTTGACAAGTTGACGTTGTTGCAGTCTCTTTCGCACACTCGAGTTGCCGTCAGTCACACTAATAGATCGAGCTCGCAACTTCACTCAATTTTGCACTTTATGAACTGATTAAGATACAAGAGTAGAAAAACTTTGCTACGATTGCCGATTGCACTTATGATGGAAAGTTAAGAGAAACGAGAATACGCGTCTAGTTGCAATCAAAAACGAACGACGAATAAATTTCTTTTTATATAGTATCATCGATTGTGCAGTTATTATTTAAAATGAAAAAACTTGTAACTACAGGTTTTTCTGCTTAGATTTTAATTTTACCTGAATAAATGTAGGCTGATGATGATGATGATGATGAAATATTTATCTGTGGATCTCCTGAGTTTTACTGGTCATTAGGCCAACCTTCGAAGGTTTTTTAGAGGGAACGGCATCACACACTAAAAAGTGCGTGTCCCCGTGCCCTACTAGATTCTCCGAGGGGATCGGATCGGATCGGGATACATACAAGATCGAGCAATTACGCACACAGACTCTCACGGATACGGATGTCGGAACAGTCCGAGCGAACTGGGGGCCTAGTGAGAGTTTGTTTACTATCCGTATTCATTCGATTACGTTTACGACAACGAAAATTAGTATGGCGTTAAATCAGCGCCTCCTGGCGGCATACGAGAGGAGTCAACATGTTGCCATACAAATTCTCGTTTTCGTTAACCTGATCGGCTGTAAGGGACACTGTAAGGGAGAAAAGAGCTGGACACTTGCTGAGTTTCTTGCCGGTTCTTCTCAGAACAAGATCTCCCGCCCAGAGTAGACTTACGAACCGATGACATAGCGACATTCACAAGAGCTACTTGTAGCCTAAAATGAATAAATGATTTTTGAATTTGAATTTGAATTGATCGAATGGCGTATGAAACTCGCACTTGGCACCTTGAACCGAGATTCCGTGGTCGTGAGAGGTTGTCTGTATGCGTTGCTCTAGCGCGTTTGTATGCAGCTTATCTACTGCACTCTCATTGTTTTGTGGCCTTGTGTTGTGCACTATTGTATTAAGGTTACCTACTGGTTTTTTCTTGGCGGTAAAGTGAAGTCATGTCTGCGGTTTTGTTTTATTTTCTATAATTTGTGTTATGTCGAATATTGACTAGAATGTGAAATAATGTTAACCGTTAAGTGTTCGTGAGTGTGCATGAGTGTTGGCAAATGGAGCAAAACAGTGCAACGTCACTTTTCAAATTCTCTCAAGAACTTAGTAAAGCCCCACATTATATTTTCTTTAATTTTAATTTTTTATTCATAGTTAAATTGGTAATCAATCAATGTTTTTTTATGTTTGTAATTTATATTAATCTAATGAATTGAATTCTTGTGCATGTTATTAATACGTTTGTAATTGTTTTTTTTTGTGGAAACTTTGCTGATTTGTGTTCTATATATTTTAAATATTGTATGTGCTATGTAATTGTTTGTTTCCCAAATAATAAATAAATAAATAAATATCTTTACTGAGATACCCGAGGGGTTGGGGGGTATATAATTTCTCACTTCTTATTTCTATTATCATTCATCATCATCATACAGAAAGGAAATATTGTTTATTTATGTATAAGGTACTTGTAAGAAAAATTACTTTGACACTGGCTAAATGTACTAATCGCACGAAGCCATCAACTAAAAGAAAAAAAAGGTTACCTACCATCCTTGTAGATAGATCCTTTATTGTACATTGAAATAACAAATTATATAAATTACATTATAAAAGACATATACAAGGGTGAGCTTATCTCTAAAAGAGATCTCTTCCAGCCAACCCTAGCTGTAGTTGGAAAAGAAAGTCTGCGGGACCAATTGTCGACCATAATATGAATTATACCTTCAATATAAATAAATAAATAAGTACAACTTAAATTAATTATAATGCTGTATACCTGCCAGAACGTACATACCTGCCTATACACATATACATAAATTATATATTATCATCTGACTGTATAACTATATGATGTTACTGATTAGTAGTAATAAACCTTGTAGTAATAAACAAAGTTTTAGCTTCTAATAGTTATTCCGTGTAGTCTCTTTTACTATATTTTGAAATAAAGAAAGCTTATACTCAGTTTATTAGTATAGGTTGTTATAACTGAGTGAATAAAGTTCATCATTATTACAAATTTCTATTTTAGAAAACAGCGATAAATAATTCAGTCTGTTCATTTGTTTTTAATGAATTTTTAAATTAAGAAACATTCAATTTTGTAAGCACGACCTACGTTCCTACATAATGAATAAATTATGTGTCACTTGGCAGAAAGCTGGTGCTTCTAACTGGATAGCTAAGGAATAATAATTAATGTTTTTATAGAACAAAGAAACATTTAATTATAACAGCTCATAGAGTCCACAGTACTGTGGTAATATTTGTTATACTGTTGTAGTACATACATACTTAACATTAGATTCATTTGGATTGCGATTTAAGAGAAGTGTAAAGTGAGCTACTAAAAATAATAAGGAGCTCAATGGCGCAGTGCTAACGCGCCCGGTCTGCAATAGCTGAGGTTTCGCCAAAGCAACTTTCGCAAAAGCCGGTCATCGAATGGGTGAACAAAAATTTCTCATTTAGAAGTCGTCTGTGCTTCAGAAGGCACGTAAAGCCGTTGGTCCCGGCTGCATTAGTAGTCGTTAACAACCGCCAATCCACACTGTCCGTTCTCCCTATCCATCCCGGAAAGGCTCGTGCCCCAGCAGTGGGGACATTAAATGAGCTAATGATGATACTGATGAAAAATAACAGTGAATCCCTTACAAAAATTAAGATTAAAAATGCTGCTGATTCTGATGCGATTCATTGTCGCATGAACCCCGGCTCGCAGGACCGTCAACAACGCGCAATCTCCCATTAACAGTCTTGTATAACAGTAAATATAATTCGTGCTATCACAATATTTACGGCCCACTGCAACACAGGCCTTCCCAATTACACGATTCGGGCCATTTACCCCCCAGTCTGGCACCTAGCCAGTGGCATGCAGCGCCCAAGAGAATAGATACCGTGAATGCATGTCTGACTCGCGATGTGTGTAAGGTTCATGCCAAAATTTTAAATAAGCATATCATTAAGACTCTTTCTTTTGTAACTACTTTAATGAGAGTCAGTAATTAATATCAAATTAACTCTAGTCACCCGATAACAGAGCTCTTTAATATTAGAACTATGTTTAGTCTCACCATTAGAATAGTGCAATAGCTACAGAATCTCGCCGAGTGGTACAATCTAAGACTTCAGCGCATTTCCGAGCCATAACATCACGGGCCCAAATGGCCATAATGATAGCCGACCTCCGATAGAGATGGCACATGGAGAAGAAGAAGCCTCATCATCATCACCGGCTCATTTTAAGTCCCCACTGCTAAGGCACGAGCCTTCGCTATGGATGAATAAGAAGTACGGGCCATAAATCACCACGCAAGCCCAGTGCGGATTGGTGGTTGTTAACGACTGCTAATGCAGCCAGGATCTAACGACTTTAAGGGATTCTCTATAATTTTTAACCGACTTCAAAAAAGGAGGAGGTTACTCAATTCGACTACTACTTGATTACTATATTTTTTTTATGTGTGTTCGCGGTGTTCGCGGATAACTTCGTCATTTATGAATCGATTTTAATGATTCTTTTTTTATTAGAAAGCAGATATCCCAAGGGTGGTACCATGGTAAGGAAACCAGGATCTAATGATGGCATCCTAGATTAATTGAGGGGAACCTTCGAAAATCGTAGTGGCGACTAGTGCGTTTGTTAATGTTTTCATTAAGTATTTTAAAGCACTACTACATATTTAATGAAGGTCTGGAGTCGATCTGATGATGGAGCCGAGATATAGTTGAGGGAACTCCTCAACGATCTGATCTTATCTTATCTTATCTTATCTTCTTAACAGTAGCTACCTTGTGTTTGGTCTTAATTCATTTCTATTGATAAGAACTTTGCACCCATATGGGTTATGAGTGCCAATATAGGTCTAATGATGGAGACCATAGACAGTCGAGTAAATTACCGTTTCTACTTCCCGTCCCGTACCCGTACGTTCCCGTCTGTTTTTACTTTTTTAAGTTTCCTGTTTTTTGAAGTCAGTTTTTTTTTTGCTAAAAATTATTTTTCATCATTATCATCATCAGCCCATTTGACGTCCCCACTGCTGGGGCACGAGCCTTCCCAGGGATGTATAGGGAGAACGGACAGTGCGGATTGGCGGTTGCAGCCAGGATCAACGGCTTTACGTGCCTTCCGAAGCACAGACGACTTCAAAATGATACATTTTTAGTCACTCATCCGATGACCGGCCTTTGCGAAAGTTGCTTAACCTTAGCAATCACTGAACGGGCGCCATTACCACTGCGCTATCGAGCTCCGTCTTTAGCCTACCTAACATGAAATTTCTATTTGGTTAAAAAGGCTAATACCTAATGTTAGTTAAAATAAGGAAAAATAACTTTCACTCGCCCACTGGTTTTCGGCACATTTTGTCACGCATCTCGAAATCAGGACACTCATAAGAAATCCTACGTGACCAGGAAAACTCCGTGGGAAGAGAGAGACTGGGAATTTTAAGCACCTTTCAATTTGTAAGAGCCCTCGATATAGCGCGGTTGCTGGAGTGCCGTTATCAAGAGCATCAAACGAATAATTATTAACGTAAATCATTGCAAACAAAAGACGACGAATAAATCATAGAGGTATTTTCGAATTAGTATCTAATCTTGTTCTATTTTGGTTAAGAGTTTTGTAAAGTGACACAAACCTCTTGAAAGAACAAGTTATTTTTATCGTCAATTTCTAACAAGAATTCAACGATCTCTTTTGAGGCAATTAAAATGGAGACTGTAGCTGTAGCTGTTGGAGAAATCTATGCCCAGCAGTGAACTAGTATAGGCTGATGATGATGATGATTAAAATGGAAACGTGAAATACATCAATAATGCCGTTCGACAGAATATGTCAGCAATTTTAGTGGATCATAAGCAAAGACCGTAAACACCGTTATTTTTTATTGGTTTTGGACCCGCTGGTGGGTAGATCAGACCATAAAATGGAACAACTTTCCCCATGACACAACTTTCCCATACAAACCATGCTCGGTCAATAGAGGCTTTGTATAGAAAAGTAAAAAAAATATATGTTTTTTGACCTATGTATCTTGGGGAAAGTTGTTCAGTTTCATGGCCTTATCTACCCACCTGCGGGTCCAAAACCAATAAAAAATAACGGTTCAATGGTGGCAGGAATACGAATTTGATAGTGTTTGATTCAATTGTCGAAAGATTGTAATTTAAGATTATACCCTTGATTTTTTCTAAGGAATGTACTCGTGTTTACTTTTGGCCACATTTGGCTTTTACAGCATATAACCGAGTTTGAGGCGGCTAAGGCTCCTTGAGCTATAGCGACTGCATCCTCGAACATAACCTACCAATATTTTTTATTATTTTTTTCGTATTCGTAGGAATAGAGATGCACATTATCTCCTATGACTTTGCTGTTGACAACATTTTGAGTTTGCTTTGATAATCAACTGGGTTTCGAAGGATAATTTTAAATTCAAATTCAATTCAAAAATCATTTATTCAGTTTAGGCTACAAGTAGCTCTTATGAATGTCGCTATGCCATCGGTTCGTAATTCTACTCTGGGCGGGAGATCTTGCACTGAGAAGAACCGGCAAGAAACTCAGCAAGTGTCCAGGAAGTAGTATTTAGGAGTACGTACAAACTGTAATACCACAGTTAAACTAGAAGAACTTTCCAACTTCACGACAGAGCTAATATTAACCCGCTTCTTCCCATTATCCGTGCGCACACAACGTCCTGCGACATGTTGTGAATTTATGTTTACCTTGTACGAAGTACCCAAGCTTGAATCAATAAGCCAATACCTACACGAAGCAACTATGCCATGTCAAGTTCCAATTTTGTTCATAAACTATAGAAGAGGCTAAAATTAACTGTTCCCAGGATATAATTATGTTAATTATGTGCCATATTGCTTTGTGGCTGTAATGACGGTAAATTAATTACTGCTTGGCGATAATTACTTAAGATAGCTGATAAACTCACAGCTTTGTTGTATTAGCATACGACTATTCAGAATTTACAAACACTTATTTGCTGCGGAAGTGTTTTTTTCTGTTTAAATATTTAAAGTACTAATAAAATGTCTTTTTTATTATGAATAAGTTAAGGTCGATGATAAGGCGAGCCTGCCCAGAAGGCGCCTGTTTACTCTTATTTCGAATTACGTTTATTGTACGCGCTCGGTAACTGAAACGAAACGTGGTCCGTTTCTTGGCTTTGCTTTAACTCTTAGTTAACATAAAGTATGGACAGTATGGACAGGACACGTCACTAGGCGGGATGACGACTGACCAAGGCGGTGATGGAGTGGTGTCCCAAAGATGAAAAGGGCGTCTGCGCCCCGTACCATAAGAAAAACTGATTTTTTTCTTTCCAATTAAAACTACAAATAAGTTTAAAAAAATGAACTAACATATTGAAATGTGTGTTAAAACTAATCTACTAAGAAAATTTAGATGCTTAAATCGGTCTGGTTTGCCTGCAAAAAGCAAATCTATGTTTTAAAAGAGTTTAGTTTGTTATTTTCTTCTCTGTTATAAAAGTTAACAAATCATGTTTCTGCAACTAGCAAAATGAAGTCAATTAAATGAAAAATCATGTCATCAAATATCACTTTCATATGTTTTGTAAATGTGGGGAAAGATCAAGATCCCCGCCACGTAAATTTCCAATGCGTCGCCTTAGGCGCGTTAACCACTGCGTCATCGAGCTCCTTATATTATTTAGATAATAATGCGTCTATTATTAAATAATGCGTCTATTATTAAATAATGCGTCTACCTGTTTGACACGTTGACATTTGTAATAGGAC
This sequence comes from Eudonia lacustrata, assembly GCA_947562085.1. Taxonomy (NCBI): domain Eukaryota; kingdom Metazoa; phylum Arthropoda; class Insecta; order Lepidoptera; family Crambidae; genus Eudonia; species Eudonia lacustrata. The sequence goes on from OX387316.1 coordinate 1,048,942, forward strand.
AGTTAGTGAAACCAATTCGTTTGCTCTGTACATGCCAGAGTTGGACATTGCAGAAAAGCGTCCCTCATGAATTGGGACAGATCGCATAATTTGTCAGAGTGAAACGGTTACCAATTACAGCAGGTGACGCCACGGATATTTGTTATCAGGTTAGACCTGACGATTTATTTATTTAAATTCAATAGTTTCCTTGCTGCCTGTGTAAACTAAACATGTTCGAGGGCAATCCCAAAAGGGTGAACTGTAATCTACAGCTATCCGATTGGATGGCGACCACCTTAACACATATATCTGCTACCAATCAGATTTTTGTTTGCATGGTCTCAGTTCTAGTGAAATTACAGGCCATACATACGTAAAAATTGAAGTTGATTGGCAACGGGAGATAATATATATTATTATGATGTTGCAAGCGTTTGCCATAGACTGCAGTGTCCGCTTTCCATTAGGTGCAGTGGAACGGGCCGTATGCTCGATTGTTCAGTAGGATAAAATACTCAATTATTGACATTTTAAGGATAACTATGTGCAATCTAATGTTGATGAGTTGTTTGTAATATAGGTAGATAGTTTTGTAGAAGGCAATACATATCTCTAAAGAATGTTATCAATGTATTATGATTATTATTTAACCACAGTCAGTAATATTCCATTTCATGATTCACACACAAAAAAACTGAGTAACCCAATTATTGACATGAATTTCGATAATTGGAATTGTATACTACTTGCATACCAAATTTTGGTACCCTAAATATAAAACTGCTGCGGTGTCAAAAGCTGTCGGGGTGTCTGCAAATAGAACTTACCGCCTCAGTGTGCACCGGGTGCACGGCAAACAGCAGCGCCGCCAGCGCCGCGAAGGGCCGCTGCAGCCGCGCCACCACCGCCCCGACGCGCGCCACTAACGCGCAGCACGCCGCGTGCAGCGCCGCGTTGCACGCGTGCCACCACCACGGCGAGAAGCCGCATAGTGCGTGGTTCAATCTGCGGAGAAGGAAACGATATAAGATCTTATTTTTTAAACTATCATCATCATCATCATCATCAGCTCATTTTTATGCCCCCACTGCTGGGGCACAAGCCTTCCCTATGGATGGATAGGGAGAACGGGCCATAAACCACCACGCGGGTCCAGTGTGGATTGGTGGTTGACTGCCTTACGTCTGAAGAGCTACGAGTACCGGTCTTCCGCCTGCTTTCAGAAGCTCGGCCGTAATTCCGTCAGCGCCTGGTGCCCTGCCGTTCTTGAGATTTTTGAGAGCCATACTAATCTCTTACAGGCTGATGTCCGGAATGTCTTCGCTTCCGAAGTACGGAGTTTTTGTCACCCATCCGATGACAGGCCTTTGTGAAAGTGGCTTACCCGCAGCACTCACAAACCGAGCACGATAACCACTGCGCCATCGAGCTCCTCCACTCCGCTTGTCACTTGCATTAACTGGGTTCTTACCATGTTTATTATTTCCAGTGAATAGTGGCTCAGAAACCAGTTGTACAAGGGTCGAGCGCAAAAAACGATTAAGGAAGAGGGTAGATCGTTTTGTCTACTCAGAAACACCTACCCGCAATGACTTCAGCATGTCCGTGATCATGGCGCATGCAACTGTACCGAAATATTGGATACTCAAAAATAATAAACATGATAAGAATCCTGTTAATAATTACTCCAATGATATAAAATCTCATACAAAATACGAGCACTGTTGAAGCAGACAGCATCAATCAAATTGATCAGTACATACTAAAAGGTCAGAAATGTCTTTAAGTTTACATAAAATAGGATTTAAAAAAAAATACAATATTTAAATCAATAATGTTAAAAGCTAAACACAATTTGTTCGGTACTTCTTCAACTCCCAGCTTTTTTTAACCACTAATGTGGCATCATTCAATTTGGTAGACGAAAGACTTCCACAATTGCTTACTTGAATCCAGAGGCTTCTCCCAAAACATACAAATATTGATTTATAACTTTTACTACTTCCACTATAACAGCAACTCATACGAGTTAGTTAGTAAAAGTAGGTGTATACCTACTTGACAAAATAAGCTATCCATTTGTCATTTGAGGAATAGCACGTGAACTGGCGCTATTGAAGATTTAATCAGTGGGTATGAATGGGGATGGGAACTGAATATTGGCGCGTACAATATTGGCGGTTGTATGAAAGCAGGCAATTAGTTACGTCGCTTCGTTATTGCAACTCGTAGGGTATTTTGCATGTTTTCCATATTCAAACGCTACGTTGTAACGTTTGACATATACTTTTTAATATTTTTTCTTTTTTGTTTATAATAAATTGAGTAATTAAGCCATTTCTACTTGGTACCTAATTAGTTTATGCAATACCTAAGTAATAAACTGCATGTAATTTTATTGCAACAGCATAGGTGGAGACTCGATATTAGTTAGTTTTTTTAGTTTTTTATGTTCAAAGTCAAAGTCAAAGTCAAATTATTTATTCAACATAAGTCTTCACAGGCACTTATTGACGTCAAAACTATAAATCATAAAAATAAAAAAATAGTTTGACTAAACTACTGAACCTACCACTAGTTCGGGTTTTGGGAAAGCCTTCGACCGAGAAGAGCTGGCAACAAACTCAGGAGGCTTATTTCTTAACTAGACTATTTGCTGTAAGACTTCCGAACACCCTACTATTTCACTGGATCTTAAAAACCTGCTTGGCGGCAGGTTATTAGGTTGATAGCCACAGTTAAGTTCTTGGTAGAGTACTATTCAAATTCAAATTCAAATTCAAAATTATTTATTTCCTTCACAAATAAGGTACTTAATGCTAAAGCAAAGTAAGTCAAAACAACAATTGAAGGCTAAATGTGAAGGACTGGTGCCTGAAGTAGGTTTCACTATATCCAGACACCAGGCCTCTGCATGGCATATGTAATATAGTTTTATTTTAATTTATATCAAGTAAAAGTTGATGCCTAATTATGGAGTATACGCTACACTTTAGGCGTGAATGAGGTGTATTTAATTAGGTATGTATCAAATAGTACGTTATGTTAGTAACAGTGAAAATTTTAACAGTTTTATTCCTTCAGACTTTCGCCTGCTAAGCATCCTGCAAAGATAAGTTTTGAGATAAAGTTTAATATCACTAACAATACAAAACTCGTGCAAAGTACCAACACACGATTCCACAAACAAACTCTCATGAGTTGACTACACAGACGGAGCTTTGTTGCATTTTTTCTTGTCACAAAAACTTCACATGTAACTGTGCGGCAAGGTTGATATCAAGCAAAGGAGCTTTCATGCTGCACAAAGCATTAGTAGTCTTGTGACAACCGCTGGGGCTCGCTGTCGTAACACAACGCTCGCGGCACGGAAGACATAGGATTGCTAACTCACTCAGACATTTTCAAATAGCATTATAACTGCTATTTGAACAATTAGGTGGCTTGTTCTGATGTGCAAGATGCATGCTCTGAAATTCAAGCACAAGACACAGAGAATAGAGATATTGACAAAGTTAAAGTAGCGCAGAAAAATGCAAACTAATATGACATTTTCCAACTCGCTAATCACAGACTCTGTTGCAAAATATGTTGTCTGTAAATGCAGCAAACAAGTACTCATTTGTTTTTTAAATAAATGAAATTAAATAAATAAGTCCGCCTAGCTAGACGCCACTATCTTAACTTAGACGATCGCCATAACAACAATATTAGTAGCATCGTGTTTGTTCATCTAAATATCTTCAGTGTGTTTAACCCGTAGCAGAATAAAAAAAAAAGATTTAGTAAAAAAGCGTTTTTCATTAAAGTAGGTCAAAAAAAAAACAAAATTTGAGAAATGGTTTCGACGTGTTACCGAATTGTCGCTAGGTAGTTGTTTAATGACTCGTGCCATTCTTTTGTTCTATTCTTTTGAGACTTATCGCAAATATCAAAGTACACTTCGGTCAAATCGTTGTCAGCTTTCGGTACGGTCGTTTGAAGATTAAATCTTACGATTTTTCGGCGGAGGAACCAAAAATATCAAATATGGGGATTTGTGGGTCTCAAGTCTAGTCTCAAGTAAAGCCATGTCAGCCTTCAAACATTAAAAGCGCACAGACGCTTTTAATGTTTGAAGGCTTCCTATAAAGACCTTATAAGACGAATATATAACGATACGAAGGTGCTTATAAGTGCTTCATAAAGTCAAAGTCAAAGTATTTTTTTTAAATTCAAATAAACTTTAAAAAAATGCTTTTGAATCGTCCAAAAATATTTTTTACCTACTACCTACCCATTCAGGATGTCTATTTTTTAGCTGTGGAGAAGAATGAGCACAAGGAACTCCACAGCTTTAATATAATATGTAACGAAATTTACAAAATTATATGCCGTTACCAAGTTATACAAGTTTAAAAATCTTAGCAATATTTTAAATTACAATTACCTGTTGGGAGTGATTGGAGCATTTCAAACTCATGCTGTTTTGTCTTCAATGTACTCAGACACTTTATAGTAAGCTTTTTTATGAAGCCTTCCTTTAATGGCGATTTTATATTTATTAATATCAAGTTTTTGAATATTACTTGGAACACAGGCCTCTAAATGAATTATTTACTTTGTGGAGCCTAGTTTAAGGTACTGCTAGTTTGTTTTTATTTCCAGTGTTTACATTGTAAATATCATGTTTTTAGAAAAAGATTCAATATTTTTATAAACATACAGTTCTCGTAAATATATTGTGATGCAACTGTCATTATATTAATATTTTTAAATCTCTCCCTGAGAGAATTACCAGCTTTTAGGTTATAAATTGCTCGAATAGACCGCTTACATAGGACCTCTCGTAAGCGTTTCCGAGCATCTGTGAGTGTCGGGTTCTTTTGCAATGTCAAGCCCATGAACGGGTGACCAAGTTTAAGTATCTTAAGGTCCTACGCGCTTCTGAAGGGACTGTAAGAATTAATTCTGTTGTTGTAAGATGTCAGATTATTTTTGCAGTCGTTAGAACTCATCAATGCGTATGATAAGCAATAGCTAAAGGATAGGATAGTTAAAATATAAAAATATAAATCCAATCTTATTTATTAACTTTTTTTCCAATAATCAAACATGGCAGAGAAATATTTCTGAAGCCAGGGAGGAATCCTTGGACGTGCCGTATCACAGATTTACGCCTCAGATATATAGAAGCAACTTACGGCTGTTGCTCCCAAGGATGTCGTTCAGAGCTCACGACTAAGTACCGGGGACGGTTTTAGGTACAGTTCACAGTGTGGTACAATACAGGCAAAGCTTTACCGTGATTTAAGTTCATCATCATCATCAGCCTACACTAGTCCACTGCTGAACATAGGCCTCTCCAAGTGCACGCCACCGGGCACGATCCGCGGCTACTCTCATCCAGCTTTTGCCAGCCACCTTGCGAAGATCGACGCTCCACCTAGTCTGAGGGCGTTCTACACTACGTTAAGTTCAATGTTGTCAAATTGTAACTTTTTTTCATCATCATAATCAGCCCACTTCAGTCCACTGCTGGACAGAGGTCTGTCTCAATTGCATGCCACTGAGCCCGATCTTCGGCTATCAAACTTTACTTAATTTTCCTAAATTTATCCTTATTACTTTTTCATTGTTTATGTTTTCTGAAAGAGATCGTGCCATGGGATAATAGTTTATTTTTAATTACTTAATCTACTTGGATAAATTAATAAAAATGTATTCTTTAATATATAATATAATGTAGGTTCTTACTTTCTCATAATTCAATTCAGATTCAAAATTCAAGCTAAACTAATAGTCAACCCAGGTATGTGACTCTTTAGAACCCCGAGTTTAAAACGCAAGTTGTCTTGTAAAAAATGTTTAATTACAATGAATTATGTGGCTAAATGCTATCGAGTTAACTTTGTTACTAAATCAGTATTAGCGTTGCAGCTATATAAAAATCGCTCATAACCAACACAACCTTTCGAGGTAAGGCAAATTAATTGCTGAGTTCATTTTTAATTCCACCGATGATTTTTTTATATTTGCATACGAAACATTTTTACACATCAATTACAGTTCGAATAATATTGCCTGTATTTTTAAACCATTCAAAACTGGGTTTTCAACAGAGTCAATTAAAAATATTTTATTCATTTCACGCAGAGAACAAGAATTTCAGTCACTTGTTGCATTATTTTCGAGTTTCCATGTAAAACTAGAAATAAAATAAACTTATCTGTTAGAACCGCAGAGACCTACCTCATTTACTTATAAAACTATTGCGTATTTCCGTCGTTAAAATGTGTACAATGTATGAATAGCTTTTCCTAAGTATTGTTATACATAGTTTTAATACTTTAATACAAAAGCATTAATCAACACCATCTCCTTTGCGGGCCGCCAACTTTGAGCGGTTGTACAAAATGGGTCTCCTTTGATATCTTTCTAACATTCTGAACATCAAAGTTACATACTTTAAAACAGCAGTATATGTTGTTAAAACCTCTTTAATTAACGGAATAATCGCTTAAAGGTAAGTTCAAAGGTACACGCCAATATCTTGCCAAAAATATAACCCCTTTCATACCTAATCAACGAAACTTTCATGCCTTAATTCCACTTGACCTTAAAAGATTTGACCGGCTTCACCGAGCGGCGGAACAGATTCGGGCCGGACTCAACAAAAGCTAGTCCCCCGGCAGACCGTGAAAATTTCAGAAAGGATTAATGGAGTAGGCGCGTAATCATTATTCAGCAGTCCGCTTCGCTGGCTCATCCCGATTATAAGGACGAGTTGAAGTGGATAAGAGCGAGACACAGTCATATACAATTTGTTTCGATTTTTTTGAAATGATTCCTGATGTAGTTGGAATAGATTCACGTTGATTATCTAATATTGCTATAGGAATTTAAGCCACGACTTATATATAAGCACATATAAGTTAAAATGATCCCACTACAAAACTAAAGGTTTTATAGAAGGTGGCCGAAACTAAACCTGAACATAATCATGTTCAGTTTCATCAGGATCATTATTAACAATAACATTTTAAGAAGTAAGCTTTTGTCTCCGAGTAGCGTTGATGAAAATGAAGATATTGGGCGTATAACTGTAAGATTTCCGCAATTTAATGAAATATTTATATTTTCGGTATTTAGCGGGAAGATTTTGACGTAAAGAAAAAATTCCGAGAAATGGAAGAATATTTTACCGAAAGAATTTCTGACCGCCACGTAGGTAAATATTACCGTTGATTGGTAATTTGCAAGGGATCAGGGGACTCGGGCACAGGCTTTGCAGAGGTATTTGTTGGGATTGTCCGGTGAGGCCTGGTTAGTTAGTGACGTGGACAGCGCGATAGGCTTGTCATATTTAGAATAGAAAAATCTTTGTTAGCTTAAAACAAAGTAGCTATATTGACGTTGACTAAGGGAAAAGGTTCAACAAACGTTAAAGTAAAACATGACGTAACATAGTAAACTCACATCCTGAAAGTAGTTTGTTAAAAATCGGTGACATTGTAAATTGTACTTTGGAATCTGTTCCAAATCAATCTGTTTACAATAATTTAAATTGATCTCTAAGACAATAGAGGAAAACTCTTGCGACTTAAATATTAAGACAAATGAAATGTCCACCTTTATAAACATTATACATCAAAACATTCAGGGCTTTTCTGGAAAAGAATTAGAATTAGAATTATATATAAATGAAAAAAATGTACATGTATTATGCTTAACCGAGCACTGGTTAAAACAATGCGAACTGTTAGTATGCATTGATAATTATAAAGTCATTAGTTCGTTCACAAGAGAGTCTGCTATAAGAGGTGGGTCACTGATATTAATTAACGATACATTACAATCAAAGGAGCGTAAAGACATAGTATCTCTCTCAGTTGAACGAAATATTGAACTATCATGTGCGGAGCTCGAGCAGTATGTTATTGTTTGTGTGTATAGGCCTCCCTCTGGTAATTACCACTTATTTGAGTCCATTATGGAAGAAACCTTGCAAAAGGTATGCAATTGTAAAAAGAGGATAGTTGTATGTGGCGACTTTAATATAAATATTTTAGATGACTCACAGAACTCGGTAAGGTTTCTTAATCTTTTCAAATCGTTTAACTTGCAAAATCTTTTTGATGAACCTACAAGAGTTACAGCCACATCAGCTACCTGTTTAGATAATATTTTTTCTAATTGTAATGATATTGAGAAATCAATAATAAATTTTATAAATTCTGATCACAGTGGTCAGATAGTTAGATTTGAGCACCAATATGAACGTCCTTCAATGAATATTTTATACAGGCCAGTGACCACTAATCGATTAGACAGATTTAAGAAGAATGTTAATGATAAAGTGTTACAAATACCATGTAACAATGACAAAGCGAACATCTTATACGACAATCTATTCGAAATAATCAAAAAAGAGTTTGATAACAATTTTACTCAAAAATTAATAAAAGTAGATAAGTCTAAAACTAAATTCAGTGATTGGGCCACAGCTGGCATCTACAGGAGTAGAAATAGATTGTATCAATTATATGATATAAAGGCAAACTCTAAGGATCCAAGTGTAATTGAATATGTTAAAAATTATTCAAAAATGTTCAAAAAAGTTTGTTCCATAGCAAAGGCCAACTACATTCGGGCAAAGATTGTGAATTCAAAAAATAAAATAAAAGCCACTTGGAACGTCATTAATAAAGAAACTTGTAAAGTAAGGTCTCGTGATCGTATACTTGAACTCAAAGTCGATAATGCTTACATCAATGGTGATACGGAAGTGGCAGGCGCGTTTGAAACATTTTTCTCAAAAATTCCACTCATTACATCAAATAATTTAAATTCTTGTAAACATCTTGCCCAGTCTCTTCTTGTATCGAGTGTAAAAATATGTAATATTCGATTCAATTTTCACTATATTGATTCTGATATAATAATAAAAGCTTTTAGACAACTTAATATAAAAAAGACTGAGGATCTTTGGGGTATCTCCACTGATATTTTAAAATCTATAATATCTTCTATCGCGTCAAATTTAGCAATAATATTTAATAAATGCGTTGATGAATACACATTATTTCCAGATTTAATGAAGTACAGTAAAATTATACCGTTATTTAAAACAGGCGATAAAAGTGACCCATCTAATTTTCGGCCTATATCCATACTACCGGCTCTTAGTAAAATTTTTGAAAAAGTTATTTTTAATCAATTGCTGTCACATTTTACAGATAACCAGTTACTTCATAACAAACAATTCGGTTTCACTAAAGGTAGAAATACAACCGACGCGGGAGTTGCACTCATTAAGCATATTTTCGATGCATGGGAGCAGAAACAGGATGCGATAGGTATCTTTTGTGATTTATCGAAAGCTTTCGACTGTGTCGATCACGATACTTTATTATTAAAAATGGAACATTATGGTGTCTCAGACAACTCACTTACCTTATTGAAATCATACCTCACTGGCAGAGTTCAAAAAGTTAATATTAACGGTACTGATTCTTCTGGCGCCCCATTACTTATGGGGGTGCCCCAGGGTTCAATATTAGGACCTCTTTTATTTCTCATTTATGTAAATGATCTACCTTACTACACCGAAGATCTTTGTGAGATAGTATTATTTGCTGATGACACCTCATTGATTTTTAAAGTTGATAGACATAGAGCAATATTTGACGACGTAAGTAATACTCTCTCTCAAATATTACATTGGTTTACCACTAATAACCTGCTGCTTAATGCAAAAAAACTAAATGTGTGAAATTCACGATGCCCAATGTGAAGCAGGTTAATACCAGTATCACTATGAACGATGAAATAGTTGAAATAGTTAACTCGACAGTTTTTCTGGGTATTACCTTAGATCATAAATTACAATGGGGTTCTCATATTGCTGCCCTGGCAGGAAGACTTAGCTCAGCTGCCTATGCGATTAGAAAAATGAGGTCACTTACTGATGTAGAAACGGCAAGTTTGGTTTACTTTAGTTACTTTCACAGCGTCATGTCGTATGGTATTTTATTGTGGGGCTCAGCGGCTGACATTGAAACCATTTTTGTTTTACAGAAAAGAGCCATTCGAGCTATTTATAGCCTTAAGCCCCGTGATACGCTGAGAGAGTTATTTAAGCAGATTAATATTTTAACTGTAGCTTCACAGTACATTTATGAAAATATAATTTATGTTTATAAAAACTTAGATAAATTCGAAAAAAAAAGTAATACCCATAATTTTAACACAAGAAATAAAAACAAACTTGCTGTTCCAAAACTTAGACTCAATAAAGTTGGTAATTCATTTGTTGGGAAATGTATAAAAATATACAATAAAGTGCCTTTCACTCTAACAGAATTGCCACTACACAAGTTTAAGACAGAAATAAAACAAGGTCTAATGAAAAAAGGTTACTATAAAATTGATGATTATTTTAATGATAAGAATGTGTGGTCATCTTAGTCTGCTCGCCTGCACATGTTATTTCACATTGTAAGTAGTTACACTTTTTTATAAAAGGTTATTATTAAAGTCAAAAAATAATTAGATGATAAAACAGCCTGGTTGTAATAAAAAACACATTATACTCTATTTGTATCAATATACATAATAAAATTAATTTATATAATTTTTATACTGATATGATAGTTTTGAACAGTGTCCTACAGATAACAAACAGCGTTGCGTTAAATAGATCATTAAGTTTTTATTTAAAGTATCTTGAGTGTGTCATGCTCTCTTTATTGTCTCTGCGGTGGTGGCGTGTGCGTCGGGTCGTTACGTTCCCTAAAATATGGTTGAGCGAAGCGATGGCTGATTCATATGTCATACTCGTGAACGGGTGCCGCCTGTGGAGGCTGGTCTGCTCTTGCATACTTATCTTATTGTTAGTATTAATTACTATAGTTTGACTTTGTTTTTCTTAAACAATTTTTGACTTTTATTAGAGTACTGTAGTGGTACTGTATGACATTGTGGAAATTGAAACTTATACCAGATGTAAATTTGATATATTAGATTTGTTTATTTTTTTTGTTTTTTTTTTACATGTTGTGGTTGTCTTCTATATTTTTTTGTGTTTATTTGTAATGGAAAGTGTCCTGCTATGATAGGGCATTTTTCAATTTTTATTTTTTTTGACGCTGTAAGGGAGAAAAGAGCTGGACACTTGCTGAGTTTCTTGCCGGTTCTTCTCAGTGCAAGATCTCCCGCCCAGAGTAGACTTACGAACCGATGACATAGCGACAGTCATAAGAGCTACTTATAGCCTAAACTGAATAAATGATTTTTGAATTTGAATTTGAATTTGAATTTTGGTTACTGAATATAAAATTTTCGTTCAATTAACTAACAAAGAAAGTTATTAGTAAATTAATTACTTAAAACTAAACTCACAAAAACTATTACTTATACTATTTATAAATTAAAAACATGCCCTAGATCATCCCCATCAGGCAGATAACTCAGTCAGCTAGCAGCATTGCCTCGTAGGATAGGGAGGCTTATTCGCTGTCCCAAGTGGCTGCTAGCTCTGGGGTCCCGGGTGGTTTCCGCTAATTTAATTGATTTATCTTTAAAAGTTTGTAAGCGGGCCCCATGGACCTAACGACTCTTACCGAATCAGCTCAAATTCAAATATGAGGTCCACAGTCAGATACTCATTGTCTACTGAATGATATCAGCCATTTTTATATTGGTTTAGAATGTATGTCAAAGAAGGCTTTTTCACCAACGGCTTTTTTTTTTCAGTTCCACGTTTATGGGTTTTTTTTCTTTTCCGACGTATGCGAAGAATCTTTGATGTTTACATAAAAATCTCGTTATCATTTGCGTTGAAGCACTTCATGTATTCACGACTTTATAAATGGGAAACCTTTTTTATACCAATGGACATTGAAAGAAAGAACACTTTAATATATAGGGTAATATTATTCAGTTCCTTTTAGCTTACTTCAAACGGAATGATTAGGACCACAATAATAAATAATGTTAAATTGTCAAAAAATACTTTTATTGATTAAATTTTTTATTTCATTATTGTTGGTGGAATAGTTTATTTAATGATTTGTCTTGATGATTATAATTATATTGACACTTTTAAAAAGTAAAATTTTAAAATTGGGATATTAAAAAAAAAATTAAAAAACCGCTATTATACTGAATTCACAGTTTTTTTTCGTTGTAGAAAAACAAACAATATATTTTTAACATTGGGCTCTGTTGATGTAAGATAATTTTTTAATAATTTGTTTACATAACCGTCGACATCAAACTTTTCCTTGATCTGAAAAAGGTAGTAGGTATTTTGTTAACAATATTCAAACTGAATTTACTGCAAACTATTTAGTATAGGTATCCTAAGGCATCAGTCACATAATATTAGACCCCAACCCTTGCAACTCGCCAGAAACTTCGGGTATTTGAAAAGGTAAGTGCTCGTATGGCTAGAATACCGCAAACTCCTCAACCCCGTTTAAATAGTTATAACGAAACGCGAACGTTTAGAAGTATACGAAGTAGGTTTTGCTTCTCGGCTTACTCACGAAGCGATTTTAATACGAAGTACAATGAATGGTTTCAATTTGAATTTGAATTTAGAAACGCACACGTCACAACAAAACCTTTTTTTAAATTAAATAGAACCTGTTTGGTTTAATTTAACTTACATATTTTGTTCAAACAACTTTTCTGTTTGTAGAAATCGTCATAATTAGGTACTACATCGAGTTAATAATCGTTATCTGTGAACTGGTCAAGATTTTTTGGATTAAAGTGGCTAGGCGTTTTATATTGTAACTTAGTCACTTAGTCACTTACGTTTCGTCACTAAGTTTGCCCAAAGCCCTTTAAAAAAACTAAAAAAATATATTTTTTAAACTATCAATCAGTATTGAGAAGGAAAGACAATTTCAGTTTTGAAGACACCCTCAACCATCGCAGAAAATATACCATGACATTAGTTTGATTCTAGCAAGATATTACGTATCGAAATAACCTGAAAGCGAATAATAGTTCTTAGAAAAATAACATTAATAAATATTTATAAAATACAGCGAAAAAGTTAAATGCCCACCCGACCCAGCCAAGAATCGAACCTGGGTCAGGTAGGCATTTAATTTTTTCACTGTATTTTATAAATATTTAATTCAGCTTAAGTGCAGCAATTAGCTACTACTAATAAAAAATCAAAAGTAAAACATTTATAAACTTCATAATTATGATTTTACTACACTAAATTTCTCTCTTAGCACATGAAAGACAAATCAATATTTTAATCATGGTTCGTAAAACTACGTTTCAAGCATTTATATTGGAAGGCTAAAGAAAAGTATACAAAAATGTTTATATACTTAATGCTTTTTTTGAATAAATAGGAAATATACGTGTACGTATATGAAAGACATTAGAATTCCTGCTTTAGAGCTTTGTTCAAGCACAAGCACACAGTTCTAAAGATTCTAATGATCAATACATAACTGTTTTCTGTAATGGGAAACCATTATCATACACCGACTATCTTTATCGCTAATATTATTAAACTTGCACATAGAAAATCACCAAACCCGTAGAATAACAATTATAATCCGGCGTGCTGATAATTAAGCAGTGTTTAAACGCGTCGTCTAATTGAATGCAAAATAATCTAACCGTCAGTTATTAGGCTAGACGACGTCTATTTGCTGGGCTGCATTAATTTTCATGAGCACACCTATGGCACACAGTACTCTGAAGGGAACAGTAGGTGATATTGTTCAAAAATATTACAATAGAAATATACGACGAGCCTGTTAAGATGTACTAGAAGCGATACAGGAAGACCGGGGTGTACTGAAGGTGAGGAGGGAGAGAGTTGTTGGCGGATTTTCAAAGAGCTCGGCATGCGCTAAGTGGGCTGCAAACACAGCAGTCACAGCATGCACCTAGGGCACTTATAAGGCACTTCAAAAAGTTTTGGTGTCCCACAAGGCAGCATCATTGGACCTACACTACTTCTTGTCTACATCTTCATTTTCCGTCACCGTAGTAAAAAAAAGTTTTTTGTCGTAAGATCAACAAAACAATGAACAAACAGAAACGGAAGAATGGCTAGGGTGGTTTCTGTATATACATAAATATGTGTTATATTGTATTACTCTGTGTAAGTTTACTATGACCACGTGTTGTAGGTAACTACATAAGATGTCGGTGCTGATTAAATTAGACCCTTGCTTTTAATGGGAGGGCATGTGTGGACTATTTGTTAGTACAGAAGTAACATGATTACTAGAGGGGTGGGGAGGGAGAGTAGAAGTAGTTTTCAGTGTTCCGTATCTGAAGCTAAATCATTCGAAAAGTTTGCACCATCTTAAAAGGTTTTTGTCAGTTTACTCCGGTGGTTGGAAATCTTTAATAAGCATGATAATGCTCGTTCGTAATTATCGTTCATAATAAGATTATTTTGTGAATTTGTATCACAGACCAGTGATTTGTATGCTATGCTTGTGATATATAACTCTACTTTAAATTGGTTGCTACATGTAAGAACCTGTAATTATTTTTTTGTTGCTAGTTTTAACCTTCCATTGTGTGCAATATGTAGCTAATGGTTTTCCAAATACCAAATATATAGGTACCTTTTTAAAAACCTTGTGGACATTTTTTTTAACTTGTTATTAAAACTAGGTAGGTACTACTACTATATGAAGTTTAATAGAATGTTGAGAAATACGAGTAGCTTTTTCTGACTCACAGAGTATACAAGAGGGCGCGGCTTGATAAAAAGCAGTATTTTTGCCGGCATTTCCATTTTAAAAATAATTACGTCGTGGTGCATTCAAAGAGTAATTAATATTACTTAGATCTGAGTTTTCGGTTCTTCAATTTATTTTTGTAGAAAGTAGATCGATTTGGTTCACAATTACAGTTGACAGTAAGATCTAATGACCAACCAATAGCAGAAGCTTGAACCATAAATAGTGTTTACCAAAAACATTAATATAAATTTTTCCTAAAACTATTTGGTTTTTTATCACGATTGTGTTTAAAAAATTATTATGAAGCTGACTGTACAAAAGAAAATGTTACTGTAAGACTCATCTTGTTCCTGCGTAAGAAATTAATTCAACTTGCTGACAGAGATCCGGAAATAGTTTAAACTTGTGTCAGTAGTTAGATGAGTTCCCTCATTGCCCTTGATACAGAGTAATCGCTGGTGCTCGCTAAACTTTCATATTAATCTGCGATTCCTTTCTTTGTCTTTGACGTACCTGAAGCTTATTTGTTCTTGGAGGAATTCATGATTAAAAATGGTTAAACGTTGGTCTAGAGTGGTTCTCAGTTCTACAAGCCTTCCCACGTAGAATGGTAGCCACTGAATTGTTAGATGTTTGATTAAAAATGAATCATAAGTTAAATATAAATATAACTTGTTTGTGTCTGTTTAACAATATTGGATCAATGATGAGACTGAGCAATTTAATAACTCAGCAAACACAAACATTATTACAACTAAATATTAACGTTGTGGTTCGTTTGTCTAGACAGTACGTGAACAAAAAGATTCAATAGGCTTTCAAGCTCATATATTCGTAGTGCTTTATCTGGTAGTGAGATGTGGGTCGAATTGACCTGCCATGTTTAAGTTTTCTCTCAGTATTATATAGTTATGTGTCTTTGCATGATACGAGTACACATGCCTGGCCCTTGACTATGAGCTCTTATAGGTAGCAGTATTATTGCAGATGTGGAAAAGAGACGCGTGTATCATCTAAGGTTATATCCAACAATTGGGAGAATTGAAATAAAGACGTAACTGCGTTTCTCTGTAATAATAAAAGTTTATTAAATAAAACGTATTTACGTTTCACTAATGCCCCCTGCCAGACCACCACAAACTGTCATATTTCCTCAATAGATATTGTTTTCTAAAGTTTACGCGAACACTACACATCGAAATGAAATATTACGGGTCTACTCGCGTTTATTATACACATTACTTTTAGTTAATGTTTATCCTGACGTTTCGAACCCTTTGCAAGGTCCCAGGGAGACTGACCCTAGAAAGGGTTCGAAACGTCATCGGGATAAACATTAATTACCTAAAAGTAATGTGTAAAATAAACGCGGGTAGATCCGTAGAAGTTGTTTCATCTCTCAATAGACTTTGAACATTATGTATATGGCATATGTTTGTTTGCATTATGTTTTGAATAGGTCGATGTAAATTGGCAATTTTTTTAAGTAGACTTTGATTTGACCTTTTGATTTCAAATATATATTTATCACGGCGATTGATTAGAACTTGCGCTTATTATAAGCTTATAAACAGCTGAAGATGCCTTCAAAACTATTTTACCTTTAAGTGCCAATTGCATTTACAAAGATAATCCTTGATGAAACTTAATTGTGTCATAAAAAGTGCTCTTTAAGTAGTACAAAAATAACAATATTTTTTTCTGTTTTTATTTAACAAACAGTATAATAAATAACTCTTATAAGTTCATACAGTGCAAATACATTTTCGTTTCAAAAATAAATGGACGGTCCCCGATACACCAAAATAAATGTTACGATAAAAACCATTGAAATATGATGTCTATTAACCACTTCTTAAGAATTGATATGCGCGCCCACGTCACAGTCTTGTGTTATTACAGATATTTTTTTTC
The DNA here is from genome assembly GCA_947562085.1 of Eudonia lacustrata. Lineage (NCBI taxonomy): Eukaryota > Metazoa > Arthropoda > Insecta > Lepidoptera > Crambidae > Eudonia > Eudonia lacustrata. The sequence goes on from OX387316.1 coordinate 1,065,558, forward strand.
GTTCCTTCCTTTTATTATGTAAAGAAATTTCATACCATTCAAGGAATACAAACGCGATGCAGATCCTACTCGCGGACTTATTAATCATTTCGTTTACGACGTCATGAATTAAAACGAGCCGCTGTTTATGATCAAAGTCTTTGTGAATGAGTTTGTAAAGTACGTCTAAGTGTTTTACAAGTTTTAACTTATTAATTTAAATTTTTACTTTTTATTTTCAAGTGCTAATTGCAGCACTAAAGCTAAATTAAATATTTATAATATTTATAAAACACAGTGAAAAAATTAAACGCCTACCCGACCCAGCCAGGAATCGAACCTGGGTCTTCCGCAATCCAGGCGGTTGCATTAATTTAATATATTTACTCTTAAGAAAAATAAACTTCTATGCATACTTGAACAGATACTATCCAAGCCCGTTCATTGGTCCTTCGAGCCGGATAGTGCTTATGAATTTGCATATCATTATACTGCCCCTGCCTATTCCCAGTTATTTCAGGAGCTCATTTTAATATCCTCAATGCTGGGACACGAGCCTTCCCTATGGATGGATAGGGAGAACGGGCCATAAACACGGTCGGTGGTTGTTAACGACTGATATTGCAGTCAGGACCAACGAATTTACGTGCCTTCTGAAGCACGGAGGAGCTGGAGATGATGATACATTTTTGGTCACCTATCCGATGACCGGCCTTTGCGAAAGTTGCTTAACCTCAGCACTCGCAATCCGGGCGCTTTAACCACTGCACCATCGAGCTTCTTAGTTATTATTAAAAAATACTATAGTAATTTATTACTATGTTGTTATATTAACGTTGTGGTTCGTTTGTCTAGACAGTACGTGAACAAAAACGAATTTAAGATCCGGTCTAATCCGATTTGTTTTTGAGTAGGTAATGTTTGAAGTCGCAAAGTTTAAATATGTATTGTCCGTAGCCATATTAACATAATTATGGGAAAACTTTCTTATCCTTATTCAAAAGAAACCTGTGCTAACAATGTAGGCCGTAGTGTTCTACCATCAAAACTGTCGTATTTTATTTATGAAATGCGCGTAGTACACAAAAATTATGTCAAATGTGAAGAAAAATGTGTATTTTAGAATAGAAACACCAAGTGCAGGCGTGTTTGCATTAGCGAGGCTCACTCAACACTTCCCGCTGCATTTAAAATTCCCTCTCTTGTGAGGCGGGAACTAAAATTCGTTTCGCGTCGAGATGACCTCGTTTTTCCTGTAACTTTACAGTGAAATTATATTTAAGTGGTATTAATGCACATTTGCTTCGTGACCAAGAAGTGTTCTCCATATAATGTTTTTATTTAAGTACCTGGTAATGAACTTACTAAACCTTAATTAAGATATTTATCAATTCGTAGTTTTGCTTTCAACATTTTATAGTTTCAATTGAAGTTCTATTATTTTATTAATATTTTATACCAAACATAAAGTAAGACTATTTGTATAACATTTATATAGGAATCACTAAAGTAGATATTGACTTAAACTTACTTAAATAACAAAAATACAACATTGCTTATTCGAAGCGCTATAAATCCAATAATTCTGAGAAAGTTATATCTTCAAACTTCTGATTTTAGCATTTATTCTAATATAAATGTATATTGAATAACGATGTGATAAAGTTAAATTTAATGTTGGCTATTATATACCCTAATCAGATTCTTGTAAACAACGATTCTTGTAACCTACCCTCTGAGTAGGACAAAAATTTATTACAACAATTCGGCATAAAGCGTAGGCAGCGTAAACATTAAATCGTGCCCCAGAATGCTGGTCCCCAACTATGCGGGTAAAAAGCGGTTGGGTCCATACCCCATACCCCGTGCCCGGCGTCCCGGCGATCTCGAGCTATGCCGACCACGCTCAGTTTAGAATGCTGAATGCAGCCTAACTAAACGAAGGTATATTTACGTTGTTTGTGACCCGCTGTGTTTTGTTTTGTTACGTCCATATGGAGTTTAAATAAAGCAGTTTCGCTTAGAGGTCTTCCGAGAAGCCGTAAATTAATAATTATCCAGTGATTTTTTGATAGGGCATTTTTCAATAGTGTGACGCTGTAAGGGAGAAAAGAAATTCCCTTGCTGAGTTTCTTGCCGGTTCTTCTCAGTACGAGGTCTCCCGCCCAGAATAAACTTACGTACCGATGGCATACTGACGTTCATAAAAGCTATTTGTAGCCTAAACTGAAAAAATGATTTTGAATTTTGAATTGTCAGTTACTTAAAAGTAATGAAATATTGAAATGGAATGTTTCCTAAAGTGCCGTGCCTTATTCCTTATATATGCTTGACCCGCCATTGTTTAGCTTGTGGGAGAATTTACGAATATTACAGCGTTAGCACTGCTCACCTCTAACTCTTGAAATTATACTCCTCGGCTACCTCGGGTAGTTGTTTTAGACAACCGCGTTTATAGTTACTTGCGAAATACCCCACTATCGAAAAAAATATCTCACTCTATCAACTAGCACCTATTTGAAGAATATAATTATAGGGGTTGGTTTTGAAAACCGTAAAAAGTTCTTACTCAGTTAAGTTATTCTTACTCAAAAAAACTTACAAATAAGTGCTTTTCAATCATGCGATATTTTACCTACCTACTAACTAATTTAGAACGTCTATTTTTTAACTGTGTAGAAAAAGGAACGCAAGACATTTTCAGATATCCCCTAAATCTACACAGTTAAAAAATAGACGTCCTAAATTAGTTAGTAGGTAGGTAACCAGACGTCGTTAATAAAGCACTATTGCATGTGCGTCTGTCCCTGTATGTCCAAAGGTGCGGTTTCGATTTCCGCTCGTATAACAATTTCATCACTTTAACCGAATTTAATAAGAAATCTTTAAGACTAATACCACCAAGGAAATTTTTTATTATATACAATACCTAGTTGTTGCGAAAGTTTGTTTTCCAAGCATGATAATACGAGTAATTACGTGTTCAGAGGATATCATCAAAGAAAAATGAATGTAAAAATATTGGAACCGAATGAAACATGAAAGCAATAAAGAGATATTTATGAAATTACAAAATGTAAATGAGTTGAGTATGTAGATCTGTGGTCCTACCTAGTAACACTTGCAAGGGATCATGTAGGTATCAGGAATCTTTGGCAAAAACATCTAAATGCAAAAGTACTCCAGCTGAATCTCTCTTTTTATCCCCAACTGATGACTTTAAGAGGTCGACTCTCTGATCCGTAATCTAAAGAACGACAGCGTTCCTGGAATTGATAAGATTACGGTTCCTTTTCTTAAGCTAAATAGGGAACATATACTAATTCCTTTAGTACATGCTTTTAATCTCAGTCTGTCGAATGGGACATTTCCAGAATGTTGGAAGGTCGCTATAGTCTCTTCAATTTACGTCAGGGTCAAAAGACACACTTCAGAGCTATAGACCCATCTCCTTACTAAGCATTTTATCTAAACTGTTAAAAAATAGTTCAATAACTCCCAATCAGTTTTTTGGATAATTACGTATATTGTTAGCGGATCGACAGTTCGGTTTCAAGCAGGGCCTGGTGTCAGAGGTATAGCTCTAGAATGGTTCAAGAGTTATCATGCGGACCGCAAACCCGCAAACAGTGCGTTCGGCTGGATGGCTGTATGAGTGATACTCGGATGATTTGCTTCAGGGTCCCTCAGGGCAGTGTGCTGGGGCCTATCTTATTTAATATATATCTCAATGACCTCCCGTTTCTCCTTATGCCAAATGCTGAAATAAATTGTATGCCGATGACACGGTCATTCTATTTAAAGGATTGTCATGGTCACAAACATTTCTGGACACAGAAATGGGTTTAGCTACCGTGCCACGATGGTTGGAGAATAATCTTCTTTCTCTCAATATGTTAAAGATGAAATTTTTAACTTTCCATAAAATCGCGCTTTCTAAGCCGGAACCGATACCGAGTAAAATTCATGAAAGCCTTTGTTCGTATAATACAACTAGCCAACACTCGACCATGTGTGTATGTGACAGTATTTGCCAGGTAGAGGTCAAAAAATATCTTAGTGTACTTATTGACCATAAACTGAAGTTCCATCAACACATAACGACCTTGGCTAACCGTGTTCGGAAAATAATAAATATAATGTATATGCTCCGTGGTGTAGCATGTACTATGAGGGTCTCGAAGGCTTTACCGGTTTGTAGAACAAATCGCGTGCACGCGCATCGCTGCTGCCGCTGTGGCTTATATTAAAAGCGAGCGACGCGGTGCAAAAGATTTTTTGAGTTAAGCAAATTTCGCAAGGCCGGTCATCGGATAGGTGACCAAAAGTATAACATCTCGAGCTCCTCCGTGATTCAGGAAGGCACGTAAAGCTGTTGGTTCCGGCTGCATTAGCAGTCGTTAACAACCGCCGCACCGCACTGGGCCCGATCTATTCCAATCCAATACCACGAAACTAATAGCAATGGTATTAGTTTCCTGTCATATTTATTTTGTATTCCTGGTGGTTTATGGCCCGTTCTCCCAATCCATCCATAGGGAAAGCTTGTGCCCCAGCAGTGGGGACATTAAGAGCTGGTGATGATAATGATTATTCTTACGTAATAAACCTACTTTTATTGTGACCAAAGTGAGACGTTTGCCTCGTAATAAAAGTGGATTGTTTCATTCTTTCTCGGCATGATTTTACTATTTTCATATTTCTGCCAAAGATTAAAGCACAGATAGTCTTTCACGAACATGCAGTTATATAATACTATAGCTCTTAATATTAAATAGCCCATAGCTTTCCCACTGCTGGGCAAAAGCATCCATCATTGAAATCAAGCCATCACTACAATTGATGGGCAATGGCTTAATCACCACGCTTGCCAATTGCGGGTTGGTGACAACAAACCCGGGCTATGCTTCGAAAAATGCGAAAGACACATTGCCCGACCTGGTAATTGTACCCAGGACCTTCGGGTTTCGGGCCGGGTATTGCCACTCGGCCACCGAAGTGTTCTAATCCTTAACACACTATTTTATTATATCAATCTGTTAGAGTCGGCCGAGAGCCGCAACAAATAAAATAAGTCGTACAACCATGAATTGTGAAAAACGAAATAAAATTGGTTTTTATCGAAACGTACGAAATAAAAGATTTATTCGGCGAACCCGGCTAGTCATATCCAATTTCCTAACCAGCACAACTCGCGCAGTTCGGATTACAGTATTACTCTCTGATTTCTTAAATAAAATAGGGAACCGAAAAGCTCTCAGGAAATCTGATGAAAGCGAATGGGACTAAAATAAATAATTTTTCATTCGATTCCAGTTCAATAGTTAAGCTTGTTGTACTACAACATAATACTAGTGCTAGAGTTGTGGAATCACTAACAGTGGAGACAAACTATTGTAGGCCAATGTAGCAAGTATTAAATCTTTTACAACCAAGAACCTACCTAGTACCTACTTATCTTTTATAGATTATAGCGGCTGATAGTCATAAAAACCAAATTTCAGCGACAAATTGATAGAAGCATGATTTAATTATATTTGAATTTCGCATTCACAAGATAGTAACTTCACAGTAAAATAAATAAATAAACAGATAGATAGATAGATAACATATTTATTTGGACACTATAGACACACACAATATACAATCGTAAATAAAAAATAGAACAATCACACTAAAAACAATCATAATTTCATAACACAACTATTAAAAAATACAAAAATGTGTGTGTGCCGCAGCATCTCAAAAGGGTCGTTGCTCAGCGTGGTATTCACTCGCATAGCAAGAGAATCGCTGATTTTCAGCAACAACCAGGAGTGACCACAAGGACGGTGCCCGTAACAATTGTCAGTAAAGTGCCCATGAGCGTAGCCTTGACCGTGTAGTAAAAAAAATATTAAAAATTTATAAATAAAGATTTTTGAATGTATAAGCTGTGCAGTGTATATTATGTTTATAATTGACATTAAATTAGATAAGGATATAATAATATATAAGTAAAATGCAAAGAAATTTTAAAAAAAAAGCGAAGTAATACCGCTGGGGCTGGCTTGAAGCGTAAATTACAAACTAATAGAAAAATTCCATGAGTTTTTTGGGGCCTCGGTAGCTCATTGAACCAGTTATCCAAAGGTTGTGGGTCCGATTTCCACTGGAGCTTCCTGAGGCAGATTATAGTTTTTTTTATTCTAGTGAAATTTTGTCTTGATAGAAGCATATTAAATGGTCTGTTAGGTATCTGTCCACTTATATCTTTTAAATTAAAAAGATTATGACTAATGCACTTGCTCGGTTAGACTGCGTTAGTCAGCAGTCTAAATAGAGTTATGGGGGTCGAGCCACGATTTTTCGCATTCAACCCGTTTGTCTACCGTATGGCTTACCTCGCTTGAAAATACGCCAATTGGGCTTGACATTTGTTTGTCATGTTACCATATGTGTCACTCGACTCATGTCATCATTGTCAATGTTTGATGTAGGTCTCAGTTCAAGAAATTGAATTGAATAATAACTAAAGCTATAGAAACCGGACTAAAATAGCAATACTCATTCATCAGTTCGTACTATTTTAACTAATGAACCTAAGCGATGTATTGGAAAGAGATCGATTGTCCCTTTTCTTTCGTTATTTCGAAGGTGTCACCAGATTTGTGACGTCATATTTGAGGTAATGTAGTGAGTGACTTTATAAAGGACTCAAAGATTTTTTTGATCACCGATTATCTGATGACCGTTTGACATAACAATACAAAAAATAAAAACTAAGTGTCAACCATTTGTCGCACTCCAACCTCCTTTTCTAGCCATAAGATAGAACGGAACTAAACATAGTTGCATGATTTTTATTTTAGCCATCCTTCTATAGCTTTAGTTATTGTTCTGAGATGTAGGTAGTCTGTGCTACTATTTGTTGTCGTTTAGTTATAGTAGTTTATGCAACTGTCATATAATGAAGGGTATTAAAACACGAGTGTGAGTTTATGAAACGAGCGCAGCGAGTTTCATAATAGTAACGAGTGTTTTAATACCCGTGTTATATGCAGTTGCATACACTACTTTATCTTCACTAATGCAATTAGTCAAACAACAAGAGTAAAAGCTGACAATAGTTTATTTATAATAATTGTTCAAATTTTGGATGGTACAATTTTGAAAGTTAATGTTAATTATTGATCCAGCAGCTGTAGCGGTCGCGGGGCAAGCAGTAGAGCTCGTAGACGGAGTTGGAATATTTATAATTACTTCATTCGTCTTGTTTTCTATACTGTTCAAGATCGTATTTGAGACTTGAATTTTATTCATTAAAGACTCATCAATGTAGCTTTCAGCCACAGTAGAAGACTTCCACCCCCCGTGTCGTTTCAGTGCGGTCAAATCACCACCGCTATCTATGAGAAGGGTCGCCGAGGTGCGCCGGAAGCAATGCCCCGTGTACAACGCTGGGTTAGGCAGATTCAAAAAACTTGCGATAGTTTTTCCCAGAGCACCAAATTTATTAATACCAGTTCTTTGATCGACGCACTTCCCCGATCTATAGCTTCGTGGGTCGAAGTTCCATGTATTTTTTACATATGGCATAGCAGTTGCCCGTCACAACGAAAGAACGATCTATTTTCGTTTTTGTTTTCGAAACTTTCACCATGATTGTACTGTCGTCTATGTAAAACTGGATGTTGTATAGTTCTTGCCTTCGGCATGCCCCCATTATGCCGAAGATTAGTGCAACCTGTAACAATAAACGATATAATAAGCTTGAGGTACATAGCCAAGGCAAAAACTATGATTTATGAAGTAGTAAAGTGTAGGTACCTACTACCTAATTTATACACAAAGCGCTTAAACGGAGTGTCTAGTTAACTTGCGTGTGTAGTACGTAAGTACTAGGTAGATTAAATAACAGAACCAAAATACACTTACCTTTTCAAAAAGATACAAAATATCTGGTGAATCTTTCAGGAACATCTTTATTTGACCTGATGTAAACGTCAAGGACTTTTTTTCCTTGTGTCCTTCTGAACTGCGTTTCAGGAACGCTATGACTTTTGAATACTTCGTGATATCAATATTGTCGTAGATTCTTTTTCATATAATTTTCTAGATTTTTCTGGCAAAAGATTGTGAGTTACTTTTGTTGCCAATTCTAGAATATCCGGAGGCGTACAAATATCATCGTCGCTGTCCATTTTTAACTTTTAATTTGTATTTTAAAAACAAAACACATTGCGAAACATTAAATTCACGCGTACGTGTATTGTCACAGTGAACTTGCCGCCATTAAAATCTAACCAATGAGAGCGCAGCTGCGCGCGCAGGGCCAATCAGGAGCGAGCGCGCGCTGTTCTTTTTTTATTTAATTGGCACAAGATCTTACCAAAGAGTTTTGTGTATGTAAGTTTAGTAGTTTCGACGAAGTTTTCACGTATAACCCAACTGTTTTCAAAAGCCAGCCTAATATCAAAATTTTATACAACTTGTATGAGGATTTTGACATAAGGCTCGCCAGGTTAATTGGTCGCGTTTTATTGATGTTATAATGAGATTTTACGATATCGATGTGGATATTATACCATCATGTGAAATTGCTTAAATTGAGTGTTTTGTTGTCTGCGCTATAACAGTAGTAATTATAAGTCAAGTATTGGAAACATAAGTAGAATGTTACAACATTAGTGTAGATAAAGGTTTTTATTAGAAAATACAGATTTTAGGTTTACATGCTAATTAAAAAAATTATTAGTTCCTTATCAACATTTCTGAAAAGTAGCGTTACACTATAAGCTGATTTAGACAACGTAACGTTCCTCTCTAAGAAGGTCACGTAGTCGAAGTCAGCTTAATTAACACAGTCTACATTTAAAAATGTAACAAGTGCTTGTAACAAAGCAGGTTGTATACCTTAGTTTACTTCGAAATAAATTCAGGTTAAAGTCAGCCTTCAGTGTCTCCGCAAGCTCGGCATCCCGAGCTCCTAATTTGTCATTTAGCTCGGGGACTACAGCTTACTCTAGCTTGTCGTATATAACGCCCGTAACGCTTTAGAAGCTCATCTTTACAAGCTCAGTTTCATAAACTATAGGGTGTTATCCATTCTCAGAATGACTTGTAACGTTAGCTACTTGAAATACAAGTCACACTTTTAATAAATTCTACTGTGAGAAGTATTTATACTTAAATGAATTTAAAATATGTATATTTTTGAAAAAACGATTGATACGGGTGATTTTGACCCGCAACGTTCCCTTTGAGGTGTGTCTTTTATGTAGTACTATAATATACATTGCTTACAAATACAAAATATTTAAGTTTAAATCTTCATATTATATACGACTAAATTTAAATTAGGTTGTTATTTAAGTAAGCTCTTTAGTATGATTTCATTGCTTAACTTAACTTAAAAACTGAAAACTAAAAATTCTATAAATTTTTTTTGTGATGGCTAATAGTGTAAGATTGTGTGTTTATCCATTATTTTCCAACAGAATGTTTCCTATTATTTGAATTGCGAAATTTATCTCTACTCGTCATTTAAAGCCCGGTGTAATTCCAGCCATATATCATTTTACAGAGTTCACAGAAGCTTTAAAAAAGGGGTCACGGAACAAAAGAGCTGCCCATCTATGTTTAAATATTCTGGAAAGTACGTGTTTTTGTACGACCTTTCTGTGGAGGAGGGGCTGTACGCGGCCGTGGTAAAGGATCTGTTGCCGCAGTTTAAAGTGAATTAAATACGACGCCATTACATACTTTTGGTATACCGCGTTCCGCTAAGTACATTAAGAAGTCTATAGTGAGGACATCAGGTGGAATGCGCTTTCAGCTCCAGCCTTATCATCAAGCAGGTCAAGTGCCTACCCGTTAGAAACAAAAAAACTGTATTAGATATTGCCTCGTTGACCGAAAGGCTGTGTGTTTCGGATTTTTGATTTCGATTCATATCGCAGGTTTGCGCTAACAACCAACACCCATTTTGTAAGCGTAGTAATTAAGCCACATCCACTTCACGTCCAAATGTCCGCAATAAATATAAATATGATTTATGTATTCCGAGAATGAACAATCACATTTTTTTTTAATTTTTTTTTTATTGTGAGATGGGCTTGCTCTTGGCCTCATTCTAATCCCTAGGGCTAAGAAGAGGCCGACGATGGGACAAGCTTGTCCAGAAATAGCCTATTCACTCGGGCTTTAAAAACTTTAGGGTTATATGCACTCAGGAACACAGACGCCGGTAGGGAATTCCACTCTTTGGCTATACGCATTATAAATGTAGAAGCAAAACGCTTAGTGCGCAGAAGTGGAATATCAACCAGGTAAGGGTGGTAGCCAGCCGTACGTCTGGATTCTCGATGGTAAAATGGGGATGGTGGAATGAGCTCATGCAGCTCAATAGCACACTCTCCGAAGTATAGCCTGTAAAAGACCGACAAGCAGGCAACTGTGCGGCGGTGAGCGAGACTGTGAAGCTTAATTTTAACTAGCTTATCGTCACCTATAATTTTCCTGGCTCTGCGTTCCACCGAATCAAGTGCGGCGAGCTGGTATTTTGCTGAACTGTCCCAAAGGTGGCAGCAATACTCCATGCACGATCGGACTTGCGTTTTATATAAAGTTAGAAGCTGTCCCGGCGTGAAATATCGCTTAACCTTATTTAGGACACCCAGTTTTTTTGCCGCTGTTTGAGCCTTAATTTCGATGGTGTCACCGAAGTTCAGATTGGAAGTCAACTTCATGCCTAGGAGATTCAGGTTGTCGGTAATCGGTACAGTCATACCTCGGAAAGTAGGAGTCAGGTTAAAAGGACTCCTTTTGGCAGTGAACAGACATGCCTGCGTTTTGGTGGCGTTAAAACTAACTAAATTACTGTCACCCCATTGGGAGACAAGACTTAGAGTCAAGTTTGTCCGCTCCACCATGGCCTCTCTTAAGGAACACAGTTCTTTCATGCTGACTCTAGCTCTGGACAAATATCTTTCTGAGACCGTGCTGTCATCTGCATACCCAATAATTCCGGGCATGAGCAGATCATTAATGTGCACATGTGCTATAAGAGTGCCTTCAGTACTTGTATCAAGGTTTTCAATCATCTACCTTCAGACATTAAAGCTCTTGGGTAACCAACTTTTAAATTTAAGTTGAAAAAGTGGTTAATAAATAACGCATCTTACAGCTTAGATGAATACTATGGATTAAAAATTCAAAATTGTCATTAACCTACTAATAAGTTTATCATAAGTTACAGTTTCATGTCAGTAATCTTTGATTAGTTTTTAATATTTATTTAGTTTTTAGTTTTTACTTTTGATTAGTTTTTATCTTTGATTAGTTTTAATCAACTTAAAAATTGCATGCCCGTTATGGGTACACTGTTGTTACTCAAATGTACTGCATCCTCAACCGCAAATTGTACACAGTTTAAGCAATAAACAAAATTCTATTCTATTTTATTCAAAACCCATGCCTTGTAGCGATTCTTGATTTAAGTGATGAAGGCCTTTGCCCCTGCAGTAGGACACTTTAAAGGCTAATTACTAGATTTTTTGAGGAGCTCGATGGCGCAGTGGCTTACGCGCCCGGTCCGCGAGTGCTGAGGTTAAGCAACTTTCGCAAAGGCCGGTCATCGGATGGGTGACCAAAAATTTATCATCTTGAGCTCCTCCGTGCTTCGGAAGGCACGTAAAGTCGTTGGTCCCGGCTGCGTTAGCAGTCGTTAACAATCACCGATCCGCACTGGGCCCGCGTGGTGGTTTATGGCCCGTTTTCCCTTTCCATCCATAGGGAGCGCTCGTGCCCCAGCAGTGGGGACATATAATGAGCTTGTGATGATGGTGTGACTAGATTTTAAGATGTCTACATATCGATCACTTTTTTTTTATTTCTTACTTTTTTTTTGCAAGATCAAAATGTGTGGAAGTTACAGCTACTCATGATGAACGTTGGTAATTAAGTTGAGTAGACCCTTTATAAATGGACACCTTAAGTGAAACTCATTTCATTCGCTCATTCATTAAAACGTACCGAAAACGTTTTATTCATTCACTCATCCTTTCAAACACGGTTTAAAAAAAGCTTTTTTTAAATTACTTAGTAAATGTAATCGCCCCGTAGGTTAAGTTATGAACCGGCCCAACATCACAGGCCCACGGATTTCTATTAACGCCGGAATAAGATCTCGCATCTCCGTAATGAAAGGATAACTCCGCGCCGAATGAAGTATTCCGGAGGTGCGTGACTCGACTCGGAGCCGCGGCGGAGTCGGCGGACCTACCCACTACCGCTATATAAGGAGACCCACAAAAGGTAAACTTAATACCACCGCCCGATCCTCTAAATGACAGCACACATTTACAGAGTACACTAAACATGCACACTATTTAGGCCCAAGACACCGTACTCGTAGAACAAGGGTACGAAGAGCCGGTTCACACGCGCTCTACACCAGGTACAGACATGTACCTGGGCGCTTCTCTCCTCCTCCACGGCCCGGTCTACCCCAGCCGAGGTCCGTGCCTTTAGAGGCGCCATCGGGTGGTTCCGCTCCCCGATCCGATCCGAACCCTTCGGAGACTCTGGGAGGGCACGGGGACGCGCACTTTTAAGTGTGCGATGTCGTACCCTCTAGAAATCCTCCGAAGATGATTCGTTTCAACACGGTTTGAGGTACCCTTTACGTACCTCGCCGCCCCCAAAAAACCTTAGTGAAACTGATAATGCCGTCTGAGGCAATCAGCAGTCTCTCTCCAAAAAAAAAAGTTTAGCTTAATACATACCGCCTGCCCTTTCATTATTAGCTCATTTTTATATCCCCACTGCACGAGCCATCCCTATGGATGGATAGGGAGAACGGGTCAAAAACCACCACGCCGGCCCAGTGCGGAGTGGTGGTTGTTAATGACTGCTAATGCAGCCGGGACGCCTATATAGCAATGCTACTTCAATACGTCCCCGCCGGCTGAGACGAACTGAGTTAGCATTTCCAAACGATAAACACGCACAAATCCTGCTCCAATACGTCTGCGCCCCGGAACGTTTGCGCCCCGTACCATAAGAAAAACTGATGTTTTCCTTCAAGTTAAAACTACAAATTGTTTTAAAAAAATGAACTAGCATATTAAAGTGTGTGTTAAGACTAATCTACTAAGAAAATTTAGATGCTTAAATCGGTCTGGTTAGCCGGTAAAATGCAAATCCATGATTTAAAAGAGGTTACTTTGATATATTTTTCTCTGTTATAAAAGTTGACAAATCGTGTTTCTGCAACTAGCAAAATGAAGTCAATTAAATGAAAAATCATGTCATCAAATATCACTTTCATATGTTTTGTAGTTGTTGGGAAAAATCAAGATCCCGCCACGTAAATTTCCAATCATCATCATCATCATCATCATCATAATCAGCCCACATCAGTCCACTGCTGGACATAGGCCTCTCCCAATGCATACCACTGAGCCCGATCTTCGGCTACTCTCATTCAACCACTGCCAGCCACTTTGCGTATATCGTCGCTCCACCGCGCCGGAGGGCGTCCTACACTACGTCTGCCGAGTCGCGGTCTCCACTCTAGAACACGTCGACCCTAACGGTTATCGGTCCTGCGGCATAAATGAAATTTCCAATGCGTCGCCTTAACTTCTGCACTCTCTTTATATTGTGCCAGTACCCAGTTCCGATGTCGTTATGTTTATCAATTGTGTGTGCGTTGGAAGTAGTTTCTAGTGTAAAACGGGAATAAAGTATTAAAATGAAACAACTTTAACGGATCTACTCGCGTTTATTTTACACATTACGTTTAATATTTATTCCGACGTTTTGAAACCCTTTGCAGGGTCCGTGGTCACAGGGAGACTGAAGTGTTGGTTATCTCATAATCTTATTAAATAAATAAAATAAATAAACTTAAACTAAACTAAAGTGTAGGAAACACTCACACTAATTATCTAGCCCAAGAGAAGCTTCGTTATGAAACTCATTAAAATACTTAAATACATATTTATTTTTTATACATAGAAAACACCCAGACCCAAGACAACTTAGAAAAACAATATAATTTCAAAACGTAAACGTAATGTGTAAAATAAACGCGAGTAGATCCGTAAATGTTGTTTCATTTCAATGTGTAGTGTTCGCGTAAACTTTAGAAAACAATGTGGGAATAAATTAGTTTGTAAAATACAGTTGCATCTGTATCCGTTGTAAGTTTTAACCGAAAAGTACTTCTCATGCGAATGGTATTTCATCATCATCATCATCATCTCAGCCAAAAGACGACTGCTGGGCAAAGGCCTCCCCCAAGGATCTCCACAACGACCGGCTTTGTGCTGCTCGCATCCAGCGGCTTCCCGTGACCTAATGTTATCTATGATCATAAAAATGACAAACTAAAACCGAATGGTAACGTAAACTCCATGAATTGTATAATATTGATATAATTATTTACATTATTAGTTATATCATTGGGATACCTATGTGCTCGTGTAATCAATAACACCGTAATATAAATAATATAAGTATGTAACTATTATAAGTGCTTTATTAATGGCAAAAATCATTAAGTTCGAACTTGTAAGTCATTGATGCTTGCTATGGGTACGGTTTAAGCTTTTTTAGAAGATGTAAATATCTGATTTAATAAAAACTGAGTATAAAGCATATAAACAGAAAAAAAAATCGGTGACACGATGCAGAGATATTATACTTAAATTAATTAAAAACGGAACCGTGTTGGGTTAAAACGCTTCGTCACGTGATTGACGCCTCTCGGGCTTGCGAGAGGGGGGATGGGGGGGGATTGATTAATTCGTTTAATTAAAAGTGGGGTGATCGTATACGTATGCTGTATTTAGAATAAAAAATATTGTTCGCGCTACCGGAACGTGGGAACGTTGGGAACGTTGGGCACGTTGGAAGCAATCAACGGTGACAATAATAAATTTTACTTCGGCAGTTTCGGTTGTCTCTAACAGGGGTTAAGGGAAACAAATGTATTGGTTTATCTGTAGATTAATTTAATCTATGTCGTGGTTGTGTGTTATAGATAACTGCAAGTGAGGCGACCGCCCTTTGTGCGTTTACTTTGTCAGTCCTTTTTCAACAGTGTTTAGTTATTTATTGACTCATATTAAGGGACATTGTATCAAGTGAGATCAAGGCACTGTGCTTACCCGTAAAATATATTTAAAAAAAAATTGCAGTGATCGGAACGAAGTGGGCTAATTTACCTAAAGATAACACACACAAGAAAACACTACGAGTGGTTAAAACTTCCAACATTTTTTATGGAATCCCGGAAATAGTTCTACTTTTTCGTATAGTATTAGTACACATATTACTCGTATGTTGTATTTTATAGCAATTACAACGTCCGCTTAATAACAAAATATGATTTTGAACTGGCTAAAAATGTTTTATGTTGATAGGTTTTTTTTATATACGGACGTTGGAATTGCTATAGAATACAAAAATACAATAATTTAAATATTATTATTATTTTTATTATTTATCTAAGTAATTTTAAGTCAGTACTTAAAAATAAAACTATTCCTGGGCTATGGGATTCGATAGTGGTGTCTTGTTGGCAACTTTAGGTAAATTAGCCGCATTCGTTCAGATCACTGATTATTAGTCCATGTTCATATCAATACTATAAGAATATGCAATACTCATCTACAGAACCAGAGAAATGGAGAGCTGATATCAATAAAAAGTATACCATAATAATATATATTTTTTATCTCATATCAAAAGTAGAAGCTCTTCAAATAGTTTAATAAAGTAATGTTATTATAATTCACTTGTTACACAATCACACGTCCGAGTGACACATCAATTGAACGAACACCGGCGCGCGGTGCCGAGCACAATGAAGTAAAAAGGAAATGGGAGTTTTTGAATGTCCCATTAAATTATCGGTGAAACGTCCAAATAAAAAAGTGCGCGAACTTCGATCGAAGCTCGATTTCCTCTCTAGATGGGATCTGGGGGGCGTTTTGTGTTATTTTTACCCGATTACGGGGCTGGCGGCGTTGCCGCTGGAGCCGTTCGGAGGCGACCGTGAGTGCGCATTTCGATTTGTCGTCACGGGCTACAAACTCCTTTTTGGATGCAGTTTCGTTTTCGATCCTTTTTAGAATTACAAAAAGGACAAATATTTTTTAATGTGGTCACCCAGAAACAAATAAATTCAAAATAATGACTCATCACAAAAGTAGATAACCACAAAAAAAGCCTGCCTCATTATTGTGACATGAGGAGTTCACCAAATACAAATAGCAAAGTTAATTCTTACATAAGTATCTTTAATGTTTACTTTATGAATAACCTCGTTGGTTACAAAATTAGTAAGTTCTATATTTTAAGCTGTGGTAGAAGACACATTTTATAATTGTTTGTTATTCCAAATAAACAAAAAGACAGTGGTTCCAAGAAAAGCAATATTGGTAGATGTTGTAAATTAAAGTAAGTAAATGTTACTAAATTGATCACTATCAATTCACTATTGATCACTATAAAAAAATCTATTGTAATGATATTCTATTGTATGATAGATTATAGAAATAAACAAAATATTAAAATGTCTAATTGTCTTTTTCGAGTGTAAGTATTGTATATTCATATTCAATCAAAATAATTTCATTACCAAAGTAACCTAAAAAATAATATGACTTTTTAGAACTTATTATTATTACCTAAACTTATTTCTCAAACAAAGAAAGCATAATGTCCGCACAAGGGTTCAAGCCACAAATTCTTCAGTGAATTTATCCCACAAGTAAGTAAACTACGCTAAATACCACGAACTCGAGCCCATGAGTAAACAAGTTGCCAACTTAGAACTTAGCGGACCCTTTAGTGGAGTTTATTTATTTTAACCCCCAATGGGGCGGAATCGCTGTAACTCACAATGAATGGACGCACTGGAAACTTCTTTCGGTACGTTTAATACCGTTTGTTGGCAACGAGAGTGTCCAGATGTTTGACTTGAAAAGGGCTCTCGGTCAATTGGGAAAGTTGACGAAGAATTTGTTGTCGCACTTAAATTTTAAAATAATAACAACAAAAGGATCCCGGAGCTCGATATCCATTTTCAAAGTCTTCCCGGGTTTCTCAAAATACTTAAAAATAATGACATGCCTTAGTAGTACTTTAATGTAGTTGAGTAGTAAATTGGAAGGGTTAATGATTTGTTAAATGATTTAAAAATGTTTATGTTAAATTGGAAGGGTTAATGATTTGTTAAATGATTTAAAAATGTTTATGTTAAATTGGAAGGGTTAATGATTTGTTAAATGATTTAAAAATGTTTATGTTAAATTGGAAGGGTTAATGATTTGTTAAATGATTTAAAAATGTTTAAGTTACATTTTGGAATGTTACTTTATTATTATTTGTTGTTGTTGATATTAAATTTTATAAAATGTAAATTTTTGTGCACGCTGCGATTAACTATAAATTTATAAACCGTAAGTAAACAACCCTAATATAAATATTAAATTGTTATGCTGCATCTTATGTTGGTGATCCAATAAATAAATAACTTGTAAACGTGTTAAAATAAAATAAGTTAACACGTCTTTTATTGACGTCATGCTATTTACCTGACCAATATGTGTTTGACTTTGACAGAATAACTACACAATTTTTTGAAACAATGTATGTAACAATGGTTTATTTGAAACACTTACATAGATTATATATTTCGCAACTCCTTCTGAATATGAACTCCATCACACACATCACACCAGCTCATTTTATGTCCCCACTGCTGGGGCACGAGCCTTCCCTATGGATGGTTAGGGAGAACGGGCCATAACCACCACGCGGGCCCGTGTGTATTGGTGGTTGTTAACGACTGCTAATGCACCCGGGACCAACGGCTCAACGTGCCTTTCGAAGCACGGAGGAGCTCTAGATGATAAATTTTTGGTCATCCATCCGATGACCGGCCTTTGCGAAAGTTTCTTAACTTTAGCGATCGCAAACCGAGTGCGTTAACCACTGTGCCATCGAGCTCCAATATGAACTTAAACTATGTCAAATGTCACTCTCTTCAGTACTCGCAATATGCTTAAAAAGGGGTATGTAGACAGTTTTTTCATCAACATATAGATATACTGGCTTCACTGGCTGCTTTTCATCATTTTGGCGTGCCACAATAAATAAAATAAAAAAAAAATGAAATAAAAATACCTATACGACAAAACAGCGCATTTCCTAGAGACGGTGCGCGTGTCGTCATCATATCGGAGGTAAACGGCTACAATGAGTGACGTCATACGCCTATGCCGCGACGCGTTCACACATGACCGCGTGACAAATGACGTGCGTAATTTATTGATGGCTGTATTATAGGGCCACGCCCCCGTCGCTCGCTTGAGGCGCTGAAAACCATGAAACAGCACTCTCTGTTGATCTGCATACAAGCAAAAGGGATGCAAAATGCAAATAGTGCGTGATCCACTGGATTAAGTTCATAAAACGCTATTTATTTAAAAAACAAGATATTTGATATTCATTTTCAAAAATCAAAAGCGTTACATACGAATAAGTATACTTCATTTTCTTTCTTTACTTCAGTAAAAAAAGAGTTTTGAGAGACTTTGGAGTTTTTTTTCTATACAACGTGTAACCGAAAGGTGTGGTCAAAATGTAAAGATCCAAAGTGTATCCAAACTAGATCTTATATGCAGAGTTACTAAGTCGTGATTCTTGACTTTAATTTGTTATGCAATTTTTAATTTAATATTTCTATTGTGACGTCACATCAAAATAAACAAATCTCAGCCCTAGGTTTAGTAACCTCTTCTAACATTTATAATCACTGCTGCTTGCCTATGCGCGCCTGACGCGAATGACTTCACTGATATAAATATTTAATTAACCATTGCATGACATATTAAAGTTAATAATTATGTCTTAATAACAACACATACAAGTTCTAGATGGGATACTCTTTGGATCTTTTCATTGTGACCACACCATTTTGTTACATGTTGTAGAGAAAACTTCATATCGAGTTTGTGATTACAAATCAAGGCTATACAGGGTCTAACAAAATCAATAAGCGAACGTTTAAGGGCGGTATCTATACATCATTCTGAATACAATGACAAAAAATGGGCCCCAGTTTTATAGTGATTTTTTAAAGTTATGTTTTCTAACAAACTAAATCAATTAAAATAATGCACATCATGAAACATTCTGTATCTTTACTAACACGCACGCAGGCATCGATAAAAAGGTAGTGTACAGATACACAACACAACGGCTATCTTTGTGTGCGTGTAGTACAGCTGTACGAGTTTGGAAAGGGGGTATTTTTTGGTAAATTATGATAATGTTTTGCTGATTATCTCGGTAACGAGCCTGTAGTTTTGGACCAAATTTGGTGAGCATGCTCAGTGTGATATATAAATGCTCCCCTTTTCGCTTATTGATATTGTTAGACCCTATATATCGAATCCAAAACACACTTTGTTTGATTTGAGAAATTGAACCATTGACTTTAAGATATGGGATTCTTTGCCACTGTCAGTCATTTATTTCATTCGTGCCAGCGTAAACATTTATAGAGTTAGAGTTACGTAACGTAAGCTGAATGGAGAACTGTGTGAAAATTGGTTCTGTCTTGGTGTTGCACCAAGACAGAACCAATTTTCACACAAACAAAACTTCGACCACTTAGTCTTATATACTAAAGAAACATTATGTATAATATTAGTCATCAACTACACTGGGCCGCAAAAATTCCGGGTCGCTTATAAAAAGTGTGATAGTTTCTTAACTACACAACACAAACTAGTGAAACTGTAGTATGTTATAGATGACTGACTTATACATAAAAAAAAATACATAACACGTTTGTAAACTGTATAATTTTATTTAAATACTAAAAAATACAAAAAAAAACACTTTTAACTTTTGACAACAAAAATATACAACACAGTTAATCTGCAAAATGAAAGCTTTTCTGTAAATTTAATATCTTGTATTTCCTCCACGAGCCAGTATCGATTCATTAAGACGATGTGGCATGCTGTAAATCAAATTTCTAATACGGTTTTGGTCTATGTTTGACCATTCTTCTCCTAGCGCACTTCTTAACTCACGTAAGTTAGCTGCAGCTGGAGAGCGTTGTTTAACGCATCTCCCGAGCTCGTCCCATAAATGCTCTATGGGATTTAAGTCTGGGCTGCGAGCTGGCCACTCCATGCGGGTGATACCGACGTCTTGAATATACGCGTTGACCAAATGTGTTGTATGTGGTCGCGCATTATCGCCCATAAAAATGGAATTTGCGCCCATATTCACCAAGAAAGGACCAGCATGCTCATTAAAAATCTCCTCTACATATCTGGGAGCTGTCAGAGAACCGTTTTCTATAATTACGAACTCCGTACGATCCTCTGAAGATATCCCAGCCCAAACCATTATTGATCCTCCACCGAATGGCACCTTTTCCTCAAAACACGCTTGAAATAACGTTCATTGGGTCGCCTATATACTCTTCGTCTCCCATCGTGTGCGAATAAACAAATCTTGACTCATCGGAAAACATAACCCTGGACCAATCTTCATCTGTCCATCCGACGTGTTCTCGAGCAAACCGCAACCTGGCAACTCGATGTTCTCTGAGCAATTTAGGGCCATTTGCTGGCCTATAAGGCTTTATATCAGCTTCCCGAAGTCGCCGCCGGATCGTGTCAGAGCTTACATTGTTGTGGTGAATTTCTTGAAGGCTATTTCGGACCTGAACAGCCGTAAGATGTCGATTTCTTAACATAGTACTCACGATGAATCGGTCTTCTCGTGTAGTTGTACACCTTGGCCTGCCATTCCCTGGTCTCCTGATGTTCATGCCGGTCTCTTGAAATCGCTGGAGTACTCTTTGGACCGTGGATAAAGATACACCTACTGTTCTAGCAGTACTCCGCTGACTGCTTCCTTCTTGTACCATGGTGATAATTCGTGTACATTCTTCAGTAGATAACGACATGTTGGTGCATGGTTGATGCACAAAATACTGTGACCAGCCAAAAAAACTGTTTATGACGACAGCTCGGTTTAAAAAATAAGCGAGAAAATTTTCTATTCCAAAAATTTTAACTTTGATATTTTTCAAAAATCGGAATTTCTTTTTTTGAAGCTGTAACTTGTTCAAATGCAACCTCTTTTGATATGTATAATAAGCGTCAGAAATCTGCCTATAATATATTATTTATACGAGGGATCTATGTAAATAACTTTGGGAGATATCGCGGTTTTTCTAAATGACCCGTTATTTTTGCTGTCCAGTGTATATTATTATGGAATTCTGTACATGAGAACTTTAACAATAAGTACTAAATGTTTTTCCTGACTGATAAGAAGCATACTTTTACAAGGAACGCAACTTTATAATAAACTGTCCGAAGACATAGTAAATAATATCATCCGGCTTATCTTTAAGAAAAAAAGTACTAACATATGTTACGTTTACCCCCACAGACAACTCAACATTCATCTTCACAGAGGACTGAAATTAAGTTACCGGGAAAAAACATCTCGTTAAATATCCAGAATTTTACAAATTGTACATTTAATTTTTAATAAAATAAAGTCTTTCATATTGTATTGGATTATTTTATTTTCTCGCAACCGTAGTGAAAAGTAAAGTGTAACACACGGCGCTAAAAACCCATTAAAACTCGGTTTCTATTTACTCCCTCGCTAAAGCTCGGGAGTAAAACTACCTCGTATATAATGGGTCATTTTAGCTCCTTGTATAACAATCTACTATAGAATGCCTTACAATATTTGCATTATGCATACTATGTTATGTACTTTATCAATATAAGTAAACTACAATGTTCTTATTAATAAATATAAATGCCTTTGAATGTTTTTTCACCGATAGTATAGAAAACAAAGAACTAGGTATTTGTAATTCTCGACGACCGTTTCATTGACCAACCCACAGAACAGTTAACAATTCCGTGGACCAACCTCTCAGTAAGTTGCAGTCGTTGCCACGACCGCACGTCGTTACGCCACCAAATTCATTTAACGCTACCTTAAGTGCTATTAATGAGAAGTATTACACCGTTAGGGTCGTCAGAGTACCGGACCAGCGATTACTGGTCAACTCGAGTAGGTAACTAACAGAAAAATAAGACAAGTTTAGTGATAAGTACTCGCGTTCTGAACCAATTATTTATTTATCACATTACACTAATATCATAAATGCGAAAGTTTGTGTGTATGTCTGTATAACATGTTCCTTCTTCACGCTGCAACGGATGGATGGATTTGGATGAAATTCGGCATACAGATAGTTTATAACCTGGATTAACACATAGGATAGTTTTTATCCTGATATTCCCACGGGAATCACACTAAATATACTAAAAACGACAACTTAATTTTCCAATACAAAATGATTCCAATGAAAATATGTAAACAAACATCGCTGTATACTTCATCCAAATAAATGATTATTATGATTATGATTATTATTATGATTTGTTTTTTTGTTGTCATGGAAACCAAAAAGAATTTAATCACTTGATGGAAACTGTCAAAGCGGTACAAAGTCCGCCCGGTCCACTAATGTAGTTACAAAACAGTTCGCTAATGTCTCCGGACTTTTTTGAGGGCGGCGAGAAACTTAAAGGGTTCCTCAAGCCGTGTGTTCGAAACACCGTCAGAGAGTTTTTAGAGGGAAAGGCATAACACAAGCGTGTCCCTTTTCCCAGATTTTCCTAGGGGTTCGATAGTTATAACAGATTTGCCAACGCACGTTTACATAGATGACTAACGGCCCGTCCCGGCTTCGCACGGGTGGACATTTCCTTTTTAATATACCTTATTTTACTCAGCGCTAATATAGCATTCTAATGGTAAAAGAATTTTTTAAATCAGTCCATTAATTTTTGAGTTTAATCGTTGCAAACTTACAAAAATACAAAGCTATCCACTTTATAATGTTAGTATGATTGCAATAATGTACTTAATTACATTATATATGAGCAGTAAGTGGACCCCATGTAAATGGGGTCACAATTTTGTTCAAAATGTTTCAAATTAAAAATATATACTAATATTAACTTCTTGCTTAATATATTCATGGAGATGGGGTTAATTATTAATTGGCTGTACACTACCATATAACACACGAATTATTATAATAATTTAATAAATTTATAGGTAAACCCAGGAGGTTTATGTTAAACAAAAAATAATGCAAATACCGAAATAGGCTAAAATAATGTAAAATGCGCTACGGTAATATTTCACCGCGGGAATAATTGTCGGAAACGTAGAATTATTTTATACCTTGGCACGGACATTTTTCTTCGGAGCCCGTTTGATGGCACACAAATAATAAATATCCTCTTTGTGTGGGGTAATGTTTCTGTAGGTTTTTCGCGTACTTGTTATGGCGTACCATTCATATTTCTGTTAAATATAATATTTACCGGTAAAAGTAGAGGATTCAAAGTAAACAAAAAAGTATTTTTTATACTTTATAAATATTTAAACAAAAAACATTAAAAATTAAGATTAAAGATTTCTAGATATTATCAAACAGTCTCATGAAACTCGAGTGGGAACCGAACCCACGACCCTTGGATTACCGGTCCAATTTTATCTTGACATAGAAACTTGACATAGAAACTTCGATATGAAGTCCGCCGGATCAGCTAGTTTCTTAATAAAAGCATGTTAAGGCATAGTACTATATTACTTACTTAAATATGAATTGTCAATTTATTTTACGTTTTTAAAAGTTTATTCGTACAAATCGGTACTGTCACGAGTAGGTATTAACATGTAAACAATGTAACTCTTAATACAATAGAATAAGATTCAAAACTGTATACATGTTAATTCTCGTGATTGTACCTACTCAGTCACTGTTCAGCTTAGATGCAAGACGTTTCCATTAATAATTTAATTAAATGCATTCATACCACTGAAACGGAACGCGGTATCTTAAGATCGCGCAGATTTGAACCTAGCTGTAACCTTAATTAAACGTAGGTATAGCTTTTCCAGCACCCGGTACATTCAAATCATCTCAAGTTACGTAATGTTACATAACCGCCTCTGTGGTGTAGTGGTTAAGGCCGGTCTTAGACCCAGAGGTCCCGGGTTCGATCCCCAGCGGGGGGGGCACATGTTTGTGTACTCGGTTTGGTTGGTGGTAGGGCTTGTTTGTCCGCCTGGCTAGCTACCACCATCTTATCTAAATATGTCGCCATAACATCAATGTTTGTAGCATTGTTGTGTTCCGGCAGAGATAAGATAGCCAATGCCTCACTAGTTGAGGATTCCGGGTGAAGTGCGTTTACACCTTCGGCCCTTATCATCACTTAACATAAGGTGAGATGAAGGCCATGTTTCCCCGGAAGTAATTTAAAAAAAACATAGATATTATGTACGATATTAATTTATTTATTAAACAAAGCACTCTTAAACAATGAGCATCTTAATGAATTGCGGTGCTTCATTTAATATTTACCTTGTTTTGTTTTAGTTTCTCGGAATTTCCTTGTAAATGCTTTTTTTTATTTAACTGAGTTCGGAAACAAGTTTACATACAAAACTTCGTAGCCTATAGAAAAAAAGAAAGAAAGAAAAAAACATTTATTGATTCTCACATATGATTAAAAATAGAAAAAATAATAAAAAAAGACATGAAATACAAAAACAAAAAATAAATAACAAAGGCAACAGTGTGACGAGCCAATCAGGACCCTACCTCAAAATATGCCGGGTGTGAGCAAGTCACATCGCAACGGGGCGCTGGTATTCTGGCAGGGCCTTTTTTTTTTGGTACGGAGTGGAAAATCTGCAAACAGACGCATCAGCGGGCAACAGGGGTCCCGCTGGCTGTCCAAGGATGGCCTAGACTCTGTTCCAGGGCCGAAGCCCTAGAGAAAGCGAGTCAAGGCCGACTCGGTAAAAACCACTCCGATGTCCTCTCGTCACCTTGGAACCAGCAGACCGGCGATCATCGCGTCGTCCTCATCTGAGGAGGACGCATCGAACGCCGGCATGGTAGAGCCTGACGAGGTCATGGGAACCCTTTCGGACACTTCCACAACCCCGTTGGTGACTGCTCGCCCTGCAGATGGGCGAGCCCCTCTTCCGCCCCTGATTGGGGCGGGTGACCGCCCTCGAAAGTGCGAGGTGACGTGACGTTCGTAGCGAAAATTAAGTTTGATGGCTCTATTTTTACCGCACATCAAATAATAGAACTCCCTCCCAATACACTTCCCTTCTTCTAACAACATGGAATCTTTCAAACGAGACTTGAAAAAGCAATATAATTATGCGAATATGCAGATATTGTGAACAAGACCACAATAGTAATCTACAAGCGGTGCGGTTTACAGTAGATGTTATGTACAATCACGAGCAATCACGAATAAGAGTGATAAGAGTTACATTGTTTACATGTTAAAGCTCGTCACCGTACGCCTTTATTTTAATGTACCTATCAGAAACTAGACTTTAGGAAAATTACTATATCAAATAATCATGTGGCTGTATTAGATACATAAATAAATAAATAAATCAATCAATCAATAAATAAATAAATGAAACCGGTAACAATATTTAAAATAGTAAAATTGTAGGTACATATTTTTATTTACTAGCTGTGCTCGCGACTTCGTCCGCGTGGAATAGTGACTTTCGGCAGCATTTTTAATTTTTTAGGCTCTTTTCCCGTTTTTGCAACATTTTTCACTGATGCTTCGCTCCTATTGGTCGCAGCGTGATGTTATACAGCCTAAAGCCTTCCTCGATAAATGGACTATCCAACACAAAAAGAATTATTCAATTCGAACCAGTAGTTCCTGAGATTAGCGCGTTCAAACAAACAAACAAACAAACAAACTCTTCAGCTTTATAATATTAGTATAGATTCGTTTTTGTAATTTATTTAGAGTAACAGATTACTTACTTTAGTTTACATGTAATTTTTTATTGTTTAAACTTTTTATTTTAAATTATTTGCACTTTTGTCACTCAACATAAATATAACTATACCAACTAGTAGTGGAAACTGTTAAGCTAATGTGCTGACACAAACATAGTATGTTCGAGATCGAACACTTAGATTTAATCTTTAGACTGCATAAGCTTAATTTCTTACCCATCGGTGAAAACGGTGATATAAGAAATTAATGAATAAATTAGAATTAGAATAAATTAGAAAATATTGAATAAATTAGCTTATCTTTTATATTTTAACGCTGCGTATCGCGGCAGCTTCAGACCCTTTGATTGGAGACCTACATGGTCCAGGGGGTCTGAAACACAGTATAATATTATGATTACGATATTTAAGAAAGCTGTTGTTTCCTGAAAAAAGAAAATAAAAAATAAATTAAATTAAATATTTCATGGCACTTGCACCGCGGCACAACTCAAATGCATTACCTTTTCAAATCAATATCTGTGCCGACGAAAGACTTAAGTTAAATTATTCCGAAGCGGATATCGCAATGCGGTAATAACCCAGTTACACGCGATTCGCTTCCTTATTACATTTCCACTTTAGCTGGTAAGCTGCAGTCGGATTATGGAGGCAGATACTTTCGGAAAAACCCGTAAATTATTTTATATTTTTATATTATTGCTATCGATTTATCAACTGTAACGTTCATCACTTGATGAGCTAGTGTCAAATATACCGTTAAATCCGGCTTTCAAGTATGAAAGAAAGATGGTAGACGTAGTATTAGGCATGACATATTTGGACACTTGCTGAGTTTCTTGCCGGTTCTTCTCAGTACAAGATCTCCCAGAGTAGACTTACGAACCGATGGCGTAGTGACATTCACAAGAGCTACTTGTAGCCTAAACTGAATAAATGATTTTGAATTTTGAATTTCATGCCTCCAATAAGGTGGACCGACGATCTGGTAGCCGCTGGCTACGAGTAGCACAAAACCGGTCGCTGTGGAGATTCTTGGGAGAGGCAGTGGAAGTCTTTTAGCTGAGCTGATGATGATGATAATGATGGTGATGATGAAAGTAAATAGAGAACAAATTGATGATCGCCCTTCCGAGTACTTGTTACTAACAAAGAAAGTTAGTGACTCATTTCTTTTATCGAACCAATAAAAATGGATTTCTCTCCCAGCACCCATAGATAGGTACGTATTTCTTCTTTGCTGTAGCAAAGCACTCTTAAACAATGAGCATTTTAATGAATTGCGGTGCTTCATTTAACCTCCCGTTATTGAAGGACCTATTGTATGGTAATTCGAGGTCCTTCAATAGGGTTTAAGGAAGCCACTTGCGAGTTGGCAATTCGTGGACGGCTTATGCAGCACACTCCTGCTTCACTGGCTATTTTCGCATCTGGACTCTGCTTTCATTTGACATCATGTGGTCATATACCTACTTATACATGAAGAAAGAGGAACTCTGATTAAGAAAATCTTCTGTACATACTACCAACCAAGAACATACAACTAATCCATCTGTACCTATTGAAATGAAAGAACTTTTACGGATCTACTCGCGTTTATTTTACATATTACTTATATTGCAGCGGTTACATGTAACCGATCCGCATATGGAGAGGTTAATGAATGTTTATTCTGACGTTTCGAACCCTTTGCAGAATCCGTGGTCACAGGGCGACACAGGTGTTAATCGTCTCATGGAGCTGGGATTTAAACAAATCTGATGTAATAGTTGGGGCCCTCTAGGCAGACTACTGCAGACTTATTTTCGCGCCTATGCTTGACGTCAGCTATGTGTTCTTAACGCGGGCTCATACACTTCTCTTTGTTTGCCCGATGTAAGAGAGCCCACAGTCACAGTCCAGTTTGTGCACGCCACGGTCACGCACACGGTCGTAAAAATTGGTTGACCTTCTTCGGCGGCTTCAAATAAGTGTTGATTGAAGCTCGCTTTAAGATATGTCCAATCTTGTCAGTGATGCCTCTCATATATGGAAGTACAGCAGGTTGGCGCTCGACTGTGGTTGGTTTATTGCGTTTTCTGTGACGAATCCGCGGTACTTTCAGTTTATTATCCTTTAGTACGTGCTTGACATGCTGAAGCTCAGCAGCCAGATGTTGGGTGTCACAGTTGCCGCGTACTCTCTGAAACAAATATTTCCCTACAGTAGCCAACTGTCTGGTGGTGAGAATCACCATTGAGGCACCTATCTGTATGGGTTACTTTACGGTACACAGTGTGACTCAAACTTTGGTCCGGATTCCTGATGATTAAAGTATCCAAGAAAGCTTGCTTACTATCCGCCTCTAACTCTAGCTTGTAGAACCTAGGGGTTGCCGGTGCTGTGCTCAGGGCCTCTCTCCTCGAATCCTTCCGTAAAGATATTGGTGAATTAAAAGTAATGTGTAAAATAAACGCGAGTAGATCCGTAAAAGTTCGCGTAAACTTTAGAAAACAACATCTGTACCTATTTAAAAAAAACGACAATTTCAGATTAAACTAACGAATGTTAATGTGAATGAAAGAACACTGGTTACGTCTGTCACGTCTACTAAAATGACTGACCCCCTTATTCATAAGAACTATTTAGGCATTATTAAGTTAACCATTGTTTTGTCTCTTTTTCTCAAACTCAAAATGACGTTTGTGTGACGTTGACAAAACAATATTTAACTAAATAATGCGTAAATAGTTTTTATGAATAAGGGGGTAAAACACGAGATATAAATTTATTTCTACCTATGTACTCTTTGAACATCGAACGAAATACGAGTAGAACGCAACAGACAAAATTTTTAACATCGATATAATAAAACAAGACAAACAAAAACTCTACGAGCCCCGATGTGTTGTAGAATCGAATAAAAATGTTACGGTTGTCGGTTCGTTTTTCTCCGTTTATCAACGGTGACGGTTCCGATGTAGCAATAAAAACATGCAATGCATTGTGTTCGTCAGTAAGCGTTGCTGCAATTTTTTTGCTACAAATTTGTTGCGGATACTGTTTCACAAGTAAATATTTCATCGCGGAGATCGATGTGCGTTCAGGGTTGCGATCTTGGAAGTGAAGCAACTTTCGTAATGCTGGATGGGTGACCAAATCGAAAGATCACGTAAAATAGGCTTGTGTCCACTATGAATGAATATAATGGATAAGGGTTTATAATGATTAATTATATCATGGAGAAGACAACAAACAATTTTAATTGTTAAAAGCGTTAAAGATTAATGATATTTTAGAGAAATAAATTTCGTAAAAATTAACTTTTAGTCACGTCACAGTGAACACCAATCAGAAAGCCGTGACGTCACGCCGTGCAAGACAATGTCATTGACGTTTCGAGTTGTTCGAGTATCGTTAATTATCTTACTAAATTTTGGTTTTTAGCTAATAAATCAAGTTGATACAATTTTTGCTAGTTCTAATTGAGAGAACTCACCATGGAATCTGGATTCAGCAAAGCCGACAGTCATAATTTGCCCAGAATCGATGCCGTTATGCTTGGAAATTTTTTCGCGTCGAACAGTGACTTCTGCTCATCTGAATTTCGCAATGTTAAAACTTCCTTGTAAGTAAACATAAGTTATGTTATAAAGTATTAATTATTAAGCTTAAATGCTATGTAATATTTCAGTTCGGTACACAATAACTTAATGTTTTGACGTACATTTTGCAAGATAATTGATACCTATTAATTTTGAGGTTAGATTTACAAAGTATGCAAAATAGTAACAAACTTGTATAATTTCAGGTCTTCGCGAGCTTCATATGGAGATGACGCCATAAGTTATGTCCATGTGACGGTAAATTTTGTACTGTAAAGTGCAAAACATGTCTTGAACACAAGGTTCATGCAATACTATATGGATGCACACTGGTTGTTGATGAAGAAGATGATATTATTATCTCCGTTCAATGTCAAAACTGCGTAGCTTCACAGTGGGGATGTAAACACGCAATAGCATTTCTTATGTGGATTCATCGCAGAAGTGAGGAACCATCATGCACTTCGGTGGAATGTCATTGGAGAAAATCTAAACTGTCTAGAGTCGGTAGTAGCCTTAAATATATGACAGCAAAAGACTTGTCCGAGGGCAGGCCCATGTTGCCAGCAAATTCATCTGTTTCAATGAAGTTTTTGGAAGAGGTATTTAAGAAAAAAATTAATAACTGGGAACTTTTAAAATATCAAACCACTTATTGTCAAAGCGAAGAAAAGGCTCTCTCCATGCATCAACTGATATGTAATTTCAAAGAGAAATGTGTTGATGCATTTTTATAAAAAGTTCACATATCACCTTCATTAATACAGAGAGTTGAAGAACAAGAGAACAATCTAAGAGCAGCCTATGGTTTGAACTAAGGTATGGTTGAATTACGGCTTCAAAAGCCTTTGAAGTTAGCAGATGTAAACTACTGATGGCACACTTTTATCGCTCATATTAGGTGGTAAAATTCCAGACACTACTTCTATGAAACGTAGCCGTCTTCTAGAAAATGAGGTAAGAAAAACAGTGGTAAAAAAAATTAAGAAAAAGATAAATAAGTGTGGCCTGATATTCAATTCCAAATATCCAATGATTGCTGGTTCCCCAGACGAATTTGAAGATGGCATAATCGAGATTAAATGTCCTGTTAATGCTAACACATTTAAAATTTATATAAAAAATGGAAAAGCTACTGAAAAATATTATGCACAAATGCAGCTTGATGTATTTAACAGAAAAGAGAAATTACCCAGATTATAGTGAAAATAAAAAAGGTGGAGATTTTAAGTGTCATTCATCATGTGCCATTCAATATTGAGTATGTTGAGAATTTGATTAATAATAAATTTTAAACTTTTGGGAAATTAATGTATACCCTTTTGTTATATTATCAAAGTCTGGAACTAGAACTGTAACTAATATATAACTAAAAAATTGGAGGCTGGTCTGCTCTTGCATACTATTATTTTTATTATTATTAACTTTAGATTAACTTTGTTTTTTTTTCTTAGACAATTTTTGCCCTTTTATAGTACTATGACATTGTAAAAATTTTAACTGGTCACTGATGTAAATTTGCAAACTTAGATAATATTATTATTTTTCTCTTTTGTTTTTCTATAACATGTGTGATTGTCCTTTATATTTTGTGTTTTTATTTGTGATGGAAAGTGTCCTTATAGGATAGTGCATTTTCCAATATTTTTGACGCTGTAAGGGAGAAAAGAGCTTGACACTTGCTGAGTTTCTTGCCAGTTCTTCTCAGTATAAAGTCTACCGCCCAGAGTAGACTTGCGAACTGATGGCATAATGAAGTTCATAAGAGCTATTTGTAGCCTAAACTGAATAAATTATTTTGAATTTTTAACATATTTGAAATAAAAAAACAATCTTATAGTTTTCCTTAGTTTTATTTTATTATCAACACTCGGAGGTCTTACTAGTGTAAAACCTGATTTTTTAAAATATTGTTCTACATGTTTAAAGCCCTTATCTGCCATCATGCATAACACACATACCACTTTTTAAAGTCTTCATAAAATCACACAATTCAACTAAACATGTGTCAGTGATTCTGCCTCCGAATCCTGGAGAAGTATAGTTCACTAGTTAGTTTGGTGTACAGGATATTAAATAGGTACTTTATAGTATTTGCTTTTTGTACTCTGACCATGTCAGAGCTTGATTTACTGCCTTAGATAGCTTTTGCATATTATACTTATGCCTGAATGAAATAGGTAAGAACCTTTTAATCATTGCACTATCTAATTCCACGGTAAAAAGACGCATGACACTGGCTATCATAGGTATATTTTTTTAAAATATCTTGCTTAGGGCGTCTTTCACCATCTACAAGTTCCCATTAGCCTTTACTTGACAGATAGTCCATACAAATACTTCACTTTAATTGCCAAGTATCTCCTAATCAGACATTGTGAAACAGACCCTTAGACTCATAAAGAAAATGGTATACTTTGACTTAAGCTTAAACTCAAACTTTTATTTGCAAACTAAGTGGTACATAGATGGTGTTTACAATGTTATAGTGTCCTTATTACTTAGTCACCTTGTATAGGTATAACAAATAATACTTATATTAACTATATAATCCAATATGTTATAAAAATATATACCTATATTTATATAAAATTGATATTAAAGCTTAAATTATATTATGAATTAAATTGTATAATAAAGCAATAAATTGTATTAGATTATATTATATTATATTACCCAGATCGCCAAACGTAATCACAAATCAACATATCGCATGGTTAAGTATTCCTCTACAGTGTAAAAACATTTATTTATCAAAAACTTTTTTAAATTTGTTTTAAAATCTTTGTTCAGTATGTAATTCGATCGGTAATTTATTATATATTTTTACAGCCATAATGATGTGGGCTATAATTTAGCATTTTTATTCATGAGGGTGGCAAATGTAGTCTTCCTTTGTGGCGAGTGTTAATGGACTCGATGGAGTCATTCTATAATCATCTGACAACTGATTAAATTTACTATCTAATCTTATTTTATTTAAACAGAGTAATAAATATGGTGTTTGGGAATATTTATACAATCTTTTATTAAATCAATTAAGTGGTAACAACTAATTGTAAGACTACAGACTGTATAGTCTTGGCTTTTTCTCAATTTTTTTAATTGTATTCAACATGGCCTTTGTTGAATTTATTTTTTTGTCTTCTTTGATTAATTCACTACAATCAGAAGATGATTTGACTTGTAGTGAAGCCATTGATAGTGAGGGACTATTGGCAGCTACAGATGGTAATATAAAGAAATATCACTGTCTGAATGTTCTTCAATAAATATATTTTTTTGCAATTTTGCTTAGACCAGATACAGAAGGACTTGATTTTGTAGCGGTTACAGTTTTAAATGGGTATGTGGACCTCGATGTTACAGAAGGTTTCAATGATAATGCCTGATCTATCAATTTCACATTGGTTTGCACAGCCTTACATCTGAATTTGTAGGTTATAAATGCTTGAACAGATTTATCTATTGGTTGACATAACATTTCTGGCACATTTCCTCCAACTGTTTCAACTGAAAAAGAGATAAAACTAAATAGCTTTTTAATGCTAATAACTGGCTATTTGCCATTTCAAACTTTAAGTATATTGTTTGTTATTTATTATACATACTTGAACTTGTATCAGAAGTATCTAGAGGAGAACTTGGAGTACAACTTTCTTTTGATTCATTCAGACACTGCTATTATCATCTTTCTTTGTTTTTTTAGAATATATGGTCGTCTGTACTGCTGCATGTTCGTTTTCTTCTGTCTTGACATCCAAATTTACTTGGCATACAACCTGGTTTCATGTCACTTGTGATACTCCATCCATATAATTAATCATATCACTTGGCAACTAGAATAATAAAAAGAGTTTATTTGTAACATTACAATATTAAAAAAACTAAATTAAAACGTTAATCCTAAAAGTGAAACAACTTAACCTGAACTCATGTATTTATTTGGAAAATAGAGATTCTACAAAACACATCTAGTTTGTTCAAATTTAAGTAATAGACTGTGTTGTGTGAAATACTTACATCAAAATGATCTTCATAAAAAATAAATAAATTAATTAATTAATAATTAATAAATAATTAAAAAAAAATTAAATAATAATTAATTACATAAAAAAATTAATTAATTAATAATAATAATTAATTAAAAATTAATTAATTAATTCGTGGCGATTACGGCAAATACCCCTCATATCCTTGGGGGAGGCCTTTGTCCAGCAGTGGACGTCTTTGGCTGAGATGATGATGATGATGATGATGATCTTCATAAAAATACATTCTTGAACCTGATATTGATAAACTATGAGCATCATCTCTTCTTGCAAGTTTTAGCCACTTTTTCCAATGACCTTTATAAAATATCATTGACTTTTCCTTATTTCTCCATTGTTTGGAACATATAACCTAAATGAGTTATTATTTAGAATAATAACTTGTTTGGCGTTTTTATAGTCGTGCTATTACACTGGGGCACTATACAGTACTTATAATATAGGAAATTCATTTTTATACGCTAAAAACTAACTATTATTGAAGACACGATCACTCAGTTTCCCTATGTAAACAACAAGTTACTTTGTGCTCTTTGGTTTGTCTGGCACGGCGTGACGTCATTCAAGACGCCATGATAGTCTTGTGCGTTTTGGAGCCAAACTTAAATTGGTTTTTTAAAACGCGAAATTTATAATGTAAATGCTCAATTAAAAATAAATAAACCTTTATTTTCGATAAAAGGCATAATAAATGTTTATATAATTTTTAACGCAAATTTTGTTGCGAACAAATTACAAAACACAAATGTTGAAAAAATTTCCACGAGCAGGGTTTGAACCTGCACCCTTCTGACATACCGGGTCAGGTGCTCTTCCAATTGAGCTATCGTGGTTCTAACCAGCCCGCCGAAATTATTCAACACTATTTACTTTTTACTTTGAAAGCCAAAGGCGCCCATTCAATGTTAACAACTACCGTCATTAACATCCGATCATAATATTTTTACAAATACTAAAGATCAGTTAAGAAGTAGGCAAGCTATTTATAAATGTTTATATAATTTTTAACGCAAATTTTGTTGCGAACAAATTACAAAACACAAATGTTGAAAAAATTATATTTAATTATATTAATTATTATTAATTATATTTAATTATTATAGGCATAATAAGCTAAAGTATAAAGCAGTTATTGAAATTTAGTCAACTAGCCTATTATATATTATACATTTGACGCCTCGCTTTGTGATTGTTATTTACCTTTTCAATTTAAAAGTCCATATGAAAAGTTATTATTTGCATAAATTCATATGAAAACTATTGCTCTTCCAATTGAACTATCGTGGTTCTAACCAGGCCTATGTCCAGCAGTGGACTAATATAGGCTGATGATGATGATGATGATGATATGAAAACTATTTATTTACATTTTTTAAATTATATTTTGTGCCTTGGTGGCCATGTGGCAAAGCGATAAGCCCGATATTTAAAGGCCCCGGGTTCAATTCCCAGGTTGTGCAAAGTGTGTTTCGGATTTTTCAATGTATAGCCCGGGTTTGTGATCACCAACCCGCCTTGGCAAGCGTGGTAATTAAGCCATCACCTATCAATTGTAGCGACGACTTGATTTTGATGATGTAGGCCTTTGTCTGGCAGTGCGAGAATTAGAGGCCATTTACTTAAATTTTTACTAACAAAATGTTTAGTAAAAACAAATATTCACAACTCAAGCAACAATTAAGACGAAAGGTAGATAACTATCACACAGCGTAATTAAGATTCCTCCGCGTCGCCAGTCCTCACGATTATCTCCCGAACAGTTCAAGGAAAAGGCTCCCAAGCGCCCAGCATTATCTGCGCAATCTCATTACGATCTCCGAAAGCCGCGTATCACCGCCGGATCCCGCGGCCCGGCATCCATCATTCCCGGTCACCTTTTAATTTACACGCCACATTTTTCAGCCACTCATCCCGGTGTCGTTTATCAACGCCGACCTACGCCATTGTCTTGCACAGGAACCGTTTAAGTGGGATAATGTAATATGTTTGGGGTATTGTTGTTGAGGAAAAGTAAATAAAAGCAAAAACTGTCGGTGTAATAGGGAAGAATATGACGGTGCTGATCAACGGTTCTTGGGTTTCTATTTTTTTTGTCACCAAACAGGAATGGTATAAATCTCTATCTACGTTACCACGTTGAACTGGTAAACTCAGTTATAATGTAAGATAATGTTCTTATGGAATCGTTTCATAGTAATATTTCTAACATATATAATTTTTTTATGTGATTTAAACTCGCAAAATTAGTTATTGTTTCGATTTATAGGTTATTTTGTGATGGAAAGTGTCTATCGTCCTTTGATGATAGAGATGGCATGTTCAAGTATTCTAATGAGCTGTCAAAGAAAGAACAAAGAAGCGCCCTTGCTAAGTTTCATTGACGGGTTTTTTCCGTACAAGTTCTCCTGCCGACTGACGGCGCATAAGATTATTGATTAATTGATAGGGTAGATAGGCTGAGATAATAAAAATATCTCAATCTTACATTGTGTATTTTTATCTTTTGGATTATATATGTAAGAGAAAAATAATTTAGTCACCTAAAGAGTAGTAGGTACATAAGCGAAAAACCGGCGAATATCCAACGTGTAAAAGAAATTAGAGAAATATGAAAGTCTACGGGCGGCGGCGGCGATGTCGTGAAATATTAGAACAAACGGCTTGTTAAACGTGCCTCTAGCATCTTACAAGCCAGTCACCAACAATGGAAGGAGCAAAGCAATAAATAACATATTGCGTGCCTCACAATACGATTGCAAGCGTGATTAAAAGTCATCGCTAATAGGCAACGTTATAAATTAAATTTCAACAAAAGGAATGTCAAGATGATGATGTTCTGGTTGCGTAACTATCGCATGGTCGCATGGTCACCAATACTGGGTCATTAAATTTAAATAACTCGAGCTCTTCCCAGCTTTGGAAGGCACGTTTAACCATTTGGTCCCTGTTGTTGTCTTTCTTATACACTAAGGTCGACTGTATTGAAAAATATGTATGAAAAGTAGACAAAATCAACGTTTCGCAGTCCCCTGATTCCTCCTCCAAAACTGGACCGATTTAATTACTTTTTTCATTTAAAATTAAAGAAAGGCTTTGGCTGTGTCCCTAAGTTTTCTTTTTTTTCATAAATTAATTACTTAAAACGATATGAATCTTTAAAAACTTTAACAATTGGCCAGATTTTCCGCTGTGTTTCTCAGAGATTATATAAAAAAAGTCAAACAGGGAAACAGCCATAGCCTATAAATAGTTTTTAAATAAAGAAAGTAATTAAGTCGGCCCAGTTTTGGAGGAGAAACCAGGGGACTACAAAACGTTGATTTTGTCTACTTTTCATACATATTTTTCAATTCAGTCGACCTTAGTATTTCCTCTTAAAACCCACCAACCCGTAATGGGCTAGCATGGTGTGTTTTGGCCCGACCCATGTGTTATGTTTCATGTGGGGTGATCTGACCCAATAGTGAATCGATTCTAGGCTGACGATGATGAACTACTGGCCAATCATCATCATCTTGATAGGTACTAAAGTCGGAGATCAGTACACAAAACATTAGCTTATTTTATATGACGGTAAGTCCAGTCCAGTCCACTGTATGATGTTGTCCAGCCATTTGCGTCTCGGACGATCTGGATCTCTCTTTCCCGGAATCCTGCCTTCAAGGATTAGCCGTGGGAACTCGTAAATGAATTGTCTCTGCATGTGTCCAAAAAAGGCGACCTTGCGGCTCACGACTCCAAACAAGAACAAAGCAATCAAAACGCGTACTCTTAATTTTAAACATCCCGAAATAAGGCCCATCCCGTTATAATCCCGGGACTTGTCTTACGTCTACAATTTATATAAGGCGTGGCCCGCAAGGACTCATCCCTTATTGCCTAATGTTGTTTTCATAATTATGTCTGCCTTCAAGCCCGCGATCCGTTGTTCTGGTGATGGCGCCGCAACAATAAATATATTACAATAATATTATGTAAAAAGATACAATGACAACTGCTACACATGAACAAAAGTTGTTTAAATGTGGCGTGTTGTTGTGTTGTTTCTCTTATATGTATACAATTTTGACTAGTTTTAACTCTTATTACATTGTTGTAAGAGTTATATGGTAAAAAAAGACTTAAACTTATTATTTTTTTTCAATTAAACGACTAAAATAAATATAGTTCTTAAAAAATTTGCCTAATTTTGCAGATTAGATCAGTGAATAAAGACGTAAATTTGATAAGGCAGTACCTAGAGCGATGAACATTTCTCTTTTTATTCAGCGGCTATCCACTCATTATTTAAAAGGGATAAAAACACTTTTAAAATACGGCATTATTTCTCTAGATACTCTACAATTTACCGAGGAACTGGCTATCTCAACACTATTTGTTGAAACACAACGATGCTACTTACATTTTTGACGACAGACTTAGATAAAAAGGTGGTAGTTACCTCCACGGAATAGTTTAACTGTTCTGTGGTTATCTCTACCACCTATCTACCTAATAGCTGCTAAATAGTATAATTAAAAATACCAGTAACCTGGAGAAAGCCAAAGCACTAGAAGAATAATAGTTACGTGCAAATAATGTAGTCAAATAATTTGCTCGCAACTTTTATAAAACATAAAAATAGAAACCAGTAAATGATTATCACGTGACAGTGTAGATATAAAGTATTTTCATAGCTTACTTCCTTTCTCTAAACGATCATAACATCAACAACCAGGATTCCTAACGTTCCGTTTCGCAGTTACACAAAATAACAAATCGATTCAGCTCCATTATGGCGCTATGTCGAACCACTACAATAATATCTGTAACCGTCAAAAGACCTCTGGATCTACATATCACACGTTCCATTTCCTCTGCTATCCGCATAAAAAAACTTAATGCGCTCCAGGAATCGCTGTTACAAAGAACCCTTCACATGTTGAACCGTATCTCTAGCTACACATAAGGTCGGAAACCCTTTGGTAATGTTTCAGCAAATGCAAAGCTAACTTAGTAACTTGCCATGCCTTACCCTCCTTTGATATTAGACATCATAGTAAAAAGGGGATACATAGTTCGATGGGAGCAATACCACGGAACTTGTCCATATTGAAACGCATCTCCAGTCGAGGCTTTTTATGGCCTCGACATTTGTGGCCTCTCTTTTATATTGGCCTTTTTGTGAGCACAAAGAATTTTAGGCACGACTGGTTGTGTTTAGAGCAATTAAATGAGGCCTCTTAAGTTGAACAAAGACTAAGTATAAAACTCTCCGAGCCATCTTTTTTACAAGTGTAGTATTAAGCTTCGTTCTAATTTACATTAAATATGTTGAGGATAATTTGTAAGATAAAAGTTTTTAGGTTTATAAAAATTCAATCAAAACGCCACAAAATCTCTTTATCTCAATATTAACTTTTCATAAGGTTCTAGACTGATACGGTTCAAGACTTTTACAAAGTTTGTTCCAAGTTTAGTTGTCCCATATTCAACCCATTTAGTCCGACCAAGTGTTTGTGTGTTGTTGTAAATAAAACTCTAAAAGTATTACATTATGGTACATCTATATAATACTTTTAGGGGTGTTATAACACCCTGTCGGAGCAAGTGGGTAAATAACGCTCTTCTAGATTTAAAATTCTTTTCTCTCAAATATTCCAACTACCATAATTCCGTTCTTCAAAGTACGTCATGCAACCCTAATTATATAAGGACAAAGAAACCTTTCCCCTTAATCCCCATCGCCATGAAAGAGTCATACCGAGCTGTCTTGTGCAAATGCTTCCATAAATTTCTTACGTAACGGACAATCTGCAGTGGGAAACCTTTTGTACATTTGGCATGTCTTCGTCAATTTAGCCCTTACACAACGGGCTTAAGGTCTACGTGTGTGAGGGTTAGGTCGGTGTGCGGTGAACCGGTGTACAGTAATGAATGTCAGTCACGCGAATCGTATCATGGCAACATTACCATGCCTTGACAGTCGCTGGAGTAAGGATTAGCTGGTGCAAAATGTTGACGTTAAACTTACTATTTATTATTAATTATGAAGTTGCGCATAACTTAGTATTGCATTATTTTTGTTGTTTCGTTAATCGGTTGACTGGTGTAGGTATGTCTTCTAACTTTATCTATATTTAATTTAAAATCTAATGCAATTAATTAAAGTACAGTTTATAAAGGCATCTAAATTTGACATTGACTTATATTGAATTACAAGTAAGTATTTATTCATATTAAAATAAGTTATAAAAGGAAATTATTCTTAGAATCTTTTTTTGGTAAAGGCTATATGCAAAATAAATTGTGTTAAATTATGACGCCGCAAGCTTGACTAAACCTTAATTTAGAAAGTCCCTTGTAAGAAGTTTTTAAGTTATAAGTTATATTATTATTATATTTTTTCAGTTTCTGTAATAACTTTCGAAAATAAAACAAGAAAATGCAATAGAAATTCAGAAGCTATCCACATGATATTTATCACAACTATTATTTATGTGGGAACGAAATCGTCCCGTGATTTGTGCGGGTCGGACCTTATGTAAATACGATAAGGCGACAAAAACGAGAATAATAGCTATGTGTGAGACAAACTTAATGTTACTGGATAACGATTTCTTACTAAACACAATTTAGCGTAATCCATTCGTCATTCCTATACAACAATGCAGTAATTTTTTTAAAACGCCTTAGTAAAGGGGTAAGATTGGTGGTTATAGACCCAGTGGTCTCAGGTTCCTTGTAGGGGTTTGTTGGTGTTTGGCTTGTTGTTAGTTTGCCTGGTAAGGTCCAACGTTGTCGAAGTCTGTTTCTATAACAATATTGTTAACGACGTTAACAACTTGTTGTATTCGTCAGTTAGAGGTAAGGTAACCAGTTTCTCACTGCTTAAAGATTCTCGGCGAAGTGTTATTCCATATTCGCCCTTATCGTCACTTACGTTCAAGGCTGAGTGCTGGTCCATCGTGAAATAATCAATCAAAACCGCCTACATTTTAGGCATACTGTCTGCTGAAAATCAAAACTTTAAAGACTTTTGATAAATAATAACATCTCTTTCCATCAGTGCTCGAAAATTAGTTTTGTTTGTAATAGCTTGGAGTTGGCAGTTTAAGGGTTTACAACAAGTAATACTTATTGCAACAGTCCGCAACAGTATATCTCAAAATATTGTAGTGCATCATAATATTTATTGATCATCCGTATATTAGGTTGGGGAAAAAATCTTTTCGCATTATAGTATGTATGAACTTGTAATAAAATCTCTTTGGCTATACTATTTGTATCTGGCTGGTTTTGGTATCAAATTTTAAATTTTAGGTTTTAATTTTAAAACAGATAATTCCAAATTCAAATTATGAAAATGTTTAATTTCATTTGTTTTTCTTACTGTCAAGATGAGTGAATCTAATGAAGAAATTCGATACATTTTAAAATTTTACTACAAAAAAGGTAAAAAAGCAACGCAGCCGCGAAAAAAATATGCGATGTTTATGGACCTAGTGCAGTGTCTGTGAAAGTAGCACAAATTTGGTTAAGGCGTTTACAATCCGGAAATTTTGATGTCAAAGATGCACACGCTTTGGTCGCCATAATACGAAAAAAAGGATGCCATTTTTGAAAAAGTCGAGCAAGATCTTTGATTTGTATATAGTCAAAGAGCAAGATTGGCATATCAGTAGTTACGACGTAGCTGAAGAACTGGGAATTGACCACAAAACAGTTTTGGCGCATTAGAAAAAAACTGGGTACACAAAAAAGCTCGATATTTGGGTACCTCATGACCTCACTGAAAGAAACCTAATGAACCGTGTACTCATTTGTGATTCTTTATTACGACGTAATGAAACCGAATAATTTTTGGAGAAGCTGATAAGTGGTGATGAAAAATGGAACACGTACGACAAGAACGTGCGAAAAAGGTCGTGGTCAAAGGCCGGTCAGGCTTCACAGACTGTGGCGAAACCCGGGTTAACTCGCAACAAGGTGATGCTGTTTGTGTGGTGGGATTGAAAGGGCATTATTCATTATGAGCTGTTACCACCAGGCAAGACCATCGTTTCTGAACTCTACTGCGAACAACTGATGAGATTAAAGCAAGAAGTTGAGAGAAAGCGGCCGGAATTAATCAGCAGAAGGGGTGTGGTTTTTCATCATGATACACACGCACACATCTTTAGCCGCTCAGCTAAAATTAAGACTGGGAGGTGTTAATGCATTCGCCGTAAAGTCTTGACCTTGCACCTTCAGATTTCCACCTGTTTTAGTCTCTTCAGAATTCTTTAGGCAATGTCAGGTTAACATCACATCATCACGAGAGGACTGCCAAAACCACTTGTCGCGGTATTTTGATCAGAAGCCCAAAATTTCTATAGCAATGGGATCATGTCCCTACCTACAATATGGCAAAAAGTTATCTAACAAAATGGCACCTACATACTTTAGTTAAATGTAAATAAACTATACTAAAAATGTTTTAAATTTTCTTAAAAAATGCGAAGAAACTTTTTCTCCAACCTATTATTTAACTTTACACCATGCTATAATTATATCTAAAATTATATAGTTATACCTACTAGGTATAATCATAGTAATGGGAATAGGAAATACAAATACCAATAACAATTATCGATACGCTGTATTTTGGAGCTACAAAAAACATAACGGGCACTATTAACATTATTTATTTATTAAAAAAAACTACTTCCTCAAAGAAAACATGGAAAGTCATCGCCGCACTTAGTGTGATAACAAATATATTTGGTGGCCGATATTGATAACACTCGTAATAATATTAATGGCGGCCGGCCTCCTTGCGCGGTGCGCTCCCGCCAGCCATCACCATTAATTTCCGCAACCGAGTGCTCTTTTTCACTTTGCCTTGTATTTGTTTTATTTTTATTGATGCGAATTTTTCGAGTAATCTTTTTCGAATGATAACAAATCGATACTTTGAATATAACGATGACTGCATTGATTATAAAAAATGGACATAATTTAAATCGCTTCTTATTTGTATTTTATGAGTGGTTTAAGCGGCTAAACAAATGAGGCTACATTTGGCACTGTTGGAACATTGATGGGTAATTGAGTTTGTTCTCCATTTTTCATTACTGCTTCAATAGACACATTTAGCTATCTAGTTCTCAAGGAATTGGGATA
This sequence comes from Eudonia lacustrata, assembly GCA_947562085.1. Classification (NCBI taxonomy): domain Eukaryota; kingdom Metazoa; phylum Arthropoda; class Insecta; order Lepidoptera; family Crambidae; genus Eudonia; species Eudonia lacustrata. The sequence goes on from OX387316.1 coordinate 1,108,238, forward strand.
TTGAGTCAGACGTTCGAATCAGCCAGAAGAGAATAAGAATTTTTAAATGTATTAATTTTTACGTATATTTATTAATCACAGCCTACATATAGAATATAAGTTAAAACATAATATTAGTTAGCTATTGTTGTTATCGCCCAAAAGTACCACAATTTCAATTGACAGATCGTTTCCTCTATCAAATGTGCGGTGTCATTTGCGGTGGCTTTATTCCCATCTACCGCGTTTATGCATTTCGGTCATGCCTTTCAATACATTATCAATTACCGTTCATTGAGGTAACTGAAGCACTGGTCAATTTATTTTTTAATAGATCGCTCTATTTATTCAATTTTGCATTTATAATTTTTTATTTGATTCAAAAATCTAAACTATAAGTAGCATTTGAAAAAGCGCTTGCTTCAGACAGGAATTGAACTTACAACCTTTTGCAATACGTCTGGATCGTACTTTGGATTAACCTACCAAGTCTTGTTTTATAAAAACAGCTTTGAACTGATGTCGTTTCATCAATGTTTATGTATCACCTCAGACAATGATTTTTTTTAATAGTTGTTAGGTATATTTAATAGACAATTTATATATGTATGGCATTTCTTTTAGTCAAGGAATCTTGTACTCAATCTATCAATTGTTATTGAGGAACTACATATAATTGAAACAAGCGGACTCTTATAACTATAGAAACAATTAAAACAATTTAAATACTTTCTTTACAACTTACCGAAAAGACAACGTGGTCAGCGGTCGGTACGACTTGTGGCTACTCGGGTCGGACATCGGCGTGCCCCAGAAATCATTTTTGAATACCTTCAGCACACTGTTAGCACCGTTCACGTCACTATTGGTCACTATCGCCGGAATGTCGTCATGGACGAACTCGCCGTTCAAGCTGTTCGCGTAAGTCAGCGCACCCACTAACGCCACAAGCGAATACACTGCGAAATCGTTCTCACAAATTTTCCGCCACGATTTTGTGTTCACTTCTTCACGGACCGGTGGTAGGGATCGTCTTTTCATTGTCCCGATCTTTATTACATTACACCGTTTTAAACAACTATCACTTAAAAACTTTAAATACGTTAACAAACAACTTAAAAATCCAGCCAAACAGTTTACATGGATAAAGAATCAGCATACGAAAGTAGTGAATACTCTATCACGCGAAAGTGGCTGTCTGTTTGTACGTCCAGTTATCCGGAGTGATGAATCGCCGGCGCATACATCAGCTCAGCGAGCCTCCTCCACGACCACTGATGTCATATTCATGAGGCCCGGACATTCGGTAAGCGATGGGCCGCGCAAAAAGAATGGGCGAACCTTTCCTTATTTAGATTTTTTTTTAATTCATGCCTCGGGTCCCGTTGTTCAAAACGCTCGCTGGGTTTATGTTAACCTGAAACAAAACGGTGTGTTTTAGCGTCGTGGATTAATGCTTGAAGTACATAGATAACTTGTAGTTAAAATAGTTTTTTATACAATTATTTTGGAACTGACAAAATAACTCTTGTGTTAGCAGTGTAGTACCCCCGGCGAAAAATAAGGGTAATCCTGCGTCTGTCTGTCTGGGGAATTGAAGTTGTCAAACGGATAAACCGATTTCAATGTATTTCTTTTTTTTAACAGCTTACGGGTTAGCTTACTGTGCCTAATCTCACCTGATATTAAGTGATGATAAGGCCGATCGATCGTGAATCGTGATGATGAGCCCTCGATGTGTTCAAATTCAAAGGTTTTTAGGTATGGTAAAAAAAAAGAGTAATCTATGTTTCGCATTTGCAATTTCATTTTGCTTATTACTCGAGATGAAGTAGTTTTTTATTATTACTATACAGCATTAAAATAAAAATCGTTTCAAAACATTCGTCGCATTCTCCTTAAATCTCAAAGCATTTCAAATGTTAATGCCTCCCTCCTAAAGCCCTGATTCACTTGTATATAACCCCGATTACGGTCTATGAATTAAAAGACGATTATTTTAATAAGGTTTAATCCCATTATGCGCTCAGTCTATTTGCCTTCATGAAAATAGCATGAGATGGAAACTGGTAGATTCTACACAAAGGAACGATGTTCGGTATTATTATAATGTAAATTTTAGAGAATCTTTTCGATGTATTTAAGATAATACTTTTTAATATTACCTATAAAGCTTTGTTAAGTTTTTATGGTCAAAGACATTAAGTTTCGAAGGTAACTTTTGATTATCAAAGTTTTGTCTTGCTCGTTTTTAGACGCTAAACTGTTACTTAATTAATTTATAGCTAAATACTACACATTATGAATTATAAATAAAATAATATTGTAATGATATTCTAATTTTGTAACCCTACTGTACTCAAAGTTGAAAGTGAAAGTGCTTAACTTTCAAGATCGCTAACCAAACGCATAACAGTCGATACGCAATCGAACTCAAAACTTTCGAGTTTAAAAATAATCAGTTTCATTTACCTTTAAGTGCTTCGGACTTCTCTATTCGGACCCATAAGAATGACTCAAATTGTGTATAAAAATACAATTAAAAACTTTATGTGGCAGCTAGGGATTAATAACATAAATAAACATAGCTACAAGTCTGAAAGTGATAAGACTCCTAGTACATGTCCTAAATCTTGAAAACCTATCATGTCCAGTTTCCATATCCACCTATCGGAATACGAGACAAATTATCAATTTTCATCTCCTCCTCCTCATTCCGGCACACATTATTGGACAGTACATCTGTATGTGTCACTGGCACTTGGCCATTAATCAGCCGACGATTACGACCGAGTGCCGGACAAATATTGGATTACTATGATTGATTGGGCCCAAGTTTTGTGGACGGCAACTAATAGCATCCCGCGTAATCAATACCGTACTCGGCAGACGCCCACTCGAAAGCGATGCGAAATGATTTATATCCTTATAATGGGGAACATGTCGTGAATTTGAAAAGGTCAAATGAAAAATGACCAATGGGAGTACACTTATCGAAACGTACAAAGATTAATACATTTGCTACTTGTCGTTCTAAGTAGAATGCAACTAACAACGTACAAGTTCTTAGGAAAACTTAATCAATGTCCTTTATTTTTATTGTTGCTAATTATTGAGAATAGTAACTATAGCAAATAACCCTAATATTTTGTTAAACAATTTGTCTATTTGTATATTTTAGCGATAAAGTAAATAAATAAAGAAATCGTTTATTTGCACAAAACATGGTATAAAATGATAACATTAAACAATAAAAGTGCTCATGTTTCGCTAATAAAATAGCATGCAAATAGTTAACAATGTTAATGATATTAATTTTAATTACATTACATTACATGGAATCAAAAAAATAAAAACTAAAGATATAAAAAAGTATTCATTTGTAATGGTAATTGTAGCAAGACGTAGTATAATATGTAGAAGGTAACAATGTTAATGTGTACTGTTTATGTTTAAGTGCTAATTGTTACACAAGCTAAAATAACATTTAATTAATTTAAAAATATAGTACTTCACCAGTAGTGGTTCAACAGGTTTACTTTGCGCGAGATACTGGGATCATCAATAACATAGCAACAGTCAATATATTTTTTAGAGTTTATCGTATAGGTACCTAATATTTTATATACTTAAGTATTAGTAAAAAAATACAGTTTAAATAAGCTTAAGAGCTTTATAGCAAAAATGACAGTAAAAACAAACAAATTAAGGCCCGCATGCCTAGTAGTGGTGGTAATTTCTGGTTGTTGCTGAAAATCAGGAATTTACTTGCTATTTTATTTATTTATTTATTTTATTAGATTCACCAACGTTTGTTTACATTGTTTCAGATAACAGTGTAGGGCAAATACATAACTAAATGTAACAAGCACTTACAGATAAATACCGCATGAACCATATTATTAGAAAACTAAGTAACTTTAAGATATTTAATTAGAAATGATTACACTTATCTATAACTAGGCGCTTCCATAAAATAAATACTATTTTTTAACTTTGACACAACTTTCATGACGGTGCGACGGAGCTTGTTAGTTGAGTCCGAGTAAATATCAGTGATGTCACTAAATTTATTTACCACTTTACACAGTCTGGAAACAGGGGAGTTGGAGCCTGACAATGTTCTACGAAAAGGTCTTACAAGAGGGCTTATCTTATTACGAGGATATCTAATTGGGACACGCAAATTAAATTTACTTAATAGTTAGGAACAGTCAATACTATTATTAAAAATTTTGGATGCAAAAATTAAATCATTAATGCTATTCGGATGAATACGCCGCTTTAGAGATGCTGCGGCACACACACATTTTTCTATTTTTTAATATGTAGTTTACTGTGTCCTAAATTATGTTTGTTTTTAGTGTCATTGTTGTTATTTCTATGATTGTATATTGTGTGTGAGTGTGTGGTGTGTGTGAGAGGGTGTCTGTGCGTGTGTATGTGTATGTGTGTGTATGTGTGTGTGTGTGTATAAAGTATATAAATAAAGATTTTATCTTATATCTTTCTATATACGTATATAGTCACGCTTGTGCTTGAATGCACTAATTATAAAAAAAAAACGATAGATAGGATCAACATTGGTGCCAAATATTTGTCGCCGGCGAACATGAAGGCTCGTTAGCGTGCAACGATAACCGACACATTGAATATTAAAAACGCCAAATCGATTGGAGCCACATTCGATTATCTGCCGAATCATTTGCGCTCTCGATAATATGTTCGCGATATCATTAACCCGAATCCAGTAGAGGGAAAGCGTATTGTTCAATCGATTCTGGGATACATCGCGATCATCGATAAGATATTGTTAAATATTGCCGCTGTTTGGGATTAGGTTTAGTACTTTCTGTGAATAGACGACCTTTTCAACATTCCCTAAGGGTTACTGGAAGTGACATAAAGTTTTATATACCTAGATTCTTGTTTACCGTTTGTAGTCCAGTGGTTAACCGTAAAGCCGCCGCCGGTGCTCGTTTTGGTGGGTAATAGCGTTTGTTCTATATGTGTCTGGGTAACTACTACTATCTATATATTAATTCGTGAAGCAAAAACTTTGTACCCCTTTTTTACGAAAATTGCGCGGACGGAGGAGTATGAAATTTCGCACACTTATAGTTAATATAGAGAAAGTTATCCGAATGTTAATAGTTTTTTTAAACTATGCATAAAAATACATTAAATCAATAAAACAAACATTACACACACTACCATGTATTTGACACACACGCATAATATACTTTTTTCAAAAATTTCATAAATGAAAGAGGAGCGACCGAAATCTGTCAATGCTAATCCAAACTCACATTCTACCTTTTTAATTTTATATTGCTTTATAGGATACAATCCGTGCAGCCTTAGTAAAATTACGGTCGAATTTCGACCACTGGGAGCCTACTAATCTTTATAAGTCTGTGTCCTAACAAACATGTAAATATAATTGTTGTGATCGTGCAGTTTTAGATAGTTTTATCAGCGAAATTCACCCGGAGTCCTCATTGTCAGCTGTTTGTTGACAATGAGGACTCCGGGTGAATTTCGCCACTTGCCACTTACGATCAGGTAAAACGAAGGCTTCGTTGGGACAACCGTTGTGGTTTTATTGACTAAAGCAATACTCCTCATTATCATCTCAGCCAAAAGACGTCCACTGCTGGACAAAGGCCTCCCCCAAGGATCTCCACAACGACCGGTTTTGTGCTGCTCGCATCCGGCGGCTTCCCGCGACCTTCACCAGATCGTCGGTCCACTTTGTTGGAGGCCTGCCCACACTGCGCTTTCCGGTACGCGGTTGCCACTCCAGGACTATCCCGCCCCAGCGGCCATCAGTCCTGCGAGCAATGTGCCCTGCCCACTGCCACTTGAGGTTAGCAACTCTTCGGGCTATGTCGGTTACCTTAGTTCTTCTGCGGATCTCCTCATTTCTGATTCGATACTATTGTCACAACAGCAATACTCGTAGACAATAATAATATATCATATCATAAACATTTTATTCTTTATGAGAAGTAATACGCTTCAAACATAAATTGCTCAAAAGAAAAGCGCCCGGTTCAGGAAAAAGTATACTTAACAGAGATGTTAGGTACTCAACCAACTATAACGAATTACCATTTCTTAGAGTCTCTCTGTGCTTCTGAATCTATATGAAGCTTGATTTCAATATAATTACTAATTCTTATATTTACATAAGTACAGCAATATACGTAAATGATGTAAAAAAGTAGTATAAGTATGATTTATTTACGTGATAATTGCGCATCACGTGAATATGGCTGAACGGATTTGGATGAAACTTTGCACATATACAGACCATGACCCGGACTAGGATATAAAATACTTTTTATCCCGGTAACAGGTTCCTGTGGGATAGTGTAGTCTTCGCGAACGAAGTCGCGGGCGACAACTATTATTTAGATAACATGGTTTTAGCTAGCCAGGCGGGCAAATAAGCCCTACCACTAACTAAACCGAGTACACAAACATATTCCTCGCTGGGAATCGAACCCGGGACCTCTGGGTCTAAACCGGTGGTCATTACCACTAGACCACAGAGGTGTAAATGTATGTAAACTATATTCTATACTTACATTCGAAAGCACTACTATTACCACTGTACTCGAAAGAAACTTAATAAGAAAGAAAGGTATAATTAGTTATTTTTTGTTTCTTAATAGTAACTAACTATTCTGAAGGAAAATTAACACAAGCGAGTGTAAAGGGATTCCGTTATAAATGTTTAATCGACGAGGCGGCGGGTTAATCTGGCCGGCCGTAATTCGATTAAAGTTGCCAAGTCCGCCCGCCTAATTATGTTTTTGCCAAGTGCCGCCTTTGGGGATCGTCACGCGACCAGCAACTCTTCCGCTGCTCGGTCAGCCTATGGCGGAATGCACGGAACTCTACACAAATCCAATTGATACATTTTTATTGTTATACAGTTGTGAACAAATTATATATAATTCGGAAAAAGTATAGAATTTTTTTAAGAAGACAAGACTTCACGTTTTCATGTACCTAATGCTTTATTAGAATGAATTAGCACTGTATTTACAGATAAATTGAAATAAAATTCAATAATGGCTTAATTGAAGTATAATACATGCTTAACTGCAATCTATCCCGAAACCCTTGTTCTACTAGTACTTGGTTTCCTAACAAAAAGGATGTGTAGAAAAGGTAGCAAGAAAAACAAAAGAATTAGCAGCCCTGCCATAAAACACAAAAGGTGTTGTATAAATTTTCATTGGCCCAAACACTAGCCCACTAAAGCTTGGTTAGAGGCGTCTCGTTTCAATTATTAACAGCCTTCGGACCCCATGGGCGCGGGCATCATTACAGACCAGATAACTAAACTAATCTTGTTATCTCCCATTAATACCGCCGAAACTATGACGCGCACAATAACTGGTGCCGATTCGGAAATTACAAGTGTCCGACGGACTCTCGCCGCAATCAATCACGCACTTTCGAGATGGCCGTACGAAGGCTCCCTGTGTACAAGCCGAATTGGCTCTTATGTGCCAGCGATAAGGGGGAAATTACAACTCGGCGATTTAACGATAAATTACACCAATGCACAAGCGGAATTAGACTCTAATGGGAACACTTAAGGGTGGTGTTGGTGAGCTTCGCAGCGTTTTGTTATATTTTTTTGATCACAAAGTAATCTTCTTGACAAAGAAGATTTTCTTGGTAACGTGTGACTTGAGATGTATTTAGGGAGATACTGTTTCGCCAGTCACTCGGATTAACTTGCTTTGCGTTTTGCTAGCGGCTTCGCGTGTAATAAAACGCCTAAGGGTTTGCTTGCTTTAATCTTATGAGCCAGTTTTCTTTATCTGAGGTTAAATGCACTTAGTAGCCAGTTAGCTGACATTATCGGATTTAAAAAGATTATCAAGTTTCAAAAAGTATGAGATAATGAAAATACTAGATCTAGGTGTTTACAAAGACGACTAACAGTATATGTATTTGGTAACTCCATCACTCAATAAAAAATAAACGTATATAAATAATCCTGTTTCTGTTCTACATCGTAATCATCACCCCCATAGATTTAGTATATCACCCCTTAAACGTTACACTGATGGCTTTTTATTCATATTATTAAGGCGACGCATCGCTAAACAATTAATCTAATACGGAGCGTTTGCGCCCCGTACCATAAGATTTTTTATCCAATTAAAACTACATTTAATTACAAATAAGTTTTAAAAAATGAACTAGTATATTGAAGTATGTGTTAAGACTAATCTACTAAGAATTAGATGCTTAAATCGGTCTGGTTAGCCTGTAAAGTGCAAATCTGTGTTTTAAAAGAGGTTACTTTGATATTTTTTTCTCTGTTTTAAAAGTTAACAAATCATGTTTCTGCAACTAGCAAAATGAAGTCAATTAAATGAAAAATCATGTCATCAAATATCATCTTCATATGTTTTGTAATTGTTGGAAAAAATCAAGATCCCAGGCACGTAAATTTCCAATGCATCGTCTTAATATTGTATGAACAATAGGCAGATAGGGCCATCTCCCAATGAGCTGAGCGGTTAGTGGGTTGTTTATATTATGTTATTAATTCAACATTTATAATTTTTAAATTACTTTCGTTAAGATAATTCAGTTAAGGGCTTACATAGATTTTTTATAATTCAAAATAACTATAACAGTTCGATAATTAATCATCCAATCTTAGTATTATTACAAAATATTCCTAAATATTAATAAAGCTTTTATATTTTCGTCCGTCAAAAAAAACCATATTAAAGTTATATAGAACATGATTGTATTGAGATAACTATCAAAGCCTCAACATTAAAGCTGTTGTGTTATCCCGGTTTAAGTTTTGACGTAGCTTGTCAAAACTTAAACCAGGATAAAGTAACTAGTGAATAAAGTGAACGGCACTTGATAGATCCGTCCGATAGCGGGCGGGGGCGGGGCGGAGGGCGGCGCAAACAAATCGTTGTTCCAATTTATTCGCATCAAGATTGAGATCTTTGCTGTAAACAACGATCAATGTCACTCGGTGCTCCAAATTATTTATAACGCTACGTTTGCTTGTCACATAGTTAATTGGTGATAATTATCGAACGATTCAAACGAATCATTCAACTTAATAAGATTCTACTTTTATTTCAGCGTCATCATCAGCTTCATCACGAGCCTTTCCTATGAATGGAGATACCACAAGGAGAACGGGCCATTAACCACCACGCGGGCCCAGTGTGGTTTGATTGTTGTTAACGACTACTAGTGCATCCTGGACCAACGGCTTCACGTCCCTTCTGAAGCACGGAGGAGCATGAGATGATACATTTTTGGTCACTTATCCGATGAACATCCTTTGCGAAAAATGGTTAGCTTCAGCAATCGTAGACTAAGCGCGTTAACCACTTGCCCTACCAAGTTTCCCTTTTTTTGTTGAAGTAAATTTTCATTGGAAAATAATACACATTGTCAAGTCGAAAATCGTAGTAGTTTTGAAAATCCACACACATCTGAAACACATATTGGTAAATAGCTAAAATATTGCGCAGATTTTATTCTTCCTCGTGTTCTCGTGGTGACTACGGACTGTAGTAGTGCTACGTGACCTACGTGCTACGAGCTTTGAGAGCGATAGGTCTTCCGTAGACATTCGTAGCGCGGATCTCCGTGTATGTCATAACGATGGGGCGTGGCATAAGTTGCATTATTGAAAAGTTTCATAGTAGGGACGCAAGAAATATAGTACGGTTAATTTTATATGTAGGTATGTTTGATGAGATAGTGAAATCTTTACTGCGTCTGCTTTAAGTATATTTGGAACGAAGATGAATATTATATAATATATTCCTTAGAAGGCTGAGTAAGCAATTTGATTAAACTGTAAATATGTACTAGATGATACAAATGTTATACTTATCTGGCTCGAAGGACCGAATATAGTTTTCTTCAATAACGTTATATCGGTGCTTTGTCAAGGAGATACTAGATCGCGGTGAACGAATTTCCATGAATTGTGAATCGATACATCTTAGGTAAACATCTTTCACTTTAGCTTAACATTTGGCAAGAGTGTATTAAAATGTAGTTATATGAAAAGAAAAAGTAGGTTTTAACATCCGTTATTTAGTATTAAATTTTTATATGACTGAAACTTTTTATCACGGTTTTAATAAATGTTAAGTTAACTCTTACTTCGTATAAGTTTTCATATCAATATGAAAAATGTTAAAAATTACTAATACAATTAAAATCATTGTGAAACAAAAATTTGCTTCACCGCCCTCAGAAAAAGTATTGACTGCCAAAAACCTGAAACAACTTCACCAACTGATTTCCTAATAAGATAAAACAATTATCGCTCCGCAAACCTCTTGTTGCCGAAGCACCTTCTCCGTTTTTATGCTAAGTGTTTCTTTAGCGCTTTAAGTTGCCTTAGCGCCTCCCGAGTCCATTATCTGAGGCAGTAACGTCTGCCACTGTTACTGCGGGCATCGTAATCTATGGAGTTTGAGAGGCTGTATTAGCATTTCAAATCAAGCCTCCGCCTTAGGAGGTTGTCTGTAGTATTTATTGTTGCTGATGGAAGTATTACTAAGTCGAGTGAACTTGTTAATAGCTTCAATTTGTGACGCGTGTTCTTTACTTTGTTAATTATAACTTTTTAAACTATCATGGTCACTTGAATTAGAGTAATTATTAACGGGATTCTTACCATGTTCATTATTATTGAGTGTTCAAAACCCTTTTGATACTTACAACTAACTAACGAAGGACTAAGTAAGCTGAAAGGAGGGTAAAGTATACATGATAGTGAACAACTTTTGTCTAAGAACTTTTCCTTCATCATCATCATCATCATCATCAGCTCATTTTATGTCCCCACTGCTGGGGCACGAGCCTTCCCTATAGATGGATAGAGAGAACGGGCCATAAACCACCACGCGGGCCAGTGCGGATGGGTGGTTGTTAACGACTGCTAATGCAGCCGGGACCAACGGCTTTACGTGCCTTCCGAAGCACGGAGGAGTTCGAGATGATAAAGTTTTGGTCACCCATCCGATGACCGGCCTTTGCGAAAGTTACTTAAACTTAGCAATCGCAGACCGGGCGCGTTAAGCACTGCGCCATCGAGCTCCTCAACTTTTCCTTAAAAAATTATAATTTTAGATTAACAGCTTTTTTAAGATTTCAAAAAAAGTTACGCCGTGGCGGTTACAAAAAAAACAAATTAAAAGTTAATATTATTGGATACATTAGTCTAATTATGGAGAGAAAACTCGACTCGTTGTTACCTACGTACTATAGAGCAAAAGTACTCTTAGCTGTTTTAGTTTCAACCCTAATAGTATTTACACACAGTTCAAGGTATACCATTTAACATTGGTCCCACGAGACTGGATTTTAGAACAGCGAGTGGTTGAGGACTACCACCCCTGGTGTACTCGCAGTGGGTCGCTGCAGCAAGAGTGCCCAGTACGCTTTCCAGGGATACCATTGGAAGCAGCAGCCGGCGGTGACATATATATATATATATATATATATATATAACGATATTTCGGCACTCATGCGCCATGACCACGGATAATGCACATTCATTAAGTAGATGAAAAAAAAAAAATTGCGTTAAAAATTATATAAACATTTATAAATAGCTTGCCTACTTCTTAACTGATCTTTAGTATTTGTAAAAATATTATGATCGGATGTTAATGACGGTAGTTGTTAACATTGAATGGGCGCCTTTGGCTTTCAAAGTAAAAAGTAAATAATGACCCGGTATGACCCGGTATGTCAGAAGGGTGCAGGTTCAAACCCTGCTTGTGGAAATTTTTTCAACATTTGTGTTTTTTAAATAAATTTTAGTTAATAATGTTCAAGAGCTAAATAAAGTTACTAATGGTAAGAATAAACACTCATTTTATATAATCATTATCGAGGTTAATGGCAATGAAGTTAAACACAAGCAACCAGAATTATATTTTTATTTGGTGGCAGTACTAAAACAAACGAATAACGGGCGTATCAGCTTTCGAATAAAGCATTAATCTACTGTCTCCAGGACTGGAAAACTATGTACTGATGCGGTAGTACATAGTTCTCCAGATAGCTGGTCCGCTAGAAACTAGATGCCAACCTAATTTAAATGTAAATTCCTCCATCTGCCCAAAGTGAGTCTCCATACGAAACGATTTTCAACACGAGTTTCCGCTGGCTTTTGCTGTAAATGAAGGAACACTGTAAATAAACAACTTTAATGGATCACACGATGAGTTTGATGGAAATAGCGTGTTCAAGTTTTTAATGATTTATAGCTGAATGCTTGATATAGGGAATTCACGTCACATTTAGATTTTTGGTTTGTTTAATTTAGTTATGACCTTTATTTTAACGCTTTGCTGGTTGTAGCAAGAGTGCTCGGTTCGAAATCTAGAGTTCCTGGGTCCTATGTACAATACCCAGGTCGGGCAAGTGTGTTTCGTATTCAAATTTATTAAATGCCTAGTCCAGACTTGTGATCAATTGAAGCTTTGGCTAGATATTAATGATAAGTATGTACTCGTTTCTTTTCCCCATGCCTTAACAACCTAATTGTTGACAGTAACTATCTTCATTTTGTTTAGGGGCCTTTAATTGCTAAAATTATAGACTACAGCCTCATCATCATCATCATAATCATCAGCCTATATAAGTCCACTGTTAGACATAGGTCCCTTCAAGTACGCTCTACTGAGGACGATCTGCGACTACTCTCATCCAGCACTTGTCAGCCACCTTGCAAAGACAAGATAACTGTCTCACAATATGCTGATCTACAACAAATGGCAACTTGAGCAGTAAGCAACGTATCACTCTGTATCCTCCGAGATGAAGTTTCGGAGCGCAGAGCGCCGAATGCTTGGTTTATGAAAGTAAAATGCACTGCGCCGAAGTACGAGAATACAAATATAGTTTTGCAATTCAAACTTCTACTCATATCGGTTCACGGGCGAATGGGTCGGCTTCGGCCAGTGGTTTCGGTTCAAGTTATGGGTTGGAAGCGGGTCGGAACATTGGTAATACTCGCATTTAAAAAAATTCATGGTAACACTTTTGAGTAACGTTAAATGTTATATTGGCTCCTTCTATGTAAATCTTTGAATTATAAGAAAGTAATGAATCGTATAACATCAATATTAGACATTGTAACTTGTCTAACTCTGCACGACTTCGGTGGCTTGGTCGCTTAAAGAGGATGAAGGAATGGGCTGCATAGCGAGCCGTTGTTCGCCACAAGACCTAAAAGCCCAAGACAGAGTAGTGTTATCTTTTAGGAGACCAAAAGATGCAACACTCTGTCTGAATCATAGAAGTAAGTAATAAAAATAAGTAACTTGTCTATTAGTAAAAATTCAAAAATCTTTACGTAATGTATTATTATTATTCTTGGGAGCGTTTCTACAATTGTTACAAAGCCACTCCGCTTACTCTCATGCCATAAACCGCCACCAGTCTCGTATGACTTTCTGATACACTGGACACGACTCGAATATTTGTGTTAGAGCAGTGTAAAACACGGCCGCTTTACTGACCAGAAATTCACTGCCTTTTGCCTGCGCTGCGCTGCCATGAATTTTCCTTGCACTACAACTAATTTTGCCTGACCGACAGACGTGAGAGTGAATCGGTTTCATGTTTACCAATAACCTGTTATTTCAGGCTTAATATTTTAACGTCATTCTTATTTGTGGTTATGAATGAAGTTGAGGATTATGGGTGAAAAGCGCTACCACCTTCGGTCATACTACCATGTGAGATGAGCCCAAGCACTCTTCCTGTGGAATGAAAATAAGCTATGATAATGACAGCTTAAGCCGGACTGAAGATCAGCGTTATAATGCTGAGTCGGGACCGTTTTGAGACAAAAATGTATAAGTCTGTTTTTTGTATGTGTTTTGTCCCAGATAATGTTATTTCTTTGTTTCCTTATTTTTACTCAAAGACAATTTATTTCCATTTTATAATATAAGTATATATAAGCCACAACCCAAAGAAGACCCAAGACAGAGCTCTCGTACTCAAGTACAAACGCAGTCTCGGCTCGTTGCTAATTGATCGAGTAGTGCTCATAGCGACCGCCGATCTAATCTTAGGAGCTACGTATATACGAGTATAACTACCTACGTAGTGTATACACGTTGCAATGATACGTACAGCGCGCAGATTTGACGTAGTTAGGACTGCACACTAATGCTCACTCTGTCTCCGATGGTGTAGTTATAGATCTTAAAAGATATGTCTTAAGGTTTCGCAGCGGAGGTGTGCTACGGGCGTTATGGTACACGATATTTTTTGTTTGTTTACTTGGTGCGTAAATAAATAAAATACATCAGTGTATATAGCAATCCAATCTATTTCAACCACTTTATAGTACAACACGAAAGTATGGTGTGCTCTGGTGTAATTTAATTTTTATGCTCTTGACTCAAAGAAGGGCCAAAATCTTATCAATGATACAATAAGTATTCTCTTAATTAACGTTCAATATTTATTGTTACATCATCATAATCACAGCCTGTAGTATACGTCCCATTGCTGGGCCTTCCCTCGTAAACAATACCACTAGCATATGGGGCCATAACCCACTTGGCTGGCCCAATGATGTTAATGGTTTAAAAATAGGTTACTCATCCAATTACCTGGGATTGAGAAAGTTGCTGAAAAAGCAACCCGTACGCGCAAGTTCCTGTGCCATCGAGTTTTTCTACATTATTTGCATTATCATCATCATCTTAACCAAAATACGTCCACTGCTGGACAAAGGCCTCCCCAAGGACCTCCACAACGACCGGTTTTGTGCTGCTCGCGTCCAGTGGCTGCCCGTGACCTTCACCACATCGTCTGTCTACCTGCGTTGAGAGAGAGAGCTGCCTACACTACGTTTTTCACCACTTGAGAACTGCCCCCCTAGACCTAAACAGAATGATTATTGTACGTACAACACAATAATTATTCTATTTAATTCTATTCTATTAACGTTATGCCACTTGTCTAGAGGGGCTGTTCCGGCCCAGCGACCATCGGCGTGATCGAATCAGAAATGAGAAATTCGCAGAAGAGCAAAGGTTACCGACATAGCCCGAAGAGTTGTTAAGCTCAAGTGGCAGTGGGCAGGGCACATTGCTTGCAGGATTATTTGCATAACCAAATACAATTAAAGCCGCACCAACGAAAACCTCACAAGGATTATCTGGGTACTAGCTTCCGCTCGTTAGTCACCTGCTTTGTATAATAGTTATCTCTCTCTAACCACTATCTCTATCTATCTATCTCGAGAAGATCAAAATTCTGATTATTTTAACAAATCTATCGAGTTATTATTGAAGGCGTCCAATGGATATGAAAATATATTTTGTTCAATTAATATTATAATTTATCGATAAAGTGCCACTAGCGGTTACACATCCAATTAGTGATCGCGGCAAAGCGTAGTAAGTAATATGGTATTGGGGATTATTGATGTGTAATATTATTATTATACTCTTTATTCATTTTTTTCCTTAAAACTAGATTTTATTATTATTTGATTATTGATTTTCTTTTCGCTCGCCTTCTATTTAAACAACTTGTAGGAGTGATTTCGTAGAAAAGGGACGGAAGTAGGGTCGTAACAGTGTGATCCTGTAACTGTTACGTGTTAGTCGGGGAAGCCACCAGTGATCGACACTTTAAGCCCAATGTCCGTTGTAGGTCGTAATATTTGTGGGAATGATTTCGTAAAAATGTGATCGTAACAGTGTAACAGGATAACAGTATGACATGTCTTCTAATGAGTATTTACTGCATTCTCTATATGATTTGTAAATCTATATTCTATTTTCTATTGTAATATTGATTTCAAAAGGTGAGATGTCAAATGTTACACATCATATGCGACTACTGTAAGGCTCGTTGGTTTTCTTATATTTTATGATAAGTAACTAACTCTTTTACCAAATTTAGCTTAAAAGGAAACAGTTACCTAGTCGTTTCAAGTATTCATTTGCATTTCAAAATGTTACATAGCTGGTATTTATTATTACTTGTGACACAATTTGAGTTGGGACACAGATGGCTTATAACTTATTTAAGGCTAAAACTAGAATAATGATTATGTAGGCAAATACCTACTTCCATAGTTAAATTTACAACAATTCTATTCCAAACCATTATCTTGCTGCTATAACGGTTTTTCTTCTTATATCACAGCGTATCTCAAACAGCTGGAACCATTAATTAGAACCAAAGCAAATATGGAGTAAAAAGCTCAGTATGGAACAATCATTTGAATTTCGCACGGTGTTAATAATGAAACCTTTTGTTTCGCGTAGTCGTTATGAACCCGTATTGATTGAAGCACGAGTAATGTAACGATAAAAAAATAGGTTATTTAACTGGTTTCTAAATACCATCTGAGACTACTTAAACGAAGGAAGCGGGTAAAGAGGATTTTCTCAGGTCGTCAACACAAAAACAACATCTTGATGTTGCTGATGTCCAAGGCCGGCGGACTGCTCACCATCAGGCGGCCCGCCTGCTTGTTTGCAGACTGTTAATATATAAAAAAAGTCTTAGCGCCCGTGAAAAATTATATGTATTTCTAAAAAGCAAAGGAAAATTCACTGTTTCAATGCGATCAGCAAAGGAGTGGAATTCGTGAAGATAAAATAATAAATAAACTTTCCCATACTCATACCAATGTCTAGCCCAAGAGAAGCTTCGTTATGAAACTCGTTAAATGGTTGCTGGACAACGGATAGACATACTTAAAATACTTAAATACATACTTATTATGTTAGAAAACACCCAGACCCGAGACAATTTAGAAAAACAATAATTTCTAAATTGACCCGACTGGGGATCGAACCCGGGACCTCAGAGATGGCGACACCATAAAAACCGATGTGCAAACCACTCGACCAAGGAGGTCGTTAATCGAAGCCGAAGATCTGTTTACTGATACGTACAACCTGCAAGGCATAAATTAATAAGCATTTTCTAGGCAAGTATGCTACATCTTAGGCCGCATCGTTATTTGCCGTCAAGTGAGATCGCGGTCAACTACTAACTTATTATGAATAAAAAAAATGAGTGAGCCTTACAGTAGGCGCATAAGATGTGTAACATTTGACATTTCACCTTAGTAATAACATTATATTCTGAAAAAATGGATCATTTTATAACTATAAAATAAATGCAGTAAAAACTCATTAGAAGGCATTTGACATATCAAAATGACCTTTGATAGTCAAATGACACAATATGTCACATATGATAATAATATGTCATGTTCATAATATCGATTTTAAATGACGCGCGCCTGCGCGCTTCCCTGACTTCCTGTCACACTGTTACACCTACTTCCGTCACATTTCACAAAATCCCTCCCACAAATTGTATATATATAAAGCGAGCGGAAAAATGTTACACATCAAAAAACAGTTTAAATAAGCTATAAAAACGCTACCACAGAATAAGCATAGTGCAGAAGTTAAGCTTCATAGAAACGACTTACGACGAATAGACAACCTCTCACGGAGACAGAATCTCGCAACACCCGCGCTTGGACTGTTCCGAGCTGTTCCAAGATCCGTGTGATGCTCGAGCGCGGTATGTTAAGCTTATCTTCTGGGTTTACTTATTTTGTGACGCTACCTTGAGCACTAAAGTGTACAAACACAGTGGGAGCGGCGCGGGAGGCGGAATCCGCGAGCGGGTGTCGTAAACACTTAGCTTCGTAAGCGTTTGAACAAAATAACAGCGGCGCGGGTGAGCGGTATCCGCAGCGGGGTAAGCGGGCAGTGTCGGCGGCGCGGGAAGACGCAAACCAGTTTGCGTTTCCGTTCGTGGCGTTCGATTGACATGATAATGCAACGCGTTAACGCTGAGACGCCCCGCGAAATACTGTGTTCACCAGGAATATGCGTTTTCCGCCCTTTCCGCATCCGCTCGCGTCTCCCGCGCCAAGCGAGCGTTTCCGACTGTGAGATTTTCAAAGCGTTCCGTTTGGGACTGAATGATGGCGCGAGCGTCGAATTAGGCAATAATGTGGATTTTATTGAACGTTTAGTTATTATTAAAATTATAATGGCCGACAACTATTACATATTCAAAGACAATTGGTTTGGTATATTTTTCTTTGTCTGAAACGGTGTATAGCCTGAATAAAATGATATTTAGTTTATTAATAAGACCTATGTTTGATAATATATTCGATGCAGGAAATTGTAAAATATCGTGAAAATACCAGCCGAAATTACTAGATAAAAGGCCAATGAAAATCATTTTTTTTTTGTTTTAAAATCCTTATAGGTACATTTCGAATAAAACTCATCTAAAAACACCGTTTTTTTGGAAACCCTCGCGTTAAGGCGTCGGTCGTCGTATGGGCGTGTCTACGTCGCACGCCAGTCAACATTAGAGTTAGCAGTCGATGACAGATTGGTACTGGCTTAACGTCATCATAGATTCAGTCAATTCGGGCCGTTTTCAATAACATGGCGCCAGCTAACAAAGAAACCGGCCAAGTGCAAGTCGGTCTCACGCACGAAGAGTTCCGTACCATTATCTATAAAAACGGAAAAAAATCATGTCTGTTGTATGGGAGCCTCCTTAAATATTTATTGTATTCTGGTTTTTAGTTATTTGTTGTTATAGCGGCAACAAAAATACATCACCTGAGAAAATTTCAACTGTCTAACTATCACGGTTCATGAGATACAGCCTGGTGGCAGACGGACAGACAGACAGTTGAACGGACGGCGGAATCTTAGTAATAGGGTGCCCGTATTACCCTTTGGGTACGGAACCCTAAAAAAGGTGGTTGGTAAGTGGCAGTGTTTATTTGTCCACCTGGCTAGCTACCACCGTCTTATCTAAATATGTCGTCATAACATCAATGTTTGTAGCATTGTTGTGTTCCGGCAGCTAGAGATAACATAAAGTGCCTCAATACTTGAGGATTCCGGGTAAAGTGCGCGTCCACCTTCGGCCGTATCGTCACTTAACATCAGGTGCGAGGAAGGACAAGTGCCTACCCGTAGCTAATAAAAAAATAAAGGTATGTTTAATGATTTTTTGAGTAAATATCTAAATCAAGTATCTAACTTACTACCATAGGTTATGTTTTCATAGCTACCCAGCGGAATTCACAGCCGAATGGAGACGGAATGGTATCGGCTGCTACCGAAGGGAGAGGTCGTTACCTACCTTCGGCAATAAAATTAAACTTCCCCGGCAATCTGAGGGCTGCGTGTGTACTCGCTAATTCTGAGCAAATGGCTTTTAAACGCGTTAAGAATCCGTGCCGGGGTTTTTTCATATACCTTACTCCCGAATGGCTGAAAGAATGGATTGAAAGAAAGTTAAGTTCCTGTTAACTACCTTGTTAAGAAGTAAAGGTGTACCCACTTTTGCTTAGAATTCGTTAACGCAGATTTCAAAGTTCAATAATAATCGGTAACGCCATATTTCAGGTTTGCCGTGTGATGCCGGCTTAGAATAGCATTACCCTATCTTTCCGTGGGAGTCGTAGAAGGCGACAAAGGGAAAACCGCTGCAGGAGACAGGCAGCAGCGCCTCCCTCAAACAGTAGGCCATATTGCGATCGCCAACCCGCCTGCCAAGCGTGGCGATTAAGGTAAACGCTGGTAATGTCGACAGTGTCCCAACACTCGTCAGTTTTTAAAAAAGGTTTGATAATATTTTTCTCACAACATATTAATAGACGTTTTTTATGGCAACATATTTATGGTAATCTAATGCACAATTAAAATGGCAGCACTTAGTTATAAATGCAATAGCATCCGACAAAAAAAATGTTGAAAAGTTGAGGACACCTAAATTCGTAAATAATCCAAATTCAGCTCCTAAAAGTGTAACCCGGTTGGCCAGTTTGACTTCACTTATTATAAGAAACTATTAGCTGTTTGGTAAGTGTGATTGTTTTGTAGAATAGTTAAGTAATTTTTCTAACGATTATATCCTATAAAACGTCTTGTAATGTTATGTAGATATTATTATTTGTGTGTGACTTTACTGGTTCTTCATAAACCCTGTTTGACTCAATACTCGACAAAATACTACTAATTTGACGGTAATTGGGACATGCTTGATAAACTGCACCTAATATCGTCACAGTATTTTTATTATTTGATCACTATCGTAATTAAATAGGTATAGCTTTTGTCGTAATTCATATTTATAAAAAACATTTTGTTACGTACTAATCATGTTTTGTATTGAACATTAAACGTTAACAGGTCTTGTTTTAAACATAATGGGTGTCGACTGTCGAATACTAGGGTGTCGGGTTTTGGGTCAATATTTTACACTTTGAAACTTATAATTTATTCATCATCATCATTCATGATTACATTATATAAAACATTATATAAAATTTTAAATAAAACAATTATTAATTTGCAGTTAGCGATGTCAACCGATTACAACTTCTGGCACTTGTATAAACCGATTACTTTCTGAAAAAGCCGGAATTTTTAGGTTTTATACAAAAACAGATATATTTAAAAAAAAACAAAATATTTTGATTTTTTATTGAATCAGATCACTATTTTGTAGGATGAAACAGAGTTGGTCCACCACATCGTTTTGCAATCTATTTCTTCGCGATAAACATAAGCTTCAGAAGGTATAGAAGGTGCTGGTATTGATAAATACTTAGATTATTCCAAAAGTACCAAGGAATTCTGTATGCACTTCATGGTGCCCAGGCGCACTCTCGCTTCTCTTACATTCACAGTATATTTACTGCATCGCCAAGCAAGCATCGCTCTCTCCATTGCTCGCTGGATGGTCTTGAGCCTTCTTATGAGACCCATAGTAAAGGACCACGTCTCACTCCCGTATGTAATCATTGGCAACACACACTGGTCAATTACTTTTGTCATGAGACATTGAGGAATTTTGGATGCGAATACATCACGTAGCTTCCCGAATGCAGCACATCCGAGCTGGATTCGTCAAGAGATCTCTTTCTCGAAGTTGGATTTACCTAATTGGACCGTCTGTCCCAGGTTAACGTAATGGTCAACAACATCGAGTGTAACGTTCCCAACATTAACTGGAGCGGGCGCAACATGATTTTCGTCTTGTCCATGTTCATCTTAAGACCCACTCTTTGAGAAGCATTAAGTTTACCTTACTGAGATCTTCGAGCATTGTGTTCAGGTCTTCCAAGGTCTCAGCCATGAGAACTAAATCATCGGCAAATCGAAGGTTTGTGAGATACTCGCCATTAATGTTAATGCCGTATCCTTTCTAGTCTAGAAGCTTGAAAATATCCACCAACGCAGCTGTGAACAGTTTCGGAGAAATAACGTCTCCCTGTCTCGCACCTCGCTGTAGTTGGATAAGATTAGAGCTTTGGTTCTGTAATCGGACTGACATAGTGGCATTTTGGTATAAGTACCTCAGCACCTCGATGTACCTGTAGTCTACTTGGCACCTCTGGAGAGACTGCAGCACTGCCCAGGTCTCGATCGAATCGAAGGCTTTTTCATGGTCCACGAACGCCAAGCCAAGTGGCAAGTTATACTCTTCGGTCTTTTGTATAACTTGCCGCAGCGTATGGATGTGGTCTTTGGTACTGTAGTCTTTTCGAAACCCGGTTTGTGCGGGAGATTGGAAGTCGTCGAACCTGCGCGCGAGACGATTTGTAATGACTCTCGAAAACAGCTTGTAGATATGGCTCAGAAGCGAGATTGGTCTGTAGTTCTTCAGGAGAGTCTTATCACCCTTCTTGAAGAACAACATCACCTCGTCTCTGCCCCATGCCTTTGGCGTTCTGCCCTCGAGGATAACAGAATTGAATAGCTTCTGGAGGATCTTAAGTATCTGCTTACCACCTACTCTCAAAAGCTCTGTTGTGATTCCGTCATCACCCGCCGCCTTGTTGTTCTTAAGCTGCTTGAGAGCCATTCTAATCTCATACAGGCTGACGTCCGGGATATCTTCGGTATAGTGTCGGGTCAGCTTGGCTCTAGGGTCTTTAGCCTTGCTTTCAACAGGTGTTTTTGTGGAGTAAAGCTGGCCATAAAAACTCTCGATCTCTCTCAGGATTTTTTAGGTGTTGATGAAATGATGCTACCTTCCTCAGGTTTCAGCCTCGTCATTTGACTTTGCTTAATAGACAGATCTCTTGCGAACACTTTGGAGCCTTTATTGCGCTCGATCGCCGCCTTAATACTTTCAGTATTAAATTGGCGAAGGTCGTTCGTCAAGAACTTAGAAACCGATAAAGAAGGGCATCCGCTGAGCCATGTAGCCTTATTTCATGTCTCTGATCCATGAGTAACAGTGTGTGGCTGGAGAGTTTCTTTAATTTAGGACGGCGGGTTTTATAATACTTGGACCTTACGGTACGGGCAGTATCCACCACCATGTTGTACACATCGTCCACGTCGATGGTGTTTTCAAGGGTTTCGAAGCGGTTCTGGAGCTCAAGCTGAAAGCACTCGGGGTATTGTATTTGAGCCGGTATTGGTCGGAGCGTAGATTCTATCAGTCAAGATCTTTCGAGCTTGATGTTGATATTCAATGTGCCTCTGACCAATCGGTGATCGCTTCCTGTCTTAACAGCGTTGATCACAACATCATTGAATATTTGCTTCCTCGTCGACATGATAAATTCAATCTCATTTTTGACTTTACCGTCCGGACTAATCCAGGTTCATTTGCGGCTTACGGGCTTCCTGAAGAAAGAGTTCCTCATATAAAGATTCTCCCTCTCCATGAAGTTTGCTAGCATCTGGCCTCTTGCGTTCCGTTGTCCAAACCTAAATTGCTCCACTGGCCCACTTTCAGCTCATCACCGCAACGTTTTGCCAACTTTGCATTAAAATCCCCCATCACAACATTCACAACCGTGTAGTGAGTTCTATGGCTATGCATGGCTTTTGAAATCTCCTCATACATAGCCGCTACTTCGTCATCGTCGTGTGTCTCGGAGCGTAAACCTGTATGACATTCAGTGAGTATCGTTTGGATATTCTGAGTATCAGGTACGCTACCCTGCTTGACACACTTCAAGATGGTAACCACGTTGTTGACAAGGGACTTATGGACGATGAACCCGACAACACCAAGGGACAGTTGGTCGCCCTCCCGGTGGTATAGTAAGTTACCAGATTGTAGGATAATCGAGTCCTCTACCTGTCTCCGGTCTCTTCCAGCTCTGTGAGCTTCGCGTCGGTCCCCAATGTGCGTGTATTGTAGGTTGCCAGGTTGAGTCGTTTGTGTTGC
The DNA here is from genome assembly GCA_947562085.1 of Eudonia lacustrata. Classification (NCBI taxonomy): domain Eukaryota; kingdom Metazoa; phylum Arthropoda; class Insecta; order Lepidoptera; family Crambidae; genus Eudonia; species Eudonia lacustrata. The sequence goes on from OX387316.1 coordinate 1,131,488, forward strand.
CCCCCCCTTGCCCTGCCGTTACCATAGCCGCTATCGTAGCTATGAATGGCAGGGCCGCCGGGAACTGGGAGCCTATTTGTGGGTTTGTTGTTCATGTTGAGGGTGGGGGGGGGGGGGGGGGTTGCCATAATCGCCACGCTTAGCAGGCGGGTTGGCGATCGCAGTATGGCCTACTGTTTGAGGGAGGTGCTGCTGCTCGTCTCCTGAAGGCGGTTTTCCCTTTGTCGCCTTCTACGACTCCCACGGCAAGATAGGCGGTAATGTTATTCTAAGGCCGGCATCACACGACAAAAAAAAAACTTTTAATTATACATAAAAAAAACAATCAGAAAATGTCTTCATTATTTCATTACTTAAACACTTCTAATACATCCAATAAGAAATAAAATAATTGAAATATTTTAAAATTACATAAATTTATAAGTTTAAAAAATTGGGTTACCTGGGTAAAATTTCATGGGAAGGCAACCCCATCCCGCTATTGCAAAATAATTGTAGTTTATATTGCGGTCTTTATCTAATCGAAGCTACGGCGACGGTATTGTTTTTGCGACTTGCGTAAGTGAGACAGATATACGGTTACTTTCAAGTTGTTGTGGTTTCAAAGTAAGCTATGTCGTCGTTTTTAAATAGTGGTTACATTTTTTTTTACGCATTCTTATGAGGTTTGCTGCCCTAGTATATTCAATTGCATCCAATGCTTGCGCAAGAACTTCAGTGAATAAAATGATAGTCTGCCGTCAGTATGGCAAAGAAAGACTCCTAATTAAATCTGCCATATTTTTTGTTCAATCTGTTCATAGTTGTGTTTATTTTTATTATCAACTTCTTGGGAACAGGCTGTAGATTAGCCAGCTTTCACGATTTGCGCACCACTCCTTGCTTAAGAGAGAGGCGATACAAGCGCGTCAAGATAGGAGACAACTCAGGTGCACAATTCCTCAAAACTCTACCTGGTATTCCATCTGGACCACAGGCCTTATTGACGTCGAGATTTCGGAGTACTCTACGAACCTTTTGACCCCGACATGTAAGAGTCACGGTGAGGTATAGTATGTGGTGATTTAGAGCCCGAATCTAGACGCTAGTTACTCGCGAAGAGGGATGCAAACAAGTTCGCCTTCTCTAACGCGGTGTGCATCTGGTTTGAGCATGGGAGGAAGTAAAGGACGGCAGAAGTTGGTTTCGATCGATTTGGACAGGGATCGAAACTGCTTGCTACCTAATGGGTAGGACACCAATTGGTCCCAATACGACCAACATGATCGAAACGTGCCTTCCTTAACACCCGTTTGCAGAACTTGGCGGCAGAGTTAAAGGCTCTCTTCTTTGCGTGGATACTGCCGTCCTTGCGTTTGCAACCGCGAGCCTGGGCCCAGGCTTGGTACGCTGCCTCCTTCCGCGCTTCAGCGTGAGTGCAGTCAGCATTGAACCATGGACGGGCCCCTAATGCCTAAGAGGACTTCAAAGAATGGGATAAAATATTCAGTGTGCCTGGGTCAGTTGTCAGCAGAAGGTCTAGGCAATTGGGTGTGTGGTCATCAACATCATGTATGTGGGTTGCTTGGTTCACCAGCTGGGAGAGATTTTGCGATAACGCAAACTTGCGTGCCTCTCTTCCAGCATGGTCCGTTTTCTGGAACGGGAATAGCCAATCGCTATAGTGGGCGTTGAAGTGTCCCAGAAAAACCTTCGTTAGGCCAGATCAGCTGCCTCAGTGAGGTGGTCAAACAAACGAGTCGTCTCCTGATTTCCGCTGTGCGACCGATAGACACTGACATAAAGAGTTTACTCTATGCCAGTGTCTACCAAAAACCATAGTGCGGATAAACGTAAAACCTCGTAGCTGGTGAGACGTCGACAGCACACGTCATCGTGAACATACGCACAGACCCCCGGCTTGCTTCTTAAACTTATGCTCAAGCGAGTAGCCGGAATACTTAAGGTAGGCTACGTCCAACGGTTTCGCTATCTTCGTCTCAGTAAGAAAGAGTAAGTGTGGCTTTTCGGTCTCAAGATGGTATAGTGGACCGGTTGGAGGTTAGAGTGCAGACCTCGGATGTTAGTAAGATGCACTTTGATTGGGAGGAAGTGCAGCCGTTGTACACACTTACTTTTAAAACTTTCTGCTTCATATTGAGGTGAGGTGGTTTTGCTGGGGTTTCAAAAGCCAGCGAGGCGCAGTTTGGTTACCATAAACGGCACTCGTAATCTTCAATGTACTAATGAAAAAACTCATGTGGAGACCGCGGGGACGCCCGTGCTCTTCTGGGAGTTGCCACCGGGCCTTCCAGACACCAACTGGCACGGTGAAGCCATTCCAGGGTTTTTCGCAAGCCCCCTACTGCCTGCGGTCAGCCAACGGCTGAAACTGTGCCACGGATCCCGCTACCCTCCACGATGAGCTTTCCAGCACAGATTTGATCAGAGTCCGAGACCGGTTATTCTGATGCTACTACTAGCCATCAAGCCCCCAAAGGCACTGGCATTCCTACTACGCTACGACGGAACACAGCAAGCTGCTTGACGTCAGACTTATATAGGAAGGTGGTAGCGAGCCAGACGGACCCTTTCGAGCCCTACCACCGCTATAGAACCGCCTCTATTTAACAGTGGAGACGTTGCCCGGGGTGGACCGCTAGAAGGTAAATCTCCAACCACCCCAAATCTAAGACGAAAGTGATAATGTTCGAAAGAGATGAAGAAATAACGACTGTACGTTAATGATCCATATGTACTGACCCTGATGGGTAGGGTATGGCAGCTGGAACTACCGTCCGGCTGTCTTTTCAAGGGTACCACGGGAGTTCCGGATACTAGGCACGGGAGTGCCGGTTATGCCTTCGCGGGCGTCTCCGGCAGGCCCCGGACATGGGTTGGACTCGTGGTGGCATGTGGTTAGCTATAGAAGTGGGAATGTTCGTCTGCCTGGTTGGTCTGGCCAGGCTTCCATTTCGTGCATAGCGAGCGGGTCTTAGTAGCGGTCCGGTGGGGGCCTGAAGCGAAAAGACCTGCGGGGCACGTGAGTTGCCCTTAGTTGGTTGTGCTGCTCGGTGGTTTTTACTGAGTGGTTACTCCAACATCTCCGGCACTAGTCTAGATAACTAGTAGAGGTGCCCGCTAGATGCAAAAGCCTCCGGTTTAATCAACCGAGAAGTGAGTGTGCTTAAAACTCCGCCACCAAAGAGGACATTTGGTAGTCGACTTTAGAGTTGACGGCCCGAGCAGTGGTACACTGCGAGTTGTGCTCTTAGTGCAACGAGAAGTGAGCGAGCTTACAGCTCCGGTGACATATCTGGATATTAGGTAGTGGACTAACGTTTCCACGGGGCAACAAGCTCGAGACACTAGTCTTAAAAGTACCGGATGAAGGTTGCGTAACTGGCGTGTTCTGATCTGGCGTTATTACCTGACGTAGATGGTCCCTTGTGCTTGCGTAAGGATGTCTGACACCTACTTTGTAACCGTAAGGTTGGTAGGGGGTGTCAGTATAAACTTTAAAGTAGTGTGTAGCAGGGTGTACATTAATGATAGGTTACTCCAAATCAAAACATGGTAATAATCCCGCTTTTCGTAATATTTACAGCAAAATGTAAATTGCTAAGTTGAGAAGCGTGGTGCATCTATTTTCAAAGAAACTCAACAAGCGCCCTACGTTTTTCAATTTAGCACATTACATTATTTTGTAATATTTAGTTATTTTTTTTTATATTTAGTTGTCTTAGTTCAAACTATTAAGTATTTAAGTGAGAGAAACATTGTAAAAAATATTTATTAAAAAGGAAAAAATATGAACTTTAAGTTCAAAGACAAAGAGTTCAATTTGGTGAGGAAAATTGACGAGTTTTAGGTCATTTTGACGATTATTGGGACAAATCTGTCGACTACTGGTACATATGGCACATTCTATAATTGATTAAATATCTAATTTTTTGCTGTGTTTCACCGATAATAATGCAATATTTTCTTAAAAGACGAATAAATTGTTTATCTCCCCATGCAATCAATTTTTTTCTAAGTCAACTGGTTTTTACGTGGGAGGGCTGCAAAGTCAACTTTTTTCAAAACCTGACGAGCAATGGGCCGTTTACCTTATGGCAAACTCCCCCAACATGAAGACCGATCGTTGTGGCGATACTTGGGGGAGGCCTATGCCCAGCAGTGGGCGTCATATGGCTGATGATGATGATGATGAACGCCATATACTTTTGTAAATGTCGTTACTTCTATGTATATAAAGCTGAGCAATTTCTTGCGCCCATTCTTTTGCACAGCTAAAGAGAGTCCTGAATGGCAAAATATTTTGAGACGATTCAAAAGTGCTTATCAAATAAGTTTACTTGATTAAATATCAATTCCAATAGTTTTTATTGTTTTTTAAAGTTTACGCGAACACTACACATTGAAATGAATCAACTTTTACGGATCTACTCACGTTCAATTTATACATTAGTTTTAATTATTGTTTATATCCTGACGTTTCGAATCTTTTGCATGGTTACCACGTGGTGACCACGTTGTTTCATTCCAGTAGTTTTTTCTTAAATGGCATAACTTTATATTTTGAATCGATAGTAATTTGTGTAGGTAGTATAAAGTGGAATGGTTTCCAATAATACCCTCACCGAATTCATTGAATCAAATGAGATGTCATTTGGGCGACACTGAAGTTAGACCAATTCCGATGGGCCATCAAAGAAGATCAAAATCGGCGAACCAAGTTCTGGCCAGTCACTAATAAATTTAATCCCACCCCCGAGTTATTTTCACGAAGTTCGCTCGGATCGCGAAGTTTTGCCGCAGCCACAAAGCAGGCCTAGTCTTTGGGCTGAAACTTTTTGTTAATTTATATACGATCTTACCCGAAATCATTGTGTAGCTTTAGCTATGTGTAGAACAGAAGGCATTTCTGACTTTCAAAACGCTGTACGTGTTTAATATTTACGTATTTATTTATTTAGGCTTACAACACACGATACAGGGAAAACAATAAAGTTATTGAGCATCTCGATGACCTAAAGATTTAGTTTATATGTAGCTTTTTTATGTTTAGCTAAATTATTACAAAGTATGCCTAACAAATCCAACTCAAGAGTTATAATAAAGTGGAATGGTAAGGACCTCTGGCTTTAGAATCTTAAATCTAGATTTAATAAAGCTATGAGCAATTGGGCATGACGACATTCTGTCTCTATCTCTACCATCTTTTAAACATAAAGGCAGTATAACACCATTTTAAAGAGGGTTCGCTATCAAAGATTTAGGTGATTCGGCCTCAAATATTTCCACGCTTGAAAATAGACTATTATAACAATTTACAGTGATCCGAAAAAAAAATATCGAACATTCTAGAAACTAGTAACTACCAGTTTTATTGTTAAATCACCATGGGCTTTACAAGCACCGTCGACAACTCTGACACTAAGCTTAGCATACTAAGCGAGGTTGAAAGGTTCAACGATTGCTCATTCCTAACACAAAAGACAGCGCGTTAGCTGCGGAGGTCCGAACCGTGCTATCGGCCGCCCGATCCGCGCACCCTAATAATTGCGCCAGATGTGAATCGCGGCCGAATCAATTTGTCAAATTGCGGCCCGAATGTGACCAATAAAGGCCCTCCTTACAACTTCGGGCAAGCCCTATTCTGGTTAACAAGAATTTGTTAGTTGCAAGCACGTTGTCTTTAAATGTAGCTTTTAAAAATACGGTAGAGATTGCCATGTACGCTTCAATACCTCACAAGGTAACGTTGCACACGTTTTCGTACGTATAGAAGTTTTTGAAACATGGACGAACGTCACGATAAATTTTTAGTACGATGTTATTTTTTGTATCATTAGATCATGTCACGTTGTCACAAAGGTATTCTTTTACTTGATGTGATAAAAGCTGAATAATTTGTGCCCAAACCCGTAGTAAAATGGCTATGTATATTGTGCTGACGGCACATATAGCATTCTAAACAGCTGCTCTTATAGGGCAAACTTAGACAGCTTAAATAATAAATGTGTACCATAAGTCAACCGCTATAGAACCCCCAATGCTACTTGGGAACTCTTCCACCCATTTTTGCGCCTTATACTATTATTATTACTAACTAAGCTGTAGTGGCTGTTTATATTTAGCTTTAGGGAATTACAATTTGTTAGCAGTAAAATTGTAAAATATTTTTTTTTTACATAAGGTACATTTACATATATTTCAAAAACATTCAAGACGAAGTAAAACATTTTTTTACTTCTTTTTCTTAATTATCTTTTTATCAAATGCGTTTCTCTGTGGTATTTGTTAAATAACTGCCCATACACTTCATTTCAAGTGTAATCAGTTCTTAGTTCTAATTCCATTCCTTATGAGAGACACCGTTTCTATGGCGCTCTCGAATAAGGCTCCCCCAGCCGGTTTGAAACACTCGGTGCGCCAATAAAATGACCCAGATTGCCCCAAACTTGTGTAGTGGTATAACATCCCTTTATTGATAATATCGGTGCGCAACGGATAATGAATATGCCATCTAATTGGCCCCAACTCCAGGATAGGCTTTTATGGATGAGTGGCGAGGATTAAAATGTTACAGTTTAGCTTCGTGTTATGTTTTTGAATGGAATTATGATTTAATCGCGCACTCATTATTATTTGCGTGTTAATAAGCGACGGGGTACAGACGAATTATAAGCGGTCTTGAACACAAAACTATGATAAGTAACCTTATTATTTAACTAATGTAAAGGATTTATATTAATAAATATGTAGGTAACTGCAGTAAAATTAAATGTAATCAAATAAGGGATAAATAATCGTTACCAGATTATTTTTAGTCACTCCAACCCTCTCATAACTGAGTTGTTAGACCCATCGACATGGTTAAGAGGTTGAAAAGAGGCCACATACTTAGTTAGGAGGAGCGGTAATGACCGCTTCACTATACACATCATTTTTCCTTCAACCAATTCGCTTATGGTTTGGCGACCGATTGCAATTGCGATTGGCAAATGGCTTAATAATAAAAATGAAAATAAAAAATGATTATTTTTAGCTACTAAATCATTTAAAAGTTTGTTAAACGTTTTTAAATAGTAAAATCTATGTTTTATTATGTCACTTTGTTTTATTTTTTTAATAATCAAATAAATTAGGTTCTGATTTTCAAATTTGAAATGAGGAGATTTAGTTCATGACCTCCTATCACTAGGCCAATGCGTATTGTACAACAACCATCACCACTAATCCAGGTATTTTTAATCAGTCCCCTATATGGTGATTTGGATATCTTTAAAACGATGGTAACTAACCAGGTCGACTTAAAAAAGCTCTATTACCTACCAAACCATACAATCATGTAGCCGCAGCTGTGGGAACTGAACCTGAAACCTCTGGGTCAGAGCACGGTTTAAGCACTTAAGCACAGAAGCGGTTTTCCATTGTGTTTATATACATTTCTTTACTAAATAGATTCTTATGAACTCTTATATAAAACGCGACCCATCCAGTGATTGTTTCTCGGAATCGTGACCATTTTATCAAAGTGTGCAAAGCTGATTGCCCCCATAATTTAGTTCCGAGAATTGTCTCGGCATAAAGTAGCTTTCGGTTGTTATTGTAATTGTTTCAACTTAAAAAACAAGCAGTTTTCTAGCTTTGTTATAGTCGTAGTATTGTTCAATTTAATATCTTTTGAAATCCTTTTGAAATCCTAACAATTAAGTGCTTACGTATATTATAAAAGAAACTATTGTATCAAAAAAAAACATTAAATAGTTATAATATTTTCAAGAACTAGGCAGGTTTAAAATGTTTGTGTTCTTTACAGAAACTGGTCCTAATTGACTTACGTAAAGTCATCTTAATAAATTACTCTTGGATTAAGTAATTTAACACAAACCAGTCGATTGCGAATTAAACTCGCTTACTGATGATAGCATGATGAATCGATATTTAAAAATATATTAAGATATAAAGTTATTGTTAGATGAAAGTTTTCTTTTATTCAGATAAAGGTGAGACTTAACGGTGAAGCCCACGGTGTTTTAAAAAAAAAAACATTGCACATTTTTGTCATAAAACTCTCTTGTTCACAAAAACTTTATACGTAAACATTCCTAACGTTACACAAACAACAGTTTTGTGTCAAACAAATCTAACGCAACACTGCCGTATGAAGTGCCATAGAGCTGCAATGTTTGTAGAACTGCCACTTGACTGCAGCAAAATGTCCGAATGAACGCTTGTACTCACCGGTACGATCGCTAACCGTTAAATATCGCCGCCGCACAACTCGTGACCGCACAACTCGGGACCGCTCAACATCGTCCGGGTTGGGTTAGTAGTGCATAACACTTAGGAGTGGTTAAAAAGAGAGAGTTTGCTGTCTGCAGATAGTATTTTGAGCGTTACCGGACTTTTTGGGGGTGGCGAGAAACCTAAAGGGTGAGTGAGGAACTCGATGGCGCAGTTATAGCGCTCGGTGTCGATTGCTCGATTGCTGAAGTTAAGCATCTTTCATAAAGGCCGGTTATCGGATGAATGACCGAAATTTATCATCACGAGCTTCTCCGTGCTTCGGCAGGCACGTAAAACAGTTGGTCCCGGCTGCATTAGCAGGACCCGCGTTTATGACCCATTCTCCTTAACCATTCATAGGAAAAGCTCGTTCTCCAGCAGTGGCGAAATAAAGTAAGCCGGTGTTGATGTGACATTGCTATTTTAATACTTATTCTACAATGGTGTATTCGTTGCCTAATTTTGACGTAAGGAATATAGGCACGTATGTAAGAACATGATACTACAATAATAAATAAATAGTACATTGTGTTACATAATAAAAAAGTACCTATAATGACTGTGCACAGTAGCGAATGTGGTGAATAACTATTGTGTGGAATTCAGATTATGCATAATTACGAATAGAAAGAAACGATATTGGCATGAACGTCGAGTAATTAATTATTTCTGTCACATGTACTCCACCAGAGATTCAGTCGCGTAACAAGACGGCGGGCGACCGGTTACATCCTCCCATAGATTAGCTGATTCACCCTCAAACCGGTACTGCGAATAAATTGGTAGTTAGAATTAGCTTCGTCGCTTTCCATGGGCTAATAAATAATTGCTCCAATAGGAGATGCATTTAAACGTCATATTACTTTATCTGGCAAACGAAAAGTACCTAGTAGTAGCAGTGATGGTCAGTTTTTACTTTAATCAATAAAAATAGGAGTCAGCAACTTATTTTGAGGAACTTGATGGCGCAGTGTTTAACGCGCCCGGTCTGCGATTGCTAAGGTTAAGCAACTTTCGCAAAGGCCGGTCATCGGATGGGTGACCAAAAATGTATTATGTCAAAACTCAAAAAAAAAAACAAAATTCAAAATCATTTATTCAGTTTAGGCTACAAATAGCTCTTATGAACGTCATTTTGTGCCATCGGTTCGTAAGTCTATCTACTCTGGTCGGGAGATCTTGTACTGAGAACCGGCAAGAAACTCAGCAAGTGTCCAGCTCTTTCCTCCCTTACAGCGTCAAAAATATTGGAAAGTGCCCCATCATAAAAGGACACTTTCCATCACAAATAAACAGACAAAAAAATAAAATAAAAAACAAAATATAAAATGCTTAAGTTTGCAAAAATTACATCAGGTCATTGTCGAGCTCCTCCGTGCTTCGGAAGGCACGTAAAGCCGTTGGTCCTGGCTGCATTAGCAGTCGTTAACAACCACCAATCCGCACTGAGCCCGCGTGGTGGTATATGGCCCGTTCTCTTTAACCATCATAGGGAAGGCTCGTGCCCCAGCAGTGGAGACATAAAATGTGCTGATGATGATGAACTGAATTTAGTCTTAAGCAGCAATTTAATACAGACCAGCTGATTCCTGACGACGAACATGACGACCTCCTTGGTCGAGTGGTTTGTACACCGGTTTTCATGGTGTCGCCATCTCAGAGGTCCCGGGTTCGATCCCCGGTCGGGTCAATTTAGGAATTATTGTTTTTCTAAATTGTCTCGGGTCTGGGTGTTTTCTATGTATAATAAATATGTATTTAAGTATTTTAAGTATGTTTAAGCGTTGTCTAGTAACCATTTAACGAGTTTCATAAAGAAGATTCTCTTGGGCTAGATAATTGGTGTGTGTGTGGGAAAGTTTAGTTTAGTTTAGTTTCCTAGCTGTCATTCCCTAAAATTTAAATGTTATATATGTTATTTTTTGTTGGCAACGAAAACTATGTCGACTGGGTGCCACTAAGATAAATGTACTTAGATATTTTTATTCTATTGCAATAAGTGAACCAGTCCTCACGTGCTAAGATATTAAGTCAACCGATTATTTTAAATAAACACCCCAAGTAAGCATACAGAGTACAGCTACATTATTAGCGAAGACATTCGGAGCATCCTGGTCTCATCAACTCGCAGACTCGCAGCAGCGGTGATGTAGGGGCCAATTTGTCTCTGCCGGGCTGCGAGCGAGCGCTCCCGTGACGTCACGCGTTTGTCATGTCCGCGCCGGGATGCGGTTGCGGCCGTCAGAGGATGGATGTGCCAGATTATAGTGTGTTAGCGATTCTATGTTGTTCTAAATGAAATTTTCTCTTGAGCTGAAGTGTAGCGTGTGTAAGTAAATAAGGAAGCAAAGTTAAATCGTTTAAAAATTATATATTTTTTTAAAGTTTTAATAAAATGTTAACAAGAATATAATTGTTACGAATTTTTTACTTTAAAAACGGGACGGGTTTCTTCCATAAGTAAATATCAACATCGGGCTATAATGCAAATACCTTGCTAAAAAGAAATACGAATGTGGAACCGCAGCCGCAGTAGCAATTGAGCACAGTACTAATTAATTATATTTTAATTTACTAATTAATTAAAATAAACACAGTCATTTTGTTACCAAACACAATATCTTTCCGCTTTTCATTAGACCTTTGTTTTATTATTTTGTCATTTGCTTTTATAACTTCATATGTTAAGCTGTATGTAAGTGTGTTCTGTGTAGGTTTATTAGTAACTTTAATTTGCGAGACTTTATTACAAAAATGTTTTTGTTAGTGTCACATCTTTCAGCTGGCCTTGTATATATACAATTTGTGGGAGTGATTTCTTGAAATGTGACGGAAGTAGGTGTAACAGTGTGACAGGAAGTCGGGGAAGCGCGGAAGCGTGCGCCATTTTGTAAATTTAAAATTGATATTATGAACATGACATATTATTATTATATGTGACATATTGTGTCATTTGACTATCAAAGGTCATTTTGATGTGCCAAATGTCTTCTAATGAGTATTTACTGCATTTATTTTGTATTTATAAAATGATGTATTACGTGACCCATTTTTTTCAGAATATAATGTTAAAATTGCTTATTACTAAGGTGAGATGTCAAATGTTACACATCGTATGCGTAACTGTAACGCTCGCTCATTTTTTTAAATTTGTTACTAGAAGCAGTAACTTTCGATATTTTGAAAATAGGTATAATTTTACCGTAGCCTATAATAGCAAAACAATCAGGCTTTTACTCGTAAATGGCATGCGTGTTTGGTAGAAGCCAATTCAACAACCCTATGAGAACTGAAAAGTATGAAACTTTATGCCATTTAGTTATGATTGATGGGGTAATAACGCCAATTTCCATTATACTGATATGTCCCGAAGAATAATTTAGATAGCCGACGTTTGAAATGCAATGGGTCGCATACTGTCATTATGGAGGATACAAATCACGCGATTCTTCTAGTACTGCGGTTTGAATGTATCAATTCATCATCTCAGCCAAAAGACGTCCACTGCTGGACAAAGGCCTCCCCCAAGATGGGGGGTATTTGCCATAATCGCCACGCTTGGCAGGCGGGTTGGCGATCGCAGTAGGTTGAAAGTAACCTCAGAGAGATGCTGCTGCCCATCCTCTGGAATGGTCCCTTAGTCGCCTTTTACGACACCCACGGGTTGAGATGGGGTGGTGCAATTCTTTATCCCCGGCACCACACAGGGAATAGGTGTATCAATTACTCTGTGGGAATGCTATACTTCTATAAAGGTTTGGACTGATAACGACATAAGTGTTTTTGATGATACTACGTTGTTATTTTTTTACATCTTACGGATCATTAACGTTTACATTATATATACATAACAAAGTTTAGATTGCAAAATAGCAACTTAAATAAATAAAAGTAGCTGTTTTATTTAATATTTTTACACGCAAGCACTTAACCTTCATCTCGTGATGATAAGGCCTTGTTAAGTGATGGTGGAAGCGCACTTAACCCGGAATCCTCAACTACTGAGTTGTGATCAATTGTTATTTAAGCATTTCGTGGCAACCTACTATAACTATGAATTATAAGTGTTGGAATGAAACAACTTTTACGGATCTACTCGCGTTTATTTTACACATTACTTATTTAATGTTTATCCTGACGTTTCGAACCCTTTGCAGGGTCCGTGGTCACAGGGAGACTGAGGTGTTGGTCGTCTCATAATTAGTTGGTAGCTATACCTCATTTAGCTTAAAGTATCTTTTGGTCTGGCACTATGGTGTTGGGGCTGGGATTAAATTTTTTGTATGATGGGGATCCCAGGCTGGTGGTAGATAGATCCGTAAAAGTTGTTTCAATTCAATGTGTACTCTTCGCGTAAACTTTAAAATACAATTATAAATGTGTTTAAAAACATTGTTACAAGTGAGTTTTTGTCAGTTGTCCCTAATTAATAAAAATTAAAAATATACAGTTGAATTTTGGTCGGAATCCTCCCACCGCGCCAATTCGAACATTGAAAATGTACTGCATAGTGAATAACAATTACCTGCTTCACATTTACGTGTACCGATAAAGGTATTTAGTACTTGTATGGCCGCATACCTGAAACACAGAATATTAACTAGTTTCTGAGCTCGAAACCTGATCAATTGTCGGCTCGGTAATTCCACAGATAATACTAAGCTCAAAAATACGAGCTAGAGTGACATTCGACTTGTACGGTCGTCTGTAAAAGTCATTTCTGTTTAAACCAGCAACAAGGAAGCGCTTGGCAATCATCTCTGGCTGAATATGAAGGCTAACTGTTTACCCGTTGAGTAATTAAAGAAGTCAGAGCCCTGTTTAGTGGAGTATTTAATAATAATAATAATAATAATTAACTTTCCTACACTCACACCAATTATCTAGCCCAAGAGAAGCTTCGTCATGAAACTCGTTAAATGGTTACTAGACAACGGATAAACATACTAAAATACTTTACATAGAAAACACCCAGACCAGAGACAATATTGAAAAACAATAATTTCTAAATTGACCCGACCGGGGATCGAACCCGGGACCTCAGACCTCGGTGTACAAACCACTCGACCGAGAAGGTCGTCACTTTACATATTTCCTTTGTAACAAACAACTTCAATATCTTGGCGATGTGGTTTTTCATACAAGTCACCATTTTCCGGGACTCTATGCACGAGATCCTATCGGCCTTCAATCCTTTAATCGGCAATTAATCCTTTCTTGATTATACAGGTATTACGAAACATGCTGTATATTCGATCTGCAAGTCCATAATGTCAGATCTGCGGCATACTATGCATGCAAGTAAGTTCCTCAGTCCGTTCCACTGGAAGCCGGATGCCTGCCGACTGAGTCGCCCGCATCATTCGTCAACGGCTGATTGCCGGCGATATACGATTTATTTCATGTTCAAAGCGATATTGCTGACACATGGAATAGTGAAACATGTTCGCATGTGAAGTCGTTTGTGAAATGTTAAAGTTAGTTACATTTGAGCGTTTTATATAGCTGATTGTAACACTTAAAAACTAAACCCAAAAATAATAATTACAACATAAAATTTATAAAAAGTACAAAGCCCATCAATATATATTTTTTGTTCTTTTTTCTTAGAGCTTTCCTATGTTTCTACCTCCGCAATCCGTTTCTTTACCTGTTAGTGTAATGCAAAATTTGGAAAATTTAAATTTACCAAGCTTGGTAATGAGTATTAGTTGTTATCATCAACAAAAAATGTTTTGCTATTAAACAACCGAACGGCGCATGCGCGGCAAGAATCTCGAGCTGAAAACGAATCATGATTAAACATTTTTAAAATATAACACTTATGTATTTACCATGTTTCTCATGAATAAATGTTACACTTAACACTGTAGTAATAATAAAGTATTTAAAACTCTTGCACTTCACTGACCCTGATTAGCGCGAATTTATTTTGCAGCTAATGCAGACATAGGCTGTAGTGTTTATAAATAATCCAATTTAGAGAATTATGCCTTTTAACGAGCTGAAGTGAACGGATGATTGTGAAATACTTTTTAATCGTCTGAAAAAAAGGATGTTCTTAATTCGTTACGGGGACAAAAATACCAGTTTTCTTACATTACTCATTAATATTATTAATAAAAAAATGTAATTTAAATAATATGTAGTGTTAATTCCGCTAACTCACTCGTTTATACAGCTTGGATGCAGTACGCATGCGTACTATGTTACGTACTACGTTTTTTGTACTATGGATTTCCGCAAAATAACGCCTGATTCCATTAATTATTATTAATAAATTTATTTCAAAATGTAAGTTTACATGAAATCTTCATATAAAACTACACTACGCTGTTATTTACCAACTACGAGTCGATAGTACATTTCTGGAGTAGTGTAGCTAGTGGTCTGCTCTCGACTTCGTCCGCTTCAGTAAACACCCATATACATGAGGGTTTTAAAAAAATATACTAAATCCCTAATTGCAGCGCTATCTATCGGTCCAATTATAAATCGAAACCATCTAGAGACCCAATCAAACACAAAAAAAAACCGGCCAAGTGCTAGTCCAACTCGCGCACGAAGGGTTCCGTGCCATTATCTATAAAAACGTCAAAGAGAATCACGTTTGTTGTATGGGAGCTCTCTTAAATATTCATTTTATTCTATTTTTTAATATTTGTTGTTATAGCGGCAACAGAAATACATCATCTAAGAAAATTTCAACTGTCTAACTATCACGGTTCATGAGATACAGCCTGGTGACAGACGGACAGACAGACAGATGGACGGACAGCGGAGTCTTAGTAGTATAATAGGGTTCCCGTTCTACCCTTTGGGTACGGAACCGTAAAAATTACATCAAAATTGGTCCAGCTGTTTAAGAGGAGTACAACTGAGATACATGTTGACACACGTATTGAAGAAATATATCTCAGTTTATTTGTAAAAGGTACACAAATTTTGAGCTCGTTCCCAAGCTTCCAGTTCAATAAACAGTCTCCTTTGTAGAGCTTAAAGCCTTAACAACAATAAGCCTTTAGTAATAAATATATAATTTTTATTCGTCTCTGATCCAAGAGAAAAAGTATTATATATTATTATTAAGCTGCTGTTCACCCTACTTTACTGACTAGAGTGTTTCCTTCATCATCATCATCATCAGCTCTTAAGTCCCCATTGCTGTGGCACGAGCCTTTCCTATGGATGGATAGGGAGAACGGGCCATAAACCACCACGCGGGCCCAGTGCGGATTGGTGGTTGTTAACGACTGCTAATGTAGCCGGGACCGACGGCTTTACGTGCCTCCCGAAGCACGGAGGAGCTCGAGATGATAAATTTTTGGTCACCCATCCGATGACCGGCCTTTGCGATAGTTGCTTAACCTCAGCACTCGCAGACCGGGCGCGTTAGCCACTGCGCCATCGAGCTCCTCCGAGAAGTGTTTCAGTAGGGAATTTCTAATATAAAATTTATTGATTGCTATTCTGAAAGCTTAAATCTAAAACATACCTAATCGTATAACTATTTCTATATTGTTTTCCTAAGTTTAAGTTGACACTACACGTTGAAATAATAAAACTTACATAGGTACCTATCACAAAACCAGTCAATGTGGAGATCCTTGGGAGAGGCCTTTGACCAGTAGTGGACATCTTTTGTTTGAGATGATGGTGACGGTACCTATTATTACTATAATTATTATTATGGACTAATAATACTAATGTAATATATTTTATATCTGTCAAATTAAATTACGCAAGTCATAATAAAATAATAATAAAATGTAAATTGCACGCGATTAGATCGATTAGGTAGTAATATCATATAAATTTCAAACTAGACTTTGTATAAATTTCTACCTAACTTTTAAGTTTATTGTGTAGGTTTATAATAGATTTACCAATACAGATGAAATTGGCAGAGCATTCAACGAACAATGAAGGAACAAATAGACACGACAGACATACCAATACAAGTTAAATAAAGAAGCACTAACTCTTTTTGTGTTGCAGCGAGCAGGAACAACGCGACAATGTGACAGTGAAGTTACTTTCCAAAGCTGTTTCTAAAATTACTTAGCGAAAGGAGAAATGTGGCAGCGCTGTCCCATGCAACCTATTTGTGACGATTTGCAGTGATTCAAAACCATTTTTTTTTAATATTTACGGGTAAGCACAGTGCCTTGATCTCACCTGATGTTAGGTGATGATAAGGCCAATTGATGGAAGCGTTTCACTTCTAAGACTTTTAAGACACAAGCCTATTCATTACTTGAAAACCAGCAAAACTTCTTCGATACCTCTAATGCTGCGGGCATAGGTGGCATGGCTAGTGATTGTTTATACGACCAACCTTATAAATTAATAATTAATAGATATATTATATATCTAATAATTATTAATTTAAATTTGTAAAATCAATATTATATTTTTTTTACCTTAAGTTCATTAGGCGCTTTCGTCGTGGTGGTGCCTTGAACGAACAGCGGTTACTTCGTCTTAGTATTTTTCTTATATATAAAATGAGTTTATAGAGTTTTCTTACAATAAAAATAGAATAGAGACTTGATAATGTTGACTTGATAATGCTCCCCATCCCAACCGGACCGGACCGGACCGAACCGAACCGAGCAGGGCGGGCGCGGGTGGTCCGGGTGAGCGGATTGCAAGCCAGCCCCCGCGTTTTGAAGCGATAAGGATGTCACATTACAACGACATATTATGCTTTGCCCCACTACGGTTCTGGGGTGTTGGTTCGCTTAACTGAATATATATTTATTTTGAGGATTCTCGATGTATTTAACACACAATGTTCAGTCAATTTCTATTGTAAACTTGGAAAACTTGGAAAGTATTGAAAAATATTTTAGATTTGAACTTTACAATCAAGTTTACCTACAAATTTTTAAAATAGATAATATTGTTAAATGGGAATGGCAACAGCATTCGACACCTTTTACTATTAAAAATAGGGGGTCAGTAACCCCCAGTGCGTAATGTGCGAAGCGTTCGCACTAACATCGGTACTATGATCATCGTGCAGCATGTATAATAATATGTATAAGCTCAGCTGCCGCCGATGTTGGCGCGAGGGCTCCGTCAGACGTGACCGAGTATGTGCGTGTTTTTGTTTCATCTTGTTTTAGTTCCTGAGATTAGTGCGTTCAAGCAAACAAACAAACTCTTCAGCCTAATAATATTAGTATACCTAGTCTGGCCATAAATACTGTTACATAGAAACTTTTCTTTTTTTCAACCATTTAATTATTTTGAATTTGGAACGCGTTTATTATTTTAAAAACTTATTTAGATTTCGCGCCATTTCACATATTTTTTCGTGTTCATTATCAAATTACAATATGGAATGAGGTGTTAAAGAAAATGGGATTGCAGTGATTATCTTGCACAAAGTGGGTATGGAGCCGTCGTTCATATTTCAGACACTTCAAAAACTTGGTATCAGCCGTATGTTCGTATATCGTACTATCAACAGATACAACAACACTTCCTCTGTCGAAGACCATAAAAGATCGGGGCGGCCGCGTGCTGTTAGAACTACAAAGGCTGTTAATGCTGTTAAAGCCAGAATTCGTCAAAATTCCATTAGGAAACAAAAATTCTTATCGCGAGAAATGAAGATTCCCGCTAGGACTCTGTCGCGTATTATAAAATAAGACCTGAAGTTCGGTGTTTATCTTCTATATACAGGACATGCTCTAATTCAATATTTATAATTAAAGAGAGAGATACGCAAGTGAAGGGCACAGAAATGTCTTCTTTACCAATGGAAAAAATTCCCGATTGAAGAGCACTACAATAAGTAAAATGATAAAGTGTACGCTCACAGTTCTAAAGAAGCTGCTCATGTGGTCGGAAAGGTACAACAACGTGGTCATCATTCTGCGTCAGTGATTATTTGGTGGGGCGTGTCTTATCAAGGCGTCACAAAGCTACATTTTTGTGAAAAAGGAGTGAAAACTTCAGCCAAAGTGTATCAAGAGACAGTCTTGGATCGTGTGTGAAACCTCTCAGCAATACACTTTTTAAAAATGTACCGTGGGCTTTCCAGCAGGACTCTGCACCTGGTCACAAGGCACGAACTACCCAAGCCTGGCTTGGAACCAACTTTCCGGACTTTATAAAAGCTGAAGACTGGCCCTCATCTAGCCCAGATTTCAACCCTTTAGACTACAAATTATGGTCAAATTTAGAGGACATGGCTTGCTCTACACGACACGGTGACATTGAGTCTCTTAAAAAATCTCTGAAGCAAGCAGTGGCGAAATTTCTTATGCAAACAGTGCGTATATCCATAGAGTCGTGGCCAGACAGATTAAAGGCCTGTATAAAAGCCAAAGGGGGTGGTTTTATTTTTTGCTAAGACTTTAATTAATATGTACATATAAGTTTTAGTAATATTACATTACTTCATAAAAAAAAACGCATTTTCAATTGTAACAGAACTTATGCCCGGACTAGGTAGATTTGTATTGTTTTCTGTGTAGCTATTGTTGCATCCAACACACACATTCACTATGCCTGTCGGCCTGTAAACCACAGATGCGGTTGCAACCCTACAGACGGTGTTCAGTGGCGTGAACAATGGCTGTGCTCGATGGTGGCCCTATCGGCGTCGCACGACAAATCTGTACCACCGCTATGTCATTGTGCTGCGGGATATCGCTTTCAAACATCTATTTTAATATACTGTACTGTCTCGAACATTCCATCGCACACAAAGAAATTTGGTGACTCGTTTTTCTGTCGCACTTCCAAAAGATGGAATAGTCTACCAGCGCACGTTTTCCCTCCTGGGGTCCTTCAAACGAGGCGTGAAGAGGCACCTTGTGGGCCGGCAGGGTGATGGTGACTGATGCTGCGTTGTTTTCTCGCTGCACCAGTTGTCCTTACGTCTGGACTCCATTTCCACTTAACATCAGGTGGAGTGGAGTCATTTGCCGAGCGGTGTATAAAAAAAAAGAAACTGTGAGGCAGACCTCTTTAGACATCTTTCATGTGACCGCCTTGGACGACTCTTTCATTTTACAGAAAAGGTTTTACTTTTGACCAAAGCTCTGAGGTAGTCTCTTCTTCTTATTAAGTCTCGTAATCGTGAGGGCCGCGATCTATATTTAACTAGTCAAACAGCTGTCCCATAGTTACTCAAAAATGTTCAGCTTCTAATGATCTAATGATATATCATTATATTTCTGATAGATATAGATAGAAAAGAAGACCTCAGGAACAGCGATCAGGATGTTTAAACACTAGATCTCACAGGCTTTTAATCTCCCAATATGAAAGATGAAGAGAAACACAGATAACAGACAAAACTGGCCCTTTGTTAGAACGAGATTTTTAAAATTTAGCTATCTATTCAGAGACTCGTCATTTGCTTAACTTGTGAGATCGCAATACGAACGTGCAAGAGCTACACAATTGAGTTCTTCGATTTAATTACGAATCATAATGTAGACATTTCGGTTGGTGGTTAGGTAATGACTGTAATAAATATCGTACCGGTCGAAAGACTTCCACCGCCCGTACCCAAGAATCTCCACAATCATTTGTGATACGTCAACGCTCTGCGCGAATAAATTTCCCCCTACTTTATTCAGCCATGTGTTAATTTCAGAAAAGAATGCTAGGAAAATGAGAAAAGTATCCGAGAGATGACAAACGATGGTCCATAAGACACGGCATTAGTATCCTGATACAAATGAAACGCTTTACGGGACTTTATATGCGTCAGATTTCAGTTTAGTGGTATAATAAGTATACATTTGTTATGTACAGACGGACGCCTGTATTTAATAAATTTTCAACCATATTCCTTAGACTTAAAGTTCAAAGGCTATTGAAGAAATTAGATGTTTGTGGTAGCCTGATGTCCAGGCATTTGTACACGAGTGCAATTTGAGTACACACAGTAATAGTTTTAATAAATAATTTAATAAAAAATACCATGTTAAATGCGTTTGGTCTACCGCTTGATCGTGAAGTTGTAGCCGATCCTCACCAAACCACATTCAGAATGTACGTTCATTTTAATGCTTGTTGTATACGAGCTTGATTTAAGCTACTTAATTGTGTGGACGTCAGAAACAACAATCACTAGCCCCCCATGTTCCAGGGACGTCAGTCTGTCACGAAACCGTTTCTTGGCTACAGATTACCATCGAGATCACAATGGTGCTTAATTTCCTAAGCCGTATTTATGTAGGCCGTTTCCTCGGGCTTAATAACTCAGCTCTCAAGGGGTACCGGATGAGTGATGTGCTACGAAAACAGGCTCGCCCCAAAGAGGATTTTTTGACAAGTTGCCCGTACGGGGAAATAAAAGAGGTTCTATTTAATTTATTAATGGTCTTGTATGCCGAGCTTGAACGGGGAGAGGAATAACAAATGTTTCAGTTTAATTATGTGAGGAGTAAAAAAAATAAGCGGAAATGGACTGTTCATAATCACAACAGGACAATGTATTATTATTTAGAGTGTACCTTGCGGAATTTGAAGATTAAATACTGTTTTGTAAATAATTCTTAATTGGTCAGAGAGCTTATCCATAAGGTTTACTTCTAACGGTAGGTAAGTATAAATATAAACTAAAAAGAAAATTATGAACCTGCCCTACAGAGCAACTATAACATCCACAACTATAGTATCTCTAGGTGTGATTATGACGCGTTCCGGACATAGGGAAAGCTCGTGTCAGTGGGGACATAAACTGAGCTGGCGATGTTGATGTTGTGAATGTTTTCTTGACTGTAGATTAACATGACATAGAATTAGAAATTCACATGTTGTGTCGCAATACACTCGTGACGTAGCCAAGACCTTAAAGGCTCAAGGAAAAGGAATCAAACGAAAAGAAGGAATGCCATTCCTCTCAAAAGTAACTTCAAACAAGTAACTACAACGTTTTACATAGCTCCAAATGACTGGCGAGTGCAATTCAAATTCCCGTAATTTGTGAGTTCACACCTCGCGGGTGCTGGGATGGCAATGGCGGCGTGTTACAAACAGGAAAGCTCTCGGGGGAGCGATCAACGCCCGGCGCATTCGAAAAACTAGCAGCTCCCCGCTACTGATATTAGCTATTGTTTCGGGATTTTTATATCCCGCTAGTTTCTCGTAGGAATGAGCGTGCGTATTGATCGTACGTTCAGTGTTAAACGCGAGTTTTTATCTGGCTTTGCACAAAAGGTCTTCTTTTATAAAAAAAAAACCAAATAAAAATAAAAAATTTGTATCTTGAGTGAGTCATGCTCTCTTTACTGTCTCTGCGGTGGTGGCGTGTGCGTCGGGTCGTTACGTTCCCTAAAATATGGTTGAGCGAAGCGATGGCTGATTCATATGTCATGCTCGTGAACGGGTGCCGCCTGTGGAGGCTGGTCTGCTCTTGCATACTTATCTTATTTTTAGTATTATTAATTATAGTTTGACTTTGTTTTACCTAAACAATTTTTGACTTTTACTAGAGTACTGTAGTGGTGCTGTATGACATTGTGGAAATTATCTGATGTAAATTTGTTAACTTACATTTTTTATTTTGTTTTTTTACATGTTGTGGTTGTCTTATATTTTTTTTTGTGTGTATTTGTAATGGAAAGTGTTCTGCTATGATAGGGCATTTTCCAATATTTTTGACGCTGTAAGGGAGAAAAGAGCTGGACACTTGCTGAGTTTCTTGCCGGTTCTTCTCAGTACAAGATCTCCCGCCCAGAGTAGATTTACGAACCGATGGCATAATGACATTCACAAGAGCTACTTGTAGCCTAAACTGAATAAATGATTTTGAATTTTGAATTTTGAATTTTGAATTTTGAACCAGAATCAGGCTTACCAGGGCAATACCAGCGTTGTTGCGACACGCCTCATTCGCGATGACACAAGCGAGTCGGGGTTGACATTTTTTTAATTGACAATAATGTCTTGTGTGTGTTACTTGTTATTTTTCAATAAATTTTTTGTTTCTCTTTTTTATAGTCGATATATATTAAGCTAGTAGTTTCTACGAAAATGCTGTCTGTTTTTTTGTCTATCTAAATTTGGGAAGCGCTCGTTGCCTAACACAATTTAAAGGGATTGATTAGCCATTCAGTTAGCTAGCATCAAAATTAACACCATAAATTTTAGGTGGGCTCAAAACGGCTACCAATAACAGAACCAAAAGTTAAATAATGTTCATAATATATCACATTACGAAATAATTCAAGTGCATTAACTTTTTTAATAATTTAACTGAATCAATTTATTGATTCATGATTATTTACATACACACAATACAATATTTGCGTGAAATTATATGTAAATAATCATGAATCAATATTATTATCTCGAGAAACAGCAACATAATATTTATGAGCTAATACAGCTCTCAGAACGAATGCTGGCTCTTTTATTTCAGTAAATGTGATAGAGACAGCTTCAGTTTTAAACCTGGTTTTAAGTCCACGTTTTGGGAATAGCAGGGATTAAAGTTTTGAAAACTTCGTATTATGATGCTTAAAAAGCCCTCGGAAAGTGAAAATGTTCGTAAAGAAAAAGCTACAAACCAATTTTTAAACAAAGTTGAACAAAGTTTCGAGAAATCTTAACGATCAACTTGTTGCGGTTCACGGGTTTTTAAACACACTTATTATAAAATTAGGAATATATTCATGTTCCTATTTAGTAAAGTTGTTCGTTTTATCAACTGTTTTGAGTTGAATGTAGGTACTTTTACGGTAACGCCTCGGTGGCCGACTGGCAAGAAGGTATCGGGTTCAACCCCCCGGTCAGGCAAAGTGTGTTTCGGATTTTTTAATGCCTAGCCCGTTCTAACCACCAACCCGCATTTGGCAAGCACGGTGATTAAGCCATTACCCATCAATTGCAGTGATGACTTGATTTCAATGATAGAAGCCTTTGCCCAGCAGTGGGACAGTTATAGGCTACTTACTTACTGAGTATATGATCGTAACTTACGGTTACGATCATTTACTCAGTTTTTTTTGAGATTCAAAGAGACACTTTAAAATACATTATTACCTAAGTATTATTTCTCTTGGGGACGTCGCCAGCCGAACGGACGATCAGCCTGCGTTGTTGCGGGCCATTTCATCCTTTTCCCCGTTCTCCCTTTTTAGGGAGTTAAGGTTAATCCAGCTTTCACGGCGCCCCGTCGAATCTTTTGGTCTCTTTGGTAAATCTTGCAATCTGCTCCACCTTCAGATCCTTTAGGTCCTCTATGTGTAGTGTGTCTGACCCCCAGAGTTCCCATCTTATCAGTGAGAACATCGGGCATTCAGCTAGTTGGTGGAGGCTGGTCTCCTCGCTTTCCATACACTCCGGGCATATGGGGTCGGTTTTCACTCCTATCACTGTCAGATGTCTGTTCAGCCGACAGTGTCCTGTTATGATTTCTATGACTAGCCTCATGTTCTCTCTTGAGAGTCCCATTAGTTTGCTGGTCTTTTTCTTATCCATGCCCTTGATGAAGATCTTCGACTGTCTCATACCATTCGAGGACCTCCATCTTTGGTTGGTTTCTGATGTGATACTGTGGCTGATTACTCCCTTGGTGATGTTGTGCGCTATTGGCAGCCGGGGTTCCGGTCCCACCAAGTTTTCCTCTGCTCCCATTCTGGCTAGTTCGTCGGCCTGTTCATTTACCGTGTTTCCCCCGTGTCCGGGGACCCACGCTAACGTCAGGTCCGTTCTTTCGGCCAGTCTCTTTAATGTTTCCTTGCATTCTTTGACGATTGCTGATGTCGTCTCTTCTCTACCTAGTGCCTTCAGCGCCGCCTGGCTATCGCTATAGATAGCCATCTTTCCTGTAATAGTAAGGTGTTCGGCCATCTCAGCGCATGCCATTATTGCGTATATTTCCGCCTGGAAGACACTGGCGAATCTTCCTAACGGTATCGACTTGTTCATCTCCATCCCGTCTGCACATTTAATGTGCACGCCGGATCCAGAGAGCTTTGTCGACTCCTTTCTGGAGCCGTCTGTGTAGCAAGTGATACCATCAGTTTCTATGCCCCAGTTTTAAGAACCTATGTGTATTCTGTATTTTTGTCAAAAATCCTTTCCTTCCGTATTAAGTCGTTGTTGGAGAGGATAATTGACAGCCTATCTCCGTTTTGTTTGACTATACTGGCGTGACCCTTGTCCGTGAAGTTCCCGGTCCATATGCCAGTGCTTCTTAGCTTGAACCATTGTTCCATGGCTCTTCTCTTGATTTCTAAGTCCAGAGGATTTAGCCCCAGTAGGATCTCGAGCGCGGCTGTAGGAGTTATCCTCATCGCGCCCGTAGTCACTAGGGCCGCTAGCCTTTGGACTTTGTCTAACTCTGCTTTGTTTTTCCCCACTGCGGCTCTGTGCCACCATACGATGGCTCCGTGTAGGATTCTTGGCACGATTATTGCCCTGTATATCCACAGTGCCATCGCTGGTTTCATGCCCCAGGTTCTACCTTTACCTTATTACCTAAGTAGCTTTACTTCGTACTTCCATGTGTTAGGCATGTTTTTTTTATTAAACGGTTTTTAAACGGTGGTATTTAGCTTGTGCCCTGTAACGTTGGGTCAAATCTAGTAATTGAAATTGGACCCCCTTTCTGTTGACGGATTGATCTGAAATTTGGTACACACCTTTAGTTCTGATGACAATATAATTCAATACATTCGGTATCATTGTAAATCCAAGATGGCTGCCGCTACATAATGGCGGGTTACATATTTTATCACTACTACCTCAATATGGGTATCAAATGAAAGGGCTTGACTAGTAGAAAAGTTCTTTATGAAAATAAAATTAAAAACCAAAAATTTAAAAATAAAAAAAGTTGTAAATTTTTTTTTTAATTTAACGGTTTTATTGAAAATTGTACTTAAAGCTTTTTAGCTTTAGTCCTAGGTACAGGTACAGGTAAAAAATAAAATTGTTGGGCGGTTGAATTTTTTATTCAACCGCTATATCATAATAAAAATGCTATTTACATATTTACGCAGGTTACGTGCGCCCAACGTTTTTATTTTTTACCTGTACCTATACCTAGGACCTACCGTCCTTTATTTTTTAGCTTTTACAAACACAACAACACTTTTTACAATTTTCAAATAAAACCGTTTAACTTAAAAAAAAACACACACTTATTTTTTTGTTATTTATGAGGCTTACCAACTTAATACAAATTATTATGATTAATTTCAGAGGCCCCAGTTATAAAAGCAATAAAACTTATTATGTATTTAAATCATACAGAATAAATTACTATTTTATATTTTTTTATTATGATTTACACGAACATTTCGCATTACGTTTACTATGACATGAGTTTTATACTTTATTAAAAGTTAAAACGATTACATAAGGCTGAAGACTTACAAAGGTATTTGGGCCAGATTTAGATTAGGGTGACGAGTACATAGCAGACACTAATACAATGATCCCTTAGCATTTGTTGTAACTAATGCTACACTGATTAGTAATAACTAGTGGTCGCCCAGTGGTCGAAATTCGACCGTAATTTTATTAAGGCTGCACGGACTGTATCCTAAGCAATGAAATTTTTTTTTAAATAGAATGTGAGTTTTGATTGGCATTGACAATGTATTTGTATGCATAATTTAAAAAAAATATTAACCTTTGGATAACCTTCTCTATATAAACTATAAGTATACTTTACTACTTCGTCCGCGCAATTTTCGTAATAAAGGAGTACAAAGTTTTTGCTTCACGTATCAATATATAGATTAGCCTATGTACAGTCCCACTGCTGGGCAAATACCTCCATAATTGAAATAAAGTAATCTCTTTAATTTGGAAGTATATTGCCTGGTGGGTTGTTGATCGCAAACCCGGGCAATAATATAATTGGTTTTCTTATTATATTTCGACTTTATTTGTGAGTTTGCTGATAGCCTAAGACGCCCTTTACAGCGACAGCGGACTTTTTGGAGGTGGCAAGAAACTTAAAGGGTTCCTCAAGCCGTATGAGATATTTTTGTTTGCACTTTTGTCGCTTCCTTTTAAACATGATGCTCACATTCCACCTTAGGTTGGCAGGAAGAGATCTCTTTTAGAGATAAGTCCACCTTTGCTCACCATTGTTTGTAAACTATTCTCTGTATGTGTGTTTTTTGTGCAATCTGACGGTCTCTCTAGAGGGATGGGCATCACACAAGCGTGTTCCTTTTTCCTTACTAGATTTTCCGAGGGTTAGGGATCAGAACAACCCGAGCACCTCTAAAGGCTAGAACCTCAGCTCGGGTTGACCGGGTCGTGGGGTAGGAGCGCCTACGTACATGACTGTAAGTACCTGGTATAGAGCGCTTGTGAACAGAGTTCTTGTACACTTGTTCTACGGGTACGGTGTCTTGGGCCTATGCGAGTGTACATGTTTAGTGTATCATGTGAATGAGTAGGGGCTTTTTGAGGACCGGGCGGGTTTTTCGACTAACGCCTAAAATGCCTTGACTAAACATAATTATGTTCCTTACACTAAAGTTAGCTATTTATTTACAAGACAAATAGGCAATGCTCGATGGTGCTGTGGTTAACGCGCCCGGTCTGCGATTGCTGAGCTTTGGGCGACCAACAATTTTCATCTCAAGCTTTCCCGCCGTAAAGCCGTAGGTCCCGGCTGCATTAGCACTCGTTAACAACCACCGCACCACACTGGGCCCGCGTGGTGGCTTATGGCCCGTTCTCCCTATCCATCCATAGAGACGGTCCACGCCCCAACAGTGGGGGCATAAAACAAGCTGATGTTGTGATGATGTGAAACATGGTATACCATTCGTGTAAAGGTCCCT
Organism: Eudonia lacustrata; assembly: GCA_947562085.1. Taxonomy (NCBI): domain Eukaryota; kingdom Metazoa; phylum Arthropoda; class Insecta; order Lepidoptera; family Crambidae; genus Eudonia; species Eudonia lacustrata. Next base: position 1,158,556 of record OX387316.1, read on the forward strand.
AAGTCGCAACGGCGGCCCAGCAGTACCATCACCAAAAAGCTGATTTACTTCACTACACTTCAAAATTACATGGCGATCCAACTCACTCTTGACTGGTTTTTTTTACGATTGTGATTTTGGTTGTGTGCCGGAATCTTGGAGAGATGCTAACGTGCAACCGGTTCCGAAAAAAGGAGATCGGTCAGATCCGACTAATTACCGCCCAATAGTCGTTACTTCAGTTTTGTGTAAAGCCATGGAGCGGATTCTAAAACAAACAGCTTATTCGCTACCTAGAAGAACACCTCTTCATTCACAATCGCCTATACGGGTTTCAGCCGAAACGGTCTACGGGTGATCTTCTAGCGTTCGTAACACATTTCTGGGGTGAGGCTATTGATAAGCGTGGCGAGTCGGTAGCTGTTAGCCTTGATATAGCCAAGGCTTTTGATCGGGTCTGGAACAAAGCCCTTCTCTCCAAGTTCCCGGCATACGGTCTGCCTGCTCAGTTCTGCAACTGGGTCGCTGGCTTCCTACATGAGCGTAGAATCCGAGTACTCTCAGACGGATGTGCTTCGCGGTTCATGTCAGTGAACACTGGTGTCTCTCAGAGGTCCGTTCGTCCCACGTTGTTCCTTCGGCATATCAATGATATGCTTCCACTTGGAAACATTCATTGCTATGCAGATGATAGTACAGTGCACGGTGGGTATAACGGTCACCCAGCGGCTGGGCAGGTCGAGACTGAAGAGAAGCGAGTAAATCTTGTCATTGAGCTTGATCGGGTATTGGACCTAGTATCTAAATGGGGCTCCAATAACCTTGATAAGTTTAATGCCAAGAAAACACAGATACCTGTGTTGCCCGTTCACGGCAAAAAAAGTCGCTATTCCTACCCCCTCCCTCTCTTCAAGGCACATCACTTGGTCTGCAGAGCAGTATCTCGTATGCTCGGTATGGAGATACGCTGCGATATGTACCAGAGGGACTATATCGAAGCCGTGATAAAAACAGCGTCACGTAAACTTGGTGTCCTGAACAGGATGCGACGATTCTTCACGCCAGATCAGTGGTGCCTTTTGTACAAGACACAGGTGCGGTCTTGCGTGGAGTATTGCTAGCAGCTTTGGGACGGTTTCGCAAAGTACCTCCTCGATGCCTTGGACAGATTGCAGCGGCGCGCTATACGCATTATCGGCAATGCAGAGGTCACTAATGCGTAGAGATAAAGCGTCACTCAGCGTCTTCTACCGCTTATACCACGGCAAGTGCTCTGAAGAACTCTTTGACCTTATTCCACCTTCTCCCTTCCTCCATAGGAGTACGCGTGCTGCTCTCCCGAGTCACCGCTGTACTGTCTCGAACATTCCATCGCGCACAAAGAAATTTGGTGACTCGTTTCTTTGTTGCACTTCCAAAAAATGGAATAGTCTACCAGCACACGTTTTCCCTCCTTCCTATGACATGGGGTCCTTCAAACGAGGCGTGAAGAAGCACCTTGTGGGCCGGCAGGGTGAAGGTGACTTTCGCTGCGTTGTTTTTACGCTGCACCAGTTGTCCTCGCGTCTGGAGTCCGTTTCCACTTAACATCAGATGGAGTGGAGTCATTTGCAGAGCTATGAATAAAAATAAAAATAAAAATAAAACGATATCCATCCACATCTGCAGGCCGCTTAAGGTTCAAGCGTACGCCGCATCCATTATTCAATTAAAGCCTCAATACCCTTGTCTAGGCCCAGGTACACCCAGGAAGTCCCGGCCGCCTATAACTCACCGCCCGATATATTATGAGCCGGCCAATAAGTACTCCGGACCCCATTGTGTCTTATAAGCCGCATAATACGGGTGTAAAAGAGATTATGGATTCTAATTTTGTTTATGAGAACTGGCTTTATATTGTTGAGATAATTACGTACAACCTGGACATTGAAGCAAGTGAACAGACATTATCTAGGCTATGCTACATCCTACGCCGCATCATCACTTTTCTTCAGGGAGATCGCGGTCAAATGAATAAGAAATGAAATAAAATTAAAAGAGGCTCTATAGTATAAGCGTATTAAAGTGGTCTGCTTTTGCATACTTATTTTATTTTTAGTATTATTAACTATAGTTTGACTTTGTTTTACTTAAACAATTTTTGACTTTTACTAGAGTACTGTAGTGGTACTGTATGACATTGTGGAAATTTAAACTTTTACATAATTATCTGATGTAAATTTGTTAACTTAGATTTTTTTATTTTGTTTTTTTTTACATGTTGTGGTTGTCTTCTATATATTTTTTGTGTTTATTTGTAATGGAAAGTGTCCTGTTATGATAGGGCATTTTCCAATATTTTTGACGCTATAAGGGAGAATAGAGCTGGACACTTGCTGAGTTTCTTGCCAGTTCTTCTCAGTACAAGATCTCCCGCCCAGAGTAGACTTACGAACCGATGGCATAGTGACATTCACAAGAGCTACTTGTAGTATTTTGAATTTTGAAAGAAAAATAGATTAGGCAGAACATTGCTAATATAACAAATTTTTAGGTACCTTAATCTCTTGTCTTATAGGACTCTGTGTTGTCCATCGCCTATGTAGCTTTTATAATGTACTCTGATGTACACACAAAAACCTCAATATACCTATTTGGTGAATCCCAGTCAAACCCCAGTCCCGGTGAAATAAGTTAATATGACATGCGTATTGTTACTAAAACTCATTATAAGTAAAGATGTTTTTAAGAAGTTACGTTTACATTAACGAGTATACTTAAGCCTGACATGTTTAATAGACCTATCTTAGAATGTACAAAAAGACAAAGTGTACCTATTTTTTTTGTTGTGTTGTGTACCTACCAATGTTAACCTTATCGAGGAAATTTTAAGAGACATTTGGAAGGATGCTGATACTTACTGCTCAAGGTATCCTTTAGTAAGTGTCAGCAGAAAAACATACTAACCCTTACAAATAAACAAAGAATAAGGTAGTACGTACGTAGTTATTCCGTGTTTTGTCTTTTTTACTCTAATTTGAAATGACGTTTAAGTGACAGGAACAAAACGGACTAACTATTCGGACCTTATTCTTTTTTTATTTGTAAGGCCTTAATTATTTCATAACCGTGTCATGAACAATGATATGTAAAAATGCTGTGACTTTTTGTTACTTTTAAATATAATCTTCTTCTTCTTCAGTATAATTTTGGTCGAAATCAAATAATTTCAAAAAAACTGTGATTGCTATAAATTTTACTTTTTATTTTCAAGTGCTAATTGCTGCACTGTGGATTGCGGAAGATTCGGAGTCCAAGTTCGATTCCTGGCTGGGTCGGGTAGGTGTTTAATTTTTACTGTATTTCACAAAATTTTATAAAATATGTAATTGCTATACTTAAAATACAAAATAAAGATAATCAAGAACACACTACTTTGATGAAATGATGATAGCTATGTTGGATAGAAAACTGCCATCATCATCTCCAGCTTTATAGCACCATTTTTATGTCCCCACTGCTGGGACACGAGCCTTCCCTATGAGTGGGCAGGGAGAACCGGCCATTAACGACAACGTTTAACGACTGCTTATGCAGCCCGGATCAACTGCTTTACGTGCCTTCCGAAGCACGGAGGAGCTCGAGATGATACATTTTTGGTCACCCATCCGATGGCCGCTTTTGCAAAAGTTGCTTAAACTTAGCAATCGCAGACCGGCTGCGTCAACCGCTACGCTACCGAGCTCTTCTTTAGGAAACGATTCAACAGCGTAACACAAAACTTGCTGTAACTCAGGAAAAAGGGGAGAAAGTACCTAAAGTGGGGAAAAAAAAAACTTCGTACGTCATCGTTTACGCGGCGTTCACGCATCATTACCGGGGTTGGGTTCGACTTTACCCCAGAAGCGACTTTACCCCGCACGCCGACTCGAACCTTGGCCCAGCGGGATGATCAATCAATCACATCCCGGTTTAATGTGTAAATAATGTTACGGATGATGATATTATTATCGCATCAATATTTGCGTTACTTATCTAAGTGTGTAAGTGTAATGGAATTTATTTGAAGCAGACTCGGGATTATTTAAGATTTCAGCTAATATTGTACATTTTTGAATTGGGCTGGGCACGTTGGCCGCATGAGCCTAGAGAGGTGGTCGAAGATCGCTACTGACTGGGTTCCATGACGGACACCGGAGACGAGAGGCCAAAGCGGAGATGGGGGGGATTTTTTGCCGAAGTGGTATGAGGTGGCCAATGATAAAGAAGAGTGAAGCCGCAGAGGGGAGGAGGAGGGAGCTTCGCCCAGCAGTGGGGCACAGAAAAGGCTAAAAAAAAGTTTTATATTTTAAAACATTCCTATTCCATTACAATTACAATGTTATAACAGGGTTTAACGCAGAGTATAAACCCTACCCAGTGAGATCGTGACCGGCCAGTGTAGTTCGCCCAAAATGTCGGATATTTCAAAAGATCTAGGATCGAATCTTTTAACTATCAATACTGAAACGATTGCGTTAAACCTCGTTTCTCTAACGTTGGTTAAGAGTAATTTCTGAAATGTCTCGAATTTACGAAGGCGCTTTGTTTTATCTAGACTTATTATCGGCACTGCCATTTTAGGACGTTGTTGTAGGAAGGAGAAAATATGTGTGCTGGGAAACCATTTAATTTGGTGGTGGTGCGACATACAAAATTTCTATGATCGCAACGGAATAGTGACCACGGTCAATCGGTGACACCGAGAATAGGAAAGCGTGCTGATTAATTGAAGTTATTAATTGCAATAAAATATTTATTTAAAGTACCTACTTATGAAGAAAACATTGATTACTATCATTATTTAAAAAAATACTGTTGAAAAAAATCCTCGAGAGGGATTCGAACCCGCACCTTATGACATGCTGGGTCAGTTGTACTGCCAACTATACTATCGAGGCTCAAACCAACTCGCCGAAATTAACCAACAACAGTTGGCAGTCACGAGTTGCGGGTTCGAATCCCGCTCAAGGAAATTTTGTAAGACTTTGTCTTTTTTCAAATAGTAATTTGTTCGCAACAAAATTTGCGAAAAAATTTGTAAAATTATAAATATTAATAACTATCACTATCTTGGAGGGCATAATAAATAAATTATTCACGACATCATATGTGTATCTATCTATACTAATTATTTATCTTTATATTTTGGCACATACAGTCATTTAAAAACAAATTAGAGTAATTCCCTATGTAATAGACTCTGTCTGTGCCCACAAATTACAATATAATGTTTAGTTAGGTTAGATACTTATAATATAATATTATTACTCCATAGTAAAATTATTTTTTAACTTAGGTAAAGATTCATCATCATCATCAGATCATTTTTATGTCCCCACTGATGTGGCACGAGCCTTCCCTATGGATGGATTGAGATAACGGGTCATAAACCACCACGCGGGCCCAGTGCGGGTTGGTGGTTGTTAACGACTGCTAATGCAGCCGGGACCAACGGCGTAACGTGCCTTCCGAAGCACGGAGGAGCTCGAGATGATACATTTTTGGTCACCCATCCGATGACCGGCCTTTGCGAAAGTTGCTTAACCTCAGCACTCGCAGACAGCGTTAACCACTGCGCCATCGAGCTCCGCAGGTAAAGACTGCTTATAATCTATTATCATACAGGTAGGTAGAGGTATCATGTTAGGCTTCATTGTATGATAAGTAAATAGGTATATTCGTAGGAAGGAAGGCATTCAAATTAATTTATTAATATGCAATAAGTGGGTGGATACAATCCGTCGGCACTGTCGCCATGACATGTATAACACATTACCAATCGGTAGGCAACGCGGGCTTATTAAATTAATCACGAAACATTAGTTGAGCGTATCGGGTAACCCATTAATTGTCGATACGCGCTAATTTCCAACAAAAACGCTGACGATTGGTGCGTCATTATCGGTATTGCTCGTTTTTATGGCACACTAACGAGGGTGGAATGGTGGAGTGGTGGCACACTATAGTTTAATGGTTAAAACGTAGGTTTTAGACCGAGAGTTTACAATATGGTCTAAAAAAATATGTGCCAATCTGCGATAATATTATGTGTTTTATATCATTTAAACATATTGAGAAATATAATTGAGTTTTAATTTAGGAATGCGCTGCGTGCCGTACAGCGACAAATTGCGATACACAAAATAAATATATTGATCTCAGTGGCAGCTCCGTGGATTTCCGATAATGTAATGTGGGTATATTGCTTTTTACAAAGTGTAATTCATTTAATCATTCCCGGATTGGAAATAACGATGTTGGAAAAATGTACTTAGGTAATCCGATATATTGACGTATGATTTTCTTCTTTTTTCATCTCACAACTACAGTGCCCTAAGGAAGGAATAGGCTCGTTTCTTGGTCCGGAAATCCCGCCACTGAGAGCTGGTTCCACAGCACTGTAGTTCGTGGTAAAAAATTACGTGAGAAACGCACAGTAGTAGATCGCCATCCATCAAGATAGTGTGGATGGAAAGACAGTCGAATAGCCTAAAACTGGCCCACTGCGGGGCAAAGGCATCCATCATTGAAATCAAGCCATCACTACAATTGATGGGTAATGTCTTAATCCCCACGCTTGCCTAATTTGTGATCACTAATGCACCCGGGCTATGCATCGAAAAATCCAAAAGACACTTTGCTTGACTTAATAATTGAACCCAAGACTTTCGGATATTGGTCAGAGCGCTTTGCCAGTCGGCCACCGAGGCATTAAGGTCCACCTTTGGCCCTTGACTAATCTTGCCAGTGTACGCAAGGCCTAAGCACCTGAAGCGAGTGTACAAGGGTCGCCTTTGACTCCTAGCGATTGAGATCTCGCCTTCCAACACTCCATTGGAGCACCACTCACGAAGATTTGGAATAATATTTTGTTCTCAATTACTTTTGATCCATTACTCGCGATTGTAGGTGATATTATTTTTAGAAACAAGTCAGCTGCGCATGCTGTTTTTCTGCCTTAAATAAATAAAATACAACTACTTATTGCTTTTATACTGATTCGATATCGTAAAATAGGAAAGTTTAATCATTTCAATCAAATGCTTTCGAAAGATTAGTATCACATATTGGTTAAATAAATAGGAGCGAAAACAATTGTTTATGCGGTCTAGGCATGGACACCGAACTCAGACCGAAGGTTCGATTTTCAGCGGCGGTAATTGTGGGTGTTGGCCCAACACTAACGGGCTGGGTTCAGTTGGTGAAAGAGCTTTTATAAATCCGCCTAGCTGTTGCCACAGTCTTATAATTCATTTTATTAAATTACAAAAACAATTTTCGTTTTATCTACAGGGTGCTCAATCCAAATGTGAAACACGGGGAAGTCCAAAACTATAAGAACTAGTGATGTTTATTCTAAGGAACCATGTCAACAATTAATAAAGTAATACATCGTTACTACTCGTCTGTAACTAAATAAATATACGTATGTACATGTACTTACATACTACTAACAAAAATGCGCGTACATGCACCTCAAAATTCTTCATGCAAATTCTTCCGCAAAGTATATTCTTTCCAACTTTGCAATGTCATATTCCAACACAAGTATTAAACCGGTAAGTCCTTAATGCCGAAAAGTCCCTTATTGGCGCTGCCAATATCTCTGGTTACCCACTTCGCCGGGAATTGACTTACAATAAAGTAGCACCGGAATCAAGTTTCAGGTTCATTGGTAAATTTACTTCAGGGACGTTTCATTTGAAATGATGAAACCGCCGCCGCCGCCTCTGAGTCGAAATTAAAATAACAATTTGGCGATTTGTTTTACTTTTGTACTTTAGAAATATTTATTATTAGTAAGAGTAGAAATATAATAATTTATCTTGAACTGAAATTAAACAACTTTTACGGATCTACTCGCGTTTATTATATTATTTTAATTTTTATTATATTATCTTATCTTATCTTAGTGGGGCCTGCTCAGGTTTCCCTTTTACAGTAACACTTCGATCTTTTCACTTTTCTTCCTCTGTAAAGATAGATGCCATAAGTTTGGCAACGCCTAAGACGTCTTCAGAGCGAAGAGTCTGAAGTTCTCCGGTTTCGGATAGGCCGACCCCAGGAGTCCCATTCTTTTCCTAGCCAGAGAGTTGCAGTCACACAGTAGGTGCTGCATTGACTCCGTTTCCTCTCCATATGCCCTACACAAGCTACTTATTTGTTGAGAGATGGATTCTGTGAAGCATTTGTTTTGTGGCATAGTGCCCTGTCAAGGCACCGATGGTTAATCGGGCCTGCCTTCTACTGCCTCCGCATATGGACTTACTCTGTCCTAAGGCGTTTTCGCCTAGGTAGGATTTGGAGTGTTTCATACCCGGCTGCTCTTTCCATTCGACGCCGTGCCTGTTTTTGATGTAATCATTTAAGGCCTTGTTAATGGTACTTGGTGCAAGTGCCGCGAACGGCTCAGGACCAATAAGCTGAGTCTAAGTGCATCCGCCATCTCGTTGCCGTGGATTCCTTTATGACCTGGGACCCAGTAGATCAATCTCACCTTGTTATGTCCACTTAACTTGTTTAGAGCTTTGTTGGCTTCTAGAACAAGACCAGAGTCGATTCGGGGCGATATTATGAGTGACTTGAGCACTGCTTGGCTGTTACTCAGGATGAATATCTTTGTTGCGGAAACCCACAACACACACTATGCTACTGTTTAAAATTAGGTTACACCTTAAAATCTACAAAATCCACTCACAGTTCCATGCCGCTTCCGCCGTCCAGAACGGGATCCATATGGTCTGATGGGGCCTGAATCCGAGTCCGGGTCTTCTCGGGCTCCCTAATCACACCCAAACTACCCCAAGTGCACTTTTCCCCCGAGGAAATACCTGTTTTATCCAGCAGCAAAGACGCCGACATCCAGGCGAATTGTACTCCCGATGCGATTCGCTTACGACGTACACACACACAAAACACAGGTTGCACAATACACTTAATTAGAGTAATACGGCTCCAAATGCCCTTATTACTGCTTAAAATCTATTTAATTATCAACACACGATAACCTATAAACCAGCCATTGTTGCCTTCCCGAGACAAGTGTACCAACAAAAAAAAAGAACAATTAGTGATGGGGCCATTATGCCACTAAATAAATTGAATCTCGATAATCGATTCCCAAATCGATCCGTCCATAATACAAATCAAAGTTTTATTTCCAACAAAAATAAATGCCTGTTTATTTGCAACAATCTTAATATATTTAATATATTCATCCTGAGCGCGCAAATATAGTAATTAGTAATAATTATGTATTAATATGGAGATGAAATGAAAAAGATGTATCATGTACTTGGCCTTTATACCTACAGCAGCGGGCGTCTTTTCGCTGAGATGATGTATTTAAAATATCATATTTCTTTTAGGAAGGTTTTCTTTTTCATATTTTGCTTTTTATGTGGTTAATAATAGGTACTAGTGGTCGCCCAGGGGTCGAAATTTAAGGCTGCAGGGATTGTATCCTAAGTAATGAACATATTAAAAAAGATAGAATGTGAGTTTGGATTGGCATTGACAAATTTCGGCCGCTTCTCTTCCATTTTTTTAATTTTTGAAAAGAGTTATACTTGTAACTAACTGTGTGTCAAATATACATATGCGTGTGTGTCAAATGCATGGTAGTGTGTGTAATGTTTGTTTTATTGATTTAATGTATTTTTATGCATAATTTAAAAAAAATATTATTATTCGGATAACTTTCTCTATAAACTATAAGTGTGCGAAATTTTATACTCCTCGTAAAAAAGGGGTACAAAGTTTTTGCTTCACGTATTATTATATAGATTTTAAAGAGGCGTTAAATAAATCGATGTGTAAAATAAATGCGAGTTGATATGTAAAAGTTTAGACCGACGATCGAGCTGAAGGTCGCGGGAAGCCGCAGGATGCGAGCAGCACAAAACTGGTCATTGTGGAGATCCTTGGGGGAGGCTTTTGTCCAGCAGTGGACGTGTTTTGGCTGAGATGATCATGATAATGATATGCCTTTTTGTTGTATTTATACGCTGTTATTAGGTTCATAATTATTGTTCAACATTTTAATAAAGATTAGGTGTCTTTTGTCTATTAGACAGTTGAAAGCACTAACAACTACATATTAAAAGCGAAAAGAAAACATTTGCCTTTTCAAGGCTACACTTGTGATTTTTATAGTATGTTATTGCTTGCGTGCATTATCACAGGTGCACACTATCCGCCTTTAAAAATTAACTCATCTCAGGAAAGTATCTTGTAAACATAAATTAAAAATACACTTTTAAATTTCGCATTCTATTTTAATAAAAGGTTATAATACATTTTGTATGTCTATGATACCTATAAAAGTAGTTTGCGTTAGTCCCGTTATAAACTTTTGATTAGCGTAATTATTTAAATATAGTTATCTATATTTATAAAGAAATGTTAGCGGTATTGTTGAGTTTCGTGAGTTAGAGGTAGATAACAAGTCAAGACCCAAGTGCTAACCCGTCATGAAATAGCTGTACCGTTACGAAATTAATATAACATGTAGGCAAAGTCCAAATTATTTAGATATTAGCGACAGTACTCTGTCTGGAGTGATAGGCCGCCCTCGCTATTTCGTTATAGAAGCAATCTGAGACTTCTCATTATTTTTAAAACCTTCGACTTAAATTATAATTTAAGGATTTCTGCTTAGTTATAATGATTCGGGCGTAAAGCAAGCTTCATTATTTAATCGAGGCAGTACTGCAAAATAAAGGTTAAACTTAAATCCTTAAAAGGTCATGGAAGGAGGTAGTTATAAACATCGATTATGCTAACCAAAATAAAAAAATCCAAAACTAAAACTAACGGGCGACTAAAAACGAGCGGGAGTGAAGTGGTGTATGACATATTCATTTATTGAATTGTAGATTTAGATATTCAAAGTTTTAAACACCTATATTGTTTAAACGACTATCATAGTTTTTATTGCGACAAAATTAGATAAAAGTAGCTAGAGCCAGATCGATATTAGTTTTATAAACTCTTGAGTATGAGAAACTCCAATTCACTTAAGCCAGATTAAAAGGATTACTTACATACAAAGGACTACTAAACCCAGGTACATGCATCACCTAAGCCTCACTTACATAATTATCCCAAATTAAAAGACATAAAGAGGGCAAACTCCAGGTACATGCATCTGCTAAGTTATCAATAACTTAACGCTATAAGCAAACGTTTGGCGACACATTAGCTACCCCGAAGCAATCCATTTGGCCGCCTCAATATCGCACCGGCCCGTTTTGTTACACAAAACAGTCGATTCATCCTCGCAACGACGAATGGGAGCAATATTAGTTTTATTGTGAGCGCGCGATCGATCGACCATTTTGCTAAATAGACCACCGATAGAATTGGATAGCCCAAATCTGTTAGCGGCAGTGTGGGATACAGTCAATTTAAAGGGGTTTTTATGATAAGTATCTTAATTTATGTAATATACTGGCATTTTTGGCTTATAAAATAAGTAGTAATTGCCATAAGTACTGTCGGAAAATAATCTAGTTGAACATGAACAGTAGAGTTCTGTTACAACTTCGTTTTTAAGCCGGTATGGTTAAAAATAGGAGAAGGTAATTGCAAACATTGTGAATTTCTACTATGGTAGAGTAAATCAGCTTTATAACATTCATCAAGCGACTCATTAATTTTGTCAATCTTCAATTCTTGGTAGCCGAATCATCCTGGAGGATTTCTAGTCACTGTCATCACTCCTTAAAAGTGTCCCCATACCTCACGTTTAACTGCGTATCGTGTCAAAGCAGACGACCGCGGGTGAGGTAAAAAAGGTGTTTCGTCAAAAACCGCCCAAGCACATATCTGTCCTACCTAAAATGCGGGTGGAGACATTGTGCTTTTTGACGACGAGTACACTATTTTGGTTATAGGCTTGTGTACCGTGGTTAGTACTGTATCTAGATGTGTACATTTTCTTTTGTAACCTTTCGAGTTGTTTGTAAGATTGAGAACTTTGCGGAAACCATTAAATGTTTCATTAAATTGCAAGTTTGTCACCACGTAGGTAGACTATCAAAATCTACATACCCAATTTGTTCTTAATCAAAATTCCTTCTAAAGTCTGAACCTTAGAATTTATGGCACCATAAAGTGGTATTTAAATCCGAACTCGCGTCTGACGGTGATAAAAGACAAATTCCCCTCTCACTCTGGCCCACATACGTCACCTCGCCGCGCAACACGTGTTGTGGCACCATAGAATTTTATAGTGACTCCAGGACAAAGTTGGATTTATTACCTTTTAACTTCCCGCAAGAGAAGCGAAGATGTGCGTTACCTCAGCCTATTAATTTCTCATGGCGCAGAGTATCTTCAATGTCAGTACTTTTGAAGGCAGTCTTAACTTTGAAGTAATTACAAAGTTAAGACATTTCGCAAAACGTTTTATTTTAATGTTGTTTTTTAACTGAAGATAGAAATAAAATGAGAAATTGAAAACGAGAATCGTTAAAATTAAATTGATAACAATGCAATTGCAGATCATAATTTAAAGTTGTGTAGTTTTAAAGAATGGAGAAAGGAAGCAATTTCAAAGCACGACACCAATACACTAAAAGTAGAATTTTTCGGATATTTCGTTCTCTTTCGTTGAAAGAAAACCAGAAAATGCTCACAAAATACGAATCTTTCATAGTCAGAACACTTTTAAATTCAAATTGTGTCTGATCGATGCGGTACGCTCGGTGTTGACTGGAGTGTGTGTCAACAATTTCACATGTAGCTTTCATTCAATCGATAACTCAACTCTTTCCGTCAGTCCGTCATATTGATTTACTTGTACATGCTGTAAAGTCGACCATTATTTCAACAATAAATTATTAGAGCTTAAAAAAAATATTTCCTAAAAAGGGTATCAAAATTAATAAAATTTAAATAACATATAATGATAAAGATAAAATATAGTTTCTGGGATTTAGCTTTTACTTTATCTCTCAACCTAATTACAAACTACACTAAAATGTAGCTCAGTAATAAAAATTTGGTTAGGTAAATCATACATCATAATTATTTATTGTATTTTCATGGAAATATAGATCCGGCCAATTGACATTACTATACATACGTTTTTCACGTTAAGTAAGTTCACTCTGTAATTTTCATTACTAAATATTTATCAGTTTTATTATAATATGGTAAAATGAGATTCACTTTATCTTATTCTATAACTATGTATTAGTTAGATAATGCCAAAAAAAATTGTCTGAACAATTGTGATCGTTTTGTAGGACACCAATCTAAAACCGTTTACTTAAATGATGTAACAATAAATAAAAAAAAGTGTGATTATTATTTAAATGGTGATTCTTGAAATTGAAAAAAAGATAAGAAAGCTACGGGGTAATGCTCACTACTGAAATTGCAATAACGAAATGTTGATATTATTCACAAGCGTGTCATATACAAAAGCGGATGGGAAACTTAATAAAAGATCTTAAAACCAACTTTGAAGATTGAAAAGTGGGTCTCTCAAACAAAGCTACTCCTATATGTAAAACCATTACATCATAAAGTCTCGGAGTTTCATCGGAGTTTCGTCGAGTTGTTGATAGCATGTAATTTGCAAGGTACCTACGTGGATTCTCCTATCATGATATTGTTCGAATTATGTTTGTAATGTTTCATAATGACATTACATAATGACACCTACTGCAAATCAACAGAAGCTTTTATATTCAAATTAATCATAAACACTCTATAGATTAATATGAAAAACTGAGAAATTAATTAAGAAAAACAACTGTTTTTACAAAAACATTGCTCTTCGTAAGGAACGTATAAGCCTTATTGATTCTTTAGAAATATATAATAGTAAATTGATAGAAAGTAGGCAAATGTATGACCGGGACACTAAGCAATTACAGACTGATATTCAACGGTTACATGAGTCACTTGACATAATTAATAAAAAATACTCAACTTCACAAAAACAGATTGAGGAACATATTCGATCAGCCACAGAATTGGTTGATATGTGCAAGTACAATGCTGATCGGTATGACTCATTAATAAATAATGGAATTAACAGTAATGAAAAGTCATTAATCAATAATTTGCAGGTAAATTCCAATAACTTGTCTGTCTTCTATCCCAGTACATCAGCCTGTCCATAAACATATAAATGTAATAATAAGATTAATCCAGCCCCAATACAAAAAAACAATGTCAATAAATTATTTAGTAAAACAGTTATGTTCTCTGATAAAGTGGGTCAGGGATTAGGGTTGCTTATAAATGGAAGTAAAAATCAACTAGTTACAATTTATTTGTACCCCAGGTAAATCAATGAATACTATAGTACGTAACTTAACACAGCACACGCTAAATAGTACATCTCATGTTATTTTATTATGTGGTGACAGTTCACAAGTAAAAAAACGTGACATAATAAATAATATTAATATTTTGTTAAACCTGCAATCTGAAACAAATTGCAGGCTAATAATTAGCGCTTTTCCCTATTGTACAAATTTAACCTGGGAACAAAATAAACGTATTTTTGACTTAAATTTATTATTATATAATTTGATTTGTCGTCATAGTGACACTATTTTATTTTTTGATATTAATAAATTTATTAATAATTTTAGTTTGACTTCAGATACTATGTATCTTTCTAAGAAGTCTAGGACTCAAATAGCTAATTTGTTAGCTTATAATTTATAGGATACAGTTATAGCGGCTATAACTAAGTCTATATATAATAACATAACCATTAGTAGTTCTACTAATGAAACTTTTAAAACTAGTAGTAAGGTAACAACCTCTGGTTTAAACTAAGGTCTAAGACAAAAGCCAAGTCCACATTCATTAATATTGTCCATCAGAACATTCAGGGCTTGGCTGGCAAGGACTTAGAATTAGAACTGTTTGCAAAAAGTCAGACTATTCATATATATTGTATAACTGAGCATTGGCTAAGAAGTCATGACTCGTCATTCCATGTTAACAATTTTCAAAGAGCAAGCGCGTACGTGCGAAGCACAGCCATACACGGCGGTTCCCTAATACTAGTAAGAAGTAATATTAAATACAAAAATCGCAACGATATTGTAAACCTTTCAGTGGAGCGTAACATTGAACTATCGTGTGTGGAGTTCAATAGTTTCGTAATAGTGTGTGTATACCGACCCCCATCGGGCAACTTCAGTATTTTCGAATCAGTAATGGAGGATGTACTTAGAAAATTAAAATTAAAAAAGAAATGTGATTGGGCTACAGCAGGTATTTATATCAGTAGAAATAGACTGTATGAGTTATATAATTTGAGGCAATGTAACCATAGCCTTAGTTTTACAGAATATGTAAAAAATTATTCTAAAATGTTTAAGAAAGTGTGCATATTAGCAAAATCTAATTTCATTAAAGACAAAATTAAAAACTCTAACAATAAAATTAAAGCCACTTGGGCCATAATAAACCGTGAAACAGGTAAATTTAAACCACGGGACAATACTTTCACTCTGAAAGTTGATAACACCCTTGTCAATTCGGATTTAAATATTGCTAATATTTTTGATGACTATTTTGTAAATATACCAGTAGTAACAACTTCAAATTTAGATTCATCACCAGAAGCTGCACAATCTTTACTCAAAAAACATGTACCAAAATCTAATCTGTCTTTTCAATTTGAATACATTGATTCTATGAATATTATAAAAACATTCAAATCACTCAAAATGAAAAACACTAGTGATTTGTGGGGCATAAGTATTAAGGTAATTAAGAATATTATATTTTCTATTGCGCCCTATCTTGCAGACATTTTTAATTACTGTATCAATAAGGGTATCTTTCCAGAACTTATGAAATTCAGTAAGGTTAAACCTTTATTTAAATCAGGAAACAAAGAAGACCCTAGTAACTATAGGCCAATTTCAATATTACCAGTACTAAGTAAACTTATACTCGAACAATTAATGGCATACTTTAACTCAAACAAGCTTCTACATAAGAAACAATATGGTTTTACAAAGGGTCGTTCCACTACTGACGCAGGTGTTGCTTTAATAAAACATATATTCGATGCCTGGGAGAAGTCTCAGAACGCTCTTGGAGTTTTTGCGACTTATCCAAGGCTTTCGATTGCGTTGAGCACAGGACTCTGGTGATGAAGTTACACTACTATGGTCTTAATGATTTTGCACTTAAATTGATAGAGTCGTATCTCAGTTCTAGGACACAAACTGTCGATATCAATGGAACTTAATCATCTGGATCTCTTGTAAAAATGGGAGTTCCGCAAGGGTCAATCCTCGGGCCCTTCCTGTTTTTAATTTATATTAACGACTTGCCATTCTTTGTGGAGAACTTCTGTGAAATTGTTTTATTTGCAGATGATACTTCACTCATTTTTAATGTTAATAGGTGTAAGAATAATTATGATGATGTAAATAAAGCTCTAGCAAAAGTACTCAGTTGGTTTACTGTTAATAATCTACAGCTTAATGCAAAAAAAACAAAATGTATTAAATTTACACTACCTAATGTTAAAACTGAACCAACTGAATAGAATAAACAGTGATAAATTAGATTTGGTAGACTCAACAGTCTTCTTAGGTATAACACTTTACTCAAAACTTCAATGGAATCCTCATATATCGAAATTGTCCGGTAAACTCAGTTCTGCTGCTTATGCTATCAGAAAAATTAGACAATTAACAGACGTTGAAACTGCTAGAACAGTTTACTTTAGCTATTTTCATAGTGTCATGTCGTATGGTGTCTTACTGTGGGCTACAGCAGCTGATGTTGAATCTATATTTATTTTGCAGAAACGAGCAATAAGAACCATTTATAGACTAGGTTCCCGAACTACTTTAAGAAATATTTTTAAAGAAATTGGTGTTCTTACAGTTGCATCTCAGTTTATTTATAATTGCATAGTTTTTGTGCGTTGCAACATCAACTCTTTTACTAAACACGGTGATGTACACAATTTCAATACTAGAAATAAGAAAAAACTTGTAATGCCACTGTTCAGGTAAAGGTTCTTGGCTCTTTCTTGGGGCAAGGTATACACTACTATAATAAAATACCTAGTACTGTACAAGATTTACCTTGTAAACATGTAAAATCTTCTTTACTTAAGAAAGGTTATTATACAGTCAAAGAATATTTAGATGACAAAACAGCTTGGTTATAATAAAAAATAAAACTACTCTTTATTTTATTTTATTGGGATCAATAATTACTTTAAAAATATCTTAGCGCTGATATGATAGCCTTTATCAGCAATGTCCTACAGTTTACAAATAATATTTATGTTACGTTAAACTTTTCATTAGGTTTTTATTTAGAGTATCTTGAGTGTGTCATGCTCTCTTTAGTGTCTCTGCGGTGGTGGCGTGTGCGTCGGGTCGTTACATTCCCTAAGACATGGTTGAGTGAAGCGATGGCTGATTCATATGTCATACTCGTGAACGGGTGCCGCCTGTGGAGGCTGGTCTGCTCTTGCATACTATTATTTTTATTATTATTAACTATAGTTTAATTTTGTTTTCTTTTTTGTTTTTTTCTTAGACAATTTTTGACCTTTATTAGTGCTGTATGACATTGTGAAAATTTTAACTGGTAACTGATGTTTTGCAAATGTAGATATTATTATATCTTCTCTTTTGTTTTTTTTTTTTATATGTGTGATTGTCCTTTATATTTTGTGTTTTTATTTGTGATGGAAAGTGTCTTTTTATGATAGGGCATTTTCCAATATTTTTGACGCTGTAAGGGAGAAAAGAGCTGGACACTTGCTGAGTTTCTTGCCGGTTCTTCTCAGTAGAAGATCTCCCGCCCAGAGTAGACTTACGAACCGATGGCATAATGACGTTCATAAGAGCTATTTGTAGCCTAAACTGAATAAATGATTTTGAAATTTTATTTTTTTCATGTGAAATAGGGGATTGAAAGTCCTGAGTATATTTCCCAGATCGCGCTTAAAGTGTGTGATCACCAACCCGCATCCAACGAAATTGGTAATTAAGTCAATACCGATCAACTGTAACTAATACATGAGTTCTACGATGGAAATCTTCGCGTCCGTCTTGTAGACTGAGTAGTATCAAATGAATTGCTGATACAGAGCAAATAAACACACATTTCCAATATTGAAACATCCAAATTGTGGAACATCACACTATTTACTCTAATCAAGTCAACGCTACCAACGCGGTACATGTGCAAACGGTGAACCGTAACTCATACGGCGGAGTGGCAAGTGAGATTATTGCCAGTAATATTAATTTCTTGGTCGACGATATGAAATTCCTTGCAGCGCTCTCGGTTAATATACGAGGCCCAAACCTTGCTGCAATTATCTTGCGGAACGAAACCTCGTAAGTTTTAAGACGTCTCCAGTGATAATTGGGGAATGGGAGAATACCGGCGGCAGTGCAGTATTTCGGATGACCCGAATTTGTTGGAGCAACTTAATGTGTAGGAATGTATTAAAAGCCGGCGTTTTTGTTAATGCATTAGTTTTTTATATGAATTTTATTCGAGACTGAAACAAAAAAACCAAACATTAAACACACATACTCGTTATTATTGATATATATTTTTTAAATTCTCTTAAATCTACATAATTATGATATCTCGTACAACGTACCCTAGGCAATACGATTATTCATATTTGATTAATATGAATAATCGTATTGCCTTATTTAATACTAATAAAAAAATTGTATCTAATAATTTCAGCTAAGTCATTTTGTTAATTTCTTCCAAGCATACTTTATTAAAAATAAAATATCAATAAAATATAGATATTCAAAAAGATAAACCAAGATATTATTTGTATTCTGTGCTCTAAAATTAAACCAATGTTTCAAAAGGCTGTCTGTCTAGCTTAGAGTAAGTTAAAACAAAATACATTTCCACTAAAGCGTTACTTCTAATGTGGTTTTAATAAGCATTCAAGTTCGATCAAAGCCTTGCAAGCCTCTACAGGCTTGCAAGGCTGTTCCAAAATTCATAGTTAAAAGTTAAAGGTACATAAAGCGCCCCCGTCCTCTCTTCTTCATGGACGTCAGCTTTCACAAAGTAGTTTGGAAGTTCACCGCGCGCACAACTCCCATCGATGCTTAGGAGCTCGTTTTTAAGAAGTCTCCGAAGGTTCTTGGAGTTTTGTTTACGAGCAACTATTAAAGTACACGCTTTGTTGCCCCGGCAAGCTCCTGTCCATTTAACCTGGCTCGCGTTGTCTATCGACATGTTCTTATAAATTTATTTAGGAACTTCTTGTTTTAAAGATGTTGAGTTCTTATTTCCACTTACCATTTGTCACAATCGTACTGTTACCGTACATCATTATGTTTTTTTTGACTGTAACTTGTTCTGGTTTATCTATATTAATAATTTAAAGAGGAAACCTTTGTATTTTTAGATGGATGTATGTTTGTAAAGAATAAACTCAAAACTACTGGACCGATTTAAAAATTTCTTTCACCATTATAATGCTACATAAGCGTTGAGTAACATAAGCTATATTGAAAAAACGGCTAGGCTAGGCTAAATTAGAAAGAAAGAAAGAAACAAAGAAAATACATTTATTGACTCTCACTTTTAAAAATATAAAAAATAATATAAAAAAGACATGAAATACAAAAACAGAAAACAAAAAAGTAAATAAATAACAAACACAACAGAGTGACGAGCCAATCAGGACCCTGCCTCAGCATATGCCGCTACGGTGTGAGAAAGTCACATCGCAACGGCGGCGGCGCTGGTTTTCTGGCAGGGCTTGTGTGAGGCGACGTTCGTTTCTAAAAATAGATTAAGAAAAATATATATAATTAAAAAAAGTCCACCCGTGCGAAGCTGGGACGAGCCGCTAGTGTTTTAGTATTTTTGACATAGTATCTTCGATCAATAATGTACTAGATTCGCGATGGGCGCTTGAAAAACGGTACGCGACTTTGAGGCCTCGGAGGCACTGTTAGGGTCCTAACTAAAGGACTTTAAATGAAAGAGAGAAGTGGACTGTATATACCTACTGGTATGGCGTAACGAATGGCGTTTGTGGCGATGACAGTAAGTACAAATATGTTGCAACATTAATTTAATCTTTATACTTCAGATTTAAAGTTCACAGTAAGCTGAAGTTGTTGATGCTATCTAAAGTTTTTTTTTTTTAGATTTTGTTGTTCGAAATTTAAATGTATAGGTGAGCAAACAGGATTTCTGCAACGAATATTGATCCATAAAGCCAAAACATAAAGTTCAAAATTGATTGATTGTTTTGGGTAGGTTGATCTGCCGCCGTGTGTTCATATTGATCGAAGCATAGTATTAACACAAAACATTAGTTTACATAACTTTAATTATCATTAGGTTATTAATTTCTTTAATTTGCAATTGTCGTAATATAGTTTCACATTAATGAAACACTAAGTCAAAACTTTGTTAATTTGCAACAGCCTACGAAATGAGGTCGCACTGTCTCAGCTGAGTCAGTCTGTCACGCGACACAGACATAACATACGTTATACCTATTTAGACGTATTTTCCATAGCACCGTAACGCTTACTAATCTACTTGACTACTTGACGTTCATACATAAATTAAACTTATTAAAGTATAATTATTTTAGATGTTGTAAGACATGATTAGGAGTGTGATATTTAAACCGGTGGCGATAATTCTCTCATATCATTATGATATGAATTATAAGTGATCCATCCTACTATTATTTTTAATGGTGACTTTTTTTTATTTTTACGAATCTCGAACGGTATGTCTCCAAATAATGAAATTGTAAGTAATTCATAAAATTTATCAAAGATTATTTTCTGTAATTTTTAATTTTTAGATGATCGACAAGATCCTTAGGTAGTCGAAACCTACGATTGTACACACGCCTGCGCAGCACATCGCACTACCACAATCTGTCAAATTGTCCTCAATAGACTATGAACTTTATGTCTATGATATAAGGTTGAACATTTATTGAAGATATTTGATAGTTTTGAATAGTTGTTTTTGTGCAAGCGTATATTCATACATATATACATTTACAACATGTAGGTTAAGTAAAATTCTAACTTACTCTTTTCGACTTTCTAAACTGATTTTTTTTTCAATTTCATAACCGATTCGATGTTTTTGTAGTTGCTTAACATTCCCGCCCGATCCTCTAAATGCCACTACACATTTACAGAATACACTAAACATGCACACTAGTTTAGGCCCAAGACACCGTACTCGTAGAACAACGTACGTAGAACCGGTTCACACGCGCTCTATACCAGGTACAGACATGTACCTGGGCGCTTCTCTCCTCCTCCACGGCCCGGTCTACCCGAGCCGAGGTCCGAGCCTTTAGAGGCGTCCTCGGATGGTTCCGCTCCCCGATCAGATCCGAACCCTTCGGAAAATCTAACAGGGCACGGGGACGCGCACTTTTAAGTGTACGATGCCGTTCCCTCTAGAAAACCTCCGAAGGTGATTCGTTTCACACGGCTTGAGGCACCCTTTACGTACCTCGCCGCCCCCAAAAAAGCCCGGTTACGCCGAAAATGCCGTTTGAGGCAATCAGCAATCTCTATCTCTCAAAAAAAAAATGCTTTACATAAATCAACAGTTTCTTTGAAGGGTTGGAACTTTCTTGAAACAATTTGGAAAGTTAGCAGACACAAATCCAAGTGTAAATGAAATTAAAGTTTAATGGTTTAGCTCCGTCATTAATATTATAGTACAAGTATATGAAAAATATAATAGCAACAAAGAATTAGGTAGGTAGATCAAAAACACAAACGGCACAAAGTAAAATTGGGGAAATCAACAAATTCCTAATAATTATTATTAATTTTCTAATAATAATTTGTATTTAAAATTTATCAAATGTTCACTAAAGTAAGTGCAACACACAACATAAGACCAGACTATTTCTGCCCCAATCATGAATAAAAATATTAAATTGTAGCCCCTACTATATGGCCGTTAAAATCTTTAACGAACTCCCAGAACAAATAAAAAACGAGCAAAAACGATCATCATTTTTAAATAAATTAAAAATATTCCTTGTTAAAAAGTGTTACTACTCCGTCAGTGAATAAGTAAAAATCTGTGAGGTATGTACCTCTAACCTTTTAATTAAACAACTGTAACAATTGCAATGGCGGTCTACCTCCTACTTCTTTTATTTTCTAATATTTATTACGTAACCACAAACTATTAAGTACCTATTTATGTTTATATTTTTTATATAATTTTTTAAAATACAAAATTTATTAATACTCTATTTATTGTAATTAAGAAAATTACGATACCCTAACAGAGGCCATGTGTTCTCAAAATATTCTTTGTACCACCTTCATTTAGTATAGTGGATACAATAAATAAAATCAAATCAAATATCAATGGGAAAATTGGTGATGCGTAGTTAAACAAACAAGAAAATTAAGCAGCCATTATTTTCTTCAAAAAAGCATTTATAAACCTTGTCACTAATTATGAAACCAATATTTCTTACTCTACTTACCCGGCTCAATCATACACTCAACCTAGGTAAAATTAATTAATAGGAATTCAACAAATTTATGAAATCTCGCCTCGCCTCGGTGGCCGAGTGCCAAAGTGCTAAGCCCGAATACCCGAAGTTCAATTCCCAGGTCGGGCAAAGTGTGTTTCGAATCTTTCCGGGTTCGTGATCACCAACCAGCAATTGGCAAGCGTGGTGATTAAGCCATTTACCCATCGGTTTTCATGGTGTCGCCATCTCTGAGGTCCCGGGTTCGATCCCCGGTCGGGTCAATTTTAGAATATTTTTTTTTAAATTGTCTTGGGTTTGGGTGTTTTCTATGTATTTAAGTATGTATTTAAGTATTTTAAGTATGTTTATCCGTTGTCTAGTAACCATTTAACGAGTTTCATAACGAAGCTTCTCTTGGGCTAGATAATTGGTGTGAGTGTAGGAAAGTTTTATCAATTGTAGCGATGAAGCATGATATCAATGTTACAGGCTATTTACTTATTACTACTTACAGAAATGTTAAGCAATACCCGTGTTGCCGCCATGCAAAAACATTGCGGTCTGCCTTCCATATTCTCAGAACGGACACCTCAACCTACCTAAGCCTCCCTGGAAAACTTCTAGCTTGTAAATTTTACGGTTTTTGTGTCTTTGTGATTGTTTAGGCAGTTTGTACGTGGGTGGCATTTCGCTTATTTACTTAAAGACGTACGAGTACATCTGTTATTATTATTTACCTTATAATTAATTCTAACCTTTTCAAATGAATAATATAACTCAACAAGAATACAAAGAGATGTTACTCAACATTTTATCTCGAATTTATTGTTCATATAATACATGAAATTAAATACTGACTGTATAAAATTTTGAACGCGTCAAACGGAGCAACGCATCGACGTGATTCTTCTGATTCTGAAGTGATAGACAGAGAGCCCAAGAGTGACGTGGGCTATTATTAAGTTTGGAGAGAAACTTAAAAGATCGAGATGACGTCACAGAAAAGACGATACAACAAGGCGTAAAAAAATATTCACCCACAAAATTGTACTCATATTAGGGTGCGTTTCCATTCATTCGCAGTCGAGTGGAGCGGATAGGAGACGTGATGAAATCGTCCATTCACATTGGTTGAAATACACATCTCGTCTTCGCTTCGACTTAATGGAAACAGTCATAGCGGTGATGAAAAGAATTGTATCAAAGTAATTGGCACACGGATTAGAAAGAGAGAACAGAGAGAAAGAGCAAATCGCGTGAAGAAGAAAAGTATATAGGTGTAAGTGAGCCGGGTTAGTAGCAGTACTAACGCCTCGCTTTACAGATCCAATCGTTCCTTCTGTGGAAACATCCACTTCTTTTCACAGCACCTTGTTCTAAGTCTGCTTTGCTAGCTGCAATCTTTTCTTCTAAGTCTGTCGCCTTAATAACAATGTTAGTAAAAAAAATAATCGGTAAAATAGCTGATACCCTCAGTGGTTGAGGGTCCAATATTCGTCCACAGGAACCGATATCGTCGTCTAACAAGTCAATATATTGCGGCCAATATATTAAGATAACTCTTGCTGCGTCGCTCCGAATGTAATGGACTGTCCCTGTCGCGGTCCCAGCCTAATTCGGGTTCGGGACAATGCGTTCGTTACCGGTATTATGCAAATTAGCCGGCTGATAGGACAGCCGGCTGCGGTTTTTAGTGCTGCGGATGTAGAACTTGAATTTAACATTAGGTCATCCAACTTAGGAACGTACGCAGTACCTGTTTTAATTTGTAATTTTGTACGGGGGTACTTTAAAATCAAATGTATCATTGATCACCTAAGTAGCTGTTAAAGTGGGTGTCTTAAGCTTTTAGGCGTCTCTAGTGTGAATACCTCAGAATAAAACCATAGGTTTAATTTAAGAACCATTCCACTTCTAAGGACAGTAGAGCTACTGTCCTTAGAAGTGGAATGGTCCTTAAATTAAACCTATGGTTTAAACTGAGGCACTTGGTTCATACTTTTAAATCGAAGACCACAGCTCTTTAATACCGTTTGACTGTACTGGAATAGCAGTAGAATGTTATTGTTGCTGTTTTTGTTGGCGAAATAAACTAGTATAATCGTCGTTAATTTAAGCTAGTATAACCAGACGCAAAGACACTCCACTCCACCTAATGTTAAATTAATATGGATTCTTTAATATAGGTACTTGTTGATATAACTGAGTCGCAATATAAGTTTTATTACTTGTACCGTCATATCATCATAGTCATCAATGTTAATTGAGATGGAAGCAGAGTTCGTTCACCCAGAATCCTAATTTACTGTGAAACTGGCGGTTTTATCTCTTTTTGTCTCTAGCACAACAAATGCTACCAGAACGACTAAAAAAACAGATCAAAATTGATATTCCCGAAAACGTTGGAGCTTGAGTAAAGTCTACAATTGTATTTTTATTAACAGACATTTGTTATAGACTTGGGCCACAATAAAGTACGCATGGTTATTCCTCCATCTATCTTGCGCCAAAGCCTCGTTATTTAAAAGCTTGATCTATCACGTACAGGTAAGGTTCACGTTTGAAAGCGTCTCTCCACATCCCCGTACATGAGACCGCGCCCTTGCGTATAATATAGCTGGATCTGACATCAAATTACCTTTTATCTTTCGGTGTGATGCGACTTTGAATAGAAAACCACTACAAGCAGGTATTATTAATTTGTGAACCTACAAGATTGTGCATTGTATTTGTTATGAGAAGACGTTTATTTTCAACATCAAAGCCAGGGTCTAACCTTCCCTATACAGATAATAAGTGATCGCTATCTCAATAGCACCGCGTCACAGCTAACCCAAACAGTGGTCCTAGGCTTTAGAGACCGAATCGAACGGCTCGGAGAATGTAGTAAGAGACGAGGGCACACTAGGGTGATGTCATCCCTTCTAGAAAACCTACAAATACACCATCATCATCTCAGCCAAAAGACGTCCACTGCTGGACAAGTCCTCTCATAAGGATCTCCACAACGACCGGTTTTGTGGTGCTCGCATCCAGCGCCTTCCCGCGACCTTAACCAGATCGTCGGTGCACCTTGTTGGGGCTGTCCACACTTCGTTCCAAAATATATATCTTAATAATAATTACTAAGTACATGTTAGTAGTTCTCGTTTCTCAGAATTCGGTACCAAAAATGTGTTATAATTAAACAAGCGCGCCTTAACCCAGCGATCACATTAGCCGAACCCAATTACACACGACGCATGCAGCACCGCCCAAAGCAAATCCGACCTTTGCCGAATGATCCATTCCCGCGGCACTGGATCGTCAAGAGTGGCGACCTAAACAATCGGCCGGTCCCGAAGGCGCCGTGCACGTTAATCGAGACCCCGCCGTATTCAGCTGGCTAAAGGTTGTCTGAGACGCTTTTGTTACTGGCATTTTGTGGGCATCCATAAAAACTGTTTATCTGTTCGACTTGGTGAATGTGTGACCGCCATTTGGAAGTTATGTATTGTGTGAGCGAAATAAACGGTGTACCTAATTTAGTTTGTAATTTGATGAGTCAATTTAAATATTTTGATGCATACCGTTATTTTAAAAACGTTCTGAATCTCAATGTAAATCATAACCGTTTTTTGTACTACATAAGTACGAATCTAACGTTATTTACTTTTTGTGGGCGATGTTGATAGCAACACTAAATAATAATAATACTTAATAATAATTTCATCAATTTTAAGAACTAATATACCACTAACAGATTATGATTTTGGCGAAACATCTTTTTAACATTAGTTAAAAAGTGTCTCTATTGACTAACTATATTTACATAATAGTGAATTATTCTTTAATAATATTTTGAAGCAGTAACCATTTTCACAGCTATATAAGCAACTCTAGATCATGTTATTTGCTCTGCTGGCAAAACCAATTCGATACAATTTAAATAGTTACCTAGCTCGAATTTTCTCTCATGTAGGTCAGAATATAAACGATTCCCTTGGCTCTACACATAATATATTTACTACATGTAGAGATAAAATATTTTATATTATAGAGTTATAGCTATATTTTATAGAGATATGTATAACAACGAACAATGCCGTAAGCAAAATCTAGTCCTTTATAAAGCATTAAAAAGTTAACATTCCTAGGTGGATACCTCAATTTCTTTTTTAAATAAACATTTAGTCGGTTTTCAAAACAACTATAAAGCTGAAAACAACATGTTTCCACTAGTTTGCACTTAACTACAGCGAAATGTAAAACGCGCACAGATCTAAAAACAACTAGTCCACTCCACAGAGGTAACACGAGATTAAGTCGGCTATTGTGTAAACCCGTAAGTCGCAGCGCACCGTCCGATCGGTCCGCAAACACTGTAATCGGATTGTCACCCGAAGTCCCATTCGTATCTAATGTTTAAGCACTTGTGAATTATTTAACAACGCTGGCCGTTTAGCGTAATGTCCTGTTGTTGTGTTCGACTGCCGCTCGGGTTTCAAGGTCGCAGTTTACAATGTATTAATTAGAAGTTGGGGTTAAGGCGCGCGTTAGTTTGATCGACTGGTTAAGCGATTAAGTTAGGCAGTTTGGAAAATGATATTCATCGATCTTGATGCTCGGCTGGGGCAGTTAGGTATTCTAAGTTGTAAACCATGATGACGTGACTTTTGTTAATGAACATAGTGACTAAAGTGACACACAAAATCTTGAATACTGTATACTAGATTAAGGTAAAGTGATGTTATCACTGATGCTTTATAAAAATATATTGAGTAATGTTAGGGATGACAGTCTAGTAATTTTTTATTTTGAGAGTTTTTAATACGTCAAATCGATATACTATTTTTTTATAAAAAAGTGTTGTATGTATCTAGTTGGCAATGCAATAGTTTTTCTACCAGTGGCAACACTGTTAAAATAAAAAGTTTTTTTTTCTCTCTCTTGCTCTCTAATGGCCGTCGTAGCTTACACGTTAATAAAGATATATTAACTATATGCAGTGGTTGTTTATTAAAAATCCCAATAGAAAACACAGACACTTTTAGTTTGTAATGAATGTGGAATTAAAAATAATAATAATTTTGTGCCTAAAGTTATCTATACTAATATTACGAGTATAAAGAGGAAAGCTTTGTATTTTTGTATTTCTGTTTGAAACGAATAAACTCAAATACTACTGGACCGATTTAAAAAAATATTTAACCATTAGAATGCTACATTAGCGCTAAGTAACATAGGTTATATTGATTACTAGAAACAAAATTTGCTTAATGATACATAAATAGAAATACGATTTGTTTGTTTTGTTGTCATAGAAACTGTCAAAGCGGTACGAAGTCCGCCGGGTCAGCTAGTATGTAATAAAAAAATAACGAGCAGGATTCAAACCCGCACCCCGTGACATAACACGCACACACATTTCAACACTTTTTCATATATTTTACAAAATTTTCATAAAAATATATGTAACCATAATACTTTTGTGTAATCAACATTCATTTGGCTGGCTATAAAAAAAATATATTACGTCTATTTTTATTTCGTAATTAGTTTCATAGCGATAATGGGTGTAATTGATATTCTCGGTTTTTGGAAATCTTTTAGCAATCAAATGTATCATTAAGCAGCTACAGGATTCTGTCAAAAACATGGAGCGGATAACTTATAACCAAAGCAACCTTATCATGCTTCTCAAGAAAACATTAGGCTTTTCAGAAACAAACTTTCTCAGTTATTAATAAAAATATTAGCCTTTCGCTGCTAGTATTTATAGACAGCGAACGTGTTCTCACATAATATGAGGAGCTTACACAATGTGAGATTGGATTTGATCGCCGCAACCGATAGTTAGAGTTCTGTGAAATACACCACGCACCGATTTTTCATACATCAAGAACACTGTTTATTTTTGCCGAACATTGGTAAAAGTACTTTTGGAGATAAATTCATATTACGCTATGCTCATACTCACTCAATAGCGATGTCTCTTTGTAACATGCTAATCAATCAGAGCAGAAGAGATATAAAAAAAAAATATTTTGTTATTATTATATAGGTACTGACATTCATGTTATAGCGACACTTATATTATGATAAAATGAAGGTAGCTAGACTTGAATGCAAACAAGTACCAACCAAACCGAGTACAAACATTTACTACCCGCCTGGAATCAAACCTGGGATTGAGACCGGTGATGGTTTAAAACACTAAATTTCAGTGGCCGTTAATCCTTGTTGTTCCAAGATTTTAAATTACAAATAGATATATTCTCACATGTTATGTTGAGGAGCTCAATGGCGCAGTGGTTAACGCGCCCGGTCTGCGAGTGCCAAGGTTAAGTAACTTTCGCAAAGGTCGGTTATCGGATGGGTGACCAAAAATTTATCATCTCGAGCTCCTCCGTGCTTCGGAAGGCACGTAAAGTCGTTGGTCACAGCTGCATTAGCAGTCGTTAACACCACCGCATCGCACTGGGCCCGCGTGGTGGTTTATGGCCCGTTCTTCCTATCCATCCATAGGGAAGGCT
Organism: Eudonia lacustrata; assembly: GCA_947562085.1. Classification (NCBI taxonomy): domain Eukaryota; kingdom Metazoa; phylum Arthropoda; class Insecta; order Lepidoptera; family Crambidae; genus Eudonia; species Eudonia lacustrata. Next base: position 1,187,566 of record OX387316.1, read on the forward strand.
CGTGCCCCAGCAGTGGGGACATAAAATGAGCTGATGATGATGATAATGATGGTGATATTCTCACAGAGTTTATACACATATATATTAAAATTGTAAGTCAACATCACACTACAATGTATAATATAAATTAATGATGTGTTCAAAGTATAGTAACTGTTTTATCCATGTTGTAAGAATTTATGTTCTTATTTCTTTTTAATTATTATTTAACCCTTTTTGATCCCTCTTTTTAAACTTAGTTTGTTAAAAATCTAAGTATTTATTATTTTCATTTGTTAAACTATTTATTCTATGTTAACGCGGTGCGCAACAATTCAATTTTAATGTAAGAATTAGTTTACCTGTTGTCAATGTATTGAATTGTATTATGTAGTTGTGCCAATAAATTAAATAAATAAATAAATTTAATGGTTGGCCAGCGTAAAAATATTGGCGTAGGTACAGCGTACAAGGTTTTTTTACCGTTGGCGGGTAACGTGAACGTGTCGCCGCCAGTACCAGCTCGATGCCAACGACTGTTTGATATTTGCCTGACCTTCCGTGTAATTTATGGGCGGCAGTTTTTCTTCCCAAATTGTTTTAAGATCGAAGAGCGTCTGCAACTCCACGAGTATATATCGTTATGGGAAGAAAGGAATCCTAAGAAATACGAAAAACTTTTTACACGGGGCGCGCCCTGTATATTACACTTCCTTATTCAAACTCTAGTTGGAATGTCATTTGCAAACATCGACAGCTGTTTTACACCCATCATCATCATCATCATCATCAGCTCATTTTATGTCCCCACTGCTGGGGCACGAGCCTTCCCTATGGATGGATAGGGAGAACGGGCCATAAACCACCACGCGGGCCCAGTGCGGGTTAGTGATTGTTAACGACTGCTAATGCAGCCGGGACCAACGGCTTTACGTGCCTTCCGAAGCACGGAGGAGCTCGAGATTATAAATTTTTGGTCACCCATCTGATGACCGGCCTTTGCGAAAGTTGCTTACCCATATTAATATTTGTTATTATATTTGCAAGCACTAGGCCTTCCTCTGAACCTATTCATTGCCACTAAAATTTTAAAAACCTCGCCTGGGAGCCACTTAATAATGTTGATGATTGCAATAGAAAATACCTTAATTGATTGTGTTTTTTAATCAAAAGAACCCCCTAAAAAACAAAAACCAATCTAAAATTGGTAAACGCAACAAATGCGTTGGTGGCACTGATAAAAGAATTTAAATCGTAAGTGCCTTTTAACGCACCGTTTGCGTTGACGTTTGGATAGTATTATGCAACATGTTCTGGGACAATGCCGATTCCCGATAATTCGAGGAGCTCGATGAAACTGCTTAAATTTAAAAAAAATTAACGAGTGTTTCTGCCCGGGTGTTGCAGACACTTGACGGGTTGCATAAAACTATCGAACCAATATTTTTATCGCTATGCCTATGAACGCACCGTATGCGTGCATGTGATTTTATTTTAAAAATACATGATGAAACAATGGAAAATAATGTTAAAGTTAAGAATAGTGCTTACCTCTATCTCCCAAATCTCAAAAATAACGATGAACACTCAATAAAACCTAGCAATTTCGAAATGAAAATAAACCTTCACAGCTGGAAACCGTTTTTTTAGCAAATAAGAATATAGTCCGAAGAAAAACCAACAGTGTTTCCACATTTAAAAATTGTTTCTGGCCGTGAATGTTGCCAAATATTTAAATAAATTTCAACCATTTTTATGGAATGCCATAAAACGTGTCAGTGTGCACTTAACGCTTAAGGTGCGTTGGTGGCATGACGCAGTCATCTCGATCAACGCAAATGGTGCGTTGGTGGCAATGAATGGTTAAGTAATTATAATGCCGAAGGTGGAAGCGCACTTCACCCGGAATCCTCAACTAGTGAGGTACTGGCTATCTTATCTCTAGCTGCCGGAACACAACAATGCTACACACATTGATGTTATGACGACATACTTCGATAAGGTGGTGGTAGCTAGCCAGGTGGACAAACAACCTTGCCACTAACCAAACCGAGTACACATACATGTACCCCGCTGGGAATCAAACCCAGGACTTTTGGGTCAAAACCGGTGGTCTTAACCAATAGACCACAGAGGTGGTTAAAAGTATATACCTAGATATTTTTTATTTATTATGTCTTTAGTATTCTCTCTGATGTTTTTCTATTTATTATGTTAGTACACACGGCGGCAGATCAACCTACCCAAAACTGTCAAATTTCTACAATCAATTTTGAACTTTATCGTTTGGACATAATGATCAATATTCATTGGAGAAATTTGACAGATTTGGGTAGGTTGATCTGCCGCCGACTGTACATAATAAATAGAAAAACATCAGAGTCAGAGTCATATGGGAAATCGCTCGGTATTCGTTACACGTGATAAAAACCGAGCTATGGGGTAAAAATAATGGTAGATGATGGAAGCGCGCTTGTTAGCGTGCTTGTTGAACTTCTGAAGTAGGTACTGACTGAATTTTATCTAACTGACGAAACACACATAGTATTTATATGTTTCATCAGTTAATGGAAGCTATGGCAACATCGTCGGATTTACTGGCCAGGTGGTGATTCATATCACCAAAGATACAGATGCGGATCACTGTGCAGTAGGTACTGTGCACACGGTGTGGATTGCACCTGAAGATCTTTGGGTCTGATACCATGATCTTACCACTAGACCACTCCGAGACGCTTAACCCTATTCAAGAATATATGCGAAGGCATAGTGGGTTTTTTTTATTTTATTTCTTGTCCCCCGACGTGGGTCAGTGTCGGAGACATTGTATATCTATTCTATACCGCTCTAATACGGCTTCCTACTCTTTATGGCTTTACGCCTAGGTACACCTAGGCGTAAAGCCATAAAGAGTAGATAGATAGGGCACATCGTGCCAAGAAAATGTATACATTTTCTTGGCACGATGTGCTCTATCTACTATTGTCCTATATCTTATATATAAAATAAAAAATAGAAAATAGTGGATTATTTGAGACACTTAACTTACAAAAATTTCAAGTAGTAAAAAAAGGACACATGTCACACAAAAATATAATAATGAAATAAGGTTAAACCACAAGAGGTTTAGCTAGGGTACTTTGTCTAAAATCTAAAAAAAGATGATTTTGTCAAAAATTAATTAATAGGTACATAATTAATGGAATCAGGCGTTACTTTGCGGAAATCCATAGTACAAAAAAAATGTAATTTAAATAATATGTAGTGTTAATTCCGCTAACTCATTCGTTTATACAGCTTGGATGCAGTACGCATGCACCGCCCTCCCGCCCGCAAAAAGTATGCACATGCAGGAGAAACAATGCGTGCAAGCGAAAATGCACACCAACACTGATACCCGACACGTGTTTTTCCCCTCCACGGGGCATCCTCAGGAGCTGTTGACTGATCGAGAGCTGCGCACCGACAGTCGGTGTTGTCGGTAGTCGGTATCGGTGTTGGTGTGCATTTTCGCTTGCACGCATTGTTTCTCCTGCATGTGCATACTTTTTGCGGGCGGGAGGGCGGTGCATGCGTACTGCATCCAAGCTGTATAAACGAGTGAGTTAGCGGAATTAACACTACATATTATTTAAATTACATTTTTTTTTGTAATAGGTACATATTATGCTTGTTAACGGGAGTCTAAAAACTTGTATCTCAAACAGTCTGCAGCTTGTTTTTATATTCAAATATTCAATATAACTTTATATCATATTAAAGATTATGTACAAACTGCTAACAAAATAAACAGGACAATGATAATAACACAGTATAGAAGCGCTGTTTATTCAAGTTTGAAATGTATTCCAGCAGGATCGCAAAAGGAAACATTAATAATGATAATACTTAATGTGTACATATGTTAATTAAAATAAACTGACACAAATATTCCATTACAATACACATAAATACAAGCGAGTGTGAGAATATTAATGTATGGTTCTGTTTTGTTTGTTCAACTGAATTTAATGCGATTTGTAGTCCACTATGGAAAGTTTTAAATCGCATTAATGCAGTTAAATAAATATTTTTATATGAGGTGTACTAACTACCTAGATTTATGTATTTTCCTTAGTGTAAAAAGTTTAAGCAGATTTTTGTTTGATTTTTTATTTATGACATGGCGAACTGGTTATCGGCTAGATATACGAGTATATTGAGCTTTAGTAGGTACCAACCAACCTAGTAGCATCAAAAGATTGTATGGGATATCGAAATGTATAAACGCTTTACTTTTTTTGTATATATTTTAAACAAATATTATAAACTTTTGTTGTGTTATATTATCCTGACGTTACCAACCACTTACAGTCTCCCACGATACCTTGTGAGGTCAGAATAAAATCATAAAGTATGTAAAAAAAATGCGAGCAGCTTCGCAAAAGATGTTTCTTAACGATATATATATGCTGCTAATTAACATCAAAATGATCTAGGAACCGTTAGCTATCTCGTAACGCTGAGTGTAACGTAATAAATAAAATCTTTTGTTCTCAATACAAGGGGCCGCGTAACGCAAACATCAGCGCGCCTCCTCCAGATAGGCTGACCGGAATTTATTGGCTCCAACGAAACAGACAAATGAAATTATAAGTGGAAATTATTTCCTTCTTGTTACACTGGGGGGAATTGTTTGTTTTCTTTTTTGTAGCTTTTAAAGGGAATGTAGACAGGCACTTCTGTTCGAGATGGCGAGGGGAGTGCTCAAGTTATTTTGTGAAGGCCTATCAGCGCAATCAGTCCATCTGTCGATGTTATTTGTCAAATTTGAATGGCGGATGGCAAATCTTTTAGCCTAATCAGGTTATTGTTATCTCTGAAAACGGTCCGGTGTAACCGTTAAGGTAAAATCTTTTTAACAGATGCTTTTTAGGATAACCCAAGCGCAATAAATTTACTGTCTATAACGATACGATAGATCTATGGTCTAACAAAGTTTAGTAATGTGTTGTTGATTGAAGGGCAACAATTCATCATCAATATCACATCACCAACTCATTTTACGTCCCCACTGCTGGGGCACGAGCCTTCCCTATGGATGGATAGGGAGAACGGGCCATAAACCACCACGCGGGCCCAGTGCGGTGCGGTGGTTGTTAACGACTGCTAATCCAGCTGGGACCAACAGCTTTACGTGCTTTACTTTACTTCAGATACGAAGCATAGAGGAGCTCGAGGTGATATACCTTTGCAAAAGTTGCTTAACCTTAGCAATCGCAGACCGGGCGCGTTAATGGCGCAGTGCCATCGATCTCCACTCAATAATTCTTCTTCGTTATATTCACTTTTCATTCACATTTAACTAATACATTTTTACAACGCTCTTATTATTAACAATAATTACGTGCAACTAAGCATTTTATAAATGTTTAAAGCCACTTCGTGCTAGCATGTGGCTACGATATGGCTGGCAGACGTAGCGTCGGCTCAAGCCACACACGCTACAACAAAGCTGTGCAAATCTATGCAGCTTGTTCAATTTTTTAAACTGTTTTTTAGACTTGCGCAAGCTTTGATATTTGCACAACTTTTTTTTACAGACGTCAATGCTTTGCGCAAGCCTTTTTATTATAAGGTCTGAGCGCCTAGTGCGAATTTATTAATAAAATTCGATAACGTTAACGAAAACGAGAATCTTATAGCCAAATTTTAACTCTTCGGTTGTAAGCAGGAAGCACTGCTTTTACGCCATAAACGTGAACAAATTACAAATAAAACTTGCAATTGTATTACCCATACAAGGAATCCTCCGTGCTTTGGAAGGCACGTAAAGCCGTTGGTCCCGGCTGCATTAGCAGTCGTTAACAACCACCAATCCGCACTGGAGCCGCGTGGTGGTTTATGGCCCGTTCTCCCTATCCATCCAAAGGGAAGGCTCGTGCCCCAGCAGTGGGGACATAAAATGAGCTGATGATGATGAATACAAGGACATGCCGCGACCGTAAATAATAATTAAGTATGTAGTCTAATTGGAAAATTAAAAAATAAGGTAGGTATAGAGCTCGTTTGCTAATGCGTTTAGACGCTTTTATTTCTGCTGTTTGTCGTAAGATGGCATTGTTTCACATCTACCACCCGCCTAGAACCCAACCATCTAATATATTGATGATACTGCAGCGATTGGATCAATAAATGTCTACATGCATGAAACAGCTCCAACCATTTCTGCCGCTGATAATTTCACGATGCTAAGCACTTGCTATCACGCTATGCATAATATTTAGATACCAAATCTTATGAATGCTTTGCCTCGCTTTGTGGAAGGCTTTTTTTAAGTAACCTACTTTACGTTGTCTGTATTATTTAACTCTTTCTTCTCTTTTCTCTTTTAGTGTTGCCAGTGATGACACACGGGACTGAGATGTGGTCGCTAACTATGGGTCTCATAAAAAGGCTTAAGGCCACTCAAAGAGCAATGGAGAGGGCTATGCTCGAGGTCTCTCTGCGTGATCGAATCAGAAATAAGGAGATCCGCAGAAGAACAAAGGTAACCGACATAGCCCGAAGAGTTGCTAAGCTCAAGTAGCAGTGGGCAGGGCACATTGCTCGCAGGACTGATGGCCGCTGGTGTGGGATAGTCCTTGAGTGGCGTACCGGAGGGCGCAGTGTGGGCAGGCCTCCAACAAGGTGGACCGACGATCTGGTGAAGGTCGCGGGAAGCCGCTGGATGCAAGCAGCACAAAACCGGTCGTTGTGGAGATCCTTGGGGGAGGCCTTTGTCCAGCAGTGGACGTCTTTTGGCTGAGATGATGATGATGATTATTTTACTCAATTTTGTTGCGAACAAATTACAATTTGAAAAGTGTTGAAAAAATGTCTACGAGCCGGTTTCGAACCCGCGCTCCATGCCATAACGGACCAGGTGCACTACCAATTATGATATCGTGGCGCTGTCCAACCTGCCGTAGTTTATCAACACTATCTTCTCTTACTTTGTAAGCCGAAGGAGCCTTATTCAACGTCAACAAGTAGGTACGTCATCAACATACAATCCTAATATTTTTTAATGACATAGGCAAATTTCTAATATAGAATCCAGTCTATAAACGTTGCTGGGCTCAGGGGTTCCATCATGTTTATAAATAAGGGGAGGTAGACCTTAACTCACCACGATGGTCCTATGTGAGATGGTTGGTGCTACCGACTGCCATTCTAACGATATCAACCGGGTCCAACGGCCTATATTGCCTTCCCGTATCTACCTATTGCGGAAGGCACTTTAAGACGTAGTTTGGGTTGGTGAGGAGCTCGAAGGTGCAGTGGTTAACGAGCCCGGTCTGTGACTGCTAAGGTTAAGCAACTTTCGCAAAGGCAGTTCGTCGGATGGGTGACCATAACTTTATCATCTATAAACTTCGGAAGACGCGTAAAGCCGTTGGTGTCGGCTGCATTCGCGTGGTGATTTACGGCCCGTTCTCCCTATTCAGTTTTTTTTTATTTGCTAACCCATCCGATGACATAGCGTTGCGAAAGTTCCTTACTTACACGATCGCAACTCGAATCAACTAACCGTTGCGCTTATATCGGGTTCTCTCATACAATTCTACATTGTGTATGTCCATTTCCTGGGTAAAGTGCAAATGCTCTGTGTTGCTTCATTACTAATATCAAATAAATCAATCCAATAGTTTTCACTTAATGCTTATACAAAGATATAGAGATATTTTTTTTTCTATTTTAATTGCGACTGATAGAGGGCAGGCAGAAGAAGAAGAAGAAGAAGATAGCGTCGCTATTGCTATTGTGCACTATTCTTGACCGATCTTAATAATTTGATACAAAACAGTACTGTAACTTTTTAAACTACACACAACAAAAAACATGGTAATAACCCCGTTAATAATAGTTATTCTAATTGATAAAAACAGGCCCATCCATTATAAGTATGTATTCATTACCATACCGTAATGAAAATAAACTGTTCACCAAAAAATATTATGAGATTTAAGTGTTAAAAGTAAAGGTGCACAACTAACCAACAGCTTAAGGAGCAAATACGTTAGATATCGAGATAGGGCGTTAGTGTCATTGTAACGCTTAGACGTTCCCCGTTTTCACGTAAAATAATGGCTTATCGGCCATTTACGCGGGCACCAGCCGCGCAGAAATTGTTTCATTGTTAAAGGAAGGTATGCTCGGCAAATATGCCATTGTTAGCCTTACGTTAGACAAGACCTGAACTGGGTGTTTGCTGTTTGTGATCCCAAATCTGTCCTCGTTGCGAATAAGGGATGGTCTCTCATAGGTAGGATTTTAGTGTGTTAAGCGGGTAGGCGTTTTTTCATTTTATCGAACTTTTGTCACAAAAATTCAAGACCATCCCTTATTCGCAACGAGGACATATTTGGGATCACAAACAGCAAACACCCAGTTCAGGTCTTGTCTAACGTAAGGCTAACAATGGCATATTTGCCAAGCATACCTTCTTTTAACAATGAAACAATTTCTGCGCGGCTGGTGCCCGCGTAAATGGCCGATAAGCCATTATTTTGCGTGAAAACGAGGAACATCTAAGCGTTAACTTGACCCGGGTGTGACCTGGAGTCGCCACTAACCCAGTGAATGCGCATGACAGATGTACCAGCACAAACAAACCGAGAACAATGATATGTAAATATAAACCTTCCGCTGGGGATTAAACCCGGAACCTCTGTTCTGAGACCAGTTTGACTAACCAAACAAGACCATCACAGAGGACAAACTCTATGACTTAAAGAATACAAAGCTAAAGTCTACACAAAAAGGGAAAAATAATTAGTACGTATAACAAGCAACATATACTATGTAGTTATCAAATCAAGTTATCACACTAATATTATAAATGCGAAAGTTTGTGTGTATGTATGTTTGTATATTTGTTGCTTCTTCACGCTGCAACGGATGGATGGATTTGGATGAAATTCGGCATCCAGATAGTTTATAACCTGGATTAACACATAGGATAGTTTTTATCCCGATATTCCCACGGGAATCACACTATAAATATACCAAAACGACAATTTCATTTTCCAATAAAATATTTTTTGGCTGTTTTGTTGTCATGGAAATCAAAGAGAATTTAATCACTTGATGGAAACTGTCAAAGCGGTACGAAGTCCGCCGGGTCCACTAGTGTAAGATATATGTGACTACTAGCGGCCGCTCGCATTTTCACCCGCGTGGTTCTCGTTACCGTGGGAATATCGGGATAAAAAGTATTCTATGTTTTAATCCAGGTTATAAACTATCTGTACGCCGAATTTCATCCAAATCCATCCATCTGTTGCAGCGTGAAGAAGCAACAAATATACACACATACACACAAACTTTCGCATTTATAATATTAGTGTGATTATCACAAATATTTTTATACCTAACTAATTAACTATTTTCCTAAATTTCAAAATGTCCACAGTCACATAAGACACTGACTCCCATTTGTCATAAATTAAACGTCTACTGAAATCGTCAAAGCAACAAAGCCACAGACGCATGGTGATGCCTCCCTCTATCAAAGCCTTAATAAGATGTTAATTAATTCCATAGCTTCATTTGAACCGGTAGTCGTTCAATCTTTGATCCTTGCTACTGTATTATACGCCATATATAAATGTGCTGATATAGCGCTAGGTAATGTGTATTGATATAGATTATTAGACTTGTATTATTAATTACTGACGTAATTGTATTGGGTTACTGCCTAAAGCTTACTATAGGTAAGTAGTTATACTACGAAATGTGCGAATGTCGTAAATGGGTTTTTCTTATGGTTTTATATATATTTTTATGCAGGAAAAATGGTAAATGTTTGGTACATAACATAAAATAAGACATCGTAAGTACATACATGCATGTTTTTCTGATCCATTGATAAGAATAATGTTCAATCGTCATGCTTTAACACATTCAATCACCATCAGGTAGGTAATAATTGAGTAGTTTTTATTTATATGAACCATATAGGTTTTTGATTGTTTATACAAAGTAAAATAAAGTAAATATATAACTATAACTGTCCCACAGCTGACTGTATATATAATACGAGTACCAAATAATTAAAATTCGTAAATCCTTGTCAATAATAAAAAACAAAACACAATCCGTCCCAAAACTTACAGTTACTCGATAATTTTCTTTTTCGAGCCAATTTGTTTTAGATAACAATGTTATTCGAAACAAACGAACTGATAAAAATGTACATTTACAATCAGGTTTTCCAAAATCAAACATTATACTCGTATACCTAAAACAATATAAACGATAATTTGTCTCAGCTTTGTCGAGATCAGAGATAAATTAATATACAAAGCAAAAGCCGACTCGAGGTGCCCAAAATATGGAAGGTATGTTTTAAATTCATATTAAAGTTAAGGAACTCAAACGTTTCGGAATCTGATTTGCGAGCTATTATAATTCGGCTGACAAATTAGGGAAGGGACAAGCCCGGCCTTCCGCGGCTGCCGGGCCCAAACTTATTAACAATCCCAAATGACGCTTATTCATTCATAATTCTATATACTCACTCACATATTCGAAATTTTTAATCGATTTTTAAAAGTGCTCTATATTGTTTTGCATTCGTAAAGTTTTACCTACATCGTGAGAAAAAATAATGTGTACAAGATACATTTTAAAGTCAGACATATCATTATTGTTAGCCCAAGACCAAGGGCAGTGCAACTCGGCCAAAAGATAATTACTTTAACGGTATGCCTTCAATACAGTTTAAGTTAAACTCAGTCAAACATTTTAAAAATGTTTTGCTTGATTGTAATAGTAAGTAGTAATTACCTAGAATAAACATTTACAAATAAATCTTAGTTATTATGACATAAACACATAATGACAAAAAAAATATGTATAAAATTAAAAATACTGCATTCACTGCAGATAGGCGCCGTGAACACTTAACAGCGATTTCGCCTAAGTAACCAATGGCTGCAATAGTAAAACTAAGGACTTCAGTTTAATGTTATTAAAGTAAGAAACAAAGTAAAGTATTACGGTCGCTTTTAGGTAGACTTAAAAGCCTTAAAACCCGGAGCCACTTAAATCTGGCTACTTTACCTAATAAAACGTCTTCGTTAATATTATATTAGGCTGTTCCAAAGGCAGGGGAAGCCTTACCTTTCAACTAAATCAGCAGTAGACCCCAACAACTCACACAACAGCTACTCCCAAAAACAATTCATTCATAACTGATAATAAACACTTCCGCATTCAAAATTTGTATTCCGAACGCGATCGTTCGTCGCGGCGCGGGCGTCTGTCGAACCACCCTCCCCCTACGGCAAGCGACAGCCCACTGCAGAGTGTTCAGGTCCCGAGAACATCCCGCATCAGGCTGGGGCGCGTGCGCGACGCTAGCCCAAACGAGATCTCAGCTGACGGACGGTACCTTCGCCGCCAAAGGTCACTGTGTCAGTTGAGCGGTTCTTTAATAGCGGAACCATAGAGCACGGTCTGTGCATCCATGCGCCAAATCGCCTCCAAGAAGGCGTACGGGGTCAACGCTCTTATGACAACAGCCGATGTTTTTCTGTTTTTTTTTTCAGTGTTGTTACAGGTTGACAATGCGATTGTGCTAAACTTTAGTGTGTAACGATCTTATCCAAGCACGAGTGCAGCGCTGAGTTGATTTAAGACTTGCTTACATAATATAATTTATTTAAGTACAGACTTACTGCCGTGGTGGTCACCGGTGACCGACAAACAATGAACTTTCTATTGTGTCTGGTTTTGCGGCAGTCAACGTGTTAATTATCCTCTACAGCGGCGCTGATTGCCGACCGTCGGCAGGTCATAAAAAAGCGTTGAGCGTCAAATGCCGATAGTCGGCAGATTGGATTACATTTTACTAGATATTATTTTCTTATAAAAAAAAATTATAAAGAAAAATAAATATTTTTTTATAGAAAATTATAGGCTGTTATTATTATTATATATATATATATATTATATACATATGACTTGAGGCGATAAATGTCTGTATGTCTCTACATAGTAGTGGTACCATGTAAACCTCTATGTAAACTATAAGTGTGCAAAATTTCATACTCCTCCGTCCGCGCATTTTCGTAAAAAGGGGTACAAAGTTTTTGCTTCACGTATTAATATAAATTTTACTTTTTGAGAATTTAAAATGGTTTGATGAATTTGATGCTGACTGTATCCACCAAATACATTGCAATGTATGCTCTCAACTTACTTTATTGTAGGTATAACTCTTAGGGCTTCTTGTACAAGAGCTAGGTAAATCCTGAAGTTATTCCAAGCCCCACTTGAGACAGACCTTCTTCAAATGTAAGATGATTTAAGGTAAATCTCAGAAAGTATTTCTATTTTTTTTTTAATATCTGACAGTAGACAATAAATTTTAAGTAGGATTAGCGCTTAATCTAGATTGAGAATGTTAGGATAAGCCGACCTAAATACTGGAAATACCTCACCTGCTACCATACCACAAGTAATAAAGCAACGAAGCTACAGCTACAATGAACTCTCAAAGCTTAACCACAGTATTACTGTTTCATACAGTAGGGCATCGCCTTTGATGTGGGGCGATGCCGCCACCCGCGTAGGTATCTACACGATCGTTCGCCGATATGCAAGGGTTGCCACAAGATTCGAAATCAAATCATCGTTAATAGTTTTATAACATAATCATTTATTATCAAGAATAAACAATGTCAATGTCGGTACCTTGTTGGACGGGCCGTCTCTCACTCTAGCGGTCTGTCTTCGTCTAGGCGCCAGGGTAGTCCACCCTCACCGCTGCGTATGTGGAGAAGCTGTTGACGAGCTTGGCCACCACGGCCTATCTTGTGCTCGCAGTGCTGGGCGTATGCTGCGTCACTCCACTATAAACAGCATCATCCGCAGTGCTTTTGCCACCGTTGGTATACCGGCTGTCTTAGAGCCAGCTGGTATATCTCGCAGCGATGGCAAGAGACCTGACGGGATGACCATTGGGCCCTGGAAGCTTGGCAGGCCGTTGGTGTGGGATGCAACCTGTGCTGACTCCGTGGCTCCCTCACATGTACGCGCCACCTCTCTTCATGTAGGGGCTGCTGCGGTAAGTGCTGAAAATCGCAAACGGCACAAATACGCAAATCTGGGTCCAAATTATTTATTTGTTCCGTTTGCGGTGGAGACATTGGGTCCATGGGGGCCGGAGGCCAAGCAGCTTGTTAAAGAGTTGAGTGCTCGCCTTATTGAAGCCTCCGGAGACAAGAAGGCTGGCAGCTACCTCTGCCAACGTATTAGCTTGGCAATCCAAAGAGGTAATGTTGCCAGCATTCTTGGAACCGTTCCCATGAGCCCACAGCTGGAGGACATTTTTTATTTATAGGTTTTATTTTGTCTTTAGTTATCTTATTTAATTTTTTCTTTAATATAGTAAGTTATGTTATTATGAAATAGTATGTAAATGTATAAGAATAAACTATATACATATTTACAAATGTTGCACTGCTAAGTTAACGTGAAGGTTTATTTTTAGATTTCAATTTTCTATTATTAACACAATATATAAGGTGACTGAAAAAAATGTCAAAAACGACAAGGGTTGGTCAAGTTAAGCTTTTTAAAAATAAAAGTGGCCAAAAAAAAAAGTGGTTTTTTTTTTCAATTTTAATTTAATAAATAGGTACATAACGCATCTAGTACATTTAAATTAAGTTATTCGTTAGGTATCAAATTTATTTTAAAGCAAACTAAAAAAATAATAGAAAACTAATAAAAAATAACGATTATTTACTGACTGAGAGACTGGGGCGGCCGTCGACCCGTCGCGTCATAGCGCCAGCCAGCTGAGAGAGATAAATGCCTACGCCTACGTTACATACAGTCTGGCTGGAATGAGTGAGACCCCATTTATTTTCCCTTTACAACTGAATTGAAACTCTAACGACTATCGATAACATCTACTTACCTATGTTATGATATGTGTGTTATGAGCGCAATTCCAATTCTTATCTACGTATTACAAAATAAGTCTAACCACACATGAATAGAAGTTACAACTATCTTTCCTTTACAAATTAAATATCAAATGTAGGTAACATCTAAAGTACGACCAACGACCGAACTGCCATGTAGGTATTGCAAAATAAGTCAATCACACAATTCACACATCAAAAGAAGTTACTACCTACTATCTTTCCTTACAAATGAATGATGAAATGTAGATAGGTACCTAAAGTACGACTAACGACCGAACTTCTATGTAGGTAAGTAAGTAGTAAGTAAACAGCCTACAATTGTCCCACTGCTGGGCAAAGGCCTCCGTCATTGATATCAAGTCATCGCTACATTTGATGGGTTATGGCTTTATCACCACGCTTGCCAAGTGCGGGTTGGTGATCACAAACCCGGGCTATGCATCGAAAAATCCGAATTACATTTTGCCCGACCTGGGAATTGAACCCGGGACCTTCGGGTATAGGGCCGAGCGCTCTGCCACTCGGCCACCGAGGCTATGTAGGTATTGCAAAATAAGTCAATCACATAAATTACACATTAAAAGAAGTTTCATTCATTACAAATCAAAGATCAAATGTAGGTATCTAAAGGGCAACGGCCGGTCGATGACAAAGTACCTATTACCTATGCGTTATTATTATTCTAAGTACCTATGTTATGTTGTTGTTAAAAGCATTATTTTATTATTCAGTCTTACCTAATAAGCCTAAAGTAATAAGTAATTAATAACATAACACTAAATTAAATAAACAAATGAATGTCTCGCATTAAAGGCAAAGTTAAACATCTGAATAGGTGAATAGGTGTAGGTAGGTACTTACATGGTGATAAAGAGCATTCCAGTTTATGTCATCCGCGTACAGCAAAGGCTATGATAAGCTTTCCATCACACTTAACAGGTTTTGGACTGTCAAACTAATGTAATAATAACAAAATAAAAGTCAACCTTTGGTATAATTACGTAACTAAATTAAAATTAATTAAGGGAGCTAGAATAACTTATTTATTATTATCGACGCATCGTTTTTATTATTACCGACACTAATTCAGCTTTTTACAAGTTCATCACCTATTTTACCTACAAGTCTTATAATACATTTTACACCCCACTGCATTGCTTGGTACCTAATCAATAATTTGTCACTGCACTGATTATTACCTTACTCAGCTTAGAACATTAATCTATTACTACATTAATTAACTAATACGTAAATAGCATCTCTAAGAACATTTTTACGCACGCGCAACGCGATAGCTCAAGATGCACAAGTAGACTGCGACAAAAATCCTTGCGTGCAGCCGTGTGAAGGTCGTGTGATTAGGGTTTGCGACGACCAATCACTTTAGCCGCTTCAGGGCTGCCCATAACTATGAGCAGCGCTTTTTTCGATATGAATTATTACGATTATTTCATAAATATTTCAATTCTTCATCGAATTTAGCCTTAGACAGAGTGGTCAACGCAGCCGCCCGCATTGAAAACGATGTGGGTTTCAATTTCTACATGAGGTACCTATTCAACTTTATTTGAAGTTTCAATATCTTAAAGTTAATAAGATAAGAATTTGTGGTAAACGACCGTAATAACGTTGTTTCTAATTCATAAATGTGTTTTATTTCAAAGGAACGGTGAAGCGAAAATGTATTAATTGCTTGAGTACCTATGTAATGTAATATCCAAATAAATGACCAAATTTTTTAATGATTTATAAATAATTTTGAAATCACGTGATGCTTACCAAAACAACTAGTCTCACAGTCGTTACTTTCTTCCTTTTAAACTTTAACGAGTAAACATTTTTGATATTTTTTATGACGATAAAAAACCAACAAATGCCATAAAACTATAGTCAATACAAGTGCTTGACATTAAAGGTTTTTGGTTACAAGTTATAGCTAGCACAAGTTAAGCTCCTCTAGAAACTTGTTTTTAATGGTTAAACTAGATAACGGATAAACATACTTGTAAAAGGGCCAGACCCGAAATAAATTAAAAAACAGTTATTTCTAAAATTGTCATGACCGGGAATTTGAACCCAGGACCTTAAAGGTGGCGACGCCAGAACCGGAGTGCTAACCACTTAACCACGGAGGTCGTCAAATTTTCTTATTGTAAATTCGCTTATTATGCAAGTTTTGACGATAGCTTAATTATTTAAGTTAAGTTAAGCCTATTCGTATGTTTGCAATTGTGAAAGAGTTTGTAATCAACAAAAGACAAAAGTTTTGACATGTCAATATCTTGTATGGTCTAATGGTTTTAATTTACTTCTCGTGCGTTCCAACCCTAATCACACGACCTTCACACGGCTGCACGCAAGGATTTTTGTCGCAGTCTACTTGTGCATCTTGAGCTATCGCGTTGCGCGTGCGTAAAAATGTTCTTAGAGATGCTATTTACGTATTAGTTAATTAATGTAGTAATAGATTAATGTTCTAAGCTGAGTAAGGTAATAATCAGTGCAGTGACAAATTATGATTAGGTACCAAGCAATGCAGTGGGTGTAAAATGTATTATAAGACTTGTAGGTAAAATAGGTGATGAACTTGTAAAAAGCTGAATTAGTGTCGGTAATAATAAAAACGATGCGTCGATAATAATAAATAAGTTATTCTAGCTCCCTTAATTAATTTTAATTTAGTTACGTAATTATACCAAAGGTTGACTTTTATTTTTGTTATTATTACATTAGTTTGACAGTCCAAAACCTGTTAAGTGTGATGGAAAGCTTATCATAGCCTTTGCTGTACGCGGATGACATAAACTGGAATGCTCTTTATCACCATGTAAGTACCTACCTACACCTATTCACCTATTCAGATGTTTAACTTTGCCTTTAATGCGAGACATTCATTTGTTTATTTAATTTAGTGTTATGTTATTAATTACTTATTACTTTAGGCTTATTAGGTAAGACTGAATAATAAAATAATGCTTTTAACAACAACATAACATAGGTACTTAGAATAATAATAACGCATAGGTAATAGGTACTTTGGTCATCGACCGGCCGTTGCCCTTTAGATACCTACAATTGATCTTTGATTTGTAATGAATGAAACTTCTTTTAATGTGTAATTTATGTGAGTTGACTTATTTTGCAATACCTACATAGCCTCGGTGGCCGAGTGGCAGAGCGCTCGGCCCTATACCCGAAGGTCCCGGGTTCAATTCCCAGGTCGGGCAAAATGTAATTCGGATTTTTCGATGCATAGCCCGGGTTTGTGATCACCAACCCGCACTTGGCAAGCGTGGTGATAAAAGCCATAACCCATCAAATGTAGCGATGACTTGATATCAATGACGGAGGCCTTTTGCCCCAGCAGTGGGACAATTGTAGGCTGTTTACTTACTACTTACTTACCTACATAGAAGTTCGGTCGTTAGTCGTACTTTAGGTACCTATCTACATTTCATCATTCATTTGTAAGGAAAGATAGTAGGTAGTAACTTCTTTTGATGTGTGAATTGTGTGATTGACTTATTTTGCAATACCTACATGGCAGTTCGGTCGTTGGTCGTACTTTAGATGTTACCTACATTTGATATTTAATTTGTAAAGGAAAGATAGTTGTAACTTCTATTCATGTGTGGTTAGACTTATTTTGTAATACGTAGATAAGAATTGGAATTGCGCTCATAACACACATATCATAACATAGGTAAGTAGATGTTATCGATAGTCGTTAGAGTTTCAATTCAGTTGTAAAGGGAAAATAAATGGGGTCTCACTCATTCCAGCCAGACTGTATGTAACGTAGGCGTAGGCATTTATCTCTCTTAGCTGGCTGGCGCTATGACGCGACGGGTCGACGGCCGCCCCAGTCTCTTAGTCAGTAAATAATCGTTATTTTTTATTAGCTTTCTATTATTTTTTAGTTCGCTTTAAAATAAATTTGATACCTAACGAATAACTTAATTTAAATGTACTAGATGCGTTATGTACCTATTTATTAAATTAAAATTGAAAAAAAAAACACTTTTTTTTTGGCCACTTTTATTTTTAAAAAGCTTAACTTGACCAACCCTTGTCGTTTTTGACATTTTTTTCAGTCACCTTATATTGAATTCGCATTCGGATTGCTTAAAAAATGAAAAAAAAAGAAACAAGCCCAGAAATCTTAAAAATAAACCCTAAAAAATAGGTGAACGTGAATTGTCTTTCAGCGAAAATGTCATTCTGATAGAGAACCGAATATAGAACCTCCTCTTTTTCTGTTGGTTTAAATAAATCATAACAGTTGGATATTAGACAAATACCTACCCCTTCTGTGTCCGACGTCCCAACTACCCCAATAAGTTGTAAACATAATGATGCCCTCCGTGTGTATATAGGGCACCCTTGGCGAGTGGGCGTCGCATGGGTGATCGGTATTAGGGACCGGCAGCCCTTAAATTGCCAGGGGGATGACAACCCTATAAAATTGTCTGGGAGACATCCCATAAAATGTCGATCATGAGTGCGTTTATGGAAAGAGAACTACCCCAGGAGGGTACCCGCCGGGAGGCGGGAGAATCCCTCCCTGAGACCGGATCGACGGCTAAGGCCGAAGATCAGGTTTCAGTCTGCCCCACCGTTTCTGGGGGGGGCACCAAAACGCCTTCTGATGTGAAGGGAAGGAGGGTTGAGTGTGTGCAGGAGATGGAGACCGACTGTGGCTCTAGAGGCGAAGGCAGTTCGGTGAGGGTTTCGGACGAGGTTTCCGAGGAGGGTGTTGGGTTCGACCCACGGTTTGCTGTCCCTGACCCGGACGAATGGATGTCCTGGGATCCGGTCACAGTGTCGTCTTTGAGGGAGGCGAAGGGTGCTTTGCTTAGGCTCGAGAGAGGGGAGTATGAGCACATGCGTTACATGTGCTGTGCCCTGAATATGCCAATGGAGGAGTCGGCGTCGAGATTGAAAGATGGCCGGGATAGGCCAGACTCCGATATGAAGCGCTTTCGGGATGTGGCGGACAGAGAGGTAACAGAGATGCTGCACCCGGGGAAGGATAACTCGAAGCAGGATCGGATGGTTGAGATTGCGGGAAGGTTGCTCGGGTCTTTGAACCGACACATCTCCGCTTTGCCTGATGAGCCCGCGATCCAAAAAGGGACCATGTCTGCGGTAGCGGACTATATCAAAGACATGATGGTATACACCGATTACAGGGGCATCAATGCGTGGCGGGGGATGCTGATGGCACTCGAGGCCGAGAAGGAAGAGGTGAAACTCCTCACTGAGCCAAACGAAGTCCTCAACAAAAGGGTCCTGGAGCTTAAGGACATGCTGAGGCTCCTTAAACGAGAGGCATCGGAGGCGAATGAGGCCGCGGTGAGAGAGAGGCGCCTTGCGGAGGCAAGGGTTGCTCCTCCTCCTCCTCCTGTCACGGAAGTAAGCGAGGGAGTTATGCATGCGCTGACGGCCATGCAGAAGACTCTGGACGCCTCCATAGGAGGAATAAACAAACGCTTGGAGGGACTAGAGACCAAGCTCTCGGTGCCCGAGCGTGCGAGATACAGCTCGGTGGCTGCGTGCAGTGGTGCGGAAGCGTTTCCCGCCCTCTCCGCAAACGCTGGGCCTCGGAGAGGAAAGGCTCAGTCGAGAGCCAGTCCTGCTCTGGCCCCACCGGTGCCCGCGGACAAGCGGACTACCAGCGCCCGCAGCCGGAGGAGGAGTAGAAGGGCAAAGGGCGTTAACCAGACGGAGGCACCGATAATGCATAATGCAAGCACGACGGTACAGGATGGAGGCAGGTTACCCTAAGGCAGCCCCGATCCACGGCGGTGATCCTTCAACTCAGGCCGGAGGTTGCTGCCCGAGGGGTAATCTACGAGGAGACCATGGCCAGAGCCAGGGAGGCCATTTCCCTAGGGGACCTTGGCATCCCTGGCGTCAGGGTAAGACGGCCCAATCCGGGGCCAAACTAATAGAGGTGCCAGGTGCCGACAGCGGAGAGGCCGCTGATAAGCTGGCGCAGAGGATGGAGGACATCGTGTCGGACGTGGCGACGGTAGTCCGCCCGGAGAAGCGGGCGCACATCCGCCTCTCCGACTTCGACGATTATGTGAAGCCGGAGAATGTGGCCGCCGCTGCGTCGGCACAAGGGGAGTGTCCGCAGGACAGAGTAAGGGTCGGGATATACGGTCAGCTCCCAGCGGCTTTTCCTCGGTGCTGGTCGAGTGCCCCTTGAGGGTGGCAAGGAAGCTCGCCAGCATGGAAAAGGTCCAGGTCCTCTGGAATCTGGCCAAGGTGGAGGCTGTCGGACCCAGACCTATGCACTGTTTCAGGTGCATGGGACTGGGTCATACGCGGCCAATGTGCCTGTCGCCCGCGGATAGGACGGGTAGTTGCTTCCGGTGTGGTGCAGATGGCCATCGGGGAGAGCACTGCTCCAAGCCGCCACACTGCCTGGTGTGTGCCGAGGCGGCGTTGCCCCACGGGCACGTCATGGGCAGCAGAGAGTGCCGTCCTCCGGTCACGAGGATGAGGGAGCCGGAGAGGCAGGAAAGGAGAACTGCCATAACGGAGCCGGTGGCGATGGAGGCGGCTGAGGAGCTGCCACCAGGAGTGCCGAAAGTCTTGGTGACAAGACTCCCCCCCTCGCTACTCCCTGCCCCTGAAGCCCCCCCAAGCGCCTCTTCCTCTGGAAAGGGTGCCGGGAGGGTCCCGGGCGTGGAGACGGTGGAGGTGGTGAGGGAGCGGGAGAGCTTGAGGGAGGACAGGGTAGAGGGGGAGTCTGAGCGCATTAGGCGCGGTGCTTCCCCTACTCTGCCCAAGAGAAGTAGGCGGTCTGCCAGGCTATCAGGGCAGCCGCCTGGAGGAGAAAGGGAGGGCCGCTAGTGCCGGGTTCCACCCTGGCCCTGCTGGTCGCAATCCCTTGGTAGGTCGTTGTTGGGGGGAGGGGAAAGAATGGAAGCGTCTCTTCTGCCGCGTGCCAAGTCCTTGGCGGTGGCGGATAGGGCGCTTTGTTGCGGTGCACTCTGTGCCCAAAGTTGTGTTTCCTTTTAACTTCAGATGCTGTGCGTTGTCAGCACGCGCCTGTATACTGGCGCGCGGCCGTCATAGTGCATGTTTCCCGTGCAAACGCGGGAGGAAGTGCGCGAGGATGGCCGTAGGTTGGTAGGCGGGCGCAGGGCGGCGGCCGCGGTTTTAATCCCAATCGGATGTGTACCGTGGTTGTCGCCTTATTTTAGTGCTCGGATTGTGACCCCCAGGGGTTTAGTGGGTATCCCCCTACGTCTCGCCCTCCTAGCCAGGACTTCTTCCCAGCAGCTGACTTGGGGCTTCTCTCCTTGTCAGTGGGTGTGGAAAGGCGGACGGGTGAGTCCCACATAACCGGGTGCCTCTTCAAGGTCCGGTAGTCATAATGGCTTCCCCTGGGCTAAAAAAAAAAAAAGGTTGGAGTTAGAGTTACGAAGTAACTACCTATTTAGTAAGGAGAGCACGTTGTGCATCTGTGATACAGATGCTAACGATACCATCTTACATCTAATAACAGAATGTCCACTAAACACCAAGGCGAAATAAGAACTAGAGCAAAAGATAGATGGTCTCGTCAACAAAAATTCGCTTCAATTAATAATTGAGAATAAAAACACAGAAATAGCCTAATAAAATATATGGAGGCTGTTGTAGATATACGAAATAAAAACAAGTAAAAAAAGTAGTGTTTGTGATGAATTAGAATTTGATATTTGTAATTGAATTAGTTAACAGGTATCAGGTATGTGTTGTAAAAACGTTCATTATTAATCAATGAGAAGTTGGCAAAATAAATAAAATAAAAAGAAAAAAAGAAACGATTTAGTCATCTAAATCTATGAAATTTAAAATTTTTGTTGTGTTTCGACGTCGACTTACAACCGTATACAGAACAACGTGTATGCACCATTATATTCAATAGGAATCAAAACGTTTAAAATACGCAGTACGGGCACGTGGCTGCCCTTCACGGTAGCTCCCACAAACTGTGCTTGTTTGTGGGACACTCGCCGCAGCGTCCGCTTCCCCGCGGGTTCCCCTCCCTTGTTCTGCGAAAGTAGCTTCGTTGCGCAACTGTATGCTTGCTAAACTGTGGCTTAACTGTATCTGTAGTCTAGTGGCTAAAGGTCCCGGGTTCATTTTCAACGGGGAATACATGCTTTTACTTTGTTTGGTTGGTGGTAGGACTTCCTTTAAATCCGCCTGTCTAGCTAACACTATCTTATCTAAGTATGTCGCTATTACATCAAAATTAATAGCATTGTTATCTAGATATGTCGCTAAAACACTGATGTAAGTAACATTGTTGTGTTTCGACAGTTAGTGATAAGATAGCCACGGGCTTATCGTCACTTAGCATCAGGTGAGTTGAGGGTCAAGTGCTTATCTGTAGATGAATTTTAAAAAGTGGGACATCATAGCTAACCTAATCCTTGCTACAACCGTCCCCTAAATGAACCACAGACAAAGCCTATTCACAGATTCGTTCACAGACCAGTGGCGGTAGCCAAAGTAACATTATGAAAACGATGGCGAAGTGTGAAATAATAAAATGTATGGGATTGCCATAAGATTGACCACGTGATTTAGCGCGGCTTATGTCAATCCCATACATTTTATTCTTTTCGATCTTCGCTACCGTTTTCTTTATGTTACTTTGGCTAAGCCTACTGGCACTGCAAAAATGACTTGGCATTCCGCAAGTCGCAGCCCTCACAGCGCAAAACCAATCTCTAACCCCCGTGTTAATAAACTTCATTTCATATCAGAGTAGAAGAGACAAAACACTGAGTAACTACTTCAAGCTTACACTTTGTTTATTAATAAGCCCCTAAGATATCAAACTCGATTTTTGAAGGCATTTATCGCATTTACGACGCCAACGAAAATGATTATACTATCAACAAAATAAATGTATGAAACTACAATATTATCATCAATATCTAATAATACCAAGGAGCCCATAAAATAAAAGAAAAGGCTTTGTATCGCGGAAGGAGCATTTATCGCTGCGTTTTATAACTGCAAACCGGGATCCACGTCCTTATCCGGGCAGTAAATCCCATGATTGAATACAGCCTACAGGCCTCTCTAATTATTGCTAAGGACGCTATTGGCTCCCGGGCGTGCCACAGTGCGGCGCAACACAGTAACTTGGTTACTTCAATTTGTTACATACAGAATCCGTGTAATCAGTAACCACGTTTTGTCAAATAGCTGTCTCTTGCATTCCTGTGACGAAACCACAGGGTTTTAAGGATATAACATCCAGTAACCACGATGACCCAGAAAAGAATTGGAGACTATGATAAAACAGACGAGGCCGGGGCTGCGCACCGCTCTGATGGGTGGACGATATAAAAGTATTTAACCGTCTAGCCGGCCACAACTGGATGAGAGTGACTGGCAACACAGAGAAATGGAAGCATTTGGAGGAGGCCTATGTTAGATAAGGACTGAATGTAGCAACTACCAAGCCTACCACCTATATTTCATTGGACCCCAGGAACGGCAACGCCCATATTAACCTTTTAGCAACCAAGCTGCAAGAATCTCTTCCTATCGCGTGGACCGTACAAACTAATTATCAGCTAAAAAACATTAATTAATTCTGGGCACACTGGCAGAATAGCGCTTTGATAAAGTAACTGGCACTCTTTTTGTAATAAGGATAGATAGATATTAGTAATACTCGTACTATCTCTGTAGGCACCAGAAAAAAAATTGTTTTATTATAACAATAATAATAATAGAGAAAACCGGCTTCTAGCTGAGAAAAGAAAACGCACTTACAAATAATAATTATTTTATTTTATCTACACAAACTGTTTTTTTTAAGCTTAGTTTACGAGTACATATTGTCTATGGGACACTGCAGTTTAAAATAGGCAGTGTAATCCGATATTTTAGAGCACCAGGCCCCCGCACCTCAACGTTACCTATAAATACTATACTTAAAAACAAAGAAAGAACGAACTTTTATTTGAATAAGTATTAAAGAGAACAAGACATTCTAAAATAACAATGTGTTTGTGTGCGTATGTGTATAATGAAATAACTATAAACATAAAACAAATTAATTATTACAGTCGTATCGCTTTAAAGCGCCACCATTTATGGAACCAGACAGATAGAAGGATTTTAGATACTATAAAATAGGATACTGACATGCATTTCGGATACCAGTGGAGCCTTGTTAATGGCCTTGATGATTATGGCACGTCAGAGGTGTGATGATAAATGCACACGCGCTTAAAATGCACGCTGCGCCACAGCAGACAAAGTTGACGCTCAGTGTATTTTTTTTAAATTTTTATTTCAACATAATGCTTCTTGTCTTTTAAATGAGACTAAAATACCTTATTAGTATGTATTCTGTGTAAATTATTTTGTCTTTTGTAAAGATTTTTTAATAAAAACCAGGCAGCTCGTTCGCTATCTCCAGCAAATGAAATATGTGACTATTTGTTAAGATGTAATAAAATACAAATAAAACAAATAGCTAATTATGTCTTTTGTAAAACAATTTCAAAAGTAAGTAAATATAAAAAAATAAAAAATAAATATAAAAACAACATTTATACTTATCTACTGTAAGTAAGTACATATGCAAAATGATATCTCTTTTTGGTGTCAATTGCAAAATAGGTTTAAAAAAATGTTAGGTTTATAATTATCAATCTTAAAATTTTCTCTCAGAAAATCTATGTTTTGTAGTATTTATTTAAAAAAAAACAAATACACCGCGCTATACCCCCGTTTCAAAGATGCCCATAGCTGTCAGCAGGCGCGGTGCCGGCTATGCTTAATTTTAATTTGTATTTTTTTTTATTGTAGAAATAAAGAAAAAAATTACCTAATATAATTTCATAATATCAGCAGTTTTCTTCATCTGTGGCCCTGCGAGCGTGGCCGAGTTGGTCGTTAAACGAAGCCAGTTTATGGCACCATCGAGATTTCTTTCCGTTCGGTTTCGATACGATATGTTTACCTTTTTAATGCCCCGGTGGTTTACGATATAACGTCTTAATTAAACATTATATGGTGGGGCGTTTACGGCTTTTAGTATCGGGGAATAGGCTATAGTTTGTTGTAAGGGAAATGTTATGTAATAAATTTGAAATTTAATGAGATTTTAACAGATTAGCAATTATTTATCAAGGAGTTCCAGGTACCTATAAAAGGAATAAAAAGAAATATGGAACCTTTATGATCAGAACGTCTAATCATAGAGTATTCTCCATACTAATTATTACGAACTATGTTACTCAACGCTAATGTAGCATTATAATGGTAAAGGAATTTTTAAAATAGGTTTAGTAGTTTTTGAGTTTATTCATTACAAACATACAAACATACAAAGCCTCCTTTCCTCTTTATATTATTAGTATGATTATTAATAATTTTTCATCATCATAATCATTACCACCTCAGCCAGAAGACGTTCACAATTGAACATAGGTCTTCTACAAGGATGTCCACAACGACCCGTTTTGTGGTGCTCGCATCTATTGGCTACCCACGACCTTCATCAGATCGTCGGTCCACCTTGTTGGAGGCCTGCCCACACTGCGTTTCCCGGTACGCAGTCGCCACTCAAGAACTGATCTGCCCTAGCGGCTATCAGTACTGCAAGCCATGTGCCCTGCCCACTGCCACTTTAACTTAGCAACTCTTGGGACTATGTCGGTGACATTATGATGGTATAATGACGTTCATAAGAGCTATTTGTAGCTTAAACTGAATAAATGATTTTGAACTTGAATTTGACTTTTGTTCTTCGACAGATCATTAGCTACTCAATTGTTAATGATATATTCTGAAATATAAAGTCATTGCTTAAATTTTAGTCTGACATCAAATTGGTGGCTGATGAATTATTTATTGTTGTTTAGAATGCAGCTGCTGACACCATCAGTTTAAAAGCAAAAAGCCTTTATAAAAAAAGGAACCAAAATTTAATATAGCTCCATGTTACGAAAAATTTCTAGAAACCTTCTTATTTCCAATTACAAACAATAACAGCGACAGTTGAACTGCGCGCGAAACCACAAAAATGCCACCGAATGGACGATCATAACCACGGTACGTACCACGCGGAATGACTATTTGTCTCGTCCCGCGCACTGCGGCTCAAATAAAAACTCTTTGCCGTTGTAATAAGGTCGGTGTAATGCCCCCTCATGTGTTGATTGCGCGATACAATTTTGTTTTCCGCAACAAAATATAGTGATAAAGTTTCACGGGTGCGCGCTAATGAAAACTCAGCTAACGATATTAGAGACGGACATTAAGCCGCTAGTTGACACTGCTCTGATGAAAAATTTCATAACGCCTCGACGCAGACGTTGTAGACACGGCATTTGAGCAAGTAAGCTAGACAGTGTAACTTGAATACACAATTTTGTAATAACACTGACGATAAATTTTACTCAGTGTTTTTATTTTTATTTTTGCAGGACAATAATTGTGTTATACAGATTCTATTAACAGCTTACATGAATATAGTATTATTGGTTATATTACAGTTATAGCCTAACATTACATTTTATGGCCACTTCGTGACTAGTGAAAGCTTATATAAGCTTAAAGCTATTTTTTATGTATACAATACAAACAATAAAAATATGAATATAAATTACTGTTGATGTTTAGTTTTTTGTAGACACGAGTTAACGAAATCAAACTTTTATCTAATTAATACTGTAAAAGATATCATTAAAAGAAGCATTTGAAAAATTGCCAATGCCAATTTGAAATACCGCAAGCGGGACTTCAACACGCACTTTCTGGTAACCGGGCTAAGTCCTTGGATCGTCAACACGCAAACTTTACCTTTTAAGATTTTAAATAATTCTAAAACTGGCAATGATCCTGATGAGTAAAACGACAATAAATCAAACATTCTCAGAAGAAATAAATCATTCATGGATAATATTGGAATAGACCAAACTCAAACATTTATAAAACGATACAAATAACCCATTCTCTTTTAATATTTAAGGATTTCGACAAGTCCCGAGTGCTCTCAAAAGCTGCAGCGATCGCATTAAATCGGTACACTTGGCGCGTCGCACGCCGAGCGCTGCCTAAAAGCCTCCGATTAATTAAATAAAAGCACATGCATTGTATCAGCTCCCGCGAAATATCAATGTACTTAATATTAAGGAATATTAGGAATCGGAAAAAGTTACATCCGCGGTGGTCGGTTATGAATTAGAATTGTATAAATTTTGTAGTGCTTCTTCTTTTATATAAAAAAAATATATATTTTACAACAATATTTATTAAAAAAATACTAAAAAAAATCAACCAGTCTCAGGCAGCTCAAGTGGGAATCGAACCCACGACCCTTGGATTATCTGTCCAATGCATTGACCGCTGAGCCGGTTTGGTCAGAATTATCAAAACTACATCTGTAACACAATTATTAAGAACTCAAAACAAAACTTCTTTATTAACTGACGCCGCGCACACCCAAGAGTCTCGTAATCTGTAGCTAGAAGAAACCAGACAAAGAGTGGAAGATAATAATAGAACGCGAATCGATGCGAATAGGAAAATGTAATGCTCTCTTATACGATAAGGCTGCATGTTTTGGCGGCGGCAATACAGGCGATGCATTAAATCAGATCAAGATTGGGACACAACAACGCTGCTTCCAAATATATCTAATTCAATTTAAAAAGACAAATGTTGAAAAAATTACACGAGCAAAATCCGAGCCCGCACCCCAAGACATGCCGGGTCAGGTACAGTATCAACTATGCTACCGTGGCTCAATCCAACTCGCCGAAATTAATCAACACTATCTACTATTACATGGGGTAAGAGTATTGATTATTGAGTATTGATAGTGTTGATTAATTCCCGTGATGGGTGTCGTAAAAGTCGACTATGGGACCTTTCCAGAGGATCGGCAGCAGCATCTCTCCGAGGTTAACTCTCAACTTACTGCGATCGCCAATCCGCCTGCCAAGCGTGGCGATTATGGCAAATCCCCTCATGTATCCTTGGGGGAGGCCTTTGTCCATCTGTGGATGTTTTTTGGCTGAGATGATGATGATGATGATGATGATGATGATGATGATCTACTCTTACTCTATAAGCCAAAGGAGCCCTATTCAATGTCGACAACTAGTTGAATCAAAAAGAAATCTGAATGTTACGATAATAATAAAGAACAGGAAAAGAGATTTATTCTGTTTTCCTGTTTTTTTTTAAATAAAACAACATCACATATATTGTTCTGATCCCAAGGTAGTATATGGAAATCAGAAACAACGACGGTACTACAACCACCCAGATCTGACACAATATCGAAAATTCGTTTTTCGACATTGACCCGACCGAGAATCGAATCGGGACCTCAGAGTTAGCACCGCCCAAAGTCCGGCGTGCAAGCCACTCGGTTACAGAGGTCGTCATAGTTAATAACAATAATAATATGATGGCATAAGCTGAGTGGTGACCATTTCGGTTGCATAATTATGTCCATTAAAATTTATTATTATTATTAAAATGTCCATTATGTCAAGTTGTCATAGATGCTCCGAATAAATATTTTTCATTTCATTTAATAATAAAATCGTTTATTTGTCTTTTATCAAAAATCTATATTAATAAAATGTTCAAAAATTTTTTTAACGCAAATTTTGTTGCGAACAAATTACAAAAATTTGGCTTTCAAAGTAAAAGTGTTGAATAATTTCGGCGGGCTGGATAGAACCACGATAGCTCAATTGGGAGAGCACCTGACTCGGTATGTCAGAATGGTGCAGGTTCAAATCCTGCTCGTGAATTTTTTTGTGTTTTTTTATTTATACTAATATTATAAAGCTGAAGACTTTGTTTGTTTGTTTGGTTGAACGCGCTAATCTCAGGAACTACTGGTTCGAATTGAAAAAATATTTTTGTGTTGAATAGTCTATTTACTGAGGGAGGCTATAGGCTATATTACACAACGCTATGATTATTAGGAGTGGAGCAGCAATGAAAAATGTTGCAAAAACGGGAAACCGCGGGTCACAGCTAGTACACACGGCGGCAGATCAACCTACCCAAAACTGTCAAAATTCTACAATCAATTTTGAACTTTATTGTTTTAAAAACACAAATGTTGAAAAAATTTCCACGAGCAGGGTTTGAACCTGCACCCTTCTGACATACCGGATTTGGGTAGGTATGTCAGAAGGGTGCAGGTTCAAACCCTGCTCGTGGAAATTTTTTCAACATTTGTGTTTTTGTAATTTGTTCGCAACAAAATTTGCGTTAAAAATTATATAAACATTTATTGTTTTAGTTAAAAGGATCAATATTCATTGGAGAAATTTGACAGATTTGGGTAGGTTGATCTGCTGCCGTGTGTACATTATAAAAGGTTACACAACACATGTTTAAAAGTTAAGAAAAAACTGTTTATGGCTCAGTGGTCGCGGGAGGACCGCTAATCTACTCTATTCTATTCAAAATTACGTTTTAAGTTATTATTATTACAACATGATTAATAATGTTTTGTTCACTTTTATGTTTTTTGTAGGTAAAAAATCGGTAATATATACCGATTTTTTGAGATAAGATATCGAGGCAAAATTTTAAGCGTACCTACTTAAAGATAATGTTATGCATTCCTTCATAAGGTACATGAAGCCTGTTCTACCAGCCAATCTCGTACCATTGAGTATGCCTTTGATAACCCCTAGGCATCTATTAATGGGCATGTATTCATTTTTCGTATTTCCCTAAAGTGTGAACGGCAGTTTCTTGAGCCGCCACTCCTCGGATTCGACAGCAGCTCAGCCCCTTGAACGCCTAACGGCTCATTATTTCTAAACAGGCAGGTGACGATTCCCGGCGCGCTAGTGGCTTGTTACACTCAAGTAGGCAGCACGTGTGAACTGTAGACTGTCAGAGGTGAGCGGCCTGCAGATATTGCTATAACCCGCCTGCCAAGCGTGGCGATTATGGCAAATACCCCCCATCTTGGGGGAGGCCTTTGTCCAGCAGTGGACGTCTTTTGGCTGAGATGATGATGAGAAAATAGAAAAGCATAAAGTAGAAAAAAGTGAAACTCAAAGTTATAACGTTTGCCTCTCAGCAAGGTGCGTATGGGCAGATCCGCGATATTCCATCATCCATCGGGCTGATTGTTACATCAGGTAAGTTATGTAGAGCTGAGTCAATATAATTTTTTTTGCTAATATTGTCAGAAACCATGTTTGCGTCATCAACTCCAAATCGCTACGATGTAGACAGCCCGTGCTGCTACGTATAGCTACGACCGTAGCACGTAGCGCTTTAGTGTACCTTTATGTAGGATCTTAGCTTTACATTAAATCAAACGAGAGCTGCAGCATGACCCCGTAAGTAATTAAAAAAGCTACTCTTTTAAGTCGATTTATAAATCAACTTTTATTAAAACTGCCATAGCTAAATACGGATTCCGATATATAATATTTACATCTTCTGTACCACCTACCAATATACCTCCCCTAGTCTGTCCAAACGCCATAATTATTGTACGTAACAATTGATTTAACCATTGTTATACGTTATGGACAGTGAACCTTATAATAATATGCTTTGACATGATTTGATTTTCTATTTACAAGTTGTTTCTTGCGCCTCGGTGGCTGAGTGGCAGAGCGCTCGGCCCCATACCCGAAGGGCCTGGGTTCAATTCAATTCCCAGGTCGGGCAAAATGTATTTCAGATTTTTGATGCATAGCCCGGGTTTGTGATCACCAACCCGCATTTGGCAAGCGTGGTGATTAAGCCATTACCCATCAATTGTAGCGATGACTTGATTTTATTGATGGAGGCATTTGCCCAGCAGTGGGATAATAATAGGCTGTTTACTATAAGTGGTTTCTTACCAGCGGCTGGTAAGAGATCGCGCAAAACAGGGAGCATTGGCGTCACCTTGTGTCGGAGGCCAAGACTCGGTGTAAGTAAGGGTTTCTTAGTTTCGTAGCTATGGTGTAGCATCGCTTCGCCTCGCTCGTCTAGCACACAGCCGGCGTGGGTGCTTATGCGTCAAGGCGCGATGCAATCGCCCGAGTAGGCCTAATAGTGGCTCTACGGCGCACTCACGAGCCGTCGCCGAGGCTTCAGCGCAGTTACGTTACAGAATTCACACATGCATAGTGCAACTTAACAACTTATTATACATTTATTATCATGTCAGAGTTTTTCAAGCCCGTTTAAGTTATTGACTTTTTAGGGCAACTACACTTCTAGTATCAGTACACGGCAAGAAATTTGATATTTTGTACGTGTATGATACACATCCAGATCTTGCTATTAGCATGCTTAGCATTGTGTGAGCGAGAAGTATGAAATTTGTGTCCTTATATAAATTGTGCATCGTTATCATTTCAATGTCAAACAAAAAAGTGAAAACAAAATTATGTCACCCGTTTGGATTCAACACATCCAATGCTTTAAACATTGTTGTTGAGATAGCAGGCGAACTTTCTAAGTTCTAACAAATCCAAACTTAACAAATCCGTGGTATTAATAAAAATTATTATAATGTGTGTGTGCGTGTGTGTGAGGGTGTGTGTGTGTGTGTGAGGGTGTGTGAGTGTGTGAGTGAGTGTGTGTGTGTGTGTGTGAGGGTGTGTGCGTGTGTGAGTGAGTGTGTGTGTGTGTGTGAGGGTGTGTGTGTGTGTGTGAGGGTGTGTGAGTGTGTGAGTGAGTGTGTGTGTGTGTGTGTATGTGTGTGTGTGTGTGTGTGTGTGTGTGTGTGTGTGTGTGTGTGTGTGTGTGTGTGTGTGTGTGTGTGTGTGTGTGTAACTATCTATCCGTCAATAATATATGTTTCTGGATTCCCAAAACCTAAACCGGGAGTTTCACCACAAGACCACACAGGCGTACTTGAACAAATAAACTGGAATTTCTCTTCATATAACTGCAGCAGAGGGAAACCGGAGCCCGCGACATACCACGCGTCCATTTATGTAACTTAATATGATTTTAATAGTAAATAAATTTCGCTCGCCGCGTCGTATTTTAACGCTGTTCAGACGTTATCGCGTGTTTCAGCGCCGACCATTTTATTCGAGCATTTCGTTCATTGAGAGCGGCACTCGCGTCTATTCGATTTCGGCAAATATGCTTTTCGAAAAGCTGTCAATGTCGATTTTGGGGATTCGATAACGTGTGTCGAGCGTGATTTTAAAATGTTAGTCAGATGCAACTGTGCGAATGTGACGTGGAGGTAACTGGATGAGAAAATGCGATGCCATAGTTTCCAGATTGTCACAGTAGGTGTCTGTGATTTTTGAGATTTGCCTTTTGTGTAAAGCCAGCATAACGACGTTAATTTGAAAATAAAAATACATTTTAAGCTTTAGAAAAAACAAACATGGACTTCTTGGCGGGCAAGTGAAGACTCATTCTAAAATTTGTGTTACATCGAATATTAATGTGAAATAATGGTGGATTATTACCGTTAAGTGTTCGTGAGCGTGCATGAGTGTTGTCAAATGAAACAAAACAGTGCAACGGCACTTTTCGAATTCTTTCAAGAAGTCCTCGTGAGGACTTGTAATCTTTACTAAGATACTCAAGGGGTTGGGGTGCACATAATTTCTTACTTTTCATTTCTATTAACATTCATCATCATACAGAAAGGAAATATTGTTTATTTATGTGTTACTTTAAAGAAAAATTACTTTGACACTGGCTAAATGTGCTAATCGCACGAAGCCATTAATTAAAGAAAAAAAAACAAACAAGGCAGGCACAACAATTAATTCGAAAGCTGCACGGGTGAAGGCGTATAAGTATTATTGCTAAAACCTCTTTGAAACTGCCTTTAGTAAAGGAATCCATGAAGAAGATAGAGAAAGTACGCAAATACTAAATTAGTACATTTATATGAGTTTAATGTTCAATCACCAACTCTGGCAAGCATGGTGATTAAGCCAATACCCATCAATTGTAGCGATGACTTGATTTCAATGATGGAGGTCTTTGCCCAGCTGTGGGTCAGTCATTTAGTATATAACTATTTACTGCTATTACTAAACTCTTATTAGAAAATTATTATTATTATATCAGGCATAGCTGTCCCACTCCTGGGCTAAGGCCTCCCCACACTTTTTCCACACCTTCCGGTCCCCTGCAACATCACGCCATTCCTTCATGAACCTCTCAAGGTAGTCCCGCCATCTTCGTCTTGGTCTACCTGGTCGCCTTTTCGCATTTTGTGGGGTCCACTCCATTGTGATCCACGCCCATCTCTCGTTTGGCATGCGGAAGACATACCAGCCCAGTCCCACTTCAGCCCGGCGGCCCTTCGAGTAACGTCAGCAATATTTTATTAGAAAACCTATTTATTAGAAAATAAAATAAAATAAAAATTACTGTTGAAACGTTTCGGAGGCCGAGTGGCAAAGCACTCGGCTTGACATCTAAAGGTTCTATTTTCAGGTGGAGTAAAATGTATTTCGAACTTTTCGATGCATAGCCCGGGTTTGTGATCATCAACCCGCATTTGGCAAACGTGGTGATTAAACCATTACCCATCAATAATAATTGTACCGAGATGACCTGATTCCAATGATGAAGTCATTTGCCCAGCTGTGAGACAGGTATAAGCTATTTACTCTACTATTAAAAAAATAATTTAAAAATCTCTAATCAAACAAATTAAAACACCAATATTACTATTTAAACTATCATGGCTACTTGCAATAGAGTAATTATTAACGGGATTCGTAATTCCGTGATCATGGCGCATGCAACTGTGCCGGATATCGGATACTCATAAATAATAAACATGGTAAGAATCCCGTTAATAATTACTCTATTAAAACACCAAGTTCCCTTTTCGGCTATATTTAGTTTCCATTATAGAATTTGATCTCAGCAGCAAGACGGCCGACGATCCGCTCGCAGCTCGAGGGCCCTCCAGCTTGGCTAAGTACCGTGCTGGGAACCTGCAAGTTTCTACATCAATATTTTGTAGTACGGAATGGTACAGTT
Organism: Eudonia lacustrata; assembly: GCA_947562085.1. Taxonomy (NCBI): domain Eukaryota; kingdom Metazoa; phylum Arthropoda; class Insecta; order Lepidoptera; family Crambidae; genus Eudonia; species Eudonia lacustrata. The sequence continues at coordinate 1,221,507 of OX387316.1, forward strand.
GCAAAGTGGAGGATAGCTGTTTGAAATTGTACAAAGAAACTTTACTTACGTAAGTCAGCTTATAGAAAGCTTGAAAAGTTGTAAAATTTTTCAAGCTTTATGTAAGCTGATGTTGCGTGAAACGGAACGCATCCTATAAAAATATTTGACGGTGTGCAAGTTACGGAGCTTTTAACCATTAGCTTCTAAGGAGAATCGTACAGAAGGATCAACATTATAGCTCAATGATCGCTTGCTTGGCATTTGCGATTAAAATTAAAAGCTTAAGCGATTGCGAATTGTTACAATCAAATCTTGATAGCCTTAACAGATATTACATTCAAAATAAAATGACTGTTAAAATAAACAAGTGTCAATGTATCACATATAGGGTGATTACTCTTGCGTGTATATGTATATGTATAACTACTATTACTTTACTATTACTTCAACAATAACCCTATTCTGGCAATAAGTGAAGTCCGCGACCTATGAGTTATTCTCGACAGCAAGTTGGTATTATCACACCATATAGACTGTGCTGTGAATAAGGCTTATAAAAATTTGGGTTTCGTTATGCGTTAGTGATAACCTTTCAAAGATAAATCTGTAATTAAATCTGTTTACTTTGCATACGTTCGCAGTGTTCTGGATTACGCAAGTCCAATTTGGTTGCCAAATTACAATATATATAGGGACCGCCTGGAACGAGTACAAAGAAGATTCGCTAGGCAGCTAAACTACCGACTGCGTATTTCTCCTGATTCATACCTCGATGCCTGTCGTCGTCATGGTCTGTTGAGCCTTGAGGAGAGGCGTGACTTGCGTTTGTTGTTTGTTTGACATCTTAAACGGGTACCTGGACTGTGTGGGACTGGTGACGGGTATGGCGCTTCGTACTCCGGCGCAACGTACTCGCCACACTCCCTTGCTGCACACTCCACTAGATATGCTAGCAATAACGTTCTCACATCGTATCGCACACACGTTTAATAGTAAGTTTAATGTATTGGAAGTAACTATTTGGTATCTCTAAACATAGTTTTAAACAGGGAGTTTTACAGCATCTCAAGCAAATCGCTTGAGAAACGTATCTAACTATTTTCATAAGTTTTTATTTTTTTCTAAGTTTTCTATATTTTTTAATTTTGTTATTTTTGTATAATGTTCAAATTGTGCCGTAACTTACAAAATGTATATAACGTTGCTAACCTTTTTTTTCTATTCTTTACTCAGCTGAAAGATTGATACATAGGTTTTTACTTTATTTTATTTTGTCACTGTCTACGATCACAATTAATACTAACAATTAGTTTAAGGTAAACCTATTATCAGACTTACCATAAGTTATTACAATAAGAACAATTTTTAAGATTAGTTACGCTGTTGATTTACTTAAATAAATAAAGGATCCTTTGAAGCAGGTAGGAAGGTTTTAGCCATCGAAACAAGTTATGTGCAGGAGCACATAACCTATTTCGATGGCTAAAACTCTCAAAATACTTGAATCTGTAAGTTGTAATTTTTTTGTCTCATAACACTTACTTATATTCTTAGATAGGGATAGCGTTCTACTCGTACAGCTTGCATGAATATTTCGGTACAAAAACATAATAGCGGTTTCACCAGCTAATTTTATGTCCCCACTGCTGGGGCACGAGCCTTCCCTATGAATGGATAGGGAGAACGGGCCATAAACCAACACGCAAGCCCAGAGCAGCTTGGTGGTCGCACGGAGGAGCTCGAGACGATACATCTAAGTCACCCATCCGATGACGGGCCTTTGCAAAAGTTGATTAACCTTAGCAATCGCAGACCGGGCCCGTTAACCACTCGCCATCGAGCTCCTCTTCATAACAACTGATTGCAATAGACAAAAGACTACAGCACTAAAGGTTAAATAAAGGTTTAATACATTATGTAAGTATCATCACCTCATCTACCCAGCTAGCTAACTGCAGACAACGCCGCGTGATACGCAAGTGTCATCACGAACGTATTGCATTACAGCGTGCATTAACATATAGATCGCACGTGCTGATTCAATAGCTGTCGGCAGCAGTCTGTCTGTTTGCATAGGTGCACCGCATTTACATACGGAGATGGCGCGTTGCTTATTTAAATTGTTGCGTAGTTGTGTGGAGCGCTCCAAACACTCATATACTGAGATGTGGGTTTAAAATGAATATAATGTAAGAAGCAGAATTTAATCGAAACTTACAAATGTTTACTATTCAGCTATAAGGACCAATAAACAAATACCACCACAATTACATTAGTCGTCAAATATAAAAGATCTTTGGTTACTAGTCGTAGATAGACATATACACTTATCTAATTTAATAACCCTGCATACTAATACATTACTATGCATAAGTTTCTCATACCGATGTTAAAGATTTCAGGATCAATAACGAAGCCATAATATAAAAAAATGTTATAAGTATCACAACGATAGTCAGAAAATATATATTCCAGTAATTTAAAAGCCGAATATACCCACAACCCAAATATTGTTGATTGATGTGGCTTTCTAAGAATACTCAGAGTAGAGAGAAAAATTACTTTAATTTATCTATCTAATCTGTTAAGCTTTATTTTTGTATTTTTCAATATACTTAGCGTGATAAGAAAACATGGCTACAAAGCTATAAAAGTATATAGCAAAAAAATATTTCTGTAATGTAAGAAGCAGACTTTGATCGACACCCACACATGCTCACTGCTTAGCTATAGGCATTAATAAACAAATACCACCACAATTACACTAGTCGTCAAATCTAACAGAGTTGGTTACAAGTCGTAGATAGACATCCTTCGTATATCAATACCCAAGAATCAAAGTAAAAGTCAAAATTTTTATTCAATTAAACTTACGAAAAGTGCTTTTGAATCGTCCATACAATTTTTACCTACTACCCATTCAGGACGTCTATTTTTTAGCTGTGGAGAAGAATGGGCGCAAGAAACTTGTTAAATTGCATCAAGCAATCTTCAGATCTTGTTCAAACTCGCAGATATGTTGGCATAACTCCGTCATGCCCGTCCTCTGAGGTATAGCCACAAAAGTTGGCGGTCCGCTAGTTTGCTTAACACTCGTCCCCGCACGTGTTTGGAGACGGCAAGCGGTGCGAATCGAAGTTTGATTCTCTTCAATCTAGCTGGTTTAAAATAAAATTGCATTACAAACTTATCGGCGGCTTGAGAAACGTCCCACTGGATTTCGACGATACGTGTGAAACTGGACGAGTTCGCTAAATCCTTTTTGACAAAGCTTTCTGTAGTCTTGTGTTTAAACGACGGTCTCAGACCTAGAAGCCCAGAGTTCCAGCATTCCCAGGGTCATAAGTCTTTGCGTTATACAACTGCCTAGCTAAATATCACCAAGCTATTTAGCCAGGCAGGCATTGGATTCCGGCTGTTAGAAATGGGATAGCCAGTTCATTACTGGTTGAAATTCCTTTGTGAAATGTGCTTTTGTCTTCAGCGTTATCGTTAGAAACGAAGGCGTAGCACTTCCTCTTCGTGATAATAACATCTACACAATGATCCTTTCTAATTTGGTCACCTTTTCAGTCAACACAATATGTTGAGATTCAAGTTGTTATTTACCACAATTTTGATATAAATACAATTTGGGTTAAAATTCTTACCACTAAGCAACGATGATAAAATTACCGCATTTTTTCTGAAACAAGTAATCTTTTCTGCGGAGCACTTAAGAAATTTCTCGTTTATTTCGATAAAAGAACATTACAAAAGAACACTTGGATTTCCTTTCAAACAATCGAAACAAAGAAGTTTATTAGAATTATTCAATTGGAAACGACGAAAAGTTTCCTTCCTAGGTGAAAATAAAGTTTAATAAAGAAAGTTTCGTTATTGGTAAGTGCACGCGAACTTTTGTTTTAGTTTGCGGGCGGCCAGCTTTGAGTTTTAGCAAGCTCTTGAACCACAGTGCAACTAAAACAGATGATCTAAATATTAAACTATTTGTGCCGTCAGCACAATATTCATAGCACGTAGCGTTCGTGGTAGATAATTAATAACGTGATGTAATAGAGAAACATGTTATGTAAATTAAGGAAAACTCATTAGTTCCTGTTTCGTGATTTTTCTATAATCAACAAATTTCCCCCGCCAATTTCTTTGTTTATAGATTATTATATATACTTGTATTTTTACATATTAACCTATGGGCACCCATGTTGCGGATAGTTGCTCATCTTACTACGACCACCGAGACTAACGGCTTTACGTACCTCGCGAAGTACGGAGGAACTCAATATGTTTTAATTTGGCCACCTGTCTGGTGTTTAAGAAAGTTGTTCAACTAGCAAGATCGCAAGCCAAACGTGCAAGCCGCTGCGCCATCGTGCTCCAATTCATGGTAAATATGAAAGACAATTTATATTTATTGTCTCATGCTGGTCAGAGACGTGTAAATAATGTATCCCTAAGCTGCCTAAATTCCCTTGCACGCGTAATTGACCCAACTAAGGGAGTAGAGGTCCAAGATGCTCTTACTCCATGCGACCGGCTAGCAACACATTTAGGCCCTACTTTGATTATGCAAAATGTAGCGTCGAGATAACTAACGGCCAGTTTACTCCAAATGGTGATTTTGATGCTCTGTCTACACCATTTTTGGAGAAAAACATGAGAGAGAGAGAAACATTTTGAGAAAGAACATGAGTGTATATAATATATTTATGTATTTCATAAACAGGGTTATATCACTAACCTAATACCTGGAAATTCTATGATGAAGATGAATATTGTACCTATTAAAATGTTTTTTTTAACATTTGTGTTTTTGTAATTTGTTCGCAACAAAATTTGCGTTAAAAACTATATAAACAAAACAAAAATATTTTATAAATAGCTTGCCTACTTCTTAACTGATCTTTAGTATTTGTAAAAATATTATGATCGGATGTTAATGACGGTAGTTGTTGACATTGAATGGGCGCCTTCGGCTTTCAAAGAAAAAAAGTTAATACTGTTGAATAATTTCGGCGGGCTGGTTAGAACCACGATAGCTCAATTGGGAGAGCACCTGACCCGGTATGTCAGAAGGGTGCAGGTTATCATTGCCTCGGTGGCCGAGTGGCAAGCCGCCCGGCCTGATACCCAAAGGTCCCGGGTTCAATTCCCAGGTCGGGCAAAGTGTGTTTCGGATTTTTCGATGCATAGCCCGGGTTTGTGATCACCAACCCGCATTTGGCAAGCGTGGTGATTAAGTTATTAGCCATCAATTGTAGCGATGACTTGATTTCAATGATGGAGGCCTTTGCTAGATTTATTGCTTAGTATCCTCGTAGTATACTTACTTAGGATACTATGCTTATTATAAAATCAAGAGATTTTTTTTTCAGTTACCCACGTAACGACTCACCTTAAAGCGATTTCTAAGTAAATTTCTTTATAATAAGACTTGGAAATTTCTACGATATCAAAATGATTCAACTTTGATGTCGTTACACAAACGGATTACCTCGCCATCGTGTCAGAAGCCATATCTATAATTTTCACCCGGCTCGAACTGTATCACAGTGGCTTTGTTATTTAATAGTTACCTACTTGTACCGCAACAATGACCTAGTAATTAACGAAAATAGCAACATTGTTGCTGAAATATCGTTTTGGAACTTAATTAATGTGTGGCGGCTCCACCTACCGCATACGCCGCACATTAATTGACACGAAGCAAACACCTTCTCATCCGTGTCAACAGATGGCGCCACAAACGCAAGCCAACGACGTCGCCATACTTAGACGATAAACAGTATAGGAAGCCTGCATCGCGGTAGCGAAGTTACACCATCTCCTTCGCTATATATAGCACCTCCATCTAACATCCGTTGGACTTCGGTCCCCGAGCTATACCACCCAGCTCGGAGGAAGATCTTCCCTTTGGCCTTCCTCAGTGTGGCATCCTACCTACCATCCGCTCACTACAAATGTAATATGTATTTGGCTCTAATGTATACTTAGAAAAGCAAAAGGCTATATACTGCTCTATGGCAAGGCAAATCAAATTACCGTTTCATTTCGAAAAATCCAAAACACACTTAGCCTGAATTGAATTCAAGTCCTACAGATATCAAGCAGAGCATTTTGCCACTCGAGCACCAAAGTCTGAGACTGACCCGAGTATTTTGCCGTAACGTAACATGATGGATGCGAGCACAGTGAGCCGAAGCGCTCGGCGCTCGTTCCGCCCTGTCAGCGGTCAGTCAGCAATGACGTATCAAACTAGCCACGAATGGTACGCTACGGTTACGTTACGATGATACGCTTCGGCCAATCGCCACCATAAGAATATGTTATTAAATCAATAAGTTGTTCGTTAGTCTGTGTCCGGTAGTGGTGTACTGGGAACGGACACTTAACACTAACAAGCTCCTTGTAAAACAGAATTTTAAATTTTCAACGCAAGCAAAAAGTAATATGTAAGCTGCGCTAATAAGAAAACTTAAAACAGCTTTACCAAAAATACTACGGCCAAAGAGATTTTTTAAATTAATTAAACTTATCTTTGTTCAATGGGTGATCTCCTTAGGCCAAAAGTTGTTAAAAGTTTGCTTGTTTATTTGTGTTTGTTGTTATAATTTGGCGTTTTATTTAACTAGTGGACCCTCAGAACAATAACTAAAGCTATAGAAGGATGGCTAAAATAAAAATCGTGCAACTATGTTCAGTTCCGTTCTATCTTATGGCTAGAAAAGGAGGTTGGAGTGCGACAAATGGTTGACACTTAGTTTTTATTTTTTGTATTGTTATGTCAAACGGTCATCAGATAATCGGTGATCAAAAAAAGTCTTTGAGTCCTTTATAAAGTCACTCACTACATTACCTCAAATATGATGTCACAAATCTGGTGACACCTTCGAAATAACGAGAGAAAAGGGACAATCGATTTCTTTCCAATACATCACTTAGGTTCATTAGTTACAATAGTACGAGCTGATGAATGAGTGTTGCTATTTTAGTCCGGTTTCTATAGTTTTAGTTATTATTCTGAGAGTGGACCCGGCGGACTTCGTACCGCTTCGACAGTTTCCATCAAGTGATTAAATTCTCTTTGGTTTCCATGACAACAAAACAAACAAATCATTTTGAATTGGAAAACGAAATTGTCGTTTTTAGTATATATAAAGTGTGATTTCCGTGGGAATAAAAACTATCCTATGTGTTAATCCAGGTTATAAACTATCTGTATGCCGAATTTCATCCAAATCCATCGATCCGTTGCAGCGTGAAGATGCAACAAATATACAAACACACACACAAACTTTCGCATTTATAATATTAGTGTGATTTAAAGGCTATCCACTGTCTACAACCATAAAGACCGAGCTAAAGCTATAGCTTTAGCTTGGACTTTGTATCTAGAGTCACACACTCGGTGTTTCCAGCTGACGCAAAAACTTATTAAGCATCAGTAGGAATAAGTATTAAAAGTTGTTTTTTTTTATATATCTTAAGGGTAAGCACTTGGCCTTCATCTCTCCTGACGTCAAGTGATGATAAGGCCGAAGGTAGAAGCGCACTTCACCCATAGTCCTCACTACTGAGGCACTGGCTATCTTATCTCTAGCTGCCAGAACACAACAATGTAACAAACATTGATGTTATGGCGACATAATATTAAGATAAGATGGTGGTAGCTAGCCAGGCTGGCGTACAAGCCCTACCACCAACCAAACCGAGTACACAAACATGTAATTGTCCTTGACCTAAGCTATCGATTGTAGCTTCAGTGGCTGTTTGATTTCGTCTCCCATGCTAGTAGCCATAAAAAACGTAGTAAAAAGGGAGACTGGGTGGGAACTTTTCAGGTTGGTGGGACATGTTACATTATGAAGATTTATTACTTTTCTGCGGCTAACAAAATAATCGATGAGGTCGTAAGACTCTCCAAAATCCACCATACAACAATGTTTGCAAAAATAATGCTAACGAAAAAAGACAAAGGATTACCAAAATGAAGAAATAGTTCACGTACACAACCAAAATCCCAACAATTTTAAGTATGTTTATCCGTTGTCTAGTAACCATCTAACGAGTTTCAGCCAAGATAACTTGGGCTAGATAATTGGTGTGAGTGTAGGAAAGTTTATTTATTTTATTTATTAATCTTGGCAGTATGCAACACTTTCAGAGGGTATGAGTTATTTATACTATGAAATACTATGGCATTCATGCAGCACCTCATGGCGACATACAAGATGAGTTAAAATGTATCCATACTTATCGTTTTCGTAAACGTAATCGAATGAATACGATAGTAGACAAATCTCGCAGTAGGCCGCCTGCAGAGTGCTGCAGGCGGCGACAAGCATATAATGATACCAAATACAGAGACTATTTTTGTTAGGAAATTAGGCTTAAACAGGTAGACTAAAATATTCAACGTCGCGATCCGGGTGACAGCTCTGCGGACTGTGGTTTCCTTGTCGATTTTTGTTTATTGCAAGTAAAGCATGATGTTTGAAAATAGATTTAAAACTAAATTTGATTAATTGATAATATTTTTGATAATATTTTATAATTTACTTATTGTTTACATAAACTATTTACAGGTCTTTAGCCTATATAAATCTTGCCAGACCCCTTGTTCTCTTTCTAAGTAGAAAAACTGAAAACATAATGGAAACGAGAATGTAATAACAACTTTAATAAAACATAAAATTCAAAACCGTCTGCCACACTAAGCAACCGTAGAATGTTCCTTAAAATCGAAATTAAAACTCAAAACTGTCCGTTGTCATTTTAAGCGGGAAATTAAATACTTTTTCATAAAGGTAGATTGGCGTAACTTTTGATAGAAAAAGTTGGATGCTACTCGTAAACACAATTAGAATTGCTCCGGCCGATTGGGCGGGAACTTTTTAAATTCCGCTGCCCCCTTTCGCCCGGCACCTTTATTAATGAAAAAGTCGATTAAGTAGCCTCCCGCTGCCAGACTTGTTTTGTTTGCGTTCAAGGGCGCTTTAGAACAATAGTGATTGCTCATTAAAATTTATGGAAGCTCCTCTCAACTTGTTAGTCTATGCAAATGACTAAAATGGCACATATTTTTCCAGGGACTTATTGTGCAGCGATCTTTTTTCTTTACTGTTGGTAAAGCCTTTTGTGGGGTGTTCGAACCTAGTCGTTATTGTTGTTTAAGGGTTTTGTGCGTTTGATTGCTTCAACACGATAATTGATTGATATGTAGCTGGATCCGGTATTCTGGTTTTTCTTTTGATAAGTCTGTTACTACGTCTTTTGTTTTCTGTTGAATATGCGAATTTAACGTTTAAAAAGGTTTTTTGAGGCGACTCCTTCTTATCGTAATAAATTGTAATTTAATCTTAGAATAATAACGCCTAGAACGATAGTGTCAAACAAAGTTCGTCAAAATATTGAGGCACAAATTACTCCGTCGTGTGCGTCAGCGGCTTGTCATTACACACACAACCGTACGAATAAATGTTGCAAGCGAAATGGTAATTTCCCCAAATTCGGGGTAAATGGAAATAGCCATAAAGTCAATAGTCACAAAGAGAAAATTGTCTTCTATATTTAACGGCATACATTAATAATATTAACTGTTATACACATTAAGATGCTTTCATTTCAGTTTGTAATTATTATTTAAAAAGTAAAAATTGAAAGGTACATACATATAGCTCACGCTTCAATCCCTCAGGAGGGGTAGGCAGAGACAATGGACCGCCACTTCTCTCTTTAACTATTTGGAAGCATAATTTTATCTCATTATGCATTGAAGATTATTTCGAGCCTTTAGTTAGATGGCAGTGAAGCTACGACTACCACAATTTTCATATCATTAACTACTTCTTTAAAGATACTTACTTATTATAACTCTAAAACATTTACATGTAATGTAAGTAAATGTCACAATGTTTGGTGATAAATAAGAATGCCTATATTTATTCATTTACTTTTTATTGCACAAAAATCAGTCTTATTAGAAAAAATAACTGTTGTAACATTTTTTTAGCATTTCAGTTTAAAAGCCTTGTAGCTGTTACTGTTAGCTGTTACTGTTTTCTAAATAACTGGCGCTCTAAATAACAGCAATCGTGACGCTCCACTATAAGTCGCGCTAGGTTCACTGGTAATTATTACACATAAAAACAACTCTAAATAAAAATAACACGGAACACAAAGTGGGGTAAAAGTTTTCCTACATCTAGCAACACATACATGGAAGTACATATTACAAATTCATGAATATTAATATCGTGTTTTACGAAATAATAGACATTGATTAACGGTACTGACAGGTGAAATGTAATATTAGTATCCTTTTTGCTAGATTCTGACTTGTTAAAGCATCCTTTGATGGCACAAATCTTCATTATAAACAAAAATTGCGGAGCTGCTTACGACACGACGTGACCTTGAATACTAGCGAGCCGTTCGGCGAACTAAGCCACATATGGCTTAGTTAAACTTGCCTCAATCGCCGTGCGCGTACTCGGCTTCTAGGCGTTATTATTCTAAGATTTTAATTGCAAAAATAATAGTACGAAATCATCATATAAAAGTAGTACTTACTTACAATACACTTTCAACATTGTGCCTAGAACTTAAATTGGACCTCTGATTCACAATTTATTTTGAAGTTAAAGTCAAAGTCAAGATAAAAATAAAATATTCAAACAAATGTGCTTTTGAACATAATTATAATTTGTAATATTAATATTACATCAAACAATGACAAATACACATTTTTTATACAACCTTAATTTTAATTTATACGAAAATCGAAACACAGGTCAAATTTCATTTAAAGAATCAGTACAAAAAAATTTAAAACAATATCTTGAAAACTCATGAAGTTACAAGCTTTTTGTGCTGTCCCATTGTGTTTTTTAGTAGGGTATACTTTATTTGAGATTTTGTAAATATTATTTGGTCAAAATGTAACATGGTATAAAAATATTGAAATCGATTCTATTACTGATTCTGAACAAACAGTTTTCAGGTTTCGTATTAAAAATAACATTGTATAAACTTTTTGCAAGAATCGCTGCCTGTTCGTTGCGTAACAATTAATTATGTCGGGGTTCCTAACTCTTGGGCCACAAAAACTGCTCGGCTGTAGATAGACACGCGTAGGTTGCAGTAAATCTCAACTTTTTGACGCATGTGAGCTATAAAAACTACGGGGACGTAGCTGTAAGTAGCTGTGTTAATTAATTAGGTACTTCGGAAGGTCGATTCATCATCGCCAGCATACTTTATGTCTCCACTGCTGGGGCACGAGACTTCCCTATGGATGCCACCACAGGGTGAACGAGCCATGAACCTTAACATCTTCAACACCTTCCTTCCTTTAACATGGGGTCCTTCCGCCAGAATACCAGCGTTGTTGCGACACGCTTCGTTCGCAACACCACAAACTGAGGCGGTGTCCTGATTGATCTATTGTTTGTTTTTTATTTTTATTTTTGTGTATATTAGTGTGTGTGGTTAATAAATGTTTCTCTCTCTCTCTCTCTCGGACGGCTGGTGAGGTAGTATTCTGCTCTACTGCCTGTCCTCGCACCTGGATTCTGCTTCTGCTTAACAACAACCAGAGCAGAGTAGTTTTGTTACAAACCCCTGGACCGTGGAAGGTCTCCGATCAAAGGGTCTGAAGCTGCTGCGATACGCAGCGTTAAATGTCTAATGCTAAATAAGTGTGTCTGACCTGTGGTGCGGTGACCCACTCTCGCTGGTCCCACGTTGCCGGAGAAGGTGCCCAGGCACCTTGGTAATGAACCTCGCGGAGTAACCGTCACACGGCCGACTCACGCCCAGGTCAGATTACAACACACACACAGTCCACGTCACTCACTATCTCACACGGACCAACAATGGTCAAGGCGGCACCGCGCAACGCCTACCGAAACTCGAGGGATTTTATATATCTAGGGCGCCGATGAGCCCAAGTACAGCCTAATTATTAACAAACTTGCCACTATGGCTGTGATTGGCTGTGATTAAACCGAATTAATTATTTATCCAAAGATCTTACAGCGAGCAATACCGACATGTCAACCGAATAGACAATGATATTGACATTTTCTTATAATACCATTTTCACCGATGGGCAAAGGAATTATGCTCATTCAGTCCAAAGATTAAATCTTAGTGTTCGATCTCGAACAAATTTGGTAAACTTACTATTTTTTTTTATATTAGCGGGTAAGCACAGTGCCTTGATCTCAATTGATGTTAAGTGATGATAAGGCCAATGATGGAAATGCACTTCACCCGGATCCTCAACAAGTAAGGCACTGGCTATCTTATCTCTAGCAGCCGGACCGCAACAATGCCACAAACAATTAAGTTTACGGCGACATGTTTAGATAAGATGGTGGTAGCTAGCCAGATGGGCAAACAAGCCCTACCACCAAAAAAACCGAGTACACTAACATGTGCCCCCCGCTGGGAATCGAACCCGGGACCTCAGGGTCTAGACCGGTGGTCTTATCCACTAGACCACAGACCCGGTTAAAAATAAAAGAATAAAAAAGTAAAAACCACGCGGGTTCAGTACCTACCGAAGAAAGGTCAATTATTTAATTAAAAAAGAAAGTTTTCATAAAACAAACATGATGCCAATGATGGTTTTTGTACACGTTAAAATATTGCGACCAACGACTAAAAATATAAAACTTGCATTTTTTTTAGTGCCTATTAGTTAAAGCTACCTATTTAATTTCCTAAAAGTGTTTGAGAGCAATAATAAATAAATGGATTCTGGTTTCTGAAATGGAATGTTGACGGTCGTTTTAGTGGTTTCCACAGCACAAGTAATTACAACATGATTATTTAGTTGCCCACCAATGGTACATTAACCGCCTTTATAGTCTAGTGGTTAACCCACCGGTTTTGGACCCATGTAAATGTTGTATTCGGTTTGATTACCAAGTAATGTGTCGCATTAACGACAATCATTGATGTTAATCCGACACATTGCATTGTTGTGTTCCTACAGTTTATTTATTTTTATACTAACTGACCCGACGGACTTCGTACTGCTCAGTGACAGTTTCTATGACAACAAAACAAAGAAATCGTTAGATAGCTAGGAACATTTTGTATTGGAAAATTAAGTTGTCGTTTTTAGTATCATCCGTTACTTATTATTTATGTTTCTCACCTCTTAAACCTTCCCTGAACTTTCACAATTTTTTCAAAATCAAAATAAGCCAAATCGGTCCAGGCGTTCTCGAGTTTTAGCGAGACAAACGAACAGCAATTGATTCTTATATATTCTTGTAAATTATATATAGATTAAGATTAACCAAATTTTGAATACGTTATACATGAAACAAAGGTAAGTCGGTTTATCCTACATCCAAGTTAACATTTAAGTAGTTGTTGTTTCCATATCTAATAAGCTTTGGACAGCTCCTTTGTATTATGCTGAATTAAAGCTTTACATTTGAATGAGTCAAAGTGAACATCGAATGTGTTGCTACACATATTGATGAGTTTTCAGAATCGTGAGACTTATTAATTCATTTGTAAAAATGAATCTGCATAGCCAATCGGTTGCAATAACCGTTGAAATGATGGCACTAATGCCGCTAAAAAGCAGTCAAAAATCAAAGGCAGTGAAAAAATTCAGTGCTTACGTCACCCTTTCCGGTAGCATAATGGTCAGTGCAGCCGCCCGGATTGCGGAAGACCCAGGTTCGATTCCTGGCTGGGTCGGGTAGGCATTAAATTTTTTCACTGTATTTTATAAATGTTGAGAATTAGCACCCAAAACACTCTTCCGGAATGAAGGATATAATGGCCTAATTTTGTCACGTGGATATCGGTTAGAGATACGAAATGAATGTAAGCAGCTGTGTACAGATAATTTTAATATTAAGAACCGTAAAGATACAAAATAAGATAATCCAGTAAGCTTAGCCAAAGTAACATTAAGAAAACGATAGCGAAGTTCGAAAAGAATAAAATGTATGGGATTGACATAAGTCGCGCTAAATCTCGTGGTCAATCTATGTCAATCCCATACATTTTGATTCTTTTCGAACTTCGCTATCGTTTTCTTAATGTTACTTTGGCTACTGTTCTTCAGTTTTTAAGAATTTTGATCAAAGTAAACTTTCACCTTCAGTTCGTCGCTTACTATCAAGTGAGATCAAAGCCCAGCACTCATTTATTGTAGAACAAAAAATGTAAAATTAATGACTTTTCGTGCAACATGCTTACGCTAATTCAACTCCGTATGTATTTTCCACATCGCTCTTTGCCACGTTTTAAACGAGAAAAAAGAACCACAAACATTTTATCTCACCGCTGTTATTAATGCGGCCAATTTAAGCCCGCATTCAACCGCGGGCTGACCCTCGCAAAAATATACTGTACAGGTCGGAAAAAGGTAAAGTACAAGTTGGCGAATACGGTCGGATAAGGCAACGTGCATAGACGGCAGGAATGTGGAGGGGTCAGGCGGCCTTATCATCAGGCTCGGTTAGGCAGGCGCCGAATGGCTAGCTGACGGGACGCGTCTCCCAAAGATATACCTTAGTCACAACACTGACCAAATAATTATAAAGAAATGTGTTATTCAATTCCGAAAGTCCGTGCTTCAGAAGGCACGTAAAGCCGTTGGTCCCGGCTACATTAGCAATCGTTGACAACTGTTCCGTAGGTCGAAGTATGTGACGGATGTGATGATGATGGAGTGGTCCATGGCGATGGTAAATAACGACTGCGTCTCTATATGTGATGTTGTATATTTACAGTGACTACATTGTGACTGACTTATTATCTAAACCTTACAAGACTATTTATACAATATAAACTGTGTAGATGTTGGAGGGAGGATGCCGTGTCTTATCTTAATCAGATCTACACGTGATTAGGAATGCGTTTACAAACTCTTTAACCATACGTGAAGATAAGAAATTATGTGGCGACCGCAGGCCGCCACAACAACCACCAATCCGCACTGCGCCTGCGTGGTGGTGTATGGCCTGTTCTCTCTCTGTTCATCTATGGAAATCACTTGTTCCCTAGCAGTGCGGAGACAAAATGAGTAACGATGATGGTGTCGACGGGTGCGGTGGAACCTTGCCGTCTATTGCTTAAATGCGTGTGTGTTTTGTACTTCTCAGATATTTATTTTAAACACATAAATACCTAGTACCTACCTAAATATGTTTAATTTTTTACATCTTCCCGTAATAATAAGGATACATTATATGCATAGATTGCAGGAAATGTGTAAAAGTCAAGCGGCTGATGAGTCGACTCGACGGGAACTCACGGCGTACAAGCCAACCGGCACGTGTAAGCAGTGATCTCTTAGCTCAGTAAACGCCAATCAAGTATGATCTGATTTCACATAAGAAAAGGAGTAGTTATTTAAAATTTCGTTTATTTAATTATGTAAGCGATCCTGTTTTAACGTAGCGGGCTCTATATAGCGGGACTAAATTACGTTTCGTACTACACACGACATAAGAAGATAAATATAATGATTTTTATTTATATTCTTTATCAGGCAGGCAGCTGAAACAATAGGTATACGTAAACGTAGTGATTAAATCCTCTTTGGGTATACCTATGTATAGTGTTATTGTTTTTTTTTTGTTGAAAACATGTTTATCGCTTTGCTTTTTAAACTGATATACAAATATAAATCCTACACTTTATTTATTGTTATGTATGTTTTTTTTAAATATTTTACGGGTAGGTAAGCACAGTGCCGTGATCTCACCTAATGTTAGGCCAATTGGTGGAAGCGCACTTCACCCGGAATCCTCAACTAGTGAGGCACTGGCTATCTTATCTCTAGCTGACGGAACACAACAATGCTACAAACATTGATGATAAGGCGATATATTTAGATAAGATGGTGGTAGCTAACCAGGCGCACACACAAGCCCTACCACCAACCAAACCGAGTACACAAACATGTAACCCCCGCTGGGAATCGAACCCGGGACCTCAGAGTCACCGGTGGTCTTGATTACTAGACCTCAGAGGCGGTTAAATGAAAGGTATTCATTGAAAATCAATTTTAATAATTCAGGTACACCGACCTGGACACCGTCAGGAGGTGCAGTAAGTCGAAATCCCGCTTATTGACATAATTTTACTCTTAAAATGTACAATGTTGCCTACTAATTCTATTACTAACGTAAAGGCTACTTAGTTGTTGCCAAAAGAAAACAGATTTTCATAAAGGTCTGTGTAACGAGCGGCTGATGTCATGGAGCGATGAATCCAAAGGCGCCTCCAAAAGCTAGAAGCTCAGTTCGGCTTAACCGTCTTAAGAAGTAGAGAAAAATGCCCAGGCACAAATTTGAACCTGGTAGCGCGCGTGTAACATCATACTCAACGGCGCGATTAGAATCAAGAATCAGAATCAAAAATCACATCGTTCATAGCTAGCGTAACGTTATAAACGATTTATTGTCACTATTTCTAAAATTTTACTAATAGAAGACAAATTTAAAGAATCGAAGCCGTGATAAACGTTACTTTTGATTCAAAAGTAACCTCGTTATATTGTAGGTGTATGTCGAATATCGGTACAAAAACCCAAAATCCATGAGGGGAACTAATAAAAACGCCACACTCAGAACGGAATAGCGCAATTTATAAACACAACCACACGACGCAATCTCTTGCTAAAAGCTCCAACTAGACAATCAACTTTAGGTACAAGAGATATTAAGTAAACAGACTTCAGTAG
The DNA here is from genome assembly GCA_947562085.1 of Eudonia lacustrata. Classification (NCBI taxonomy): domain Eukaryota; kingdom Metazoa; phylum Arthropoda; class Insecta; order Lepidoptera; family Crambidae; genus Eudonia; species Eudonia lacustrata. The sequence continues at coordinate 1,238,215 of OX387316.1, forward strand.
TGTACTGGTTAGCCCCTATATCCTAAGGGCGTTCGCCAGTCTTGTTTTAATTATACGCAATGTTATACCGACCGAGCTCATTTCAAAAGCATTCTCAAATAAACAATGTATTGCATCGGATTTTTTTTGTCTGCTCCAATTTAAAGATCCTTGATCCCATCTCGATTACAAAGGGGCCTACCTTCCACAACAATATAATAAAAGGGCCAATAAAAATCAAGTTTCAGGGTCAGTGAATGCAATTTTCCCAGCAAATTGAACAGGCTCCAATATACTTAAGCTGCGATTATTTCCAGGATGAGTCTTGCGAAAAAATCCGGTCAAGCGAGCCGGGGGCACGTAACATTGTAAACGCTTTAAAACCATATTCTCCGCTGATTTCTTCAACTTTTCTTATTAGCTCAGCGAAGGCAGTATGTAAAATTTTAAAATATACCCTTTAAATATTGAAATTGTTATTCAAATAGACGATTTAAGTAGTATGAGCAGTGCTTAGTAAGTTTGTATAAGGTTATGCAAGCTAAAGCTTAAATCTTCTCGTCGTAGCAGCATGGACTAATAATAAATTAAGTTACTAAAGCAAAGTTTTAAATTCAATTGTATTAAAGTGCTAGTCGGCATAGCTTGTGTAAATTAATATAAGATACTAGCTGACCGGCGGACTTCGTATCGCTTTGACAGTTTCCTTGACAACAAAACAAACAAATCATTCGTCATGATGAACCCCTATAGCAGCGCCACCTACCGGGTCCAATTGTACATCTAAACCATTCTCGAATCCACTTGAACAAGAACAGAAAATTTCACCCAAATCGGTCCAGCCGTTTAGAAGGAATTCTATAACATTTACACGCACAGAAGATTTATATATTTAAAGATTTGTAAAATGTTAAAAGAATAAAAATAAGATATAGGTTTTTGGCCTCAATATGCTGTTCAATTCTTTCAATGATATCTGATGCTATCGGAGTCTACGGCAGTCAAAATTTGACCAAGGAATAAAACTTATCGATTAATTTACTATTTTTATTAACGGACCATATCAAAAAACAACAAAAACACTAAAATATACGTTTTTTACTAAGTATCAGAGTATAATGAAGTTCATCGTTGTGGCGCCCTGTTTGCTAATACCAGTTAATTATATAGAACAGCGTAGTCCGCTCCACATGCAACCTGAGGTCTAGCGACTGTTATGGCCCGAACCAGGTGGCTCTGGGGTAAATGTGAAGTTTTTTATGCTTCACTTCCGTAAAAAGTTATTGTAATTTCTAATTTATTATGCAAACACGCTCATGTGTAAAGTTGTTTTAAATAGATTACTTGAAACATGTTTGGATTTAGCTTTGCAAAAGAGATATGTATAATCTAACTCCAAATCCTTGTCAGCTAAGCCCAGAATATATCCATGATTAAAATAAATATATAAATAAAGCTTATCATCTGTATTTCATCTCAGTTTTAAACTTCTTTAAATTTTACATCGGTTGCAACAGTCGTTGAATTGATGGCACTCTGCCGCTAACAAAGCAGTAAAAAATCAAAAAGCAGAGAAAAAAATAATCAGTGCTTACGTCAGCCTTCCCGGTAGCATAATGGTCAGTGCTGCCGACCCGGATTGCGGAAGATCCAGGTTCGATTCCTGGCTGGTCGGGTAGGCATTTGATTTTTTCACTTTATTTTATAAATATTCTTTAAATTTAATAATTAGCTGCCTCTGTGGTCTAGTGGTTAAGACCACCAGGTCCCGGGTTCGATACCCAGCGGGGGGTACATGTTTGTGTATTACACGGTTTGGTTGGTGGTAGGACTTTTTTGTCCGCCTGGCTCCATCTTATCTAAATATGTCGCCATAACATCAATGTTAGTAGTATTGCTGTGTTCCGGCAGCTAGAGACAAGATAGCCAGTGCCTCAGTTGAGAATGTGGAGTGAACTGCGCTTCCACCATTGGCCTTAGCATCACTTAATACCAGGTGAAATAAACGTACTGTGCTTACTCGTAAGATATTAAAAAAACGAGCGAGTAAACAGTAGTCGCAAATGATGTGTAACATTTGACATCTCACCTTAGTAATAATCAATTTTAACATTAAATTCTAAAAAAAAATGGGTCAGGTATTATTTTAAATGATTTTTCATAACAAAGAATAATTCAATGAAAATTGTATTTTATTTTATTGACACTAAGAGTAATGCAATACCGCGCGCTCATTCATGAAATCAAATGGCGCGCGTTTCCCCGATTGGTTGGTACCATCCGACGGCCAATTCTACTACACCGCGCGCTCATTCGTCAAACCAAATGGCGCGCGCTTGCACGCTTGCACGCTTCCCCGACTTCCTGTTACACACTTCCGTCCCATTTCACGAAATCACTCCCACAAATAGCAAGAAAGCGAGAAGAAAGATGTTACACATCAAAAAAACATTTGTAGACATACTACTAAAATAGTTTACGATGTTCATTATTGAAGGAAGACACGTATGGACTAATCAAAAATTGACAATAGCTCAATTTTTATAACATGAAAGGCATCATCATAATCACTGCTGGGGATTGAGCCTTCTCTATGGATGCATAGGGAGAACGGGCCATAAACCACCACGCGGGCCCGGTATGGATTGGTGGTTGTTAACGACTGCTAATACAACCGGAACGGCTTTACGTGCCTTCCGAAGCACGAAAGGCATAGGTAGGTACAAAAACATGACGACGCTCAGTGTAATACACTCCTAGATATATTTCCGTGGTATTTATAACGCTATTGAGCACCTAACATTCTTAAAGGCATGCAAGGTAAGCACGAATAAAGAGCTAGATTAAAAATTCCATCTCATCTTGGAACTCTCATATTCTCATATCTACGAGTAATACAGAATGTTGGTACTGATTTCGCGTCTACAGCGTAATAATGCAAATTTCTTTCATACTTAATATTAACAAGTTAAAGTAGAGCTGGATTGGATTCAAAAAGATCCTTTGCAATTTAATATTGACTTTGATTCCTGAACGGTGGAGAAAAAACCTATTGTGGATTATAACAGAAGTAGTAGTAAATTCAAACTAACGGTCTTAGTATTACATTATTTGATCGCCTTTGCTTCTCCAAAGCGTAATAATATTTTTTTGGGCAAAATGCAATTTAAAACCTGAAATTGTTTTATCTTAGTAAAAATTATAGAGTGATATCCTATTAATTAATAATCAATTTACCACTGTCTAGCTTCCAATTATAATTAATTACTTTTGGCCATGACCTGATGGTATTCTAGGTGTCAACATACATAAAATTCGCTATTTAATTTTACTGTGATCGTTACGTGAGGATTAAGAAACATTGTTGGTCACAAAAGTCATAGTCAGCAACGTCATCGTTTAAAATTTTAGTGCTTTCATAAAGCAACTATTGTATAACGAATCTGACAAGCCTTTTCATTGTCTAATGATGTTATTATGACATAGTATTAAAACGTTCCACGCCTTCCGTTGCTGACCGTACACAATTCCTAAGCTAAGAGAAGCTTCATTGTGTGAAGGCCTTCAAAGCGATTCAAAAAGGAAATATTGAAAACACGAGCCAACCCCGCGCACATAGGGTTCCTTGCCACTATTCTCTTATATTTTTCGTTTAGTAACTTAGATTGTTTTATATTATTATGTACTTTATGTAGATACCTCAAAACTTTGGATTTTGAAGAGTGGGTAAATGACTCAGCGCCACCTTATGTCAAGCAAAAGCGGAGTCCAGATACGGAGACGCCTCCAGTGTTATTGTGTCTATTTTTAGTGCAAAGTATGATTTTGCAAAAAGTCTATTTAACGAAAACGTGAGTTGGTAGGAAGTTGAATTATAGGATTGCCGCCAAAAAATAAGAGCCTTTTCTTTTACTAAAATTTATTCGCGTTGGAATGACGTTGAACCGTGGCACTAAGGCACGCAAAATATCTTTTATGTGCCTCCTTTTCTCTTTGGTCCTGAACCCTAACAGTGGGCGACGGTTGTTAACAAATAATGCAAATTTATTTCGAGACTCCCAACATAGTCTTGAAAGGGTTTCAAACGACGTCACGTCAAATGTAATGTAATAAAGGGACTTCTTTTTGGTAAAAGAATAAATAATTGGCGCGAAGTTCCCTTGCTTTGTCTTTTGATGGAAACTTAATGGAATTCACCATGTTTTCAGGGTAATGGCAGCATTCACAGGTCAAATTGAAACATATGGAAACTCTAGCTAACATATTCTTTTAAAGTTTTAAAATTTAGCAGACTACGTTTATAAAAAGCATTGGAAAAGTTGAAGCTATAACTCGATAGCACTTAATATATATAACAGATAATGCCAGCATCGCGAGTTTCGAGTTTTCGTATCCACGGGGCAGCATATTTTAAAAATAATCTAAAATTGAAATTTATGCATCCTCAATGGTATACCTATATTTGCATTGAAAACTATCTTTCTCTCCAGGGGTACCTTAGGGCAGCCGTTGTGGCAGAATTTTATATTTATTATACCACAGTTTATTACCGTAGCTGTAAAAATGCAGTAAACAAGAATTAAGTTCTCAGTGGGGTGCCTAAGAGTCGCCAATTCACAGGCTTATTCATGACAACTATTTCATACTTTTATCAGATATAGCATCTGTTCGAAAAAAAGTAAAACTTGTTCTTCAAATATGAAACATTTTCTTAAAGAGTGTGCTGATTGCCTTGGACGGCATTTTCAGCTTCACCGGGCTTTTTTGGGGGCGGCGAGAAAGTTAAAGGGTTCCTCAAGCCGTGTGAAACGAATCACCTTCGGAGGTTTTCTAGGTTTAACGGCATCACGCACTATAGTGCGTGTCCCTGTGCCCTACTAGATTCTCCGAAGGGTTCGGATCGGATCGGGGAGCGGAACAACCCGAGGGCGCCTTTAAAGGCTCGGACCTCGACTCGGGTTGATCGGGCCGTGGTGGTGGGAAGAAGCGCCCAGATACATGTCTGTACCTGGTATAGAGCGCGTGTGAACCGGCTCGTCGTACCTACCCTTGTTCCGTAGAACAAGTCATGCAAATTTATTTCGAGACCCCCAACATAGTCTTAAAAGGGTTTCAAACGACGTCACGTCAAATGTAATATAATAAAGGCGCTTCTTTTTGGTAAAAGAATAAATAATAGGCGCGAAGTTCTCTTTTTTTGTCTTTTGATGGAAACTTAATGGAATTCTTTTTTTTTTTTTTTTTTTTTTTAATGGAATTCACCATGTTTTCAGGGTAATGGCCATTCACAGGCCAAATTGAAACATATTCAAACTCTAGCTAGCATATTCTTTAGTAGGTACTTCTTCTTCTTTAGTACGGTGTCTTGAGCCATAAACGACAAAAAACAAAGCAGTAAAAAAGATCTCATCATCATTATCATCATCAGCTCATTAAGTCCCCACTGCTGGGGCACGAGCCTTCCCTATGGATGGATAGGGAGAATGGGCCATAAACCACCACGCGGGCCCAGTGCGGATTGGTGGTTGTTAACGACTACTAGTGCAGCCGGGAGCAACGGCTTTACGTGCCTTCCGAAGCACGGAGGAGCTCAAGATGATAAATTTTTGATTACCCATCTGATGACCGGCCTTTGCGAAAGTTGCTTAACCTCAGCACTCGCAGACCGAGCGCGTTAACCACTGCGCCATAGAAAGATCCTCCTCCAAGAAAGATCTACTCAACTAAAATCAGAATTGTCCTTAAATTATCTGCCTCTACATTTGTTCTCCTGAAAAATTTAAAGGATAGAATTGACATGCCGAATGTGCTTCTACCAGTACAGCCTCTTTTGGTTTACTAGATCTAGTTTTACTAAAAAATATCAAACAGTCTCAGGAAGCTCTAGTGGGAATTGAACCCACGACCCTTGGAATTAGATTACCGCTCCAATGCTCTGACCACTGAGCTACCGAGACCCCAGAAGACTCGTTGAACTTGTCTAATACCTGCAAGACAGCCAGCGGTATTACCTACGTCACTGTGAAGTTACTACCCTCACAGTCGAAAGAACACTATTGCAAATATTTAACAATCGATAAAAACGTAAATTTTTTTATTAATATTTTTATTTTTTATATTTTTATTTTTGCATTCATTGTGCTATACAACCTTATTTTAGTTTATATGAAAACCGAAACACGGGTCAAATATTTTCATTTATAGAATCAGTACAAAAAAAATTAAATAATATCTTGAAAACCACGAATTTACAAGGTTTTTGTGCTGCCCCGTTGTGTTTTTAGTAGGGTATACTTTATTTGAGATTTTGCCTTAGAGCATTTAATGCTCTAAGGATTTTTGAATATTTATTTGGTCAAAATGTAACATCGTATAAAAAATATTGAAATAGATTCTATAACTGATTCTGAACAAACAGTTTTCAGGTTTCGTATAAACTAAAAATAACATTGTATATAGTAATGTAACAAGATAAAATTTGTTTTTTTTTTCTATTAACATTTTGTCTTGTTTTTACTTTGTTCTCCTGGAAAATATGAAACAGCATAGAATTGAGAAACCAAATGTGCTTCTACCAATTCAGCCTCCTTTGTATATTCACAGAGCACTCTGGTTCACTGCAGCGCATTAAATATGGACGGGTCCAAGTCGTGACAGGCGTCCCCGGGCCACGCGTCCCCCGCCGATTGGACAGGTTAATCCGGGATTTTTTGGCCCGACCGGAAAGGATTCGCGGCCTCATATTGTTATTTTTTGTCAGTCATATTGTCATTCGTGTACTCTGCTATTTCGTTGTCTAACTTCGTTAACATTCGCGGTGCTCTTGCGAACGTATCGTAATGAAGCGTTGTGCAAAAAAACAGAAGAAAATCTCAACAAACGATATTTTTTTGGTTGGAAATTGTTCTGTTATTGTGAAAATGCGGATAATGTACAATGCTATCGATAAGAACAGTTGAATAAAACTTATGTCTTTTTTATACCACAATGGGAAGCTTGGTTTTCATCTTACATGATGGTAGTGAGTGATTAGGTCAAAGGAACTGGCTATCTTTCCTCTAGTTTACGCAACACATTAAGGCTGTTAACATTGGTTGCGACTAGCTAGCCCTACCACGAAACCCAGTGCAAACAAATAGGTAGAAGTTGTAAAATTTTATTTCTCATTAGTTACATTCATTTGATTTGGTTGATTTGGGTAATAAAAAATGAGTACTAATAATGATTTCGCCATCTTGTATTCAATAAAATAGAGTTGTGTACTAACTTTCTTTTTGTATTAGGTATCATAGATAACCTAACAATTTCAACCCGTATCTATGTGGACAAACCCTCTTAAATAAATAAAAATTAAAATAAACTTTGTTTTTCATTTTGGAATAAAGTGACCTCACTTTCGGAGTTAAAATTGTTATACGAACGAATGTTTCATCCTTTCAAACAAAATTAACTATGATGTTAACACCGTAGCATGGTGAATAGATACCACCACCCGTGGAAGCTAGCCAGGTGGACTAAGAATGAAACTAGTTTTTTTATTTGACTGAGTAGGCAAACCAAATTTATAGGTACGCCTTAATGCTGAGCATTCACCCTTACCTGTTGACGCTATTGACAATTCGAGGGCGACTGAAATCATTAAAGGATCCTACGCAGTACTTACGAGAACACTTTACAAGCCTCATACCTGCCTCTTTTCTAAAAAAATATAGCGCTTTAAACACCACCAATTAATAATCAATCATCAATCCTTTGATTATTAACTTGTCATCAATAAATAAAAAGGTTACACAATAAAATGCTTTTGTACTTTATCTATATAAAGTTGACCCTATATAGGTTCATTAAATCAAGGGCAGACATTTCAGGTACATCGTTTACTGATGTTTGCAACGTCAAGGGTATCAGGGTATAATAAGTTTACTCGTCAAGTATAAACTCAGTTTTTTTTTCGGTTTTTTTTCGAAGAACGGTACCGGGCTCCACGCTAGTCCAGTTACCTGCAAGATTAATCGTATTAAATCCCGTCGCAGCTCGCCCGGACCAGATTAATGTCATTGTAACGGATTTTTATTCGAAAGTCTATAGTGTGTCCATATGCGAATTGATTACACGTCTAGCGACGCGACGACGGTACTTGTTAATTGGTAAATTTGATTTCATTGTTTGCGTCACCTTTTACTTGCACCTGACAACAAAAAGCACAAAGGTTTGATTCGATGTTTTGCTTTCATATCGGACCTTTATCGGACAGATACTGTCCTACTTTTTTAAAGCTGTAACTAGAATGAAATTCTATTTTTTTTTTCTTTTAATTGATGGCTTCGTGCGATTAGCACATTTAGCCAGTGTCAAAGTAATTTATCTTACAAGTACCTAATACATAAATAAACAATATTTCCATATATGATGATGATGAATGATATTAGAAATGGGAAATGAGAAATGATATACCCCCCAACCCCTCGAGTATCTCAGTAAAGATGTGGGGCTTTACTAAGTCCCCATGCGAGCTTTTTGAGAGAATTTGAAAAGTGACGTTGCACTGTTTTGTTTCATTTGCCAACACTTATGCACACTCACGAACACTTAACGGTTAATAATCCACCATTATTTCACATTAATATTCGACATAACACAAATTTTGGAAAATAAAACAAAACCGCAGACATGACGCTTCACTTTCCCGCCAAAAAGTCCAAGAAATTCTATATTTCAACTACACTACATTTTTTTTTTTTAGTTGATGGCTTTGTGCGATTAGCACATTTAGCCAGTGTCAAAGTAATTTTTCTTACAAGTAATACATAAATAAACAATATTTCCATGATGATGAATGATATTAGAAATGGAAAGTGAGAAATGATATACCCCCCAACCCCTCGAGTATCTCAGTACAGATGTGGGGCTTTACTAAGTCCTCACGCGAGCTTCTTGAGAGAATTTGAAAAGTAACGTTGCACTGTTTTGTTTCATTTGCCAACACTTATGCACACTCACGAACACTTAACGGTTAATAGTCCACCATTATTTCACATTAATATTCGACATAACACAAATTTTAGAAAATAAAACCAAACTGCAGACATGACGCTTCACTTTCCCGCCAAGAACCTACACTACATTCACGTTAAAGAGTGTATTTGAAGTGGATATACAACGTGTAACAGAAAGGTGTGGTCAAAATGAAAAGATCCAAATTGTATCCGATCTAGATCTTGTATGCAGAGTTACCAAGTCATGATTATTAACTTTAATGTGTTATGCAATTTTTAATTTAATATTTCTATTGTGACGTCACCTCAAAATAAACAAGTCTCAGCCCTAGTGGTTTAGTAACCTCTGTGTAATACACATTTATGATGACTACTGCTAGTTAAGCGCGCCTGACGCGCATCACTTCACAAATATAAATATTTTATTAACCGCTGCATGACAAATGGTGAGTGTGGTTCTGAGTGATAGAGCCACGCTGCGTTGCAGCACGAGATGGGCCGGCTCGCCCGGCGAAATACCACCCTCTCACAGAATATCGGCGTGAAACAACGGCACTCGTTGCTGTTGTGTTTCGTCTGGTGAGTAAAAGTACCGGAGGCCTATCTCTCACCCCTCCCCCCTCCCAATTCCTACTCCCTCCTCAAGATCCAACTCCTTCCTCAAGGTCGGCAACGCATCTATGCATCCACGCATATTTATGAATTAAATTTATTATTGTTTAATTTGATTTGTCGTCATAGTGACACTATTTTATATTTTGATATAAATAAATTTATAAATAGCTTTAGTTTGACGTCAGATACTATGTATCTTTCTACGAAATGTAGGACCCAAATAGCTAAATTGTTAGCTTATAATATACAGGATACAGTTATAAATGGTATAACTAAGTCTTTACGTCATAACAACGTAACCATTAGTAGTTTTACTAATGCAACATCTACAACTAGTAATAAGGTAACAACAACCTCATGTTTAAACTGAGGTCTAAGACAAAAGCCAAGTCCTCATTAATTACTATTATACATCAAAATATTCAAGGTTTGGCTGGCAAAGACTTAGAGTTAGAATTATTTGCAAAAAGTCAGGCAATTCATATATTTTGTTTAACTGAGCATTGGCTAAGAAGTCATGACACATCATTCTATGTAAATAATTTCCAATTAGCAAGCGCGTACGTGCGAAGCTCAGCTATTCACGGTGGTTCTTTAATACTAGTAAGAAGTAATATAAAATATAAAGATCGCAACGATATTGTAGGCTTATCAGTGGAGCGTAATATTGAGCTATCATGTGTGGAGTTTAATAGCTTTGTAATAGTGTGTGTATACCGACCCCCATCGGGCAATTTCGGTATTTTCGAATCTGTAATGGAAGACGTACTAAGAAAATTAAAATTAAAAAATAAATTTGTTTTTGTATGTGGCGATTTTAATATAAATATTCTAGAAAGCACTTCAATGAGTGTTCGTCTTGTTGCCTTGTTTAAATGTTTTAATCTCATTAATCTATTTCTCGAACCCACTAGAAAAACTTCACATTCAGCCACTTGTCTTGATAATGTTTTTACAGACTATGACCCTGTTTCTAAGTCAGTCATTAGTAAGCTTACGTCTGACCATTGCGGTTTAAAGGTGACCTATGATTTTAATGTTAAGGATGAGCCAAAAATAGTGAACTGTAAACCAGTTACAAAGGAGCGAGTAGAGCGTTTTAAAAATAATATATCGAGTAAAATTAATGCATTGCCATTTGGACAAGATGATCCAGATGTATTATATACTAATCTTTTTAACTTCATAAAGACTGAATATGACCAAGTGTTTACACAAAGAACAATCAAAATAACTCATAAACTTAAGTTCGGTGACTGGGCCACGACTGGTATATATAAAAGTAGAAATAAATTGTATGATTTATATAGTCTAAAACAATATAACCAAAATTCTAATTTTACGGAATATGTAAAGAATTATTCGAAAATATTTAAGAAAATATGTATAGTAGCAAAATCTAATTATATTAAAGAAAAAATTAAAAAGTCCAACAATAAAATTAAAGCCACTTGGGACATTATAAACCGTAAAACAGGTAAATTTAAACCACGGGATAATACTTTCACTTTAAAAGTAAACGACAACTTAGTCAATTCAGATTCACATATTGCTAATATTTTTGATGATTTTTTTGTAAATATACCTGTGCTGACAACCTCAAATTTGGATTCATCACCAGAAGCTGCACAAGCATTACTCCAAAAATATGTACCAAAATGTAATGTTTCTTTTCAATTTAAATATATTGATTCAATGGATATTATAAAAACATTTAAATCACTGAAAATGAAAAACACAAGTGATTTGTGGGGCATCTCTATAAAAGTAATTAAGAATATTATACATTCTATTGCACCATATCTTGCTGAAATTTTTAATAACTGTGTGAATAAAGGTATCTTTCCCGATCTTATGAAGTTTAGTAAGGTCATACCTTTGTTCAAATCGGGAAACAAAGAAGACCCCAGTAACTATCGACCCATTTCAATACTACCAACTCTAAGCAAAATTTATGAAAAAGTTATATTGGAACAGTTAATGTCGTATTTTAACATAAACAACCTTTTACATAATAAACAAGATGGATTTACAAAGGGTCGTTCTACTACTGATGCAGGTGTTGCTCTATTAAAACATATATTTGATGCCTGGGAGAAGTCTCAAAACGCCCTTGGAGTGTTTTGCGACTTGTCCAAGGCTTTCGATTGCGTTGAGCACAAAACTCTGGTGATGAAGCTAAATTACTACGGTCTCAAAGATTTCGCACTAAATTTAATTCAGTCGTATCTTAGCTCTCGAACACAAACTGTCGATATTAATGGAACTAAATCATCTGGTTCTCATGTAAAAATGGGAGTTCCACAAGGGTCCATTCTTGGTCCTTTTCTGTTTTTGATTTATATTAATGACTTGCCATTCTTTGTAGAGAACTTCTGTGAAATCGTATTATTTGCAGATGATACTTCACTCATTTTTAATGTAAGTAGGTGTAAGAATAATTACGACGATGTAAACAAAGCACTCTCTGATGTACTCAGTTGGTTTACTATTAATAATTTGCAGCTTAATGCTAAAAAAAAAAAATGTATTAATTTTAAATTACCAAATGTCAAAAATGAACCAACTGATATAAGAATAAACGGTGATCGATTAGATTTGGTAGACTCAACAGTTTTCTTAGGTATAACCCTTGACTCAAAACTTCAATGGAATCCTCACATTTCGAAATTGGCCGGCAAACTCAGTTCTGCTGCTTATGCCATTAGAAAAATAAGGCAGTTAACAGACGTTGAAACTGCTAGAACAGTTTACTTTAGTTATTTTCATAGTGTCATGTCGTATGGCCTCTTACTGTGGGGAACAGCGGCTGATATTGAAACTATATTCATTTTACAGAAACGAGCAGTAAGAACAATCTATAGACTAGGTTCACGAACTTCTTTAAGAAATCTTTTTAAAGAAATTGATGTCTTGACAGTGGCGTCTCAATTTATTTATAATTGTATAGTTCTTGTACGTTGTAATATCAATTCATTTGCTAAACACAGTGATGTACACAATTTTAATACTAGAAATAAGTCAAAACTTGCAATGCCACTGTTCAGGTTACAGAAGGTGCTTGGTTCTTTCTTGGGGCAAGGTATACACTATTACAATAAAATACCAAATACTGTACTAGATTTACCTTTAGATAAGTTTAAAAAACATGTAAAGTCTTCTTTATTAAAAAAAGGTTATTATACAGTCAAAGAATATTTAGAAGATAAAACAGCCTGGCTATAATAAAAAACATATACATAATACTACTTATAAATAGTGTCCTGCAGATAACAAAATAGCGTTGCATTGAACATTACAATTAGTTTTATTTTTATTATTATTAACTATAGTTTTTTTTGACTTTTACTAGTACTGTATGATATTGTAAAAAATTAAACTGGTAAATTATGTTTTTGCAGACTTAAATATTTTATTTAGTTATTTTTTATTTTTTGTGTTATTTTACATGTTGTGATTGTCCTTTACATTTTGTGTTTTTATTTGTGATGGAAAGTGTCCTTTATGATAGGGCTTTTTCCAATATTTATGACGCTGTAAGGGAGAAAAGAGCTGGACACTTGCTGAGTTTCTTGCCGGTTCTTCTCAGTACAAGATCTCCCGCCCAGAGTAGATAGACTTACGAACCGATGGCTTAAAATGACGTTCATAAGAGCTATTTGTAGCCTAAACTGAATAAATGATTTTGAATTTTGAATTTTGAATTTTGAATTTTGCATCCGCGATTACTATGGTTTTGCGGGTGTCCATGGGCGGCGGTGATTGCTTTCCATCAGGTGACCCGCCTGCTCATTTGCCTCCTTTTAACATAAAAAAAATAAAAAAATCGAAAAGTAATTAATTATGTCTTAATAACAACACATACAAGTTCTGAATAGGAAACACTTTGGATCTTTTAATTTTGACCACACCTTTTTGTTACACGTTGTATAGATCAGCTTTTAGTATTACAATATAACTCGCTGTGTAAATGCATTTACGTATTCATCCTATGTTATATATATTTTTTTTATATTTATAGTCTGCAAACGAGGGGGGCCGCCTAATAGTGAGTGGTCACCACCGCCCATCGACATCAGCTGTATTATTTAGCCAAGCAACGTTCAAGTAACCTAGAACCACCAAATCCTTAATTACCCTTTGACTGGTACAGCGTAATACATTTTTCATTGGTATTCGATACTGTTGCAAGTACATTAAGGGGATGGCAATGAAGATACCACTACAATTTGAATATGGTGGTAACTATTAGGTCCTTACCTATGAAATAACGTTATGTATGAAGATTTTTTTATTTTTTTTTATTTTTTATACTAACGTTTTTTTAATTTTCTTAGCATCTAATTATGTTAACAAACAAAATTATAGAGTAGTGTGTTTGTTTAACTAGCTAAATACATATAGCAGACATTAAAAAGACAAACAAACAAGTCCCATCAAAGCTACAATGAAACAAAAAGACAACTACGCGAACATAAAAAGTAGTCAATTTAAAAAAATATATATTGGCGATAAAGACACAAAATTAATAATCATTATTATTATTATTGAAGCCTAAGTAACATAGTCCTAATTAAAGGTACATAATAATATTAACAACTGGTATTGACTTCCAGAATTTTTAGACATTTTAATATGTGAGAGAAAAACGTCAATTTCATAGGTAAGGACCTACATCACCTTTGAAAAGATTAGGCTTAGCTATAAAAGCCTGCTTAAGAAGGCTAGCATGCACTTAACCTATTTTAAATTTAAGGTGAGGTGGACCTCAGTAAAGAGGTTAACGTAAAAAATGTCGGTCACCAATCATCCAATTGACCACACCGAACGTCGCTTAGCATTCACGATCGCACTCAATCATGAATAATAGACAATCGTAATGTCATTCCGCTGCCAAGACGCGTACTCTGACACGAGCGGAGACGAAACGGCGAGCGTGTCATGTCGCGTAATCCGCCTCAATCATGCGGGCTTACGTGTAACAATGCAAAATAAAATTGTTTAAAAACAATCTTGGTCACCAATCATCTAACTGACCACACCGAACGTCGCTTAGCATTCACGATCGCACTCAATCATGAATAATAGACAATCGTAATGACACTCCGCTGCCAAGACGCGTACCTACTCTGACACGAGCGGAGACGACACGGCGCGCGTGTCATGTCGCGTAATCCGCCTCAATCACGCGGGCTTACGTGCTCGCGCCATTAATTATTTGGACCCTCCCGAATTAAGCGATAACGCCTAATTAATCTCGTCAAAATTACTTCACGCGAACGTTGTTTTACCAAATAATTTGGGAAATGAACATGCGCCGTGATTTAATTATATCCGATACAGCTTCCTTTATAGCTTGTCTATCGCATACTATGTTGTATTGAATAATATTTTACTGTTGAAAAGAACATTAAGCAGAATAAAATACTTTTTTACTGTATGAGTAGTGTAGCTTTCTTTGAGTGATATAATTAAAAAATCGACTCAGAAGTTTCAAAAATTATCTCCTGCACAAAATCTTACAAACTTTAAATTATTTTCAATTCAAAATAAGGTATTGGTGTTAAATGCAAATTGATGATAGCTTATTACTTCTGGTTTAAATAATCATGTAAAAAGTTATGTGTTGTGAATATATATTTAAATATATATATATAATTTTTTTTTCTTGACATTTTGGCTTATATATATATATATATATATATATATATATAAGCCAAAATGTCAAGAAAAAAAAATTGTGTCAAAAATAAAAAATATAAAATATAAAAAAAAAATGTGACAATATTGACATGGAGTTAGTGTTCCAAAAATTCCTTTATCGAATAAAAAGCCTTTTCCAATAACCATTTACGCAAAAAGAATTTAAAACGACTGATTGGAATATTCTCCTTGAGATGGTCAGGAATCTTATTGAACCTGCACCCTTCTGACATACCGGGTCAGGTGCTCTCCCAATTGAGCTATCGTGGTTCTATACGAAAGCCAGATTAATACAAAAAGTATTTATGCAGCTAACCACCAAGTAGGTAATAATTTGATCAATATTGTGATAAGTAGATTCCCGATGAGCGCTTGAGGTACCTAGGCGATTTTCGGGCCACGGAGCCGAGAGAGTTTGTAGCAATGACAGTACAGTGACAATTTAATCGCAAACGGCACAAATACGCAAATCTAGGTCGAAATTATTTATTTGTTCCGTTTGCGGTGGAAACAGTGGGTCCATGGGGGCCGGAGGCAAAGCAACTTGTTAAAGAGTTAAGTGCTCGCCTTACCGAGGCCAGCACCGGTGACAAGAAGGCTGGCAGCTACCTCTGCCAGCGTATTAGTTTGGCAATCCAAAGGGGCAATGTTGCCAGCATTCTTGGGACCGTTCCCATGAGCCCACAGTTTTATTTATAGGTCTTTAATTTTCAATTTTCTAATTATTTTTCTCTTGTTTTTTTTTTCAAGTTAAGTAAAATTTATTTTTGTTGTGTATTTAAATAAATTTATTAATTTAATCTTTGTTTTTAGGAATCAAGGTTTATAGTACGCTGAAGTTGTTGATGTAATCCAATGTTGTTTTAGATTTTGTTGTTTTAAATTAAAATGTATAGGTATAAGCAAACAGGACTACTTTGGAGATGCATTTTTGTTTCAGATCCGTTCTCTAGTTTCTAGTACAACGTAATATGTATATTATTACTAATGTATGTATGTCAAAGCGTACAGGAACTATTACCTATCACAAATTATACTGTGCTAATGCGTATTTATGTTATTTATAAATTTCGGGCATGGGACTACTTAAAAGATCGTAGTGCATTATACGAGATCCAACAAAGTTTGTTAGCATTTAATCACAGTAAATAAACTGCCGGGATTGCAGCTTATATGTCGGCAAGCCTTAACGTCACGTCTCCATCTCGTTACTCTGTGGAATTGGTAACGAAGCATTAACCTCTCGTCCAGGCTTGGTGAATTTTCAGGAGCTTGCATAGCGAGTAGTGGCTAACGCTTTTGTTTTGCACATTCTCAATAGCGGAGTGTGGAGTCCAATTTTTGTAATTTAAAAAGAATTCTAACAGCCTTTACAGCTCTTATACTACAACAAAAGCCGGCTTATCAAGTGTATGATTGAGGCTCGCCGGCGTCACGGCGACGTGCAGTGACGTCATTGACGCGGCTGCGCCCGTTGCAACACCTCGAGTCACACCTACCGGTACAGCCCGTAAAGAATGCACTGGATATTGTTACTTTTTAAGCTTCGAGCCTCCGCTTCTCAAGTGTCTATCACGGCGTGTAATCTCCCGTGATTGGAGCCGGCTACACTGTTACGTGCAGTGACGTTACTGATGCGACTGCGCCCGTCGTAACACTTCAAGTCAATCTTTCCGCTGCAGCCCTTAAAGAATGTACTGAATATTGTTACTGGCTACTCTCGTGATTGGTGCTCGTCGGCGACACGGCGACGTGACGTGCGTGACGTCACTGATGAAGCTATGCTCACCGGAACACCTCGAGTCAAAGTTACTGCTGCAGCACATAAATAATTCACTGACTATTGTTACTTTCTAAACTTCAACAGACCGCTCGTCAAGTGTCCATCGCGGCGTGTAATCTTAGGAGATTACACGCCGTGATTGGTGCTCGCTGGCGACACGGTGACGTGACGTGCAGCGTGACGTCACATATGCGGCTGCACCCGTCGAAACACCGCGAGTCACACCTGCTGCAGTCTATAAATAATTGGTTTACTACGGAAGGCCCATCCATTGTAGCGATGACTTGATTTCAATAAGCTAGGCCATTGCCCAGCAGTGGGTAAGTAATTAGACATCAGAATCACTTCTGCTAATAATACGCAAAGTTTTTAATGACATGACAAGTGACAAGTTACATGGTTGAGTCTGAACTTAACATAAATATCGTCAGTTTTTTTGATTATTTAAACTAGTTTACAATAAGTATTAGGTATTTATAAGGCTACATAATAACCTCGTGGCTACATCTTTTTAAAGAAAAAAAGTAATTTAAACTATTGATTCTCTCAACTTTAATAGTTTCTAATAGTCTTGTGCTTAATCGGACACTTTTCGGTTTAGTACTGTACTAGTACAGTCCGAGTAAGGTACTAGTACACCTTATTAGTACTAATAGTACCTAACAGTACACGGAAATAAAGTCGTTACCTATCTATACCGCTGACCTCTATATGTACACTGTAATGTTATATAAATAGAGGTCAGTGCGATATCCTTTAATAGACTCACTGCTGTTTTAATCTATTTTGGCACTGTTATCATAACAGCCAACTAAATGGTCCTGAAGGCTAAATAGCTTTAAAACTGTTTTTTGCCAAAAGTAGCCACTTTTTTTTCGAAACCATTTTAAAATTATTTAAGTGTATTTTTGAACTGGGTAAAGCTTTTTTTTTTTCTTTTAATTGATGGCTTCGTGCGATTAACACATTTAGCCAGTGTCAAAGTAATTTTTCGTACAAGTAATACATAAATAAACAATATCTCCTTAAATGATGATGAATGATATTAGAAATGGGAAGTGAGAAATAATATACCTACCCCCCAACCCCTCGAGTATCTCAGTAAAGATGTGGGGCTTTACTAAGTCCTCACTGTGACGTACACGTGTAGAAATACACCAAACGTATTTTCACACTCAGTAAATCGAAAAAGGTAGGTACTAACTAAGAAAACAAAGTACAATAATTTGAAAAATGCACGCACGCACGCACACTGCAAAGACTCAATCACGTCAGCGTGATCACTCGCTCACACTATACACTAGCTGGTTTTTGAACAATTTCAGTAATCCTAGCGCTAAATACCGCTGAGCAAGATTTTCTATCAATAAAACGCACGGTCGGCGTAAGCGATTGATTTGCTATCTCACATGTGTGTGTATTCGATATAGCGATTGGCAGGCAACAACTATCTCGCTTTCTCTTACATATAGTTGGTACGTTTGTTTCTTGTTCGTTCTCGGACATTCGGAGTAATTCGGAATTTCGGACAAGCTGCATAAGCACTAGAGTTGAGTGTAGCGGGACTGCGGGAAACGATCGTCGTCGGTGTACTAATAGTTCGACTGTCCGATTAAGAGCTTGCGTTCGGTAACGTTTCTTTTCGTACAGTGCCGAGTACCGTTACCTATTAGTACTTAGTACGCGTACTACACAACACTAGTTTCTAAGCTCTGAGCCTTTTTAAGCGACTTCAAAAAATAAGGAGGTTGTTTTGTCCTTTTTTTAACATTACATAGATCTGAATCGTTTGATTCTCCGAATTCTAATTAACTTTAGACCAGTTGTTTTTAGTAAAATGTCCGACTTGGAGCATCCGATAAGCAAACGGAGCTCGACGACAACGCTGCAGTCCGCACAGAAATCATGAAACAAAACAAAAGCCTGTTGATTGAAGCGCCATCGCGAGCTCCATTGTTATGAGTGGCCATTAGTGTTGCCGCATAATCGATCGAACATCGATTATAATCGATTATTAGATGGGCCCCAAAATCACCCATACAATCGATTGGACTATCGATAGTATCGATATTCTCGATATAATCGATACTATCGATGTCAATTATACCGCAATACTATCGATTATAATTGTCTAAATGCCCAATATAATCGATTATATCGATAGTATTGATAACAATTATTACAGCAATATGATCGACTTAATCGATAGTATCGATTTAATCGATTTAATCTAACATTGGTTTAGATAGTATCGCATCCCTTTGCAACTATTAGTTATATGAGTAAGTATGAGCAAACATAATAAAAGTTATTTTATAATGTTCAAGTTTTTCATTGTAACGTTTCACGATGGGCTATTATGGATATATTGCACATCAGTAACAGGAGCAATATAATCTAAACCAATGTTAGATTAAATCGATACCATCGATTAAGTCGATTTTATTGCTATAATAATCGTTATCGATACTATCGATATAATCGATTATATTAGGCATTTAGGCAATCATAATCGATATATCGATTATAATCGATAGTATTGCTGTATAATTGACATCGATAGTATCGATTATATCGAGAAAATCGATACTATCGATAGTCTAATCGATAGTACGAGTGATTCTGGGTGAACACAATCGATTAATCGATAGCTGATTATTTTGCAACACTAGTGGCCATGGCGACCACCCACTCTTGATAAGCCATCAGTAATCGGAAAAGGAGGAATGCCTACAGTTAGACGAAATCAATTGTATGGATGATCGTGTGTTCAACTCGAAGGTACGACAGCTTATACACGTACCCATTTATAGAGAGTTGGCAGTAACTACTATGTATGATTAAGGTTTGTAAGTAGACTATATTATAGTTTTTTTATTAATAAAACTAGTGTTAACAGTCATAACAAATAAACTAGTATAAATTAAATATTTATAAAATACAGTGAAAAAATTAAACGCCTACCCGACCCAGCCAGTAATCGAACCTGGGTATTCCGCAATCCGGGCGGCTGCACTGACCGCTATGCTACCGAGAAGGCTAACGTAAGCGCTGAATTTTGTCACTGCTTTTTAATTCTTTGGGTGCTAATAGCGGCACAGCGCCATCTATCCAAAGGCAATTGCAACCGATGGCTATGCAGAGTATAAATTGTCATCATTAACACAATACACTGTACAAGGAACAAAGCCTTCATATCCAAACTGTATACACGTATAAATGTTTATAAAAATACGAGATGAAACTCGCAACGCACTCGCAAACTTTTAACGGAGCCTCTAAAAAGGAAAAAGATCTAAAAAGGCTCACTAACGAAGTAGCCAGTGGTAAATCAGTGTTTAACTTTCTCGATCAAATCTGCATTAAAAAAGGCCGAGGTAGCGGAAAAAATCGGTTATTCGAAAGTGCTAGGAAGGGCTCTATAAAATCCGGACAAATAATGCTTTATATTGAACTTTTGCTACCGGTGTATTTATAGCTTAAAAACGTTTGTGCTTGCAACTCGTTGCCACGAGCTATCGAAATAAGTAATGTGTTTGACATTTTATCTTTTCTCTCGGTTATGAAATAACTGGTAACACTCAATTCGTAACTTAGAAAATTGACAAAATTGAATCTTTTTACTTTTTATTATTTTTAAGTGTTAATTGCTGCACTGAAGCTGAATTAAATATTTATTTATGCTACCGGAAAGACTGACTTAAAAATTGAAAAGCAGTGTAAAAACTCAGTGCTTACGTCAGCCTTCCCGGTAGCATAACGGTCAGTGTAGCCGTTCGGATTGCGGAAGACCCAGGTTCGATCCCTGACTGGGTCGGGTAGGCATTTAATTTTTTCACTGTATTTAATAAATATTTAAAATTGTATCTTGTTAGACTTGCAACAAAACTAAATATGTATAATATGTGAGGGGTGATCAGAGACCTGAAGCTAGACCATCATCATCATCAGACTATAACTAATCCACTGTTAGGCGCAGCTTACTAGAAGTACTCAAGCACATAAGCAGTTCGTGCCACAACCTACTACTCTGGCCAAATGTGGGTAAGGCTGCCACCAGTTTTGTCCAAAAATCTTCTTATCTCGCTTCTCTGCAGAACAGAGTTTACATTTGTGGTATGGTTTTAATTTGTATGGTTTAACGTAGTGTAGGATGCCCTCAGATTAGGTGGAGCGACGATCTTCGCAAGGTGGCTGGCTAGAGCTAGATGAGAGTAGCAGCGGATCGTGCTCAGTGGCATGCACTTAGAGAGGCCTATGTCCAGCAGCTAATATAGGCTGATGATGGTGTGGTATTGGGCGTCGTGGTAGGAGCGCAATGAAAGATGTTCATAGGTTGACGAGAGATGTTGTAAGTTTATTGAAGACAGAAGAGTATGTACCTTAAAACTAACATATTATAATATCTAGCATACTATGTAGTACACACATACACACATTAACAAACATAATATGTAATATTAAAACATTAGTGTGAAATGTGACCCACATTCACTTCCTTCGTCTTGTCATCAAATATTAAATATGTATTATTTGATTATGTTCATTCTATCATTTACTATTATCTATTTTACTAGTTGACATCGCACAACATCGTTTAATATCCACCTTATTATTTTGCTGGAGTAGTACCAACTACTTATCTACATTCATCACCAGTTTATTTTGTGTCCTCACTGCTGGGGTCTTATCTATGGGCGGATAGAGTGCACAGGCCATAAATCATCACGTGGGCCTAGTGCGGATTGGTGGCTGTTAACGACTGGTAATAGTGGTAATGCAGCTGGTTCCTTCGGCTTGAGATTATAAACTTTTGGTCAGCCGTCTGTTGAACGGCCTTTGCAAAACTTGCTTAAAATCGAAAATCGCCAACCGGGCGCGTTAAACCACTGTGTCATAAAACTCCTCTTCTATCCACATACAAAAACGCGTAAATACTACTACCACTTGAATTCGAAATTACAGGAACTCGAGCGAACTTAGCTAAACAGCCGAAGGAATCGAATTTAGAATCTGCACACACAAACGGATGGGGAATGTGCAGCGTGCCTGCGAGTCGGAACAGGAAAGTAGCTGTAGTTGTTCATTAAAATTTGTCTGGGAACTTTAAAATTACTTTAGGATGCCCTCGGGAAGTTTTTCTTTGACTTGTGTGCAAGTTGCCAACTAATTTGCATGCGTAATGCATGTAAATAGGGTCTACGCTCCGTACAACGAGTTTATACTGAAAACTTCGCTCGCCTCGATTCTTCGATTTAATTCCGATAACGAAGCGATGAATCTTTCTTATGCAGAGCTGATAATAAGTTATTTTTATACGTTAGTACAATTAGATGGGCATCATTAACGAGAATTAATTTAAAACAAAGTAGTTTGGTGCTAGACGCTCCATAAAAATATTCTTTCGATCATTAATTTAACCTTTTAGTTGTCAGCAACGTCTGGAGCCGATGCCGCCTGCACGGGAGCTCTCTTCTCGGGAGGGTATGAGTCTCAGTTCAAGGTCAGCTGAATCTGAGGTCGAGGTCAGTTAAGTCTGAGGTCTAGGGCAATTGGTGAATAAAAAAAACTCACTAGGCTCACGCTAATGACAAGAAGGGGCAAGAGGTGCTGCTGTGTGTCTCGACAACATCTTCCGGTTCCTACAGGCCGGCTCCCAGGTCATTTGATGAAAAGCTCAAGGCTAATTTGGTCTGAGGTTGAGGTCACTCGAGTCTGAGGTCGAGTTCAATTAAATCTGAGGTCGAGGTCAGTTAGGCTGAGGTCTAGATCAGTTGAGTTTGAGGTCGAAGTCAGTTTGGTCCGAGGTTAAGGTCAATTGAATCTGAGGTCAACACCAGTTGAGTCTGAGGTCGAAGTCAGTTGGATTTGAGGTCGAGGTCGAGGTCAGTTGTGTCTGAGTTCATGGTCAGTTGAGTCTGAGGTCGTGGTTTGTTGAGTCTGAGGTCGAGGTCAGTTGGCAGATAAAGAAAACTCACTGGGCTTACTCTGGCCGCGCATTTCTGTCTTCTTGTCAAAAGCTTACAGTTATATTTTTAATTTGTAAGCTGTTAGCTATCCTAAAATAAATAAATAAACTAAATAAATAAACAGCTTATTGAATTGATTGCAGTTTTGTTACCTTTTTGCTTTTTAACCCAACCCCCGCCGCACGCGGCTACCCCGCCCCGCTCGCCCGTCCAAAGACATTTATTGTCCCTCTGACGGGTTCGGGAACATTTTTATTGCGTCACGCCCGAATCGGCCTACACTGGACACAATGTAGTGCTTTCAAATCAAAAATTTAAGAGTTTTAGAAATTCTGTTGTGAAAGGCAAACTATCCTTGTATTTTCAGCCTTGAAAGCGACGATTTGATATAATTATAGAATAAATGCAAAATATAGATATTTATAATTATTTACAAAACAATATGTTTTGTAAGTATACAAATAAATAAATGTAATATGTTTCAACTAATTAGATTACAAAATAAAAATTATTTTGTAAAATAAATAAATTCTATAATTATATGAAATAAATTTGTTATTCGATTCTATTAGCTATACAAAACGTTGTAATTTTTTTTCGTTAAGGGGTATCCGATATTTTGGATCAGTTATTTACTTAATTCTTTATATAAAATGTACATAAATTTACAGAAATACTTTTTACTTCAACATTAAAAGTAAGTAAGCACGATTCTTAAAATATTTAGGAGTTTGATGTTTTTCATCCCCAAAACTATATTAAAAACCGATGCGTAATAAGGTTAATTCCGTGAACGTCACAGCCTTCAATTGAGTTACTTCCAGCTCAATGCACGTGTCCCTAAAGCTTCCAATGTAAGTTCAGTAAAGTGATAGTAAATATACAGGCAGTAAAAAGAGTGACTTTATTCCGGTCGGCGGGCGGCGGTGGCCGGCGGCCGGCGCGGTGGGGCGGTCCTACGTCCGGCGCCGCCGGAGCGGTTAATCTCATGAATATACAGCCGCCGCAGGTGACCGGTTGCAATTGCATTCGCTAGGGTGATCTTTTAACTGCTTAATTTTATTTTATTTTTGTAACTTCGTTTATGACAGGCCTTGAGCTTGGATTTGTTGTTTTGTTTAGTGCTAATGCTATTCAATTGACGAAAAAGATAGAAGTATTTTGAATGGTCTTTTTAAAATTGGATTGAAATAAACATGAGATGGAGCAGCGGTAGTATATTATTCATGTGTACCTAATGAAAGTAGTTATAATGCCCCCTCCGTAAAGCTAATGGGACAATGTAATGTGGTTTGTATTAGGTACACATACACATTGTTGCGGAAACCCACAACACACACTTAAAATTACACATTAAAATTAACAAAGTCCACTCACAGTTCAATGCTGCTCCCGCCGTCCTGAACGGGATCCATATGATCCGATGGGGCCCGAATCCGGCTCCGGGTCTTCTAGGGTCCCTAAACACACCCAAACTACCCCAAGTGCACTTTTTCCCCCGAGGAAATACCTGTTTTTACTCCAGCAGTGGTGACGTCGAAATTGACGCGAATTGTACTCCCGATGCGATTCGCTTACGACACACACACCCACAGGTTGCACAATATACTTAATTATAATAATACGGCCCCAAATGCCCTTATTACTACACAAAACTATTTAATTATTCACACACAATAACCTATGATCCAGCCATATTTGCTTTCCAGAGACAAGAGTGTAAAAAAAGAACAACTAGTGATGGGGCCATTATGCCACCAAACAAAATTGAATCTCGATAATCGATTCGTCCATAATACAAATCAAAGTTTTATTTCTAACAAAAATAAATGCCTGTTTATTTGCAACATCCCGCCACCCAAAGCGGACGTACCGCTTTCTAGCCTGAAATCTTAAACTATTCAACCGGTAATCGAGCTAAGGTCGCGACTGCGCGATTTAGCACCGATCCATCAACCAACACTTGCGCCACACGCGGAGTCCCGTCCGCGCCCCAGATTAACTTTAAAATGCGACCTCGTCTCCAAAATAACGATGGCAAATTAGCCTCTTTTAATAAAACCAGATCCCCCTCCGAAGAGGGCGACGTCCGGTCTGTCCACTTTACACGCTGCTGCAATAAATGCAGATACTCCAGTGACCAACGACGCCACAAGTCCTGACTCATTTGTTGTATCATTTGAAAACGAGACATCCGGTGTCTGCGTTCATCCTTCCAGGGATACTCGGGCAGGGCAGTGAGTGGCTGACCGACCAAAAAATGACCAGGGGTCAGGACTTCCATGTCATTTGCGTCAGAGGAGAGTGGACAAAGCGGACGCGAGTTGAGAACCGCCTCAACCTTACAAAACACAGTTGTAAGTTCCTCATACGTGAGGGTAGTTTCCCCGACTACCCGGCGCAAGTGGGTTTTTGCCGATTTTACCGCGGCTTCAAATATCCCGCCCCAGTGGGGACAGGCTGGCACACTAAATCGCCATGTGATTCCCCGCTGTGCGAGAGCTTGACTTATGCTATTACAATTTTTATCCAGAAAATCGTTCACATCTTTTAAGTAGTTGGCAGTGCCTCTGTAGTTGGTACCGTTGTCGGACCGAATGAGAGAAGGTAAACCCCGTCGCGAAACAAAACGATCCAGCGTGGCGACAAAGGCTTCCGTAGACAGAGTCGAAACCACTTCCAGGTGGACGGCCTTAGTAACCAGGCATACAAAAACGCACAGGTATGCTTTCGTGACCCTAGTGTTACGATAGGCTGTGGTTTTCACCAGAAACGGTCCAGCAAAATCCGTACCGACCCCGTCGAACGGCCTAGTAGTCTGACAAACCCGGTCAGAAGGGAGATCCCCCATCTGTGGCTGCATAGTGGAGGCCTTCACCCGATAACAAGCCACACACTTAAATAACACGCTGCGAACCACTCTCCGAGAGGACAAAATCCAGAACTCCCTCTGTAATATCGCCAGTAACGCATTACACCCCGCGTGAGCGTTTTTCAGGTGTCTATCCGAGACCACCAGTTCTACCAAAGGTCCTCCTTTGGGGAGTAGCAGAGGATGACGGCTACCGAAGGGCAGGTCGGCATTTTTGAGGCGACCTCCAACGCGTAACAGTCCATCCGCATCCAGAAATGGGTTGAGCCGAGAGATCGCTCCCTTGAGCTTTGCGCGACCGACGCGCAAAATCTTCAGTTCGTCCTCGAACCGGTCAGCTTGAACCAGCCGTATCAGGGCCAACAGTGAACTCCTGCGTTCCTCAGCACCCGCCACGGGTGATAACTGCCTCTTGTCTGGATGGCGGCAGTTATGTAGAAATCTCCGGATCCAGCAAGTTACTCCTAGCAATTTGTCCAGTTTGCTGTATCGAGCCGTCAACCAATTCGGATCTGGCCTTGACTCGTTTGTTGTCACCAAAACTTTTACTCCAGGGAGCATCCCTAGAGAGCCATCGATCATGGTGACCGGCCATGATGACTCACCCTCCTTTAACCACTCTGGACCCCACCAGAGGGCATGCTGCACCAATTCCGGCGCGGTGCAGCCCCGAGAGGCACAATCGGCAGGATTCCAGGGGCCGGGAACGTGCCTCCAACAAATTTCGATGCCCGAGTTCTGTACCTGAGATACCCGATTGGCCACAAACGTTTCCAATACGTGGGGTGCCCCGCGTAGCCATGCCAGAGCTACCTGACTGTCAGACCAGGCGTAGACATTCCGGATGTCCACCGTAGACGTCAGTTCCTTGTGCACGTGGCACAACAGTTTGGCCAATAGATGCGCCCCGCAAAGCTCCAGCTTCGGGATTGTCAGCCTAGCTTTGAGGGGAGCCACCTTGCTTTTAGCCAGAAGCAAGGAGACGGCGACTCGACCCTTCGAGTCCACCGTTCGCAGATACACCACTGCGGCATACCCTCGTTCTGACGCATCGCAGAAGCCATGTAGGCTTGCCCTGTATTTGCCCCGCGGCAAGATCCGCCGCGGCAACGCCACCTGATTGATCGCCTCGATCGTAGATATCAGAGCGAGCCAAGTGTCGAGTGAGAGCCCTACCAGTGGCTCATCCCACGAGACTCCAAGTGTCCACAGTGTTTGCAATAAACACTTCGCCATAAAAATGCACGGGCTGATCCATCCATTTGGATCAAACATCCGAGCGATGGTGGAAAGGACCGTCCTTTTCGACCAAACTCTTGTAGTTTCCAGTTCTACCCGGAATGTGAAAATATCGTGAACCGGCTGATATTTAATTCCCAAAACGGCGATAGAGTTCGGGTCTCCTGCGTCCTCGAATAGCTGAGGATTCTGTTGGTGATCTTCCGGAATCCCAACCAGAAGCTGTGGCTCGTTGGATAACCATTTTCTCAACTCATAACCACCAGCCGCGAGGAGTCCGATAAGTTCATTCCTGATGATGAGCGCCTCCTCCAGAGAGGCTGCCCCTGTGCAGATATCATCTACGAACACGTCACGTGTCAGTACAGCGGCTGCCCGGGGAAAGCGAGCCCGTTCCTGCTCCGCCAGTTCCAGCAGTGACCGGATGGCAATGAAGGGACTCGACTTCAGGCCGTACGTGTTGGTGTTGAGCTCGTAGACGGTGATGGGATCCTCCGAACGTTCCCTCCAGAGTATTAACTGAAACCTCCTGTCCGCAGGATGTATTACTGTTTGGCGGAACATCATCCGGATGTCCGCACCGAACACCACCTGGTGTCTTCGGAAATTTAAAATGATGTCGACAATGTCCCGATGTAACTTCGGACCAGAATGGAGACATTGGTTCAGTGAAACTCCAGTCGACGACGGTGCCGATCCGTCAAAAACAGTCCGTAGTTTTCCAGATGATGCCTTCAACACCGCGTGGTGAGGCAAGAAAAAATGATCTGTCGTTGTCCAGTCGACAGTCGCCCGCGACATATGCCCCAAGGCCTCGTATTCTCGCATGAACTCGATATACTTTTCCCGAAGTACCGGATCGCGAGACATACGACGCTCCATGGACAAGAGTCGTTTCTCTGCCAACGCCCTCGATTTTCCCAAGAGAGGGGGACAGTCGATAAAGGGCAGTCGAGTTTCGATCCTACCCGACGCCATCCGGCGTGTGTGATTCTTATAAAAGGTTTCGCACTCCACATGCTCCGGATCCAGACGGGAGACCATGGGAGGCTCTTCCAGTTCCCAGAATTTCTGCATCGTCCTAGCGATGGAGGTAGTAGCGACGACAGGTGAGACATCCCGCGTCTCCTGGTCGAAAACCGGTCCCATTAAAACGTGTCCAAAGATGGTAGGTATAGCTACCAACGAAGAGCGGCCCAGACTCCGCTGAGGCCCTAAAAGGATCCAGCCCAGTACATCCGCTCCCAATATGAGGTCCACCGGAGCCGGCTCCTCGAAATGAGGGTCTGCCAGCATGAGACCTGATGTGTCAGGCATTGCGTCCCGCGGAATGTCTGTCGGTGGATGCCAACCCAGCAGATTGTCGAGTACGATCGCGGCCGCCGCAATCCGTATCGAAGCGGAATGCACAGGAGAGAAGGAAATGTGGGTCTGACCGGACAGACCCCCCACTTCTGTATCTCCGACTCCCCGAATCGGAACTGAGGGAGGCGCGCACTCCAGACGTAGGCGCCTCGCTACCCTCGTAGTAATTAAGCAGCCCTGTGCCCCAGTGTCTAGGAGGGCTCGTATCCGGACGAAGTCCCCCCTAGGTCCCCAAACGCGTACCTGCGCGATGGGCAAAAGAACCGTCCTCGGTTCCGACGTAGCCCGACCACAGGCTAGTCACGCGTCAGAGCCAGCAGCCGACCCTGTCGAACCGTGATGACTCGGCCAGTAAGTCGGACGCGTGCAGGCCACCATCCGGGGTGGTGCGTATCCAGCTACTCTACCATACCGGTGATAGGGTGGGTGGTATTCCAACCTCGGGTACTCGTGCAGTACCGGTGAGAACTGTTGACGGTTCTCACGTCGTTGTTGATCCGGCAACGGCGGCGGAGGATACGCGTACGAGTATCCGGGTGTTGGGTCCGGAGGTGGGGCTCCCTGTACCCAGTGGCCCTTAGAGGCACCAACTCCTGGTGTTGGTCGCGCCGGGTGCCGGGTTGTAGCCAGAACCCGGCTCCGCTCCGGCGGTCCCCAACTCACCTGAGCCGGGGTGTACGAGGGGTTGTAGTGTGGCGGCCGTGGCGGACTCCGTCTTTCCGGAGGCGGAGTTGACCCCGGCCCCAAACCGCCACCCGTGGGAGATCCCCTCTCCCGAACCGGTGCTGAGCCCTCAGCACTACGGGTGCACAGTAAGCGATGGTGCGGTCCGCCGCACACATCGCAAGGCCTCGCCTGGGGACACTCATTGTACCTATGTCCTCCCAGGCAGGCATAACACAATCCTCGTGTCCGAACGAGGTTTCGGCGCTCTTTTGTGGGCAGCCCGAGAATTGCTGGACATAGCTGTTCCAAGTGCTGCTGTCCGCAAACCCGGCATCCAGAACCGGGGTTGATGGCGGCCGCAGCCACCAGCCTGCCGCGACCCTTCCCTGGGTTGCGTGGCGGCTGGGCTCCGTAGACTCCGGAAGTGCGGGCCGGCGCACTTGTCGGAGCCTCCTGGGAGGCTAGCTGGTTTTCCAGCAGGCCAGCCTCCTCTTCCAGGAACTCCAGAAGTTCCCCTATGGTGGGCAGAACGCTGCCGAGATCCTTGTGGACCAGTCGATTTCGCTCGAACTTGTCCCTCATCTCCTGCGACAACTTGGCCAGAACTATGTGCAGAAGAAGGAAGGACCACTGGTCGACGGGCAGTCCGAGCGTCCTTAACCCGTTTAAGGACACTGTGAGCGGGGTGATCAGCTGCGTCCTCAGCTGAGCCCTATGGTTGACCCTCGGCAATCCCAGCAGATGGGTCACGTGCGCGTCCGCCTGAAGACGCGGCTTTTCGTACCGCTTCTCCAGCAGCTGCATGGCGGTGTCGTAGCTCGCATCCTGCAGCTCCAGATGCTGTACGAGCTGTCTGGGTTCTCCGTCTAGGAAGGAACGGAGATATGCCAGCTTTTCGGCCTTGGTGAAATCCTTCCGAGTATCCACCAAGGCCAAAAACATGTTCCGGAATCCAGCCCAGTCCCGCATACATCCGGTGAAATGCGGGACCTCCAGGGCACCCAATCTTCCCATGGCGCTGGGTCCAGAGGTGTGAAGCGAAGCGGGGCGCGCAACAGGCTTCCCCTCCCGCAGTCGCTCGATGTCCTTCACCCGCTGAAGGACCTCGTCGTAGATGTCTTGGATGTGCTCCAGATCCTTGACATATTGGGCGTGGAGGGCCAGCTCCTTCTCCCCGACCGGGTCGGTTGACAATAGGGCGGTTACCGACCGCTCGGCCAATAAGAAACGAGCCTGCATTTCTAATATAGCCATAGCCAAATATAGCAATCTATTTCAAACTAAGAATAGATGTGAATATAAAGGCAGAAAAAGAGAAAATCTATGTATACCTGACCAAAGATTAATGTTATATTCAAGAAACGTTCATTGCATGTCAATTCGAATTTTCAATAAATTGCCTAGTGATATTAAAATACTGACATTGTATAAATTTAAATCAAAATTATTTAATTTTTTAATGAACAAAATGTACTATACAATTAACGACTATTTAAATGATAATATTTGACATGCTATATTTTAATTGTATTATTGTTAACTATGATTTTATTATAATTTGTTAGTAATTAAGTAATGTAATTTTAAATATTTGCACATCGATCGTATACGATAGAATATGCTGGTTAACACTATTTTAAGAACGTTTTTGTACCATATTTATGCAAATAAATTTTTGATTGATTGATTGATTGATTGATTCTTTCGAACGCGTCTCCAAGGCGTCCTCCCGGTTAGGCCGATCTACTAACGCAAGCAGCCCGGTGAACCACCGGAGCTGCTGAGCCAACTCCTGCCGTGACGCTGTCATTAGAAATAATTTAAACTAAATAAACCTAAACACAAAATTAAAACGAGTCAACGAAAACACGAAATCGATTATCCCGAATCAACTCGATGCTTTCAATTGAACGAAATTAAATTAAATTAACGTTCTGAGAAATGTCCCAGCCCAAATGAATGAACGAACAAAACAACGGTACTACCAACCTTACAATTAACCGCACCTGTCCCGGAAGTGCGATTTTACACAAAATGAGCTTAACCTATTACGAACTAACAAAAAATACACAAAATTACACCGATTAACCTAGAGGTCCGGTATTAACCACGCTCTGCTACCAAAATGTTGCGGAAACCCACAACACACACTTAAAATTACACATTAAAATTAACAAAGTCCACTCACAGTTCAATGCTGCTCCCGCCGTCCTGAACGGGATCCATATGATCCGATGGGGCCCGAATCCGGCTCCGGGTCTTCTAGGGTCCCTAAACACACCCAAACTACCCCAAGTGCACTTTTTCCCCCGAGGAAATACCTGTTTTTACTCCAGCAGTGGTGACGTCGAAATTGACGCGAATTGTACTCCCGATGCGATTCGCTTACGACACACACACCCACAGGTTGCACAATATACTTAATTATAATAATACGGCCCCAAATGCCCTTATTACTACACAAAACTATTTAATTATTCACACACAATAACCTATGATCCAGCCATATTTGCTTTCCAGAGACAAGAGTGTAAAAAAAGAACAACTAGTGATGGGGCCATTATGCCACCAAACAAAATTGAATCTCGATAATCGATTCGTCCATAATATAAATCAAAGTTTTATTTCTAACAAAAATAAATGCCTGTTTATTTGCAACACACATACATTAGGTTTTCACATTTTTAATAGTTTCATATATTATTCAATCACATAAACATGTAAGCAATCGTATTTAAACAGAAGTAAACAAACAACAAAAGGTTTGAAAATATTTCATAGTTATTGGAGAACATGCATCACAGTTTTATATTTAAATCTTATATATTATATCTTATTTATTTAAATCTAATAAGTCTGGAAACTGTATTCAGTTTCCAGACTTATTAGGTAAAATATTTTGAGACAAATTAAAAGCGCTTATCTATAAGTTTACTTGATTATAGATTCATTTCATTTCATTTCATAGGATAACAAATGCACCCGGGGAGACGCAGAAAGCAGTCTGCCTAAACTTGCCACAAAAAATTAAAGCTAGCCACTAAAAACTCTTCTGCTTTTTCTAACGTACCGCCATACTAGGAATTGCCATAAGGAACCACCAAAGTTAGACCAAAGACGTAATTCAAAGATTTTGGAGTGCAAATAAGAAACTGATCTTCGGTCAGCTCCGTACTTTGGAATGTTAAAATCATAATTGATATTAATAACGCCAGCCAAAACCGCTTTGCGCCAAAGCCAACGCTTTGGCAAATGTACTCAAGGAGTTCGCCCCCAAGTTTCTATTT
Organism: Eudonia lacustrata; assembly: GCA_947562085.1. Classification (NCBI taxonomy): domain Eukaryota; kingdom Metazoa; phylum Arthropoda; class Insecta; order Lepidoptera; family Crambidae; genus Eudonia; species Eudonia lacustrata. Next base: position 1,270,689 of record OX387316.1, read on the forward strand.
GCATACTGGAATTATTTGAGCGCAGTGCCCGGTGAAGCGGCGCGTTATCCTTAGCGCGAAGTTCGGACAAGTTTGTGCAATGCACTGACCAGAGCCGACGGGTATCAATGGCTTGGACACCACAGTTGGTATGGAAGCAGTAGGCGCTTTTATGTATTACTAATGTTTGGCCACAAAACGTTTCCCAAAATATCACATCGCAAACTATTTTACGCAAATTTTCATTTGTCAAAACAACTTATTGTAAATTTTTAGTTTGCAAATCTTTTTTTTGGCATATTATTGTTTAACAAATAATTCATCATAATCATAATAATTAAAGTCATGTTTTATTTAACCAAATATTATTTTAATCAAATGTTTCATTTAGCACAACTTACTCTTCCCAAAATATTGCATGGCATACGATTTACAAAACAATTTGAGTGGTGCATAGACTACAAATTAGTTTTAATGAGATTTACTCATTAAAACTAACCTTGATTCATTGAAGATGGCTAGGGGGAGGGGGAAAAGATAGTGGAGAGGAAGGGACCTCAAAAGATCCCGATGGGACGAAGTGTTACTGGGAGAAGGAAACCTCAGCAGGCCCTACTAAGATAAGATAAGATAAGATAAGATAAGTGGTGGACATAAAGTTCAAAGGCTGTTGAGGAAATTTTACAGTTTGTGGTAGTCTGATGTACACACGGAATAGATAATGTACTGGCGCGGGTACTATCAAATTTCAGAATAAGTTTTTTTATTCCTGTTCGGGTAAGCATTTTGGCCATCAACTCACCTGATATTAGGTTTATACCTAATATCGGGCACTTATTATTAAGTATATATAAGTATGATATATTTAAAAGTATACTTTATAATAATACTTCATAAGTTATATTATGCTTATTATACTCATATACTCATTTAAACTATATAGTTGAAGTAAGTATTTAAGTATATAATTAGTGGCACACTCCATCCTGAATCCTCAACTACTGCGGAACCGGCTATCGTAGGTGTCCCTTACTGTCAGAACACGAAAATGCCACTGACCTTCAGTAGTCATTTATTCGCGGCTGAACTTAATTTCCACTTTACATCGGGTGGAGTGGATTATTCAACGCGATGGCTATATAAAAAAAAATTAATAAGATGGTGGTAACTAGTCAAGCAAACTTAAACAAAATCTTAGCACTAACCAAACTAAGTTATTAGTTAAAATAATAAGCAACAATGGCGGTGCTAGGAATCTCCGGTAGTTTGTCGGCAAAGATTAGCACAATTTAACCAACGGTGCAATGTTGACAATTAGATATTGGGACATGGGAAAAACCCAATGGGCACCTATAATACGTGTTCATTATACTGTGTGGCTGTATACTGTGAGGTTGAGGTGTGAGGTGTGTGAGGTTGAGGCAAGGGCCTGTAACAATGTTATGGAGCAGTTTTGGGCTACCATCTCCTGCAATAGATTTGCCTGCAAGCTAGGTATTCAATTTCAAACAATGTTTCAACAACCATCCATCAATCACAGAGTATTTATTGAAGACAAGCTCGTGTGTTGTTTTTTTAATATAATAATATTGTCTGATGTCTTCGTCGCACTACCAAAGAGGGGAATGCAAAGTTCAAAGTTCAAAGTTCTTTATTGCATTCATGTTGTACACGAACAGAACACATAAAACACATAAAAGAAACAAACACGACCCTGCAAGTGCACAGCAAGTACATTATATAAAATTACGGTGTTTATGCTTTATGCTTTCCCGGCACTTTTTTTCTTTTTTATTTCGGGTGTTATTGTTATTATTATAAAATTGTTTACAAGTCGGATATTGCTTAGATTTGTTTTCTATACTTATAGTACGACAATAAAGCATTAACTGATAATATTATTTTTTAATTCTCTTCCTTCCAATTAAATTCAAAATCATTTATTCAGTTTGGGCTACAAAAAGCTCTGATAAACATCATTATGCCATCCGTAATACTAATCGATCCCATAGAAAGTTGCTGCGTCTCAACGGGATCGTGAGTTCGATTCCCATACAATAGATTTAAATAGGTAATCTAATCGCAATAAAAGGTTTCGATACCGTGATTATCGATTTAGCGTACCACATAAATAAAAGGATTTTCGTGACAGTGTATTCGCGAATCCGTCTTTCGATTCAGCGGTTTTTAATACAACGGCTTTTCGAAAGGGCGTACCACTTGAAATCTTTTTCGCAACAGCGTGCGCGTGCTTCGCAACGACGACTTTCGAACCTACAATTATCAGACTCATTGTTTTGATTGATTTTGGTGTGTACACCTTCCTACAGCATGGGATTTAAACTAGCTGTAACGAAGAAACATACTGGTCGGCAAGATGAGACCGGCTGCAGAGACACACTCCTGCTCCATTACCTACATGTCTTCGCAAATAGACTGCGCAAGTCCGCATAAGGCTCTCTCATACCTGTCAGTAATTTACCTACGCTTACAACAATGTGGATTCCAGTAAAAGGTATTTTTAAAGTGTGTTTACTAGAAAACGTTACGTCGTCGTCGCGTCGTGATAGAATGGCGTCACACAAAAGTCTCAAAGATGCAATTTTCAGTTCGAAAGTAATAGAAGCATTACGCTTCCACGAGTATTACTTTTGCACCTGGACTCCGCTTCTGCTTCACATCTTGATGTGAACCTGTGCTCTCCTACCTGTCAGTCACTTACATTACTTACACTTCAATAAAAATGTAGATTCCAATAATTAATCCAGAAAACGTGGTTAGCCGCTTTTTAAGTATGTGACTAAAAACACGTCACGTTGGTCGCGTTGCGATAAAATGGCGCTACACAAAAATGTAATCTACAGCTCGAAAGTAATAGAAGCGTATCGCAAGGCTTTCTTCAACTATTAATTAGAAAGGCGCCGTGTCTCCGTAAATGAAAAAGAAAAGGAGCCTTTTGCGATCGTCCTCGGGCGCGGGGCTCCGACGAATCGTCTCCACGTCAGCTGGGAACATGCCAAATTAACAGGACCTGTCCAAGTGACGTCACTGGGAAGATTAATTAAAAATCATTCTGAAATTCACGCTTTTAACATCTATTTTTTCTTAAAATCCGAAAACAATATCTTATTTTGAGTAGGTTTGGGGAAAATCAATTTGTATTTTTGAAATGCCATTTATTATAAAATAGCAACCCGGCTTCGCTTGTATGGTTTTGTGTACGTAAACCACCCTCGAAAGACGCTCTATCTTTTAGAAAAAACTGCATTAAAATCCGTCCAGTGCTTCCTGAAATTAGCCCGACCTAACAAACAGACGTGTTCCGGGGACTTTCTTTTATACTACGTATAGATGTGAGATATCATACTAATATTATAAAGAGGAAAACTTTGTAATTTTGTATTGTATTGTTGTATGTTTGCAACGAATAAACTCAAAAACTACTGGACCGATTAAAACAATTCTTTCACCATTAGAATGCTACATTAGCGCTGAGTAATATAAGCTATATTAAAAAAGAAATGTCTACCTGTTCGAAGCCGGGACGGGCCGCTAGTGTAAAATATTCTTAGCCTTTCTTATACTCTGCACTATAAATATACCATGTACCATGTACCTATAAATGTTTAGGTAGTTATTTAAACGTCATGAGCTAGAGTTAACTTAATGACTAACATTCTAACCATATGCACACAATCA